>OY829546.1:1634600-4069100 GCA_963691705.1 Viola odorata
TCTAAACGGTTCGCTTGCACACTAAGGCTGCCTGAGTAGTGAGGTGTGTCAAACGTGAGGTAAATAATGTTGAAAGCCGAATGCGCGAAATGCTCTACCGGAATCACAAACCCTTGAGCCTTCCCGACGACTCGGGAAGTGCTCTCGGGCCCTTCTGTGAGTTTGTGGTGGAAGATCAGAGCTCCTGTGTCCAGTGGAGGTCCCACCGGACGCGCGGTCGAGGTCGAGAGATTGAGTGGTTGTTGGATGTACAATGAGAGGGATAGCCAAGGCGTGGAGGGTGTTGTTGATGATGGTATTGGTGATAATAAGGATAAGAGAATGACTATGACTATTGCTAAGGTAACTGCCGAGCAAAATATGATGCTACTCTGCATTATGGAATTAATGTTAGATTTTTGGCTAAATTGGATGTGGTTTTTAAGAGGTACTGAGGTAGGGTTAGTTTTAATTAAAAGGTTATGCCTCATTTAATTATTTTGGTCAACTATTCCTATGTTTATATAAGAATTATAAAGAGTAATTAATGTTAAGGATATGGTCAACTAATTCACCAATTAATGGAGTTGGTATACACATAGTATATGTTTATTTTATAGTATGCTTAAAAATATTAATTATCTTAAGAAATGATGATCAAATCAAGTTGACAAAAAAGTGGTGGTTTATAGGTTTTCAGTTCAAAATACATGATTTTAATTTTATAGATGAATGTGAGACTCGAACTTGAATTCATACAGATATTTTAGTAAGCTCATAATAATACAAAGCCTTCTTTAAAAAATCTCCAAAGTCTAAATCAAGTGTGCCCGGTATTACTTATTATATAATTTTTTTAACAAATTGATATGAAAAATAAGAAATAGTATATAATTTCTCCACCGTCGGATTGACGTTAGCTATGCAAGATACTTCATTAATATCCATCTAAATGCAATCCTTTCACACTTCCAATGCATCCGCTATTCTCGGTAATTATTTTGTACTATAAAATACTTAACAATAAATAAAATAAACTTTATTGAATGAAATGAAACTAAACAAGCAAGGAAATTCATAAGATAAGTCTTCTTTAACTATAAAAAATACTAAGAAATTGGAAAAATAAGAGCTATAAATAATTTCTATAAATTTGAAATAATTAAAGAGAATTTTTTGTGTGTGTGTGTGGATATAATCACCTGGCATGGAAGGCCAGTGGCACCAACTCTGACAAAGGAGTAGTAACTGGTGTGGGACCATTTGATGGGGCAGGAGAATTCCTACACAAAGGGCAGGTCCCACTCATCTTCAGCCATTCATCAACACAATCTGCATGGAAACAGTGATGGCAATCAGGAATGCACCGCACTGAATCCTTAGCCCGGTAATCGCACAAACAAATTGAACATGAGCCGCTGTTGGGCCTAGGTAGACGCTTGCTTTCGCCCAACACCATCTTCGGATAAGACTCTATAATGGGCCCATCCAGGCCCAATACCACCACCTTCGCGAGCTCTCTCGAGTTACCGACAAAGCTCCCGTCGGGTCCCACATTATTACTACTACTATTACTACTATTTCTTCGGATGGTATTACCGTGGTGAGTGTTGCTAATACCCTTGGCTTTTATACAAGGATGCCTACTGCTATTGCAATGCCATAGCCGAGACCCGTTCCGGTTCCGGTTCCGGTGGCCGGCATGGGAGGATAAGCTGTGGACATGAGAGGGTGGAAAGAAGGTTAGAGAGGAAAGGAATGAGGAGAGTTTGTGCACAATGCATGACTATATGGCTAAAAACTACTAAAAGAGGGAGTGTAAATGTATGTTAGATGTTAGGGCAGCCGGCAGGTGGGCTAAGGCCCACAAGGGTTCGATTAAAAAAAATGAATTTAATGACATTGGGCTTTGGAGTTATTAATTTCAACAACTTAAAATTGGGATGGTAACCAAAATTTTTTTTAATTGAAAAATGGTAGGGAAACATTTATGAGGGTATTTGAATTATTTTTTCTTTTATTATATTGGATTTGAACTTGATTTGTTCATCTTAATCGGTACACATTCTTTCTTTTTTCGTAAATATTTTCTAGCGTTTTTCTATGAGTGTGTATATATAAATGAGCGTTTTAGTTATCGAGGAGAGTTCTAATAAATTTAAACATTTTATTTACTCACCGTTTTTCTATGAGTTCTAATATGTGTGATCTTTTGTTTTAATATCAACCACATTCCAAACGGACCTTTCCTCTTGTAAAATAGGGGACATTGAAACTTGAAATGAGCCGAGATGAATGAAATGCCTAGAGTTTGCTAAAATAGGGTTGACAAAGAACATGGCAAATCTATAAAATAATGGATAATTGCGTAATGATCACTCTTGGACCTTAGTCTTGTGACACACCAACGTGTTGTGCCGTATTTTATGGTAATGTGATCCTTCTTCAATGTACTAGTACTTGCTTTCTTCTTTATCAATTTGTATAATCTCACGAAAAAAAAACAATTTGTATCCATGAAGAAAAAAAAAATACTAACGTTAATGAATGAGGACAAAACCCTAGCCAACATGAGGCTGTCAAGGAAACCTTGGCTTGACATGACAATTAACCGGTTACCAAACTGGCCGTGTGAGTAATTAATTGAGTGGGATGGGAATAGCTTTGTGACCGGGGTAACAACGAACCATAATATTAAGACCATGTTACAATACAATTGTGTGGTTCATGTTATATATATACATACCTTAAGAGCCGCTCCAACCCAATTGTTGGATCATCACACAAGTTTACATCAGTGACGGTACGGAACAAAATCTTCACCCATCTAATTCTTTACGAAAGCCGGAAACCGAAAACCTGAGCTGATTAAGCCTAAGAAGCAGCATTTTCACTCGAAGTGGAAGGCTCGGGGCTGTAGCTCAGATTGAACTTGTACCTGGGGAGCTTCGGGTGCGGAGATTTCTAAGGATTGCACCTGGGGAGCTTCGGGTGTAGAACTTTCTTGCGGTAAGGATGCAGGGGATTCCACTGGACTAGGCGCTGAAGCCTGGACAATGTCCTCTGGCTTGAACTTGTTGATGTAGTATGCAAGGGATGGCGCGTTGTATTCGACTGTCTGCACCGGGGTAGGGTTCTTACTGATTTGAAGGAGGATTGATGAAGCTGCGGCGATTGAAATGAGAGCAATGCCAGCAACAAGTGCTGCAGTGTTTTCAGCCCCGTCAGAAGAGGAACCTGCAGTTCCTGAGCTTATGGCACTCTCTGCTATGTAAACTGGAGGCTGAGCATAATAGTAGTTATTAGATTAACAACAGACTACATGTCAGAGAGCATCGAGACCCACAGAAACAAAGAGAAGGAGGGGTAAGGGTGCATATCATGATTTTACTATTCATAACAGTCTTCCATTTGGAAAAAAGAACGAGAATTCCACACTCAATAAGGGTTGTAACTAACAGAACATAAGGTATCAAAACAACTGCATCAGCTTCTTATCCATGACAGTTCCCGACTATGAACTATATTACATGCACACAAATGAAGCACATAAACATTTACCAAACACTGTTCAGAGTTCCACATAGAGCCAGTCACAACTTGGCTTAACTTTAGTAGCAACTCAGCCAGGTAGAGTAGCACAACGCCTCCCAACTTTACAGTTACTACCTCTTACAATGCCATATGACTACAAAAAAGAATCATAAATTGCTAGAATCCACGAACTACAGGAATGTGCTTAACAGAAGTAAGAAACTTTTTATTTAAAGTCGACAATGCAAAGGTTTTTGAAAATCCGAACAAATAGAATCGAAGACGAATCACATCCTTCGTAACTCAACAATGAAAATTGTCTTTGCTATATCTTTTCTTTTCTTTTTTCCTCTTTCAAACTCTTACAAGATTTTCCCCTTTTGGGCTGCGAAGAAGAAAGAAACACTCATGTTCTACAAGGGACTAAACTTCATATTCTTCAAATGAGTTATAGTTGAGTAAACCAGAAAAAAGGTTCCTTCAACACTTATTGCTGCAAAGAAACTAACTAGAAACTACTCAAAATAAGATGGCCATTTTCTAATTGATGGATCAACCATTCCCTCACGTATACTTCCCTGGCAAGGTAATTGAAGATCGGCTATAAGGCTCATAAAAAGGAGGCAGAGCAGGGGTCTGGAGAAACAGAACAGGAGATTGAAGCTAATTACAATAACAACAATGACTTGAAAATTGCAGAACTGGAATGCCATAAATTTTTCCAAATCTCTATTTACAAATCAATCTAACTTAACTGCAACCATAGGATAATCGACATACAAAAAGTATAACTACTCTTGCACTGCAGATACAAACAATCCAAATGCTACCGACATGTCCAATGGGTGATACATGCTCGTTGTAATGAGTGGTGAGCTTAATTTACACTGGGATAAAGGTCCAAACTATTTTGTAAGGAATGTTTAAACTGAGCTTCATGTCATGGCACTTATTTCATTATATCAAGAGCTGGCAATCTATAAAAGACCAACTATTCTTTCATTGATCTTAGCAGGATTGTGCAGAGCCACAAAATTCAAAGGGAGGGTACCTTCTCAGGCAAAAGCATTGATGAATCTTTAACGCCTCCAAAATGTGAAATAAGCAAAATTGGTACAAATGGCTTCATTGAAGATAAAAGCCAAAATGGAGAACTGAATTATCATTAGTTGGCACATGGATTCATTCCCTAGGTCACCAGCAATGAAAAACTGAGGGACATCAACCTTTGTCATCTTCTTCACATGTATATATGCATATTATTGGGCTGTTGGACTTTTGATGGAATAATTCCAGCCATTATGCAGGTAGCAAGGTAGCAAGCAATAGGACCACAATGATATGAAATGATACCAGCATGATCAAAATTTTGAATTGTTCCATTAACACAGACACTGTAGTAACAGCATGGAATACAAAAAATATAAAAACATGAAAGCTAGCTAGTTGCAGAATTTGGGAAGTTCACCAACCTCAACAGGATAGATATTTGTCTGCCCAGCAGTATCCTTCTCCACATACCCAGTCCAACTTCGAGTGCGAGGTGGGAATGTCCCGGACACTTTTGTTTTCTCCCCAGCCAGCCATTCCAAGCTCACCTTCCCAACCTATACAATGACCATAAACCAAAAGCATTACATCTCTTCCCTGTACCTAATCTGTAACACAACATTTACTTATAATCTTGCCAGAAGAAGAATACAGAAATGACCCAGCAACAGTTACAAACTCCCCCCACACTAGTACAAGTGCAAAACCTTAATTGCCCTCTTTCCAACTTCTTATAGCATATCAAAACGAAGAATTGCCAGAAACATAAATGGTGGAATTTGTCGCGTCAAAATGTCAATCAAATTCAGGAAAGAAAGAAACAAAAACAGCCGAACACCAAACTATACATGATAACTACAAACAATTAGAGAATTGCACAAGAAAAAGAGAAAACAGATGTTCAAGCTCACCTCTTTGTCAGGAGCACACTCTTCAGTGTTACAATCAGTATCATCAGAAGTAGAAGATCTGATAGAGAAAAGCTTCAGGTTTCTTCTATTCCCATTTGGGTGTTTCTTGAAGAGTGTGGGTGAAGAGAATGTGCATGTGTTGGCTGAAAACACAGCCTGTAACGATGCACAAGCCAAGGTAATCAAAAGGGTATGTATATCAGCTAAAAGGGTTAGCAGAAATGTCAATTGAAGTTCTGATAATTTTTTTACTCTCGAAGGATTTGTGGGTTTTCCTTGTGTTCGGTGTTAAGAGTGCAAAAATGAGAGTGGAGGAGAGGTAGGAGATGAGATTTTTTCTGGGATGGGTGGTCTGTGGCAGTGGGCTACGTGGATCATGCACGTGCTAGTATCGGATGTTTGCCCCATTCGAGCACAGATGATCAAATATATTTCTCTGCCATTAAAAACTACTCCCTCCGTCCCTTTTTAATGGACGTGAATCACGGTGTTTTAGGCCAAGGGAGACAAAAGTCAGCATCGCCGCCACGTGTCACCCTCTGATTCGCCCATCCTTCATTTTCTCTCTCTTTTCTTTCTTTCTTTCTCTCTTTTCTTTCTTCCTCCCTCTATCCGAATATTACTCCGTCTGTGATCGTTTTCTATTCTCACCTCCGCCACAGAAAGGAGCGGAAGGACGTCTCGAGTCGGGAGAAGGTCGAATGGCACCATTCCGAGCTGCCAATCGCCGCCACGTGCCGCCGAAGCAGCCAGCGCTCCGGCCACGCGCCGCCACGCGCCGGCGCGTGCGACGTCCGATTCGGCCGCAACCACCCTCGTTCTGCTCGGCTCGTCATTTCCAGCAAGAATCTATGCTCGTCGCGCCATTCCGAGCAGCCAAACATGTTTTATTTTCGATTTGAAATCGGAGGAGGAAAGATGAGTGAGAAAAACTTTTTCTGATTTTGCTGACACCTTCTTTTCCATGGCAGAGATACTATGATCAAATATGGTCCTTTAATTTTTTCGTTTCCCTTTTTTACCATGTATGACGCGTGGCTCAGCAAGGGAACGATGGGCGTTTTTGATAAAACACGAATTTAAGGGACCGAAATGGCAACAACGTCAATTAATTGAAGGCAAGCGTTTTTTGGCTAGAACGACTGATAAAAAGGGACGGAGGGAGTACCAAAAAATAATTTGTAAAAAAAATATTAAATAACTTCTCATATGATACTTAAAAGAACTTTTATATATATATATATATATCAATTAAAAGATATACAGTAAGTAAAAAAAATATTAAATTATATAATAAAATCAATTAAAAAATAACTATAATTTAAAAAATTATAACATTAAAATATAGAATAAGATGAGTTAGAATGTAAAAATTCAATTAAAAATTAAAATGCAAAGAGAAATAACAATCACATAAATAGAAAAATAAACAAAATAAATAAAAATATAGGAGAAAAAAATATATTGTTAAAGTCATGATGTAAGAACAATTTTAATTTAAAAAAAAAATAAAGAGTCATATATAAGGTTAGATAACCTTTTTTTTACAAGTGAGGTAATGAAATATTTTTAAATAATAGATAAAGAGAAAAAAAGTAAAGAATTGAAAAATAAAAAAAAATAAGAGATGAGAAACATGATAAAAATATTGATAATAAATGAACAACTAAAATAAGAGAATGAATGATAAGGAGTAATTCGCGTTATGATGTGAGTACCAATTTATTTTAGCCAGCAAAAATATATATTATTGCTAAAATTATATTGAAAAAAATGTAAAAATAAAAATAATTATAACATTTTTTTTGTGTTAACGAATAAATTCTTAGTGTTTATAATTTTGCACAAAAAAAAACCCTATTTTTTAAGTAAATGGAGAATCTTTGTTTTTCCTCTAACATTTAGAGTATATACTTAGTTGCTTATGGATGATGTGAAAGTTAAGTTAATAAAGGAGCAAATTAAAATTAGACACATTAGGTTTATTTTGTGGAAGTCTACAATGTTGTTCTATTACTTGTAGAAAACGGTTGCAACATGCATTTACCCATATTAACTTTGGGTTCAATTGAACCGATTAAGATTTCTTTTTATTACCTATGTCTATATTTACCATATTTTTTTAAATATAAACTCATTCACTCAATTTATTAACTCCAATAAACAACTATTATAATGACTAATTACATAAATTCAATGCCTAAAAAATAGAAAACTCGATATAAAAAAAAGTGAATCTAAATTTTAATTAACTTTTTAAAGTCGAAGTAACTTCTAGAATTACAATTGTTGCAAATTTATAAAACTCATATATGTAGAAAAATTAGTCAAGAAAAAAAAAATATATTGTTTATCCTCTGGTATACATT
The DNA here is from genome assembly GCA_963691705.1 of Viola odorata. Taxonomy (NCBI): domain Eukaryota; kingdom Viridiplantae; phylum Streptophyta; class Magnoliopsida; order Malpighiales; family Violaceae; genus Viola; species Viola odorata. The sequence goes on from OY829546.1 coordinate 1,642,444, forward strand.
CTTATAAAATTAGAATTAAATTTTCTATTGTTAAGAAAATGTAGAAATGATATTTTCTATAATAAATATTGTAAAGACTCGATTACTAAATCGAATGAGAGATCACTTCTTAAATGATTGTGTTGATAATGAAATTATTATGCAGCGCTTTCGAAATATAAAAAAACGTCACACACAATTATGATAGTAATGACTTGTAATAAATTCATACATTTGTAAGATTTTATATATACATTTTTTTCAATTTTATTTTTATTTATTCATTATACATGATATTTAAAATTTTGCACCTAATGAAAATAATTTTTAGCTCCACCACTACCCATAGGCCATAGGTCATTTTTTACTCACAAAATTTAACTTCTACTTTTACCCCACTCTGTAGACCCAATATATGAATTTAAAAGGAATAATTTAATTTTACGTATTCAATAAAAAAGTTAAATTTGAACTTAATTTAAGGTAAAAATATTTTACAATCGGAGAAAATGGTGGATAAATAAAGGTAGTGTTTGTTTATCCAAATTGTCGTGATAAAAACAACTTCTCGTGACTTAATCAAATTATCAGGCTCCAATACTCAACTTACTGAGCAATAAAGGACTAAATTGTAATTTTGTAAATGTAGAAACCTTAGCCTATGTATGAAACAAGGGTTAGAGTGGAAAGGAAAAGAAGGAAATGAAAATTTTTAAATTTTTTCTTGTATGAAAAAAAAAAAGTGTAAGGAAATCAAAAAGAACACAAGAAAATAAAGAGAAAATAAATTGTAAAAATTTCTTTTTGGACTCACAAAATATATGGGAGGAAAAAGAAAGAATTAAAGGGAAATAAAAGATTATTCCATTATTATCCCTGTTAAGTTTTAACGTTTTTTGATGGCACTTTTTTTTCCAGCCAAATTTAGGTATGACAAATAATACAAGAGCAAACAGCAGCTCAACCATCACCACCGCCGTCCTCCACCACCAGCGGCGTCCTCCTCGCTCTTCGTCCTCAAGCCCACCAGCGGCGTCCTCCTCTCTCTTCGTCCTCAAGCCCACCAGCGGCCTCCTCCTCTCTCTTCGTCCTCAAGCGCTGACTCCTCTGGCGGTGAGTTTGTGTTTGCATATTACTATTAATATGACTATTATTTATATAATATATTGGTACCTATATTATCATGGTTTAATAATTGTTTTGAGTTGAAGTAATTAGGATTTAGGTTGCTTGAGAAATCGCATGATTGATTGGTCGAGAGAAATACAAATTTGGTGCTTGGTTAAATGGGGCATGCTGATTTTATGTAGTTGGTGTCACTAGTGTAGAAGAACACTTTGCCCCATCTAGTTGATGATAGTACTTTTACCTGCTTGTCTTATTATGATGCTATTAAATGTTGTTCATGCGTTGAAAAACAGTGGCACCATGATGCCATTGAAAAAAAATAAGTTATGCCTTCCATTGTTATTGGTAGTGAATTGAATAAAACTGGACTCAAATTCTTACCACTAAATAGGAGCTATGGAGAGGAGGATGTTGTTTGATGTGGCCGTACTGAATTATTTGCATGGTCATTATTTTATGCCAGAGATTAGCTTTAACCCCTGCATATTATATTGTATGTCCTTTTTTTTCTACAGAATTAGTTAGATTAATACTCTGTGGATATTTGTCTATCTTCGCATGTGCTGGAAGTTGCTTAGAGAACTGATCTTGTCACTAAAAAGTAACGATGGACAAAGAACCAGAAATAAAGAACTGCTGCTGTTATTTATTAAATATAATTAGTAGTAATTTGTTATAAGGGTAAAGTAGTAAAAATAATTAAATTTCCGTTCCTTTCCATCCACGTTGTCATACACAAATATTAAAATTTCCTTCATTTTCCCTTGTATATAAAATATGCAGCCATACAAAGGAATTTCTCTAAAAAATTCCTTCCTCTCCTTTCCCTCGTTAAATTTCCCCCCTTTTCCTTCGTGCACTTTAGTTCCTATACAAAGCATAATTGTTTAGCTCCACCACTACCCATATGCCATAGGTCATTTTTTACTCACAAAATTTAACTTCTACTTTTACCCCACTCTGTAGACCCAATATATGAATTTAAAAGGAATAATTTAATTTTACGTATTCAATAAAAAAGTTAAATTTGAACTTAATTTAAGGTAAAAACATTTTACAATCGGAGAAAATGGTGGATAAATAAAGGTAGTGTTTGTTTATCCAAATTGTCGTGATAAAAACAACTTCTCGTGACTTAATCAAATTATCAGGCTCCAATACTCAACTTACTGAGCAATAAAGGACTAAATTGTAATTTTGTAAATGTAGAAACCTTAGCCTATGTATGAAACAAGGGTTAGAGTGGAAAGGAAAAGAAGGGAATGAAAATTTTTAAATTTTTTCTTGTATGAAAAAAAAAAGTGTAAGGAAATCAAAAAGAACACAAGAAAATAAAGAGAAAATAAATTGTAAAAATTTCTTTTTGGACTCACAAAATAAATGGGAGGAAAAAGAAAGAATTAAAGGGAAATAAAAGATTATTCCATTATTATCCCTGTTAAGTTTTAACGTTTTTTTATGGCACTTTTTTTCCAGCCAAATTTAGGTATGACAAATAATACAAGAGCAAACAGCAGCTCAACCATCACCACCGCCGTCCTCCACCACCAGCGGCGTCCTCCTCGCTCTTCGTCCTCAAGCCCACCAGCGGCGTCCTCCTCTCTCTTCGACCTCAAGCCCACCAGCGGCCTCCTCCTCTCTCTTCGTCCTCAAGCGCTGACTCCTCTGGCGGTGAGTTTGTGTTTGCATATTACTATTAATATGACTATTATTTATATAATATATTGGTACCCTATATTATCATGGTTTAATAATTGTTTTGAGTTGAAGTAATTAGGATTTAGGTTGCTTGAGAAATCGCATGATTGATTGGTCGAGAGAAATACAAATTTGGTGCTTGGTTAAATGGGGCATGCTGATTTTATGTAGTTGGTGTCGTTAGTGTAGAAGAACACTTTGCCCCATCTAGTTGATGATAGTACTTTTACCTGCTTGTCTTATTATGATGCTATTAAATGTTGTTCATGCATTGAAAAACAGTGGCACCATGATGCCATTGAAAAAAAATAAGTTATGCCTTCCATTGTTATTGGTAGTGAATTGAATAAAAATGGACTCAAATTCTTACCACTAAGATAGTGTTTGGCCCTTAGGGTTGGGTTGGGTTGGGTTGGGTTGAAACCCAAAAGTTGTATATAGGTGTTTGGCGTTGAAGTTTGAACCGAGCTTTCTAAACAGCTCGGTTGAGTTTTGCCTTGGAGGGCCTCCTTTCCTCACTGCCAATTTTGGCTCTAGTGGCAGCAGCTGCAGCTGCGTTTGCCACCTTCTCTCCTACTTTTTTTTTTTTCAATTTTTATTTCATATTTTTATTTTATATAATAGAATAAAATAAATTAAAAACTAGCACAATAAAATCTCCATCTCAAGATAAGTAATTCTAGATCCACTTTTTCTATTTTTATTAATTTTTTTAAAATGGGTTTTATACTCTAACTATTTCATTTTTATAGTTTTACCAAACACCAAAAACAACTTTTCGTTTCCCACAACACTTTTAAGAAATGTTTACCAAACAACATACTAGCTTTTCCAGAAGTACTTTTGCCACAACACTTTTGCCACAGCACTTTTCGGACTAGAACCGGAACGCCAAACAAACCCTAAATAGGAGCTCTGGAGAGGAGGATGTTGTTTGATGTGGCCGTACTGAATTATTTGCATGGTCATTATTTCAGGCCAGAGATTAGCTTTAACCCCTGCATATTATATTGTATGTCATTTTTTTTCTACAGAATTAGTTAGATTAATACTCTGTGGATATTTGTCTATCTTCGCATGTGCTGGAAGTTGCTTAGAGAACTGATCTTGTCACTAAAAAGTAACGATGGACAAAGAACCAGAAATAAAGAACTACTGCTGTTATTTATTAAATATAATTAGTAGTAATTTGTTATAAGGGTAAAGTGGTAAAAATAATTAAATTTCCGTTCCTTTCCATCCACATTGTCATACACAAATATTAAAATTTCCTTCATTTTCCCTTGTATATAAAATATGCAGCCATTGACGAGGGTGTCGCGTGCCCTGCATAAATAAAAAGATTACAACTGGTCACTAAACTACAAATGAATGTAGATAGCGGCAAGAGGTTCGAACACAGGGACAAATCAGTCCAATCTTTGTTGCTCCTGTAAATGACAATAATCAGTAAAGAGGTGAGAGTTTGATTGGTTGAGAAACAACAAGTACGAAAATGAGAATGCATGAAAGAAAACAGTAGTGAAATGAAGAAATACAGAAGAGAAAGAAAATCCCTAGTAGAGATCCTTATGTGGTGACAATTCCATGCTAGTTGATCATTGACAAAAGTATTTTCAAAACGGTTTCATAGAAGAAGTTGTGGAACCAGCTCACACTAGATTCCCAACCTGCTACAAAAGTATTTAAAAGAATCACTTCATTTTAAACACCCTAATCTTCCTAAGTTCATCCTAAGATTCTAACCCGCCACTTTGCTTTGGCTATGCCGTCAACAAAGGAATCAGAAAACTTATGGAAAAGCTCAAGAGATTGATTAAAAACAGTGAGGTCCCTCTTCTAGACATGGTAGTTGTTCGTCATCCACAAGTCTGGTCTAGTCTGGCACTTGACCCAGCTGTCACCTAGGTCGGCCCTTCTCAAGGCCTCGGGATGGGATGACCGCCTAATTCAATTTCTTCTATCAGCTTAGACCAAGCAAATACCCCTCATGCCCTGCTGATTTGTCTACAAACGTTCTCTAAGAGTGATGTAATCACAAGAGAACTGACTACACTTGCCCGAATTAAATTCAAGGTGATCAAGCTCAAAAATTAATAAAGACAAGTTTAAAATTAAAACAAGAAGGTTTGAAATATGAAATTCGTTTTTATTAAGATCAACATAGTCTCAAAACAAACGGGAATTGTTAACCTCTCAATCCCTACCAGGAATTGGAGGAATTAATTACAACCAATCAAAACAGCAAAAGAAGTTAAAATCCGAAAATACAAAGAAAAGCTGAAAAATCTGGAAAATATGAGAAATGCTGATTTTCTCCTCTCTTGCTCTCTACTGTCCTCCTTTTTCCTAATGCCCTCTTCAGCCCGAAATTGCTATCTTAAATGGTCCTTCATCTGCCTGCATGCTCCTCTCTCAAGGTCAGTCAACACTAGCTCACAAGCTCCCAAAATCTTGTCTTCAAAGTGCTTGTAAACTAGTGGGAAAATCTCTCCAAATCAAGAAGAATGTTTGTTCCATTCTTCAAAGGACGTTTGCAAGCTCAAGAGAATACCAAGGAGTGGCCCAAGAAGTCTTGTGTCTGATAAAAATGAGTCCCAAGAAGACAGGAAATGCACTAGAGAATAATTAATTGTAGCACGGAAAAACATGTTCAGTGCAAGTCCAGCTGGAATTCCGAAAGGTCGCTTCTTGTCGAGGCCTAGAGGAGAGCTGATTTCGGCAAAATGGTGAAGTGGCCTAGGGACGAATGGACCAGATTCAAGGCAGCAAAGCTGAAAACGGGACTCCATCACCAAATGATTGATTTAAGCTCTAATCTTCAAGCTTTCTGCTCCTTTCCTTCAGATTGATGTTCCAAAGGCTGTATAATAAGAAAGGAAGCAAAAGGGCTTAAAGTAGCAAACTTATCATCTCAATTAATAATAAAAGAGAAGATAAAACATCCAAAATAAACCATCAATCAGCCATACAAAGGAATTTCTCTAAAAAATTCCTTCCTCTCCTTTCCCTCGTTAAATTTCCCCCCTTTTCCTTCGTGCAATTTAGTTCCCATACAAAGCATACTTGTTTAGCTCCACCACTACCCATAGGCCATAGGTCATTTTTTACTCACAAAATTTAACTTCTACTTTTACCCCACTCTGTAGACCCAATATATGAATTTAAAAGGAATAATTTAATTTTACGTATTCAATAAAAAAGTTAAATTTGAACTTAATTTAAGGTAAAAACATTTTACAATCGGAGAAAATGGTGGATAAATAAAGGTAGTGTTTGTTTATCCAAATTGTCGTGATAAAAACAACTTCTCGTGACTTAATCAAATTATCAGGCTCCAATACTCAACTTACTGAGCAATAAAGGACTAAATTGTAATTTTGTAAATGTAGAAACCTTAGCCTATGTATGAAACAAGGGTTAGAGTGGAAAGGAAAAGAAGGGAATGAAAATTTTTAAATTTTTTCTTGTATGAAAAAAAAAAAGTGTAAGGAAATCAAAAAGAACACAAGAAAATAAAGAGAAAATAAATTGTAAAAATTTCTTTTTGGACTCACAAAATATATGGGAGGAAAAAGAAAGAATTAAAGGGAAATAAAAGATTATTCCATTATTATCCCTGTTAAGTTTTAACGTTTTTTTATGGCACTTTTTTTTCCAGCCAAATTTAGGTATGACAAATAATACAAGAGCAAACAGCAGCTCAACCATCACCACCGCCGTCCTCCACCACCAGCGGCGTCCTCCTCGCTCTTCGTCCTCAAGCCCACCAGCGGCGTCCTCCTCTCTCTTCGTCCTCAAGCCCACCAGCGGCCTCCTCCTCTCTCTTCATCCTCAAGCGCTGACTGCTCTGGCGGTGAGTTTGTGTTTGCATATTACTATTAATATGACTATTATTTATATAATATATTGGTACCTATATTATCATGGTTTAATAATTGTTTTGAGTTGAAGTAATTAGGATTTAGGTTGCTTGAGAAATCGCATGATTGATTGGTCGAGAGAAATACAAATTTGGTGCTTGGTTAAATGGGGCATGCTGATTTTATGTAGTTGGTGTCATTAGTGTAGAAGAACACTTTGCCCCATCTAGTTGATGATAGTACTTTTACCTGCTTGTCTTATTATGATGCTATTAAATGTTGTTCATGCGTTGAAAAACAGTGGCACCATGATGCCATTGAAAAAAAATAAGTTATGCCTTCCATTGTTATTGGTAGTGAATTGAATAAAACTGGACTCAAATTCTTACCACTAAATAGGAGCTATGGAGAGGAGGATGTTGTTTGATGTGGCCGTACTGAATTATTTGCATGGTCATTATTTTAGGCCAGAGATTAGCTTTAACCCCTGCATATTATATTGTATGTCCTTTTTTTTCTACAGAATTAGTTAGATTAATACTCTGTGGATATTTGTCTATCTTCGCATGTGCTGGAAGTTGCTTAGAGAACTGATCTTGTCACTAAAAAGTAACGATGGACAAAGAACCAGAAATAAAGAACTGCTGCTGTTATTTATTAAATATAATTAGTAGTAATTTGTTATAAGGGTAAAGTGGTAAAAATAATTAAATTTCCGTTCCTTTCCATCCACGTTGTCATACACAAATATTAAAATTTCCTTCATTTTCCCTTGTATATAAAATATGCAGCCATACAAAGGAATTTCTCTAAAAAATTCCTTCCTCTCCTTTCCCTCGTTAAATTTCCCCCCTTTTCCTTCGTGCACTTTAGTTCCTATACAAAGCATAATTGTTTAGCTCCACCACTACCCATAGGCCATAGGTCATTTTTTACTCACAAAATTTAACTTCTACTTTTACCCCACTCTGTAGACCCAATATATGAATTTAAAAGAAATAATTTAATTTTACGTATTCAATAAAAAAGTTACATTTTACAATCGAAGAAAATGGTGGATAAATAAAGGTAGTGTTTGTTTATCCAAATTGTCGTGATAAAAATAACTTCTCGTGACTTAATCAAATTATCAGGCTCCAATACTCAACTTACTGAGCAATAAAGGACTAAATTGTAATTTTGTAAATGTACAAACCTTAGCCTATGTATGAAACAAGGGTTAGAGTGGAAAGGAAAAGAAGGGAATGAAAATTTTTAAATTTTTTCTTGTATGAAAAAAAAAAAAAAGTGTAAGGAAATAAAAAAGAACACAAGAAAATAAAGAGAAAATAAATTGTAAAAATTTCTTTTTGGATTCACAAAATAAATGGGAGGAAAAAGAAAGAATTAAAGGGAAATAAAAGATTATTCCATTATTATCCCTGTTAAGTTTTAACGTTTTTTTATGGCACTTTTTTTTCAGCCAAATTTAGGTATGACAAATAATACAAGAGCAAACAGCAGCTCAACTATCACCACCGCCGTCCTCCACCACCAGCGGCGTCCTCCTCGCTCCTCGTCGGAAGAAGAGCGTTCCTCCAAACCGGCGATTGACAAATTCCCTCTAATTCCTGAGTTTTTGAAAGTAAGAGGGTTGGTGAAGCAGCACCTGGACTCGTTTAATTATTTCGTAAATGTTGGAATCAAGAAGATTGTACGTGCCAATGATCGCATTGTCTCTACAGTGGATCCTAGCATTTCCTTATGGTATAATTTTGAGTTCTGTGTTCCATTTGAATATGCATTTTCTCCTTTGAATTATTTTTCATTTTTCTATTTTGATTCCAGGTTCAAAGATGTTAGAATCGGGACCCCTTCTTTGATGATAGATGGTGTTGTTAATGAACTCCGGCCACATGCGTGTCGGCTATCTGGTGTGACGTAAGTAGCCTTTAGTTTTTTTCTTTCTTTCCCTTCTAAATTGCATTTAGGCATGTGCACAGTGCATGTCTCCATATGGGCATGCAACTGCGGTAAGACTAGAAAGCAGCTGATAGAGTTCTAAACTTGTAACTATTTTATACTTGTATTCTTTATATTGGGATTTATTAAAACTGTAAATTGCAACTACAATTGATATAATTCTCTTATGTAATTGACCAGCAAGTTGATAGAGTTCTAAACTTGTAGCTATTTTATACTTGTATTCTTTATTCCTGAAGTTATTGCCACCTGTGAATTTCAGTTATGCTGCTCCAATATATGTCAATATACAATATCAAAATCCTCATGATCAGCGTCCCTCTGTAAAGGTGTTCTATGGAATAGTATTTTGATACATTATGAATGTGAATACTTATTTTTGGATGTGGAGTTAAAGTGTAAAGCCTTTCTTGCAGAATGATGTTATCATTGGAAGACTGCCAATCATGATACGGAGTTGTTGTTGTATTCTCTATGGAAAAGATGAAGCTGAACTTGCTAGCCTTGGTTTGTAACCATTAACCTCAAATATAGCGTTCTGTTGCTTTCTTTTTTTCCTCTCTTTTCCTTGCAATTGTTGTCATCTTTTGTTTTCATTTTAGGTGAGTGCCCCCTTGATCCTGGAGGATATTTTATTGTAAAAGGAACAGAGAAGGTAATGAATGCTCTGGCTTTCTTATTATTTTTCAAGTGTTCCACACATTTAATATGTTTGCTAGTTTGGAGACTTGATTTAAATGTTAATCAAAGGAACTTGGCTACTGAATATTCTATTCCTTGTTTTAGTGAGCTTATTTGAGCTTCCTTTCTCTTTTTTCTAGTTTTCTTTTATTTGCCTTATTAACACGATTTGATGTTTCGATTGCCTTTCAGGTGATTTTAATACAGGAGCAGCTTTCGAAGAATAGAATAATTATTGATAATGACAACAAGGGAAAGTGAGTTCTCATCTTGGTTTTTAGCATACCTGCTGCTATTAACATCCTCTTTTGTTGGTTTCTTCCACAATATTATATTAATTCTTTTACTCATGAAACATCCCCTGGTACAAAAATACAGGAATCAAATTTATGTTAAGGTAGTTCATCCAGTTTCCCAAACTATTTTTTGATCAAATGCCTTTTCTTTTTCTAAATTAGAGAACTGGTTTCCTGCCTGTGGATTTTGACCTTTAGTTGATACCTAACCTTGTTGTTAACCTGATAATTCTGGATGGTCATTACACTTTATATAAATCATGCACCCTATCGGTGATGAAGACATTGATTTGGCGATGTTCTTACTTGGGCTTCTTTACACAAGAAAATATTCTCTCATCAGAAACTTGAGGTTGATCTGTTCATTGGTTATTTGTTGCTTATTTCATCATCAAATTTTCAGCATAAATAGTCGCCTTATGTTAAGAATAGGTGGCATAATATTTCACCTTATCATTATTGTTATTTTTTCACGTGTTTCTAGCATAAATGCATCAGTTACAAGCAGCACAGAGGCAGTGAGAAGCAAAACTGTTATTCTGATGGAGAAAGAGAAGCTTTATTTATCTCTCAACCAATTTGCAAAGAAGGTCTTCATTTAGTCAGATTTTTTTACCCCTTTCCATGTCTCTTCTATATACCTGTTTCTACTGGCCCATTTTCTTTTTTGTAGAATTTTGGCCTGCATTTAATAATATTCAAAATGTTTCGCAGATTCCTATAATGATAATATTGAAGGCTATGGGAATGCAGAGTGATCAAGAGGTTGTACAGATGGTGGGAAGAGATCCTCGATATGGCGCCCTACTTTTGCTGTCCATTGAGGTAAATCTATCATGAATGCTTTGCAGTATCGCTTAACTTCCAAGGTCACTTGATCTTAGATATGGTTTATAATATATTGATTTATCATAAGTTCATTTCATCATGCCCATCTGAATTATGTTTTGGCCATATATTTGAACAAATATGCTGCATTATGTTTGCCATTCACTGTTGATCGCAGAAGAGGTTGTAAAGTTTCTGTTGTTGAACCTGTGTTTCTAACTTTGGTCGTGGACTCTCTAGTTTTTTTTCCTCAAGTTACTAGTCTCTTACAAATCCTGAATATCATATTTCTATCAGGTTTTATAAATCCAACGATTTATAGTGTATCAGCTTCTTGAATCCTGGGAGAAGGATAGGATTTTGTGTTAGTTTACGTACATAATTTTCAATGTTTTGATAGCTGCGGCTGTCAATGTGCGTCATGTTCTGGATTCTAAGTTAAATGTACTTTAAGAATGTCTATCTTCTTGCCATTTATTAGGATACCATCATCGAACCTTGTTGATACCAGAAGCTGATGTGGAACACCAAAATATTCTACCATTGAATCTTAGCCATTAATAATTTTCAATGTTTTGATAGCTGCGGCTGTCAATGTGCGTCATGTTCTGGATTCTAAGTTAAATGTACTTTAAGAATGTCTATCTTCTTGCCATTTATTAGGATACCATCATCGAACCTTGTTGATACCAGAAGCTGATGTGGAACACCAAAATATTCTACCATTGAATCTTAGCCATTAATTGAACTTTCATGAGTAATATTCTTGGTGAGATTAAGACAGGGTGAACGCTTTATAAAAGAGATGAGGCAGTGACAAGATGCATGGTCATACTTCTCCCTTGTTGCTTTTTATAAAGCCGAAACCACACTTGTTAACACATATGTAAACACTGTAACACATGCCGCTAACTTGGTAGGTACAGATAGAAATAGAGATAATGTGCTCCCTTGAAATCAGTGGCTTGTTGCACAGCTGAAACAACACATGCTAACAAACTTGGTACATAGAGATATGAAGATGGAAAATTTGTTACCTTAAAAACTCGAAACTTGTTGGAAAATTTGAAGGCATCTCCCTTTTAGATTCTTGTTTGTTGTTTATGAGTGCTATTGGGATATGTGTATATGGGGTAGTGTTCACAGTCAAGCAATATTAGATTGCATGTTTTTGGGAATGGATCTCATGGATAATCAGACTTGCGTTCTTTTGTTTCCTTTCCTGCTACCAAGTTACCTAGTGATATTCAGATAGTCAGATGTTGTTTATCCATCCATCTTCTTTCTTTTTGTTAATTGATTTAATTTTTATAGATTTGCTTTGCTGTTCGTCTAGATCACGTTCATAAAGCTAAAAATGGTCTTAGACGTCTTTACCAGCTCTGCTTCTGTACCACCCTCTTCACTCTCTATGTGTTCTATTTATGTATTCAAAGCACAATGGTTCAGTACTTTAAACAACATCCCACAATTTCTTACAATGAGTTTGGTCTGACGGATATGGATAAAATGAATTGTTTCTAATGTTGCTGATGGACATGAAGTTTGTGCTTTGTGTTTGTCATATTAAGCTATGTTATGCCAATGCTGATAGGATGCTTGCCATTCTGGTGGAGCCTTTATTTTCTTCCCAATTATTTTACAGTTTATAGGATAAATTTTGTCAACTTTTATCTCCCTTATGCCAGCAAGACAACTTGGCTTCCATATTTCTCTATCTTCAAGCCTTTTTTTAACAAACTTTTTCTCTTTTAGTTATTATTCTCATGCAGCTGATCTTTGGTGTTTGCTGCTTTCAGGAATGTTCACGTCATAACATATACACGCGACAAGATGCCTTGAAGTTCCTTGAAGGATGTGTATGATACTTTCATTTATAAGCCACAAGGACATCTACTATACTGCCCTATTAACTCACTATTGATTTGGTTAATACTTAGAAGTTGAAGTGAACATATAACTGGAATTAATGGCTTAGAAATTTGCTTGCACTCTATGGCACAGTAGTGGAACATAACTATAGTGTGAAATCTACTTCATCTAAACTTTTTTTCAGCTGTCACTCTGCTACACGTTGCTTACTAAGATCTTCATGGTACTAGGTTTGCTTAAAATAAATAAAAAAGTATGTTATGTCCAATGACCATAATCAGTGTAATGGACAATACAGGCCGTTTCTTTGTTCAAACTAAGCCATTGGAAAATGGTAGACAGAGGAGTGATATTTCTGGCACCAAATGCCTTAATAAAATGGGCAAGAATGCCCGCTCAGGCTGTAATGAATGTCTTCAAAATCATTGCATCATGAAATTCGGATTTAAAATTGACTCAAATTGCTGGTGTTACGCCGCTAATTTTCCTTAAAATCAATCCCAAGTAAGTTAATTATTTAGGTATATTAAAAATCTAGGATAATTAGTAAGTAGAGGATTTTAAGAACTTTATATTAGAGTTGTGAGGGGGTTAGAGCTGGTGTTTCCTAACCTTGTATTTATGTTTGCTTCATGGTTAGCCACTTGAACATTGCCATCAAGAGATGAATAACTAAGAGTAGGACCTGGCTGCCAATTGTTTATACATCTTCTAATGTCAGAGATTTTGTTGTTCAATACTTTCTTCGTCTCTGTTGACTCTCTTAGAGCCACACAAGACTTTAGTTTCCTTTATGTTAATTGTTGATGCTGACTTTTTCTTTTTGGCCCACATCAGTGTGGAGTTTCCATGCACCTTTTTGCTTATTTTTCATATTAGTTACTTGTTGTTTCAGGTGAAGAAGGCACCATTTGCAAGTCCTGAATCTGAAAAGGTCCCCCCTTTTGCTTCCTTCCTCCCTCCCTACCTCTCCCACATGTGCACCATCTTTTTGTGCTTATTTTGTTTACCTGATGGTTGTGTTCTGTTATTGATATCTGTGTTCAACATGGCTTATTTTATTATTTTAAACAGGAATGTAGATCCTTGGCTGTCCTCCGAGATGTGTTTCTTGCTAATGTGCCGGTAGGCTGTCTCCGTTTTAAAGTTGAAAGTATTTTTGGTGGGTATGGCATCATTCTTTTCCCCCTTTCTGCATCTGTAGGTTTGCAGAGGTAATTTCCGACCAAAATGCTTGTACGTTGGGGTGATGATGAGAAGGATTATGGATGCCATTTTAAACAAGGATGCAATGGATGATAAGGTAATTGGTTTAGCTATGTGCAGCGTGGATGTGTTTCTCAATTTCTTTTTCTTCCTTCCTTCCTTCCTTTTTTATGGTAAGTAAATGGAGAAAAAATCTTCAGCAAGGAAGGTCTAAAGGGAAGTTCAAAGCTTGCGATATACAAGCAATTCTTCTAACCATCAGAATTGGAAGATGAGTTATGTTGTGTGAGCAAAGGCATGTGGGTCCATACTGGCATGAGGCACATTTAGTTTCACCCTGTTGAACCTGTATCCTGTCCTATTACTCAAAAAGAACACCTGCCAACCCCAAACCTTGATTTGGAGCAGTACTTGTGGGATCTCTCAGGTTTCCTTGACAGACGGAAAATGTTTTCCCCTTTTTCTCTCAGTATTTGTCTTGAAGGGACTGGACTTATTAAATTAAAATAAATTAGTTTCTTTAGCTGGAAACTGTACTGCTGTTCAGATTGAATACCTCCTATCTATGTTCTGTCATTTTCTTCATTTTGCTTTTGTTGATAAATAGGCAACTTCAGATCTCTATTAATGTGTTTTTTTTTTTTCCGTATCTTATAGGATTATGTGGGGAACAAGCGTCTGGAACTGTCAGGGCAGCTAATTTCCATCCTCTTTGAGGTATTACTGTCAATATTCAAGCTTATACATTTTGGTGATACCACATTTCTCCATAACCCACTACCCTTCCCTCCACCACATACTTGGCCCCTATCTTAGAGGTTTCACTATCTTTTGTAGGATTTGTTTAAGTCAACGATTACTGATGTTCAGAAAGCGGTAGATACTGTGTTGGTGAAACAGAATCGATCGAGCCAGTTTGACATTTCACGAGTAAGTGGGGATACTACTGGTGCAAATCAAAGTTCTATGTTACTCTAAGATAATGGATTTATAAAATTATATCTGTACTTGTATGTGCCATGTATGCATGATCAGTTTAGGAATTGAAGAAATACATTTGAATTCTAGGAATACAGATCTGTATAGTCTTACAGAAAGATGAATACTGTTTCCTGTTGATACATGGATGACATTAGCGTTCATTGAATAATATAAATAATACTGAACTATATCACACTAAGGTATCTTTATGTATAATTCGATCTGTGTTTCTGGGAACATCTATGTAACATTTGCAAGGGTTAGTGTTGTTTTGCTGCAAAAGAGAGTGATAGGCTCTCTATCTTTAATTGGATTAGAATGTAATCTTTTTTGTTTGATCTTAATCTTGTGTTTTTTTGACCTATTTATTTAGAGTCACTGACCTGGCTTCTTTCTTTCCCTTGTTTCCCCCTTTTCTTTAGCATGTTGTCCGAGACCTCATTACTATTGGGCTAGACAGGGCCCTCTCTACTGGTAACTGGGACATCAAACGGTTTAGAATGCACAGAAAAGGCATGACACAGGTACTGTATTCTATGTTTCCTCCTTTGCGTTGATAAATTTTGCAATATTTTTCCTTTTGTATGCTGTCTGTAGTTTTTGTCAGTATATGTTAAACTGAGGGAAAATCTTCTGCTGAAAGGTGTTAGTGAGGTTATCCTACATAGCAGCTCTGGGCCACATGACAAGAATTCAACCACAATTTGAGAAGTCCAGGAAAGTAAGTGGACCAAGAGCATTGCAGCCTAGCCAGGTAGGGTTATCAACTTATTTCTGAGTATGTGGAAAGCCTTACAGCGTCCACTACCGACTTCTTTACATCTCTGGTTATTGACATCTTGACACTTTTGTTTCAGTGGGGTATGCTATGCCCTTGTGATACTCCTGAAGGTGAAGCTTGTGGACTAGTGAAGAACTTGGCTTTAATGACTCATGTAACAACTGATGAGGAGGAGAGCCCATTAATTTCTCTGGTTTGTCTTCAGTTACTTAAAGAATGACTTGTCATAGTTAAAATTAAAACGCCTATATATTCATGAATACATTTGTATAATGTTACTGTTATAGTGTTACTGTTTGGGCGTAGAGGACTTGGCACTTCTATCTGCTGCAGAGCTTCATACATCTGATTCTTTTCTGGTTATATTTAATGGGCTCATTCTTGGAAAGCATAGGAGGCCACAGGTAAAAGCATTATTCAAAAAGATGATTAGTTTATATAGAGATGAGTATGTTCTTCCGTTCAATACAATTGACCTTCTTACACCATCTGTTCAGCATTTTGCTTATGCAATGAGAAAGTTGCGGAGAGCTGGAAAAATCGGGGAATTTGTGTCAGTCTTTGTAAATGAGAAACAGGTAATATTTTTCTTTTGTATTTGTTCAAACACTTTATTCATGTAGCAGACAAGACCTAAGAATATCCAGAAAGTCTTGGCATTTCAGAAATACCCTTGACTTGCAAAGTCAAATGGAAGCCCATGAAAGTTTACATTTTTTGTTGATTGCATCAAGATCTTTCAGGATGTGAGGAACTAGGGAATATGGAAGGGATATCAGGCTTGTAACTTTAGAAACAGCTTTTGCTTGTCTACTATAGGTTTATCGATCCATTTAAATAGAGCATTTGAGGATGAGAACACCATTGCAAGCTGCAAAATGTCTCTGCTTTCCTTATCTGTATTAGTATTTAGTGGTATTTTTTTTTCTAAATTTTTGGAATTTCTAAGTTTTAGTAATTAATTTATTTGCCTATTTTATTTTTGTTTTGCAATTTGGTTTTGTTTCTTTCTTACTATAGTTGATGTGAGGATTAAGCAAACAGCTCATCTTGAGAGTTTTCTTTGTTTAGCGTGTCGTGTACATTGCTTCTGATGGTGGCCGAGTTTGTCGTCCGCTTGTTATTGCAGACAAAGGCCTGTCAAGGATTAAAGAACACCATATGAAGGAGCTGGTGGTAAGTTGATTTATGGTATTGCATCCTACAGGAATAATGACACAGAAACACTAATTTATTTTATTTTTTATGTTAAGGATGGTGTTCGCACTTTTAATGACTTCTTACGGGAGGGATTGATTGAATACCTCGATGTGAATGAAGAGAACAATGCTTTGGTTAGTATATATGAAATATCATTGCTGTTATAAATGTGAAATTGTACGATAACCGTTTTAAACTCCTCCCTACTGTCTGGATTACATGTCGATCATTATTAGTGCATAATTGTTTGTTTTACAGATTGCTCTCTATGAAGGGGAAGCTACACTGGAGACGACACATATTGAGATAGAGCCTTTCACTATATTAGGTGTTTGTGCTGGGCTAATTCCATTTCCGCATCATAATCAGTCACCAAGAAATACATACCAGGTTTGTTTGTCAGGTTTCCTTGTAGTTAGGATTCATTTCAATAAATGATGATTAACTTTATTATTGCCTGGATGAATGATTCGACAGTGTGCTATGGGGAAGCAAGCTATGGGTAACATTGCATATAACCAGGCAAGTTGTTTTTGCCTTTTCCTTTTCCTTCTTTTTGGTCAGAAGTCCAGCTTTAATTATTGTGTGCCCTAGGTTCTAAAATATGGTCACAATGTCGTGGTTGCTAATTGTTGGATCTTCACTGGTGAAATGAAATGGTCATGGCAATCACTTCAACAATCCCATAGATGTTGAAAATTAGCTCTAGTTTGCTAGTTGTATCAACATGTACGCAGTATACTCGTGAACACTAAAAAAAGTGTGAATAGAGGAAAATAGTGATAGCATGTCAAGCTATAACATTAATGTCATGGTGTTGCTTAATGTTGGATCTTCACTGCTGAAATGAAATGGTCATGGTAATCACTACCACATTTCCATAGATGTTGAAAATCGGCTCTAGTTTGCTACTTGTATCAACATGTTCACAAAATAAACATGAACACTAAAAAAATTGTGAATAGAGGAAAATAGTGATATCATCTTTTTAAGCTATAACATTTTGCAATCAATACCATCATTATAGTATTAGACATTTGAATAAATAGAAAAATATTCATACAAACCAAGTAGTTTATTCACACAACTGAACTTCTTGGAGATCTTTGATGACAAAATTAGTGTTGCTATTAATGTCATAGATTATGTCTCCAAGTGCAAGATAAATGTCTTGAAGGACCATACAAACAAAAGTACTAATTGCAGCTGCCATCCTTTTTCTTCTTCCCTGTCTTGGTTTATGCATTGTTGTTGTCATGGTAAAGTTACTTGTGGTGGGTTAAAAATAAAGATTGCGGTGGAACAGTGTGTGCTACGTTGTGGATGATAACATATGGAGAAAGGAAGGTTGCCAGTCAGTCTTTAATACTAAAGTTACATGCACATTTTTGCGTGAGAGGCTGAGTGCCAGCAGGACCCATCTCTTGTTTCCTGTAAAAAAAAAAAATCAACTGGTCTGTCATGCCCTGTGGTCGTGGTAATGGAACTGTAGCATTCTGAATGGGTATTAAGGGAGCAAAACTCTGCGGCCCGCAAAATGGGGTTGAAAAACAGTTGGCAGGCTTAATTTGAACTGCAAAACTACTGTTTTTAATACCCTGTGTACCCCTCAATTTTGATGGCTGCGGTATTATTTTTGCTGGCATGACTGCACTATATCACTGATTTTTAACCTTAAGCATTTTTTGTTGGAGGTTGATTATTCTAGTTACGTAGCTCATATGCTCTAAGGTTCTTTTTGTATATATGGATGAGTTTCATATGTATAGAAACACATTTTATTGATGCTTCTGCTTCTAGTTTGATTAGTTTAATTACTTTTGTAGTTTAGTAGAGGATTTGGGCTTATAGAAAAAAAAGTAGAGCAATTGGTGATACGTTTTCCATAAAACTGTACTAATAATAACCATGGCTAGCATGGACATTGTTGTGTGCATGCCTTCCCATCTTCTTAGCTGGAAATGATAAATGGATGTCTTTGACACTTTTGTTTTAGTTATTTAGTTAAGTTAAAGGGAAGCTGTTTCTGCTTATTACATGTTCCATGAAGGAATTCAACCATGCATCATATAAAGTGGCATACTTTTGAATTTGTTCGCATGGTGTATCAGATTTAGTTTAGCTACTGGTTCCTCTTAGTTTCATACGGAGGGGCATGGTTAAGCACCTCTTCCTGTTTCTCTTTGTGAAAAAAGAGTAGCTGTGGTGTCCCATAAGCACCATTTACGAATTGCAAAATCCTAGATGTGTATAATTATGTTCCAGATGGTCCTGCTTTTCTTTCCATATTTTTTTCATGCCTGTAATTTTCTTGCTCAATGGATGTATAAATGTCTCATTTTTTTTTCTAGAGTAAATATGGGGCAAGTGACCACCCTGCACTGAACAAATGGTCAAATACAAATAGACTAAGAGTTACTTGATTTTGGTTCCTGAACAATTTGTTTGAAGCAATCAATTCATTTTGTAAGAATTCTCAAGGTTCTGTCTGTGATTGAGGTCTTGACATAGGAAACTTATTGAGACGGAACCTTAGGATTTTTTAACTCTAGGGTTTCATTAGTTGTAATTGTTTAGGGATAAAAACCAACAAGTGTTTTTTGTTTTGGGACTATTTTGGATTTGGCAGATATTTCATGGTATGCTTCTGCATTTTGGCAGTAAATAAGACCAAGAACAACTAGTATTGCTACCCCGGATTGTTTGTTACTACTGTCCCCATGACTGACATCTGTTCTATTTGTGGTTTGGCTTCTTTGTGACTAGTTTTGTTTCTAGTAAGAATTCAGGAGTATGTCGGTGCATAATGTTACGTTGTTAATGTCTTTGCAGTTATGCCGGATGGACTCATTACTCTACCTATTGGTGTATCCTCAACGACCTTTATTGACCACAAGGACAATTGAATTGGTTAGTAATATGCAATATAAATAACTATCAATAGGATTATGGCCTGTCGATTAATCTGTTCTCTGTCAGGTTGGATATGATAAGCTTGGGGCTGGGCAGAATGCAACAGTTGCAGTGATGAGTTATAGTGGCTATGATATAGAGGACGCAATAGTCATGAACAAGGCATCTCTTGATCGTGGTTTTGGTCGTTGTATTGTTATGAAAAAGTACATAGCTATGACAGCTTCACTATTGCATCTTTTCATATGATCTTTCATTGCCAAAGTATTCCCTTGAGTGGTTTTATTTATTGATCTACTAGAATACCAGTGATTGCTTAATTTAGTTATGTTGATCCACAGGTATTCTTCCACCATTATTACCAAGCATGAGAATGGGTCATCTGATAGAATCTTAAGGCCTTCTAGATCCGAGGAAAGAGAGAGGGTATAAATTTATCTCCTGCAGAATTTCCTTATTTGTTGATTTTTTCCCTATCTATATTTGTCTTACTTTAGTTTCCTTGGCCTTAGTGCTCTTTAACAATAATATTGTAGAAGTAGAAATTTGTGTATACAAATATGACAACAATTAAACCATAGAACATGGCGCAGTCCTAATACCAGAAACTATCAACATTTTGACACCTAAATATGACTTTATTTGACTGGTTGGCATAATGGTAATGCTTGACTCACAGTTTGTTTTCATTTGTATTTGCTTTAGTGCCTAATTCCATGTTGCTATTCAAATTACAGCTTTCAATAAGATTTTCCCTCCATGAGCATCAATGCAAGCTATTGGATGTATGTTATGTGGGTCTTTTGCTTCCTTCTTTGAAAAAGCATTTTCATCTAAACTCATTATGTCATTATTAGTTTAATTGGGAGGTTTGGGATGCATCTTATAGATGGGGTGAGTTCTGCAATTCAATGGTTTGACTTATAACATACAATTATGACGATAGAATTGTAGCCAACAAAGTAAGCTAGCTTCAGTAGTAATTTTTTCTTTTAGTGCACTTTTACTTTATTACTGTACTGGACAGTCAGGTAGAGGCCACATCACTTTACATCCTTTTATTCTAAATTGCCTCAAATGATACGCTGAACTGGCTATTGGAGCTTATTCTTCTCGAAAAAAGAAAACACTAGTCTAGTTCACCTTTCAATATATTTTAACTAATTCTTGATGTGACCGCATATACAAATATTTGCAATGATGAACCTGCCAGTCATACTTGTTGACATTCCATTCAGATTTTGTATTGATTTTATTTTTTTGCATCTTATCGTCTGACATTTTCCCCCCACTTGACTAGGCATTAGATAATGACGGAATTGCTGCTCCTGGGGAAACTATCAGACAGGGTGATATCTATATAAATAAGGAGACTCCAATTGTCATAAAGGGATCGTCAGAAACTCCATCTGCTTTAGCAGATATGTCAGTAATCATCTCTTTTGATTTTAAGTTATTTTTTCGATAGCTTTTTTCACAGGTTGCTTGTGAACCACAGGAAATATCGGCCAAGTGCACATACATTCAAATACCCTGAAGGGGAGTCGTGTGTGGTAGATAGGGTTGCTCTTTACTCTGATAAGAGTGACAATTTGTGTATCAACCTTATAGCCCGTCATACTCGTAGACCGGAGGCAAGCATACCTCTTTCTTATTTTATGAAGTATACCCTTGAAACTCTTAAAAAAAAAACAGAATTCATGCTGAATCTTTTGTTTTTGTGCTCCCTCAGCTTGGCGACAAATTTAGTAGCAGACATGGGCAAAAAGGTGTCTGTGGGACAATCGTTCAACAGGAAGATTTCCCATTTTCTGAACGTGGGATTTGCCCAGATTTGATTATGAACCCTCACGGTTTCCCAAGGTATCCTTCTTCATTATGTTGGTTTGTTTTACTGTCAATGTCTTTCCTGTGAAGGAACAACAATTCCATACACGTGTTTTAGCTTTGAGTTTATTGATGTGGACCTTTAAATGTGATCTTTCAAATAATGAGTGAACCAGCTAAACGAAGCGAAATAATTTCTGGTTGGATAAAGACACTCTAGGTTGGACTTCCCATGTGTGTGTGTTTTTTAACGGGACCATGTGTGTTTCTTGACCCTCAATTCTATAAGCCAAAATAGTAGGTACTGTCTGCTGAGGTATTGGATAATTAGTTTTTGTTTTGCTTCCCATTTTAAAGATTGCAGGAATTTTAATTACAAGGGACTGTAAGTGATTGAACAAAATAGGATACAGTTTGGGCAGTTCATTGTTAGCAATAGAATTGCAATTGCATGTACCTACTGAGATTGAATGGATTCTCAAAAGAAAAGAATAATGATCGAACAAGTGTAGTTTATGCAATGTCATGTAATCATGTTGGCATTTCCACGAGCTTCTTGTTAACTACGCTTCAGCTATGACCATTGTTTCATTTGCCTGATGTGTCTTTGCTAATTTTCCTTATTTTTTCTGAATTATCTTGCATTTGGAAAAGAAGCGAAGAGATTGTAGATTTGCCATAACTTATTTTTATGCTTGGAGTTACAGAAGATTAATGCGGTCCTTGAGTATATTTACATGTTGACATTCTTTTTGTTTGAACTAGTCGAATGACAGTTGGAAAGATGATAGAGCTTCTTGGAAGTAAAGCTGGAGTTTCATGTGGTAGATTTCATTATGGCAGTGCATTTGGTGAACCAAGTGGTCATGCAGACAGGGTTGAAGCAATAAGGTACTCTTTACCCGTCATGTTGCTTTTTTCTTGGGGACTATGCAATTTAGTTCATGTTGTTTGTCTACGGTTCCACTTTATCCCCTGCAAACCTCTAAGAAAATGTAGTAACATTAGCCGTTATATATTCCTTGAAGTAGTAGATCTGATCAATTCCGTTCAAATCTGCAATAGAGTAAAAAAGATGGTAGTATGTTAGGTTCTGGAGTTTTTTTGTGTTCCATTGCACGTGGAACTCAGAAAAGAAAGTTAAATTTTATTATTTTTTGAAAATACTTTCTAAATATCCCATTTGTTGTGAAAAATATAGGAACTGAGATGGTCTTACTCCTCTCTCCCTAGCCCTCCACTTCCCCTCCAACACTCATCACTGATCACCCCTACCCAAACTTGCTCTAAACTCATCCTAGTGGCTGTTATCTCTCCTCTTCTCTTGATGTCATTGCAGCAAATTGAGTTGTTGTCCCTCTTTATCAGGTATCATCGCTGATTATCGCGAAGTAAACTGTTTCAATGAACTTTCACAGGAATTAGAAAGGGGGAAGAAATCATTGGGTATAAAGGAGAATGGGATTAGTGAGTTGTGTATCTGCATGTCCATATGGTGAAAATGGTGTTTGGTCAGCTTTCACATTGAGCTGGTTGGACTCAATTGCTATAGCCTGGAAACCATTAGGAACCAAGTGACAGATATTGCAGACATTGTTTTTTTTTTCAGACTAAAGTGGAACCAAAGGAAAACTATACGAGTAAAATTGCATGTTACCCATGGTTTTAGGGTTTCAATGATTGCAGGTTTTCATTTTCTAAAAAAAGCTTTTCTTGCTTTGTGACAGTGAGACTCTTGTTAATCGTGGCTTTTGCTACAATGGGAAGGACTTCCTTTATTCAGGTTTTGCTATTTCACTCTTAAGACTGTCGTTTAAAAAAATGACAACTTGTAAACGAAATCTGTGATGAAAGCTCATCTTGACATCTCTCTCATAACATACTGAAGATCATATCATAAATCTCCATGATGGAAATACATACACTACTTAAACTGAAAATATGAAGTGCTTGCATTAAAGAGCAAGGTCTGTGTTTGGATGGTCCATATGGATGTAATTTCTCTTAACAACACAGAAGTGTCTTTATATGGTCATGTGCATCAAGATATTGGACACAAGTGCAGTGCCCCAAGGTAGTTGATGATGTAGGGGCAAAATGATATGCATATCAAGGAAGTTTACCTCGATGTGTTCTGTTTTCCAGGTATTACAGGTTCTCCACTACAATCATATATTTTCATGGGTCCAATTTACTACCAAAAGTTGAAACATATGGTGAGATTAGCCTTCTTTTTGGCATGACATCATTATTAATTTGATTTTTACCGTAAATGTTTTTAAGATATCAATCCTTGCATAACTGTGATTTAACTATTACCATCTCTATGACATGTTTATGGCCTAGTATGCAGAAGAGTCTTTCACGTGGCATCTACTCATCCTTCTTTTATTCACTTAATGCATTCCAGATTTTAATTTATTAATTTTCTGTCGTGTCCTTTTTGACATGGCATTTCATTAATTTTTTCCCCATCTCATTTGTTAACTTACACTAACCATGTATTTGTTAGTTCATTTAATAAATTATATACATGTCTAGGTCATGGATAAAATGCATGCTAGAGGCAATGGACCGCGTACTCTTTTGACTAGACAACCTACAGAAGGGAGAGCTCGAAATGGAGGTTGGTCTCCTCTGTCAATATACTTTCTTAACTTTGATTTCCTTGTCAGGATTTCCATCTTCTAATAAATGTATTTTTTCCAGGACTTCGTGTTGGTGAAATGGAGCGTGATTGCTTAATTGCTTATGGTGCTAGCAGTCTAATTTACGAGCGTCTAATGCTTTCCAGTGATCCTTTTGAAGTTCAGGTAACCCCAGTTATACTTCTTACCTATGTTATTGCTATACATGTTTGGAAGAAGTTTACTTTCACCTTTTGAATCATCTGCTGTGCTACTACATAAGAGACTTCAAACAGATTTTGGGCACTAAATTGAACTCTTGGCTCACTTTCCCCAATGCTTTAAAAATAAATTTGGAGCTGTCAATGACTAATCAAGGGGATGGATAATGGTCAATGAACAGTTCATCATCACTTGTCCATTTCATAGACTAGAGTATATGCTGCTCTTTTTGTTAAAACGCAATGATGAATGTCATTAAACCTCCATTGGTCAATGACCTGGAAAAGGATAAGAGGGTCAAAGACTTTGAATATACCAGGCTGGAAATCAAATACTCTATGATAGACTTTAGCTGTGTTTGTTGTTGTCAGAAAGAGAATGCCGTGTATTTTATGTGGAAAGTCTCTGATAGCTGCACTACTCGGCACAGGTTTGCAGGAAATGTGGTTTGCTAGGATATTACAGTCAGAAGCTTAGAGCTGGAATGTGTTCCACTTGTAAAAATGGGGTGAACATTGCTAGTATGAAATTGCCATATGCATGCAAGCTCTTAATACAGGTAAATGTTCTGTTGATTATATTTTTAGCGATTAAACATTTATCCTCCTCCCCGTTCAATGTTTATGTTATGATTTTCGATGCGTGGTTGTCTATCACTGCAGGAACTCCAGTCCATGAACATCGTTCCTCGCTTGAAACTTGCTGAGGCGTGATGTGATGGCGAGCAATTTCCCTCACTTTTTGGTGGTTACTAATTGATACCTGAGGTTTTCGGCAGGAGAGCTAGATGCAGATGCAGCTTACTCACATTAGTCATTATCTAAGTAGGACACTGAAGTAGGGCTTCATTACCTTTGTTTCTTTAGCATTGCGTCATCAATCTAATCTATATAAGCATAGTAATGTGAATTCTTTTGTGAATTTTCTTTTTCCCATCAAAAGATGAAAAAAGAATCAAATTGACTGATCAAAAGGGTGAAATTGGATGACCAATTCTTTTTTGTTGTTATTTGTTGATAGAAACAAGTTTATTGTCATTGCAGGAAAAAAGGGGTTACAAATTACAATACTTGAAATATGCATGAGAGACCTTACCAAGCCTTACTTTTGATGCTGTTATTTTGTTTTGAAAGAGATTTTCCACACATCCAAGGTGGGTAAAAATCACTAAATAATAAAAGTCTAATGATATTTTTGGTTGCGTTTGTCTAAAAGTCTTAACTACTACCTTGCAACATTGCATTAACGAAATCTATCATTTGTTTCTCCAATTTTCCCCGATTAGCACCATGTGCCAATTTTTTGTTTACGTGGGAGCTTATTTACTTACGTGGTAAATTAAATAATATTAATTAGATTTTTAATTGTGGATGAAAAATCGCATGATTAAGTTTAGGATTTTGTCAATGGACATGTAGCTCATTGATTGTCTTGTTGATGACAAACGAGTAAAAAGTCAGACTTACGTTCAAATCTCATCTCAGGACATTTTTTAGTTGGATTAAGGTTGAATATCAAAGATGTTTGCTGGAAGATTAATGGAAACACAATTTGACACGACCTATAAAACACTTTAAAAATAGTTTTGTGTCCGTGTTGGGTAAGTGTCGGACACCGACATTCGTCCGACATGCGTGAACACTTTAAAAAAAAATTGAACACTTTTAGGTACCTGGGGACAATTTGTAAATATGAATGGACACTTTCACGACGTTTTGGGATACGCTAATCCTAATATTTTTTTAAAAGAAAGTACTACAATTAAAAAAGAAAAAATATAATAAAGAAAAAATAGGAAAGATACGACATTAATTAATAGGTATTTGGATAAAAAAAGAAAAGATACGACATTAATTAATGTAGTATATTAGATAATTAATATTTATGTCAACTTTTAATTCAATTTACAATAATACATATGAAGGAAATAAATTTTCAAACTTTCCATGCATAAATAAAATTAATTGACATTAAAGATTCAAAATCTCAAGACTTCCAAATATATATTAATTTAATTGATTTACAATTATATCTATTGTAGTATTTAACTTTAGGCAATTAATAAATTAGTATTTATTTATGGATATAATTCAAATTTTCCAACATATTTAATCTATTTTATCAATATAAAACTTTAATATACATTTAATTTAAAATCATGAAATTAATTTAAATCATCGCAACATTATCATTTTAGACTTCATATTTAATTTATTATTTTTTTATAATCTAAAAATGAATTAAATTAAATGAATTAAATTAAATGAATTTCTTTTTTCATTCAATTTTGTCACATGAGTATATTTATTAAAATATAAATTATTCATTACCTTATATCTAGATTTTTTTATTAATAATATCTAAAATGTTATTTGATAGTATATAACTTGTTTGTATGAGTATTTTGATATTTTTAGTAGAAGTATTTTGATATTTTCTATTTGCATTAATTATTTATGTGTATATTACATTATATAAAATTAAAAACACTATAATACAGTTTCGTTTTTTTCTAGTTTTCCCGGTTTTCAAAATCTCATCTGACCGCGATTGAATTTTAAAACCGTAAACCTTACGCCTCATCGGTTCTGAGTCCGGTCGAATTCTTGTTTACAACCTTTCTTATTATGCCCATTGTATTTTTTAATCGCTGGAAAGGAAGGGCCTGCCTGCCGTTGGGCAACAAAAGCCCACACAATTCCCTCACATCTTCCGTTTCATTTTGGCGCCACAGCCACCAGCCACCAGCCACACCTAACATTAACAACACACAACACAGCTTTCTATTCATTCCGCCCAAATCGAATAAATTCCACCGTCGTTTTAGCGCGCCAACCACCATTTCCATGTCCAGCTTAGGGTTTCGCTCTCCTCAATTCTCCGAGGTAAGTTTTCTCTATTTTATTATTTTGATTTTTTTCTCTCTTTTAAGAAAATACTTATATCTGATAAGAATCGTTTCAGGATGTAACTTGGCTTCCTGCCTGGCTTCTTCCTCATCCTCAACTAGACTCATCATCCCTCCAAAACCAACCGCAAAGCCTTTCAAATCAACCATTCAAGGTAACTTTTTTTGGCGTCTTTCTTTAGTGATTGGATTCTTTGAAAATGGTTAAAAATGCGATTTTACTAGTATTAATCTCACTGCAGCCTTGCACTTCTAGTCCGGGTCACTTAGAGTGAATACCAGCTCGCTAATCTAGCCAAAAAATTTAAGTGAAGTAAAATTTTGATGATTTTTGTTTGAGTGTTTTTGTTGATTCTGACAATGATAGGGTTTGATGTCCCCTTGTGGAAACATTTTGTCAACTGAAGCAGAAGAACAAGAAGGTGGATATAATAATCGTACTTACCGTTTGCAATTGTCTGGAGGGGAAGGGTATTCACATCCTAGTATTAGCGATGGTCCGTCTCCTCATAATGTAAGCATATGCAATTGCTTCTCTTGCTTCCCCATTTTTCCTTTATTTGAATTATTTGTATGCATCCAGGCTGACTTTTATTTTGTGTTGCATAGGTGCTTCATCTCTGTCTACGTCTTTCTTCTGATACTGATTCACAGTCTAACAAAGGACCGCAATTTTGCTCGTCAGGATCTCTGAATGTATCTAGGAAAGAGCCACTCGAACAGGCTGATATTTCGGCAGTCCGTGAAGAGCCAACCTGCCAACTAAAGTTAGATCACAATGATGGTGGTGTGAATGTCTCACCTCTGACCTCCACCCCAGTAGCTGTGGTGAATATTGTTCCACAATCACTCACCGATCATGAGGACACTGGGAAGAAGCATGAAGAAAATATGGACCACAATGCCGAAATGATACACTCTCCACAGCTAAGTTCTGTCCCTGCAACAGTGGCAACCATTGGTCCACCGTCTCTGGAAAACCACAAGAGCAGTGGCCAGGAAGATGATGGAAAATACAATCCCAGACACATCAATGATGATGACCTCAATGATGCAGTTGAACTCTCTATTGCTGCTTCCGAAGCATTGGTTATACATGAGTTAATGAAGACTGAGTCCAGTTCAGAAGTGTTACCCATGCGAGCTATTCTGGAAGCTGCACTTCACGTTAAGCAAGCGCGGTTGCAAGATTTAGGAGATGCTTTTGATTGGTCTTCTGATGAAATTCATGAGATTGTTCCTCTTTCTGACTTGGATGAGTTGACTATGATGGATGCCTTTGAGGATGTAGGATTATCCTCCATTGGCCTCAATGCTAAGCATGCTAGCAGTTCAGATGTATCTCATGTTGAAGATACCCCTGTGTTAAAGAACCCCTGTGGAGACAATGGCTGTAAAGGGAAAGGGTTCTCGGGCCGTCTACCTAAAATCCTTGATAATTTAGTTACTGGTTTGAAAAACTCTGATGATGCATGCCTTGGTCAGACATTTTGTCAGCCATCTGACAACATTTCGTCTGTTCCAACTGTGGCAGAGGTAAGAATCTTACTTTGTTTAGTACTGCTGATGCTTATCCAGTTAATAAAGAATAGCTCATGGAGTTTTCTTTGACTAGGTGGTTGAACATGTTTTGGTTGATATAGTTTTGAGTTTGGCAAAGATGGAAACATAGTCTTTTGCAAATTCCGCTACTGCTATGTTGGTACTTTCTTTCGATGTAAATGATCACATTTGGATTTCAAACAATTAACTTTTGTGACTTGAACACTTCATTTTCAGGATCAAGCTGATGCAAACTTGTCTAATGCATGCTCCAAGAATTCTGGTCAGTTTATATCCCTACTCTTTTCATATGTCTCTTGACGAAACGTTTGAAGCATACTTGTTACTGTGCTTACTATTGTGCCATTTTCTTTTTTCCCCACAGAAGATAAATCAAGCTATTTAGTTGCAGATAGATACCAAAGCCACTGGTTAGGTGGTTGGGGAGTGGAGGTGAGGCTGAATTTTATTTTACAATAGTCCTCTTGTGACTCCATGTCACTGTTTTGTGTACTCTGGTGTCCAGCGTGCATGTTTTTCCTTGATAATAACTGGAATATTTGTATAAGGGAAGAAGGAAGAGTGACTTGTCTTATTTTATAACTTTAGCTCTTGTCCTGTTTTGTTGACTTGAATTTTTTATGAGACTTGTTTGTAAGGATGAGAGTTTTGTTGCCTCACTGGTGAAATATGGACACTCCAGTCAATAGATTTAAAAAAAAAAAATTTGCTAGATATTTTTGTTACCAGGATTGAGGTTTTACCTTTTGTCTCTACTTTTATAATTATAAATATGTGCTGCAGTTGATGATGGCTGGTAGAAAAAACAGGTGTAGCCTAGTCTTCTCAGTTCTACAGCAGAACTAGCTTAAAACTAAAATGCTTTGATCAGTTTTTTTCTCTCCTCCACAACTATATTTACCGAACTTGCTCATCTCTTATCTGCCTGTCATGTATAGTATTTCAGTTATAGCACTTTCAGCCTTGAAGTTCATGTTCTCCTTTGTTTGCATATTTTCTGCAATGAGATTCTTTTGCTTTAGATTGGTTTGCACCATGAAAGTCTATGTTTCTTTTACCGAACTTTCCTTAATTGTGTGTGTATATATTCATGCATTGAAATTTCTTCACCTTTCTAATTGTTTTGTTCTATTGTTGCTGGGCTTCTACATTCTGGAAGGAGGTAGATGCTTCTGCAAAATCTCAGCAAAACTGTACTAAAGGCGTTGGAAACTTTTTTGTGGAGACGAGCTCTCTCTCTGAATCAGCAGATGTTGCCCCGGATGAGAACTCTTTTGTGCAGAAACATAAAACTCTTTCTAAGATGATAGTTTCACAGCCTAGTATACAAGATGAAGGCTGCCATGATAGACCTATAGAGGCTCTTCCAGTTTCACAAGAAGTTAGATCTTCTAATATGTCCTCGGTGGATCCTCTTTGTTCTGTTGTGCGTTGCAGCATCTCTTTGGAGAATGCTGGTTTCTCTTCATCACAGAACCAGGGTAATCAAGAAGTTGATGCTGAAAACTTCCTTGGCCCTGAATCAGAACATGCTAAGGGGATTTCTCAGTATATTTCAGATGTAAATGTTGAGTCTGTTGATGCCGATACTCAAGATGCAATGCCCACAATCAGTGGCGAATTTTCGGGGGCCCTGGTTCGGAGACAATTGTCTGAATTTAGGAATTATAGTACTGTTAGGCCAAAACATGGCACCATTTTTGAGGAGAGAAGACCTTACTGTAATCAACAGTTGTCATCAGGACTTTCTTGGGATCTGCTCCCGTCATACCGGGATTTGGGATTTATTAGATCTTCTGACCAGAGGGATCCTGAACCTCTACGCTCTGTATTTGAGAGGACTGTTGGCAGAGAAAATGAGAAAAATATGGATACCGATGTTGCCAGAAATCTGGTTGTCAAAACATCCAAGAAAAGGAAAAGTTTAGATCAGCCTGAAAAAGAAGTGTCTGAGCTGCATATTCATTCTCCAGTGCATAGGAAGTCACCTCTTATCCTCAACCGAAGGACACGCTGCCACCTCCAGGCTTCTGAACTTATTGACAATTTCACCAGAGGAACTTGTCGCGGAGAAGCTGTGGCACAAGGAACTAAAAGTAAGCTGGGAAAAAATCTCCAAAACATAGAATCTAAGTTGCAAAAACCCTGTAATCAAAATCTAGTTAGAAAACGTGTTTGTTTCTCCACTGTTGTAGCTAAGCTTC
The DNA here is from genome assembly GCA_963691705.1 of Viola odorata. Lineage (NCBI taxonomy): Eukaryota > Viridiplantae > Streptophyta > Magnoliopsida > Malpighiales > Violaceae > Viola > Viola odorata. The sequence continues at coordinate 1,673,183 of OY829546.1, forward strand.
AGCATAACAAGGACCTCAAGCACCAAACTGCACATGAAAACTGTAAGATCATTCAATTGACTGCCTGTCATACCACTATACCATGTGGAATGTGTTAATAATAATATCTTTTTTGTTTGGTTATGCAGTTTCTAATATCGTAGCAAATAAGAATACAAAATATTCTAACCCGTGGCTGGACTCTCTAACTGCCAATGGAAAAGATTGTTTTGGAGGTCACAGTAAGGACGCAAGGAGATTGATATTTTATGGTCTAGAGTTCTTGCTCACAGGATTTTCTAGGAAGAAGGAGAAAGATATTGTGGGACTGCTACAACAGCATGGTGGTATAGTTCTCCTGGATATCCCAGCTCCTCCTTCCAATCCCAGTGCTAAGAGATATTCAAAAGGATCTAATTTTCAGCATCTACCTATCATCATATCTTCCAAGAAGGTTAGTTTTTAAATGCTATAGACCTGATCTTTCTATTGAATGCCTTCTTCTTCTTCTTTAACATCATTGAGGCACTCGATTATCAGCTCTTTATAAAAGGGGAGACACCCATTTGTTCTGTATAAGTATTCATATAGCTCTTCTTTTACTCTCCCTTCATCCTTTCATCACTTTTTCTAATGCTTGTGAATTCATTTCTCCTTTGGCTGTACCTGTTTTCCATAAATTGAGATTTTGTTTTGTGAGGATGATCTAGCCACCAATTGGTGCATTATGGTTTTCCCTTTGGAATCAGAAACTTCCCTTTTTTTGTGGGGTTTGTTAAACTTCTTTAAGAGCTATATGTGTATGCTTAGCTTGCTATTTACAGCCTTCATAGGTAAATTAACCATTTTGGAGTTTTTTCATAGTTAGTGATGCTATTACTTAACCACTATTATCCGTGTTGTTTTCTTACCCCCAGCTACAAACCACCAAGTTCTTATATGGGTGTGCTGTGAATGGGCTGATTCTAAAACTGAAGTGGGTTACTGATTCAATCGCAGCGGGTTCTACTGCACCCGCTGAAAAGTAAGTTATGCTGTATTTCTCACTTTATTAATCTGGTGTTATATGTAGCAGTATTGCATTTATGCTTTCACATCGGTTCTATAGTCAAAATATTTTATTACATCAAAGGCAACAACTTTTAAAAATCTTTAGGCTTTGCTTTTAACTGGATTGCTAGTTTAATGCTTTACTCTAAAGGCATTTACTGACAACTTAGACACTGTCATTGGTTTTGTACACTAGGCATTATATTCATTTAAGCATACTTGATTAATTCTTCTGAAATGATGCCTCAGACAGCTGTAGTTCAAGTATGGAACTATTTACACTTTCAGGCGGTTAACAAATTTTAGGGTCAGATGTCACATGATTGTTATTTAATCAGATGTGTTGTTTAGTTCCATGTGTATTCAGCTTGTCCTCTTTGGTATATAACGGTCTTAATATAAATTTCTGCGAGCATGAATAGAACTATGAAAAAAAGAAGAAAATAAACCTGAAATGGTTGAAAGTAGGGGATTTTAGGTGGAGTAATAACCATTTTGCGTATGTGGTTACACTTCTTTGTATTCAGATTTTACTCTAATGATACTTTCTCGTCGGTCATCATTGGTAAAAAGAATATGCTATTTCAACTCCTAGCGTTACTTGGTTTTTTTCCCATTCCAAGTCGCGAAAGGTTTTAGCCTTTGTTTGGAGAAAAGGAAATTTTGAAGATATGAACTTTCCTTGGTGCAAAGAGATCAAGATCTTAGGTAAAAAGGGGTAAAAATGCAGACCTTAACTAATGGATGACGTTTTAGATAAGGACTTACATGGACCGCGTCGGTTTTGTGTAATTTTTGCCCATGATAGATCTGAATTGAGTAGGAATTGTAGGTGGTTGCTTTGAGATAAAAGTTTATTTTTGAGTTGAGTTTAGCTTTTTCCCTGATGTTTTTTTCCCACCATGTGGTTTTCATATCCATGCTTGATTCTTTTTCAGGTATATGATTTTACCATATCACACTTATCTGGTGTCTACAAGAACGGAAAAGTCAGTTTGTAATGGTAACCTTAAGCGCATTTTTGATGGAGTTGGGATTGTTCTTCATGGGAGGCAAAGCTTCTGTGCTAAATTGGCAATAATAATCAAGGTAACATCATTGTCCATGGGGCAGGCCCTTCATGAATCTTACAAAGCTCTTGTTGATGCTTTTTGTTTGTTATTGGCTCTTAAATTTTGTATGTTCATATACTTGGGCGCGTGTGTGTATGTCTGTTCTTGGCTTTAGAGTCAATATGGCTAGGAGTTTGATGTAGATCAATTTTGGCATCTAGATCGTACTTGGACTTTTGGCTTTCAATATTCACATCAAAGGTGTGGATTATTTTTTAGATGATAAAAGATGTGAAATACGGAAGCATTAGGTGACATGTTTTATCTGAGAAACGAGAACAAGTTATTAGCAATGAGATAACTTCCTGTATGGAACTACAAAGACAATAAATAACTTGTATGGTACTTTTAGCGTGCATTGCCAATGATACCCGTTATGTTTTTAATATTTATACCATTCTATGATGCTGTTTCTTATTCCATATATATATATATGATTGAAATGGTGAAGGTATAGTCTGCCTGAATCCTTTTTCCTTTGTTTGGCTAGTTCAGCATGGTGGTGGTCAGGTTTTCAAAACTCTCCTAAGGTTATTCCAGTGTCTTGATGATGAAAAAATATCTACAGGAGCAATTGTGGCTGAGGATGAGAGTAGAGCATTACGCCATTTGAGGCACTGTGCTTCAGAGAGGAAACTACCCATGATGGTTGGTATTCCTCTGTTTTTTTCCTTTGAAAAAGTTAGAAGTTCGTTGAAGATGGGTTTTTTCTAACCAATTAGGAAGTATTTGAGGTGCCAAAGTATCCAAACTTTTTTGTTTGCTCGTGAAGGTTCCCGCGTCTCATGTTTATCCCTTTGACTTTCAATTTAACTAATTTTAATTTTGGCTGATGACTTATCGCAGCGAGCTACTTGGGTCGTAAAGAGCTTACATTCAGGCAAGCTTTCTCCTTTCACAGAGAAAGAAGGTAATCCTCTCACAATCAAGGTGCCAGAGCTTGCTACCTCTATGGATTGGAGTCAAGAAATTTGAAAATTGCTTCCGTAGCCACATTCTGAGGTACCTGCATGCGTTTAGCAATTACATTGCTGTGCTTTTATTTATGCGTGCTTATTTGAGGAATTTAAATTTGTATTCACGGTTCTCGAAGTCCAATTGAATCTTGTGAATGGTTTCACCATTCTTAGCAAATGGGTAAATTAACTGCTAGTTGTAGAATACTTGACTAAAATAACAAACCTAACTGGCCCCTTGAGTTCACTTAGAGCAACAAATCGGATTTAAATGATGGTTAATGGACTGTTGTATGCTTGTTTGAAAATCTGTACTAAAGTAAATATGGTGAAGTGACCAGAAACGTAAAATGCTCTACCGAGCTATGGACTGTAGCATCCCAAGAGGAGTTTGGGTTTCTATGCACTGTCTCTTGCAAAACTTCAAAATCATAGAATATGAGAAAGGAAAATAGTTTCTGAAGTATATATCAGGGTTAGAGGTTAAGTTGTCCTCATTTTGCAATGCTGTTGCATTCCAGTGGGTATTACGGGTCCAAGTTATTTTAAAGAAGGGAATTTCAATTGTTTCTCTTGGTTATGAGCTTTCTTAGTTTTGTGCTTTGCATAGCTTTAAGATTCATGAAATTTTTCCTCCCATTTTATGGTTTTCCAGGGTGCTGCAGAATCTGTGATCACTGCATGAAAAGCTCAACGCCACGTACTTGCATGGTTTATGATAGATGGCACCATTTTTATGAGCCTGGTTGTTAAATCAGTTTGTGGTGCTGACCTGGGTCCGTGACAGTTTAATTCAAGAGTATCCTTGAAGCTTAATGAGGCAAAGATGGTCCGCATGTCATTTACTTAAAACAGAGTGAGAAGTTTATGTTGCAAAACGTGTTTTTTGAAGGCTTTGATGCTGTTGGAGGTGGTCTCCCTGCATCCAGTTTCAAAACAGTCGTGAGAAGAGTTATGTTGTGCAAGAGAGTGAGAAGTTTGAATCGGACGATCTTGGATTGCAGAAGCTCTTGTTTCTTATTCTGCGCCATGATTGCAGAATCAGATTATCCTTTAAGTAATTTATTATCGCATCATGCGCATTCTGTTTTACTGGAAACTCAATTGTTGAGTTCACAAGCCAAGACATCATTGGAGTCTACCGAGCTACTTCATTTAAGATGGAATTTAGAAGGAAAGTGGCTCGTGAATGCAAGATTCCGGGTTAGCTGAATCATATGCCAACTCAAGCTTGCTAGTAGTGGGATTTCGTAGCTTCTTGGACACAATGGTCTCATCTCCTTGTAGTTAAGGTTGTTTCTCCAGCCATTAGGGAGATGTACCGAGTTTCTTCAATAGCTTCCACATCCTCGAACATCAAATTCAGATGAATTCCTCTACGTTGTGCACGCCAATCATTGGCATTTCTCAGCCACCGAAGTTCTGGACAAGATTGCGCACATCTTGTCACCAAGAGTCATTGGTTGGTAAATCCTTATAGACGAGAACTACAGGTGTGGTTAGGAAACCAAGATTTCTTGGGACTTTAATGTGCTGTAACCATGTGGAAGGAAAGGCTACTATGTAAATACATTCACTTTGCTTGGAATTGCAAGTGCTGTTCATGAGTTTATATGGAGCAACCTTTTTCTTTTTCTTCAATTTAGTAGAAAATTCAGACAGTACCGTATTAAACTTACGACTAGTTACAACATTGTCTAACCAATCCAGAACAAGTAAACTTCAACACTAATCACTGCAAGTACAAATCTACTGGAAACATAGCAAGGGCTATACAGATATAAACATCGAGCGACTCCACAAACGAGGACTTGGCAAACTAAAACTATACAGGTTTCCACACTGTAAGGACCTCTTGAAACATTTCCAGCATCAACTCCCTGTCGGCTTGTCTGAAAAAGTTATTGATTTCCTCTTGCACGTCGTATATCTTGCCAAAGTCAAACAAGTAGGTTAGGCACCCTTTCTTCAATTTGTTCAACTGGTACAGCCAAGCCTCTTGCAGTCTTTCAAGGACATTAACAGAATTTATGTCTTCCATTAGGCTTTCCTCACAAGCTGCTTTAAGGTCTACAATATCATATTTGTTCGCGGCTCCTAGTAGTGCTAATCGGTGCTTCCAGAATTCATCTTGTTTAATAGTTCCGTATAAGTAACTCAAAAGGGTCGTGCAAGATTCTAGCGACATGTCTTCTATGTAGATTGTAGAGGACTCCTTTTCCTTGAGATCGTGATGGAACATGCTCTGGAAAACAGGTGAACTTGCTGAAAGAACTGCCTTGTGAGCTCTAAGTGTGCCGCCAGAAGTGTTAATTGTAACATCAGCATGTATGGCTTCATCGAGCATTCGAGATAGACAACGAAGTGTGGTTTGAGATGAAATAGCCTGCATCATTCCGTCACTTGGTCTTGGCCATATGGAACTAGCTTCTCCACCCTGGATTTTCAGACATGAAAACATGCAAGATTTAAGCCGTAGTGAGCACCGGTAATTTGGTAAAATTCATCTCACTAAGAATATCTGTTTGCACATTGTACTCCATATGCATATTTTGCTATTAGTGTGTCATGGAATCTCGTCTACTCTCTGCCTATTCTGTGCTTAATTGAAGAGGACATGAACCAGGATTAAAAATACATCCACTAGGGTTTGCTATAGGTGCTCAGCAAAAAATTACAAGAAAACAGCATTTGGCTATGACTTGCCTTAAATCAAGACAAAAGAAAATGCAGAAGCATCATGTCACCATAAGGAAAACAAACTAACAGAACTCACATTGAGCGGGTAGATTTTGAGGTCTAGGAACTCGACATCAATGATGAAGCGACCGTGAAAGTTGGAATCGATAGGCCAAACAAAGTCCTCACATGTGCGAAGCAATCTATCATTAACTGGAAAATGATGAATCAGAATTTATTAGTGCTTCCCGATCAGCCAACCATTAGAAGCTTCAAAAGATCAGGTGTGCATTAATTATGACCCTCTATCAAAAGTCACACTCTATTCATAACTTTGGTCAAGTGAAATGAAGGTTTCTTATACACATTATAGTTAGGTCCAGCAAAGTATCAGGGTCCAAACAATGTGGCATTGCGAATACTTATCAAATTTAACAAAGAATCAGCAGCCAATTTGAATGATGAATTAGCATTATAGTCCTATTATTTGGTAGTGACCCTTCCCTAAGAAGAACTCCGGTCTTAATACTCACTGTTAATCACAAACGGAACCAAACGAAGCTTGTCTAGTAATGGACCTACAACCGAATCCAAGAATCGAAATTGATAATTGATATAGGATTATGTAGTAAGTATATATACCAGGAGAGATGTATGATCTACGGTTAGGACCGGAGTTTGAGACGCGAATAATGAATCGGGCAATGGGTGGTTGTTCTTTAGACACACGAGATGCTTCTGGGAACAATCGGATGCAAAGGTACCGATTCTTCTCTACCGATAAGTGCCTGCTCAAACAGACCAATCAAGCATTCAAAACATAGAAAACCCATAACAAAAGAACCAAAAACACTTAGAATTTTACAGATGAAAAAAGGAAAAGGTTACTACTAGCTAGTTAGTTAGTTAGTTAGTTACCAGTTCCAGATGCCAATTTTGAAAGGATCAGACTTTTTGTAAGAGCAAGGGCCGAAGTTGTCGATCCTCCACAGAGCTAGTCTTGAGATGGTCTCCACTTTTGAATCCCCCATCTCTCGCTCTCTTGCTATGCCACCAAGAATCATTCTGTTCCTCCTCCTCTTTTGCTGTTTTCCTTTCTTTTCTCTTCCTTTCCTCTGTTTGGTACAAGATTCAGAGACAGAAAGGAAAGGAGACTTGCGGCTTGAACCTCACCGACCAAGTCAGTTTAACGTTCCGGTTCTATGGGAAAAAGTTCTGTGAAAAAAAATTGGGTGAAAAAATGACGTTTGAGAAACGAAGTGAGCTGTTTGGTAAAAAAATTAAAAGTGATGTGAGATACCTGAGGTGTTGGTAAAAAAATTGGGTGGGAAAACGTTGGAGTATAAAACCCATTTTAAAAAAATTAATAAAAATATGAAAAGTGGATTGAGGTAGAAATTTTATTGCGTTAGTTTTTAATTTATTTTGTTGATTATATAAAGTAAAAAAATTTAAAAAAAATGAAAAGAAAAAAAGAGAGAGAGAGCCGTTTCATTTGGCTGCTGGAGCATTTTGCTCCAGCGTGAGAAGGTGAAAAGCAAGGCCAATGCCTTGCTTGGCAATGGGCTTCTGACACAGCCCAGTGCAAACCCTCACTGCCAAACAGCAATTGTATCATTTTGGGTCGAGGAACGGTAGTCCAGCCACCGAACCTCAACGCCAAACGCTATCTAAGACTTCTTTCTTTCGTCTACTAACTCTTTTTTTTTTTTTTTAGAAATTATGTTTTTTAATATAGAAAAAATAAAAATAAATCATAACTCATAAATTATTATGAAATTCTTGAAACAATTACTAATCACAACTATTTTCATTATTTATTTTTCTTTAATTTTCACATCATCAAAAAGTATAATGACATTTTCAAACAATCAAACAGATTATTATATAGTCCATTTGGATGCACTAGTTGAAAAAATTAGGGGTTTATATGTAATTTGATCACAATTTAAATTGATAATAATAAGTGTTTCTATTTCTAACGTTGATAATTAATAATATTACACATTTAATTATAAAAATATAGCAATAAAATTAATATTTTTATCATAATTTATTAATTAGTACTAATTTCAAACAGTTGCCGCAAATAGATTTTAACCTGCAATCTAACCTATATTTTATTATTTTTGGACAAGTTGACCATTGAAATTACAGGATTGTCTAGGGAGAAAGGAGAAGTAAATTGTGTTAGACTTGTACCTTCTTCTCTAACATGGTTTTAATTCTAATTAATTCTATCCCGAATGAATAAAAACTGTTTCGATATAATTAAAATAAGGTAGTTTAAAATATAAGTATATATCTCACAATTTATTAAAATTCATTTACTTATTCAATAATTTTTTACATAATTTTTTATGAAATGAATTGAATTGAATTGAACTCTTTATCACCGGCCATGAGTAAAGAGAGTGGTGATGAATTCATTTCAGGGATAATAATATTTTTTGCATTTCTATTCAATTTTTCGTATTGATTTGGCACCTCATTTAATTTTTGGTTGGATTTGACCTCTCTACTCACATTTTTCATATTAATTTGGCTCCTTTAGGTAACGTCATGCATAATTAGACGTTAAATTTGATGATGTGATATTTTTTTAATATTATTTAACTGACGTGACAATCCATGTCAGATGCTACGTCAAATTTTTTTAATAAAAAAATAGGATTTTAAACCCATTTACCTGACTGATTAACCCACTTTTACCCGACTGATTAACCCATTTGGGTCGGGTAAATGAGTTTAAAATCCAATTGACGTGATATTTTACATGGAATGTCACGTCAGTTAAACAATATTAAACAATATCGCGTCATTAGATTTAACGTCTAACTGTGCACGACGTTACCTAAAAGGACCAAATTAATATGAAAACGTGAGTGGAGTGTAGAAAAGTTAAAACCAATATAAAAAAAAAGTGTTCAAATCAATACGAAAAATCGAATAAATGTGGCCGAGAACCAAGAACATTGCTTGTCGAGGCCTCCTCTACCCACCACTACTAGAGGACACCGCTCAAGCACCCCTTTTTTCCAGCAATCCGCCGGTCTTGGGATTTTGAAGGACGCAACAACAGTGGCGGATCCAGCCCAGGGCTAGGGTGGGTTGCCGCCTACCCTGGCCCAATAAAAAAAAATTATTTAATTAAATTAACATATTAATTTACTAAACAACGTTAAACATCAATCTCAAGATGGCCGAGTGGTCTAAGGTGTGGGTTCAAATCCAATGTGGAATCATTAACAGGATATTCAAACAAAAGAAAAATGACATAATTTGTCCTCAAATGATTTATAACGTCTCACTAATCCTTAACGTACTTCCCAGAAAAAATTATGGGCAAAATTGTCTCAAATAGTGAGTCTACCGACCGTTTTAAGATACGTGCCGAAACAGTAAAAGCAAAAGCTAAAACGACATTCTTTAAGGGACGGAGGGAGTAACTAACTGTCATCTCAAATTTCTGAAAAAGGAAAAAAAAAATGGACCTCATCAGCCCGAATTTCAAGCCTCTTCTGTAACCTGACAGGATTATCCAAAAATAAGAATTGATCTACAAAGTGCTAATCCAAGAAAGAAAGAAAGTAAACTCAACTAGAATGGGATTAAGAAAGAAGGATATATGTCCGGGCCAAAGCCGCAAAATAGCAACGAGTTGCTCAGAACACGCTGCAAGTTATTCATTTGTAGCTAGGCAATGGGCAAAGCTTTTTCAAGGAAGTAATGTAAGAGCAAACAGCTTTATTGTAAGACCGACGGAGCGCGAAAGAGCGCTGATTTTCTACTTCAGAAACCTTAGCTTGTTCAATGATTCTTCTATGCTTTTGGCATCGCAGCTTCCGGTTTTGACAATGTTGGAACAATCGGATGGGGTGACATGTTCTAAAGGGTAGTTTCTGACGGAATGAAGCTTTCGCAATTCGGTGCCGACTCCCTTTAATATGACGGTCTTATGGAGCCCCCCAAGTAGGCCTTCATAATCTGTATCTCAACATTCTCCAACAAACACCGCAGTATTTGACAAGTCCATGCCCCATCGACCATACGGATACCTGAAAAAAATGGCAGTTACTGAAGCCTTAGTTCAAAGGAATGCTCATTGACCGAAAATGACAAGATAGCAGAAAGCAAGAAAAAAGGAAATATAAATGATCTACTCTTGTACCTGATAGCTTGGCATCTAGAAGCCAACACGGGGACAACATTTAGTTTTGTACCATTTTGACAGCAGATAACATGGCATCGAAGAGCCTGAATTCTCATCAATTTCCGAAGTTCCTGAGCGGGAGCAACCTGCAATGATAAGTCAGCTATGAATTTAAAGTAATATCACAAACACAGTGGCAAGGAAAATGGGAGAGGGAGGGAGGCAAGAAAATTTTCAAGTCTATATATATTTTCGAAAAGGATAAACGAAAGAAGAAAATACCAGTGATGAGTCTTTCAATTTAGATGCGTAGCAATGTGCGGTTGATCCCTTCTCGTCTTCAACAACAGTTTGTTCCTGGCCTTTCTTGCCATTGACAGAAGCTGCCCAACGTACCAAAGTCTTTCTCAAATCTTTTCCACCCCAACGGTACTCGATGTGTGAATGGTAATCCGAATCGGCCAAGGGAAGCTTGGTCTACTCATCACAGCCCAAAGATGGATAATAAAGCTCATCACCACTATTACAAATTAATACATCGAAATCCTTTGGATTCAATCCACCTGATACCAAAAGAGATTGAGTCTCGGATACAGTCATTGCTGTTGATAATATAAGCCCCATCGATCCTGCAGAATTGCTCTTCCTTATTACATCAACGATCATTTTTACAATTTCAAGAAAACGTGAAGTTGTCTCACAATCAACAGCAATGACAAAAACTTTCTTCTTCCTCAGAGATGGAAATTTGCTACTTCCAGTGTTATTATTTATGTTCTGTGCTGACCCAGTCTTCTCCATACCTCCTACAGCATTCTCATTCTTGTTCTTCCCATCAACAGCATTCTTCGCACTAACAGAGCATTATCAGTCTTGTTCTTCTTATCAATAGCTTTTTCCACAATATCCAGAGGACTACTGTCCTCCCCATCCAATGAAAGTGATGAGTGCTAAAATGTCTAATTATTCATCCTATTTTCTTACTATTTTGGATGATGATACTGCTTATTTTGATTATTTTCTACTCCTTTTTGCAGATTACTTGATATGAAATCAAATTGGAGAAAAGGAAAGGAAATACCATACTTCGAGCATGAAGATGATGGATGATACAGAGCCTGCCAATTTGCTTCCATGGGCCAAAACAATTCCAGCTTTGAAGAGACGGACCAGGGCAATTAAATCAATAAAAGGCAGAGATGGGCTTGGGCCCAAACAAGAAGACGCGTTGCCGCTCAGCCATGCCTCCAGCTGCTCTCTTTTGTTCACGAAGACAGCCACCTCCATTAGAAATTCTTGTTGGAGAAGGACTCCTATTTTTAGGAGATAAAGACAATGTTAATTAGGTCTTTTTCTAGTTTTCCTGAGGAGATAAGAACTCTTAGGATTTTTTGGTTTTACGTATGCTTGGCAGAAGTAAAAATGGGGGTTCGCTTCTTCTTCCGCAATATTGACAGACGGCCATTGTTGCTGCGTTTTTGTTTCATTCTTCTTTTGAGTTTTTAATTAATTCATGCATAATTATTTCTGCGATTTCATTATGTGTGTCGTAGGCCAATCTTCCTTTTTCTTGGTAAAAATTCTAGGGCCATGATTCTGCTGTTGTGAGATCGAATTGAAATTTTATAAAAATCAATTTTCGTATTTCTACTCCTTTTGATTTAATGTCAAAACTTTTCACGTTTGTTTTGAACCTAATCAAGTTAGAATTAAATCTGTTTAGTTACTGTCTTTCCTAGAAATTTTGGAGTCTACATTGTTGATGAGAATCTTAAAGCAATTAATTAATTTGCGAGTTAATTAGAAAAGAGTAGAATTTGATTTATAGGAGGAGAGTGTCTCTCTCCAGATCTGGGAAAGGTCTCTCTCCGTGTTTAATCAATCACTTAATTAAATCCGATAGAGTGTCTCTTAGGGTTGTTAAGGAGGTTAGGGATTTTCAATAGAGTGTCTCTTTGAAAATCTTGAATAGAAGGAGAGTAGGAAGTTTAGAATGTTTCTAATTTCTATAGTCTTTCTATAAAAATTCGTTTTGAATATGTTTGCATCAATGATCAACTCGTATGAATCATGGTCCAGCTTGAGTTTTTACTGGTAATTATTTATCAACTGAGTTTGCATTATTCTTCTTCTGTTTGTTTACTATTTTTGCTATTTTAATTAAATAGTTAATCGCAACGGAGCCCCCTCTATTGGTTTATACCACTGTTACACAATTGATCATTTATTAAAGAAATTAAATATTGTCCTGAAATCTCTACGAAACGATCCTTTTACCGGTCTTAATTGATTTCGTGCATGGTGGGTTTCGGCAACCATTAGAAAGTTTCAAGTTCAAGGATATATCCTTTGTCTCTCAAAGAATCTTCAGGTGACTCTGGCCATGGATCTTGAAATCCATCATCACCTTTCCGCCACTGAGGCTGCCTAGGCTTGCATTGCAACAGGCTATCCGTGCTAAGTATGTTTTGCAATGCTCTGGCCACGAGAAAAGGTGAATATTTTTTAGTCCATTTTGCCTGCATCTTGCCCAAAGATGCTTATCTGAAACAAGCTTCAAATTAGTTCTTGGTTTTGTTTGAAACAAAAAAATTATCTTATTTTGATGTATTCTTAGAGTACAAATATGAATATTTAATCACCCTATTAATAGAGTAGAGTATGAGCATCAACTTTCAAAACCTATTATTACCCCGATCCTATTTATTTATTTTATGCGTATTAAAATTTTAAATAAAAAATCCTAAACTAGATTAAAATTTGAAACCGTCAATCAAGTGAATCATTAATTCTCAATTAATAATTTGACTCACTTACCAGTCATCTATAAATATTTTATAAAATTTTGGTACCCAAAATATAAATAAATTAAGCCAATTAATTTAAATTATAAATACAATAGAAATCAATTGTCGAACTTAAACTCTTCTAGGTAATTTTTTTTTAAAACTAGAAGAATATTTATTAATTAATTTTTAAAGATTTATTTCAGTGACTACCCGATCAGAATAATAAAGATAATATAACAATAATAAGTGGTTATTTCTGTAAAAAAAAATAAAAAATAACAATGCTAACTTTATTACCTAAGGGCACGTTAGCACGAATATTAAAAGGAGTTGAAGTTCATGCACAACACAAACAATCCCCACCTATATCACCGCCCGCAGCCCTAATTCAGAAAAATTAATTTGGGTCGGCCACCGCTGTTCTTCTGCTTGTTCGTAAAGGTAATTGTTCTCCTCAATCTCTGTCTCGCCAATCACTGATTCGATCTGCTTCACAATGTTTCTGACCAATTTGTTTTCTTGTTTTTTCTCCATGCGTTCATCATCTGTTCATCATCTGACCAATTTGTTTTCTTGTTTTCTTCTCCATGCGTTCATCATCTGTTCATCATCTGACCAATTTGAACCCTCCCATCTTTTCATCGTTTTCATTCCACCTCCCACTCTCAGGTAAATACTCTTCTCAGAAACACGCGATTTTAGCATCTATAAGTTCACCAAATCCTGCCTTTTGTTTGTTTGTCTAATATCGAAAGCCATATCATCTGTTCTGCTGTTATCTCTGTGCTTGACCAGATACCTTTTCTATATGGGCATATAGATATATTAATGTTGATGAATTTCTTTATGATTTTGTTATTATTTAGGCAAACCTCATATCTTAGCACACGTTCTTGTCAAAGGTTAGTAAATAGCATCAGCATCTACGTAGCGTAGCAAGTAACCAAGTGACATAGTTTTGTTATATCCCAGTCTTGGGCATATAGATATATTAATGTTGATGAATTTCTTTATGATTTTGTTATTATTTAGGCAAACCTCATATCTTAGCACACGTTCTTGTCAAAGGTTAGTAAATAGCATCAGCACCTACGTAGCGTAGCAAGTAACCAAGTGACATAGTTTTGTTATATCCCAGTCTTGTGGGTTCAGTTTGTTTATATGCATTCTTTCGGTCTAAAACACAGTTCTTGTCAAAGGTTAGTAAATAGCATCAGCACCTACGTAGCGTAGCAAGTAACCAAGTGACATAGTTTTGTTATATCCCAGTCTTGTGGGTTCAGTTTGTTTATATGCATTATTTCGGTCTAAAACACAGACTAACAGAGATCACATTTTGGTTGTCAAAGTGGTCAGTTCCTATGTTTGCTCACTCAACAACAAAAAGATTGATTTTGGTTCCCATTGCATTTATGCTTTCTTTGATGCCAAGACAATCAGAATTCATTAAAAATAAATCAGTTTGACATAAATGTACTTGTATGCTTTTTTTTCTCATTTTAAAATCCATTAATAACCTTTATTCTCATATTTCTTGTATGCTTCTATTTTCTATTACTCGTAAATCAAGGGAAGTGTTTAATGTGCTCTAGTATTGTGAATACTGTGAATATGCTCAAGTATTTGACTGATCTCAAGTCTTGCAGTGCATATTAATGTGTTGTGCATGATCGTGATTGTTACAGATCTGTTATCTTTGGCACATATTCGATGGAAGCTGCTGCGGCGGATTTTATCAGGTATATGGTGGCTATTCTTTATATATACATGTTCTACATTCTTCTGTTTGTTCGCAGAGGTTATAGTTTTCGTCAATGCTGCTTTGGTCTGCCTGACAATGTTTCTGACCAATTTGTTTTCTTGTTTTTTTCTCCGTGCGTCCATCTATTTTGGTGCTATTTATTCTTCTTCGTACCCTTTTTCTTCATCATTTTCGTTCCATCTCCCACTCTATACAAATACATGTTTTGATTCAGAATTACACTGGAATCAGATGTATACTTTGTCTTTTTGCTGCTTTAAATCAATGTGATTAAAATTGCTGGTATTTGTGTGTAATATCTGCTGATATGCATATATTAAGCAAATTAGTTGAGTTATAAATCAGCATTGGATTACAATTACATGAATTGCATGCAGACGCCTAAAAAAGGAAAGTGAAAAGAAACTAACAGAATCTGAAATCAATGAGAGGTAAGTTTTGTAGAATAATTTCCTCAGTTTTAGTTTTAGTTAGTGATTTGGGTGGCCTATTATTACAAGTTTTGGTTGTTTATAATTATTTAGGATTTCAATGAAAATTATGCAAGAAAGACATGCGGCTCATGGATCTTCAATCCGCTGGGGATGGACAAAGGAAAGAGATCAGCTGTTCTATGAGGATTGTGCAAAAATTGGATTGGCACAATACAATGCGCAGAATGTGCGTTTTCTACTATTATTCTTTGTTGTATATGTATGTATATATATATATATATATATATATATATCATCAAACAGTCACATTTAACTAATTTTATTTCATTTTATTTTTGGAAAAGGGAACTAATTTCGAGCTGGATAAGCTTTGCTGTGAGGGTCGATACTTTGGCCCGGGGCTTGTCCTTTTTCATCTCAACTTCATTGCAGAGTCCAGCGATGAGAAAAAAAGCTGTATGTTTTTTGCTGAGGTGGTAGGATTTAAAGAGAGGGTTGTGACTGTTTGTTGCATACTGGACCCTCTTGCTGGTAAGGCTACTATATTTCTATATATATATATGTGGTTGTTTTATCATCATATTGGACCCTGCTAGCGACGAATTTTGCTTGGTGTAATGTGTGATTTGTAATTTCAATTTCAGGAACGGATAGTTTTTGTCAGTATTGTGGTGACAGAGTCTCTCACCCGAGAGGGTGTAGTTTTCGTGGGTCTCGCCCTACCTAATCACTCTGTTGGACCTATCTTATGCGTGTAGTTTTCGTGATGATGATAATGTTTTGGACAATTTATATTACTCCTATCAGTAACTTAAGTTTTTGAGTATATTGATAATGTTCTTCATGAAATATTGATATCAATTACTTTGAAGAAGTTAAAGATTGACTCATTATTATTATTTCATTATATGGGGAAAAAAGATCTAAGGAGGTCTTTATGTTTTCAAATATCTGGTATTGATCCTTACGTTTGTCCAATTGTTCCAAATAGGTCCGATTGATTAAATTAAATTAATTTTTAATTTCTGGAAATTCTGTGAAGCTATTTTTCTATTATAATATTTGATATGGCATTTACAAAATATTAAGTATTACAAATATAGTGAAAATATTTGATATGGCATTTACAAAATATTTATAGTTGGTGCTGATGTGCACTGGCCCTCTCTATTTTTTAATTCTCTCTCGTTTTATCTGGTTGCTAATTCAATGGTTAAGAATTAAAGTAAATTACATGATTTTTTGTGATTAATTACTGTGCTTATTATATTACTTCAAGTTATATTTTTTCATATTCTAAGCGTTTTGTCTTTAGGAATAAGAATCAACAAATGTGGATTATTGTGGTGGTGGGTTAATATGTATATTTCTTTTTCATTTTTCTTCTTCTAGAGAGAATGGAGGATTCACGGGCAATTTGCCTCATTCGATCTCAAAATGCAACTTTCCTATGAACATGTGATTGGTCTCTTTCTTTTAAAATAATATAAATTTATATTGCCCCTTTAAATAGATTTGTATAATTTTCTATTTCCTGAACTCCGCAATCCGTCTGGAAATTTAATGCTCCACAACATCCGCAATTAATTAAGACTGTCATTCCGGCCAATACATAGGATCCAATTATTTTAAATTTGAGACAAATTAAAATTTAGAACAAACTCATATTAGCTGAATTAAGAACTTATGTGATTATTATGTATTTCCCAAACTGCCATGATTATTGCTTAAGAAGTGGACTTCTTTCATGCCGACGAATTAAGTGGGCTACATTAAGTTGAGTTCGTTTGTAATTATTCGGTGGGCCGTGGCCCAATTTATAATAGCGAGTTAGATTCCATCTTCTTCTTTGATTTCCACTTTCCTGCAAGGGGAGGATGGATGTTTCATAACAATCAAGTAGCTTCCATTGCCAAATCCAAACTATACTCTACAGAACACACTCTACATTACATGTACCACGACGGGGGACTAAAGTAAGAGAAGGATTCACCTTTGTAATGGCGTTTGATTGTTGCATCCTCCATGCTATAGATGCCCATATCATGCCCCCCAACAGCTGGACCGTAATTATCAAACCCCCGTCAGGTAGTCATCTGTGAAATAAATACTGTTGGCTTCGCAGCCAGGGAAACTTGAGGCAGGCACAGATACAGAAGAATTAAACCCAAAAACATAGCATGTATCATCGTCGTTCTCTTCTTCTTCAGATTGTTCCCCCTCATTTTCATAATCTGCATCATCCACTTTGTTGGCAAGCTATATCCTTCAAAAGCACGACTGAATATTTGACCCCCATATACTCGTGAAACCAACAAAAGTTGCCCCGACGACTCAACAAGATACTTCTCCATCATGTCATTTGTTCCATCTGGAGCTGGTACAATAGCTGTAGCCTTAGGATTTTGATCATCGCCATTGTCACAAATAAAAGTAACCCCATGACATGACTATCTACAGCATAAAATCTTTCCTTGAAATAAACAATGTCGCTGAAACAACGGGACGTGCTTGGTACATACATAAAATCAGTCCATGCTTTGTCTCCAATTCGAGCGAATGCCAATAGTTTTATCTCAGCATAAATAGTCATGATTGATTATGCAAGTGGGATCAAAATCAAGATTCCCTGACTTACATGGGTTTTTAGACAAAATAGCTTTATGGAGAATATCTTGTGGCGTGAGGCCTTCCACTTGCTGTCCCCAAAAAGTGGGCTGAGGTGAAAGACTAAATCTCAATCTAGAAAAAGGATGTAACACAGAAATTTGCAGATCATCTCCAAAAGATGTTCCAAAGCCTCTCCATTAATAATTTTTGACTGACTACAAATATCTGACATATAAGTTATTTTCTTTACTTTAAGCTAGTGGGACATACAAGCTGACTGTATCATTCCCTTTCCTCCTCTTAAAAAACCTCTCCACTAACACTAACCAACCACCGTCTCTTCCACCCTCCACCACCACACCATGACCGTATCACGTTAACCCCACTACACATACAGGAGTTCCACCTTCCACCACCACCACACCATGACCGTATCACGTTAACCCCACTACACATAC
This sequence comes from Viola odorata, assembly GCA_963691705.1. Lineage (NCBI taxonomy): Eukaryota > Viridiplantae > Streptophyta > Magnoliopsida > Malpighiales > Violaceae > Viola > Viola odorata. Next base: position 1,691,165 of record OY829546.1, read on the forward strand.
AGGAGACTCACCGGGCATATCCTTCTAATTCTTCTCCTTCAAAACTTCCAATTAAAACTTCTCCTTCAAAACTTCCAATTAAAAAAGAGTTGTTAGATTAGAATTGGAGAAGTGAAACAAGGGACGGGGTTGTTACCAAACGGAGGAGGAGGGAGGCGGAGAACCAGAACGGCACGGTGATCGGCGTTGTTGTGCGTGGTGATTTCTTTTCTTTTCTTGGACAGATGGTTTTTCGGGAAGAGGAAAAGCGGAAAGGGAATGGTGATGATGAGGATTGAGGAGGCTGCTGAAAAACTCGATTCATCGCTTTACCAGGAAAAGCCGAAAAACTCCCAGGAAAGGAACGCACTCGTCATCTCCTTCTTCAAACTCCACAAACCCTAACGACAGTCACATACTTCAGCTGGTTCCGATTCTGATTCTGATTCTGATTTTGCTCGTCAAATCTGGTTCGCTCTCTACCCCTCATTCTATTTCAATTCGATGTTACTTTATCTGCTCCTCCGTTTGAATCCTATTACTCAGCTTTACGTGATTGTACTGCTCTGTCTTTTTTTTCTTTTTGGAATTTCTGCAGGGAGGAATTGATGCCAAGAAGATGAGTTTTTTCTCTTTTTACACAGAAGAAGACTCCGTTTCAGAAACATAGAGAGGAGGAAGAGGCAAAGAAAAAGGTATTTATATTGATTACTGAGAGTTTAAGCTGAAAAGGACTGTGTTTTGATAAAACTAATACAGCTTTCCTTTTCTTTGTTAAGAGGGCGGAGGATGAAACAGCTCGGTTGTATCAAGAGTTTGTGGAGTCATTCCAGGGGGATAATGCGCCTGGATCAAAGACACTTTGTTCGAGGTGGAGTTGATAATCCCAATGAGAAAGTGAAAACTGATCCTGAAGATTAGTTTGGAAAAAAGTACATATTTCAATTGTGTTAATTTTCCTAGGGTTATGTGTTTTATTATCAACTGTTTCACAATGTGGATAAATAAAGTACATAATTTTGTTATTACAAGAACAAATTAATAAAGTATGGGCTTTTTTTATTCATTCCCGGATGGAAGGTGACTAGTCCAAAGATGGGGGTATCTGTTCCAAAGAAGGGGAGTAGGTAATAAATGCTTTTAATTGATTGACCTTGTTACCATACTCTTTTGATGAGGCATTGTAGAGGTAGGAAAATTAGAGTCATCTTGTCATGAGACGAAATTTGCATTTCTTGAGTCATCTTCAAGTAGCGTGTGGAGTTCAAAATATGGTATCTTCTGCCTTATGATACTCTTTTATATCTAATAGACAAGATGTTGGTGTATGGTTGTTTTGTGCACAATGAGAAATGGGCTAGAGTAGACCCTAAAGTGAAGTCAATCGACAAATACATACCAACGAGTTGCTCTGCACTTTAAAATTGACAAGAATAGGAATGCAAGAAGGTAGAATGAGGCTCAACACCATCCCAAAAATTTGCTGAACTTTGGTTAGATTATGGCTCTGATAGAGGCACTGGAGCCTATCCTTGAAACATGGAAGGTTTATCTTTGATAGTATTCTGCATGTATGTTCCCTCTTTCATACCTCCTCCAATGGCAGCCAAGGGAAAAGAATCTAAAAAGAAGGTTAGTATAATGAAAGTTGGGTGTTCGATTTCTGGTGCTTGCCGATGATTTCTTTTTTCTACCCTGACAACTCATATATTGAGTCTCGAACATTTCCATGTATCTGGTAGAAGGAGGAGGAAAGATTGTAGGAGAAGGAGAAAGGGAAGACTCAGAACATTGATCATTTTATGGAAGAGCTAAGCATGAACAGGAGCTGAGGGAGAGGCGAAATCAGGAGCGAGAGCATTGGCGTGATGGACGTCCTACTGAAAGCTCTGCTGTAAGTGTTTCCCCTTACTTTTAATACATCCTGAGAAAAGGCCAAATTTAGCACCGCGGTTCTCCCTCCCTCTATCCATTGTGCGCAAACTCACCCACATTCACCTAGTGGATAGATTACTGAAATTACATCATGTTACCTACTGGCACACTTTTTGTCTAGTTGTCATTTTCCGTTTATCTGGAACATGGATTGATTTTAACTCAGGTTGCTTTTTTTCTTGTTTCAGCCTTCTACTCGATATGATGAACTCCCAGATGATTTTGATCCTAGTGGAAAGCTGCCAGGATCATTTGACGATGGAGACCCACAAACTACAAATCTGTATGTAGGGAACCTTTCACCACAGGTCTGATTGTTCCTTTGAAGCTTGCACACTCTCATTTGGCTATTTGATTGATGAATATGCAATATTTTAACCTTTCTTGTTCTTTATCTAGGTTGATGAGAACTTTCTTCTTGGACCTTTGGAAGATTTGGGCCTATTGCTAGTGTGAAGATAATGTGGCCAAGGACAGAAGAAGAGCGAAAACGGCAAAGAAATTGTGGGTTTATAGCATTCATGAATAGAGTGGATGGACAGGCTGCAAAAGACGAAATGCAAGGTTAGTTTTTTAGTTTTTTCATTATGCTCTTGAGGTCATAGTGCTATTTGCTTACAACAAATGTACAGGTTCCAACTAGAATAATAAGAATGGAACTTCCAGTTTCATACAATATTGAGGAGGGGTAAACAATTGTTTGGGTTTTTTTTTTTTTTTTATAAAAAGAACGGAAGGTGGGTGAGCTAGGGGCCCAATATGGATAGATTAAAGAGTATATTGATTCTATACCTTCTGTGATCATTGTCTAATGGTGTCTAATTTACTGATTCTTGGATGGATTTCTTAAGATGGGAGCCACTTATTAATGAAATCATTATGTGACCCGAACAACGTTTTGATATCAATTTCATTCAGCTGGAGTTGTAGTTTATGAATGAGTTGAAGATTGGATGGGGAAAGTCTGTAGCCCTTCCATCTCAAGCGCTGCTTGCTCCACCACCTGGACATATGGCCATTAGGAGTAAGGAGGTCTGTTCCATTTTACCACCAAGAAACCTGCAATTTGTGTTTGGTTGATCTATATATGAATGTAGCTTTTTCATACATGAATCAATAACTTTCGCATATTATGAAGATTCATGCATACATGAAATTCTATGATAATAAGTCCGCTATATGAAGTAAGGATGTGACCCATATCTCCTATCCTTAGCCTAAATAGGTAGCCAGTGAAGAGTTGCTTTCTGCCTCCTTGGGTTTGTAAACCTGATGTATTTAAATTTTGGTTCACCGGGTGCAACTGTAATTCTCTCCGGTCCATCTGGCCCACCAGTCACTTCTGTACCAAGTCAGAATTCTGGTTTTGCTGGTGGTTTTATAAAAACCGGTTTGATAGCCTAACTCTGTACCAAGTTTTAGTTAGCAAACTCTGGTAATTTTAGTTAGTAAGCTAAAGGCACCAACTTTGTGCCAAAATGGGCTTCCAAGTTCCAACTTTTGTGGTCCATTGATGATTTATTAGCTCTCATTAGTCATTAGAGAATTTATAGATACGTAGGAAAGCTGGTGGAGGGAGTTTCAACACTTTCTTTGAATATTCAATCCACCTTTTGGATTTTTTGGATTGAGAAGGGGTCCACACAAGTGAGTTGCCAATGATTGGTAGGGCGCTTTAGCTCAAGCTTTTGTTGACTATGGTAGATTTGCATACACTTTGAAACCAGTAAAAACTAAAAACCAGAGTATAGAGGAGCAATTTTTTTCTAAGACGTTGACTCCTCTTCTAGTCTGTCAGAAGGGGAAATTCTTGATTCTCCGATCTTAGGTGGCAATCATCTGAAGTTCGAAGAGAATTCACCGTCGGAACAGGATTCCACACTAGACTGATTCAACATGATCATCGTGCTCCCAGGGACTTTCTTCATCCCTTTCTTGTCCATCGCCCTTCTAATCCTGTTCTTCTTCTCCCAATCGGACATTTTAGCATAGATGTTGGAGAGTAGTACGTAGTTGGACTCCTGCATTGGCTCATTGATTATTAGTTCTCTCGAGATTCTCTCCCCAAGCTTAAGCTCACCATGGGCACGACAAGCATTGATCAAAGTACGCCAAATAACAGAGTTAGGCTCAATGTGCATTTCTTGAACAAATACAAAAGCCTCTCTAACAAGTCCAGCCCTGCATAGCATATCAACCATGCCCCCATATTGTTCAATCTCAGGTACAATGCCAAAATCCTTCCTCATCAAATCAAAATATTCTCTACCCTTATCAACCAACCCAGAATGACTACAAGCTGACAGCAATCCCGTGAACGAAACACGATCCGGAACAATCCCACTTCTTATCATCTCCTCAAAGAAGGCAACAGCATCCACACCTCGACCGTGCATTGCTAACCCAACGATCACAGAAGTCCATGAAACAATAGTTCTCTCACCCTCATTCATGCTCCTAAACAATTTCATCGCTTCGTCAACATCACCACACTTTGAAAACATGTCAATCAACGCATTACAGAGCTGAACACTCTTCTCAACCTTTTCTTTCTCAATATATAACTCCACCCACTTGCCTACATCAAGTGCACCCAACTCTGTACAAGCAGCCACAACGGCGATCATGCTAACATCATCAGGGCGAACACCAAAACTTAACATCCCCCTAAACAAATCAATCGCTTCGTTATACCTCCCCAATCGCCCATACCCAGCAATCATAGCGCTCCATCCAACAGAATCCCACTTGGGCATTTCATCGAACAGCTTGCGTGCTATCTCAATTCCTTCACTACCACCCCTACAGTACATATTCACCAACGAATTTCTCACATGCTCATCTTCATCGAACCCGAATTTCACAGTCGATCCATGAACGGATCTCCCCAAATTCAAATCTTTAATCCCAGCACAGGCCTTAAGCACAAATGGGTACGTAAATTTATTAGGCAAAACGTTAAACTCAAGCATATTCTTATACATAACTACAGCTTTTTCCTTCGAGTTAATAGTTTGAGCATAAGCTCTGATGATGGAATTGAAGAGGAAAGAATCGTAGAGGCTACTATCGGATTCGGGTGAGAAGAGGAAGGAGGAGGCATAATCAATGGCGTCGAGATCGGAGGATGTGGTAGCAAATTTAGTGAGGACAAGAGGATTGTTATGGAGGCCTAATTTGAGGATAAGGGCGTGGATTTGTGTGAGGTATGAAAGAGTTTTGCAGGATTGAAGAAGAGCTAAGCATCTCTGCTCTGTTTCTCGGCCGGGAAATCGCATTTATTAATAATGTGAGAGAATTCCCGTCGAGCGGGAGTATCCGTTCTGCAAATTATTTTCCCCCCTTCAATTCTGTTGACGATTATTGAAAGAGTAAAAAGGCTGAGTCTATAAGGTGTTAGTGGGCTTGAAACTCATATATCGAAAGAACCATATTGTCAACAGGCCCACTCTATTTTGCATTAGTGGGCTTAATAAAGCCCGTTCGAAAATAGCCGGAAGGAAATTCCAAAAACATCACCCTCCCACCACGTGTTGATCCTTTAGACGTCCACGTCACAGAATTCGTACCAAACCATCGCAGAGACCATTTCTGTAACGTCTCTGGTTGCAACGAACTGGTAGCTGAGCTCCAACAAAAAGAAAGAAGAAGAAGAGAATGAATAGATTATCTTCTTTTTCTTCACTCGCTTCTCTACTCCTCATTCGCCGGACAAGGACCACCACCGGGAATCTCCGCATCAATGCGCTTCGCTTCTACTCCTCAAACCCGCCAGGTTTGTTTTACTTTCTCTGATGTTTAATGTTGCTGTTAATTAGGATTTCTGAAGTAATTTGTGTACTGCTGTCAGGTCCGCTGGCATTGTACAAGAAGTATGTTGATGAAGGGAGGTTACGGCATGATCCGTACCAGGAAACGGTTGCTGTTGAGCTGGAGAAATTGCTAGGGAGGTTAGAGAAGTACGAGAAGGATATGGAGGAGTATCATGTATAGTATTCTTGCTTGGGTTATGTAGCTCGCTTGAATTCCGAAAATGTTATCTCTGTTTCGTTTTGGTAAATTCTGTTGTGTTGTGTAGATAAAACTATCTGATTGGGAGAAGAAGAGGGAGGATGAACGAATTAAGATATTAGTGAAGGAAGCTGAGGAGAAACAGCAAGGGGATGTTTGGGAATCAGTAAACAAGCATAAGAATCGATTTGTTGAGAGATGGATGATGTCGCGGTAATGCATCATTTTTTCCTGTTATGCTTCTGTTGTGCTTTGTAATGCTGTTTTCTTATGATTGGATTTTTGTTCACTTTTGGGATCAGGAAGAAAATTGAGAATGTGGAACCGGGAGTAGGGAGATGGGTATCATATTTAAATAGGGAGAGAAAGTTGGATTCTGTTGTTGGTAGGCGTCCAATTGCACCTCCAGCACCAAAGGGGCTATATATTTATGGGAATGTGGGAAGTGGTAAGCATGTTTCTCGTCTTATTGGTGCTTAAGTGTGATGTGAAATGTATGAGCAATTCTATTAACCACTCGGCATTTGGTTATGTTAGGGAAGACAATGTTAATGGATATGTTTTATGGTGCCACTGAAGGAGTTATTAAGCACCGAAGCAGGCTTCACTTTCATGAGGTGATTTTACATCGTGCTTGTTCATGCTTCTGGTTATATGTCAACACTACATCTGCAGTCATACTTGACATGCTGGTTGTATTATCTGTCAACAGGAGTCTAACCAAATGGAAGTTAAACAACTTGTATGTTATTCTTGTCTTGTGTCAAGAAAAGTTATACTTTGCTGTTCATGCTTGTAGGGTATGCTAAAAATAAACGAACACATGCACAAGATATGGAAAAATCAAGTTGAGAGAAAGTCCTTGCAATCGAGCATTACTAGTTGGGTTACGAATCTTCCCTTTGATATGAAAATCAAGGAGTGGTTAGCAGCAGAGGAAAGGTATAAGCAGGATATGCAAATGAAACACATTCTCCCTGCTGTAGCAGATGAATTTCTTATAGATTTGCAATCAGGAGGAAGAGGGGGCAGTGTTCTCTGCTTTGATGAGATACAGGTAATATGATGGATGCATTATATCTCCGTTAATGGATCCTAGATGAGTCAATGCATTATATGGAAATGGTTTAGAACTCTCCTTTCTTTTCATGTTGTACTTGAATAAGTCAGTACTACATGCTTGCGTTTCTTCAATCCCGTAGGCTGATCTTTTACTCTCTTTTTTGTAATTGTGGTTCTATATTACAGACAGTTGATGTATTTGCTATTGTGGCCTTATCTGGAATTCTAAGCAGATTGTTGACATCTGGAACTGTTCTTGTGGCCACCAGTAATAGAGCACCAAAGGATTTAAATCAGGTACTTTCTCTTTTTTCCTTTCACTCTGCACCATTCCTCAAACTTGTATCATGATGAGAAAGAATTGGTGGAAGAGCTAAAATTTCTTGTAGATTTTGTTTCGGTATCCTGTGTTTTGTTGCAAGATCTTCCTTGGTTTCCTTCTGTAATTACAAGGCTGGGCTATTTTAAAGCATGGAAGATGCTGGTCACCGAGGTCTAATTTTGGTCTTCATTTGGCTATAGGATGGCATGCAGCGAGAGATCTTTGAAAAATTGGTTTCAAAATTGGAGAACCACTGTGACATCATTCTGATTGGAAGTGAGATTGATTATCGCCGATTTATAGCACAAAGTTCTAAAGACCTTGTAAGATGCCTTGTCTATACTTTCACTCTTAGTAGTGCCACTGATACTTCTTCTACCTCTGAGTGCTGTTCTTAGGCTAACCTATCTTTCTTTTGTTTAAAATACTCCTTGCACAAGTCTCCTGGGTGTCATTGATGGTTTCAGATTATATTTCACTCTCATAAGTACTGCAAATTGACAAAATTCAGTTGAAAGTGTTGCCTCACGGTTAAGCACGTCTCTAGTCTCTTTAGTGGTTGAATTCACAATTGCATGGTGCAGGTTCACTATTTCTGCCCTTTGGAGAGCAGTGCTGTGGAGGAGTTTGAGAAAATGTGGTGTCAGGTCACAGGTCTATTGGGAGGACAAATCACATCTAATACCATCCCAGTTATGTTTGGGAGGTATGTGTGGAACTTTATACTGTACCTTTTGTCAACTATTCTAATCCAATTTAAAGATGTCTTTTTCTGCTCTGAAATTAGAACACTGGAGGTTCCTGAAAGTTGCAATGGAGCAGCAAAGTTCACATTCGAGTATCTTTGTGGCCGACCGGTACTGAACTCCCTTCCTCTAGGTTCTTGAGAGTCTCACTTATTGAATAACCTAGTCTCTTATTATATGAATAGGATGGTAGGATGATTGATGTTAGGCTCTCATATTCTTCCTGGTTGCCTCTTTTGGATGACACTTACATCTTCATTGACCACCTGCAGGTAGGTGCAGCTGACTACATTGCAGTAGCAAAGAATTACCATACTGTGTTCATCTCTGATATTCCAGCAATGAATATGGAAATCCGTGACAAGGTACTCCACTAGTTCAGTAAGCCTAATTCCAAGAAATACATGGCAAGGTTACATTAGTTATATTTAATGCTATAGATGGAGATTTTGTGACCACAGAGTAGATATTATGAGTACAGTGGTAAATGTGCTGTTATTTGGTTAAAAGGAAGCCAAGGAAATGGATTGAACCGACTAATAATAGCACACTGACACTACATTTTTCCCCCCTCGTAGACTTGGTACTAGCTCTAACCCACAATCATTATTTTGTCTAGTGATGGATTCCAGGAAAGGAGTAAGATAGATTTGGCACAATTTCCCTTTAAACAGAATAATTAACAAACAAGTTGTGATCGGAAAGGAATTTAGATTACCTTTGTATACTTTCTACCATCAATAACAAAATTGGGTTTCGCATTTCAGGCACGTCGCTTTATCACCCTCATTGATGAGTTATACAATCATCATTGCTGCCTATATTGTTCTGCAGCTTCTTCTATAGAGGAGTTATTTCAAGGAACTGAAGAGGGAACACTATTTGATTTGGAAAGGTAGTTTTTTCGTCATGATATTTGAACTATATAAGCTCCTTTTTCCTCATGCTTTTGAGTCTCTCATAGTGATGCTGAATATCTTTTGCTGCCTAGACAATTTTGTGTTTTCATACCATGCTTGAATTCCCACCCCTTTCTACTCAATTGGTTATGATTTAGTATATTTCTAGAATTAACCCTAGGTGCTTTTCCAGTTGAAAACATGAGTTCCTGCTTACGTTGGCATGTAACATGTTTATCTTTTGTTGTCCAGTTTCCAGTTTGAAACCGAGACGGAAGGTGCAAGACTTCGTAGAGATGTTTTAGCTGGAGGCAATGTGGGGTCCGGAGGTGCACCAGAAGCGATAGTTTCTATATTATCTGGTAAAGAAGAGATGTTTGCCTTCCGCCGGGCTGTAAGTTGTTTTCTGCTTGTTCCAAACTCATGAATTGCTTTGTCACCATCTGAGTTTATCATAATTAATTTATTCATTTATGGTTTTCTAGCAATCAAATCATCTTAATAGACAAACAAAATCCCTGTAGGTTTCTCGGTTGATTGAGATGCAAACACCTTTATACCTGAAAGGAGTTAATAGGCTGCATCCTTATTTTCAGAGGCAACGCCGAGGGCTCAAAAATAGCCATCCCGGCACCCAACAATCTCAAGTATCAGCATAAGCTGTAAATCACCATACTATTATTCAGTGTTACCGGTATGTTATAATGGTCTGTATTTCATATCTCGAATTCGTTATTAAATTATTCTCTTTTTTTTTCTTGACCATCAAAGAATAAGCTAGGAATATACGCTGTACTGTTTTATTTTTAATCAGTCAAAGGGTATTGTTAATCGTGCACAATACCCATTGAATACCGCATGTTGTATCTTTCGTATAGAATTCGAAATAAGAATCCTTAGACAAATTGGAGAGCTGCCCATTTCGCATGAGGTCCCATCCCATTAGTCATCAGTGGAATCTGTATTTGTTGCTTTGGTCCTAAAAGTGATTACATTTCAACTTTTCAACCTAAGAAATGATACCGTAACTAAGTATAAGCCACATATGGTGCTTCTGGATCGTCTAGATACATATGTGGGTAGTAAGTAAACTCTTTGTTTATTCAAAACTCAACTACTGTTATCCACCTTAATCATCTTTTTCTTATGACTACTTTTGCTTGATTTCCTTTGTGATTTTGTTCATGATTATGAGAGATGGCTATCTGTGGATTTGGATTTATTGATTGTTTAATAACATTGCATTTATATCACATGCTAGAAACTTAGAAATAACTAATTATTAGGCATGATTATGTGTCAGTGATCGCAAAATCCTGATCTCTAATCTGTTTTAGCTGGGTGTGGCTGCTGACCCACTATTCCACTAACTAACTAGTGACAAGACTGGCATGACTGTTAAATCAGTTGCGGCGGAGCCTGATCAGTTGGTGTTGGTGGTTCCGATCCACTTATTTTAAACCCAACTTTAGAAACCACCACAGAGCCACCAAACGTACAGCCAAAACTCGGGCGGCTCTTCGAAATAGGTGGCGGCAAAAGATTTGTCGCAAGAGTAGTAGTGTATATATCTTAAGAGATAAGCCGATAAGGCGATAACCATGTATATAGGTGGTGAGCGTGCATATATGCTAGATTCTGATAAGGATAATCCCACTCGAATTTGATTCTTATAACGTGAACTTCATCCAAAGATAATAAAAAAATCTAATGTGAACTCTCTAGTGAAAATGTTTAAAATTGTTAATTTATTTTTATTATTAAAGTTGGCACTTGGCAGGCACTACAGGTTTTTGCTTTCTGGATATGTTCTGTCGACAGATTTCGTTTAGAAAACTCATACTACAGTGTGGCCAAAGCGTAGAAGTTAGAACAAGAATCCATGTGGACCTTTTACACGTAAATGCAAGCGTCTGACTCCTAAATATTGGTATCTTAGAGGCGTTGTGATTGACTAAGGAAATTATTAATTATATATATATAAATTAATCATTACAATACAAAATATCGAATTTATAACCTACGTTGTGAAAACGATGTCCATGCAGTAACTAATTATGTTTAAAAGAAATACTTCCAATTTTTTAGATTCAATGCGCTATTTGTCCATCTTTATGGTTAGCGGAAACAGTTAGATGTATTTGTATAATGAATTTATGGTAGTTAGATGTAGCATCTGGATTGAGTTTTTCTAAGGAATGTTTGCCATGTATAAAATGTAGTTACATGCTTGAATACAAATCTTATTTTTATGTACTTTTCCATCACAAAAATCCTAATCTTTGGTTGCGTATTTTGATCTTTTAACGTAAAATGAAACGAGATTTCACTTCCAATGAGAGAAAAATATACCAATAATAATGATTCTTTTGTTTTTTAATGGCCGTATGACATTCCTTATCATTTTGCATCACGCAAAGGCAGTATAAAATACTACTAACTTATTGAATATGCAACTTCCACATGTACATTCGAATTCCATTAGGTAGGGAAATTATTGTTTTACTGATCAATTAAGGAAGAAGATAACAATTACAAAGGTCCAATTTCTTCATGAAAAAAAAAGAAAAAGATCGCCCAGATGGCAAACTGCGATTCTCCTTCAAATCCTGCAAAAATCAAATGTATAGTGGTGTTATAGAAGGAATAACAACTTTATATCCGAATCACGTACGGAATCTTCCCACTAAAAAATAAAGTATTTTCAAAATGTAATTAATTATACGTACTGGATATATTCGACGTTAATTCTTGCGGTAGGAGAATTCGAGACGGCGGAGAAAGCATCATTTGACAAGAGGATGGTAGATGGACAAGGCGATCTTCTACAAACGTCGACAACCCTGACGTCAATTGTCCCTTCCTTGCACGGTCTGTTGTTACCACTTAAACACTTCATCCTATACCTTCTTCCACAAGCTGCTCCATTGTCCCACAATCCTTCACTCACTGCAACAAATAGATTCCCAGGTGGGAATTGATCTTGCCTGTTCCCGTTACACCTAGTAGCTGCATACTCAAACATATATATAGATCATTGGTATCGGCTAGTGACCACAAAGTATATCATCCGTAAATGTCTCTGAGTTGGAATCATACGCCAGTCCGGTAGTAAAAGCGCAATTCACTCGAGTGGAGGAATCGTAGCGAAAAACACGTAGTAAAAAGTAAAAAGACGGATCATGAAATGAAAATTAAAATGAAATTACTCACGTAAATATGGAGGATTGTATGAAGAAGCCGTGCCGATATCCCCAAGCACAGGGTTTGCTTGATTAAGGAGAAGGTTAAACACGATTAGGATGACGATTAGCACCATGTTTAATTATTATTATGAGGTGATTGATGAGTTTTATAGATTCTTCCCGCTAGCAGCATACGCGCTCTTCATGCCAACACCGGTATTTATAGTTGGTGCTGGCGTGCACTGGCCCTCTCTCTTTTTTCATTCTCTTTTTTTTTTTTTTAAATAAAAAGAAGGAAATAAAATGTATTTAATTCTTAGAATAATGTCAAAAATGGCACCTACACTCCATTTGATTGACTGATTTGGTACCTCATTTTTTTTTTGCTTTTAAAAAGCCCTCGCACTCAAAATGTTGTTCACATTTGGTACCTCATACTAACGTCGTCAGACACTTTCCGTCAAATGTCCAACGTGGAATGACACGTCAAATGCCATGTGTGCCACGCCAGCAAAGTTGACCCGAATTTTACCAAAATGGATCGGGTCAACGGGTTTGGTAAACAGACTTTGGCTGGTTGGATTAGATGAGAATGACCATTAAGTTATTTATTTTAGTGGATTTTTGACTAAACATCATCCATCATCTATCCAAAAAGTCGTGGTGACATGAATGATTCAACATTTTTATCTCGTTGCTAATTCAATGGTTAAGAATTAAAGTTAATTAATTGATTTTTTATGTGATTGATTAGTGTGCTTATTATATTACTTCAACTTTGATGTTATTCCATCGGTTATATTTTTTCATATTCTAACCGTGTTGTCTTTAGGAATAAGAATCAACAAATGTGGATTATTGTGGTGGTGGGTTAATATGTATATTTCTTTTTCATTTTTCTTCTTCTAGAGAGAATGGAGGATTCACGGGCAATTTGCCTCATTCGATCTCAAAATGCAACTTTCCTATGAACATGTGATTGGTCTCTTTCTTTTAAAATATTATAAATTTATATTGCACCTTTAAATAGATTTGTATAATTTTCTATTTCCTGAACTCCGCAATCCGTCTGGAAATCTAATGCTCCACAACATCGGCAATTAATTAAGACTGTCATTCCGGTCAATACATAGGATCCAATTATTTTTAATTTGAGCCAAATTAAAATTTAGAACAAACTCATTAGCTGAATTAAGAACTTATCGGTAGTGTGATTATTATTATGTATTTCCCAAACTGCCATGATTGTTGCTTAAGAAGTGGACTTTTTTCATGCCGACGAATTAAGTGGGCTACATTAAGTTGAGTTCGTTTGTAATTATTCGGTGGGCCGTGGCCCAATTCATAATAGCGAGTTAGATTCCATCTTCTTCTCTTCTTTGATTTCCACTTTCCTACAATCAAGTAGCTTCCATTGCCAAATCCAAACTATACTCTACAGAACACACTCTACATTACATGTACCACGACGGGGGACTAAAGTAAGAGAAGGATTCACCTTTGTAATGGCGTTTGATTGTTGCATCCTCCATGCTATAGATGCCCATATCATGCCCCCCAACAGCTGGACCGTAATTATCAAACCCCCGTCAGGTAGTCATCTGTGAAATAAATACTGTTGGCTTCGCAGCCAGGGAAACTTGAGGCAGGCACAGATACAGAAGAATTAAACCCAAAAACATAGCATGTATCATCGTCGTTCTCTTCTTCTTCAGATTGTTCCCCCTCATTTTCATAATCTGCACCATCCACTTTGTTGGCAAGCTATATCCTTCAAAAGCACGACTGAATATTTGACCCCCATATACTCGTGAAACCAACAAAAGTTGCCCCAACGACTCAACAAGATACTTCTCCATCATGTCATTTGTTCCATCTGGAGCTGGTGCAATAGCTGCAGCCTTAGGATTTTGATCATCGCCAATGTCACAAATAAAAGTAACCCCATGAATGTCTACAGCATAAAATCTTTCCTTGAAATAAACAATGTCGCTGAAACAACGGGACGCGCTTGGTACATACATAAAATCAGTCCATGCTTTGTCTCCAATTCGAGCGAATGCCAATAGTTTTATCTCAGCATAAATAGTCATGATTGATTATGCAAGTGGGATCAAAATCAAGATTCCCTGACTTACATGGATTTTTAGACAAAATAGCTCTATGGACATACACAAAGCGTGTCTGAATTGCTTCCTCTGTTCTCATTTGGTTGTCTTCTTCTGCAAGGATAACCCATGGAAACTTAGGAGGTAACGGGGGTTTCCTTACACTGGAGAAGACAACCACGTCATCAAAGGTGGAAAACCGGAAAATAATGAGAGGCATTTTGACTTTAGGCCAAGTATTGACAAGAAATCTGCTGCAACCAAGCAAGGAGGACAGAATGAATAGATGAAATCATGAAATCTGCTGCCCAACTACCCATTTTTTTACTTTGAGAAATTATTTTATTTTTTTAGAAATTTGTGACAGATTATTAAGTGGACCTTAAAATCAATGGATTGAGTAAATTACAAAATTGGTATTGCTATAAATGATGGAACCAAAAATGGCAAAAACTGGAAAACAAAATCTTCGCCGCAAGTGGATTTATTTATTTATTGTCAATAAAAAAAGAGAGAAAAAAAGGAGAAAAATCTTAACGAGGGCAGGGCTGACAAACACCGGAATTTCGAAAAGACAGTCGTCACTCTTCTCTCTGTTGCCTAAGACCAAAATCTCCTCCAAACTCCGCATATAAAAGATATAGATTTGGGGCCAGCAAGACTGATGAGTCAAGAGAGGAGCTACATAGAGTTTCACCTACTCCCTCTCCTCTCTTTTTCTACCAACTTCAATCGATTTTTTGTTTACCTCCCTTTCTCCCTCTCTTACTAGGATTCCTCAAAATTCCTCCTCAAATCTTTCACATTTCTCAATTCTTTCTCATACCCATTGTTCTAAATTAGTTTTTCAGATAACTATTTGGCAAAATCGAATCTTTCATGTCTAACATATTTTGCCATTCATTATAACCTGCTAGAGTATTCAAGCACTTGATTTTGATTGATGGGTAGGAGAAGAATTCCGTTATTTGACGATAAAGGCGGTGGCTTTCTCTCCATTTCTGATTTTGGGCATCAATGGAGCCCTCAGGCTGGGCAGGAGTATCTTCCTGGGGGAGGAGGAGGCCTTTTCGCTAGTGTTAATCAGATGGGAATGGGAAGTGACAGTGGCAGCACAAAATCTCTGTACAATGATTTGTATTTGAAGTACTTTTCATTTGTTGGGGTTCAAGAAGAGGAAGGGGATTTGAAGAAGAAGGAAGGTTTTAAACTGAAGATTAAGGTTAAAAACCCTTCCTTAAGGCGATTAATTAGTGGAGGGATTGCTGGAGCTATCTCAAGGACTGCTGTTGCTCCTCTGGAGACTGTAAGGACTCATTTGATGGTTGGGAGCAGTGGCAATACTTCCACAGAGGTGTTCAATAATATTATGAAGACTGATGGGTGGACAGGATTATTTAGGGGCAATTTTGTTAATGTGATTCGGGTTGCACCTAGCAAGGCAATAGAGGTAATCAATTCCGTGTTGATTTTGTTTGTTTCCTTCACAGTAATAGTGTTGTTGTGGTTAAATGATTTCTTGATCAGTTTTTAGGTCTTAGTTGATTGATTTTGGATTTTACTAGATGAATAGTGACATGTGAATCGTTTCTGCGGCTATGTTAACATTTGGTTATGATTGCAGTTTTGTGGTTGAAAGTCTGAGGAAATATGGGCTTAGTGAAGCTTTTTATCCATTCTGTTTCCTTTCATGCCAGCACACATTTTGTTTGTTTCTGTTTCAGTTGTTCTTTTGATGGATTTCTGCTGTTTAAGTACGAATGTGGATAACTTATGCCTAGTTTTTTAAGGTTACTCCATTCCCATCTAGGACGTTGACTTTTTCTGTGATTTCCTTGGAATTATGGATCTTCAATAGGTGCCCACTAACATGTAGATATCACATTGTGCAACAGTATAGTGGAGTGTGCAGGCAGAGGTCCAATATCATATTTCAGTCCATTAGATTCTGGATAACTTAGAATATGTTAATATTCTAGTGATGATGTTAGTTATTGGCATGAGCCTGGCTGGTGTCAATGTGTAGGCATAAGTTTGACCAGGTACTTCAATGCTACGTCATAGTCAACTTCCCTGCTATCTGTTTTGGAGAATGAACTTTAAACAAATAGCTGATAGCCATCAAACTCTTCGGAAATAGTTATCGACTACCTTCTGCGGTTGCAAGGCACCTGTCAATCATGTTGGTGTAGCTTTTGGATAATTTTAGTGCTTTTCATTGGGAGTCAGATGACCAATCCAAACTTCAATGGTCGATCATGAATGCTTACTGATTCTTGAATTCTACGTTCTATCTGTTAAGAAAGATGAAGGGGGCATATCCAGTCTACAAAATTTGATTGTACGCTTTGTGGTGCGTGGTAGTAGATTTCATATTTACTTTATTGAATCAGTGGAGAATATTCATGTGAATTGTGAAGGAACATTCCAGTTTCATGTTCATTATTGTCTTACTAGTTCTTGGTTCTGCAATGGACAGCTGTTTGCGTATGATACGGTTAATAAGAACCTGTCAGCTGGACCAGGAGAACAGCCTAAACTTCCCATTCCTGCCTCATTAGTTGCTGGGGCTTGTGCTGGAGTGAGTTCAACTTTATGCACATATCCACTCGAGTTAATTAAGACGCGATTGACTATACAGGTATACACAATGCCTAAACTAGAAATTGAAGTGATGATTGTGAAAGTTGTTTTTGGTAGCTTTTAATAAGGAATTTGGTTTGTTTTCAGAGAGGTGTGTATAATGGTATATTGGATGCGTACGAGAAGAGGGTCCAGGAGAGCTCTATAGAGGCCTAGCCCCTAGTCTGATTGGAGTTATCCCATATGCTGCTACCAATTACTTTGCTTATGACACATTACGGAAAGCCTATCGAAAAACTTTTAAGCAAGAGAAGATTGGTAATATTGAAACCCTTTTAATTGGATCCGCTGCTGGTGCCATATCAAGCACTGCAACATTTCCACTCGAGGTGGCTCGCAAGCACATGCAGGTAGGCGCTCTCTGTGGAAGGGAGGTGTACAGGCATGTCCTCCATGCACTCACGAGCATAATCGAACAGGAGGGTATCCAAGGCTTGTATAAAGGGCTTGGCCCTAGCTGCATGAAGTTGGTACCTGCTGCCGGGATATCTTTCATGTGTTATGAAGCATTTAAGAGGATACTCGTGGAGGAGAGTGAACAGTCGTAGCTGCACAGAAGAGTGGAAGAACCAATGCTGGTCTCGACAGGCAAAGAGGAACGATACATCTATACTGAGTTCATTTTTCTCGTTTTTTTAACTACCGAGTTTTTGGTTAGCGAAACTAATCGGCTCTCCTTTGTTCCGAAGGTTAGTTTTCAATGAGCCTTCCCTGCATGGGATGTTAGGAAACGTGCAATAGTTTTTGTTTTCGTTTTCCTTGGCTAAAAGAAAGAAATAATGGCATCCCTACTTTTGCTTTTCTTTCTTTCATTGCTGTCTGGAGCTTTGGTGCATATGAGCATCCTGGAATGGATCCTGCCTTATGGATTGTGCAAACTTCAGACAACGGACAAAACTGGTAAGCAATTTACGTTATTGTTTGGCATCAGGGTTTGTTCCTTCCGACTTCTGAGATTGCATGAGGAACAGTTGAAGGATGAAAAAACTATGAAAACACTGATGCCAAACAATAACGAAAGTGAAATTGCCCCAACCATGTCACCAAGAATGTGTGAAGATTGAATCAATATGAATTTTCAATAGCACCAGTCATCGTTCTTACAGATTTCCTACGAGAGATATTACCACTGCTAATAATCTCCTTAATTTCCACTCTAAAAGGAAGAAGCAGATACAAATGCTAAAGGAACTCAGAGAACAAGCTAAATTTATCATCTCTGCTCCTCATTATCCTGAGCCTCATCTGCTGCTGCAGCAGCCATCAACTCATCAAACTTTTCTGACTGTCCAAGCAATATTTCAATCTGAGGAAAGAAATCCAGTGTCAATTTTTCGAACAAAAAGAGCATGTTGAAAAATAGACGGTTACTGAATACTAATAAGGGATGCAAAATAAACATGGGGACAGGAATGGACGGTTATTAACAATCTCTGCACGGAAAGCCTCCTACTGAAAATAATTCTTTGCAGGACAGAAAGTTCAGAGAGATGCGGGAAAAAACTCTGGTACAGGCAACAACCTTGAATTTCCATGAACCGAGCTAGCCTCAAAATCATAGGTTATCACACCCAATCTACCAAACTATAAATATGAGCAGTTCTCATCATCCGAAAAACAAGGCGAACTTTAGCCATGCATCCATAGCCTATAACTTGTTCTAAAGTTCAGATGCTAATAGAGGTCTTGTTTCAAACTTAATGTGGTGCTTCCACGTTCAAACCTTATACATCAAGATTCAATACCTAAACAACAATGTATTAACATCATAGAATCTGAATCCAAAACCAACACAAACCATATTCTGGACATACCTTTGCTTTTGGAACAGGCCGCCCCCCATTTTCCTCCCTCATGTCAATTGTGGATGTCGTGATCTCTGCGCTTGCATATGAGAATAATCGGTCACCAAGAAGCTCTCAACATCAGCAAAAAAAAGCCACTAGATAGTAATAGGAATCAGGAATCTCACTCTTCTCTACTGCCAGTCCATTGTTCTTCAGGATTTCAGCAATGGTAACAACTGTTGCTATAGCTGCATATGCAAAAGAAAAGAAAAAAATCTCATAAACCCTAGCAAAAAAATAACAGTTCCCACACAGCAGACTAGCAATGTTATAAAGTAGTTTGTAGGGTTTAGATTTCATATAACACAACCAGCCAGAGTTAATTAGTGAATTTCTAACTCACTATTATCCAATCCGATGCTTATTTAGCCAAGGAAAAGGAAAAATTTAACAAGCCAAAAAAAAAAAGTTCAACTAACGAAACAGTACCCATCCCAAGAGCAGAAAGTTCCACTTCATTGTGCTGTTGCATATACCTCTGCAGAGAAAACACAACAATCAACCATTAAACAACTGGTTTAAACCCTAAAAAGGTAAAAACCTCACTAAAATCAGTCAGACCACTTACATAAAACCCTAACTCAGCTAGTAAAGAAACAAAAAAAACATATAAACTAAACAGGAGTAAGAATAAAAGGCCCAATTAGAGAAAACAAACCTTGGCGAGATTGACGTAGAAGAAGAGTGGTCGTTTGGTATTAGAGACTTGGATGCGGTTCTTTTTGTTGTTGTTGTTAGCTGAAGCAGAATCAGTAATGTTCAAATTGGTCATGCCTTCTGATATCTTCTCCATTGTAACTTCTCTTTTCGAACTTTGTTTGGTTGGAGAGAAAACGAGAGAAAACAGTTGCTTTTATAAAGCTAAACTAAAACCTCTAAGCTGCACGCCAAATAGCTCATAAACCCTTGACAAACTCTGGATTCTGTTCTCCTCGTAAGGTTTTAAAATTCGCATCGTCTTTGAAACGGTGCCGTTACACGTTACTGTCTTTATCTTACCAGTTTTTGCCACGTTGTTATTTTATTTAATGTCTGTCTACTCTAGAGACATAATTAAATAAAATGATACACTAAATTCGACCTGTTACTTTGCTAAAATCAATCAATGAAGTAGTATATAGTCATTGTCGCTTCCTGAACAATTCATGACTCTACCTGGAATTCTGATTTTCAACATGAAAGAATCATAACAAAATTCATTTATGAATAAAAATACTTTGCTTATGTTTAAGTAAAGTACAATGGAGAAGACATCTCTGTAACTTAACCACAAAACTGCACAACAATGACAGACCAAACTTTTGAGTCTAGAACAACTTTACGTATGGACTTTGAATTATAAAGATACAAAAAGAGTTTCACAGCTTACAAACCCTCACTCCAACCAACCACCGAACTCCCTTCCAAAAATATATAAATTAAATTGGTATGCCTTAATTTCTTGTTATATACATGAAATTATGATTCAAGGGAGAGATCACACTGAGACGTAAAATGACCTAGCAATTCACGCCGCATTGACCATTTGATGCGCCATTCGTGGTGCCAGAGGTGAAAGGGTCGATACGCACCCATAGCAGGGAGAAAATCGAAGCAAGGAGGATAGACCACACGATGACGATTGTTGGGGTGCGATTTTCCCGACCCAACAGACCTTTCAGGAAAGGGTATAAATGAGCAATCACCCATATGGCGAAGAACAGTTTGCCGAAAAGAGGACCCCATGACTGATACCCGCTGTTAATGGCAAAAGAAACACCTGCCACTATACCTACCAAGTTCACGATAAGAACTGTCGTTGGAGGAATGAGAAGAGATGTCCATTTGAACACGTAAAGCTCCGCAAAATCCCCATCTTCATCGGATGCCTTCGATGTAACGGTGAAGTTGGTATCAATCCCTGCAAGCACTTTCAGAAGCCCTTGGAAGACAGCAAAAAGATGAGCTGATGTGCCACCAATGACCCAAAACTGTTCATTCCTCCACCAGTCTTCGATACTGACTCCACTCCACCTAAGCTCAAGTATTCCAGTTGTAGCAATAGAAACGAAGAGGAGAATGAACCACATGCTAGCAAAGTTGCTGATCTGAAAAAGTTGCAACATTTACGGTGTTAAGATTGATGTCTCCAATGCCAGAAAGATGAAATTGGTGACGATTAAATGAGACTATTACTTACCTCAGGAATAATAAATTTATTAGTCAGAAGGCAAAATGCAGGAAGTGTGCAGTAAGCAAGCAATGGTATGGAGGTGATCGGGTAGACAATAGTATTGATATATGCCAGCCTCTCAAGAACCCTCAGTCTTCCACTGTAGCCATACCATATGGGGCAATGCCTACTTAGCAAAATCTCAACTGATCCCAGAGCCCATCGAAGGACCTGGTTCAAACGATCAGAAAGATTGATAGGGGCAGATCCCTTAAATGCTGGACGAGGGGGCACGCAATAGACTGATATCCAGCCACGAGCATGCATCTTAAATCCAGTCAAAATATCTTCAGTCACAGACCCATAGATCCATCCAATCTGATTGGAATAAGAAAAAAAAGAATCAGGTAATGTATATAGACATAAACACGCAAGAGTACCCACGCATCATTGCATGACAAGACAGTCTGACCTCTTTGCCCCATTCAGATTTATCTTCATATCCACAGCTAATAACATGAATAGCTTCTTTCAAAAGTGTTGCAGGATTGGTTGTTGGTGGAATTCCTCCCTGCTCCATGAAGGTAGCTGCGATAAAAACTGGTGACTGACCAAAACGCTTCTCTAGACTCTTTTGAGACATGAGAAGTGATCGCTCATCATCATACCCTGCAGAAAACATTGAATACTTGGCATTTTAACATTGAATACATTAAACTATTGAACAGTTTGGACTCAACCAATTTTGACAAAAAACAGGAGAAATCTGAAGATGAATCTCCAAAAAAGTCTCTCGTAACAATGGAAACATAGATGTATATACTAATCTGGAATATGTTCTCTTAACAATGGAAACATAGATGTATATACTAATCTGGAATATGTTCTATGAGGCTTTATAAAGATCTTCTCCGCACACATAAGATGAACATATTGCTAAATAGTGCAAGCATATTTTATTGCTAGGACAGATCACCTTAATTGAAAACAAAGGAACGAATAAAAAGAAACTGGATAAGAAAACAACCTTCAACACCCTCCTCGATGTCTTCCATATTGAAAATTGGGATTGTGGATTCAGTTCTCTTCATTGCTCTATTCTTGTCAATATACTTCTTATCATTTTTCCTTCCTTTCTTTCTTGAGCCGCAACAACTCTTCACAATTATGTTTGGTTCCAAGTCCTCTTCAGTCAAAACTGGATCATAACCATATAAAGCTTGCCTGTTAAAACAACAACCAGTTCCCACATAAACAGGACCCTGGATGCCATCAAGCCCTTTCAAATTGATCTGCAAATACAATAGGAACACAAATATGAGCGCTAAAGGAGCTTACACAAGGGGGTTTCTGGCACATTAATAAGAGATACTGGACTTACATCAAAGAAAACAATATTACGATTGGCGTATCGATCGTGCAAGTCAATGCCATCAAAACGTTGTGGGAACTGTACATAGCATGTTTTCTTTGAGTAGGCAGGATCCATCATGAAGCACATTGCTTCTTTAATAGCTTTGCTATTGTTGAAGTAGTGATCACAATCAACGTTCAAAAGATAAGCACCATTGGTTAGGACAGCTGAAACTCGAATCTGCATGACAAAAAAGGACCAAGACAGATCAATACACAAACCAAGTCATAATTGTAACCAGACCGTAGTAAAAATAAGTGCTGATGTCTCCATTAAGACAAAGAAACTTGGTATTATAAACTGTTGTTCCAACCAGCATAAAAATCAACATCTATATCGCTGATGTGTGATGAATAATGAATCAATCAGTTGCCATAACATAGAAGAAAAAAGTAGGAGATAGTAAAAAAAACAAACCAATGCATTCATAGCTCCAGCTTTCTTGTGGTGTTGGAAGCCAGGTCTTTTCTCACGAGAAACATAAACAAGTCGAGGAAGCTCATTTCCGTCTGTATCAAGCCCCCCACTGTGGCCCAAGAAAACCTGTTCTTCCCAGAGGGAAAAGATGTGACTCTGTAAGAACATGGAAGAAAGAAGAGGTGACGATTGCTAAAGCACATAGAAAGTATGATAATACCTGGATCATTCCTGGATGATCCCGGGAATTATTTCCAGGCCAAGGAGTGCCATCCTGCATTGTCCATCCTTCTTCTGGCATCTTCTGTGCTTTGGCGACAAGCGCATTAATTCGCACCTTGAATTCTTCATATTCTCTCTGCAACACCATTGTCCTCATTCTAATTATAAGATCTAAAAGCTGTAATCTACTAAAGTCATGAAAATATCAAAACGAGGAATACAAGGCCCCTTCGTGATTCACCTTCATTGCTCTGCGCTCTTTCACAAAAGAAGGTTGTATCTTATCCTTCAAATAATCAATCTTCTGGGCAAAATAAAACTCAGGCGCCCTCGGCTCAATATTATGCTTCTTGCAAAAGGGCACCCACTTCCTTGCAAACTCTGCTGTTTCAGAGAGGGCCTCAAATGTCAACATTGCTGAACCATCATCTGAGACATAACAAGATACTTTGTCGACAGGGTAATCAACAGCAAGAATGGACAAAACGGTGTTTGCTGTTACAAGAGGAGGCTCTTTGAGGGGATCCACTGTACTAACAAAGACATCAACAGGAGCCAACAGTGATGGCTCCCCTTCACGGTCAAACCTGCATATACAAATATATTGACGACAGTTACCCCATATACTAATCAAACAAACTTCATAAACTAATGTTATCAATTCCAGGTCAGATCTATTCGAACTAACCGTAAAGCAAGCCTGTCCAGGTATGTCTCACGGTTGATAGGGTACCATTTCGGAAACTGGTCCAGAAGCCAAGAAAAAGCAAACCAAATCTCACAGATAACAGATGTTAGCCACAACGGGTAAGCATCCTTCACAGGATGAGTAACACGGTATTGTAAGAAGAAGGCCAAAATAATAAGCCGTAGAACGATGACAACACGATAAGGAGTCAGTTGAGATGAAGCAATAGGGACTATGCGACTTAGAGGTTGTCTAGCATCATCAGCCCTGTCAAATCCAAATCCAAATACATAATAATTAGATAACAGCAAAAAAAAATTGAGATAGATGCTATTGTATTCTAGGATCCCCAAAAGAAACTTTACTAGAACACAAGAAAAATATAAAATTTGTCCAGCTGCAATCTGAAACTAGTAAAGTTCTCTCTAAAGCAATTAAACTAAATCTATATAAATGCAACTCACATTTGGAGCTCTTCTCCATTTGAACCAGTGCCTTCTATGTCCCCCTTTCCTTCACTGTATCTATTATTGGTCATCTGCATCATGTTTTTCTCCTGTTTGAGTTTCCAACCCTCAACCCTCTCTTTCCAGTCAACATTAGTAGCAACGCCATAAGAATTCAATTCTTTTGATGGGTCCACAATTCGGACAGGAACTGTAATAACAGATGGTTGATCAACTTAAAAGTGGCATGAACCATGAAACTATTTAGAAATTAATTTGAGAATCTTAAGGATACAAACTCAGAGAGCTAGACCAACCTGGCTGCCTAGGATCAATATAAGGAGATGAATGACCATTCCTGTCAGGAGGGCCCAAAGGACCAGATGTAGTTCGGACAGACTGGTTGTCAGGTGTAGCACAGGGAACTTCTCCAGAAACCTGATCAATGTTTGGTTTAAGTTTCTTAGAGACTATCCTATGCAAAGTACAGGCATCCTAAAAACAATGTATCTGCCTACCTGCTGTCCATTTGTAAGAAGGGGAATTGGTTGTTGAGATTCATGTCTAGAAGAAGAAGAAAGTTCTACATCATCACCATGCCACTGACGCCTTGCCATGCTATTGCCTTGAGCATAATTGAACTCGTTCTCAATATCATCAACATCATCTTCATCCTCATCACCATCCACCCGAGGACTCCCTATAATTCAAACAACCCTTTCTCAGATAAATGAAAAACAAGCGCGCGATGCAACAATGTTTAAGAGGAATAAAAAACAAGTATGAATGCAAAATCTCACCTTTGTGCCTCTTATACCTAGTCTTGCACTGCGGGCAAGACTGGGTCCCATCCTTCCGTTCATACTCATAGCAAGGGCGACAAACTGGGAAGGCACACTCGTTGCAAGCAACAAAGATATCACCACTGGAAGTATGGCCGACAGTGTCACCACAGATCTGGCATGTGTGGCCGTTCAAAGATTTTAGGGGCTTGGGCTGCAGTATCCAGAAAACAACACATCAATTATGATCCATTTATTTTCACTTTCTATGACCAACATATCACCTCTGAAATCCTTTGTTCCCCTTCAAATTAACAAATAGCATTGCAAAAAGTAGCATCAATACATTTACATATAGAGCAATCAAAATCAAACAAGAAAATGAAAAGTTGATAATGACTTCTTCCTCACCGACACAAAAACTAGAGCTTAAGCTCTCAAAAAAATTGACTGAAACGAGCTCAAACATCAAACAGTGAGCTCAACAATCACTTTCATACTTAGACGCTTGGATCTAAACAGAATTCATATCAGACTGAAGCGTCGAGATTCAAGAAACAGCAACTAACTAACTGAAAATCCACTATTTCTGATTTAGAGAGCTAACAACTATAGATCTACACGCACAATTATGGAAATTAGTTAAGCATTAGATCCACACGCCAAAATGCAAGCAGAAAAACAGTAAATAAAAATCGTAAACAACGAAATCAAGCAAATAATCAAGAGCACGAACCGCGCCATCGGAATCGTGACGAATCCGGACGAGCTCGTTCCGGCGGTAGGAGCCGGCAACCAATCCAGCATTTGCTTCCATGGCAGACTCTGCTATTGATTCCTAGAAACCAGAAGCTGATGACTGTCTGTCTTCTATGAGCTCTTCGCCCGTTCAGTACGTCATCTCTTTTCTCTACTACTAGTTCTAGTTGTAGCTAGCTGGTGGTGCTCTATATCAATGCAATGCGTGTCTTTTTCCTTTGCTGTTACCAGCCTGTGGAGACTACCGGCAATTGTCGGTAGCTTTAGTCTCCCTGCTCCAATGGCTGTCGGTGGACTCCTTTCGTAAGCTACCTACTAGTTGCTAATTTTTGATGTGTTTTATTTTTATTTATTTTTCCCCTAAAATCTTTCTTGTCTACCACTTGCTCACTCCAAGTATATAATTTTTAATCAATTGCATTTGTCATTTTATCACATTAGTTAATTAACGTATAATATCAATAAATGAAATTTATTTTGTTTTTTCCCTTTTTTAAATGATGGAAGGTCAATGTAACATTAATTTCCTTTTTAAGTATTAGCTACAAATATCTTTAAAAAAAGCATCGAGTTAATAAATAAAATACTTATAATAATTTTATAGTTCAACAAACGATTTCGTCGGTAAAGACTCTGAGATAAAAAAAATACGTGAGAGTATGAAATACTGAAATTATTTACCTCAATCACTTAATGATGAATTAATATCGTTTGTGCATGCGGTTACATGAAAAGTGGCTCTCCGAATATATTTTTTCTCTATTTCCGGGCACTCAACAATGAACTAATTTACTATTATTGAGGAGTCAATTATAAAATAAATATAAGAATGAAATTTCATTTTTTTATGAAATATAACAAAATGACCATATACTACCATACTTCTTCATGAAAATTGAAGTTGTAAAAAAAATTATATCAATATTAGGCACACTCTAAATTTCACCATAATCAATTGATAATTAACAAAGTAATGGTTCCCTCTGTTTTTGAATAATTGATTCTTTAAAACAGTAACAAAAAGTACAACAAATACCAAAAAGTCAAGTAAAGTGAACAGTAACAAAAAGTACAAAAGTAACGATTATTAAAAAACGGAGGGAGTATTAATCAACGTCATAAAGGTTTTCATGAAGAGCTTCTTGATGCATTATTAACATCAACCAACAGCTATCCATAATACAAAACTAATATAATGTATAATATTGCTTAATTAACAATACCTGTCTACTCCTACCAACCACAAACCAAATCCCATTATTTCCTTCCCTAAAACCACCATCACCATTGCACCGGTAAGTTTCATACTTTTCAGTCAATAAAATCGCCATGGAAGTTAGTAGCCGATCGAATGTGGTAAACGGAAGTTCACCATGAAATGATCAAGCTTTATATCAACTCAATAGCTGCACACAACTTCCTCATGTATAATTAATTAGAACACACCGACATTTTTCATCGTCCACATCTCACAACGATCCGTCTGCGTTCGTGTTACCACTGCTGCCCCCCCTCCGGCTGGCGGTTGTGTTCTTGAGTATCTACAATAACCGAAACGATCATACTAGTGAGAACGGATTTTCATGGAGGAAATGAAAGCAATTTCCAACTACTGATTTTTCAACATGCTTAAACTAAGTATAACTGTTTATTAAAAGTCCTCATCAGATCAAATCAACGCTAAAATGATGAGTGGTAGAGATGGGAGATTGAATGAGCATATCAACACAGCACAACAAAGAGTATGAGAGGGAATGAATACAAGCGCAAATGGCAATCATTCGATGAGGCCCGCATCTAGGCCCATCTAATCATAAAATTGTAAAAAGGATGAAAATTTGAACATGCAACTTGCTATTCTGCAAAAAAAAAATCCGATACTTTTCTCAAATAAAGATGTTATAATAGGCATGGACAAAAAGATATGACTAAGCAATTCCACATGTTAATTGTTATTATGCATCTGATCTGAAAGCAATTACATGACCAAATGCAATGTTTATATTAAAAACCAAAAAACGAAAATCATCAGTCATGTGGGACCACCCATGACCCCATTAATCATGAGCTGATGACATTTCATTTTCCAATTTCTTTCTCAAACTTGGATCATATTGATATTAGGATTACCCATATGCAATTAATTATTTACAATAAAAATTGGAATTATTAACCATGACATTAAAACAAAATTAACCCCTAATAATTATTAAAATTAAAAAAATAATGATGATAGAGATTAGATGGTGTAATGACTTACATGTCTAAGCATCTGATTTTCATTCTGCAAAGTAGAAAGCCTCTCTTCTAGCTCTGAGTTCTTTTTCTCCAAATCTTTTGTTCTTGTCTCCAACTCAGTCAAATATGCCTTCTTCCTCTCTCTAGCTTGTTGTGCAGAAACTCTGTTCCTCAACAACCTATTTTTTTCACAATCCCATTTTTACCCCCAGTCAGAATAGATTATCACCCAAAATGCCATCCACAGTCAGGTTTCAGATGAAACGGCTAGAAGGGGTAAACAGTAAAATCGAAAGGATCTGATCTTCTTGTCTGAATTTCTTACCTCTTTAGCCGTTTGTTTTCTTTGTCAGCTGGGCTCCTCCCTCTCTTCCGCTGACTTTGTCCCTCCCTTGTGGTTTGTGCCCGGTCTGGACCGGCAACTGAACCGCCTTCTCCTCGACCGGAAGCTGATGTCCCCGCCGGTTCACCACTCATCTCCGGCACTCTCCTAATCTCCTCATCGCTCTCCATACCTAAAATTAACAGCAGAAGACCAAAAAAAAACTGAATATATATAAATGGCCCAATTAAGAAAACATGAAGATCTAAAATACCCAGGTCGAAAAAATTCAAATTTGTTAGAGATCGTGAAAAATTGAAGATACCAAGATAAAAAGATTCAAAATTTAATGAAATTTAAGATAAATGCAAATAAGGAGAAGAGAGAGATGAGAGACCTTCTTTGACTTCATGTTGAAGAGCAGAGCTTGAAGATCTTTCACTGCTTGAAGGAAGGGAATTGGCTGCGATTGAGCTAGTTGCCTGTTCTTGCATTTGTTTAATTTTTTAATTTTATTATTATTATCTGGGATTTAGAAAGGGGATTTTTTTAATTTTTAATAATGGGCTTTTTCTGGATATAGAGATGGGAAAAAGAGCGGGATATGAACGTGACAGTGAGTAAATTGGGCAGGGGAGAGTGGCTGATGAGCGATCAACAGCCTTTGGATTCCTTCGGATTGGGGTTTGATCTGACGGTGAATAGAGTGGAATCGTGGAGACGTGTGAGCCATGACGAGTTGTTTAAATCAAAGGACAGTTGGGAGGAAGCGTGGAGGGATAGCCGTGGTTGGATCAAGGTAGATCCGACGGATGGGATTTGAAGTGATGAGGAACAAATTGGGACCAGAATATTATGCGTTGGCGAAAAGTGGGTGATGTTTCTTTCTGGATTATGGGAAGAGAATGTAAGAGGATTGAGTGCTTGACATATTACAATCGTACCATGATCTATGAAATGGAAGAAAAAGATCTCTTCTTTCTTACAACTGGACATGCACACGTGCTTGTCATGTGAGGTTTCTGAGTTGCAAGCCCAAACAATGATTGCCATAAGTTGGGTCAATATAAACTATTTGGGCTCCAAGCCCATTCCTAAAGAGACCAAACGGGAAGCTTTAAATTAAAGGAGAAAATTAATCTAATGTGACCTTGACCATGAGATTGTCACCAGTAATAATAATAATATAATAATAATAAAATAAACTAGCCTTCAAGGTTGGAGCACACAATAATCCCCATATGTTAGGATATTTTTTTCCCATGTGATATTTTTTCCCCATCGCATATCCTTACGCTTTGCAGGCAGGGGTCCATAGCCTCGACTTCGAGCGTCACCCTAGCCCGCAGGTGGGTCCATACCATATGTCAGCCCACCTCCCGCGCTGGAGCTTGCTTATGCGAACGGTGGGTTAGGCTTCGCTACCCAATTGTAACAGATGAGATCCACTTAAGTTTGAGAGAGTCTATCTCAAAAGCTAGCCTTTAAAATTTATAAACTTCATTTTTTAAGATATTTCTTTCCTACCCATCACATAAAAACTTGTAATTTAGTGTTACTATATGCAATGATGAGTAGGAATGGGCTAGATATCAAATTTGAGTTTCCAATGTTAGATTCGAGTTCTTAAAGTTAAATAACGGGGAAAAATATTAAATATTATATGAAACACAAAATATATTAATATCTCAATAAGATTTTTTTTATAATTCGAATCAGGATTCAATTGCATACTTATTACTCACTGCCAAATTAACAAGCGACATGATGATTGACATATCCACCAAGTCATCAGAACAAAGGATCATATGTATAAATGTCTTAATAATTAAAAATTTAGAACAACCAAAATAATTAATCTATAAACTCAAAAAACATAAGACGACGAGGAAGTACCTAGCTAGCACGCCATGGATTCCAACACCAACCCATACGCTTGCTAGTACTATGTTTTTTACAGCCACTTTCGTCGCCATAACGTGTTACTTCTTCACGACTTGTGTTGTTGATATCGCCGTCACCGGACGAAAGCTCCACTACTCTTCGTGTCCCCGCCTCCACAAACTTATACATTACCGCGAAACGGTCAACGGTTCCCGAAATTGTTATCGTTGCCAAATTGTTGTTCCAATCAATGGTGAAAGAATCAACCCCTGAAACATTCAATAATTACTGATTAGTAACATTAATTTACACCAACAATATTGTAGCGCTGTTTCTTCTTTCCTTTTTTTCAAAGCCCAAAAGAAATAATCAAAAGCAAACCTTTGAGTTTCTTCGATATTTTTACGATTTCTTTCTTACATCTTTCACAGCTCGAGACGAACACTTTTAAAGAAAAAGTCTACCGAAAGAAAAATAATAAATAAAATTAAAAACATAAAAATCAAGGAAAGATCATAAGAACATGGACGATTCGGCTCTTCTCAATTTCAGTGATGAGTATATTGAAAGATAAATTCCGATGGATATCGTTCGTTCGATTACTAATAAATAAAACAGGGCATTAGCATAAACTATAAATAAAGTAAATGAAATGAATCAAAGAGGCATGGAGGAAACTATAAATACCTCGGAAGCCATCAGAATAAGCTTAATTAGTTTCAAAATTTACTTTTAATGGGGGGCACAACAAGTACTAGGTTTAGTATATATTTATGGAGGTGCTTGGAAAAATATAAGGAAAATCTTATGGAAGTTTTTATAATTATAAGGAAATGAAACAATTAAAATCTTATGGAAAATTTTGTATTAATTGTTCGTATATTACGGAATTACCAAAAACAATTACTATTCACATTACTTGCTGAACATGAATATTAGAAGCTTATATTTTCAATACTTACTAAATCTAGTAAGGTAAAATGGTAAATAATACTCGCATCAATGACACTTATAAGGTACAATACAAAGTAATTAATTATAAAACTAATTCAACGAATTAACTCGCCAAGATTTTACATGTGGCGAATGAAAGAGAAGAATTAGGAGCTCCCTTCAGTCCAAAACAACATTAATTAATTTAATTAGTACGATTAAAACGTATTAATCTTTTTTTATCTTAATGCTGTTTTAGGCTAAAAGGGAGCTCCCATTTCTATGGAACAATCTCCTTCAGGGGAATTAGAGAGAGGAAGAGGGAGAGGGAGAGGGGATGGTGAGCAATGTGTATGGTTGGGAGAAAGGAATTAATTCTTGAGTTGTGGCTTCAAGAGAGCCTTATGTGTGCATGTGTGTATATATATATATATATAGACACACACTCTTCCAATTGTTGTAATTTCGTATAATTTGTTTTTCTCCTAATATGTTTCATTCTTACTTATAGTTTACCACATTTGTTCTTGGTCTGGTTAGTAAAAGGAGACTCCATATTCATATATACCCACTTTCTTTTGTAATTTTCCGGTGAAGTGATGGAGAAAACTTGTTTTGTTTCCTTATGTTTGTATTCATATTAAGGTGATTCTTTCATCTTTAATTTTATCATTTTTTTACTTCATGTACAAAATTTAGATCTTCATATAAGACATTTATCACTACTGGTTATAGTCCAATGATAAGAGGTTTGTCCATCTTTAATCTAATTTTTTCGTTGGAGTTTGGAGAGTGGATAAATCCGACAATACTCGAATGAGATAATATCCTGACGGAATGACATAAATGTATAGACATTCAAGTACATTTCTTCAGCTGTTCTTTTAATCTTGTGGCTACCATATTGTCTACAAATAATTTATGTATATCGTACGTGGTAGGAAAGGAGTCACGATCAACGTCCTGATATATATGATGTAATTGACTAATATTACCGTTTATGGTTATTGCTTGTTTGGTATGATTTCGTTTTGCACTTCCACGCATTGTCGAAATATAGCAGCTATAGAGCTATATTACAGCCCACTTGTGAATGAAAGATTTCGTATCATTGTTGTTCATTGGACCACCAAACCAGAAGTGGTTATCTAGTTTTAATCGAAGACACCTAATTAGTTAAGAGACAGACATTGATCTAGCACTAGCAGTGCTAAAGTGCTCCATGCTCAGATCCCAAATTTCGAGTTCAGATCGAGTTCTTAGGATCTGACAATACTCGAACGAAAAATATGGGAGAATAGCGGTACTCCAAAGCTAGGAGGAAAAAGATCCTGTCTATGGTGCTTCATTTTGTTGACAGGGCTGTCTCACCTAGCGACTAAGACGCTTTATTGGCAATAAACTCTACTTTATATTCCGAAAAAAACTATTACTTTAAAACCCAAAAAGATTAAATTCTAAACTTAATACCATAATCTGCAAAACTCATTCTCAATATTAAAAGTTCTACCTATAATGGTTATCACTCGAAGGAAAGAAGGTGAAGCGAATTGTCGCACTCGCATCACGATAACCATCACTTTTGAACAGGCCTGTCAAAACCTTCTAAAGAACGGTGGTTGAAGGCCGGAGTTAACAAACTGCGACAGCAAATGGCAGGTTCTTCTGCACTGGGATCCCCAGCTATCGATACTCGCCATGTCCCTTGCACTTTGGCATGGCCTTATCTCTCTATAGTTTACCATATCATCGTCCCACACTGCTGCAGATGAACCTTGTCTCCTGAAAACTTTAGACCTTTGCAGAGTTGCCATATTCTCGTACGGGAATACAGCAATTCTCTCACGGAGGATAATATAAGGTATGGGGATGAAGAAAGTAGGTGATAGAATGGAATCCAAGGAGGGGGCATAGGTTAACTTTTGTGCAAGTGTTCTGGTGGTGAACTCAAGATCCATCCGAAGAAGATAAAACAAGAGGTTTTAGTTAGCCAGCAAGAACACTAGCTGGCTTACAAGGTAGGGATTAGACAGAAGAAATGTATTCGACAGAGATTGATCCAACACTACTAATCAGTAACTACAATGACCAGCATCTATCTCTTCCATTTTGGCTCGCAGCAGAACACTAGTAAGTAGAGATTGCAATGAACTTCAATAACCTGTATTATCATAAAATAATATGGGAGATACTAAGGAAATGTCCCTTGGCCGGTGTTTTGACCCTCAACATTGAAAAATTACATGAAGATTACCAAAAATCATACTGTTCTGTATGTTGGGCACAAGATCGATTCAACTCAACCAATTACCACAGTTATGAACTGCTGTCAACAGCAGACCCCTTCATGCATGCCATAACCCAAAGTCAATCCACCAATTTGAACATGCAAATAACAGGCGTAACCCTGTCTGCAATGTTAATACGGAATGTATATGTTTTATCATAAAATCGACAACTAAACATCATCTAAAATGGCCATGATAAAAAGCAATGTGCTTCTTGTCATCATAGGTATTATACCCTTTAGCGGCTAAAAAACAGGAGATTATAGCCATTAACAAGGGTCTAGGGAAGGTAAATTATTGGTTGAGGAAAATAAACCTAGGAGCATGTATTTTAGTGACTTCCTTATAGTTTTCTTCATGATAACAATAAGCTTGAGCAGCTCAATATCAAAAAAGTATCAGAGATGGAAAAGGCATGGCTGAGCATTTGTTTGTTAAATATCTTCTAGCACCTCATCGTCAGATATAAACTACAAAATAACAAATGTACAGATTGTTTCAAGAAGATGACACTGTTTCAGGAACATGCCTTTGATATGGAGTACGTTGCTCTGGAACCCCCTCTTCAGTGCGTTTATCTTCAAACCACTTAACCACTCGTTTACGGGGAAGGTTCGTCACTTGTACAATGCTGCTAATCATTGTATTCTGAAATGATGGTAAGACAACCATACTATAAGCATGTAGCTCTTAACCAAACAACAAAAACATCATACTCATCTAAAGGCTAGGCAGTTAAATAAATCAAAGTTTGGGCACTACAAAGAAGAAGTAAAGTAATAAGAACAACTTACCGTGGGTCTCTTCGTTCTTCTGTAAACTCTTTCAAGAGTTTCAACTTGTACTTTCTTCAATCTCTTCTTAGCAAACCATTCATCCCGCATAACATGAATTGGCCCTTTAACCTTAATGTCTGATTTTACAGCATCCAAGGTATTTCCTTCAACAGGCACACTTTCAATTTTAAATTTAGTTTCCTGCACTACCAATGGGGGTTCTGGT
The DNA here is from genome assembly GCA_963691705.1 of Viola odorata. Classification (NCBI taxonomy): domain Eukaryota; kingdom Viridiplantae; phylum Streptophyta; class Magnoliopsida; order Malpighiales; family Violaceae; genus Viola; species Viola odorata. The sequence continues at coordinate 1,725,449 of OY829546.1, forward strand.
TCATTGGGCAATGCAGCACTCAGCATAACAAGACTTGGAGGTGGATTCCGTAAGTACTCAAGAACAATAGCCCTATCAAGACAAAGTTCTGCCGCAAGACTCTTGATCTACAAAGCAACAAAAATTTCAACTAAGTAACTACGAAAAAGTACACAGTAAGGACTCAATTCAGTTCAACATTCTATCAACAAAACATGCGTGGAATCAATACTCACACTAGTTTTGCGCCTTCCCTTCCTTAAAGCAGAAGCCAATCTTCGAAGCTGCCAATTCCTAAGTTTCAATGGCGTTTCCTCTTCTTCCTCTTCCACCTCCACCTCCAACTCATGTCCCTTCTCCTCACCATCATTTGCAGCATCATCTCCAGCTGATTTGCTAATTACAACACCATCCTCCAGCAGCTCCTCCTCCCCACCCTCATCATCATCATCACTACCAATTCCTAACGCAGCCTCTAACTGACGCTGTAACTTATCAATATCTTCTTCACTAATTTCATCATCAGCATCACCACCATCACCAATAGACAATTCATCATTTTTAAGGTCTTCTTCCAACATGTTAAAAAGAGCCTCAAACGCATCCTCATCTACATCATTTTCCTTAGAAACCACATTTTTCTACAAACACAAAGAGACTGCGGAATTAAACCGACTGTACAGACAGAACAATGCTTCCACAATCAATTTAGCTAGTCAAAATTAAGGAATTGATTTCAATTATCTCAACAATAACGGATAAGACACTAAAATTCGAGAATTTCATAATATTGAGCTATTCTTACTTTCCTTTTCTTCGAAGAACCGGTTGAAGAGACGGCGGAGTTCTGGTTTCGGCGGCGAGCGGAAACCAGCGTGCAGCTACCAAGAGTGTGACGTGGCAGCAGTAGACTGGACGGCCATGGGTTGATGGCAAAGAGACGCTCGCCATGGGAAGAAGATGAGCTCTGAAGAGTCACTGCACCGTTCATATTCGAGAAAGCTAAAACCATATTTCTGTTCTCACTTCTCACTTCTCACTTCTCGTACCCATGGCAGGAGATTAAGATTGAACAAGAAGATCAAAACGGTACGTTTCGCTCACCATTATTTCTTCTTGTCGGCTAAACGCAGCGTTTTAGTTTTTCCATTTAAACGCACTTTCTCGCCAGCACAACATAAAATTACGCACCAGATCTAACCGGCCCCTCCCTCTCTTTTAATAACAGTTTTTTCAATTTCGCTACAAGGGAAAGAGGAAAGAATAGCGATATCATCATCAGCATTATAATTTGATAATAATTTTTATCAAAACTTTTCTTGGTCCACACACACTAATGGCGATTTCATCAACAAAAACGACGGTATCGACATCATCACCATCGTCGTCAAGGTCAGCGTCGAAAGGATGGACGAGTAATCTCACATCTTGGGCATCTCGCATCTACTTCTTCCTCATCATCCTCCAAATCCCTCTTTTCCGGTAACTTCTTCCCTTTTTGTCATCTATAAAACTACCATTTCTTCTTCTACTACTACTTCACTTCCTCGTTGACGGTTGATTTTGCTTTTTTCTCTTTTCAGGGTTCCCTGTAGATCTGGCATGTGTTCTACGCCGCTCCATGTGACATCGTCTCAGTTGATAGCGAGCGAGATCTTTCCTACTGTTGCAGTGAAAGTACTTCTCTACCCTGGAGCATTGATTCATGGCGTGACGAGGAACATGAGCGTTCCAAGCTGGGACAGCGTACTCGATATTTATAACTTGACCGATGTAAAAGAAGCCGCTGCAGTCACTGATCTCCAGCGCTTAGAGGTTTTTTTCTCTCACCCAATCTTCGAATAGCTCGCTTTGCTACTAATGTGTTCGATGAAATGCTTGATAGAGTTTATTTAGTGCCTATGGTATGTTATGTGCTATGTAGGGAGTTGGTGGGATGTGGCAGTTATTTCATCATAATATGCTAATTCTAGTCCAAATTCACTCAAAATATAGTTAGTACCTCTAGCTTTCAACTGATATGATTTAAGGGGAGTAATTTGATGATTCGCTGATTAATTGTTAAGTCTACTGCTGTTTTTTGTTAGTTGGTGTTTATGCCTCCTCACTGTTCTTGTTCTTAGGTTCTAGCTGGGAGTTACTTTGCTGTGGCTGGAGCTTTGGTGGGGATACTAAAACCGGGCAGGATGAGTATGTTTGGTACGCTTTTGATCATTTGGGGTCTTGTCAAAGAAGGAATTTTGGGGAAGCCAGTGAATACCGATCCTACTAAAGCTGTCTATGTATATCCTACAATGTTGATTGCCTTGGTATGTGCTTTCTCTGCTGTGAGTTATAATGTGAAGAAGGCTGCGAGAAAACCGCCTGCTCAACCCGTTGCAAAGCCTCTCAAGAACTCTTCAAAATCTAAGCTGAAATGAGGTGAAATGATTTCATTTTCCTGGTTACACGTTGTTATTGATGTGTTCAAGCCGTCGATGTCCTTGCTACAACCTTTGCCGACCCATCCTTGCATCCAAGTTTACGCGTGTGTGTTAGCTAGAGAACTTTAGAGTAGAGTTCGTGAGCAATCACGCTGACATTCTTTTTTAATGTGCTTAAAAACAGTGAAAGAGATGCAAATTTTGTTGCTTTAGTTTTTGTATAATCCTTTGCGGCTTGGTTATGATGGTTTTTCTCCGTTTTCATCTGCATAGATTTTCCAGAACTCATCTTGTAGATCTCCCAACGCATTTTGCATCCTCTCATTGACATTACCGAATTTACGATAGAAACTGAAAGTGTGAGTGTGTGACAGCTAATTAGGTAAGATTGTTATGGTGAGTGAAACAAAACCCTTTTTGCATTAACGGGTATTACTTATTAATCCGTGTTTCTTGCGGAAGATTACGTGAGCCTGGTTCATATCCAATCGAAGGAAAGAATCACAGACAAGCAATGATTATGTTTCAAATCTCATTATCCAGTTATCAAAATTAATGGCATTTTGATTAAAGATTGATCCCATGTACAAAGAACAAGTTTCCCTTATATGCAACTGTCCTATCCTTGGCGCCAACACACCATAGATGGCCTTGCGCCTTCAAGACTCCTTGCATCCCTGCCGTTTCCCACACAAACTTGTATAGCCCAAGAGCCCTGTCTAACTGCTTCACCCCTCTCTTAACCATCTTGTCCTCGTCCGAAGTCAGAATCCTACCCATAAACAAATCGAACCTATTCCCGTCATCACTGCCCGAAATCCCACCACACAAATCAACTTCGATGTCTCTAGTATATCCATAGAGGTAATATAATAAAAGGGTGAACAAACAGCGCGAAGAGTGACCTAATGTCTTCGAAAGCTTCTTCTGTACCAAGCTTTCTTGATGCTGAGCCTCCTTGTATTCAAGACCCTTATCGATCGACACATCCTTGATTTGAGATAAACCTTCTTTCATCGACTCGAGCTTTTCGACATGATACCTTAATGATGTCTCACATTTCAAGCACCCAATAAGATCGTTGAACATATCAAGAACATCTTCCCAAGTAACAGAAGAACTTGGAGACCTACTACCACTTTTAGATCTTGGCCGCATCCATGAAGTTGATTCATGATCATACGAAACGTTTGCATCAGCTAAGAACTTCAAACAGCTAGAAATTATTTGCTGCCCCATATTATAACTCCCATCGCTCGAACCTACGTAATGTTCTGAATCCATGTCAGACTTCAACCCACTTAGTATCTCCTCTAATGCCCCTGTCCATATCCTGTGCTCTGTAACCTGCGGGCATATCGTGAAACGAACCACCTTCCTCTGCTGGGCAGTTACATTAAGAAAGTTGCTTAGTTTCGTAAGCGAATTCACAACCACGGGCTCTCTTTCACTTTGTTTGCTAAAATAAGCAACATGGTTGTTCCTGTTTGGATCATCAGAACAAAAAGCCTGCACATTTTCCCTAATCTTTTCCTGAACAAATGGGGAACCGATGAAGACCCTTGCGAGCGACTTCAAAGTATGAATCTTCTGCTCAATATAATCATTAAAGATAACTGAACCATCACTTATATTCACTAGCTTCCCGTCGATCAAATCCACACCATGTAATTGATGGGTCAGTTTTGTTAGCTTCGGAAACGTCTTCACATACCATTCGGATGGCAAATGTTCTTCCCGGGAATCTATTGAAGAATGGTAGACAGCGGAATTCAAATACAAAGCTCCATTTCTTTTGGACTTTGAACACTTGGCACCATGAACAAACCTTGCCGCGCACTTGTACGCCATCATGTCGAATCAAGACCTTCTAAAGGATTACGGATAAAGTAAGTTAGTTCTTGAATTCTTGAACAAGAACGTCCAATTTCTGCACTAGAAGCGGAACCTGCTGCATCAAAACCTCCATTGTGACATTTTATCAAACACGTAATGGTCAAGAAAAAAAAACCAGCACCATTACCTGTTGAGCAAGTTAATTTCAAGCGCGACAAGATGCTACTATGCGACTAATAAGAAGTACAGAACACGGGGCGAAAAAATAAATTCACCATGGAAAGAAAAGAAAAGGAAGAAGATTAATCGCGAAATCTTTTACCTGCAAATCGCAGTTTCTCCGTCACCTAATTGCAATTTGGTAAATTCTTTGGGTTGAATCTCTAAATGGGACATGCAAATAAGCCCAAGAACTCAAAGGCCCGCGTCTTGGCCCATGTTAAAGGAAAGTGTAATAATCTGGGCTGCATATAATTTTTAACCATTTTGAGTCCGAAACATCGAGTCAATAACTTTTTACTTATGAATCACGAGTTTATTGACCTTATTCATCCCTCTAGGTTGGTGGATTTGACACATAATGACAGTATTTTCTTATTACAAAATCCTCAACACAAACTCTAGTACTGAAACATCAGTTAGCAGTTTGAAATGAACAATCCGACATGCTTACAGAATACGGAATCGCCAACAAAACCTTGCAAAACAAACAGTTAGCAATATACAGTAATTATGACCATCACTATAGGAAATTCTTCAAGGCATGCAAATAACTGAATAACTGCAAGTGACTACAAAGTCTCATGCAGCAGCTGGAAATCCAGTGATGTTATGGAATTAATTAACCACCATGATATATACTAATTCATTATGTAAAGTGACTTCGTACGTCTCCGATTATTAATGTTTTCATACAACATAATATATTACTAATTCAATATTAATACGAAGTCTTGCTACTTGAAGGCTCCTTTCGAGCATTACATAGGTAACATTCGGTTCTGCTAGCAAAGTTATGCTCGTTGCAACCATACCTGCAAAATATTCACAATTTTCTAAGTCATTTTGATTCAGAATTTTTCCCCCAAACTATATAACAATTATGCGAACGATCAAAATTAAATAAAAATATTAAGTTGAGGAAAAAAATAAAAGTGTGCAAATCTAATACTAATATTTCAAAATATATATTTTGTCATGCATTGATTTTTTTCGCACATGCTATTAAATCTATTAAGAAATAATTAAAATGATGAGTAATAATAATATTAATAATAATAATTAGAGACTTAGAGTAGTCGAAAAGAAACGACAAGAAAAGGAATTACCTAGTGCAAATCCAGTCTCCGCTTTTCCAACCAGCTGGGTGGCTAGTACTAGAGCCTCTGCCGCTGTTGAAGCCGCCCTGACCTCCGTCACGCAGCATGTTGGAGGAGGAGGAGTCCTTGGAAACGCCGCATTTGAAGCAGATTGAGCGGCTGGCGAAGTTGTGAGCACCACAATTGGGAGCAGTACAGTACCAGTCACCAGCTCTAACATCTGGACCCGAGAATCCGAATGAGTTTGACCCGCCTCCTCCGGCCGCACCACCGCTCGGGGGACCAGCATTCCTGTAATGATCACCGCCGGGCCTCGGGTCGCCACATCGCTGGCAGGAAGTCCTCCTTTGGAAGTTCAAGTGCTGGCATGACATACAATTCCAGTCCCCAGGTCTGCTCATCTTTTTGCTATATAAACCAAAAATGAAATGTGGAAGAATAACACAAATTGCGATGATTTTGTTTTGGGGGGTTTAGGTGGTTTATATACTATTCGCATGTTCGCGACTGGTAGTGGCCCTACTCAGACCATAATGTTTGTCTAATTACGTACACTACAGAATATTAATTAAATTGGACAATGAGAGAGATTTTAAAATCTATTCTTCTTTCTTGTTTTTAATAAATTTTGAAATCCATTCCATTTATATGGGTGCACTATTAATATTATCATAATATTTGTGATACACCATCAACAAACCTCATAACAAAAATAAATAAATACTTACTCTCGTGATCGAATGCTAAGAAATTTGCACTCTTTCAACGAAAAACTCAGGTTTTAGCACGAGGAATATAGAAAATTAATCGAGACGAGATTATTTTTTTACTCAAACGAGACATTTGGATGTATCGAGAATATGTATAACTCTTAAGCATACGGTAGCTGCATCCCAACATCTTTTTTCTGTCTTTGAAGGACGGAATATTATACGGCAAGCATTTCTTTTTCACCGACTAGATATTTGATTAGATTGGATGCTCTTCTTCGCAAATTCTCTACTCGTACAAACCGCGTCTGAGGCTATGGGGATATTACATACATATATATCCGATCCCTCAAATATATTTAGATCATTTTTTTTCTTCTTAATTATTCTTTTCACAATTTATACTACTTCCATTAGCTAGTTGTATCACATAATTGCAATAACAATTCCAATTATTGCACGGACTCTTAGCTAATTAAGGTAGCGAGAAGAAAAATTGGTGGTGAAATCGGAATTTATTCTCATTCATATAATTGAAGGAGAGATCAATTCTAATATTCTACTGCATATATTATAAGGTAAGCTACATAAAAAACACATTAGAATTTACAAGATTTTAAAATTGCAAATTTAATTTTTTATCGTAGCATTTGAATTTAAACTTTTATTATAGTTACGAAATTAAAATAAAACGGTTAAAAGTCGCAAAAAAATTTGAAAATTGGAGAAAAATAAAATAAAATTTTTGGTAAGATTTGGCGTTTTTTTTTTAGTGATTTTCTCACCCTTAAAGAAATCTTGGATCTCAGATTGAATAATCTAACAAGATATTGGAAATTCGACTCATAAAACTGGAATTTAAAATGTGTGAAACTTGGAGGATAAATAATGAAGGATGAAATTAGGAAGAAAAAAAACCACTCCTTTTAAGCCGTAGGATTCTCGGTAATATCAGTATTTTTTCCAGCTAATTGCCATCGATCATGGGCCGGGTAGTCGAATTCTGGCCCAGATAAAGCCCAAAAGAAATTAGAGTTAGCCAGTGAAAAATTCCCGCTCCGATTTTAAAACCCCGCGCTACTCGCATTACGTCTCTGTACTATTTTTTATCCCCGTAGAAAAAAAATTACAAAAATACGAGAGAAAAAAACTGTAACATTTTCAATATATTTTTTTTTTACTTATTACAAAAGGATTTCCATATTCAGTTTGCAGAGAAGGGTCATCAGTCATCACCATACCATAACCATACTGACTGCAGCACCCAACAACAATGCAGAAAGCAACCTCCGTTGATATCAAAATTAGGGTTTCACTCCATGGATTCCCCTGAACCCACCACCGCCACCGTAGCAACAGCCACCGGTGCTTCCACCGTCGCCGCCCTCAACACTTCATTGAATTCCCCCCAAGTTCAGGTAACTCATTTGGGCTTGGATTTTTCATTTCGGATGTTGTTGCATTTTTGTGTTATGGAAGATCTAGTTCTTTTTCATTTTTTTGGGTATGATTGATGTTAACTGTCATGTACGGTGGACGTGATGTGTTTGTTTAAGATGCTATCGGCTTCATTTTGTTGATGAAATTAGGATTTTAGTGTGGGTTCATGCCAGGTTGTTTCCATTTATTGAAGGGATTTATTGTTTTGTTTTGTGTTGACCGGAGTTTGTTTAAGGATGTTGTTCTCCACTTTTGTTTAGTTGAAACTTGTGTGTTGTCTTTTTAGTGGTGGTTCTGGAATTGTGATTTTGTTTGAACTAATAGGTGCAGAGATATAAATGTGTAGAATTGTTCTCGTTTCTATCTATATTGTCTACTTTACTTGTCTATGGTGTAATAAATGGTGCATTTGCGATTATGACTCTCGCTTTTTGGAGACCATCATAAACTATTATCCATTATAGGCATGGGAAATACTCGAATTATATAGAAAGTATTTTTGTGCATTTCTGTGGGTTTCTTATTAAAAGATTGCTTATTCTGATTTCAGGAATCCCCCTTCTCTAATTTCGTGAGCAATCTATCTCCTATAAAGCCTGTTAAAGCTGCACCTGTAGCACAGGGATTCCTAGGGCTCAATTCTCCTCCTCTTGTGTTCACGTCGCCACGTATAATATCAGAGCGTGAAACTAGTTTCTTGCCAAGGTTTGAGATGCTGCAATTTGTATGCTCTTATTCTTTCACTCTTTCTAGACAATAGACATGAACTCTTTTTCCATGTCATTTCCTACCCAGGTCTCAATGTCCAAGGATATCTGGAGCAGAAGTAGTCAAGGACAATGAAAAAAGTGTAAAAATTGATGCTCACTCTGATGATCTGGGGAAGTCCCATACTTTATTGCAACAGCAGGTTGATCCCTGGAACTCATAAAGACGGTAATGTTGAAAACTCCACAGAAGATCAACCAGGAAGTTCCTCAGGGTGTGTTGAAAAATACCTGTCTGAGCCCGTGGAAGCAGACTGTGCAAATTCTGTGGATTTACTAAACAAAAATCTGAAGCAATCAGATGATTTGCCTCAATTATCAGTAAGTTGTTTAACAAAGCGAGAGGAACATGCACTAAAATCTGACGACAAAAATGAGTTGAGGATCAAAGAAGCTCCCCGTCAAGTGTTGCCTGAGCAAACTGAAGAGTATTTTCAAGGGCATTCAACATCTGGAACCATGCCACAAAACGTTGAGGACAAAATTGGTGGTGAACAGCCGTCCACTGAGTGCTTCAACCCTGAGTCTGGTTTGCCTGTGGATCATGCTTCTGGAAAACAACAATCAGAAAGCTCGGGTACTCAGGTGAGCTTTTTTCTCTCCATTTTATGAATATTTGATGTGTAATGTCAATCCTAATGTGAAGATATGAAATGTTAGTATACTGGCACTTTCTGAATCTACAGAGAGCAGGAGCTAATTGTTACCTAATTGCTGATGAAACCTTTGCAGATTGTTCAGACAATTGAATGCTATGGTGAGGATGTGGGAGCCGTCATCAGTGGACCTGTTCAAAACAACACACAGCATGATGCTGAGGTAATACATTAGAGTATGTTGACAGTTTTCTTTTGATTAGTATTTTGAAAGTAATCTTTTCTTGCTATTTTGTTTTTGAAATGATTTAATTCCTACCTTTAAAAGGCCATCGTGTGCTTGTAGAGTGTTGCATTCAATTCTATGAATTTTCCTTTGGATGCATTTAAAATAGGGATACTCCCCTTTATTTCTATAAATAATTTCTGATGCTGTGTGAGTATCTTTAAAAAATATGATGCTTTTTGTTACATTGGTTATCAAATTCTAGTAGGATTTTGTTTTTACAGTAGAGTAATTGAAACAGTAGTTGTAGGCCAGTCAGCTACAACGTGGAATGAGCAGGCGTTGTCTTCAATTTGAAGAAGCTAATTCAAAAATTACCAGCGGTGATGGCCATCCTCCAAATATTAAAAACAGCACAACCGGTTCAAAGTCACCTGCTTTTGTTACAGACTTTGAGAGTTTGGATTCATCACTTGTGGACTTAACTGTCTCTTCAAGTTTGAAGCAAACAGATGTTGCCATGTTTCCTCCACACAACAGCATAAAGCCTCCCTTGACTGTTTCAAAGCCATCTGGTATTGGGTTGCATCTAAATAGCATTGTCAGCACTTTGCCAGTTGGTCACAGTGTAACTGCTAGCATGAAGCCAGTATCTACTATTAGCTTTCATATAGTGAACAAAAATAGTGGGTCACAGTCATCAAATTTGGTAGAGGAAGTCTCAGTAACTGCTGAAGACAGGATTCCTGAACCTAAGGCCTCACTAGCTACAAGCTCTGACACTTCTGAGGCATTGCACCCCATGGAAACTTTAAGTATGTTGCCTCAGTTTGAGACGCAGGTAACTCCACATAATAAAAGGAAGTTTGATACAGAGCTTGCTGACAATTTTGAGGAGTTTGACCGGCCAAGCTTCCCAAAGAAAAGGCAAGTTTAGATGCCCTGGAAGTTCTCTCTGTATATTCTGGCAGGAATGCTGATTTGTTTTAATGATGTTTTAGGAGGAAATCAAGCACGGATGTTGATGGTTGCAAACGTTGCAATTGCAAGAAGACAAAATGCTTGAAATTGTGAGTTAAATAAATTTTCTCTTTTTTTCCTAGACCTAGATTCATGTAACTGTATTATTGACATCTAGCACTAATTTCTGTACTTTTCCTCTTTTGTCCAGGTATTGTGATTGTTTTGCTGCTGGAATCTACTGTGCTGATACTTGCGCCTGCCACGGATGCTTTAACAGGCCAGAGTACGAGGATACAGTTCTTGAAACTCGGCAGTCAATTGAATCCCGTAACCCTCTTGCTTTTGCTCCCAAGATAGTACAGAAAGTAACTGACAGTCCAGCAATTAATGGGGTACCAAATCCTCTGTTAGTTTTAAACTGATTTCTGTAATTGGTAAATTTCTAACCACATGAGTATTTCACAGGATGATGGAAACCTGTATACACAATCCTCGTCAAGGCACAAGTGGGGATGCAATTGCAAAAAGTCGATGTGTCTGAAGAGATATTGTGAATGCTATCAGGTGCTTTTTCTTTTGGTGTCAGAGTTTTGCTTTCTTTCTGGTCACAAAATTATTTCTCAGTATTTCCTGATCAGAAATTTTCATTTTTTTAAAGGCTAATGTTGGATGCTCCAGTGGATGCCGGTGTGAAGGGTGCAAAAATGTATTTGGCAGGAAAGATGGTGAGAGCTTATTATGATTTTTGCTTATAAGTCCCAACATTTCAGCATCATTCTTGAATTGATTATAGACATGGAAAAAACTTGAATGATGTTTGAATTTGAGGTACAAAGGACCATTCTGTTCATGTTTCATCTTTTTCTCAGAGTACAATGTCTCGTTTCTGCCTTCAAAGTTAGATGCACAGGCTTACGATTAAGCATCTATGGCTGTTTATATTCATTTTGGTTGTGCTGTGTTATATTTTGGATGCTCTTTAGAGGATGATACAGTACTGGAAATTCTTTTGGTACCCTGAGCAAAACCATGAAGCATCGTAGCCTTTATGTTTGTAGGTGGTAGAAATGACAGGGAAATTTGCCAATATTTCAGGCGGGGAGAATGCTAAAGTAATTTTATGTTTTGATATTTTCAGAATATGGTACAAGTGAGGAAATATCAAGCAACAGAGCCACCAGGGGACAACTGGTAGGCACAGCTGATGAACACGTGGAAATGGTGGCATCCAGTAAATGTATCTCACATGGCAAGCTGTATGATTTACACAACCTGACACCACTGACACCATCACTGGAGTACTCAGGGTAATATTTCTGTGATTGTATGGTATCTTAATTTCTTGTTGGAAAAGACTAGCTATACTATGCTTCAACTTATATAATTGCTTATTGTTTTTGCTGGTCTGAACTTTCTAGCTATGGAAAGGATGCGCCGAAGTCCCGCCTTGTCTCAAGGACCTATGTCCCGTCACCTCAGTCTGATATTACCATGTCGTCATCCTATGAAAAGCCCACAAGAACACCAAGAAATTCACATGGCAATGACACGCTTCCTGGAAGAAGTAAAGAAAGTATTGTTGGGTTTTCTTATGATCAAGGGATAGATTATAGCATTAATGAAATGATGGACCAACTCTCACCAAGATGCAGCATACAGTCTGATATATCAGATCTCACTCCTCTACCAAGTCATCCAGTGATGTTGGCTTCTTCAGCTTCATCTAAAACTAGGGACTGTTTAAACGTCTCACGACTCCAATTATGCCCTGGAAGTGGCAGTCTCTCATCTGGTGGTTCCCTTCGTTGGCGCAGTTCACCATTATCCTCATCAACTCAGGTAGTTGGGAGTAAAAATCTGGCACGTGACTTGGATAGCACGCTATATGATATTGCGGAAGATGACACGCCTGAAATATTGAAAGAGGCTACCCTCATTGCATCTGTGAAAGTGAGTTCCCCGAATAAAAAGCGAGTTTCTCCTCCGCACAGTCACATCCGTCAGCTTGGATCAAACACTTCAGGGGGGTTTAAAACTGGACGCAAGTTCATTTTGAAGGCTGTTCCATCATTTCCTCCTCTCACTCCTTGCATGGATTCTAAGGACAGCAGTCACAGCACCAATCAGAAGTAATAGCGAATACCTAAACCTGTCGCTTATGGTGAGTCATTGCCACACTTCTTTACAAACCTTCATCGTTTATTTTCGTATATTTTCTTATTGCTTATTGGCATTTGGTTATACACCTCCAGATCATAGTTTACCAGAATGAGGACCGAGGGACATCTGAACTCTCTTATTCTACTGAATATCGATGTCCAATCAGCAATGGAATTCCCCTAAGGTGGTGGATGTACAACAATTCAGGGAAATAGCACGCGGCTATTGTGCCAAAGTTCGGATACCCGGTCCTCGTTTTCCCCTCATGAACAGGTTTTGTAGTTTTGTTATCGCAACTCACAAAACCTGAAAGGGGGTGGTGGAATACAGGTACTTGAATGACCTTCAAGTTTCAAGGTTTATCATGTTAATTGCTGCTAAAGTATCATTATCATCCATTAAAATTGATTTGTTCCGTATAATTAGCCTTCGGTTGCGAATTGGTGATCTTATCCATTAAAATTTTACCCTAAGCAAGTGGTATAGTACAGTAAATGTGAAAAATAAAGAGATTTTATCAACTTTTTTGTTTTTACTGAACTTTGACGCCATTGCCCAACTCCAGATGTATGTCGGCTTACACATACGTAAATAGTAGTGTTAGTAGTATTTGTAACATTACTCAAAAAAACAAAACCTTGATATTCTTATTAATGGATTACTGGGATGATGGGCTTTGGGCCCAAACGTTTAGGAAAACTAGCCCATGCCGATCTCACCTCACCAATGGCCAACGGCCCAACAGTCTCATCATTCGCTCGCATTTGAGGATTTAAACTTAATGTTATTATTATTTTATTCTTTTGGCCAGGAAAACGCATTACATCTCAAAACTTATTCTGTAATCAAATAACTCACACAATTTGCCCCTAACTTACAAAACCCTAAATCAACAATTAAAGAAAAAGATAACAAGAAAAAAGAGGAAAATGAACAGTTTATTCAGGAAGAGTGACAAACAATACCACATACCCCACGCCAATCAACTGTTTTAAAGCACCATGACCAAAACTTATACATTGCTTGCTTCTATGCTAGCTCCATCTTTTCGTTTTTGCGCTTACCTCGACCATGATCCGTCCAGCCCCAATCGTGCAGTTAACCATTCGCTAACTTCATCCGTCTCTTCAGGGATGGTATAGTGACCCAATCTGCATTGAAATGTCAAGCATTCGTCAAACCAAACAATATATCAATGGACAACAGGACATAGATATATATTGATGGTGAGCGACAGATCGATACCCGTTATAGGTTCTAAATGTAAGGTTCCGAAACCCAGCTGCACTTAACGTTTGTGCAGATTTCTCCCCGTGTGTATAAGCAACCACATCATCACCTAGTATACATTGTTGAAATGCAAGACTCTTAATTGTTGCCAATAGCAGAATAGATATGGACCTTCACTTCTTCAAAAGTGCTAAAACCAAATCGTTAACGTTTGAGTGAGAGATAATAATAATACCTTTCCCATGGCACAACAAAGTTGGCAAGGATGCTGCACGACTTGCAGCTTCTTGTGATCTTTCCATTCGGCTCCTCAAGGTCCTACAACACGTCAAATGTTTTTTTTTTATGGTAATAAATTGTATAACCAAAAAGAGCTTAAGATACAGTGCGTATTCACATGCCAGAACTCAATCAAACCTTGCACACGGCAGCCACCCGCTTAGACCGACAATCACACTCAAATTGACCGGGTACAGGTTTCCATTTCCATACTGTCGTGAAATGTGGCATGTGGCTGAGTAGAGGGCTATAGCAGCACCCATGCTGAAGCCACCGATACCGAGTTTGACTGCAAATGACAATAACATTAGTACAACTAATTCACCTGATAGCAAAACAAGTAGAGATTGTATAGCCTCGCAAGATAAGCAAGTTCAAACTTTCTCCATGAGATTAGTGTGATGTTTGACACTCCACTAGCAGCAAAAGAGAGCCAAAGCTGACAACAAAACAGACTTTCGCAGCATAATTCTCGAAACTTCAATGGACACTATTCGAGAAGTATATTATGCCATTTCTTTTTAAACAAATCACTTCATGCATTTAACTCTAACCCTTGGATAACAAGAAGCTTCAGCATCCTCAAATCCACTTACTATCAGCAGGCTCGGCTGATAACAGATTGGCAACATGTGCTGCTGAAGCATCCAGACACTCTAAATCATCCGGGGCATCTTCTGTAATATCTCCAACATTAAACCCTGAAATAAGTTACAGAAGTCATTCAGCATATCTTCACTACTAGCATGATATTTGAAGATAAATGAGTAAACATCACAAAAGAAAAAGATTGCTGGTTAATTTTGATGAAAGGCCAAAAACAGTTGATTTCATTATTTTGTTCCGAGAGGCTTTTTTCAATGATAAATAGCAAAGAATTATCTCTTACAAGCAGCGCATGGAAATCCACCAAATAGTGCTACTGGCCTTGTCGGAGCAGTTGGGCAAATCCACTTAATCTGCAAAATAACATTTCAATGAATTGTCTCTCTTATAAAAGGATAATCCAGATATTGAAGGATTGAAAGTATACCGGATACAAGTTCAAAGGAAAGAAGAATCCTTACATTTGGAAGAGGAAGGGTTTCCAGCATTTGGGACCAGCTGCAAAACAAAATACAGAACGGATTAATCTATTTACGCAACGTTCATACATATAAGAAACTCCAGGTGCAAAGGGTCATTGACGTCTATCAACAGATCTGAAAACACTAAGTCTTAATATATAAAGTACCATCCTATATTGAGGGACCACAATGGCACCGTCAAAAGTTAAGCACTTAGAAGCTAGAACTGAAGATGGTCATGTTAGAAAGAAAAATGTCTCTTCTTGTTTGTCCTAATCATATTCTAACAAATGGAAAACCATATTTTCATGCACTCACATTTAAAATAATAACACTCTATGCAAGTTGCAAGGACAAGCTAGTGAATGAGTGGTCCCCTATCCTAATCCTAGGCATATCCCAGTGCAGGGCTGTCCAACACAGATCAGAACAACATAGGAGATACAAGGAAAAGACAACAACAATGATTTATATAATTCATAGTCCAATTGCTCTCTCCAATCAAATCAATCATTATGAGAATCTTGTAGAGAGGGTCATAGGGTTCAAGGAGTTTTAAAGAAAACAAAGATTTTTACGAGATCAGGACAAGCCAATGACATCCTTAACAAACCCTTAATAAACCTATTGATGCATGTAGGTTAACACCTAACCCATGCATGTAGTTATAACCTAAACTCAAGAAAGCAATATAATTGACAGTCATAGCTGGAAAGAGTTTCAGTACGAATCCAACCGAACATAACTTTCAATTGCATTAGCTAGCCTTCTTAAAACACCTTAGCCACAAATGTTTCGAAGTGAAACATGTAAGAAGAGAAAAGTTCCAAGCTAGATACTACCACAAAAGAATAAAGCTAGGATTCATATATACCTTGAACCATTATCACCAAGTCCATGAAGCCAAACTATCGTAGCCTGGTGCTTTCCTTTGGGCCTAACCACATAGGTCCTTCCAAACTCAAATGCGGGTGTGCTTCTACTGCCTGATATGTCAAAGTTAAAGACTTCAGGAATTACGATAGGAGCCAAGCAACCATAAACAGAAGAGAGGAAGGGCAACAACGACTCACCAGAACCTATAGTAGATGGATTGTAGTTCATTGTACTTGAAATTTACTCTGAGCTAAAGTGCTTGCTGAATGGTTAGGCTTAGTTCCTGAAATGTAAAAACTCAAAATTGAGCATTTCTACTTATAACCATTCAAGAGGGTGAAAACATGGAATAAGACCCATGTATTCAAATCAAGACATCTTTCTGCTACCACACAGTCTGAAAACTTACAAAGAAACTATCAGAAAGTGAAAGGCACCCAGTAAAAGTAACAGAAAGAGAATGAAAAAAAAATCAAAATCCCTTTTTTGGAGCGAAGAATCCACAAAAACCAAAACACATCAATGCAGAAAACGAGCTAACTAACAAAAAAGCTTAAGTTTGCAATGCAAAAGAGACAAAGAATCTATTCTTTGTCGACAGTGGACAAGTAAAGCACTTCAACCATAAATAACAACTCATTCCTCCTACGCACATAAACCACAAATTAATTTTTTAAACAAAGAACTTTTCCATTAATTCAATATCAAGAACAACAACAGCAACAACAACCTACCTGGTATAATGGCTAACAGAGGGATACCCACTAAGGCAAATCTAGAAGTTGAAATGTTAATACCAAGTTCAACGAGGTAATGACATCAACTTGAACTTAGTTGTCTGCTTACAGATGCAAGAAAGATCTGCTGAGAGTGTAAAGTATAGACAATACTGAAATGTAAGAGTGGACAGTGGAGAAGTGGGGTTTAACTTTTAAGCTTTTATATATACCAACCTGGGTTTCGAATAAAACCCAAAAAGCACATGGGCTTTCTCCTCTTACTTATTTTTATCTTTTAGGATGCAATTTTTTTTACAAGCTTTGTAGTATAAATTTAGGATACATTAGTAATTTTATATTATTAAAATTATTAGTAATTTTGCAAAGTGTTAATATTAATAGTTTGTGGGGTTACTGTTTTATCCTTAATGCCACTATTAAAAGATAATTAAGATAACCACTATCATTACCATATCAATTACTCAATCCGATGACTATCATTATAGCCTGTCTGATTATTGGCATCATAATGAGCACAATTTTGATGTATATATGAAACTGTGAAAGTTTATAATTACATCAAAGTATTATTTTCCGGTAAGAAATATATAGTTCATTGATTGTTTAGCTGATAGCAAAAGTATTAATAGAGAATTTCACCTTCGTTTATTAAAAGAATATAAGTTTCCTTTTAAACGATATTTCGTATTTTATTTTTATTTTTATTTTTATAATTAAAGCATAACTTTTGTGTATATTTCAACGGATAAAACTTTGTAATCAACTTTAGGGAAAAAGAAAATTTGCTTTATTAATCGCATGATTATTCTAAAGACAAAACATGACAAAATGTTTTGTCTTTAGAATAGCAATAGCAAAAGCTTTGTCATCCTTTTAGTTTAATGATCTAAAAAGTTTCATAAGTTCACAAAATATGACATTTGTGGAAGAAAGTGGAAATAGGATGTGCAATGAGTCCTTGTTCATTTTGGCTTTTGGAGTAATTGTCAAAATGCCCCTTAAGCTGCCTTTTGCAACTTATAAAGTCCACAACACATGGTAATTGTCAAAATTTATATATATATTTATTAATTAATATTACAATACCACTAATCAAATACGTTATAAGACATATATTAACTAATTGAACTATAGTTTCACTACAATCGTCAATTTTATAAGTATAAAATTAATTATCAACTTGTTTTCTCGAGTTATATTATTATTATTATTATTATTTTGTTCTTCTGGGCTGAAATGTTATTAGCTCGTTCACTATAGTTGGGCCTAGCTTGCTTTACAAGCCCAGCTAAAATGGTCTACTTCGTTGTTTTTTACTTCCGGTCAAAAGATTGATGATTACAAATTTACAATTTCAATAACAAACTGAAATAGCGTTTTCTGAAAAGGACGCGTCCAGCAAATATCACCACGGACGCGTTTTATTAAAAACGGCGCGTCCATAAAATATTGTTTAGGATGTGTATTATTCACAAAGACGCGTCTTTTTTAAAAAGAACCACTTAAAATATAGTTTAGGACGCTTTGTATTCCAAATAGACGAAAAGGACACGTCCATTATAGTATTTCTCGGTAGGGTTGGCAATTTCCGCCCGCGAATATGGATATTCGCCGGATACCCGCAATTGCGGGTGGGTATTACCCGCAATTTGTGGGTATTTTGCGGGTATGGATTTACCCGCACCCGCAAAGTACGGGTATGGATGCGGGTATGGATAGTGTTTACCCGCTCCAATACCCGCACTAAATACCCGCAAAATGCGGGTATGGATACCCGCAAAATATATATACATATCATAAAATTTGTAAACCTTAGTAAATCCCTTAGTCAAACACAAACCATAAATTAAAGTTTACATATCCACTACAGTAATTTTTTAACTATTTTTCAATCCAAAGTATAATACAAACCATAAATTTAAATGACTTCAAAAGGGTGTTTGAAAACATTAAACATGAAAATTTAAATTTTAAGAAATTTGCGGGTATCCGCGGGTACAATTTGTCTTCTCTTACCCGCTCCGCGCTGCGGGTGCGGATATGGATTACCCGCAAATTTGCGGGTGCGGGTATGGATAGTGCCTTACCCGCTCCATACCCGCTCCATTGCCAACCCTATTTCTCGGATGCATTTTATTCAAAAGGACGAGTCTTTTTTAAAAGGACGCGGACTTGAAATATTGTTTCAGACGCGTTTCAATCAAAAAGATGAAAAAAGACGCGTGCAGCAGAATATTTATTTGGCGCGACTTATTAAAAGGACGCAAAATATGTCCTTTAAAAGAACGTTTCTTCTTAAAATCACGTCCTCTTCGTAAGAAGACCATTTTGGCTGTTCCCATCGACGGGATAAAGGCTCCACCTTCCTCCGCCACCCACGGCAACATCAACGTCATCTCTGTCAACCACAACAACCGGCGAGCATCCGATTAGCACAGACTAAACAAAACCGAACCAATTAACTAATCAGAAATCCCCAGAAATCCCAAATCCCAATTACAGCAATGGAATCCAGCGGCGCGTGAACTAAACGAGCCCCTTCTTCACTCTTTCCCGCCGTCAATCGATCGATCTAACCATCCCAAACCGAAAGCGGCCCAGAACCGTTGTTCCTGTCAGTTTTAAGAGATTTAACCCCAATTACACAGTGAGGAAAATGAAACGGACGGGAGGAAAATATTGCGATGATAGAACACAATCAGTTTTAAGAGATTTAGCCTGCTTTTTGATGCAAGAAAAAAAGATTGAAACTTTAACGAATTACATACAGGAAAACCAGATTTTTCTGTAACAGAACCAATTTTTGATAAGGAACAGTGACCAATAAGTACTTAATTGGAAACAAGAGTGGATCAAATTCCAACGTGACCAATTACTCTAATACCATTGAAGGAACAAGGAATTCCCATCAATTTGAGGATCTACATTAGCTTCCATCTTTTTCATTAGTTGAGCAGCTCGATCTCTAGCCCGTGACGATCCCCTAACAGAAAGATCAGCTAGCATTGCAGAGAATTCCGAAATTCTACAAGCATCTCGTATACAACCCTCGCTTTCATCGAACAAGCGAAGAAGAATGTCAGCTGCACCTTCCTTGCAAAGCATGCACCTACCCTTCAACACACCCACCATCAATTTCACAACCTGATCACTTCTTATCAAGGCATTCAACCCTTCATCGAACCGAGCTATGAGGCACAGAACAGCGAGCGATGTTCCTGCTAGGTCCTCAACATCCGTGCTCTCCACTACTCCAAGAAGTGCCTGTACTGCTCCGGCACGGACTGCCAGGGTGCAATTCCCATGAAACTGCACAAGCTCTGCCAAGGAACTGAGGATATGGTGGGAAGCAGGACCGCGGGACCCTGTCACAGCATGGACTAATAACTGGACAGTTCCTGCCACACCAAACTTGGCCTTGTTCTTGTCAAGCATTGCTAAACTGCAAACAAGGGAACAAGCTATGCGTCTGGAATCCCCGGAAGTCGTAGACTGGATGACTGTGTTGAAGTGATGAATGGTTTCCATGTCGGTAAGAGTCCTCTTAAGATCAGGATTTAGGGAGAGGTTGAAGAGGATGGACAAGGCCAGAGTTTGGATCATGGTGGGAGTTTTTGTGAGGTAAAGAAGGGTAGATACGGAACCTTGTGTATGTGCAAGCAAGTTCCGGTTATGAGGACTGACCCTGGTGATGGAAGCTAGGGTTTGCAGAGCCATCTGCTGAACCTCAAAAGAGTCTGATTTAATGTCAGAGAGACATTCAGATATGGTGTCTCGAACTCGAGGGGCAGACATGGTGTCACTGATGTTTTTGCAAGAGATTTCAGGCAGGACTTCTTCACGGGTGGTATAGGGTTAAACCTGCACATTCATAATGGAATCACATGATCGTTGGTTATAACAAAAACGAAAAAAGAGCAGGAGAAAATCCCAATGTTTTGCATTGGAATCGCCTCCTTGTTGGGTTGTCATTTTCCCCACAATTTAACAGTTAAGGAACATTGTTTCGATATGCTGAGTTTCAAAGCAAGCACACTAAGGATAGAGCACATAGGGGAGTGCTAGCAGTCAAAATGGTACAATTTCAAAGTGCAGAAGATAATCATAGAAGCAAGAAAACCCTCAATGAATTGACTATGGGTTGAGAAAGTTCTTCCCTCCCAGGCCAAGAATCAGAACCGGCTTAATGTGCTCTCAAACTGATCTCTGGTTTGGTTGGGATTGGCATGGGACAATAGTAGCAGAATTAACCAATTAAATTACCTTGAAAGGCTGGAAGCAAATGAGTTTTGCCTTTCTCCTGGCAGACAGGATTGATCATGTTCGTTTTCTACACAATTCAGCAATGCGCAAAAGCGCATGTTAACTTCCAACAGTGCAGCTAGAGAAAAAATTAATTGGAAGCATTTATGATACTGGAAAGGAAACCAAAAGTGTAGATAAAATAAGAAAATTGCAGATTATCAAAGTTATAAACTGTTTCAAGTAAAAAGGAGCAAGAACTAGATAGGTACTGGGTAAGTACTAACCTTGCTGCAACACCAACCGGATAATTTCATTTCCAGAATCTCTCTTTCCTACAATAAATTATCAAAATTGAAAAACAATTGAATTAAATAAGAGAATTGAAAAACACCAGTTGACTAAAATTACCGAAAGTGGCGATATAGTTGTAGCTTCTCTTCAAACTTTCATCTTCGCAGGGAAAACGTGAATCCAATTAGGGTTAGAGATTTTGAATCTCTCTAGTTTTACTAGACAGGAGGGGAGGTTTTCTGAAACGAGGACGTGGTAAAGGAAGCTGATGCACCGATGCGGATCGTGAAACCGGTTAGAGAATCTGATTAGCGCTGGAAGTTACTTACGATGGCGTATCCCATTCTCAGATCGAAGATGGAGCGGAAAAAAAAAATGGCGCGCAAGTTTCATTTTCTGATCTGGGCCACAATCTCGTTTTCTGAAATGAATTACAATTTGTAGATAAATAAAGAGACTCAATACCATTTTCTCAGCGTGAAAAAGGACAACGAATATCAGTTGGCAACCAAAACCGTGGCGTTCCACCTGACACGAGAAATACATTTAACATTTATGAAACAAGAATGCTGCATGGCATAAAAATACCAATGAGATCATCAATCATAACCTAAAAACATTCAAAATGCCTGATCAACACCTTAAAAGGTAATCAATCCACTACACTGGTAACTGGTTTAAATACCTTATCCTCACCTAGTTGTTAAACCCGAAAGAGTAATAAATAAAGGATAAATTCCTCCAACCTTTGATCCATTACGTAGGTAAATAGGTATTAGTTCAAGAGCGCACCCGCATTAAACCTAAACTGGTACGTAAACATAAGTAACCAGTGGCACTAGCAAAATGGTGCAGCATAACATGCTTAGTTGGTAAAGGAAGGACCGGAAGCTCATTCACCCATTTCACCTCCCGCCAGACTCAGGAGAAACATCATCATATGACACCAAGCCCTTCTTTCCATCAGGACTACCGGATGATGACCTTGACCCATCTCTGCTTGCCGCCCGTTTAGGAGGCTGAGAATCCAATGAAGACTGTGATTGTGATCGGCTCCGGCTGCGAGATGGAGCCCTCCGTTTCTCAACGGGAGGGGAAGCAACTGGCGAGCGGCTGCGTACTGGACTACGACTATACCGGCTCCTACGGTTGCGGGGACTACGTGATACAGAAGGGCTGCGAGTCCTGCTCCTCCTGCGTCTGTATCTGCCAAAAGGAGTTGCAGAGAGAGTTAATAGGTAGTCAAACACACTTCCACAATCATTTTAGGGGTAATAGCTTAAAACACCCCTGTACTAACCGCGAAAAACAAACTCCTCTCCCGAACTTCAAAAACGCTAATACACCTCCCCTGAACTACGTTGATCGTTCAATTAGCCCCTTCTATCCATAATTAATTACATTTTTTTGTGATTTTTTGGAACTTTTTACAATGTTTCTTAATTTTTAGGTTAATTACATTTTTTTTTTGAATTTTTACATATTTTTTTGAATTTTTAGAATTTTTTTAAAATTGTAAAAATGTGCATTGAGGGGCCTTTTTGCCCGAAAACAATAGTCCAGAGGAGGTGTATTAGCGTTTTTGAAGTTCGGGGGAGGAGTTTGTTTTTCGCGGTTAGTACAGGGGTGCTTTAAGCTATTACCCCATCATTTTATGAACAAACAGAGAGCTACAGACCTTGGAGGAGTCCTTCCTCTCGGTGGGCTTCTATAGCGCCTTGGAGAAAACCTCCTGTAGCTTGGATACCTGGATACCAATCACAAAGGAATAAGCTGTCATTCAAGAGAAACTTCAACCGGCCTCAAGAACACACTCATTCGAAAAAGAAAAGAATAAAGAAGTTTGGCAGGATACCTGTTATAGCGGTATGATCTCAAAGGAGACCTGTCTGGAGAGGGGGTTCTGTACTTTCGAGCATAAGAGTAACGTTGACTGAAACCACGTCCCCTTCTGATGCGCTTGGGGGACCCATCAGGAGAAGCACTTCTTGATACACTCCTCCGGCCAGAAGGAGGTGACCTGGCTTTGCGTGTGCTCGGGCTTCTTGAATAACTGCGACGATTGCTCCGACTTGGTGCTCTAATTGGACTTCTGCTGATGCTTCTCCTTGAAGGAACCCTACCTGAGCTTCTACTAATGCTTCTTCGAGATGATCTAACTGGGCTCCCGCTCCTGCTCCTGGTCCTTTTCAAAACTCTTACAGGGCTGTGGCTAATTGGTTTTCGTGCTGATGCTTTAGGCGAGCTCCTACTCAAGCTTCTTCGAGGTGGTGGTCTCAAGGCGCTCCTGTCACTTCTAGAAGGGCTCCTACTAATGCTTCTCTGACGGGGAGATTTCAGAGGACTCCTGCTAATGCTTCTCCGATGGGGTGATCTTACGGGGCTCCTGCTAATGCTCCTCCGATGGAGTGATCTCACAGGGCTCCTGCTAATGCTTCTTAGTGGAGACTGATTTCTCACAAGCCAGCCCGTGTGTTTAACCTTTTTGCCCCTAACCGGGCTTCTGCTGACACTTCTATCTGGGCTTCTGCTGATATCACTTCTAGCAGGACTCCTGCTGATACTCCTCTGAGAAACACGAGGAGTACTGGGACTACGAATCCTGCTTATAGGCCTTCTCGGACTAACACTTGGGCTCGGACTATGAATCCTGCTTACGGGCCTTCTCGGACTAACACTTGGGCTCTTGCTCAGACTCCTTCTGGGACTAATACTCATACTCTTACTCATGGCCCTCTTGGGACTAATACTTTGGCTCCTGCTCATCAACTTTTAATAAACTACCAGACCTGGAAGAATCGGTAAGTATAAAGAATAAGTGAGGTGTGAGAAGAATTGAAAGTAGACCTAGTTTTGCCCAGATAATCATCTCCCACTTCAGGTTGTCGATCTTCACTTCCGTAAGATTTTGCATCAGCCTCAACGCCATTGCTCCGCCGCCCTCCATTTTCCTTGGGTGATTCACCCTCTTCCTTTTCAAGTATATCATGTTCTTGTCTCCTATTGGGAAGTGAAGAAGCAGCTTCTTCCTCCAGGATCATAGGAGATTGATCACCAGCTACAAGGAAAAAAACAAAAAACATATGGTAAAGGAAGAAGATTCTGCTAGCTGATAAATTAAAATAGCATTTTTTCCAAGAAAATGCCCTAGTTATCCACATTAATATGCTGAAAAGTTTGAAAAATAATTTATCCACTTCTACAAAAAATGACGTAAGAGTGCAAAACCCCCCTCCACCCCACTTTATAATCCTCCCTTGTGCAAGAATAAGCAAATCCATGGAAAGCTACAGCTTATAACAGATGCAGAAAGGGAAAAAGAAGGGAATAAGAGGCATTACCAGTTTTCTTTGATAGGTCTTTACGTTTCTTATCTTTTGCTTGACCATCAAAACCTTCATCAGAAGTATTTTCACTTTTAGTATCACTTCCATCATCTGAAAGACTATCCGATGCCCTGGAAAACAAAGGACAATTTCAGCACAAGTAATCAAGCTCCAAATCATAAAACACAGAACAAGAGGGCCACCAAGAACAGAAATCAGAATAAGCTAATTAACTTGACCAAAACTTAAGAATCCTTAACAATGGAAAAAGGTCCATTTATGTTTCATAAACATATGAGGCTGTTCAACTGCATTTTTGCAAACTACCTTTTTGATTTACGCTTGGATCTCCTGTCACGCCTCTTTCGCTTTCTTTCACGCCGTCTCTCTCTTCTTTTCGCACGCCTATGTTTCTCTCTCTTAGATGATCTTTTTCTCTTCTTTCGCCTATCATCGCTTGAAGAACTAAGGTCAGAGGAGGGTGTGTCTGAATCTGAATCACTTAAATCACTATCAGACTCAGATGAATCAATCTCTGAATCAGAAGAACTTTCAGAGTCGGAGTAATAGTTTTTTCTCCTCCTTTTTTTCCCCCCTCTTGAAGATTTCTTGTGTTTCCCCTTCTTCCGAGCTTCATGGTTGTTCGCATCAGAAGAGTCCTTCCCCATTTTCAATTTACTTACGTTCTTCTTGCCTGCACACGAAAATAAAATAGATTATTTCTAGAAACTAGTTCACAGATATAACTGAAAGAAAAACAAAAGAGTCACTTCCCCATAACCACTAAGAACATATAAAGAGCCCAGGGAATGAAATAAAATTCCCAAGAAAGTAATGTGAAAAATGAACAGATTACTCATACCCTCATATTCACCACAATTGATTATTTTAACCGTTACAGGTGGTAGCCCATCTGCATCACCAACATCTTCAATTTTCTTGAGTACTTCCTCGCCTTCAACAAGCTTCCCGAACACTATGTACTTTCTGTCATGTGATGTGGCATCATCAATACCATAACCTATGATTATATAACTAACAAATTGACTGCAATAAATTTGAAAAGAGGTTGATATAATAATGACAATACAAAATCACACATCTTCAACTTGCATCCACAAGATCGAGTAACAGACCTGTCAAGGTGATGATTAGCCTTGAAGGTGACAACAAATTGAGATCCCAAAGCATCACGGTCAACAATTGACATTGATAAAAGACCACGCGCATCATGCTTGAGTCGAGGAGACTCATCTGAAATGTCACAACAATGATATTTATGGCATTCCCATGACATTATATGGAAAATTTGCTTCATGAGACAAGTATGTTCAAGAATTCTCACCAGGGAACTTTTCCACATATATACTTTCTCCACCAGTCCCTACAATGGGATGCCAAACAAGAATAAGCACCATTTGAAGACTGGAACATGTCAATGCAATGTTGTACACCCTACAAACTTGTGAATTTCAGACTGCTCTAAGCGGACCCTAACTAGAAATGGACCATAAACTGACCCTTGGGACCAAATCACAAAGTCCCAGTTAATGAATAGCAAAAATGAGGACCATTTATGAAGCCCCAAGTTGATTTAAGTTTACGGGAAAAACTATACAAAAAAATGTCTACATAATCTAAAATTCAACATCAAACAACATAATTATTGAGCCAAAATAGGGTCCATTCAAACAAGTGCATTAAAGATACAAAAAAAATTACTAAAGGGGGTGTACATACCATCTCGTTTAACAAAATCACCACCCTGCAAAATTAACACAAGGTATTAGTTCACTTATAAGCAGGTATATTTTGCTGTTCAAATGTGGGTTGGGCATGGTGAAGCATAGTAAATTTTGAGGATGAACAACTTGTAAGTACAACCTTAAAACTATATCACAAGAAAAGCAGTCGTGACCATCAGCCCTGTGTCCTACAGCATAAACAACAGTAACTGACTAAACGACAGACCACTTCTAAACCATGCTCAACGAGAAAACCAAACACAGGAATAAAATTATCACACACTAATGAAACAAAGTTTAAACACATACAAGAAAGAACAACAAACCTGAGCCATGGAACCTTTAACGATGCGATGAAAAAAGGAACCTTTGTAGTGCAACGGTCTTCCAGTTTTGGGGCCAATTCCTTTCTCCCCTGAATATTCAAACATAGAACATATCAAAAAAAGATTAAGTAACTATTGTTAGTATCTGAAAACAACAGGGGAATACAAAGTGATATAGGCAAAATTCCTGCAAAACACTGTATGTCAAAAGAAAGTATCCAGTCCACACATTGTTATCTCTTTCAGTTATATTCCTAAACCAGAGTAGTGGAGCTAACAAAAAAAGTTTGAGGAATAGAAAAAAAGTTTATATTTTTCACTGGGAGAGTCATCTGACATTCGACACAGGCATATTTCAAAATTTGTGGTCACTTTCCTATCCCCTAGCATAATTGAAGCACGGTACAAGGCAAACATTATTTTGAAGAGAATTGCAAAAGGAAATTATAACCTGTACAAAGCGCACGGAAGTTTTCAGCTGACTTGGGAGCAATATCAGAGAAAAGCTGCACAATAAAAATAAAAACCAGTTAGTGAATGCAACATAAAAAAGTTGAATTGTTAAAATAATCTATGATAACCCACAAATTTCTCCCAGCTCAGTTCATAGATATGTGTCACTTGTCTAGCTTGGTTATCAAACACTATAAATCAAAAAAAATATGATACCTCAAAAACCATTCTTTCATATGGATCGCCATCAACAGACACGTCCATAAACACCAGTGGGTTCTTCTTCTTTGCCATCTTATTGTTTCCGGCTATGACAAAAGAAACAGTATACCAATAACCTAACACATCAACAACAGTAGCCAGTAAACAATGTCAGCTCAAACGAACAATGCAAACAAGCTGAGCACATCAGACTACTAAAAACAGTTCCTACAAACATCACTTGTAAACCAAGCGAGACTCAACACAAAAGCAACAGCCAGTGTTGAACTAAAGGTCGCTATATCATGAAAGTACGTTAAAATCAACAGTTTCACAGCTCATAATAGATCCAAACCTAGCTAGCAAGACAATTACACTCCTGCCATTCCATAGATACACTAACAAGCTACAATCAAAGCATAGGCGAGCTCAATTCAGTCACAAAAATGAAAAGAAACAGCAAGATGAAGTCATTGGCGTAGCTACAAAAAAAACTCAGAAATAAGACCAAAAGACTAAACCCTAGCTAGATTCCCGAAAACCCTGACTGAGAAAAACATGGAGAAAAATAAAAATCAGATCGAACGATGAGCAGAGAAGAGAATGCAACCGTACGAGTACAAAAAGGAGATGGTGAGAACGAAGGTTGCCCGAGATGTGCTTAGCCACAGAAAAACAGTGAGGTAGAAGGAGAAAAACGAACCCACCAGGCTATACATAAGGAAAGCCTAGCTGTTTCTATTGAGAAATCGAATGACGGTTCTGCCCTCAGTTCTTTTGATGATGTGGCGGAAATGCGCTTGGAAATATTTCAAATGACGGATGTGTCCTGGTACGTTATGTCTGATTTTGGTTGTGGGCTTAGGAACTAGGCAGCCACTATTGGGCTCAAGGCCCGAGTAGTGAGTTTGGAGTTTTTACTCTTTTTTCTATATCCATTAATTTATCAAAGAGAAATTAATTTATCTTGTAATATATAAATTAATTTACATCACATTGTGTGGTTTATAATATGAAATTTTAATAAATCCACACTTATTATTATTATTATTTATCTTTGTATGACTTATTTTGAAATCTTTATTTTTAGATATTCTCTTTGTTTATTTCAGACATGAGACTATTCTCGTTCGAGTATTGTCAGGTTCTCAAATAAAATGACTCTCCTAGTATAGTTTGTTTTATTCATAGTACTCGAATTCAAGACATAAATTAAGAATCGACAAATTAGTTACCACCCGATTCAATTAAGTTATATATTATGACAACATAAAACACGTTCATTAATTATGAAAGAAACCATCAACCATATTACAATTTTTTTAAGATGAATTTTTTGGAGGGACAAGTTTACACTTCAACGAAAACAAAAGAAGTTTCTCTACAACAACATATAATTTTTATTATGAGATGACACAAATGGCATTGTTTATTTTATACTCCACTACTCAAATTTGTCATTCTCAATTAAAACTTTGATGCATAAGTTTCATGCATTACTATCTCCAAGACGAATAGCCCCATCTTTAGTTCTTGGCAATTCAATTGAACCATACCAAGAAGTTTCATGCTCTTGACCCCAAATTGCATAAGCTTCTTCCCCATGAGCAGCTTCATCACCAAGCTCCATATCCTCTTCAGACATCCTAAGCGGCACGACGAATCTAATCAAAACACATATGATGCTCGTACTCACCACATTCACAACCATTACATAGAGAATCCCCAGAAGCTGAACTCCAACTTGACGAAAACCGAGCCCAACCAAACCCGTATCGAACCCGTAAAACAATCCCATGTATTTTCCATATCCAGCGTAGAACAAGTTGTTTAGTCTTGGTTCTGCAAAAACACCCGTCAAGATCCCTCCTAAGCTGCCTGCAATGGCGTGGGTGTGTAAAATGGCCATTGTGTCGTCAACTTTTTGAAGTAGTTCGCATCTTTTATGGACAACCATCATAGTAAACCATGGAATTGAGCCTGAGCACAACCCCATTATAATTGCTGCCCATCCTTGCACAAGTCCTGTAAAATTCAAGAAAAATTAGCTACATTTGGTAGTATAACTTTACGTTTGTGACATTTGGTTACGTAATCGAAGTTTTCTACAATAAAAAATATGTTCACATCAGGAATTGACCAACAAAGTTGTAAAATGTTTATAGCGCGTAATTGACTAATTTTTTTGTTATCAAAAGGGTTTCGGGTTTACCGGCTGCAGGGGTGATGCAGACTAAGCCAGTGACCATGCCTTGAACAGCACCAATAACAGAGGACTTGCCAAAAAAGACTGTGTCGAGTATAAGCCAAGTGAGTAAGCTAGTAGCGGTGCATATATGAGTGTTCAACACTGCTAAAGAAGCATCAACATTTGCTGCATAAGGACCTCCTCCATTGAACCCGGTCCATCCCATCCAAAGCAACCCTGCTCCAGTCAGCATCAACAAAATGTTGTTTGGAGGAAATCTCACCCTATCCTTAGTTATCCGTGGACCGACCTATAAAAATGAGACAAAGTTAGAAGTCAAATGTTCGATGCACGTTTTATAGTACGCGAAACTAATTCTCTCTTTTAGAGATGAGCTGGGATCGGGTGGGGAAATCAAATTTTAGAGAGAAATTGAAGCAAAGTTAGTTACAAACCCAATATGCGGCCGTGAATCCTGCTACTCCAGACGACAAATGAATAACATAGCCACCACAATAATCAATCAACCCCATTTTGAAGAGCCAACCATTAGGATCCCATATACTAAACGCAACAAAAGTGTAAGAGAAGGTGAGCCAAAGTGGCACGAAAGCCATCCAAGCGTAAAAATTCATCCGTCCTAGCAAGGCACCCGCGATCAAAACCAGAGTGATCGCGGCGAATACACCTTGAAAATAAACCATGGTGGCATTTGAAAATTTACCCGAGTATGCTTGCTCTAGTAGGTAATTTTGATCGAGAGCGACATTGGCTTTCCCCCAAAACGGGACGAACTTCGTACCGAACGACATCCTGAAACCCCAAAGGACCCAACATAGCATAACACAAGCAAATGCGTAGAATGCCATGAATGCTGAGTTCACAGCCCATTTCTTCTTGACTCCACCACCGTAGAGGATCATAAGGCCTGGAACGCTTTGTAGACCGACAAGTGTCGCTGCAGTTAGCTGCCACGCGTTGTCGCCCTTGTTCATCCAATCAGGACTGCCTGCATCAGGGGCTAAATTGGCCGGGAGAACAAAAGCTGTGATGTTACTCATTTTTCAACCCAAGAAAAAGAAATATCTTCAATTAAGTGGAGTGATTGTGTTTTTTCTTGGTGGGCTTATAAGCAGAGAATCATGGGATTGGTTGTGACGATAAGCTGTCTACTTGTTACCATTTCTTGCCACTTCGATGCTCTCTATAGTTTATTCCGAACATTTTATTACCATTCTCTTTTGGTTGTCGTGATTATTAAAATTGTTTGAATTTGTTGGGTTGTGCATGTTTTAGAAGTGATTAGCCGGTAATCCAACAAATTTGGACGATAATTTTGAAGATAATCGTGTTTATGTTATGCATTTTGGCTGCAATAACAAAGAAATAAACGAGAAATATTTATTCTGCTCTCCCCTACTAAACGACAATTATGGAATCTAAGTACAGTATTTTATTCAAAATTTGGATTGTTTGATTTTTCGAATTGAAATAGAATAAATTTAAATTTCACTAATTTAACTAACAAATTGTATTCAGTTCAGATCGAGTCGATATAAAATTTTAAATTTGAATTAGATCGATAGAATATGGATAAATGTGCTCACTCTTATCCACTTCACAGAACAGGTGACTTTTTTTTTTTACTTTTGAAACATAGGAGTTCAAATTTCAAAAGAACCATTTGACAAACAAAAGCAGTTTTTCTTTCTTCTTTTTCTTTTTGATTTTTCTTCTAGAAGTCAAACTCAAAGTTGTGAAAGATAAAGTTTTATCATAAAACTTCCGCATAGCGAGTGATTAGAGAATTCAAAACCGGAAAAAGAAAACCAGTATAATCAAATATTTACATGCTGCATGCAATCTCTAAGATGAAGAAATTAGGTCAAAACCAACTGGTATATAGTGCCTGTTTGGCATTGAGGTTTGGGTGGCCAACTCAGCTTTTTTCAACCAAAAAGCTCTTGAAGGTGTTTGGTAAACACCTTCAAAACCAAGCTTCTCCCAAAGCACTTGTTGACACTCCCTTGGTTTTCCTTGCTTCAGCCACTGGAGCAAATTGGAGCAGTGGGCAAACCTTGGGTTGAATAGTAACACGGGAAGCTGGCCTTTAACTAAAGTGGACAAAAAACTCAGGCCCTTTTCTTCATATTTACCAAATTGCCAGGTATAAATACCCTTTAACTCTCCAACAAATCCCTCACTCTCCTCTTCTCCGGACGAAACCTAGGTCAACCTCATCTCTCCTCTGCTTTCAATCCTCACACCAACACCACCAGCCGCGTCCTAACTTTCATCAGAACCCTCACCCTCACACAACCAGCGGCGTCCTCCACCACCAGCGGCGTCCTCCACCACCAGCGGCGTCCTCCACCACCAGCGGCGTCCTCTAGTGCACCGCCGTCCTCCTCCTCTCTCTTCGTCCTCAAGCGCACGCGCACGCGCACCGCCGTCCTCCACCACCAGCGGCGTCATCCTCCTCTCCTCAAGCGCAGGACTCCTTCATCTTCTGCAAAAGGTACATTTCTTATGAAACAAACCCAGAATTCAATTGCTTATTAGTTTCAACTGGTCATACGAAAAGATAGGCTTCCGCGATCTGTTATTACTTCATATGGTTAGGTTTCGTTTGTTAGAGATAGTTATACTACATGTGTAAATTTGTGATTGCTTGATGGGGAAAGGGAGGCCAAGGGCTGTGGAGAAAAGGGGATTAGGCTTAGGGCAGAATTTGTGTTTACCATCGACATCGTCTTTATTAAATGGATCATCATTGCATGTGCCACCTGCGCCTGTGTATTACCCTAATGAGGAGGAGTTTAAGGATCCTTTAGAGCCTTAGGTGAGTTTAACTAATTTTGGTTTTTTAGGGCCTTCCTTTCATTACTTTTCACTCACTGTCCTTGCTTCCCCACTAAATTCTTTACTGACCCAAATTAAAATCATTAGGTATAGAGATTAAGGGTGAAAAGAGCTAAATCCCTTCCTTCGTTTGGTAATAGGGGCAAAGTTGCCTTTGTACTCTTGCCACAGAGTGAGCAAGCTTGGTGCTGCGAAGGAGATTGATAAAAGTCCTATCGGATTCCTTGACTCACTCCTTCTTGGCGAGGTATGACGTTTTTAATCAAATAAAGATGGGTTTTGTTGAAACAAAGTTGTTGTGTTCTTAACTGGATTTGTTTATGTTGAGGTTAAACGTTGTGTTACTTGGTTTTTTAGTGGGAATATCGTGCGCAGAGAGGTCTCTTTCGCTATGATGTCACTGCCTGTGAAACCAAGGTCTGTTCTCTTTTTTGTTTTGTTACTTTGCTTGCAATTTTCACTTAAGCTCATAGGGTTACTCATTCGGTACATGAGATCTATGCTGAATTCTTTGCTTGTGTTGGTATAGGTGATTCCTGGACAGTGTGGCTTCATTGCTCAGCTGAATGAGGGTCGCCACATGAAGAAAAGGCCAACAGAATTCTGTGTTGATAAGGTTTTTCAGCCTTTTGATGGGAACAAGTTTAACTTCACTAAAGCAAAAAATTTGGTTGTCTGATTCTCTGTTGAGATGGTTGGCTAGGTACCAGTTCCAATGTTTCTATTACTTTATTTTGCTGTTTAGATGATGAGAAATTTAGTATGTGCCATAGAAGAGTTTTAGTTTTTGCCGATTTATTTAGGAAAGAAAAGAAAAGAAAAACTTGTTGGGTTCTTTTATTTGGACCCTTTGTTTGAGGTTTGATCACTTATTATTTGCATAGGTGAATACAAGTCTGTGTCTCTTGAGTTTTTGCATAAAGGATAAGATAGTATGCTGTGTTTTTGTTCACTTTAGGAACATTATATGGTCATTTGTGTGACATCAATTTTTTGTATATACGATGAGATTGAATAGCGTGCATTAATTAGAGCAAAAATTTGTTTAGCAGAGTATTGTATTGCAGTTGTTTATGTTGTGTTCTTCTTTTGTCTTGCCACGTTGAACTTGTCTATGAAAGATGTGAACAGAGCAGTTCAGCTGATCAAGAAACAGATGGATGCTGGTGTGATGGGTGGTTTGAATGCAGGGGAGCTTACAAGGAGGTTCTGTTTTAATCTTGGATTGAAAACTCAAACCATAAAATCTGTGCAAGAAGCTGTGGAGAAATCTGAAGAGATTGATATAAGGAGGAACCCTAAATTTGTCTTGGCTGGAATTATTTACACACTCACTCAGCTTTCCTCCTCTGATCAGAAGATGAATCTTAAAGGTGAGGATTAATTCCCCCTAATTTGTTAATAATCTGGATTGAAGATTTTTCTGGATTGTGTTTTGTTAGTAATTAATTAACTAAACTAGTTCTCTTGAATCCTTAATTACTCCATTTTCTTGAATCCATACCTTATATGGATAGTTTCAATCCTATTTACTTGATTGGTTGGGGATTACTAATTAAATTTGTGGGTTTTGGACATGATTCCAGATATATCAATGGCTACTGAAGTTGCAGAAGGGACAATAAAGTCATACAAGGACATCTATCCTCATGCTTCAAGGATTGTACCCAACTGGTTTGCTACAGAGGAGGATTTGAAGACTCTATCCTGCCCTTGAAAGGAAACCAATATGTGTCACTAACTAGCTTACTCTGCAATTTCTTGGGTTTGATTTTGTATATAATTGGATTGGGATTTGATGAGTTAGAACTTCCTTTTTCTCTGTTTAAGGGGGGAAAATGGCAATAGTTCCTAAATTGCAACTTGGAAAGGAATAGAAATAGAATGAATTTATTCAAAAAAAATAAAAAATAGAATCAACTAATAATATTTTTCATCCCCTACTTATAAAAATTGTTTAATCTCATCCCCTAGTGTATTAATGTACACAAGATGCGATGTATATGGGTGAAGGAAGTATGCAAAGTGAAAGAAATATTAGTGAAATGTTACTTATGATTGTAATTCGAAACTCAATAGCTAATAGTTTAATTATAAATATGTAATTGTTGACCGAAGGGGTAATTTAATCCTATTTTGATGTTCATATTACCTCAAGAAAAAAATTTAAAAAGTTTTACGCAAATATATATATATATATAATACTTGTATTATTTAATAAATAATTATTTACATTTTCTTTAGGTTACCATTACTTTTTTTGTTAATTAAAATATTTATAAGTTGACGATTTATCATAAAAAATGTAACAAATTCACTAAAAAAATGTGATTATTCATCAAGTTTTTTATTTATTATGTGCCATTACATATTTCAAAAATATTGTATATTTTGATAAATCTAAAATAGAAATACCAATTATATCATTTAATATAAGATTGGATATCAATTAGTTAGTGACAATACTAAA
The DNA here is from genome assembly GCA_963691705.1 of Viola odorata. Lineage (NCBI taxonomy): Eukaryota > Viridiplantae > Streptophyta > Magnoliopsida > Malpighiales > Violaceae > Viola > Viola odorata. The sequence goes on from OY829546.1 coordinate 1,760,167, forward strand.
ATAAAAAATAAGATCCTAATATTTTAAATGTTTAGTAGAGTATTTTAATAATTGAACTATATGGTAAATATTGTAATGTTACTTACCAACTTTTATGTTTATTTGAATAATATGATGGAGTCAAAGTAGAAATTCATGTTACATTAATTTCTTAAAAAGTTTAAAAAATATTATTGATGTATTCACATAAAAAAATAACTCAATATGTAATAAATTAATGATGAATAGATAATTGTGATTTTATATATGTAAAATTTTAAAATAGTGCTCAATATTTAACTTTATTTAATAAAATGTTAATTATTTGTTTAAATAAATAGATTGATTTAAATAATCTATATATATACTAAAAAATATTAATTTTAATGCTTGAAATAAATTGTGTCATTTATAGTTAAAAGGTTAAAATTGTAGCTTTTAGAAAATTATAGTTAAATTATTTGTTTAGAAACAAAGATTAAATTAAATAATGTAAATAAATAACACTAAAAATGATTGATGCCCTTTATAGTCATTTTACACTCAAACCATAGTTCTAAAAGCAGTGTTTACCAAACACCAAAAACAACTTCTCGTTTCCCACAGCACTTTTAAGAAATGTTTACCAAACAGCACACTGCTTTGCACAAAAGTGATTTTCCCACAGCACTTTTACCCACAACACTTTTCGGACCAGAACCGGAACGCCAAACAGGCCCATAATGTATTTGGAATTGGATACAGCAAGCATTTCTCAGATCATTGGTCGACTAATGGCTAGAATTACAAAACTGCAGCGATCTTACTATTAAATATACAGGAAGATGATGTGAAACATATACATAAACATTCTCAACTCTATAATTTAAGTAACAGTCTCCAGCAAATGTTATCTGGGTCCCGATAGCCGCACGGCAGAAAGGAAAGCATCACTGTTGCAGTCAGATGGTCCTGAGGAAGTGCCTTCCTCACTCGTGGATTTAAAGAGTCCTGAATAAAGTCGAGAACCCAACGGGGATGAAATCGGTGGCTGAGTAACATTGCAGAGACCTTCGAGCATTTGGACGACTTTGGTCATCGATGGCCTCAAAGACATCTCATCCTGTATACACCATAATGCAACCTTGACAGCTCTGGAGACCCTTTCATCAGATTCGTCTAGTTTCAGCTTTGAGTCGAGGATTTCTCTCAGTTTCCCCTCTTCCATCATCCTGAAGGCGAACGAAGGGAAATGGGATTTCTCAGAAGATTCTGATGGCACGTAGTTTTTTCTTCCACCAATGATCTCGAGCAACAACATCCCGTAGCTATAAACATCACTTTTCTCAGATATAGCATAATTTGTGATCCACTCTGGTGCAAGGTAACCCCGGGTGCCTCTTAGAGTTGTGAAAACATGGCTTTGCTCTCGAGTCATCAGCTTAGCCAAGCCAAAATCCGAGACTTTGGCTAGGAAGTGATCATCAATTAGCACATTTTCAGGCTTGATGTCGCAATGAACGATCTTCACATCGCAGTCTTCATGGAGATAAGCAAGCCCCTTTGCTGTTCCCAATGCGATACTGAATCTTGTTTCCCAATCCAACATGAACCCTTCTTTGTCTCTTCTGAAAATCCATTTTTCCAAAGAACCATTTGCCATAAACTCATATGCAAGCAGGCGATGAGATCCTTCAGCACAGTAGCCTTTTAACCTAACTAAGTGGTGATGATGGATACTACCAATGATGCTAACTTCGGCTCGGAATTCTTTCTTCCCCTGGCCAATGCCTTCCAACTTCTTCACTGCCAGTCGAGAACCATCTGGGAGAGCACCTTGATAAACAGAGCCAAATCCTCCCTGCCCAAGCTTAACTGTGAAGTTATTAGTTGCAGTTGCGAGTTCCTTGTAAGTAAAGCGTATTGGCATCCCAGATAAACTCCCCAGGAAATTATCATCTTCTGAGGAGTCATGGGGGGATTCAGGTAATCTTTTCTTTCTCTTGTAGTATCTAAATGCCCCATAAAGGAGACCACCAATGAGAATTAATGTTGTGATAACTATTATCACAACAATCGGAAAGCTTTTCTTGCCGCTGTCATCGGAACTTCTTCCATCATTGGAAACTTTGATATATGTAACATAACCTGACCCCATGTCAGAACTTTGGAAACTACCTATTTCATCAAACAGGAAACAGTTCTGTGAACTGTTTTGATAGAACAATGTAAGGCAAGAGCAGTTATTCTGGCATGAGGATTTGCAGCCTTCCAAATCAGTCTTCAAAGAGGGTGTAACAAACCCCAGTGCAAAATAATTGCCCACATCAGCAGCACTCACAAGCTGAGTAGAACTATTTGAGCCATCACAGGAAGAGACAATCCCCGTTTGACAGTTTGGGCGGGCAGCAAGAGCTGAAAGGCACTGGCACCTGTTATTACCAGAACAAGTAACATATGGACCACAAGCTTCTGGAGTACTGCATGTACCACCTGGAATTTTAGTCGGTGAAGCACTCGAAGAACCTCCACTATCAAGATCGTAGAAAGAAATAAAGCCATCATTTCCTAAAACCGCAATCCAAGTGGCATTTCCATCAGTATTGGTTGAGAAAACAAACTGCCAAAGTAACACCTTGTTTCCGTCATAGAACCTCCACGAATTTGCATTAAGAGAAGCCACAGTGACCTTCCCACCATCCTTGTTGGTGGTTTTCCGACTCTCGCTTTGCAAAGACCAATAAGTCTGTGGAATTCTGAAACCTGCCGAAAGAACCATATCTCCAGACTTTATCTCCAGAATATAGGTCAACTTGGTGGAAGTAGGATCGCTAACAAGTTTCATTGCCTCCGAAAAATCCTGGCTTGATATAAGCGTATCAGTAGGATGGCTAAAACTTTGCCAAATCACTCCACTATCATTCCCAAGCAAAACCAGATTACCTGAATCCTCCAATACTATAGCAGAAACCCGTTCTCCACCAGTATCGGGTGCCCAAACTGTGTCTTTCCCCTTTTGCAAGGACACCTTACCGTCAGTGCTGAAGATGAATAGATCAGAATTTGAAACTGGGGAGCCTCTATTTCCGGACCATATAACTCGCTGGCTGCTCACATGCATTACAACTAATAGAAATCGTGTGACATCTGCAGTAATTGTGAATCCGAAACCAAAACTCGTGTCGTTTGATAAGAGAAACATTCCACTTCTGTCAATCCAGTTCATTTGAGACCCTTGAAAAGGTTTATCAATCTTGTAGGTGCTTTGAAAGCCAGCCATACAGTAATGAGAAAGAAGGAGAAGTAACAATGAAATGGAGCTCAAAACGCGGAAGAAGCTCCAAAGCTCCATCTAATTTAACTACAGAGGTAGGTCAGCAGGAGAAAGAAAAGTTATACCTAGTGGAAAGAAAGAAAGGGGAATTCAGTCCTAAATGAAGAAGGACGCAAAGAAATGAACCAAACCAAATACCAAACTCACAAAGTTGAAAATCAGTTCTATTACATTACAAAACATCTTAAACTGATAACTCCAAAATTCAGGAAATTCTGAGAAAACAGGACATAAAAGGCTAGAGAACAACGATGATTGGAAGTGTGGAAGGAAAAACATCCTCAAACCTCTTTACATCTGAACTAGGCAACCAAAAACGTACACTTGGTCTTAATTACTACAGGAAAAATAGGACAAAACTTTAGCGAAGAAAACAAGGAGACAAGGTACCCTCAATCGCTGAATTCTTCCCACACAACTCTAGAACACCAAAATTGCAAACAATCCTCATTTCAACATTCATTCAAAATAAGGCAAGAATTCACAGAAGAGAACCAAACTGGTGCGTACCTTTCAGTTAGTACTATTGTTGTGCAAGAGGAGACAGACATCGTGGGAAAAGAAGGAGAAGAAGGATGGGTTCATTTTATCTGGACCATAATAAATTGAGACGAAAGAAACCAGTTGAGATGTATTATGTGAAAAAGATGGGCAGAGGCCAAATTGAGGAGAAAGTGAAGTTTCCTACTTCAAGGGCAACTAATTAATTAATGGAAAGAAAGAGAGACGTGTGAGCGAGGAGGAGATGAATTAGCACCTAGCAGAACGGTATCGGCTGGCTGGTAGCTCCTCCCTCACCTCATTTTTGCAGAAAAAAGTGGATTTGAGGACATGGGTCGCCGGACTTTCGTGAAAAAAATGGTTGTAAGAAGGGTTATGTCATGGAGTTTGGAAGTTTGGAAAGATCTGAGACTGAGTTCTGTTTCTTGAGTTTCAAATCAAGGTAGTTCAGCAACTGTCCAAAAGTATTTAATGGTTTTTAATTTTACATGGAGTGACAGATCCCAATAATTCCTTTGCCCACCTCATTTCCACTTGTTTCACGCGACTTCTTTTTCTTTTGTTTTTTTCTAAATAAAAAATAGGCTAATTGTTCATTTTAGTCCTTACATTTATCTAAAATTCTAAAATTATCCTTATATTTATCTTTGGCCGAAATTGATCCTCATATTTGTATATTGGGTGAAATCAGTCTAATTTATTTTAAAAATTTATTTTAAAAAAATTCAGAAAAATATGTTTATTTACTAATATCCTATATGACATGGTGAGAATAATAATAAAAAGTTTTTTTTCTTATCTTTGTTGTTAATCTCATGTAGGGTTTTAATTAAGAATAATATTTTTTTGGATTTTTGAAAAATAAAAATTAATTAAATTAAATTAATTTGGCTGATTTCAATCAATTATACGAACTAGTCAATTATATAAACATGAGCCAAAAACAAATATAAGGATTAATTTTAAAATTTTAGACTAATGTAGGGATTAAAATGAATGTTTAGCCTAAAATCATTTAATTACTTTGTGTGATGGGCGATGGGGAAATTAATGACAGTTAGGAGAGTAGTAGTTGAATGCAAAGCCACCTGGCACCAACTCACCGCTGCTTTTTGCAAATTGATCCCTCTGGTCCCACCCATTTCTTCTTAGCGAATGTTCCATAATCCTTCCTTACAGAGTAATTGGACAAATCAAATCCGACCACATGAAAACCTTAATTATAACTCTTGTTTTTTTATTCCATTTAACAGCTAATAACATAATTAAGCTCAATATCTCTCCTAATTAACCTAAGGAGGTGATTGGTATAGAAATCACACATGAATTCAGTTCATTGTAACTGAAATCATGATAAATTTTATGATTGTTATGATGTTTTAAAATATAATTCAATTCACAATGAACTGAATCTGAAAAATTAAAAAATGTGAATTCAGTTCATTGTAACTGAAATCATGATAAATTTTATGATTGTTATGATGTTTTAAAATATAATTCAATTTACAATGAACTGAATCTGAAAAATTAAAAAATGTGGAAATTCTTGCACTTGTTGAGGAATTCAATCAGCTTTTAAATTATTAATTATACTATTACGAAATTAGCCTCCTTACTCTCCCGCATGTCCGCAATCGGAGTCAGTTTCTATGGCGCTCACCGCATGTCCGCCTTACTCTCCAACCTCTCCCACGGTGCCGACTATGGCTCCGACCACCGCGTCTCCTCCGCGCTCCACGACTGGTTCTCCAACTTCGGCGATGCGGTGGACGAGATCCGCGAAAAACGGAGCTATTTTTTCCCTTTCACGCTTCTCCTCCGTCTCTCGGCGAGCGTGGTGGCCCAGTCCGGTGTTGTTTCAACGACGAAGATGATGGGGGCTGGAAAACGATGGATAGAAATAAAAAAGAGGGGATGTTGCGGCTGTGCAGATAAAGCAAATGGGTTTGTTTTTACTTTTTAGGGTTCCTTCTTCTTTTTTAATTAAATGAAAGATATGGCCCAAGAAACTAAATAGGCCCAACAAAAATATTACTGGGTTACTTAAAGAAAATACTAACATGTTTTTTTCTTTTATAAATAAATAAATACGACACATATATAATTATTAATTTATTTTAATTTGCATCATTTATTTAAAATAATGATTATATGGATTATGCAACATGCTCGTTCATCATTTTATATAGAGGAAAAAATCATTTTCTTACTTAAATGAAAAATAAAGTAATAGATATTATTTACGAATTTGTATATATAGAAGAAAATAAAAATTATGGTTATTTTCACAGTTTTAGTTTAAGAGTAATATGGTAAAATAATCAAAATGAGTTTATTTTTATAAGTCTTGTACTAATCTATAAAAATTGTAAATTTTAATTTAGAGGTATAATGGTCAAATAAGTAAAATGAAATCATTTCTTAACGATACCAAACAATGTGTTCATTTCAAATTCAATTGAATTCTTTCAATTTTATGTGGTTATACCAATCATTAAAATTCATTCATTAATTCAATTCAATTGAATTCTAATTGAATTGAATTAATGAAATGAATTGAACTCTAACAAGATTTGATACCAAACACCCCCTAAAAAATCTTCTAAACTGATTTTGTAACAAACACTGATATCCTTGTAATTCTGATGTGGAAACTAATTTGACTGACTTTAACAAATCATGCTTCCAACAGGTACACACATCTCTCTCAAATTTTCAGTTTTTATTTTGTGTGTGGCCAAATCAATGTTTTTGTGCTCCAAAAACTATTGTCACACTAATATCAAAAGTTGAGTTAAGCTAATATATAATTACTAAAATATCTTACCACATTAAATAGCAACAACAATAAAATCTCATGCCATAATATTTGCAAACATATCAAAACACTTGTTAAATAATAAAGTACTTCATATTTTAATTATTAAGTACTCTGATAAATACTTAACTATTAACACATAAAATATCATTAGATTTTTTTTTTAATGAACGAAATTATTTAAAGCAAAAATCTGGAAAATGTACTTAATATTTTAATTTTCAATCATAATATAAAAAAGTAAGTAGACGAAACAAGAATCTAAACCACAAGAAAGCACAAAAGTGCTCAATAGGGCACCCAGTCGTTCTCTTCTATCAACCTATCCACCACAAAAAGGACATCAATTATCGGGAGAGATTTGAGATATGAAGGTCCGTACTTCTGCAGCCAGTATGCCATTCATGTCCTGACGCAACTGCTGAAATATAATTTGTAAAATCATTCTCTCATTGGAAACTACAGGACATGGAGTCAAGCAAGATCATGAAAGTTAAAAGAAATTGCCATGAAAGAAAATGAAAAGAGTTTATGAATTCAAATGTTCTTCTCGAGGGCATTTATATATTGTTACTATATGCAATACAGGATTTTTTAGGAGGTAATAAGTTCAAATCACCTTATCAAAAATAAAAATAAAATGGCAGCACCTTGAATTTTCAAAAAAAAATTATAACTTTCAAGCTCAACATCTTTTTAATATAGTTCAGGAGGCCTTGATCCAATAATTCATTGGATCATTACAAATGATACACCTACCAGCAAGGTCACTGCGGAGCCTCGAAAAAAAGAAATCATGGTTCATTTACTCTCTTAAAGTTCAAATCAAACTATATTCAACTTCTAAATCAACCATAAAAAAGTAGGAAAATGCAAAGTCCGCTGCATAGTTTTATAATAACTTATAAAACCTCCGTACCTAAATAATTGACACTTTTTTACTGATTTTTTTGGTACTCATGTACTTATCATTTTATCTTTTACGAAACATATATTTTATAAAAATGATAAATTAATTTGAGTAAAAACTAGGATAAAAATGAAACAACGTGAAATAAAATAAGATTAAAGATTATTGTTTTAAATTTTGCTACCATTTAAAAATGTTACAGAGAGAGTAACAAGTATTGAAACACCCGAGAGAATGAAAAACTGTATCAAGTTCACAATTCTCAACCAAAATTTTAGGTTTGGATATTGAGTATGAAGAAAAACCATGTGGGGAGAGTCAACACATTTTAGGATCCGATTAAATTCGAATAAAATTAATCACAATTGATAAAATACTTGGTGGTATATATAAAGAAATAGGCTGCATGCGTATTGGCTCGTAAAGTATTAGTTATTCCTCAATCAGTAATAATTTTTAGTATAACTCTACGAAAAACCACTAAATAATTAACAATAACGAAATGCTTCTTCAATATTAAAAAAATTATTTGAGTTCCTACTTCGTAACTTAATTTGTTGATGTAACGTCATTAGTAGGTTAAAAAAGTTAGGTTCCTGTTAGGAATCAAACATAAATTGATAAAAAAAAAATCAAATAATTTTAAGATTAATGTTTAAAAAAAAAGAAAATCACTTATTATAAATTAATTATAAAAAATTATTTGTTTATCATTTTTTTATAAATAGAGGTGAGATTTCAACTTGAGTTTAAGTCCAAGTCCGAGTCCTTACTGGTACCTTTATCACCAGCCAAACAACTTAATTAAGTATCTTGAGTTTATTAAATTCTAATAATATCTTTTCAATACGTAATAACTAAAATTATATTTTAGTTAATTTTTTTTAAATTGTTAGTTTATTTTAATAAACCGTAATTTTTTGATGTAATCTTAATTGAAGAGTGTATTACTTCAAATAATTAGGTGCGGGACTCAATCAATCATATTTTTTTAATGTTGGTAAAATATTCAATTAAAATTTGTAGTTCTTTGATATAAATTAATTAAGTTACACTCTTATCTTTTTAATAACATAAATACAAGTTAGAAAACTCAAACCTAATACCGGACTTTTTAGTCTCGTAAGAACTACCAATAAACTACTCCAAAGAACAAAAAATGACAGTTAAAAAAATTCAGAGGGAGTACCTCTAAATTATAAGTGAAATTTCCCATTTTTTTTATCCAAGTAGGTACGTCACCCAATATTTTTCTGTGTTTACCAATTTGGCAAGCATAGACTAATTGAATATATGAAATTAATGTTGCTTTGGGCTATTGGTGATTGAACCATTATGCCTGCCTTGCTTGGTTTTTTAAAGATACGTGGCTTCAATAACATTCTTCGTGTATAACTTGTTCGCCATGATGTTGTTTTTTTCACTTCATTGGACTGTGGTTTTGGCTTGCAATGAAAACAAAATGAGTTAAATAACCAATTTTGTCATTCTTGGGTTAAAATATATTTTTTCCCATGAAAAAACTAATGCACTGTAACAACACATAATTAATTACAGATAGACAGACCCAGAATAGAAATTACGTGGTTCGGCAAATGGTGTTTACTCTACTTGCAAAATAACCAAGACAATTCTACTATGATGAAAAGAGAGAATGTAAATCATAATAATTAACCCTAATTTTCTTCAAGTCCCCTATATGTCAAAGCCGAAATTATAAGGTTTCCGCTATTAAAATAGACATCAATGAATATTAAGTCTTAGTCGTATCGTGAGTTTATTGGGACAGGTCAATAGTTAAATTCATAGGAAAACTTCAATATACACTAATACAGTATGTGCATTGAAAATTAAGAGATTTTGAAGAAATTAGTGTATTTTTAGTAATTGTTCCATTAAAAAATTAAATAGTAAGTAAAAATCGACTTTAACACTGCATGAAAATATTAAAAAGAAGAGAGAAGAGGCTAATTTGTTGAGTAACAAATAATTATTCAGGATCTCTTAAAATGTCACATTTGTATACTTGTAAGTAAACCAAAGAAAAAGAAACAATTGGCCGATATTTTTTGTTTTAAACAATGGAAATAAATATAAATGTTGGGCCTACCTACCGTGCTACCGTCCTCATGGAGCTATTGCCATTTGCTACACGCATATTACACGTGATGAAGCAGGTTATTTCTTAGAGCTTGATGTGGCTTGAAAGTCAATACATATAATGCCGAACCTAGGTCACCTGTCGGCCTGATATTTGGCTTCTCCCATGTCTATAATTAATAATTGAAGTTCTTCAAAGTTCAACCTACGAGGCTACGACCGCCAAAGATTTGCTTCCTTTTGTTTTTTCCCCCCCAAGAATTTCTGCCGCTCCCTTTGCCTTCCAGAGATTTTGAATCTTTGATATTGCTGAGAGCTTGTTGGGCTTGGCGTTTGTGTCGGCCCAATCATTTGTAAAGCCCAGCCCTATCACGAAATGAGCCATATGGCCCATCTTGAAAGCAAAAAGGATAAGAAGAGGCAGAAACAAAATACGAATATATATTACGAGAGACGCATCCTTAGCTCTGAGAATATATGCTTACAATAATCTAAGATACACAAACCGTATACAAACTTGTGAAGTGAGATCACCAGTCAGGCTCCTATTGTTAACGAATACAAAATGCACGCATATAGTCTTAATAGTTAGCATCTATCCATCTGCAATTCTACCACCGCAGAAGTGTCGGTTGCCGAAATTTCATCACCTCAGGTTGAATTTTCTGAACAGCACAACCCATGAGATGCAAGTCAGATCAGTGTCTCGCGTAGCTCCTCTTTCCATTCCAAAGTGGCACAACCATCCCTCGAAATGCAACGCCAAATTTACTTTGCATCTTCAAGGCATCGCCCAATCCAATCCTAATGCTCCATAGAGACTGGATTACCTGCTTCATTTCCACAGCTCAAATCATTGTAATCACCTAATGGAAAACCCCTCTCCCTCCTTGAATTGCCATTAACACATTTGACTAACTTAACTGGTTTATCTCTTTCATCATTTCCTTCGTCTTTGCGTTTCCTTGTAACATCGGTGGCTGTGAATTTCAACAATCTGGGAACGGGCAAAAACATAGCATCCATAGAATCAGCCATCTCTAAGTCACCATCTACTTTGTGTTCTCCACTCCACTTGTCACCAATGTGAGAGATATCATTGTAACCTAAACTTTTGCCGTCTGACACCGAGAAATCACACTCTAGCCTTGATTTACAAATAATGGTTTTTGCATAGATCTTGGAGATGGTGCCATCAAATACTCTTACACCTTGATCTTCAACAATCAGTAGCCACTCTGGAAATCAGAAGACTTGATAAAATTAGGCAAAAGTCAAATGCAATGGGTCCTCTATAAGTAGCTCCTACCCAAAATCGTCCAGTTATCAATGACAGGGACACGTTTCAGTCCAGAAGGTGATGCCATAGTGTACCCAGAGGGAAAGCTGATCGAGTAACTTTATCTTCCACTTTAAGAATGATACAACAGAAGCCACTCCATGACATAAACATGCTTGTTGAGAACCATACAAGAAATGCAACAGGCGCTTAACTCCAGAAAAGCGGGATCAAAACAATAGGGAACAGGTGGCAAAAGAACTCACTGATAAGAGCTAGAGGAGTGGAAACATTTGGAATGCTTCTTTGACTCTCCATGCCACACTGATTTTTAACCCATTGCATCAATTTGGAAGCCAGACAAGATCCAGAGAAAGCTTGCAGATAGGAAATACCTTTCATTGGGTCACCATTTTCCCTGTCATTGGGTCACCATTTTCCCTGTCATCAGTAAGATCATAAGATGGATCATGTTAGATGCACTAATAAAATGCTCTAATAAATGATTCTTACATCACAGCTGAAACCGTGTTCCTTCGTACCTGACGAACCGTATGGCACTGTCAGCAACAAACAGCCATGTCACAGCAAGGTCTTTCAAGCGCTCAATAGGTAATTGCATATCCTTTCCAGGGCCAAATAAGGAACTGCCCACAACTGTCACAGCATCATACAAGATTTCTCGTAGCAAGACCTCATCTTCATAATTTTGACAAAAGTCAAGCATAGATAACACCAATCAGCACAAATTTCAAATCAGGGCCGTGAGTAGTTCACTGCTTTAAATAATGTTTAGAGCAGGAGGGAACTTTCAATTGTTCAAGCAGGCTGGCCTATCTAATTAACAACAGCTCTTATGAGAACACGCTAAAGCAAAGCAGCACTATATATGCCATCTATACGGCATCACCTATATAACTTCCTGACTGGCATGATAAAGTGAAAATAGATCAATGCTAAGTACTACATTACTATTTCCAGTCCGGTTCAAATGGTGGCTACACACAACTTGTCGCACAGCCAAAGCATGAATGAAGATGAACAATACCTTGAGGCTTATGCAAGCTTTCAGCGTTCACTTCACATGGTAATTTACTTACAATGGGCACACCCAAATCCAATATCAGGAAAGTAGTATGCATAATGTCTTGTCACTGACAGATTGCATACTTCCTCTTGGAAGGAAAGGCACCAACTAGCTTCAATATCTTTCGTTATTGTACAACATGCAATCTCCACCAATTAGATTGAACTATCCTTGCATATATCTATTCTATGATTTCCCATGCAAAAGACACTAAGCATTGGGAGTGAAGAAATTCCCTGTACAACCATGGCATGAGGAGCAACTAGATTAGCATATTAAGTCTATTGCTGTCACATTCTATCACATGGGATAAATAAAGCTCACTGGAAGAAGGGGTAGCTAGGGAAACTATATAGTTGAGATTGATAGATAAAAGGTAAAATACTGACCACAAGAGAGATGGCAGGCAAAACTGGATCCAACAACATCCAGAGAAGGGTATCTGCCAAGTAATAACAAGTAATCAAAAACCACAAACATCACCATTGAGAAATAAAAGAAGAAAAGGATTGCAAAAGACTATGACATCAAACTTGGTGGATTCAAGATTACCAACCTGCCTGACCTACTCACTATCTACTAACCAGAGCAAATTACGTGAAAACGATATGTTATAAAAACCAAGTTTAAATATGATTACGCCCATTACAAGAAGTAATTTTCGACTTGGAGCCAGAGACAAATTTAACCAAAAAAGCCAACATCTGAGCAACACAGAAACAACAATAGCTTAAACATGCCATAGGCTAAGCATACCATTACAAGTCAATCAACAGCTAAAACAAAAGAACCAATACTTACCAATAAAGCGATAGCTACGGAAGGCCTCAATCACCTGAACAGCAGAACTGCACAGCTCTTTCTGGAGTTCTGCTCTTGAAATTCCACACCCAAACTTCAAGCACAGACTGAGCAGAAAACACTCGATCATAACAACCCCAGCTAACGACCCAACTGTACAACCCTCACTAACCAGCCCTTCACGATCCCTAGCACTAACAACTGGGAAAAACAATCCCAAATCGTCCCCAACTTTACCTTATGACCCAAATGTGCACCAAATCTGCAAAACACGAGCTCAAAACCTCACACTCACCATTTTTGTCAAAATCTGCACCGCGACATAAGCTAATGTAACCAACGACCTTTTCCAACAAGCTTTCCACCTCTTTCCTTGAACATTTCTTCTCTAACACTAACCTACACAGCTCGTAAATGGCTGGAGCAAGAACCGCAACTTTCTTAGCTGCATTGTCCGTGCAAGAAGTGCATGAAACAAGAAGCTGAAAAAGCTCTTTAGCTATGGAGAGTTGCAGCGAAGCCTCGTCGGAAGCGGTTGATTTCATGGAGTGGAAAGTTAAAGCGGAGTAGAACCAGACCATTTCAAGAGGTGGGTCGGGTACATTTTGGAGGAAGCGAGAGAAAATTGCGGTGAAATTTGAAAAATCAGTGACGCCGTTCCGGTGTTCGGTTAAGAACCGGTGAACTGATTCTTTTAGCATGACGTGGATAGCATCGGAGGTGAAATCTAGTGCGGTGAGGCTCATGATGATGACGAAGATGATGGATTGTTGAGAAATTTGATGATAATTAGGTGTTTTGGATGATTGGAGATTATGGTTTCATGGGTCGAGTAGGAAATGGGAGTGAAGTTGAAACCCTAGGAATGCGGGGAAATGTATCAAGTGTCTTCTTCCTAATATCAATGTTTGGGCTGGAAAGTGCCCTAAGAACATCCATAATCATATCCACCATAACTTCTCTATGAGAAGACTTCAGCTCGTTCAGACGATCTAGCACTATAAGCTTCACATTGTTGTCACTTTGTGAAAGAAGAAGCTGACAATAGGTGTTTGCAGTGTTTGCAGCAGCTCTAATAGCAGTAGGCGCAGATGAGAGGGAAACAAGTGTATGATGATAAAAAAGTTGTGTCAATTCAAGAAAAATCATATACTAAAGAAAAGAGTGCAATATACTAAAGAAAAGAGCATACATATATACTCCCTCCGTCCCACAATACATGTCGTTTTAGGATAGTAAAAATTCGTAGGACAATGATTTTTGATCTAATTTTATTACACATTGTTTCATTTTTACTCTTAATTTCCACTCAAATTACCACGCCATCATCAAATTGGATTGATTCATAATTTTTTTTTGGCATTTTCACAAAATATATGCTTCAGAAAAGATAAAATGACAAGTATTATGAACAGTAAGAATCCGCAGGAAAACGACATGTATTGTGGAACGGAGGGAGTATTTAACTACGAGTATATTATTAATGCATATATATTTAATAATGTACTCCCTCAAGTCCGAAATATATGTCGTCCTGGAGCGAAAAAGCAGGTCCGAATTATATAATATGTCGTTCTCGGCATCCAGAGCTAGAGAAGACGACGATGCCCCTGCCTGCCCTTTTGTCGACGACCGCGGCTTTAGCTTGGCTCCACGGTCACATCATTCCATGTTGGTCTCGTTTGAAAATCAAATTTGGGGGAACGACAAAATTTTGCAGTGGCTGGAATTGAAATTGATTTTGCAGTGGCTGCAATTGAAATGGATTTTTGCAGATTGGGTATTTGATTTTGCAGATTGGGTATTTTGATTTTAGCAGTTTGGTTCGGCGAGCTGTGAGCGGCTGTGATGGAGAGCGGATTGGCAGAGAGGGAGAGATGATTTTGCGGCTGTGGTGGTGGTTGGCTGATTTGGTTTAGGTGATTTTTGGTTTGCGTAGAGGAGAGGCCGGAAGAAGTGAATAGTAAATAGTTGTACCAAATAAGTTATAATGGCACAATGGTAAATTAGAGTTATTTATTTATTTATTCTGTTTGAACTAATCGGGACGAGAAATCTTGCTCAAAACTGATAAAAATTCGAACGGAAAATACCGAAATGTGAAATAAAATAGAATAAAAGAAATGATACGAAATAAAAATATAAAAATGTAAGGTATACGGAAATGTTCAATCTATGGTTCGAGAAAACTCGTTTGGAACTCATTGAAAATTTGGAAATTTAGAAATTTGGACACTGGGCTCAACTTGGCCCAACTTGCCAAGCCGGGCTTGAAGCCGACAGCTCCAGATTTGAGCTATTTACATTTGTAAATAGCTAGAGAGGGTGGGGGTATTATGGTCAAAAAGTGCATCGTTTTCTCCGAGCTAATCATTTTCTTAAACCACGTACAAATACCCAAAACGACGTTTATTTCGTACCGGAGGGAGTATATACTAAAGAAAAATCAAAAAGTTTGTGGGGGCAGAAACTCCCCCTGGTCTCTTAAAGGATCCGCCCCGAAGTGTGCTGGCACATTCAGCTGTGGAAGTGGCAGTCACAGTCAAAGAGAAATTATAATCTTAAATTTTCAAATAGTTAAATTTAATTTTAAATTTTTTAATAATTATTCATATGGCAAGCTTCTTTTAATTTTGTGTGTGAAAAAAGTATTTCTTAAATTTATTCGAAGTAAACAATATTTTACGTAAGCATAATAAATAACAAAATAATTACAATAACGCTATTAAGATTTAGTTTTTAATAACTTTACATACATAATATACATACATACTTAGACTTGAGCACTAGGCAGCTCATGATCGGCTTGGGTCATCTACGTTAATCTATACTTAAAGAAAATAAGTTTTTTCATTATTTTTGTTGCCACAACAGATATGACAGTAAGAAATTGTCAATTATTATAATAGGAAAATAGCTTTGCAGAATTTCCAGGATTGAAAATTAATTTAATTTAATCAATCGGACCTATTTGGAACAATTGGACAAACGCAATAATACTTGAAAACATAAAAACCTACTTAGCTCTTTTTTCCCCATATAACGAAATAATAATAATGAGTATGAGCTAACGTTTAAGTTCTTCAAAGTAATTAAGATCAACATTTCATGCAGAACATTATCACCATCATAAATAAATCATCCATAAATCATCCAGAACATTATCAATACACTCAAAAACTTAAGTTACTGATAGGAGTAAGATAAATCATCCAGAACATTATCTTCATCACGAAAACTACACCCATGAGATAGGGCCAACAAAGTGATTAGGTAGGGCGACGCCCATAAAAGCTACACCCTCTCGGGTGATAGACTTCTTGATCACAAAACAGACAACCATAATCCATTCCTGAAATTGAAATTACAAATCACACATTACACCAAGCAAAATTCTTCGCTAGCAGGGTCCAATATGATGATAAAACAACCAGTCAACCACACACACACACATATATATAGAGAGAAATATAGTAGCCTTACCAGTAACAGGGTCCAATATGCAACAAACACTCACAACCCTCTCTTCAAATCCTACCACCTCTGCAAAAAACATACAACGTTTTTTCTCATCGCTGGACTCTGCAATGAAGTTGAGATGAAAATGGACAACCCTCGGGCCAAAGGAATAACCCTCACAGCAAATCTTATCCAGCTCGAAATTAGTTCCCTTTTCCAAAAATAAAATGAAATAAAATTAGTTAAAAGTGACTGTTTGATGATATATATATATATATAACAAAGACAATAATAATAGAAAACGCACATTCTGCGCATTGTGTTGTGCCAATCCAATTTTTGCACAATCCTCATAGAACAGCTGATCTCTTTTCCTCATCCATCCCCGATAGATTGAAGATCCAAGAAACACGTTTCTTTCTCGCTTAGTTTTCAGCTTTGAAAGCCTAAATAATTATAAACAACCAAAACTTGTAATAATAAGCCAACCAAACCGCTAACTAAAACTAAAACTGAGGAAATTATTCTACAAAACTTACATCCAATTGATTTCAGATTCTGTTATTTCCTTTTCCTCGTTCATATCTCCTTTTCCTCGTTCATTTTCTTCCATAGTTTTCAGATTCGAAAGCCTAAATAATTATAAACAATCAAAACTTGTAATAATAAGCCAACCAAATCGCTAACTAAAACTAAAACTGATGAACTTATTCTACAAAACTTACATCTCCATGATTTCGGATTCTGTTACTTCCTTTTCCTCTTTCAAATTCTCACATTGCCATGTTATGGATCTGCATGCAATTCATGTAATTGTAATCCAATGCTGATTTATAACTCAACTAATTTGCTTAACATATGCATATCAGCAGATATTACACACAAATACCAGCAATTTTAATCACATTGATTTAAAGCAGCAAAAAGACAACGTATACATCTGATTCCAGTGTAATTCTGAATCAAAACATGTATATGTATAGAGTGGGAGGTGGAACGAAAATGATGAAGAAAAAGGGTACGAAGAAGAATAAATAGCACCAAAATAGATGGACGCACGGAGAAAAAAACAAGAAAACAAGTTGGTCAGAAACATTGTCAGGCAGACCAAAGCAGCATTGACGAAAACTATAACCTCTGCGAACAAACAGAAGAATGTAGAACATGTATATATAAAGAATAGCCACCATATACCTGAGAAAATCCGAAACAGCTTCAGGAGAATCTAGAAGCTGACTTTTGTCAAATTCCATTGAATTTGTGCCAAAGATAACAGGTCTGTAACAATCACGATCATGCACAGCACATTAATATGCACTGCAAGACTTGAGATCAGTCAAATACTTGAGCATATTCACAGTATTCACAATACTAGAGCACATTAAACACTTCCCTTGATTTACGAGTAATAGAAAATAGAAGCATACAAGAAATATGAGAATAAAGGTTATTAATGGATTTTAAAATGAGAAAAAAAAGTAATGCAATCCACTTATCATGTTAGGAAGTAAATGTAAAAAATACATGTATTTATTTTCAATGAATTCTGATTGTCTTGGCATCAAAGAAAGCATAAATGCAAAGGGAACCAAAATCAATCTTTTTGTTGTTGAGTGAGCAAAAATAGTAACGGACCATTTGACAACGAAAGTGAACCCACAAGATTCCAGGTTCTCACTGTAACGTGCAAGAAATGAAACAAATCCTGAAAATTTGTCACGTTGGGACTGGGATATAAAAATAGGAGGCCGCTTCCATCTCTTTGGTCACAAATAAAACAAGACTTCAATGAGATAAACTTCAGTACTCCTGATATAACAAAATCATATGTGCTCCCAAATTCCTTTTCTTTTACATTCTATATAAGTGACAATGGTTTTTAGATAAGGCACGTTTGCCTTAAGGTGAGTCTGCAATTTTTAACATCGGATCAAAGTACACCGAGTGGAGATCAAAACTGTGTCACTTGATTACTTGCTACGCTACGTAGGTGCGATGCTATTTACTAACCTTGGACAAGAACATGTGCTAAGATATGAGGTTTGCCTAAATAATAACAAAATCATATGTGCACAAGAAATCCATCAACATTTAATATATCTATATGCTCATATAAAATAGGTATCTGGTCAAGCACAGAGTTCCGATAACAGCAGAACAGAACAGATGATATGGCATCCGATATCAGACAAACAAACAAAAGGCAGGATTTGGTGAACTTATATATGCTAAAATCGCGTGTTCCTGAGAAGAGTATTTACCTGAGAGTGGGAGGTGGAATGAAAACGATGAAAAGATTGGGAGGGTTCAAATTGGTCAGATGATGAACAGATGATGAACGCATGGAGAAAAAACAAGAAAACAAATTGGTCAGAAACATTGTTAGGCAGATCGAATCAGTGATTGGCGAGACAGAGATTGAGGAGAACAATTACCTTCACGAACAAGCAGAAGAATGCAGATCCCAGCGGTGCCCGAACCAAATTAACTTTTGTGAATTAGGGTTTTTTGCGGGTGGTTATATACGTGGGGATTGTTTGTGCATTTACCGTTGTGTCCCTTCAGGCCAATTTCTTTTATTTATTTATATTTTAAAAAAAATCGTGATGTTGTTGAGACAGATAGTATTTATTATTTATTTTAGTTTTGTTAATTATGTATATGTGTGACGGAGGGAGGGTTCAAATCGTGATGTCGTTGTTAATTATGTATTAAAAAAATTTTAAAAATTTTTTAATATTATTTTAAAATCCAAAACGGCGTCGTATTGATTTTGCAAAACGGCGTCGTTTTGGTTTGATATCGACTCGACCGGGTCGATAGCGAGTCGACCGGTTCAACAGTTTTGTAAAAACCGACCAGGTTGATCGGTTTTTTCCGGTTCGATTACAGGTCCGGTCCAAAAGCTGAACCAATCCGAAATCCTCCTTAGGTCACCGGTTTACCGGTCCGACCGTCGGGTCGGTCCGATTTTTAAAACACTGGATAGAGAACTTGAAAGGATTAATGCAGTACATTTGTTAATGAGCTTGGACCCAGAACATGGCCAGTATTTATTTATTTAATTTCAGCAAAAATAATTCAACAACTATTTTCTTATAAGAAAAATAAACAACGAAATTAAAAGTATTCTCCTGTATATTTTTAGTGATTATAAAATAATTATAATTTTTTCATTTTATAAAACACCAATTAGCTTTTTACTAAAAAAATATATGTATTTTCTATCAATTTGACATTTAAAAAATAAGGAAGTACTCGTTAGTTTCTTTTTATTTCAATTTGATATTGGGAAGTGAGGAATTTAATTACAAACACACTTTTACACCTATAAACTTTGGTCAATGAAAAAGAAGATTAATCGGTTGTTCTATACTTCTCGGATCGGATATCTGATATCCAAATAAAACTTCAATTCGGTTACGGATAGGATAAAATTTTATTCTCTCGGATCGGTTTACGGTTGGTTTGAATTAGATTTTCGGATTTCGGTTTTGTTGCTCAACCCTAATACAAACATAGGGATCAACACTAAACACTTGAAAATGCAAGGACTATTTAGGACAATTACACAAACGTAGAGACCCTAAGGGTCTTTTAGCCTAAAAAGTTCTATAAATTATGAATGTTCCACTTTATCTTATATAGTTTAAATTTTTGCAATATAAATCCTATAATTTTATGAAAGTTTTAATTTAAAAGAAATTAATAGTTAAAAATTGAGGTTCAACTGGGGTCATAAAATCGGTCAGGAGTTAAAGGTCTGAGGTTCAACCGGGGTCGAATCGGATTGATACGTGATTTTAATAAATTAATAAATAAAATGTAATAGTTGTGTTAAGTATACAAGTTTTAAAAGATAAATGAAAATTTTATCTTATATCTGTTTTAGTTGTTCTAATTTAGTATCACAAACATAGTGTTGGTGTAGTGTGTGAGCTTTCATTAGCCAATATGTTGAACATGGTTCAAATTCCATATTTAACATTTTTTCAGGATTTATTTTATTTGGTCAACTCGATTTAACCCAAATTGAGTCGACCTATACACCAATTCGATTGGTTGGGTCGACCGATTTACAACGTAAATCATAAAAAGAGGGCGTTTAGAGTTTTCAAACCCGATTTACTGACCGATCATCGGGTTTTCGACCGGATAGAACTGAGTTTGACCACTTTGAAAAAATGTTATAAATAGAAGTGATAGAGAAATGTTTTTTAAAATATTAAAAAAATAAAAATTTAAAATAAATTTAAAATAAAAATAAAAATAACTGTTTTAATTACATTACGTCCTACTATATTTATTTCATTTTTTTTTGTTAAAATTTCATTTTTTTTTGCTTACTATTTGTTTGAACCTTTTAATTATTATATATAAATTTAAACTGTAATTTCTAAGAAAATATAAAGTATTTATTTTAAATTATAGAAGATTTAGTGAAATATTTGATAAAGTAATTTCTCCTTAATACACAGGTTTACCCCAATCTATGAGAGGAATACACAAGTTTCGTAACGCACAGTCACTCGATTCATCGCTTTACCAGGAAAAGCCGAAAAACTCCCAAGAAAGGAACGCACCAGCCCAACTCGTCATCTCCTTCTTCAAACTCCACAAACCCCAACGACAGTGGCATAGCTGATTCCGATTCTGATTTTGCTCCCTTGACTTGGTCGTCAAATCCGGTTCGCTGTCTGCCCCTCATTCTATTTCAATTCGGTGTTACTTTATCTGCTCCTCAACGACAGTGGCATAGCTGAATCCTATTATTCAGCTTTACGTGATTGTGCTAACGTTAAATTGGAAATTAGCGTTGGCGTTTTAGTTACGGCAGCTTATGATTAACTCATGAACCTTGTTAGCTCGCAAAATCGAATTACTTGAGACACGCACACTTGCAGCATTTAAGTTTTGATTTGCTCATCTCTTTTTTTCTTTTTGGAATTTCTGTAGGGAGGAATTGATGCGAAGAAGATGAGTTCTTTCTCGATTACACGGAAAAAGACTCAGCTTCAGAAACATAGAGAGGAGGAAGAGGCAAAGAAAAAGGTATTTATATTGACTACTGAGAGTTTAATCTGAAAAGGACTGTGTTTTGATGAAACTAATACAGCTTTCTTTTCTTTGTAAAGAGGGCGGAGGATGAAACAGCTCGGTTGTATTAAGAGTTTGTGGAATCATTCCAAGGGGATAATGCGCCTGAATCAAAGACGTTTGTTCGAGGTGGGGTTGTTAATCCCAATGAGAAAGTGAAAACTGATCCCGAAGGTTAGTTTGGAAAAAGTATATATTTCAATTGTGTTAATTTTACTAGGTTATGTGTTTTATTATCAACTGTTTCACAATATGGATAAATAAAGTACATAATTTTATGTTATTACAAGAACAAATTAATAAAAGTATGGGCCTTTTTTATTCATTCCCGGATGGCAGGTGAAAAGTCCAAAGATGGGGTATCTGTTCCAAAGAAGGGGAGTAGGTAATAAATGCTTTTGATTGATTTACCATGTTACCATACTCTTTTGACGAGGCATTGTAGAGGTAGGAAAATTAGAGTCATCATATCATGAGATGAAGTTTGCATTTCTTGAGTCATCTTCAAGTAGCGTGTGGAGTTCAAAGTATGGTATCATTTGTATGTGACCGTTCTGCCTTGTGATACTCTTTTATATCTAATAGACAAGATGTTGTGACCCTATAGTGAAGTCAATCGACAGATACATACCAAAGAGTTGCTCTGCACTTTAAAATTGACAAGAATAGGAATGCAAGAAGGCAAAATGAGGCTCAACATCATCCAAAGATTTGCTGAACTTTGGTTAGATTATGGCTCTGATAGAGGAACTGAAGCCTATCCTTGAAACATGGAAGTTTATCTTTGATATTGTTCTGCAGGTATGTTCCCTCATTCATACCTCCTCCAATGCCAGCCAAGGGAAAAGAATCTGAAAAGAAGGTTAGTATAATGAAAGTTGGGTGTTCGATTTCTTGTGCTTGCCTATGATTTCTTTTTTCTACCCTGACAACTCATATATTGAGTCTCGAACATTTCCATGTATCTTGTAGAAGGAGAAGGAGAAAGGGAAGACTCAGAACATAGATCATTTTATGGAAGAGCTAAAGCATGAACAGGAGCTGAGGGAGAGGTGAAATCAGGAGCGAGAGCATTGGCATGATGGACGTCCTACTGAAAGCGCTGCTGTAAGTGTTTCCCCTTACTTTTAATACATCCTGAGAAAAGGCCAAATTTAGCACCGCGGTTCTCCCTCCCTCTATCTCTTGTGCGCAAACTCACCCACATTCACCTAGTGGATGGATTACTGAAATTACATCATGTTACTTACTGGTACACTTTTTGTTTAGTTGTCATTTTCCGTATATCTAGAACATGGATTGATTTTAACTCAGGTTGCTTTTTTTCTTGTTTCAGCCTTCTACTCGATTTGATGAACTCCCAGGTGATTTTGATCCTAGTGGAAAGCTGCCAGGATCATTTGACGATGGAGACCCACAAACTACAAATCTGTGTGTAGGGAACCTTTCACCACAGGTCAGATTGTTGCTTTGAAGCTTTTACACTCTCATTTGGCTATTTGATTGATGAATATGCAATATTTTAACCTTTCTTGTTCTTTATCTAGGTTGATGAGAACTTTCTTCTTCGGACCTTTGGAAGATTGGGGCCTATTGCTAGTGTGAAGATAATGTGGCCAAGGACAGAAGAAGAGCGAAGACGGCAAAGAAATTGTGGGTTTGTAGCATTCATGAATAGAGTGAATGGACAGGCTGCAAAAGACGAAAAACAAGGTTAGTTTTTTAGTTTTTTCATTATGCTCGTGAGGTCATATTGGTCTTTGCTTACAACAAATGTACAGGTTCCAACTAGAATAATAAGAATGGAACTTCCAGTTTCCTACAATATTGAGGAGGGGTAAACAATTGTTTGGGTTTTTTTTTTTAAAAAAAAACGGAAGGTGGGTGAGCTAGGCGGCCAATATGGATAGATTAAAGAGTATATTGATTCTATACCTTCTGTGATCATTGTCTATTGGTGTCTAATTTACTGATTCTTGGATGGATTTCTTAAGATGGGAGCCACTTATTAATGAAATCATTATGCAACCCGAACAACGTTTTGATGTCAATTTCATTCAGCAGGAGTTGTAGTTTATGAATATGAGTTGAAGATTGGATGGGGAAAGTCTGTAGCCCTTCCATCTCAAGCGCTGCCTGCTCCACCACCAGGACATATGGCCATTAGGAGTAAGGAGGTCTGTTCCATAGGTCTGTTCCATTTTACCACCAAGAAACCTTTGATTTGTGTTTGGTTGATCTATATATGAATGTAGCTTTTTCATACATGAATCAATAACTTTCACATATTGTGAAGAGATTCATGCATACATGAAATTCTATGATAATAAGTCAGCTATTTGAAGTAAGGATGTGGCCCATATCTCATTCATTCCTATCCTTAGCCTAAATAGGTAGCCAGTGAAGAGTTGCCTTCTGCCTCCTTGGGTTTGTAAACCTGATGTATTTAAACTTTGGTTCACAGGGTGCAACTGTAATTCTCTCCGGTCCATCTGGCCCACCAGTCACTTCTGTACCAAGTCAAAAGTTCACTAATAATTTCCATCTAAATTATGCTTTCGCATCCTGTATTTCTATCTCAATTTGGGGATGTGTCTATTTTAGTAATTCATTTCTATGCACAAATTAAAATTATTATTATTATTATTATTGACTTGATTTTGATGCATAGGTACTCACTCCAAATGTTCCTGACATAATGGTTGTTTCGCCAGATGATCATCATCTCCGACACGTTATTGATACAATGGCTCTATATGTTTTAGATGGAGGATGTGCTTTCGAGCAAGCTATTATGGAGAGGGGGCGTGGGAATCCTCTTTTCAATTTCTTGTTTGAGCTTGGCTCGAAAGAGCATACTTATTATGTTTGGAGGCTCTATTCTTTTGCCCAGGTGTGCCCCTGTTTTAACTGTTATGCTGGTGACAATTACTTGCAGTTATAGTTCTCTAGCATTCAGTCTGCTTGATATGTTCCGCCTTTGAATTTTGAAAGAAGTTGTAGTTGTTGCGTGTTTTCTCTTGTATGGGAATTGAGAATGTTTGATTTCTGTGGGAATGCAGGGTGATACTCTACAAAGGTGGAGAACAGAACCCTTTATCATGATAACTGGCAGTGGAAGGTATCTTATGTTCCTATTGCTATTGAGGTTTGTTGCTTTAGAAGGATAAAATAATGATGGCTTGATGATACTTATTTGTTTAACTATCTAGATGGATGCCACCACCTCTGCCCACTGTGAAGAGCTCCGAGCTTGGAAAGGAACCTGGTAGCACTTATGCTGCTGGAAGAAGCAAGGTACGTCTATGCTATTATGATTCCTGGATGTAATGCTTTTGTTTTATTATTATCCAACTTGAGAGTTAATTTGTTGCTTTAAATATTTGCAGCGGATTGATCCAGAACGAACACTGACAGATCCTCAGAGGGATGAGTTTGAGGACATGTTGCGTGCATTAACATTAGAAAGAAGTCAGATAAAGGAAGCTATGGGTTTTGCCTTGGATAATGCTGATGCTGCAGGAGAGGTATTCCCTAATATTAGATGCTTAAGTTCATCGTCCCTTGCATAATTTACTCAATAGTTGGGATATACCTCTCTTTTCCTATTTCCTAAATGAGGTTGCCTCAATTTCATACATCCTTCGGTTTGCATTTTAGATAGTTGAAGTGCTGACAGAATCTATAATTCTTAAAGAAACTCCAATTCCAACAAAAGTTGTGAGGCTTATGCTTGTCTCTGATGTTCTACATAACAGTAGCACTCCTGTAAAGAATGCATCTGCATATCATCCCAAATTTGAAGCTACCCTACCTGACATAATGGAAAGCTTCAATGACTTGTATCGTAGTGCAACTGGAAGGATTACTGCGGAGGCCCGTAAGGTGTAAATGAAAATCCGTATGTTAGCTCCCTCCATTGTCTTTAATCTAATTGTAAGGGTAGAGTACAAACATGAATATTTAATCACCCTATTTAATAGAGTAGAGTATGAGCATCAACTTTCAAAACCTCCTGTTATTACCCCGATCCTTTTTAGGGTCTGTTTGGCGTTCCAGTTCAGGCTCAAAATGGTCAGTGGGGAAAAGTTCAGTGGGAAAACGACTTCTGGGAAACGGAGTGTGCTGTTTGGTAAAAAAAAATTCATCCATAACCATTTGTCATTCACTGTTAAGTGTCACAAAGATCCACAAACTGAGTCTGCTAGGATTGTTGGATTTGAAGTTAAACCATTCAAGTCAGTAATTCTGGGTCCATGTGAGATTTGCTTCTTGCAAGTCCTTCCTGTGGGATGCTGAGTATTGTGTTACTTATTTGTGTTCCTATTCTACAGTGTTAAACACACATATGAGGGGAAGTGGAATGAGGAGAAAACCCGTTTATCAACATGTGATCCACATGCAAGACATACAGTTGTTAATTCCAATGCTCCTCAAGAGGTTGAAGAGAATAATGAAGTTATTTTCACATATGATGTTGAATTCCAGGTCAGTTATCTACAGAAGGTGCTTATTCTTTTAGTTAGGTTTCATTCTGGGTTAGATAGCTTTCGCTATGTTGGCTGATTGTCATTGTAGCTCGGTTTGAAATTGAATTTGTGCTCTAATTGGAGCATGCTAAGATGTAGTCACTGGGAGCATTTCTTGGTGATTTGTTAATGCTATTGTTTTGAAACCATACTTTGAAACTGTTAATCTTGTGCACTTAATGGTCAATGCTATTGTTGTTGTAATTCACTTGTTTGTTGTTATCTGTGCAGGAAAGTGATGTAAAGTGGGCATCTAGATGGCATGCCTATCTCTTAATGAGTGATGACCAAATTCACTGGTTCTCAATTGTCAATTCATTGATGATTGTTCTCTTCCTCTCTGGCATGGTTGCTATGATTATGCTGAGGACACTGTACCGGGACATATCCAAGTATAATGACCTTGAGACCTAAGAAGAAGCCCAGGAAGAGACTGGTTGGAAGCTTGTTCATGGTGATGTTTTCAGGACTCCATCAAATTCAGATTTGCTCTGTGTCTATGCTGGTACCGGTGTCCAATTCCTTGGAATGATCGTTGCCACCATGCTCTTTGCCATTCTCGGGTTCCTTTCCCCTTCAAACCGAGGTGGTCTTATGACGGCTATGCTCTTGCTGTGGGTTTTCATGGGTATTTTCGCAGGCTATGCCGCTGTACGTCTGTACAAAATGTTCAAAGGAATAGAGTGGAAGAAAATTACCGTGAGGACTGCGATTACCTTCCCGGGTACTGTTGCTGTAGTTTTCCTCTTTCTAAATACTCTCATCTGAGGTCAAAAATCATCGGGCGCTGTGCCATTCGGGACAATGTTTGCTTTGGTGTTCCTGTGGTTTGGAATTTCAGTTCCACTCGTGTTTGTTGGAAGTTATATTGGGTTCAAGAAACCAGCCATTGAGGATCCCGTGAAGACTAACAAGATCCCAAGACAGATCCCTGAGCAGGCTTGGTACATGAATCCTGCCTTCTCGATCCTCATCGGAGGAATACTGCCATTCGGAGCAGTTTTCATTCTTCATCCTAACTTCCATCTGGCTGAACCAGTTCTACTACATCTTTGGTTTCCTCTTCCTAGTGTTCATAATCCTCATCATCACATGCACTGAATCACCATCGTGCTCTGCTACTTCCAGCTGTGCAGTGAGGACTACCTGTGGTGGTGGAGGTCCTACCTTACATCAGGCTCATCTGCTCTGTACCTCTTCCTCTACGCTACATTCTACTTCTTCACGAAGCTCGAAATTACGAAGCTGGTTTCGGGGGTATTGTACTTCAGATACATGGGCATCGTTTCCTACGCATTCTTCGTTGTGACTGGTGCGATCGGATTCTATGCTTGCTTTTGGTTCACACGGCTCATCTATTCATCCGTGAAAATTGATTAATTCTTGCCGAACTCGTTCTCTTCACCAAATCTGGGTAAGACTGAAAAAAGAATTAGTGAACAAAACTATGGTTTCAGATATGTGTAAACGTAATTAATTACTCATTTTTGTATTGAGGAAGACGTTGGTAATTCTCATGTAACGACCCCCTTTTATTTTTTTGGTTTCAGAATTTACATTTTTATTTCATCAATATAATAGATTGTAAGATTGGTCATGAATCTTGATGCATTTATTTGATTCATCTAATTTAGTTTTTTTTTAACTTTTAGAACAGTGGAATATGATTGTTTTGTTGGATCCAACATTCCAATCTCATAATATTTCCTTCTGGTAAATTCTGTTTCTTTTTTCATTCCATGCATTCACCTGTTGCTAGAAATTAAGTCGTAGCATGCAAACGACAATGGCTGTGGTTGAAAAATACTAAAGATTAGTCCCTTTCCAAAACAAGAAGCTATGCATCTAAACTATGCATCTAAGCTACTCATCCTTCTCCATCTTCTGTTATTTTGGATCGATAGAGAAGGATTACAAACTATGCATCTATAACTATAACTACTTATTAGTCCCTTTCCAAAAAAAAGAAGCTACTTATTAGTAGGGTGAGTATCCTTTGGCTCGGCGATACCGACGGTGACCTTAGCAATATCACTGGCGGTTGCTTCAGGTTTTTTTTTGGCATACAAAACCATGATACTTTTTTTTTTTTTTTAGTATTTCAAAGGAAAAGTAAACATGAACAACGTAAACATATACCTTTACTGAACAACATAAACAAAAAACTGCATCTTTGGACGAACTATACTCCAACTAATTACCAAATTCATCATACCATTTAGGATTAAAACGTCATTGAATACTTCCAATTAATGTTTTAGGGAACTCTATGTCTCGTGGTTGACAAGTACCTTTCAACATATTTGATCCCGACCAACAGCCACAAAATAAAAAACGGAGTCGACTAAAATATTTTAAAATCAATCGCCGATTCACCCATTCGTACCAAATATTCGATTGATGGACGACCAAAATTTAATTTTAAAAATACGAAACTTTGTCTAATTAATTTAAAATGCAAAATTGGACCAAACCGTTAATCGATTTGTTAAATTGAGGATATGTAATTAATCTAGACATGTAGCACTAATTATTTAACAACAGATTGGGTATCAATTTACTCAATAAGGCAAGCAATTTGATTTAATTATCAAATGGCTTAGTATAGGGAAAAAAAATTCTGATCCAGCCCAGCGTGGGCAGGAGCCCACGGTGGCCCTGGGCTGGATCCGCCCCTGTCTATAACTATAACTACTTATTAGTCCCTTTCCAAAAAAAGAAGCTACTTATTAGTAGGGTGAGTATCCTTTGGCTCGGCGATACCGACGGTGACCTTAGCAACATCACTGGCGGTTGCTTCAGGTTTTTTTTTTTGCATACAAAACCATGTAACTGATGGCAGCGGTGATGGCGACGCCAACAACTGCTATATGGGCCATGCTAAAGGGCAGGTTGCGGCGCTGGTGCAGAACCCCACCTGGGTTGTGACCTGGTGGCCTTCTCGATCCTTCAACTCCGGCTGTTTTCACTTCTTCGCTGCTCATCTTGTGAGTATCTGCATTCTTCCTCCACTCCTCACGCCCTGCCATCTCTCTCTCTCTCTCTCTCTGCAAAAGATTCTACTGATTATTATTCCGAGAAATGGGTGAGGGTCGAAGCAGAAAACTCGATGGGGTTAAGTAACACGGCCGACGTAACATTGTTGGCACGTTTGAGCACTCGAAACGTGTAGGCTCTGACGATTCAACACGTAGTGGTTGCATGTTAGTCTCTCCGAGTGGACACAAACTTGAAGGATTTATGGGCCGACCATTGGTTATCTTCGTTGCAAAGAGCCCAGCCTTTCAAAAATAGGCCCATTTTAATATGCTTGTTTGTGTATGAAAAATTAATCTATTTTTTCTCTCAAATAACCCAACAGAGTGTGAAAATATAAAATTTAATCGTTTTAATCCGGCGTATGGAAGAATAAGAAAAAATAATTTTGGGTTGGGTCTTTTTTTTTTCTTTTGGTTTTTGGATCGGACATTTGATCGTTTTAATCCTTCCGAAATTAATAAATACATATTTTGCTACTAATCCAATGGCAAAAACAGTAATTGTCTTCGATTTTGACAAAACAATTATCGATTGCGATTGCGATGAGTGGGTCTTTGATGAGTTTGGTCTTAATGACTTGTTCTCTTTGCTCTTCCCTACCTTGCCCTTGAACCTTGTCATGGTAATTACTTTTCTAATTAATGGTTTTCTTTTCAGAATAGGATGATGGAGGAGCTTCATTCTCGAGGCAAAACAATTCAGGATATTTCAGAATGCTTGAGACAGATTCCAATGAATCCTAGGATCATCTCTGTAATTAAATCAATTCACGCCTCTGGCTAAATTTAAACTAGGAGCTTCTTTGGTGATACTCATGTTCTTTTATTTTAGTTTCGGACGCGTCTTTTTAGTTGTTACAATCGAATTGAAGACGACAATAATTTCCGGACTCTTAAGCCTCTTTTAGGTACCAAAGAGGAAGAATATAAATATTACAATGTGCAATTAAGCAGATAACTAGATTCACTTGCGGATATGTTGATAAAACAAGGTCTGATCTTTCACAATCCACGACAGAAAAAACAACAACCCAGCTTTTTAGGGGTGTAAGAAAACCGGATCGAACCGGAACCGGAGCATTTTGCACCGAACTGGACCGAACTAAAAAGTTCCGGTTCAGTCCGGTTCTCTTTGAAGCAGAACCGAAAATTTCCGGTTCAGTCCGGTTCTACTACTACCAAAATCCGTAAACCGAACCGTAGAACCGGAAGAACCGGTATATATATATTTAATATATATAAATATAAATATATGCAATAATTATCAAATGTTTCCTTTGCTTCAGTGGTTAAAAACCTTGGTTTTAGGCTAAAGGGAGGGGGTTCGAATCCCCTCCCGCTCAAATTGTTTTTTGCTTTCATTTTGGATGGTACCAAAACCTAAAATCAAAACCTAAAATCATTTCATTTTTTTACATTCATTCATTCTCTTCTCTCCATCGCGCCGCTGCTCCTCCAATGGCCTAAATCTAAAATCCCGAAATCCCTCATCCTTCTTCGCTGTTCTCTCCGACGAAATCACTCATCCCTCTTCGCCGCTCGTTCCCCCATCTCAGCCAAATTTGAAACCAAAACCCCTCATCCCTCTTCGTCGTTCGCTCCTCCATCTCAGCCAAATTTGAAACCCCTCATCCCTCTTAGTCGTTCGCTCCTCCATCTAGCAGCCGTGTCGCTCCCTCGTCGCTTGGCGCAACGTCGTTTCCTCCCTCGCCGCTCGCCGCCGCATCGTTCCCTTGTTCGCTCCCTCACCGCAAGGCGCAGCGTCGTTTCCACCCTCGATCCGCTCCGCCGACACCACGACAACAACCTACGAAGAACATGAACTCAAACACTGCATCAATCAATGTAAGTCATTAGATGCATGTGGAAAATATTTTACAGGATTTTAGCCTAATGTTAAAGGATTTTAGTTACCCTACCATCTTATTTTCAGTATGTTTTCACTCCTGGAGGATGTATTATTGATATTGTTCTCACTTAAGCGTGGTCGTTTTAGTTTTAGTTGAATAACTATAGCGATGTTGTGCTGCTGTTGTTGTTGTGCTGCTGCTGTTGTTGTGCTGATATTGATTAGTTTCTGATGTTGTGCTGCTGTTGTTGTTGTTCTGCTATTTGTAAATGACAGCCCTTGCGAACATTACATTTGCACCTCCAGTGATAGATATTATCTCATAAGGATTTTAATTGATGGTTGCAGGTTAGTCAAGTTCTTAATAGATCTTTCTTCCATTTTTTAATTTCTGGATTAAGAGTCTGTGTTAAGAAAATCTCAAAATACATTTCATGCTTAAGTAACTAAAATTGCCAAACATTGTATGAGGTACATTTTGAGATTTTCTTTACGTGGGTACTTTAATTGAGAATTCTGACAAACATAAGTCTTAAACAACCTTATGCAGCATCTTTTTACCATATAAATGCTTGTGCTTACCTGCTTCAGGAACTCCTGGGACTTTGTCAACCATCAGCTTGGCATTACTGATCTTAGGCCCTTCTTTTGTTTTCCTTGTACCTGAGGATTATTTATCCATGGCAGGTCGCGTTACAGGTTGCTGTTGCTCTCCTCTCTGTTGTAGGAGGGTCTGCTGCTTTTGCTACAACAAATTTTGTATCCAACTTGCAAAAATCAAATTGAATTATGTCATTAAATTTTGTATTCATAATTTCTGGATGTTTTTTAAATTATAGGTGATTTAATGTTAATTAATGGGCTTTAGTTCAATTAGGTTGGGTGATCGTGAGACTGAAATAAAGGATGGTTGTTTTTTATTCATTTTTTTTAATGTATTTTTTAATTTTTTTTTTTTAAAAAAAAGGAAAAAAAAAACCGGAACCGGACCAAACTGCCGGTTCGGTCCGGTTCCAGGCTGGACAGAACCGGAAATTTCCGGTTCGGTCCGGTTCCAGGCTGGACAGAACCGGAAATTTCCGGTTCAGTCCGGTTCCAAGCCCAAAACCGGACCGAACCGGACCGGTTACACCCCTACCGCTTTTACAAAAGGAGAACACAACTGAAAAGAAAAGAATATAGATATATAATAAATTACAGGCATCTAAAATTACTTTATTATTATTTGATTGATGAGAATCCTGATCATCATCAAGTTCAATCTCCGCGGACAGAAACGTAGAAAACGATACTCGAACGCAAAACAATACTTTTCTTATTTTATAATAGATATTATTATATTATTATCGAATTATAAGTTCATTAGTTTTTTTTGTCGAAATAAATCCATTGGTTGAGTAATAATGTACCCTATGGTTTTGGATATTGTTACTATTTATAAATAATGAATTTTTTTTTCTGTTTTATTGTTTATTAAAGAATTGAAAAGGTGGATGTAGATGATCGGTTGTTTGTATTTGTGTCAGAGGTGATAAAGCGTGGATAACGACAAGAATTCGAATCTCACATTTCCTTATTAAAAAATAAAATGAAAATGAAACTAAAAAAAGAAAAAAGAGATGGGCCCTGGCATTTCTTTTGGACATTTAGCCCCTGATGGAATGGGCCGACAACTTTTAAGGAACTTTGGGCCGTAAAGGTGAGCATCCGTAATGCCAGCCTATATCCATGCCATGTGGAGCTACGGGTGTCAACGACGCCGTTTTGGTTAGGTAAATGGTTTAGGGTTTAGTGTTTAAGCTAGAACGACGCCGTCTTGGTTAGGTAAATGCACAAACAATCCCCAAATATATCAGCACCCGCAGCCCTAATTCACAAAAATGAATTTGGGTCGGCCACCGCTGTTCTTCTGCTTGTTCGTAAAGGTAATTGTTCTCCTCAATCTCTGTCTCGCCAATCACTGATTCAATCTGCTTCACAATGTTTCTGACCAATTTGTTTTCTTGTTTTTTCTCCATGCGTTCATCAGCTGTTCATCATCTGACCAATTTGAACCCTCCCATCTTTTCATCGTTTTCATTCCACCTCCCACTCTCAGGTAAATAGTCTTCTCAGGAACACGCGATTTTAGCATATATAAGTTCACCAAATCCTGCCTTTTGTTTGTTTGTCTGATATCGGAAGCCATATCATCTGTTCTGCTGTTATCGAAAAAATTGTATATAAAAGGTAACGTGTTGTGCATGATCGTGATTGTTACAGACCTGTTATCTTTGGGAAGTTGACACAATACGTAAAAAGGAGTCTGGAGCTGTTGCGGATTTGATCAGGTATATGGTGGCTATTCTTTATATATACATGTTCTACATTCTTATGTTTGTTCGCAGAGGTAATAGTTTTCATCAATGCTGCTTTGGTCTGCCTGACGATGTTTCTGACCAATTTGTTTTCTTGTTTTTTTCTCCGTGCGTCCATCAATTTTGGTGCTATTTATTCTTCTTCGCACCCTATTCAAACAGAAATTGGGGGCTGAAGGGACACAACGGTAAATGCACAAACAATCCCCACATATATCACCACCCGCAAATAGCCCTAATTCACAAAAGTTAATTTGGTTCGGGCACCGCTGGGATCTGCATTCTTCTGTTTGTTCGTAAAGGTAATTGTTCTCCTCAATCTCTGTCTCGCCAATCACTGATTCAATCTGCTTCACAATGTTTCTGACCAATTTGTTTTCTTGTTTTTTCTCCATGCGTTCATCAGCTGTTCATCATCTGACCAATTTGAACCCTCCCATCTTTTCATCGTTTTCATTCCACCTCCCACTCTCAGGTAAATACTCTTCTCAGGAACACGCGATTTTAGCATATATAAGTTCACCAAATCCTGCCTTTAGTTTGTTTGTCTGATATCGGAAGCCATATCATCTGTTCTGCTGTTATCGAAAAAATGTATTTAAAAGGTAACGTGTTGTGCATGATCGTGATTCTTACAGACCTGTTATCTTTGGGAAGTTGACACGATACGTAAAAAGGAGTCTGGAGCTGTTGCGGATTTGATCAGGTATATGGTGGCTATTCTTTATATATACATGTTCTACATTCTTCTGTTTGTTCGCAGAGGTAATAGTTTTCATCAATGCTGCTTTGGTCTGCCTGACGATGTTTCTGACTCATTTGTTTTCTTGTTTTTTTCTCCTTGCGTCCATCTATTTTGGTGCTATTTATTCTTCTTCGTACCCTATTCAGACAGAAATTGGGCTGAAGGGACACAACGGTAAATGCACAAACAATCCCCACATATATCACCACCCGCAAATAGCCCTAATTCACAAAAGTTAATTTGGTTCGGGCACCGCTGGGATCTGCATTCTTCTGTTTGTTCGTAAAGGTAATTGTTCTCCTCAATCTCTGTCTCGCCAATCACTGATTCGATCTGCCTAACAATGTTTCTGACCAATTTGTTTTCTTGTTTTTTCTCCATGTGTTCATCATCTGCTCATCATCTGACCAATTTGAACCCTTCCATCTTTTCATCGTTTTCATTCCACCTCCCACTCTCAGGTAAATACTCTTCTCAGGAACACGCGATTTTAGCATATATAAGTTCACCAAATCCTGCCTTTTTTTTGTTTGTCTGATATCGGAAGCCATATCATCTGTTCTGCTGTTATCGGAACTCTGTGCTTGACCAGATACCTGTTTTATATGGGGGGCATATAGATAGATATATTAAATGTTGATGAATTTCTTGTGCACTTATGATTTTGTTATTATTTAGGCAAACCTCATATCTTAGCACATGATCTTGTCAAAGGTTAGTAAATAGCATCAGCACCTTCGTAGCGTAGCAAGTAACCAAGTGACATAGTTTTGTTATATCAGGAGTACCGGTACTCCTATTTTTATTCCTATCCCAGTCCCAACCTCTAAGTTGTAGTTGCTGCATGCTGACAATTTTTCAGGATTTGTTTCATTTCTTGCACGTTACAGTTCAATTTGTTTATATGCATTATTTCGGTCTAGAACACACACTAACAAAGATTACACACACACTAACAAAGATTACATTTTGGTTGTCAAGGTGGTCAGTTCTTCAACAACAAAAATATGACTTCACGTCATTGGGAGCCAAGTCTGACGAATATCTGTTGTTACAATCCATATTCAAACTCCGTGTGGTACAACTCGAGTGATATACTTCCTCCGGTCTCTGCGCAAGGACCTGTAGGTAATAATTTGTGTTTGTAGTAGTTGAACGTGTGTGGAGTAGTGTTCTCTATTTATTGTTGTATTTGTTTTTATTGCCTGTCTTTTGTTTCTGTTTATGTTTTATCTGTTTCTGTGGATGTTTCATCTATTTTTCATTTTTCATGTTTTGGTAGGTAACGGCTCTGCCCATGCTCTGATATGTGCGGTTGAAGCCCGATTCCGTAAGGCTCGGCCATGGGCTCCTAATCCAAAGAGTATTTGGAGACTGTCCCTGAGGGATCTACTTAATACGCTGGAAGCTGGGACAGGTAAATTGGAAGGTTTTTCTTGG
This sequence comes from Viola odorata, assembly GCA_963691705.1. Classification (NCBI taxonomy): domain Eukaryota; kingdom Viridiplantae; phylum Streptophyta; class Magnoliopsida; order Malpighiales; family Violaceae; genus Viola; species Viola odorata. The sequence goes on from OY829546.1 coordinate 1,795,469, forward strand.
GATAATCTTAGTTTGGCTATGGTACGTAGTGGCGTCGGACTGTACGACGACCATGAAGCGAGGGACGGGATGGACAATAAGCATCCGGTTTGTTTATTTAATTATTTAATTATTTAATTATTTAATTATTTAATTATTTAATTATTTAATTATGTCACTAATTAATTATACATTCTTCTTACAGCCTAATACTAAATTTCGCCCATCACGTATTGATGTGTATGGATCTGATGTGCATACAGCGCCGGTGAAGGTAGCGGGGGTAACGCAGAAGTGGAACTCAATGACAGTAGAAGGGAAGGTAATACGAATTGATGAGGTTATGAATGAAATTGCAAATGGTGGCCCTGTGCTGGCTAGTTTCTTTATGGATTGGGACTTTACCTCTTGGAGTAAGGAAAATGCCAAGACCCTTGTGTATACAGGAAAATTTCGTGATGAATTGTCAGATTCTGAGCAAGACTTAAGGCGTCATCATCTAGTGTCACTTGTGGGATGTGGAGGACAAGATTTAACAAAAGCATTCTTTATAGCTCAGAATTCTTTTGGGATGGATTGGGGACATGATGGATTTTTTTTGCTGGATCCAAGTTGCATTGAAATGATTGGTGTTCCAATTTTATAGCTCAGAATTCCTCAAGTCCAAGACCAGTTCAATCTCCGGACAGAAACGTAGAAAACAATACTCGAACTTAAAACTCTACTTTCCTTTTTAATAGATATTATTACTGAATTACAACAAGTTCATTGGTTGAGTAATGTACTCTGTGGTTTTGAGTATTGTTACTATTTATGAATGATGAATTTTTGTCTGTTTTATTGTTTATTAAAGAATTGGAAAGGTGGATGTAGATGATCGGTTGCTAGTATTTGTGAGAGGGTTCGAATTTCACATCTCTCTATTAAAAAAGAGAGTGAAAATGGAACTAAAAAAGAGAGGAAAAAGCTCTTTGGTAGTTCAAAAATCTAAGCATGGGCCCTGGCATTTCTTGGCATTTCTTTTGGACATTTAGCCTCTGATGGAATGGGCCGACAGCTTTTAAGGAGCTTTAGGCCGTAAAGGTGAGCATCCGTAAGGCCAGCCTATATCCATGTCATGAGGAGCGGTCAATAGTTCAATTATGAAAAGAAAAGAAAAAAGTGATTGATAATAATAGTAATAATTCAATAAAATATTACGCCTCATGTTCAACCAATCAAGATCCGAAATTGGGTATGTTTTATATGATTTTAAATTGGTCAAAGACATAAATTCTAAAAGAATAAAATCCAAAAAAAAAAAATAATAATGTTCTAAGGGCAGGTACGGGCACAGGCGTTCGACACCGTGGTCGCATCGGAGAGGTTAAGTTATGGAAGCATCCAAATCACAGGTTAGGAGTAGGTAAGGCCGTAAGGGTAGATTAGGTATGTTACAAAAGGAATAATACCTAACGCAAAAACACGTACTAAACAAAATAAATAAAAAGAAGAAGCGGCTAAACCTAAACTAACTCATCATTCCAGAGCATGTTTAGAATCGCTTTTTGTTTTTTTTCAACACTAGTTTAATAGTTAAAATTACTTTTGATATAAGTATATACTTTGATGTTTCTATTAAAAGCAATTCTGGCAATTGAATCAATGGTGAGGAAAAATAGAATACGATTCCAAATAAACCTTAAATAATAAAAATGTAGAGCTTCACTTCACCTCACTTCTTGCTCCGATCTGTCCATTCCGGACAAAAAACTAACCAATTTAATCATGCCTATATAATTCTTTTTTAATGCATTAAACTAATGATAATATTGGAGCTAAAAAAAGAGTGCAGAGAATCTGGAATTAACTCAACAACATACCTTTCTGCCATTAATCACCATCACCACTACCATAAATTTTAATTATACCACAATTCGAAAAGGTGACCAATCATTTTAGACCAATTTTGGTTGACACCCTCCTATCTCCATTAAAATAGTGACATTCCACTCACCACAACACATCAACAAAGCCTCAGCCACAAAAATTTAATAAACAAAAATGCGTTCACGAAAAGCCCTGCCTCTAAAATTAGTCCCTTAACCTTATCATCAAAGACATGCAAAGCTTGAATTGACAGCAGAAATCACAAGTCCAATAACCAAATCCTGCTATTTATAATTATTAATTTATTATTACTTCAATTTTGCTGCTTATCGATGTAAAAAAAAATTATTCCAAGGATTTACAAGTAACTGACCTTACCCCTCTCTCCTGAACTTCCCCGATTTAACATTTTATGATTACAAATGAAAGAATGGCCACTTCTGCTGTCTTTCTAATACTTTTTATCCCATGTATCTTTCTTATCCTTTTGCTCTATCTACATCCTCTACTAATCCCCAAGAAATCAAAGAAAATAAATACATTGCGCAAACTCGACCTGTCCATATCCTTTCAGAGCTCATAGGTATTCGTGTTTTTATCGGTTTTAACTTCAAACCCATGCTTTCTGGTGATAGAAGCTCGGGAGAAATACAGATTGGACTTAAGGTGCTTCTTGGGCTGAGATTTAACTTTTGTCGGGCTGTACATACCATATACCCTGAGAAAGTACTCCATTGGTATTAGCATGGCGTGGGGCTGCTCCTCTGTCACGATTGACCCGCATGCTTGAACCTGTAGTTCCCATACACCCGCCCTTTAGTAAGCAAAATTTGCTGTCACGCTTAATATACTCATGCAAACTACTATTATAAAGTATAACCAGCAGGCATAGATCTATGCTGCATACCTCGACCAAGGCACTGTATCTTCTATCTAGCTTTGAAGTCATGTGGAGAGCCTCGGAGTGGAAAGGAGAGTTTTCCCCAACAAATATTAGGGACCGACATTGCAGTTTTCCCAATCCTTCACTAATGTCTCGTCTCCTGTTGTGTGTCATCAAAGAACATCAATTAGCACAAGCGTCTCATTGTTTCCTCTCTGTCAATGTGTTGCCAAGTGCAAGCAAGTAAATGGAAAAAGTATGCTGAAGACAGGGATTTACCCATTAATTGCTTGAAGAAACCGCCAAACATTTAAGCTCTGCCTTTCATCTAGCAACTGAAAAGAAGCACGTCATAAGATTTGGAATACAGTTTCTAATTTCTCTCTTCTTGTTAACTAGAGGAAGTAATTGGTTTTGACAGGCAACTTTAAGTTTATGAGCACAGATCACGAAGACTGGATAAGTAACAGTAGGAGAACTTACTCTTCTGCAGGAGTGAACTATATCTGATTCTGGTACTTGAGCACTGCCATGGACTTCCTGCCATAGTCATTAAGAATCGGGTTAGTCAGCCAGCAAAAACATTCTACATATCCATCAGAAATGCTAGAAGTACAAGAATACCTTACTGAAATATCGTTTTAGCAACAACTCTTTCCCACTCCACACATGCCATAGTAATAGAGTAAGTTAGACATGACCTGCAAATAATTTTAAGGATGTGTAAGCATAACATTACTTGTTTACTTGATCTCAAAGAAACCACAAAAAAGGTCAAGGAAGGGTACCTTATTACACAACCATTCTGTCCAAGAGGGAGGATTGCAAAGTGGGGAAATAAGGATCAACCCAAGAACACGCTGCCTATATCCCATCTGTGGTCAAGTAAACAAAAATGAACAGTAAATCCCACTAGTCTAAAAGGAATTCTGAAATATTGGCATGAAAACAATGTGTGCCACATCAGAGAAGAAATCATACGGCAAAGATTGTGAGAATGTGAGCTCCAGCTGTAACCCCCATACACATCACTGCATCAAGTCTGCAAAAGGGGGAAAACAAATAAGATAAAAAGACTATCCCATATCGCTTCCTTTAAGTCTTCATCCGTAATTTAAAAACAAAAAAAGAAGCACAAAAAAACTCTACAGTAATGATACAAATATTAAAAAGGTATGTGTGGTAGGTTCATGTGGATTATCCACCACTAGGATGCATGAGTCTCACGTAGACTATGGATTGTTGTATATAAAATTAAAGCACAAACAGTAATATCATTACCCAAAATAGTTGAGAACCTCAACAATTTGGTCAGCCAAGTCAGCAGCAGAAAGCACTGGAGCATCAGGGCTAATCACAGCCGCTCCTAACTGCAATAGTTCTTGAAGAAAGTTCCGAATGAGAAATTAAGAAAAAACATAGCATTCTGTAAAACAAATACTTAAGAAGTGGATGCATTGAGAAACATGGAAACAGTTAAAACAAAGTGAAGTGCAAAGCTACAAACCTCTGCCCAGGCGGACTAATATGATATATGCAAAAGTTGTGAAGGAGCAAGGAACATGCTTCAGGGCAAAAGAATAATCCTTGGAAACAAGATATATCTGCTCAAGACATACAGACAAGACTAAGTTAGAGTATGGTTGGCATTAGGCCTACAGAAATAGAGCAATCCATATGAAGTTTCTAGTGTCCTCTAACTAATAATTTGGTTAATGGAACAAATAAAGATATGAACTTCTTAGTGATCTAACTTGTGCTTAGCATGTGAATGAACTGCTATGAAAGTCTAATAAGAAGATAGTAATGCAAAACCATCTTTGCATTGAGATTTGAATGCTAACCATGACTGAAACAATTGAGCAAAAGCATAACATCTGAGTGTCCTCACGATTTAAAGCCAAATCTGGATAAGTAACAAGAGCAGGCTTGTCCCGGTCTCCATATACCGAAACACAAACATGGCCAAAGCAAGATTCTATTAGATACTCCTGCACAGAGATGGCAAATGAAATATTTTACTCAGTTAAGCACTAAAAAGAAAATCAAATCAAACAAAATAAAATAAACCTTGTAGCCACACATCCAGAGGTGAAAAAGATAAAATGCAATTCAGCTATGCCCTCCCAACAACTATGAGCACCAACAAGAACCAAACACCTTAAATTATCATCAAATACTCACTTCACTTATTCCACAAAAAGACATTATTTGTTACAAGGCAAAGCCCAAATTAAGTATATCTTGACAAAAGGCAGATAGTATTTGAATGATTAAAAGCTCCTTTTTCCCAGAAATGTGAATCCTAACTTAACCAATATATCCACTAATAAACACTGCATTAAAAGAAATAATAGCATAAATATAATCAAATAATGCAAAACAAGAGATTACTTGCCAAACATAAAAACAATAATGAAACCGAAAATGGGAAGGATGTCTCAATTGCTATTTTCAATTATCATATCCAAAAACAAAAAAGAAAACAACATCAAACATTATTTTCTTTGCTTTTCATTTCCATCGCCCTTTTCCTGCACTTTTTCAGTAATTAAACAGGTTTACGAAAATCAGCACCGTATGATGCGCGCATAAACAAACAAACCTACACGCGTATATGCGAATGTAGGTAAGTTAAGCAGTGTACCTTTCCGGCGAGACATGGAGTATCCATATCAATGGAGACAGTCGCTTGAATCCGCCATTGTCGTCCTCTCTCTCTCTCTCTCTCTCTCTCTCTCTCTCTCTCTCTCTCGCTCTCTTCAAGTTGAGGAGGAAGAGTTAAGGCTTCTTCTCTTCCTCCATGCTTATATATATCAATACCTCTCCCCCTTTCTCTCTCGTTGTTTCTGAAATTTCATCTTTTTTAAAAAATTTTCTTTCCTCTTTTTTAATATTTTATTTTTTTTAAGAAAAAAAAAGGAAAAAAGGGTTAACTCGTGGTTAACTCGTGAGTGAGTCACCGACGCAGAAGAAAGCAGCGAGCCAGCGACTCACGAGCGATCTCCGTACTCACAGGTAATAACCAGAGACTAGGGTTTGTGTATATAAATAAACCATGGTTAGCCAGATCGACAGTTTTCCTCTTTTACCATTTTGCCCCTTCATTGGATATTCCAAATTGAGGTAATGCCCTTTTGGACCCTGTACTCGGCTGAAATTGCCTTAATAGACCTCTAACGGAAAAAATTACCCTTTTAGATCCTGTACTCGGTTGAAATTGCCTTTTTGGATCCTCCGTCAATACGTGACAGTTAAGTGCTGACGTGGATTTAATTTCTTTAATTTTTTCACTTCCAAAAATACGTGTCACTGCCACGCCTAATTGCCACGAATTGACGGAGGGTCCAAAATGACAATTTCAGCCGAGTATAGGGTTCAAAAGGGAAATTTATCCAAGTACAGGGTCTAAAAGGGCACGTATCTTTTGTATTTATTTTTACATAATCCTCGTAATTCTTACATAATTTATTTCTTAATAAAATTTTCTATTTAAAATTTTAAATAAACTCTTCTAATTAATTTTAAAATATAAAAAGGGAAAAAAATATCTTTTAGTTTAGAAGAAAAAAAGAAAGATGAGGAGTTAAGTTTAATTTAGAAGGAAAAAAGAAAGAAAAAAAGAAATACAATTAGTAATGCATAATACATTAATACAATTTAAATTAAAAATATAAAATTCTAAAAATTAGTAATTACATTTTTTATGACAATTGATATGATTTTCTCCTACAATAATATAATTCTTTTTTTATTAAGTAAAATATTGAACAATAAACATATATCCACAATATACCTTAAATAGATAATTTTATTAAGAAATAAATTATGTAAGAATTATGAGGATTATGTAAAAATAAATACAGAAAATACGTGCCCTTTTAGACCCTGTACTCGGATAAATTGCTCTTTTGAACCCTGTACTCGGCTGAAATTGCCCTTTTGGACCCTTCATCAATTCATGGCAATTAAGTACTGACATGGCAGTGACACGTATTTTCGGAAGTGAAAAAATTAAAAAAATTAAATCCACGTCAGCACTTAACTACCACTTATTGACGTAGGGTCCAAAAGGGCAATTTCAGCCGAGTATAGGATCTAAAAGGGCAATTTTTTCCATTAGAGGTCCATTAGGGCAATTTCAGCCGAGTACAAGGTCCAAAAGGGCATTACCCGAAAGTCATTCCATTAAATAATAAATACTCTCCATTTTATTTTTTTACTTATTTTATTATTAAAAGTCATAAAAACAAAGACTCCCTTTTCTTTCCTTATATATATATTTTTTTAATTACCCTTTTTTTAGTGCTCTTTTTTGTTCCAGTTATGATAATACTCCACCTTGCAACCACGAAAGATCGAGCTGGAGTATTATCTAAAAAAGAAAACCAAAGATTTACATTCTTGTTTTTGTCCATTTTTTAAATGATTTTTTATTTATTTTCGGTGTTAAAATATTTAATCAATTTGGTAAGAAAAAAAAATATTGTTCATGGTTCTAAATAGTGACGGATCCTGCCCTCGATGTTTGGGGGGACGAGATCAGTGACAGATCTAGGATTTGTATTCAGAGGGTACGGGTGTTCGGGGGCGCTGCCCCCGATATATATTTTTTTGAGTATTTTTAAAGGGAAGACAAGCGAGCTAAACGAAAAATTGAAAAAATACTTAAGAGTATTTGTATCCGTCACTAAATAACAAATATTTAGATAAAAATTAATTATACATTATAATTCATACAATATACGTACATTTTACAATTGTTATCTACTTTAGGATTCGAATTGAATAAGAGATTGAGAGGGTGATCGATATGTGATGATTTAGTGTAGAAATTGAATTAAATGGAGGGATTGGATTTCGGTAAAAATTTAATTGGCTTTGGCATGGGTTTATTGGTAGTGATGATTTGGGAAATTAGGATTTGGGTGTGGGATGGGTTTCAATTTTTTTTAACTTTTATCTCTTACGTTCGAACTTTTATCATTTACGAGCGAATTTTTATCGAACTATAGAGCGGACTTTTTGTTACTTATTGTGTACTAATTATTTTGCTTTATTTTATTCCACACTTTAACAATTTCGGTTCGAGTTTTTATTCATTTTTAGGTGAAATTACTCGTATTATCGGCTCGAACCGAACCAGCAATGTATATATGTATATATTAAATTCGAATTTTTATTCATTTTTAGGTAATATTGTTCGTATTATTGGCTCGAACTAACAATGTATATATTAATTATTATTTTTAAAGTTTGGGGGGGGGGGGGGTAATTAATTCAAAACTCCATGGACATGCATAAGAGAGTTGACCTTGAATTACTTCTTTAATCATTTGTTAGTTTTTGACCTTGGTTTTTGTGAATTGGTTTTATATTGCATTTTCTTATAAATGAATAAATACCCTATAGAATATCTAAAAGATTACTAAAATTCTATTTTTTTTCCAATATTGTGACACCATTTTGAAATATTAGTGTGTTTACATAATTTTTAAGTTTTTTTTATTATTAATTATTATTACAATATTATGGATCAAACTCATAATTTTACGTTATAAAAACGACATGCACTAATCAGTTGAACTGCAATTCGCACTAGATTGATTCATTATGGAGTGTTCTCAGTCACAACACTTATTTTTTTTCTATACAAAAATTAAATCAACGACTTTTTATTTAAAGGACGAGCATGTGGAGATTTTTCAACCAAAATGATGGTAAGATTTAAATGGTGAAGGGGGAGCATTACTCACATTAGCCCACGTCATGTAATTTAATGGGTCCACAACATGTAATGTAATTCATTTTCGATTTGAGTTGGTGTCTGTCCTTACCATTCACCAGACAGTGACCCACAAGTCCCTCTTACGGCTGCTTTCACGTCTTTGTAAAAAACGTTTTTCCCTAAGAAAATAATTAAAAGAATAAAAATTGAGATTCCATCAAGAATTGCCAATTTAACACACACCAAAAATGACGTGTTAATTTGCTATTAGCTATAGAATTACAGTTTCAGTTTGTGTTTATCTTAAATTTTTTAATTTTAACTTTTTTATTGTTCTTCGATGTTGATATTTTTTTAGTTTTTTTTAATAAAATTGATTTCTAAATCCATTCAGTATTCGGTCATCATATTACTTGAGCTATATACGTAGAATCCTGAAAGGTTTGTGTAATTTATCAATATACATTATACAGCATTGTTCATTTTCTTTTTCCTTTTCTTTGACGCATTATTCCTTCCTGGTTTCTTATATTCAGTGTAATCAATGTTAAACAACTCTCCCATGGCTACGTTCCTCGGTTTTCTCGAATCCAATACCAAGTTACTTCGTGGGGAGACCTGAAAATCATCAATCTCAAAACGGACCAAACCCCGAAGCAGAAATCTCTTCCCATATCCTTAGGTATCGTGAAATTTTAAAGTAAATGACTCGTATATTAATCGAGCATGTTGTTTTCATTCCTCAGTCTGTATTCAAATCAAAATACTCCCTCTGGTCTTGATAATATGTCATTTACTGTTCCGGCGTGCTTTTCTAAACGCGCCGGAATAGTAAACGACATATTATCAAGACCAGAGAGAGTATAAAATATAAATTAAAGGTAGATAAATCGTATACTTTTAAAATAACCCTGACAATATATGGATAGTTTGTGGGGGAATTACTAATATCTTACTATTTTATTTTATTTTAAAAAATTATCTAATGTTGATTAAATGTGTGTGTAGTTAATAAATAAATAAATGCATCACTTGACGACACGTCACCCATTAAAACGGCAAGGCAAATCTCGTTAATGTGGGAGTGGGAGTAAGTAGTTAATTAAGTTGGAATTAATATTCAAATAGTGAACTTTAAATGATCACCAATGGCCAATAAATTACTTCATCTCATTTAAAAAATAACTTCAAACCTATTTTCACAGCGATTAACATAATAATTACTTATTATTTTTGATGTATTTTTAGTTGATTGTTCTCAATGATTTTATTAACTAACTCAATCAATACTGATATTGATTCCCCGATATATTAGAAAAGTTGAAAACAATATTTTTTCAAGAATAAGGAAAAGTAATAAGGAAGTCATTTATTTGAGAACAGGGAGTAAAAAGTACTCCCCCTGGGGCAAAATAAATGACTTCCTCGCATCCCAATATTCAGTAGGAAACGCATATTAAGGAGGCCGGATAACTCACTATTTAACTCCAAAAAATTCCGTACTTTTTTTCGAATGTACGTTAATCCTTAACGTACTTCCGAGAAAAAATTAGGGGCAAAATTGTCTCAAATAGTGACTATTCCGGCCGCTTTAAGATACGTGCCGGAACAGTAAAAACAAATTATAAAACGACTATTGTTTTACCCCGGAGGGAGTATAACTTATCCAAGACACAACACAACTTCTTATCAACTGTGATATGTCAATTTTAATACTGTAAATTCATATACTATAAGATTCCAATTTTTTCTCTTTTAGCTTTATATAATTACAAACTTAATCATCCATCTGCTTATACAGTATGTCCTAAAAGACAACAGAAAAAAATCAAAATATACATTAAAAAAATACTATAGTTAATTTTATCCATTAATTTGTAGTGTCAAATCCTTCCTTTTGGAATCTTTTACTAGGAACTAAACGGATTTGTACATATAATCAAGTTCCTCTACATGTCTTCACGTCCTTAACCTACACCATATGATAGGACTATGTCCAAAAGGATTATTTCCGTGTACGTTCAAACACTCATGTTAATTACTATAACATGGAGCTCTATCTATAGCCCACTTTCCATTACTTTTGTTGGATTTTGCTGGTGCTGTTTTTGTTTTTATTTTTGTTTTTTTAAGCAGCTCGTGAGATTTGAATTTATATTTTATCAATATTTTTGTAACATATTAATTTACATGTCAATTGATTGATGTTGTTTTTGTTAAAAACATGTTCCTGAGAAATATTTTCCTATCCGGACAATTAGAAAGGTTAGGATACAGGCTTTTTTCTCCAGGCTAAGACCGTAGGTGGTGGCACCGACAGCCACAGCGCAGCCCAAATGTGCACAGACTATAAATGACTGGTAGGCTAAATTCAATTTGCAGACAATTTATGGCACCAAAAGTCGGCAAAGATCGGATTAATACTTAATTAAAGGAGCAAAAAATTACTAATTAATTATCTTAACAAAATAACACCTTTACTTATCAGCTAAAAACTTTTAATAAGTACAAATGATTTGAGCTTATAAATTTATAATGCGATAGATTTTAATAGTGGTTGCGCACTCTCATCCTTTAGATAAAAGTTGTTGTTGAAAAAATCTATTATATATATTTCTATTTTTTCTTTATTTTTATCATGTCTTTTTCAATATGAATATGAAAAAAATAATGAAAATGTCGTCTTATTCAAAGTAATTACTTCCTCTCGTACAAGAATGACTCTCCAACATACTCTCTGGTATCTTACAAAGGTTAAGAAATATATTAATTGCCAAAATTAAGCTAATAAACATCTATTTTTATCAATTAATATTTCAAATAAGTCAATAAGTACAAGTAAGTTTTATTAACTGTAATTTTCTCTTGAAAATATAAATATGATATCTTATATGTAACAAATCAAATACACTAAAATTTCATTTTTTTTTATGTGAGAGAGGAAGTGCTTATTAAAAATTATCTATTATTTTATGAGATTATGAGTAGTATAAATAGTTTTTGTTTTGTACCACTAAAAATCAAAGATCCAAATGGAGTTTTGATATTTTTTTCTTTTAATCTATCAATTGTCCTTCACTAATTAAATTTTTTTCCTTATATTTTCGTGGTATACAATAATAGCCCAAAAAATACTGTCGGTGTCTACGCAGATAGGCAAGTAAGTGGTAGTTAAGCTAGAGAGCTTTTTTTTGTTTTTGTTTGGGTTCGAAAGCTATAGAGAGGGTGGTACTAGCTATTTTGGGTTAATGAAATAAATGGTATTTATACTCGCTTAAGTGTATTGATTTAGCCCCTCATCTCATTTTCGGTCACATTTGACACTCACACTCGCTTAAGTGTATTGATTTGGCCCCTCGTCTCATTTTCGGTCACATTTGACACTCGCACTCGAATGATCGTTCACATTTGGACCCTCATAGTGACGCCGTCCACCACATTCCGTTAAGTGTCCGACGTGGCATGACACGTCAGATGCCACGTGTATTTTTTTGCTGACGTGGCATGACACGTCGGACACTTAACGGAATGTGGACAACGTCACTATGAGGGTCCAAATGTGAACGATCATTCGAGTGCGAGTGTTAAATGTGACCAAAAATGAAATAAGAAGTCAAATCAATACACTTAAACGAGTGCAGGTACCATCTATTTCATTAATTCGGCTATTTTCCACCATAACAAGCATTGTTTTAAAAACCGGACCGGACTGTCCGGTTCGTCCGGTTCAACCGGTCATTTTCACGTTTCCGGTCCGATTCACCTTTTGGACCGGATTGCCCTCTGACCCGGGTTGGACCGGACAAACCGGCCGGTTTTTGTTGAACCGGTGAACCGATCGGTTTTCAATCAAACCGTCCGGTTTGATGACGTGTCAAAACGACGCCGTTTTGACAAGGCCCATGGGCCCGAAACGACGCCGGTTTGGCAAGGCCCCCGAGCCCATATCAGAACCAAATCAAAACGACGCCGTTTTGACCGCTCAAAACGACGTCGTTTTTACAAGTACCAAAACGGCGCCGTTTTGACATTTCCCAAAACGACGCCGTTTTATTTATTTTTTAATTTTAATATATTATAAAATACTACAGTAAAAACCAGCCGGTTTAATCCGGTTTAATAGTCCAAGATTTACCGGTTTAATGTGTGAACGGTTCCGGACGAACCAGCAACTAAAATCCGGTCGAACCCGGTTGAACCACCAAAATTTCATTTCCGGTTCGCTGTCCGGTCCGGTTTTTAAAACTATGATAATAAGAAACTTCTATAGATGTCTCCACCACGGTACCACCACGGCCTACATGGCATGTCCATGTAAGCAAAAAGCGTCGGAAAAAAAAGTTGGTGAGAGAGACTTATACTGTTTTACATGATGTCCGCACAGCTTATCGAATGTATTATTATAAGCCCGTAACCTATTATTAGGCTTTTATTTTATTTTATAAGTAAGTGTGAGATTCGAATTTAATTTTTGAGTTTTTGTTTTTTATTGATATTTTTGTTACCACTTACCAGTAAGATAATTAATTGACTACATATCATTAAATATTGGTTGTGGTCAAGTAGTTAAAAGATCTGTCCATACTTAACCAAAATTTTAGGTTTGGATATTGAGTATGAAGAAAAACCACGTGGGGAGAGTCAACACATTTTAGGATCCGATTAAATTCGAATAAAATTAATCACAATTGATAAAATACTTGGTGGTATATATAAAGAAATAGGCTGCATGCGTATTGGCTCGTAAAGTATTAGTTATTCCTCAATCAGTAATAATTTTTAGTATAACTCTACGAAAAACCACTAAATAATTAACAATAACGAAATGCTTCTTCAATATTAAAAAAATTATTTGAGTTCCTACTTCGTAACTTAATTTGTTGATGTAACGTCATTAGTAGGTTAAAAAAGTTAGGTTCCTGTTAGGAATCAAACATAAATTGATAAAAAAAAAATCAAATAATTTTAAGATTAATGTTTAAAAAAAAAGAAAATCACTTATTATAAATTAATTATAAAAAATTATTTGTTTATCATTTTTTTATAAATAGAGGTGAGATTTCAACTTGAGTTTAAGTCCAAGTCCGAGTCCTTACTGGTACCTTTATCACCAGCCAAACAACTTAATTAAGTATCTTGAGTTTATTAAATTCTAATAATATCTTTTCAATACGTAATAACTAAAATTATATTTTAGTTAATTTTTTTTAAATTGTTAGTTTATTTTAATAAACCGTAATTTTTTGATGTAATCTTAATTGAAGAGTGTATTACTTCAAATAATTAGGTGCGGGACTCAATCAATCATATTTTTTTAATGTTGGTAAAATATTCAATTAAAATTTGTAGTTCTTTGATATAAATTAATTAAGTTACACTCTTATCTTTTTAATAACATAAATACAAGTTAGAAAACTCAAACCTAATTGTAATGTATTTACTTATTATTTGAATGATGGTTGGAGGCTAGAGATGAAAATATTTTAGTTTAGTTTATATTTAGTCTACAGACTACAGGGTTGATTACTTTTTCTAAATTTATCGGATCCACTAATTTTACTGGTATATGTTTTTTTAATCTGTGTATATATGTGTGCTAATCTCTGGTAAAACACTAGATTAATTATGCTTGCCTCGGTAAATATATTAATTACATGCTACTTTCTCTACTAGTTTGGGCCATTTTTGGACTTACGTAAATCATGAAATTTAAGTTCGGGCCCGTCAGTATCTCTGAGCCCATGGGCTCTATAGGGTCTGGTGCGTCTACACTTTACAGTCAACTCCTTTGACCTCTCCAATTCAACGGTTCGCCACAAGACCCAAAACCCCAAACATCTCCGACGAGACTGAGAACATCAATGGAGGAGGTTTCTGGCAAACACGAGAGCGAGCCATGGCGAGTCCTCGAGTTCTACAGTGGTATCGGCGGAATGGTATCCTCTCCCCACTCCTTCTCCACATTTTGTCCTTCTTCTTCTACTCCCGCCCCATGTGCTCATCTTCTAATCCTTTTTTTTTTCTGTTGTGTTTCTTCTTCTTTTTTGGTTAGAGATACTCGCTCGTAAAAGCCGGCGTGAACGCGAAGATAGTGGAAGCATTTGATATAAATGATAAAGCCAATGATGTTTACGAGCATAACTTTGGCCACCGCCCTTGTCAGGTGTTTTTTCTTCAAATTCTCTCTTCATATTTTACTAGCTGAGTGATTAAATGAGTGATCCGCCGATATAGTGAGCAAACTGGTAAAGTTTTAGTATCCGTAATCTAAGAAGGAAATCTATGGACACTCAAGTCAAAATATTTGCTATCTGGGTTGCTGGGTCCCCTGAATTTGAGACTAGTGGATTACTTGCTTGTCGATGGGAATGTTTCTTTGGCTCTTTAGCCTTTTTAAGTTGCATTGGTTTCAAATAGCAGTTTTCTATTTTGAGCCTGGAACTTCTTAATTTCTCAGTTTAATTGTCTGGACCAAATGATTTTGACATTGTAGGGTAACATTCAGACCCTGACTGCTGCTGATCTCGACAGCTATGGGGCTCACGCTTGGCTTCTTTCTCCTCCTTGTCAACCCTACACTCGACAAGGTTAAAGTTGCTTTATCTTTGATGAACAAATTGTCTATACTTGTTGAATATACTGTCGGTGAAGAGCTCATTCAATATCTTGCAAACAGGTCTTCAAAAGCACTCTGGTGATGCTCGAGCATTTTCATTTCTCAAAATTCTTGAACTTATACCACAAACGAAGGTGCCTCCAGATATGCTGTTTGTGGAAAATGTTGTTGGATTTGAGGTTTGTTTCCTAGAATTTTCAACATAAGAAATGATCCAGTTTCTGAAGTGTCCATGCTCATTCTTTTGTTGTTTGCTTTTCATTGCAGACATCAGATACTCACACAAAGATGATAGAGATATTAGGGACTGCTGGTTTTGTTACACAAGAGTTTATTTTGAGCCCATTACAGTTTGGCGTTCCCTATTCAAGGCCACGCTATTTTTGCTTGGTACTGCTCCCCTCCTCCTCCTCTCTCTCTCACTCTCTCTCTCACACACACACAGGTATATTGGAGAATATTTGTAGAATAGGGGAACAGCTCCTGTAGTTTTTTCTTTTTTTTGCAATGTGTTGGTTTATGGTCCTACCGAACCTGATACTGGCTCAAAGTTTTGCTTGCTTGATCACATGTGATTGTGGTTAAGTTGTCTTGCCAGAATATTTATGTTAATCAATAATATCAACATTTAATTTCCCTTGCTTTCTTTTACTGCACAGGCAAAAAGAAGGCCTTTATCCTTTCTGCATCAAGTTTTCAATAACGTGCTTCTTTGGTCCCCGGGACCATTACTCGACTATAATGAAAGTACAGTGGAAAATAGATGGGATCAGCCACCAGAGAACTGGGATAAGCTGCTCCAGTCTTGTGAGCCCGTAGAGACATTTCTTCAATTCAAGAACGCTAGCATCCAAGTATGGGCTGAAACTGCTATTGGGGCTACTAGTGATGGTGCTGCAGATTTTTCTGGAGTTTCAGAGAACAATGGTGAAGTAAGTCCTAGCACAGCAACAGTGGATCAGTATCTTGTTCCACTTAGCTTGATAGAGAGGTGGGGAAGTGCAATGGGTATCCTTGTTTCTTTTTTTTCTTTTTAAAATTTTAGTATTTGCATTTCAGACTAAATCAATGTTATTTGGTGATTCTTACTTTAAAGCATTTCCTTATGAAGTTCAGATATTGTTTATCCTGATTCAAAGCGATGTTGTTGCTTTACAAAAAGTTATTTTAGATACGTGAAAGGCACTGGTTCCCTCCTGGCAACTACCCAGGTACAAATTTGTTTTTGTTGACTAAGGCATTGGTTGGTAAATTGGCAGTCTATATGTTTATTACAATACCTTGTGCTTGATTGCATATAGTTGTCCCAACACCTACACATTATACTTCACTCTCTGCTGATCATTTATGGCAATTTTATGTTGATGATTTAGACCAAGTGAATTCGATGTGACAACATCTACCACCACCGAATCCAATCCAATCCAATCCAATATTTGGTGGTGTGGAGTGCCATCATTTTCATGTTAGATGGTGTGCAATGTGTTATTTTTTACGTTAGATATTGTTTGGTATGTTATTTTCACGTCCTATGTTGTTCAATGTGTTGTCCTTTCGATTGACATTGTATTCTCAAAATGGACACACAGACAAAGGAAAGGGGAAAGGCATCATTGAAGGATCAAGGCCTTAGATATTTTAGCCCTAGGGAGGTATATAGATTTTGCCCATCTCTTCATTTTCCATCTTTTCCTTCTGCCCTCCCCTCTGATTAGATGCTATTACTTTGCAGGTTGCTAATTTGCACTCTTTCCCAGAAGATTTTCAGTTTCCAGAGAATATAACACTTAGACAATGGTATTCTGTACTTCCTCTACACCATCTTTTTCTCTTCAACATTGCCGTTATATGTCTTAATGTTATATTGACTAGTGTCCATCTGCAAAAGATGTGAAATTGAAGGATTGAACTCATAGATAACAAAGGACTTAGTGGGCATATATAAGTTTCTTGTTGAGTTGGACGAGCAGAAATGATCACGCACTTGACTCGCTTGTTTGCTTGCTGTAGCTATGCGTTGCTCGGAAACAGTTTGAGTATAGCAGTGGTATCCCCCTTACTCCGTTATCTATTTGATCAGCAGCCTTGATTTTTTCAAATTAAAGAGCTCCATTCTACTGATGGTCATCATTCTCTTTCCGAACACGGTGGTTGAGAATGATCTTCGACATTCCTGGATCAGCAGGCCATTATGTAGTAAAGAGCTAATGTTAATGCAAACAAGTTCTCGAAGAGCTTACGTTAATGCAATCAAATTCTCGAAGACTCCAGTTACAGCTAAAGGAGCGATGTGGGTGTGGGATGGACTGGACAGAATCCACTCGGGGGTCAATCTCTTTTTGCCACAATGAAATTGAAACTGGAACAAACTACCAAGTGTTGTACTTGTATCAATTCTGTAAAACATCTTTCCATTCAATTTATAGTAGAAGGTGAAATGATCAATAAGTTCCCTCCTTACTCCGCTATGTATTTGATCAAACAGTCCTGTTTTTTCAATTAAAGAGCTTCATTCTTCTTTGGGATAATGAAAAATTTGGCACCTGTACTCGAATTGAATGATTGATTTGGCACCTCTTCTTGTTTTCGCTCTTAAGTGGTACCTGTACTCAACATGAATGTCACATTTGGTACCTGCCTCTAACACCGTCAACGAAGAGTCGTTAACCCCCCTACGTGGCATGCCACGGCATACGCCACATCATCCAAAATAAAAATTCCAAAAAATTATACAAAATCCCAAAAAAATCTATAAAAAATTTGTATTAACATAAAAATTCCAAATAAAAATTTAATTAATCTAAAAATCAAGAAAAAAATGTTAAAAAATCCCAAAAATATGAAAAAAATATGAAAATTTTGAATTAACCTAAAAATACAGAAAAAATGTAATAATTCCAAACAAATATTTAATTAATGTAAAAATTCAGAAAAATGTAAAAATTCCAAAAAAAT
This sequence comes from Viola odorata, assembly GCA_963691705.1. NCBI lineage: Eukaryota > Viridiplantae > Streptophyta > Magnoliopsida > Malpighiales > Violaceae > Viola > Viola odorata. The sequence continues at coordinate 1,813,499 of OY829546.1, forward strand.
GTAAAAATTCACAAAACAGATATAAAAAAATACTTTTACATTTTTTTGGATTTCTTACAATTTTTCTAGAATTTTAGATTAATTAAATATTTTTTATAGATTTTTTACATTTTTTCTGGATTTTTAGGTTAATTCAAAAAAATTATAGAATTTTATATTTTTTTGGGAATTTTTACATTTTTTTTAGAATCTTTACATTTTTTTTTGGAGTTTTAACATTTTTTTGAATTTTTAGATTAATTAAATATTTGTTTGGAATATTTATATTTTTCGAAATTTTTATAGAATTTTTACAATTTTTTTGGATTTTTTTGAATTTGTGCCACGTCAGCCTTATTTGACGTGTCGTATGACGTGGCATGCCACGTAGGCGGGTTAACGGTTCTTCATTGACGGTGTTAGAGGCAGGTACCAAATGTGACATTCATGTTGAGTACAGGTACCACTTAAGAGCGAAAACAAGAAGAGGTGCCAAATCAGTCATTCAATTCGAGTACAGGTGCCAAATTTTTCATTATCCCATTCTTCTTTCGGTACAAGATATATTATTATCTGTTAGATTATCAAGCGTCAGATCATGAATTCAACCAATAAAAAAAATACTACCTTGAAGAAGTGAAAAAAATGGGGATAATGAAAAATTTGGCACCTGTACTCAAATTGAATGACTGATTTGGCACCTCTTTTTGTTTTCGCTCTTAAGTGGTTCCTGTACTCAACATGAATGTCACATTTGGTACCTGCCTCTAACACCGTCAACGAAGAACCGTTAACCCGCCTACGTGGCATGCCACATCATACGACACGTCAAATAAGGCTGACGTGGCACAAATTCAAAAAAATCCAAAAAATTTGTAAAAATTCTATAAAAAATAAAAATAAAAATTCAGAAAAATATAAAAATTCCAAACAAATATTTAATTAATCTAAAAATTCAAAAAAATGTTAAAACTCCAAAAAAATGTAAAGATTCTAAAAAAAAATGTAAAAAATCCAAAAAAAATGTAAAAATTCCCAAAAAAATCTAAAATTCTATAAATTTTTTGAATTAACCTAAAAATCCAGAAAAAATGTAAAAAATCTATAAAAAATATTTAATTAATCTAAAATTCTAGAAAAATTGTAAGAAATCCAAAAAAATGTAAAATTTTTTTTACATCTGTTTTGTGAATTTTTACATTTTTTTGGAATTTTAACATTTTTCTGAATTTTTACATTAATTAAATATTTGTTTGGAATTATTACATTTTTTCTGTATTTTTAGGTTAATTCAAATTTTTTATATTTTTGGGATTTTTTAACATTTTTTTATGGATTTTTAGATTAATTAAATTTTTATTTGGAATTTTTATGTTAATACAAATTTTTTATAGATTTTTTTGGGATTTTGTATAATTTTTTGGAATTTTTATTTTGGATGATGTGGCGTATGCCGTGGCATGCTACGTAGGGGGGTTAACGGCTCTTCATTGACGGTGTTAGAGGCAGGTACCAAATGTGACATTCATGTTGAGTACAGGTACCACTTAAGAGCGAAAACAAGAAGAGGTGCCAAATCAGTCATTCAATTCGAGTACAGGTGCCAAAATTTTCATTATCCCAAAAAAATGAGAGAAAAAAAGAAGAACGAAAGCTAAGCGGGTTCTTACCTTCTTTGCTGGTCCGACCTGCTATCATGATTAGGCCCAGCCCATTCAAAATCCCATCCGTACAAAATGGAAAAACCAAAAATTAATTGTAGACCTGCACTCAGTGAGATCAGATGAGGAAAAACAGAACAGAACACAACCGAAGGGGTTTAACGTTGTTTAGGGTTTTTGTTCCTCTCTCGCTTGCATAAGCAAAAAACAGAATGAGAACATCCCTCTCTTCTCCAGCTTTCCCTCCGATTCGGTTCCGCTTCATCGCAAATCCGAAATATCTCTGTTCCCAATCCAAAATCCCCTTATCAGAATCCAATTTACCTGAGAATCCTAATTCAGGTTCACATTTTCCAGAAAACGAAAACGCCTTACCAGAATCCAAACAACCCGAAGATCTCCCGCGCATTTCTCAAAAAACATCTTTGACCCAAGCCCATGTGATAGATACTCTTCTAACTCACAAAAACGACCCCAGATTTGCTTTGCGCTATTTCAATACTGTTACTGTTAAGCGCGGGCTGGTCAAGAGCGTTGATTCATTGTGTGTTGTGCTTCACATTTTGACAACTTCTGCTGACACGCATGGATATGCCCGGCATCTTCTTTATCAATTTGTTTCGGATGACTGGGGCCCAGAACCTAGAGTTGTTGTTGATCGCTTGATTGAGAGCTCAAAAAGGTTCGATTTTGAATTTGATTCGCGGGTTTTCGATTACTTCTTGAGTAGTTATGTTAGAGCTAAGAGGATTGATGATGCTATTGCTTGTTTTAATACAATGATGGAGGGAAATGTAGTGCCTGGGGTTTCTTCTGTCAATACACTTTTGACTGCGTTAGTTAGGGATCTCCTGTTTGATCAAGTGCGAGAAGTGTACACTAAGATGGTTTCAAAAGGGGTTATTGGTGATTGTTTTACCGCTCATATAATGATGCTTGCCTGCTTGAAAGAACAAAAGGATGAGGAAGCGGTAGAGTTCTTCAGAGAAGCAAATGACAGAGGGGTAAAACTTGATGCTGCGGCATACACTATTGCTATTCAGGCTGTTTGTATGAAGCCTGATTTCCTGTTAGCTTGTGGATTGTTGAGAGAGATGAAAAATAAGGGGTGGGTTCCCTCAGAGGGTACCTATACGTTAGTCATTGGAGCTTGTGTTAAGCAAGGAAATATGGTTGAAGCATTAAGGCTTAAAGATGAGATGTTGAGGTATGGGAAGCTAATGAATGTGGTGGTGGCAACAACTTTGTTGAAGGGTTATTGTAAGCAAGGAGACATTGATGATGCTTTAGATTTGTTTGATAAAATGAATGACAATGGACCCACTCCTAATAAGGTAACATATGCAGTTATGATTGAATGGTGCAGTAAGAAAGGGAATGTGGATAAGGCTTATGAACTTTATACCCAAATGAAAAACAGGGATATCTGTCCGACCGTCTTCAATATGAATTCTTTGATCAGGGGATTCTTGGAAGCAGGGTCATTTGACAAGGCTTGCAAGCTGTTCGATGAGGCCATTGAGTGCGGTCTTGCTAATGTTTTCACTTACAATACAATGTTATCATGGCTCTGTAAGGAGGATAAACTGAGTGAGGCACACAGTGTATGGGAAAAGATGGAAAGAAAAGGTGTTCCACCTTCTGTGGTTTCTTACAACACCATGATACTTGGCTACTGCAGAACAGGTGATTTGTATTTTGCATATCAACAGCTTTTGAATATGATGGAAAGGGGTCTAAAACCTAATGCAATCACTTATTCTCTTTTGATGGATGGCTATTTTAAGAATGGTGCAACTGACTATGGCATTGATGTTTTCAACCGAATGGTGGCTGAAAAGATTGCCCCTACTGATTACACATTGAATATAGTGATCAATGGTCTGTGCAGAGTAGGTTGTACATCTGAGGCTCGGCTCTGGTTGAAAGAGTTTGTTGAGAAGAGGGGCTTTATCCCTATCTGTTTAACGTACAACATCATCATAAACGGATTTGTGAAGGAGGGCTCTATTAATTCTGCTTTGGCTGTTTATAGAGAGATGTATGAAAGTGGCATCTCCCCGAATATTGTAACTTACACACACCTGATCAGAGGATTATGCAGAAGCAATAACTTTGATCTTGCTGTTAAGTTGATAAGGGAAGTGAAAAGCAAGGGTCTTGAATTGGATGTACATGTATATGGTGTTCTAATAGATGGGTTTCGCAGAAAACGAGACATGGAAAGCGCACACAAAGTTTTCTCTGAACTTCTTGAAGCTGGCTTATCTCCAAATACTGCTGTCTACAATAGCATGATAACTGGCTTTAGGGATCTTGAAAACATGGAAGCAGCACTTGCCTTGCACAAGAGAATGATAAGTGAGGGGATTCCTTGTGATCTGAAAACTTACACCACACTGATCGATGGATTGCTAAAAGAGGGTAAATTACTCTCTGCATCAGAATTTTACTCTCAGATGCTTGCCAAGGGTATCGAGCCTGATGTATTTGCGTACACTGTAATGATAAATGGTCTTTGTAATAAAGGACAGCTGGAGAATGCGCGCAAAATTGTGGAAGAGATGGATAGAAAGGTCATGACTCCTAATGTCCTTATTTATAATGCTCTTATTGCTGGGAACTTTAGGGAGGGTAATCTGTCAGAGGCTTTTAGACTGCATAAGGAGATGCTTAAAAAAGGGCTTGTTCCTGATGACAAAACTTACGATATTCTTGTAAATGGAAAAGTCAAAGATGGAAATTCACTTTCTGCAGCTTCACCTGCTTGAATAGCCAAGTGAGTTTCTGCTGTGGACTTTGACCTTTCAATGTCAAGAGTCCTTGAAGCTGATCTGGTTAAATTTGGATGTGAGACTTGCATTGGTTGAGTTTTGATTTTCAATGACTCTACATCACATTGGAATGGCTTAATACTTGCTGTCCCTCTTTGACGGTTAGATGCACCCATCTCCATATTGTTTTATTTTGCTTCTAGTCTCGTGAGGGTTTTAGGAGTAGTCTTGACAAACTAGATAACCAATATTTGCGCTTGCTTTCTTATGTTGTCCAGGGTGAAGATTGCAGTGCCTACAGCTCAGAATGATTCTTCAGATACGGGGGTTTGAACTTTTAGCTCAATATTTCTGTAATGGGATGCACCACTCGTGCCAGAAATCATGACCAAGGACAGTATGTCAATCATTATCTACTTCAAGAATCGCTCACATTCGTGCTCCTTGAACTTCATTCGCCGTTTTGTTGTCCAGGTCTGATGTGGCCTTTGCAAAATCTCTCTGCTTCTGTGCATCTGTTTGGTTGTGGAATGTGGTATGTTGGAGACGAACCAGTTTATATGTAAATACTACGACATGGTGAAGATGATGCTAAGGTGAGGAGATTCTCACTGGCATTGGCTGTGTGCTAGTTTCGAACCTTTGGTGCATAGCCATAGGAACACTGGGAAGATCATTGAACACACCAAGTGAGTATTGAATATTGTTTTTAGACATTGTTTCCCCTTGATCTCAATAAAATTAAGGCTACTGTATGTTGCATACTTTATCACCAGCAGCAGTTCTAACACTAGTGTTTCTGTTTCCTGGTTGTTCTCTCTGCTCTTCTGGCAGGAGATTGACCCCATTCGAGCATCATCGGGTCCCTAAACGGGTGGCTCTCCCGGTTAACACTACTCTTTCCATACAAGAGAAATCACACATTTTCTTCAAAGCTTTCTTCTTGTTAAAAGTTTTTCATAAGAAATGGATGAAAGAAAGCATGGTACAACGATCTGTCTTTAAGGTTGGCCATACAGTATGGATGGAGGGAAAACCAAAGAAATTTTCAGATTAAGGTGGATAAGGTTGCCCCCTTGTGTTCCATTTTTGGTATTTCAAGCAAACAATAAGTGGTACTTTTTATTTATTTATTTATTATTTTATGACCACATAAGTGACTATTAGGCTTTAGGCACCATCCTACTCCAAAGCCTCATTTTCTGGGCAGATTTGGAAAGACAAGTCACATGTTCTTATTACCTAATCTTACATTATTGATTAACACAAACAAATATAATTATTAGTTTATTTTCTCTTAATCTTCTTAGTTGAGATTTTTTTTATTAACGTTCGAATTTTGTCTAATGAACGACTCTCTTAATATTATTTAATCCATTTTTTAAACAAAAAAATACATTAAAGGTTATGTGGTTTCTCATTTAGAACGTTAGAAAAAATACATGAGTTTTCTACCTTATTAGAAAATATGATCAGGAAAAAAACACTAATATTATTATTATTACTATTAGTGTGTGTGGTTTTTGCACGCTCCATGAGGCGAGTGTGTGAAATTTGCTGGAAGATAAAATTGGGCTTCTTTCTTTTTCTCATTTTTTTTTCTGGTTGAGATTAAACTTAAAAGTTAAATCCTACGGTAAAAGGACAAATGAAATCCGAATAAATAAAAAAAGGAGGAAAACAAAATACAAAATAAGAAAAGGACAGAGAAAAGAAGAATATTGCAATATGTTACGGAATAATATAAATAAATATTATTAATATTTCTGTGTCATCAACCATAATCCATCTAACCTTCTTGGACACTAAAAAATTAAACTGAAAAATGAAAAACCCATTATTCAAATTGAATTGCATTCAACCATAGATCAAGCAAACAGCAAGGAAATTCTCTCTGCGATCAGAAATTTGCAGTCATTAAAGAAAAAGGTAAGTGGTTACTATTTATTTAAAATAAAATACAGAGGTTCTGGGCACTGACAGTTAATATTCTTTCTTATTTCTTGTCTGGGAATTTATTTGTTGGTTATTCATCTAGGCAATGCTTAATTTCCCTCGTTTGATTTTTTCCTCGTACTTACTTTAAGGTTTGTTCTATGAGAGTTTCTCTTGATAATTTTTGTTTTATTAGTTGAGATCGGTAAATAAAGAGAGTTGATTTTTGAGGATTCAATGCTTTAAAGGGTTTAAAGTTTTTTCCATCTGAAACAGGTTTTAATTGTTTGTTTCAGCAAAAAGTCATCATCTTTACCTGAATTGTAAAGCTCTTTCATGGGAAAGATCAAAGCTTTTCACTTGAAGAGTTTTTACTAAGCATTATTCTTGATACCATGTTTATAATTCTTCCTTACTAGCGGTTTAGCTGAATGTGTTTGATAAAAAATGTTTCAGATATGCAAGTTTTTCCACTCATGGAGGGTGGGTTTATGATGATGTGATAGTTATGGTATTGTTTAGCGGGTTTTCTGGTTCTTAAAATTTAGTTTTCTTTTGGGGTTGTATAGGTCCCTTTCAAATTTGTTTTGGATGCACAAATGAGGTTCAAGAAAGGAAGTAAAATGGAGATTTCAAGCAAAAAGGCAGTTCCTTCTGCTGTGATGGCCTCAAGAAGCACTGTGACGCCGTGCCTTCCACCTACAGATGGTTCTGAAAGTCGGAATGCTGGTGATGTAGTGGAGGTTTTGGATGATCATTGTTGGCAAACAGCAACTGTCGTAAAGGTCATGCGCGGATGTCACTATTTGGTTAGGCTGATTGTTTCTGGAAAACAACTCCGAGTCCATAAAGTTAATATCAGAGTCCATCAGTTGAGGCAGAATGGAAAACGGGTCGTTGCTGGAAAGGTAAATTCTCTGTTTCTTTCCTGTTTAAAATTCGTGGTTTCTATATTTGCTGTCTTAACTTTTGAAGATTTCATTATCCGCCTTTAAGTGCCTCTTCATTGCTATGTTGACCTGCTAAAATAGTTAAGCTTATTATAGGCATTTTGATGTCTTTGACTTAAATGCATAGTGCAAAACTTTTCCATGTGTTGAGTAATGAAATATCTGTTGGCTATTCTTTCCAGTGTTCTGCTAGTCTTGAAGATTGTATTTCGCGTAAAATGTCAACTTTGAGTTGTTGTTATCAGACGATGCAGTCTCGAGGAGCAAATGCTGGAAACTATAGTGGATTCCAGGGATCTTGTATGGTGTCAGCTAGAACAATGAAGAGAGCATCTCGTTTCTGTTCATCCGAGTTCGAAGGATATGACAGGAACGCCCATAAAATGAGAGCAATTGAGAGAGAAGGTGAGCGCCAACGATTTATGTCAGGCTACGCATTCAAGGAAAAGGTAGATGCCATTACTTACCCTCAAGATTGTCTAGGTGAAATGCAAGTACATGCTCCACCTACTAGCCAAACAACTGGATTTTATGAAATGGAGAGGGGGAAACTAGATTGTTTATTCGACTCGTTACATTCCAGAAGCTCGGAGTGTGATGATTCTGACATTGATGCATGCTCTGTTGGTAGCTGTAGTGTTGTTAGTAATAGCCCAAGCAAAGTGTCAAATAACGATTTAGCTGGTTGTAGCAGTGATGAAGAAACCACTAGTAGTACTGCAGAATCCATTTACAGCTGTGAAGATGAAGAGGAAAGGAGTTCAATTCCTTTAGGAGAGGATGTAGCAACAAGAATCCATAGGTTAGAGTTGCGTGCTTATCGTTGTACTATTGGATTGTTGTATGCTTCTGGGCCCTTAAGTTGGGAACAAGAGGCATTGTTGACTAATCTCCGCATCTCACTAAACATTTCGAATGATGAGCATTTGGTGGAGCTAAGGAACTTAATCTCTGCTGGGTCAGGCCTTCATATTAGCTAGCAGCCAATGAGGATCGCTTTTTTTTGTTCCACAGATGAAATTACCACATTTTGTACCTGTACCATAGTTGTTCAGAGTTCTAGTTCTCAAATATTTTATATCTTGGATCTCAATACATTGTTTTTCCTGGCCAGTTATGGTTTTGAAGTGTTGTTGGTTGGAAGTTTGGAATAATTTTCTTTTGTCCATATGAATTCCAGTTTTGAGGATGTTATTGATGCCCCCTGCATTTTTCAGAGCCGCAGTTTGGACTTTGGAGGCAAGATTGCTTTGCTTCCAATGGTCTAAAGATGATGATGTTGGTTCCCCACCATCATTTGGCTCTACAATGAGGAGCAGAATCTGCATCTGATTATTTTTATTGATGTGAGGCAATCGATGGTCAGCCACTGATATCATTGCATCTTCAGTATAGTTCTTTTCAAGTACTTGGGAACCACACACAATTTTTCTTTTTGGGAATACAGGGATCAGAACTCTGAAATGGCTGCTGCAAACTTCTGATGGGGAAAGGCCATTTGAGACTTAGATTTCAGCGGCTGATGCAATTTTATAGGTAGGTTATTCGGTTTGCGTTCAAGAATTGTATGGTTTATGTTGCTTGATGTTGTAGGATCCGATACCGAAATGGTTTCTTCATTAGAATCAGATTGTTTCATCTTAATTTACACAGATTCTCCTTATGTGTTCAGTTTCAAAATGGCATCCCATCACAAATTTGATGATACTGAAGTTTCTTCTTAGTACTGATGCTGAAGTTGCTGTTAATAAATTATTTTGATTTTTGTAGTTCAAATCGATTCTATTTATCGTCCTTATCTAACATCTAAATCTTATATCGATTGATGGCGATTCAAACTTGTTCTAGGAGAGCTTTCTTGATCATGGAAATAGAGGACTAACTAATAAAGTTTAGAGAAATAAGAAATAATTAATTAGAGTCGAGCTTCTTTACATTATTAATTACAACAACAATTTTTCTCATAGAAAAACCAAAATAATAATTAAAAAAAAAAAGTTAACTAGTGAAGCGGAGATGCTATTCAACAATGACGGTTATTTTATTACTAATCCCTTTCTCCACTGGAAAACAACAGACATATTTTTCATTATAAATACAGCGCTTCACCCCTTTTTTCATCAATTTACGAAGTCTCCCAATTAATCCTACTTCTCCACGGTTTCATCTCCAAATTCGGGCTTGTTCATCACAATGGCTGCCTCACAGCCAAAACCCTTAAACCCTAACAAGAGGAAGGTATCAAAAAGAATCGCCGCATTGAAGAAGAAATCCGGCGAGCTCGCAATGTTGAGCCACGTCGATTTGTGTATGGTGTGCTATGGACCTGATGGGACCGTCCACACCTGGCCGGAGAATCAAGAAGATGTCAAAAGTACAGTCCTGAAGTTGCAGAAGCAAGATGATGGGTCGGGTAAAAGAAAGATGGATCTTTTGGCTTTCTTGGAGCAGAAGGAATGCAAAGAGTTGAAGAAGGAATTCGATGACGAGATCTCTGATTTGATCACGAAATTAGGGGATTTTCCAGATTCGTCGTTGTTGGATTTGCTTGGTTTTTGTGAGAGTAACATGAAGGGTTTAGAGAAGAGGATTGGGTTGATGAAGAAGGGTAAAGATAAGAAGGGAAAGAAGGAATTTGTATCCGGTGGAGAAGATGAGATTAATAACCAAATTGACACATTGTTGAATGATTTAGGGAAACAATGTGGTTCCCACGCTGCCATGTTGACGGACGGCTCTGATGGTGTTGATCATGGTCATGATCAGGGGTTTGAAACTTTTGCAAATCCTAATTACATGAATGTGGGGACTAGTGGTGGTGGTGACATGATGAATTGTGGTTTCTACACTGACATGTTGATGGACGGCTCTGATGATGTTGATCATGATCATGATCAAGGGGTTAGTGGTTTTGCAAACCCTAATTACATGAATGTGGGGATTGGTGGTGGTTTTAGCGGTGGTGACACGGTGAATTGTGGAGGATTCGGGGTGGTGGAGGGTTTTGATTTGGTGGGAGAGAGTGGTGGTGATTTTTTGGCTAACCAAGCAATGGTTCAAGAATTATTGGGGCAGCCGCATATGGCTGTGAATGTCTTGCCGGGTTCGATGTGGTCACAGGAGTCACCACTATGGTCAGGGGTCAGTGATCAGTTCAACAGTCGGTGGTACCCTCAAGATCCATGAAGCTAACAGCGTCATCGAAGCGTAACACACTCCTTGTGTAGTACGGTTATAACATCCGACGATCTTAAGAGAAGTCAGGCAGTCTGTTTTTGTTACCAAGTCTCGACGTCTATGGTTTCAAGCTAGTGCGTCATTCCTTTTTCGAGTGACTTAGATTACACTTCTTGCTAGCCTAGACCACTAATATATTCCTTTGTTAAGTACAAAGAAAATGGAGACGACGTAATTTAAAATTTTATCACAATCTGCCAATAAAATGGAGATCAGTTTTGGCAAAAAAATTCTCGTTCCAAACTTTCAAGTAGGGCTGTTCAACGGTTAGTGATAACCGAAATTTCAAAATTTCAAAACTGAACTTTCGCTTGTTCGGTTTCAGAATTTTGATTTCGGTTTTGTCGGTTTCGGATATTCAGAAACCGAATTTTATTTCGATTCAATTTCAAATAGTGGGTAAAAAAAGTTCGTTTAACCGAACTAACCGAATTTTTCTTTCCCACTATATAAGCATTTTATTTTACTTAAATGTCATTCTCTCATCCTTTCGTAAGTTCTAAAAAATCATAATCCCCTCTCGCAAACGTTGCTCCTCCTCCACTACCCACCACCCACCGCCTCCTCCACCATCACCACCCACCGCCTCGAACTTACCCTTATCCTCTCTCTCGCTCAATCGATCTCTCCTCTCTCACTCAGTCCGTGAGTCACTCTCTCCTCCTCTCTCGCTCAGTCTTGGTTGTTGGCTTTGCTGCTTTTTGTTGTATTAATTTGCAGGATGGGAACGAAGGAGATGAGGAGGTTTTGATGAGATCAGGTCCGATTTAGATGGGTTTAGGATCGGGTCTGCTGGTTCGGTGATGGTAGCCGCCGCCGGCTGTGTTTAATTGATATGGTTGGATTTATTTGATTTGTGGTTTTTAATTGTTGTTTTGCTATTTGATTTTGGGTTTAATTATTGGTTTGGTTTAATTAGTTGGGTTAATTTGTGTTTGGTTGGTGGTCGGCGATGGCATTTTGGAAGAGGAAGAATGGAAATTTTGTGTGGTTACGAGCCGGCTAGGAGGAGGAAGAAGATAATATGTTTAGGGCTATGCTGGGTAGTGGGTTGAAGGAAAGCATTTAGTTTGGTTTGCATGGTGGGTTGTAGACTTGTAGTCCATTTTCTTTTTTGATTATTTTGCTATGTTCAATTGCTATGTTTAATTATGGATTTGTATAATTATGTTGAATTGCTATGTTTAATTATGGATTTGTATAATTATGTTGGATTGTAACTGTTCTATGAATTATTTTGTCAATGCTTGCCTGATTTTGGATGAATTTAGATCCATTTTTTTTGTTCTTCTTTCATGAAATAAACTTCAGTTTGATTTCGGATAGTGATTTCAAGAAATTCAATTAATTAGAACTTCGCATTTCGATTAACCGATGAACAACTCTACTTGATAGAAATAATGCAGGCCAAATCGCATTTACATTAACGGTCCTTTTGTTTAATCCCAACTGGGCATGAGTATTCGTATGATCCACAGTTATCATCTAGATCGAAGACATCCAAAGGCAACTAAATGAAAAACACCAGAAAAAGAATCCGCAGAATAAATACTAGATTAAAGAAAAATATATGGTGACATTACCATCATCCTACAGAGTACAGAGATAACAAGTAACATAAAACTGTAGGTGTATAGAAGGCAAGAATAAACAAAAGCAAAGGGTACCCAAACCAAAATGATGGAAGGGATGGGACTACTGAAAACAGGCAGGTCAATAATAAACCATGATCCTTTCAGTGCATACTCATTCATACAAGTCAAAGGCCACAAATCCACATCCTCAAAAACACCATAATATCTAAAACCTCTCAATCCAACAACGGCAACCCCTTTTCAACTCTTTCACTCAAAAGCATCATCATCGTCATCTGGGAGAGGTTGGCTAGCAGCAGCAGTAAGCTCAGCCTCATGCCTGTTCAAATTAGGAGCATTAAACAATCAGAACCAAACTCATGGCACGCGTGCTTATTAAAGAATTGCGAACACTAATAGAAAGAATCAACATCAAATACTTACAGTTGCTGGGCTGCAATATCAATATGAACCTCGGGAGGACGGAGGGCAGGAGTCTCGACAAAATGCAAATTGACATCACTGCAGTAAACACAAAGATAATATTATATGGAATCAGATACAGCCTTCGCAAAGAAAACAAAAAAAGAGAAAAAATCAAACGTTGGAGGAAAATGGCTCCTTACCCAGCAAGCTTTCTAGCAAGGTAAAGGAAAGGCTTCTCGAAATTATAGTTGCTCTTAGCTGAGATCTCATAGTACTGCAGGTTCTTCTTCCTGTGGAAGGTGACCTGCTTGGCCTTCACCTGCCTGTTCTTCACATCAACCTTGTTTCCGCAAAGAACAATGGGGATGTTTTCACACACACTGTAAACAAAGGATATGAAAGATAATAAGTTAACAATACCAAAAAAAAACAATCAAATAAAACAGAACATGAAGAACTACACATACCGGCAAAGATCCCTATGCCAAGTGGGCACATTCTTGTACGTCAACCGAGCAGTAACATCAAACATGATGATAGCACATTGACCGTGAATGCTGCACAAAGTTCAAAATTATTCATCAAAACACAGAAGTAAAAGCACTAACAGTAGACATTGGCACTCAAAAAGACAAATCTAAATTCTATCTTATACAATTTAGTGACTTGGAAACCACTAGCATAACAGTCACTCAAAACAAAATGCAACAAAACTTGTTACAAATCAAAATGAATTCCCAAGAAATCATCCAACAGAATTGATGAACTGGCACAAACTATGCTGGTGAGAAAAAAAGAATAAAGAACCCTCAAACAAAGAAAACGAAAGAAAGTAAAAGTTCAAATACATGCAGCATAAAGAATGAAATATATGATTATAAAAACATACTAGAAGCCTCGATAACATTCTGATCAGCATAAAACCAATGCCACAGCTGCACTAGTGAAACAAGTTTTGTTGCACAGCCCTATAATAGTGTGCAATATAAACAACCAGTTCAGAAACACTAAAGCCATTGAATTCACAACAAGGCATTCAACACAGATAGCTGAAACCATCAGTACATTGTTTCACCAACTTACTAGTATCCATCTCGAAGCCCACCAAACTTCTCTTGCCCGGCAGTATCCCAGCAGTAAAATCTGATCTTCCCACAGTTAGTGAAGAAATCCAACGGATGAACCTCCACACCAATGGTAGCTGCACAAACCAAAAACGCACAAAACCTAAATTAAGTAAATCATCCCATGACACACTTTACACTCTATAACAAGGTCAGTATTCACAGTAACACTTACGCTCGTATTTCTTCTCAAACTCTCCTGTCAAATGCCTCTTCACGAAGGTGGTTTTCCCTGTCAGTTACCACAAAAACAAAGTTGAGAACCCTAAAACGATTACAGATCATCAATCGGAATCAACCTGGAATATACCAAACGATCAACTAAACAGAAACATACCTGTACCACCATCGCCGACGATCACAAGCTTGAAGCTCGGGTAATCCACAGTTTGCTGATTCGGCAACGCCTACAACAATAAACAAATTAGAATCTAGATCTGAGAACAAAGCAATCGTAAAATCAAACGGCGCAAAAAACACAGATCAAACGAACATCGGGAGAAAAATAGAGATCAACGATGGCGAGAGCCGTACCATTTTGAAATTGAGCTGTAAACAACCAGAAGTGTTTCGATAGAGCGAAATACCGAAGGAAAGAGGGATGTGTGTTAAAGGTGGTTTATAAAGGGGAGGTTTAACGAGTACCCTAATTGTTTTCAATTTCGATCTGGTGTGGTCGGGTGTATAAAGGGGAGAAATTTTGGCTGTTTGATGTGGAGTGGGTGTATAGTGTACGGTTGAGATGAGTTTGGTGAATGGGGGGGGTGATTTGAGCTCACGTAGTTTAAACATCCTAGATGGCTTAAACCTGACGCGAAAGTCTGGGCCGTCAGATTGACGTGATATATCAGTGATGTCCACACGTGGGAAGCGGCTTGTCGTGTTCAGTTTGAATTTTCTGATTCCCGTTTGTCTAGAAGTTTCAGCCCAGTTTTTTTATAGTCAAAAGGCACATTAAAAAGCCCGTTAATAGATTTTATGTTCCGTAGTTGATGTTGGGCTTGAAAGCCCATTTACTTTACAGTTCAGGGGAAAAAGGGCCCTGCAAGCAGCTCTTTGTGGGTTCTTTTACCTTTTCTTAAGTGTACTTTTTGTATATGAAGAGAGGTTTTTTGGAGTTTTGTTGCGTACTAGTGTAGATTGCGCATTATCTACGATTGTTCGTTGTTGTGTTTTTTTCTTTTCGATTTTTCCTCCCATCGGACTAATATAGTTAAATTTTCAATTTCGTGTATAAAAAATTCTCAATAAAAACATTCATCATCGTAAAGTCGAATTTAATAATTGAGTTAAGATAAAAAAAAATAAAATCTTATAATTTTTGGTCACGGTAAATATTAATGAGTTATTCGTTTTTTATATTAAAAGGTTCAGCCATCAAAGTATTAGCTAATTAAATTAAAGATCGATTGTATAACATATATTCAAGAACGTAGGGTGGAAATGGCGACATATGGTTCTATCATTTATTGTGATGAAATACAGACTCATACCTAGAAAAGGAATTCACAATATCCAGTATTAATGAGTATACATAAAACTTAATTAGATTATTATTTCTTGATCATGCTAATTATCTCAAACCGAAACCCTCTTGCTTGCTTTCTTATAGATGTATATATTTAACCATAATTAAAAATCATACAACTTTTGTATCCAAACCGTACCCCTAATACTCTCTTTAATTAACTTAATTAATTAAACCTTACACACCAATCCTTCATGCTTGACGCACGCTCAACAACTTGACATCATCAACGACAGGTCCGCAAAGTGAAGAGAAGTCATCACTCCTCATGTGGTAAAATGTACTATAAAACATCACCCTTGTCCTCTCGGCCTCGGCCACGAATCGAAGCACCGCGCGCTTAAATCCACCTTTCCCGGACGATTGGTATGGAACCTTGAGCGTTGCTCGTCCGGCGAAGGCCTCCACGATCATGGACCCTTCGCAGGTATTGTTGGCATCTCCGACGGAAAATGTTAGGACATAAATTTTGCCAATTATGGTCCGGGCAACTTGTGCAATAGCACTTTCTCTACCAGCTACAAGCTCAACGGCATGTCGTCCTTGTGGGACGGCAAAATCTTCGACGTCAATGTACTTGACAGCTTTGAGGGATTCAACAATCCAGCCTGGAATTGGGGAGTGCTTGTCTTCAATGTTTGGTGGGACTAGTACACCCCAAGGTGTGTTATTAAATGTAAATGGACCTACTTCAAAACCTCCATTAATCAACACATTCTCTGCAGAAATAAATAAATAATAAATAAGTAAATCTATGATTTATATTTAATCACCATGATATTAAATATAAAAATCATACTGGAAGATTCATTTTTTTAAAGAACTAAACTGAATGAGTTTTATTTCTTATAAAAAAGGTGAAAAGAACGTTATATTTTAACACTCTAATTTTATCTGATTAAATCTCAAACTACACAAAATACCGTAAAAATTAACCATGCATGGACCTAAACACTTCTCTTTCCTACCGTCCTACCTCCATTATTGCCAACTCAATAATCTACTTTTGTTTCTACCTGTCCCTATTTGAAAGTGACTAGAAAAAAAAGTTAGGAAATTTTCTCCTCCTTTTTCCCCCCTTTTCTTGATGCAAAAATAGATGCCAAACATGAAAGTAGTAAAATTTTCCAGTAAATAGTATAATAATAATATTGAAACAAATAGAAACTTACCATTGGTTCTTCTAGGAGGCTTAATGGCTCTAATTGCAACCGAGTCGATGAGCGGCCCACAAGCAGGATCTTCCTCCTCACCTGGATTATGAATTACAAGATCGACAACGGACAAAAGAGCTTTGAAAGCCCAAGCATAAGAATCCCATCCATTGCTACTATACATTGTTTGCATAGGCAACACACCCCATTCCGGCGAGGCCGAAATGTTCAATTTCTCCTCTTGGGCACAAGTCCTTGCTGCACTAAACGTTATGGAATAGAACATTCCTTTAATTACCCTTAATCTCTGCTTAATTGATGCCTCATTCCCTAATCTCACCGCGAAATGTCCCCCGGGCACCACCAGCAGCATGTCACCTTGCTTCTGACCGGCTTTTATGTACTCCACGAACCCGGATGTCTCCCATTCCGGTATCGCGTTCTTTCCGATCACCCTCGTGCCGTTCAAGGCGGATGCCGCTGGGCCCAGCTCGAAATCGCCATTGCCTACGTATCCTGCATTTTAGTGACAAAAAGTTAGTATCTCTAATACTATTATTTTATAATAAATTTCATAATTTGATTAATTTACTGACTAGTAAACTAAATTATGTCCATAGTACTATATTCTCCTATTTATAGTAAGCTGATCTATTAAGATTTTGTCAGCTTGATTGCAAAAAGACGGGATGTTATTAAATTAACGATCACGTCACGGCCGGAAAAGCTACTAATGAAGTGGGCCCAATCGGCTTTATACGGCAGATGGGCTACAGACCACAGCCCACCTCCGATCAGGCTAGTACGAGTAAAAATTAAATTAAATTATTGTAGTAAATCAGCAACAAATATATGGGACAAGTTGCGCCTTAATTCTTCCAAAAAAATTTAAAAAAAATGTTAAGCATTAATTAGGTCTCTGTCTCTAGATCTTCTTGTTCAAAAAATGAAAAATGAAAACTGAAAACGAATTCATAAAAAGAAAACTCTTCTTACCTTCTTCTTCTTTTCCAAAAATTAAATCCTAATCGAACTGTTTCGAAAAATTCAAAATATTCGCTAAATTAAACTTCTTTCGAATCGAAAATAGTGTTCTTTAAGCCAGTGTGCAAAATTTAGTATCTATCTTACTAATGTTGCAAATATATTTAAGTAAAGAACGCTAAGTAAACTTACCGTCGCGGATGGATAAACCAAAATGAGAAGTGGAGAACAGTAGCAGAAGCACCGACAAAATGGTGGTGACTCCCCTCATATTTTTTTTTTTAATCTGGTTTTCTTCTTTCTTTTGCAGGTTCTCCTGTGGGAGAAAGGGGTGGGGACTGGGGAAAGGGGAAGATAATGGAAAAAGGAAGAGTAGAGTAATGGGCTTATATGCATGATTGGATGGTCAATAGCCCTCTAGGATTGGGCCAAACTACGAGAATGCCATTCATGATGTCAACTTTTAAGTTTCCGACGCGTGGCGCTTAATCAGTGCTAATGACGAAAATCACACTTCTTTGGTATTTTTTTTCGTCGATAACATTAACAAGGGCTTCCAAAATTCAAATTTATTATTTAAAATTAATATTATTCGTATCAAATCGTTTAAAAATTAAATTAATTTTAACATAATTTTTATAAAAATCGAATATACGGTTTCTTATTTAATGATTAAGGAGAGAGATAAAATGCTTTTATAGTTGTGTTGATACGAGTGATGACAGTGAAACAAGGGGTTGATCTGTCGTGCGGTGGGAGCTGTGAAGGACAAAATCTGTTCTGCGTCACATGGAATTTCCTTCATTTAAAAGCATTTCTTTGCCTTAACTTCCGAGATCATGTGTGTATGTTAGGGAGGGGTGTTTTTGTCATTTAGCTCGCTAGATTCAGTTGTTACAGAAATTACGGGTGTCCTTTTTCATTGTATATGCAAATTATGGAACAAGATATTCTTAAAGTCCAATGAAAATTTAAATTCGAAACGGATGATATCAATTTAAAAAAAAAACCATTAAACTTTTATTAAGAAAAAAATACTAATATTGTTTTAGTATCTTTTGACACTTCTATCTTGCTGTGCATTCTAATTACTACTATTTTTTCATGCGCGAGGAGTTAGATCGGAAACCGTAAGTATTTTTAAATTTACTACTACATTAAAACTAATTATGTTCGCGTTATTTTTAAATTTTTTTTTACACTCATGAACAATTTTATATTTTATTTGAAAAAAAAAGATTCACTCCAAAATTATTTTTTATACTTATAATTTTTACGAGAAATCTTGGTCCCTATTTTCACTTAACGGTTTAGGGAATAATCGGGGTCGGGCGGAAGTCACCGAGTAAAACCAAGAAACACACCACGAGGAGTTGAGGACTCGAGATTATCCAAGGGCAAAAGAGTTGGTCCCACTTAGAAGTGAGGAAAAAACGAAACTAATTTCCGAATTTTTTTCCTGAATCAATCCGGTATCCGATCACTACAATAAATACTGACAGCTCGAGTTTGAATCCGGTAAAATCTCAAAAAAAAACCAAAGTTTACTTTTATAGATTGTAACGATATTATAATTAGAATTCGATATAAAATATCTAGTTAAATTAGAACAATTCACCCATCTAAAATTAGAAAAAGATAACAAGAGCTATGGGAGACGAAGGATCGTGGCCTGTTTTTGGGCTTTTCATTAGAAAATCACGTGGGCCTAACAAAAGAAGAAAATTTAATAATAATAAGAGAAATGAGATTAGTGGGCCGACTCATCTGATCTTTCATCATCTCCATGTGGACGACCGAGCTTAGGCCGGATTTCAAGTCACACTGTCGCCGTCTTCTCTCTCCGGCCCAATCTTTTTTGGACCTATCCTACGACGTATTTACTTGAATGCCCTCGTTTTATTTTATATTTTTGTCTCTTTACTTTTATTTTCCTTTTGGAAGGATTTGCAGAATCATTTTGGCTGTTCAAGGTTTATGACTGTAGATCCATCCATGTCGGCTGTTATGGAGACAAAAAAAATGGATCAATAAATTCCACTAATTTTACAGTAAATTGAAGAAAAAAAACAAGATTACACGAATTAAGTAACTAGTTGTTCGTAATCTTTTTTCTTTATAGTATCGAGTAACTAGTTGTAGAAACATTTTTTTAATATTAAGACCATTCATTAACTGATCATCATTTTGAATATCGATTATCTTGAAATTGATTCGGATAAGATTTTATAATACAGTAGAAATCTCACTCATAAAATTTAACGCAATTTTATATTCACTCATCGATTCTTTATCTAAATAAATTGGAGATTAGCGGTGAACTTTTAGGATGAGAAGATATTTAAGAGTTTTTGGATTAGAAGGAATATTAATAAAACTAATTGGATTGTATTATTAATAGCTCCAAAGTGTCAATCTGTTTTGAAACTCCCACTCTTCGAAAACCCATTAAAGTACGAATGAGCTTTATCCATGCACCTCTCCTGTTTAAAACAACAAGAGCTTTTTGTCAACATGGTGTGGAGCTTCCAGTTTTGATCTGACATAAGTTTTTGGCGGCCCATCTTGGATTTCCTTGTTGGATTTGACGAAAGAGACGACCCAACCCAAACTGACTGCTTCATCTCTTTCCCCGTTTCATCGGACGCTCACCAACTCACCCACGTGGCAGGACCGCATTCAATGTGATTGTCTCCTGATAGCGACGTCACGCCTTCCTTTGCATATTTCGTGGTTGAAAATACTTCACATCCTAGCAAAACCGATATAATTTCTTTTTGACTAGTACTCATTTAAACTTTAAACTTTAAATTTTATAAAATTTATTTAGTTGTATAACATTACTTATTCAACATTCATGAGTGCCCTCTTTGTTTTTCTTCTCTTCCATGATTTATAATTAGAAATTACAAAGGTATTCACTTCACATGGCCATACTTCAGCCTAATTTGAAGTAAAAATAAAAAAATGAAAATGCAAAGTCCTTTGTATTTTAGCCAAAATGAAAAAAAAAAGAAAAAAAGAAACAGAAGGAAAAAAGATTGACAATTCCTGTGCTTTCATGATCAATTGTGTAAAGTTAGCAAGCAACTAGGGAGAGACAAGATGGAGGATGATACGTTATTATTGCAAGATCAACCATCTCTATTAACTAGTGGGTTCATGTTTTCACATGCTAGTGTCCATTTGTAGATAGGATTGGGTAGAAAAATAAGATTATTATTCTAGTCCTCAATTTATATAAATGAGGTGCATAGAATTTATGATGGGGACAAAAGATGTGGACCTTTCATGTATACAACTTACATTTCTCTCTCCCATCACTCCTTTTCCATTTCGGTAAGTTGTAGTCCGGTTAGGGGGCCGAGTCATGTTTTGATAAGGATTTTTTTCTTATTTATTTGTCCCCCCTTTTTAATTTGATTTCAGGATATAAAATCTTATGGATATCCAAACCTAACAAGATACTTCAAACCACGGTGACGATTCTAATCCTTAATGCACTAAATTATTAGCTACCCATAGTTGATTGACGTGATTTATACTATAAGTGTGGGTTGGGACCAAAAAGTTTACCATTGCTGTTTCGATTTTTCGTACAGCTTACCAATCATATTCGCTACTATAGTCTATAATAACAGATCGACAGGACACGGAACGATTTTTTGATGCATCAAAGGAAATAGACATTTCAAGGAGGTACTATCAAAATTAATGAGGGAATTGAAAGCATTTGCACATGGGAGCCATTTATGGCCAAATATATGATCATAGGCAGTGAGAGCGAAATTGATCATGTATATTTAGGTAATAGCTTAATAGGTCCCTCGATGTGCCTAAAAGAAAGTCTCTCATTGGAAAATAAAGGAAACCAGTGTATGTGCAGCTGTTGTATGAAACTTGAGAAGTGAGTTCTTTTATCTGATTTTACATAATTTTATACAAGTTCTCATTGACTATGACTGGTCTCTTGTAACTGAAACCATGAAAACCAAACGAGTATCATGATGGCTTATTAGTTTTACGATCTGATTTCGTTTACAGATCTGTCCATAAGGTAAGCCACCACAACTTTTATAAACATATCTAGCTTTCTATGGCCTGGAAAGCTTCGTGTTTTCTCGAATACCTGCACGGTGGAGTAACTGGTGCTTTGTGCACGATAAAAAAACTAAACTAGATCACCAATCATTCATGTAATTGTTGAACGTACATCACTACTGGTGCTCTAGTTCTTGGACCACGTTATAATGGGAGACCCATCTTATGGAATGGGTCAACATCATATTGCTTTGTGGAGCACCAAGGACCAACACAAATATGTGCAAATACCAAGAACATAAGTGATAGAAAGCAAGAGCAGCAAACCCCGCACAGGTAGATATGGCCACTGCTAATATACATGACGACTATCTTGCATTGAGGAACTTTACCAGGTTAACTCAACCCCTTTTATGTTAAGTGAGCAAAACCAAACAAGAGATCTATTTGGTGCAAAGTGTATATAAAGAGAGGTCAAAGAGAATCTCCGGAATACTGCCATTAGGATGTTTGAACAACTGGGTTCTACATTTATTATTAGAGAACTAGGACGACAAGGCACAACAAAATGGTAACAATATTCAAACACCAAAACGGATGATTGAGAAAACAAACTTATATGAGAGACAATCCATCTCCTGTTCTGCTATGGGAGCATATAGAGACATACCACAAACTTTGAGCAACAGCTACAAGGCAGGATAAGAAACTCTACGGAATGGAGCGCTGGTAGATAGGTAGAGCTCCTAAAGCCTCACGCTCTGCTCTCTCTCTCTTCACCTGCAAAACATTTCAGCATGACGTTTTAATTCAGCGCTTGTAATGATAAGTAGCTTGTCTGTTGATTACAGTCATGCATTCTACTATTGTTCATAGCTTAAGCTGATATTCTAACTTCCTTCAAAAAAGCAAATGCATTCTTTTGCTTATGGACACTAACCCTATAACAAAATGAAAAGAGGTACATACTTCTTTCACCAAGCTTATTCATCTCTTAAATCTATAACAGTGCTTCACATATGCTTGGGTTGCCCTGGTAAAATCTCCCAGCCAAGCTAACTTATAAACATGAGGGTAAAAGCTATGATGACAAGGTAGCCTGTTTTTTCATAAATGATGAACTTATTTAAAGTTGCAAGTCATAGTATGAAGGGAAATATCACTTTCTGCAAAGCAAACGATCAAATGACGCAAATGTACCATGAAAGAAAAACCAAAAAAACCAACAAGAGTCTGTGGAAGAGTTTAACTTTAATACAATTAAGCTAGAAGAGGAGTGCCATTGATAACGGTAACAGAAAACCTATATAATTGTGAGGCCTTCTGCTGAGTTGAGCAACTCAATAGAAAGGCATGACCAATTTCAGAACCTAAAATTTATAGGACGCTTCCATACATGACTTGGATTGTGAAAATCTAACCACAACCAACACTTGGACGGTGCAGTGCCAGTAAAATAAAGCTTACATTTTGATATAAAGCATGCATTTTCTCTAACAACTATTCACAAAGACAATTCCCACTATATAACAAAGTTTAATTTCCGTGAGTTGCCACACAAAAGACAAATGCCCATATCACAAAGCAAAACATTGGTATTCTGGCTATAGCAATTATAGTTAACAGGTCCAAATCCAAAGAATAGAAAAAAACTATTTTCTTCATAAACTTACCAGAGCCAGCATGTCTTGAAGGTAGTACCTAAATGGTGTTTGCTTTGCCTGGAAACAGAGAAGAAAAAACCATAAGGCTCCTGCTCACAGTTAGACAACACTCTTCATGTCTAGCACACTTGATGACAATACAAACACCAAAAAACAAAGAAAGAGCACAGCTCAATCTGATTGCTTCATCACATTCGCAAACACACATACGTGCATAAGCAACACAAAACACCAATGGCAATTAATTGACAATTTCATTTTCCTCTCATTTACAGCGAGTATCAGAATCTAAGTTCAGCTGCAGCTCATAAGCTCACTAGAAGTATTGATTAACCATAAACAACAGGCTATATTCTACAGCGTACAGCGATGGTAAAATTGCAAATAATTCAAAATACCTGGAGATCTTCAGGGAGGTACTGGTGCTTCATGGAGAGGTCCATGGCGCGCTTGATACGCTGGTGGCGAGCGTCTACAATCTCTCTCGGCAGCCGGTTAAGCGCTTCCTTGATGTCCAGATCATAGTACGGATCGTACAGATCATCGTACCTGAGACCTATTTCACTCATAAAATCACAATACCAGAAATCAGAAAATCGGAACACAAACAAATACCTTTTCAAATACGCAGGAAATAAAAATGGGGGAAGACGACCAACCAACTCTGCGGAGGCGCGTTCCGACCTCTTTCATGTGCTGTTTAGCAAACCAGTTTTTCTTCGGATCCACCAACCATTTCGAAATGGACGAAAGCATTTTTGCCAATCGGAATTTGTTGCAGAGATTCAAGCTCTTCTTTTTCGTATCTGTGTTGGCTTGGCTGCTGCGCTGCTGTTCCTCTCTATTTTCTGGAAGAATCGTTTTGGTGGTGTGTCCGTGTGTGGTGGAGATTTTTGTGTTTGAGAGGAACGACGTTTTCAGACTTTACACGGTGTCGTATCAACTATGGGCTTTATTCAGTTAAGATAGAAGTGGCCTTTGGGCCTATTGAAGGGAAGCCGTGAAATGAATAATGGGCCTGCTCTTTGTATTGCGATAAATATATGCTTTTTGGTAAAAATATTGTGCTATAAATTCGTTGTTTTGTTTTGTAATTTACATTTTATAGTAAAAATTAGCTGCAAGAGTCGTTTTTAACCAAATTAGTCTCAATTCAAATAATACTTTTAGAAACTAAAATAAAATATAGGATAAAAAAATTTCATTTGGTTAAATTTTAAATACGTCAGAGATACCTAACACTCGATATTTTTATACATAAAAAAATCGACGCATTATATTTGATTTAATAATTATTAATTTAAATAAATAAAAACATAATACCGACAAAATATACTCAATTATTTCGTGTCATATCACTTAAAAATTGAGCGGTAGTAAGATCATATTAATTGGTAAAGCATCGATGGACAATTAAACTGAGTAAAATCATGCCCTCGACATGTTTTTGTTTTTGATTCTTGCTTGCAAGTTGGACGGTATATAATATTTTATTGAAAACTTTAAAATTGTATTTATTTTAAAAAAAATCACAAAAAATTAGAGAGTTAGAATATCATAAATTCAAAATTTAAATCACCACCGATGGGGTAGAATAGTAAATTGAAGGGAAGTTTGTTATGGAATGGAAGACCACCACCAGCAAGGAAATTCCAGTCACGTAACCACTGCAAAAACAGAAAGAAACCAGACTTGTCACTTTTGGTACTAATAAAACAAGAGTTGACACCAAGCTTGCATGCAGAGAGGATTGACAGCGATTAATGTGGAAGAAGAAGAGCAGAGTGACGGTGGACGGACGACGACAGCGAAACCGAGAGATTGAAGAGGAATTCTTCGAAGCAGCAGAAAAAGAAGGTTCGATTCACCAAAAAGAATACGAACGCTTCTCACGTGACGATGCCAGCCACTTCAGCGTCACCGGCCACATCCTACCCCCCCTCGGCGGCACTACCACCTCCCGCAGCAACCGCACCGCCGTACTCCGCCGCTTCGTTATCTCCCCTTTCGATCCCCGCTACAGGTCCCACCCCCACACGCTTAATTAGCTAATTTATTTATTCATGTGATTTCGTGGGCCCCACATAGATCTCGACTACAGTCCGGAGTGGACCCCGCATAAACGTGGACAATGTTCATGATTAGTAACGCTTAATTACTCTTAATGATTATAATTTGATTTTAAGGAAATTAAGTTAAACTGAATATAAATTTGACAATGATTGTGTTGATTAATTGTAGGTTTTGGGAGACATTCTTGGTGTTTCTTGTATTTTACACGGCATGGGTGTCACCATTTGAGTTTGGATATCTTAGTCAGCCAAAGGGAGTTCTTGCCATAGCTGATAATATAGTCAATGCACTATTTGCAGTTGATATTGTTCTAACATTCTTCCTAGCATATCTTGATAAATCTACGTATCTACTCGTTGATGATCGAAGAAAGATCGCGTGGAGGTATACAAGAACTTGGTTGGCATTGGATGTCATCTCCACAATCCCTTCTGAAGTAGTTAGATTCATTTTGCCCGATAAACTTCAGCCCTATGGATACTTCAGTATGCTTCGCCTTTGGCGTCTACGCAGAGTCAGCCACTTCTTCGCACGGTAAAATGTGACTTTTTAAGTTTATGCAATGCTCATTTATTGGTAATGCGAGCTTGTGACTTGAATGTGCACTGTCATTAGTGTTCTGATTAGTCGCATTGCTATGTCAGAATGGAAAAAAGGATAGGAACTATAGCTACTTTTGGATTCGATGCATTTCGTTTAAATACAATGCTTATTTATTAGTAATGCGAGCTTAGATCTTGAATGTGAACATTCATTAGTGTGCTGATTAATTGCTTTGCTATGTCAGGTTGGAAAAAGATAGGAACTATAGCTACTTTTGTATTCGATGTGTGAAGCTTATAGTGGTGAGCATATATTACAGAACATTTTGGTCATTTGGTTGAAATAGATTTGTGTATATTATGAACTAAGGATTTGTCCTAACAATGTAGAGTTCTTATAGGTCACTCTATTTGCGGTTCACATGGCTGGGTGCTTCTACTATCGTCTTGCTTCACATCACCCCAATCCGAAAAACACATGGATTGGGTCTGTATGGGGAGACTTCCATAAGGAACCATTGTGGACTCGTTACGTGACTTCGATTTACTGGTCTATAACCACGCTTACTACAACTGGTTATGGTGATTTGCATGCTGTGAATGAAGGGGAGATGGTATTCACGATGCTCTACATGATGTTTGATCTTGGACTAACGTCGTACTTGATTGGAAATATGACCAACTTGGTTGTCCATGCCACCAGCAGAACAAGACAATTCGTGAGTAATCCTCCATTCTGAATCCCGCGGTGGTTTTGTAAACATTCCTTTGAACTCCCAGAAGACACTTACTTTGTTGTGCTAAGCTCATTTGTATTTGATGCCAGCGGGACACTATCCAAGCTGCCTCAAATTTTGCACAAAGGAACCGCATACCCATTCGCTTGCAAGATCAGATGCTTGCTCATTTGAGTTTGAAGTACAGAGCAGATTCTGAGGGATTGCATCAGCAAGAGAGCATTGATTCTCTTCCAAAAGCCATTCAATCAAGCATTGCAAATTTTCTCTTCTACTCACTGGTGGATAAGGTGTACTTGTTTCGTGGGGTGTCAAATGACTTACTTTTCCAACTGGTAATTCTTAGCAATACTACTGCTTCCCTAGTAGTTTTTAATGTTTTTGACATGAAAAACTTCACATCTGATCTTCATGTTGCCAAATGAATTTCCTGTCATACGCTTTCTTTTACCCATCTTGAACTTGTTTGGGTTTTGAAGGTCTCTGAGATGAAGGCTGAGTACTTTCCTCCCAGAGAAGATGTGATATTGCAGAATGAAGCCCCCACAGACTTGTACATACTGGTCACCGGTTCTGTGGTAAGACCATTAATAACTCCTCCCGCCCCAGGCCTCACCATCATTCTTTGAATGCATGGTTGGTCAAGATTTTAGAGTACAAGTAATTAATTTGGTTTGCTCATCTTAAAATTGATGAGACTAGAAATCTTCCTCATTTGGAGTGTAATATCGAACCAGCAAAATTGAGAACTAAAACAACGAGAGAGTGGAGTGGTAGCTGCTTAGGAAGTTAGATTTTCTCTTACTCGTGGATATTTTAGTTACTTATATACAACTTACATTGCAGGAACTCATTGAGAATAGGAATGCTATAG
The DNA here is from genome assembly GCA_963691705.1 of Viola odorata. Classification (NCBI taxonomy): domain Eukaryota; kingdom Viridiplantae; phylum Streptophyta; class Magnoliopsida; order Malpighiales; family Violaceae; genus Viola; species Viola odorata. Next base: position 1,840,756 of record OY829546.1, read on the forward strand.
AGAAGGCAAGTTTAAAGATTAAAATATTTTTGGTGATCTTTTTCCTCATAAGCTTAATTCAGTCATAAGAAGTATATTCTCTTTCCATTTGATGGTTCCAGGTTGTCGGTGAAGCAAATGTTGGAGATGTTGTAGGTGAGGTTGGGCTCCTCTGCTACAGGCCACAACTGTTCACAGTTCGGACCAAACGGTTGAGTCAACTGCTACGTCTGAACCGTACTGCATTTTTAAATATTGTTCAGGCAAATGTTGGAGATGGGACAGTTATTATGAATAACCTGCTTCAGGTCAGCAAAACGTTTAATCACTTCAATTATAATTCTCAGATCTGGTAACGCAATGAAGTGTGACTTTTGAAAATAATGAAAACAACTTTAACTGGATTTTGTGGAGAAAACAAACTATTTGCTAGGGGAGGAGGCTAGACTATTCTACAGATTCACTTATTTTTATGGTTGATGCAGCACTTGAAAGATTTGAAGGATCCTGCAATGGAAGGGATCTTGACTGATACAGAGCACATGCTGGCTCAGGGCAAAATGATTTTGCCTCTCACTTTATGCTTTGCTGCTACGAGGGGTGATGATCTTTTGTTGCTTCATTTGCTGAAACGGGGTTCTGACCCCAATGAACAAGATAACAATGGGAGAACTGCACTGGTATGCAAGTTTTATCATTTGAAAGCCATTTGATGTATATTCTTGGACTTACCTTGCTCTTCTATGCAACAGCATATCGCAGCTTCAAATGGGAATGAGCATTGTGTAGTCCTACTTTTAGAGCATGGGGCTGATCCTAACATCCAAGGTATGATCCAGCATAAGCTTCATGACAATTGCATCTGCTTCATCTTTCTCCTTATCGGCTTTTTCTTCGTGCAGATTCGGAAGGCAATGTCCCTTTGTGGGAAGCATTGTTGGGGAAGCATGACAATGTGGTTAGGCTTCTTACAAATAATGGCGCGGCGTTAACTTCAGGTGACGTGGGTCACTTTGCATTCACAGCCGCTGAGGAAAATAATTTGGATTTGCTGAAGGAAATTGCTGACTATGGTGGAGATGTAACACTATTGACAAGAAGTGGAACTACCGCACTTCATACAGCAATTTCTGAAGGGAACGCAGAAATCGTCAAATTCCTCCTAGACCAAGGGGATGATGTTGACAAGCCTGATGTTCATGGATGGACTCCTAGGGATTTGGCAGATCATCAGGGGCATGAAGAAATTCAAGAACTATTCCAGACTAGGCAGGAGAAGAAAAAACCACAACTTCCTGAAATTCCAAAGCAGCAGGGTGTACCGTATCTGAGGAAGTACATAGCAAAATATAGCAGTGAACCTTCAATACCTCCGCACTCACCATCCACACCCCGTGGTCTTGGACGACCCGGTTCGCATATTGCGTGCCACCCTGACAGTCATCACAGGCCAAGGATTAACAATTTCCGTAACTCACTTTTCGGGATCGTGTCAGCTGCTAATGCTGGTGAGACTACATCTCGTTCTCAGCATTTTGTTTTGTTCCTTGAATAGTGTTTATAAACAACAACATTTACTTAAAACGAAAACTAAATTCAAATTCTGCAGGTGAGAGTGAACCGCGTACATCTTCAGCTAGTGTAGCTGTTTTCCCAAGTTCAGACTATCCTGCTAGAGTGACTCTTATATGCCCTGAAAAAGGTGATGTTGCTGGTAAACTTGTTCTATTGCCTAAATCACTACAAGAATTACTTGACATTGGAGGCCGAAAATTCAGAATCACTGCCACCAAGGTTCTGACTAAAGAAGGAGCGGAAATTGATGACATTGAAATTGTAAGAGATGGCGATCGCCTTGTTCTTGCTAGTAGCGCCACTCCCGAACCTTAATAAGATGCTACATGGTTGAAGATGGGTGAAATTCAATCCCCTGCTATGCCCAGGACTACTAGTTTCTGTTTAATCTATTAGCTGTGGCTTCTCACCACGAGCGAATGGGAAAATAGGAGTTCACACCTTGTTGTAATCTTTGTACCCATTGTTTTTACACTTTTTTTTTCTGTATTATATTGTTAAAATTAAGGAAAATTAGTAGGAAAAGAAAATTGATTGTACGGAACAATACAGAAAAGCTGTGTTTTCTTTTTTCCTTGTTCACTTTTGGAAAGAATGAGTTGTATTATATTGTTAAAATTAAGGAAAATTAGTAGGAAAAGAAAATTGATTGTACGGAACAATACAGAAAAGCTGTGTTTTCTTTTTTCCTTGTTCACTTTTGGAAAGAATGAGTTGTATTATATTGTTAAAATTAAGGAAAATTAGTAGGAAAAGAAAATTGATTGTACGGAACAATACAGAAAAGCTGTGTTTTCTTTTTTCCTTGTTCACTTTTGGAAAGAATGAGTGCGAACTCATCCATTGCTCCATGTCAATACAATCTTTAAGGATTTCAAAAGCTAATTTCTAAAACCCCTACAGTCTAAGTCCTTATTCCTCTGCCATGGCGATACTCCACGAATACAAGGATTGGATTTCCATCCTTCAAAATTACTTCTGAGACCCTTTGGTGGAGGGAAAATTGAATAAAAAAACAACCAAATGACATGTAAAAAAATAAAAAAATAAGATATGAGGACTGGGCATTTACAATTTTCGAAATCCCAATAGACATGACGTGCATGTATATTGGGATCTAGAAAATTGTAAATTGCCTACGTCGCAGTTCTCATACTTTCTATTTTTTACTCTCAAGTACATAGCTTTTATAGCCATTGTACAATAGGTTTCTTTTCGATGTGGTATTTTCACATGGGTTTTGCAATTCCACGAGCACATTTGGAGTAATTTTGCCCCAAAGTGGCTACCCTTTGTTGCACACATCAGCCACCAAGAAGTAAATTGAGATAAACCATATTGTACAGTCTGTCATTGTATCAATAAACTTATTTGTAATTGTAGAATCAGAATTCAGGTACATCAATCTAGTGTGTTCTTGAAGATGGTCAGGGTGGAAAAACTTCGGGAGCACGGACTGCCTTATGCCAACGAGAACGAAGAATGGAAGTGGGAACAATATACCAGCATAGGTATCCATGTCACTCTAGAATGGAAGTGGGAACAACATACCAGCAATAGGTATCCATGTCACTCCAAAACAAATCAATAAGTGGAAGAGTGTAAATATGGCAATCGCCTTGAAGGGCACCGATTCCACAAATGAAGCATGACCACTTTCCAAGACTCTGCCAGTAGAATGTCACACAAAATTCAAAAATTGATATTATATCATGGAATCAATCATTTCTGATCCAGTGAAAACAAAAAAATAAAATAAAAATAAGAAGTCTAGAATCTCTGAAGAATTTATTGCTGACAAACTTAACGTCGGCTAGGGGTGACGAAAAGCAATAGAATCCTTTCCCAGAACTGATTCCCTGGGAGGCTATCAATGGCCATGTGGGCAAAGTATCCCCAAAGAACTGAGGAGGGCACCAATCTGATTATAGGTACAATGCACAATGATAACCCGACAAGGGCTGACTGTAACAGGTTGCTCAATCTTTGTTCATTAACTCGTACAGGCAAGTAAGTGTCAATGTATTTCTCAGGATCGAATTTTCCCTTCTCCTTTTCTTCATCATCGGCATTCATTACTGCTGTTTTCAAGCCCTCCAACTCTTTTTGTACCGAAGTGTTCTGCACCAAGGCCCCTGATAATTAGAGCATGAACATACAAGCATATAAACGAAATTCAACTATAGGTGGTGAAAAATCACAAGATAGAGCACTAACAGGTCGAGATGCATCCATTTGTATGAATGCAGCTTGCATTCTTCCATAAATTTCTGAGTTGCTTCCTTTTAGGCCACTGCCTTCCTTTGCACTCTTTATCATTTGCTTTCGAATCAACTGCAAATCATGTCAATGCCGTCTGAGAATTCATAAGTAAAAAAAAAGTTACCTTGATATACATGCACAACGGAGATTTTATTCATTAGCTGCACCATACCTGCTTCTTCAGAACAGCAAGACTCTTGGTGTGCATGGGGGATTGAGGGAGGACACCATTTGAAGGGGGCAGTCCAAGCAACCCCCAAACAAAGTCTGAAATTTTGTATACAACAGGCAGCATATGAATCGAAAAGCTATATGAGCAGAGTGGAGAACCATGAAAATTACAACAAACAAAAGACTCTTTCATAAATCAGTTACATACCATAACTCCTAACAACAAGATATCATAATGGTAAGCAGAGGGTTTTCTGAGATTATACTCCTTCTGTTGTGCCATCTGTGAAGCTACGCTGTGGTCAAAATAGTATAGGCCGGCTATCATAAGGGCTGGAATCAGGGCAGCAAAGATGTATGCTGGTGGAACCTTTCCCATATCCTGCATTTTGGGTGTATGAATGGTCAATATAGGGTCGACACCAGAAAGGCCAGGATCCGGGAAGAATGCACCATAAATCATTACCTTGATCACTGTCCAATGGTATACCGATGCAGAGTCCCAAAGAAGTGCAAAATGTAGCCTCCTAGGAACCCTAGAAGGAACTTTCTTTGGTACACCAAAAGACAGTATTGTCCACAACAAGACCATCAGGGGAACCCCATAGTCTGCAGTAAAGCCTCGGAGCCACCCTGTGATGACCGCAGGAAAAGGAGAAGGGAGAGAGCAAATTAAATCCCAGAACACATGAATTCTTTCCCTGAATCAGGACACAAATAACTTAAGTCCACTTACTTGTGCCATATCGCCAAGATCTTGCTTCTCTGCTCTTTAGGGCAGTGAATAGTAAACCAAATGCGAAAATGATAGCAAGCAATCCATTTGCATATAGCCATTGAAATTGGTATTGTTCAAAGTTTGAATCTTGATGCTTGGGAATATTATATTCACTAACCAGGCCCTGCAATTGAACAATAGAAGTGGTTAACAACAACGCTCCATCAAATACGGACAAGTCCACTTTGGAAATTGGCTGGGTACGTAGCAATACCCTGACAGCCTCTTGAATGAAAAGGACAGCAATCAACATGCCGAAAAGCTCTCCTGCTATCCTTGTGAATTTATTGATGATATTTCCAGTGTTAAGAATTGCAAGAAGACACAGAAGAAGGGCTGTCCACACACAAACCCTGCCAAATAAAAACACATTAATAAACACAAGTCTTCAAGCACTCAAAACAAAAAAAATCTCAATCAAAACGAAACTGGCTCGCTTACCAACCCGCCCAAGCCAAGAATAACTTTTGACCTATTGCTGACTGTCGTTTGCTGAAACTGTACAAGTAGGTATACATTATAACAGTGGGTTCCGCAACTCCTAAGATCAACAACGGTTGTCCGCCAAAAATTGCAGTAGAAGCTAAAGTCTCCAGGGTAGTCAAGCTTCCATCTAACACAATACAAACAAAGATGTCAAGCTCAGTTACAATATTCTTTAACACAATCAATGCAGATTTATGGCCAAAAAACACTTACAATCAACTAACTTTTCACTCTCAGGAATCATCTTTAAACAAGAAGTTACCTGTATCTCTACTCAATTGCTCTCCAAAGGCTATAACAGGAAGGGCAGAAGCGAAGAAAATGTAAAATGTTGGAGCCAATATCCTGTCATGGATTAAATGAAATCAACAAAATGGGCACAAGTTTGTTCTGGGAAAAGCAGGAATGTTGTTAATTATTATACCTAATTCCTTAACCAAATGCACTAGTCCAATCGTCTTTATAGAATGCCGCTCTTCCTCTCAAATCTTTGATTATTCCCTCGAATGGAGTCTTGCTGTTCACCATTTATGATCCTAGAGGTCGTCATAATTCAATCAATCAATAACCAAGAAAGTTGCAAATTCCCTAAATTATTATCAAATCCTTTGTTTTACAACAAATAAAACATCAATACCTGGTGAAATAGTAATAATAAAACATCAATAATCCATCCCAAGCAGAAGAAAAGAAAACTCATCTCTTCATATCACAGAAACCAAAAGAAAACAGAGGACAGAACAAAAAGTAGGCGTAATTATACTGCGGAGAATTCGAGCTCAAAAAACGGAGTACGTCCTTTTCCAACTTCCCAGGATAAAAAGAAAATAAAAAAAAACCCAAAGGAAAAAGAAAAGATAATCGCTAAAAATTACCATAATTATATTTTATTGTAGCTAATACACAATAGTAATAGCTAAAATGGTTAAAAAATTCACACTTCCTATTGCGCTGAATTTTACAAATATTCCCCGCTACAGCGGCAGAGCTCTGTACATTTTTTCACTACTCGATTCGATGATAATCACGCATTACATTATTTTACCAGAAATGATAGTACATAAGTTACAACAAATCATTAACAGAAGACCGTATTGGGGTCGGATTTTGATTTTTAAGTTCAGTGCTTCTCTGCTCGTCTAAAAGGCGACTATCTTGAGCGCTTTCATGTCCGAGGAAGCTTCAATAATCTACAGGAATTAATGCACATTCTCAGCACATCAAAAGGAGAGCTTCTCGGGTGCGGCCAAGCAGTCTTAGCACTGTTGCAGCAATGTGATGTCCTGTCAACCCAGCAAGAGCGAGCTGTTCTGTCGGTAATGCATGTTCGATGTAGCTGTCTGGCAAAACAATCGGTCGCCACTGGAGAATTTTTTTTGGGAAAATATTAGATTTTGGATAAGAAGTTGAAGATATTATTGGTTCTGGTTGGAAACCAGAGCTACTGTCACTAAACTTGTAAGAAAATGAATTGGTATGCAGTCATCGAGGGTAAAATTGTTACCTTAATTCTTCCATCGAGTTGCCCGTCTAGGGAAATGAACTGAGCAACATGGGATCCGAATCCTCCAATAGAGCCCTCCTCAACTGTGACCAGAAAGTCATGGTTTTCACATAACTGTCTGAGAAGGTTCCTATCAAGTGGCTTGCAGAATCTTGCATCAGCAACAGTTACATCAATACCGAGCTTTGAAAGAAGTGCTCGAGCTCTGAGGCAGTTCTGAACCATTGACCCATACCCAAGTAAAGCAACATTGCTACCCTCTGCAAGGACTTTTCCCTTTCCTATCTGCTCTACAGGGAACAGTTGTCAAAGCAGGGTTATAACCACAACGGCAATTGGAGCTTATGTTACAAGTTTAAGATCAAATACAACACTACACACAGGAGGTCAGCAGTTTTAAGACAGTTCAGAAATTTCAATTAAAGCAAATTAGAAAGCTACCTCGATGGGAATGCCCCTATGCAAAAAATGGTCTGTCCTAATCCTAACAACCGCACCCCTTAGATATCGGAAGCAGATAGGACGATCATCTACATGTACAGCTGTAGCCAACATGTCAACAAGCTCATCCTCGTTGGATGGTGCCATAACAATCATGTTTGGTAAACAAGACATGAATGTTATATCGAATGCCCCACACTGCACGGGACCATCAGCCCCCACCAATCCTGCACTTGGAATCACAAAACGAACTGGAATCTTCTGTCGATCTACATCATGGATCACCTGGAGAACCCACAAGGAATGGAAAAAAATCTTTACCAACGACATCAGGTTTATATGTGGCAAAAAAAGTCACACTATATTCCCTTGAATCATTGAAATGAGAGAGAACATGATCATAGGCTCTCTGTAGAAAAGCAGAAGGAATAATGCAGAATGGTTTCAAGCCCCCACATGACAGGCCAGCAGAAAATGTAACTGCATGTTGCTCAGCCATTCCCACATCAAAAAACCTGTCAGGAAATCTTTCTTGAAATTGTTGAAATGACGGCTCCATTTCCATCCCTGCATGCACAGTTACGATATTTTTGTCCTTCTCTGCCTCCATAACCAAGGCCCCCACAAAGCAATCACTGTAGGTTCGAGCATTGACGCTGTACAGCAAAGAATCAGAGTCGCACAAATCTGCCAAAAATGGCAAGGGATATATTAGATTGCAAAGAGAGAAAATTTAAAGTTCGTTAATTAAAAACTAAGTACACTGGAACAAAAGGAAAAAAATACAATTCAAGCTTCCTCTGCTCACCCAAGGCTAGACCTGAACACTGCTTGAGCCCATCCAGTATTCAAGTTACTTGTACAGAACCAGGTAGCAAAATTTTGTGATTTCCCACCTGCATGCAGTTGAAATGCTGCATGGAGTTGGTAATGATTATAAATCATACCTTCCTGCTGATTCTCTGCTGTCTCACTCTCCTGCTTATCGTCTCCATGATTTTCTTCTGTTATTATATGCACCAAGACAGGACCCATTGAATCCAGGGTCGACACTCGTTGTAGAACAAGGACCAAGTCTTCTATGTTGTGACCATCGACAGGGCCTATGTAATACAGCCCAAGCTCTTCAAACAGGGTTGATCCTGGTGGGCCTATCATACCACGTGCATACTCATCTACTTTGGCTGCTAGTTCGTGCATACCCACTCCAATCCTCTTGGTAACACCCTTGATATAAAAAAAATGAAAAAGTTCACTTTCACATCATAAGAACACGAAGAATATATTCTCAGCACAAGGCATGGGATATGTGATGCTAATTGTCTCAATAAAGATTTGAAGGTTGAACTTCAAAACAAATGCACCTTCGATTTCACTTTTTTTTCCACCCATCTCTCTAAGAGGTGTAATCAAATAAATTTCCTGCATGTGAAACGAAAACTGCAAACTGTACCTTTGCAACTTCTCTAAACGTCCGGAATGATTTACTAGACTGGATCTTGCTTAGCGTACTAGACCATGCACTGATCGATGTCTTTGGTCCCTCTTCAACTTTTGGGTGTAAAGAATGACGGCTATCGTTCAAAATCACTATCATATTTGAGTCCAAATAACCTGCATTTCCCATTGCTTCATACACCTGACCGGAAACAGTTGTCCTGTTGCTGATAACTGTAACAATCCGTTCTCGCTTCCCTTTAATATCACGCGCAACTGCCATGCATGATGATTGAATAAAAAAAAATTCAGCTCCACGAGTTTGATTTTGATAATAATTTACGGAGCTCAGACACAAAAAGTTTAGAATGCAAGTCAAAGTAGAAACACAAGTTTAGTCGAGAGGGGCATACAAGAACCAAAAGAGGAGATCTAATTAATTACTATATGAACTTCAGAAAAACACTCTGCAACCTAAAAGCAAAGAAAGGAAAATAAAGAAGAATAAGCACAATACAGATGAGAAGCATTTACCAAGTCCAGCACAAATACTATTGCATCCATGCCCTGCTCCGAATGGATCATATTCACTCTCAGACCGAGAAGTACAGCCAGAAAGACCATTCCTTTGTCTCAGTGTGGGCATAAGAGACCGCCTTCCTGTGAGAATTTTATGGGCATATGTCTGCAACCAAAAGAATACGGGTTACTTTAAAATAATTGAAAGTCATTTGTAAGTAAGTAAGGAAAGACCAATTGCCTTCAATTTAGCTTCACTTGCACTTTGATATGTTCATGAACATTATTCTATCCTTACACATTCTCTCACCCGCACCCCAAAAGATGAAAATAATCAACATGTGCTAAATATTAACTTCTTCAATATCATTGATGACCAAGTACTCCTGCATACAAAATGATACAGTCTCATATCTTACTTGTTCCCCTACATCCCACAGTATCTTGTCCACAGGTGAATGAAAAACGTGGTGAATGGCTATGGTCAGCTCAACCACAGCCAAACTAGCTTTAAATGACTTGTCAGTCTTTGACATTATAGAAGACAACTCTGAACGCATTTCACCAGCCAATTGCTTCAGTTCCTGCACAATCCAATATGTAGTCAGTACAGGACCTTTAAACTTAAGAGTGGAAAAACTAGCAAAGAAGTAGAGCAAGCTCAAGGACTAACCCTTATGCTCAAATTCTTCAAGTGGATAGGGTTTTCAATCACATCCAGCAGGGGTGTAGCTAGTCTGTCGCAAAAGATATCATCAATATCATGTAGAGAACATATGCGGCTTGCAAATCTCTGCACCAGGAAATATTTTTCATGAGTACAACTAAGCATTAACTACAGACACTGCCAAATGTGGTAGGACTAGATCGATTAAACATAACACTCGCCAGGAAGCAGTATTCCTAAAGAGCAAAGACAAGTGTATATAGACAATTGGCATAAAACACATTGAATTGCCACATTGAGAATTGATAGCAACAATTTCAACCGGAAGCCTGCCCTACAATTGAAAAATGAATGTACTGAACTAAAAGCCGCCTTCTCCAGGGTTATATTATTTAAGAACTAACAAGCCTCTACGTATGGCCTCTACTTTTTTATCTCGCTAATAATGCCCCAGCGATTTCCCATTCAATACAAAACTTTGTTTCAATTATCTCTGTGATAGTACACCCCTGTCCCTCTTCAAGCAATGTTGTTACCTCCTCCAAATGCCTGGTTTGCTACAATCTTATATCGCCCAAAGCAAAAAGGGAAGCATTGTAGAGTTTATATTTTTCTTCGAAGCATTGAACTAAAACCTAAAAGTGGGTAACGGACAGCTTCACTGACTAGCAACATATTAAAGAACTATCAGTTTACAGCTAAAACAAACAAAAGAAATACCGACAGTGGTATAAAATGGACCCATACCTTGGCGTTAGAGACGGACGCCGAACTTGGGTACAAAGTAAATCTTGATAATCCCACTCTACAAGCGAAATTGGAGCTTAAAGTCTCTAACTTGTGACCAGAATTTCCAAAGGAACAAGCACTGATTCCACATGGGTACTGAGCAGCAGTGGTCATCACGAATACGATAAAACCCCACCTCACCAAGCTCAATATCGATCGTAAAAGCAATCAAATTTGCACTTTTTGGAGCTCAATTGAATAAGCAAAGTTGGATGGCTGAAACAGACAGTGCAGGAAACAGATACAGAGGTAGAGGATTTAGCGGATAAGACCTGAAGGAACGTTGAAGAAGAAGACGACTGCTAGTTCTTAGATGATTTGGATCATTTTGGAAGAGAAAGGAATCTAACAACGAGTGACAGATGGAGCATAATTTGAGCCTCCAATGCCAATGGTATCAAATCAACCAACTATCAACTGAAAATTGAAAATGAAAATAAAAATAAAAATGAAGGAAGAAGAAAATTAGGAAACACAGACGGACCGGTTAACCGACACAACCGTTAGTTACTTATGGGCTGGAATCAAGGCCCAAGTATGTTTTTCCAGAGGCTAGGCCCTTAAATTTCTTTTTTTTTTCTTTTCTTTTTAATTGTAAAGCTTTATCTTATGATAATAAAAGTTCGTTTTTTTACTTTACGTTGAAGACGATCAACATGGCTCATTCGCCGGATCCTAAAGAAAATGACTATTCCGAAAGTTGAAACAGATTATTTTCAGATTGTCTTTGTTATGAGTTCAGAGATTTTGCCTCTGAATTATATACCAGGTTAATTTTTCAAGATGTGATATAAATGGTCGGAACAGATTCTCGATGCAATTTTTGTCACGGGAGAAGAGGTTGTAATGTTCGATTCGGTTTAATTAAAGTCGGTCTCTTATTTAAGAAAAAAATGGGGTCTTTGGTTGATGTTGAAGAGGACGAAGGTTGACTCCAGGTTGTATTTAAATGATGTGAAGTAAGAAAAAAATATAATATTAATAACGACCAATATTCGTCCGGAGGCCGCGTCTTAATCCGCGTTTTTATTACTTAATGGAGGGATTATTCCCTTCAGGCCATGATGAATACGAAGAAGCGCCGTCGGTTCGGGTTACTACGCCAAAATGGGCCACCGGCGGCGTGGAAAAATTAGTCAACCATGTCGTTCTCCACCGATCCATTATATAAGTATCAGAAACCCAACCCATTAGCCACATTAATTTCTTCTACATCTATATTTCAGTAATCACAATCCGTTTCTTTCTCTCTCTGCAATTTCTCGACTCATCTTCTTCTTTGTCGATCAATCGATCAATCGATCATGGCGGCGGCGCATCCCAGCAACCCGATCCCGGCGATGACAACATACCTGCCACTAGACAGACCAGTGGTGGTGATCGGCTCAGAGTTCTTGGCCCAGTACCCAGTCGATCTCACTCTTTCCGAAAAAGCATGGACTTTTGGGGAAAACGATTTCAAGGTCATGGACTTCAATGGAGTTCTCATCTTCCAGGTCAAAAGCAAACATTTCAGCATGCATGATCGCCGTTTCATGAAAAACGCCGCCGGGCAAACCATGGTCTCCCTCAAACAGAAGGTGAGTTCGTCCGATCAAACCCAATTAGATTAATTACGGGTAATTGAGATTGCCGGTCAAACCAATTTTGTTTAATTTTTGTCAGATAAGGACCATTCATAGAAGGTGGGAGGCATTTAGGGGAGAGAGCACAGATGATAAAGATTTGATTTTCAGTGCAAGGAAATCATCAGTCCTTCAGTTCAAGACCCAATTGGATGTTTTCTTGGCCGGCAACAAAGCAGAACAGGTCCCTGATTTCAGAGTCAAAGGCAGCTGGGCTGAGAGTTCTTGCACTGTTTTTCTTGGTGACACTAATACCATCATTGCCCAGGTAATTAACATTAATTAATTCAGCTAGTATATTGCTAATTAGGATTTGGGTAATTAACATGAGGTGAAATACTGATGCAGATGTACAGGAAGCACAATTTCAAAACTGCAATGCTGGACACGGATTGCTATAATGTCACTGTCTATCCTAATGTCGACTATGCCTTCGTCATTGCTCTTATTGTTATTCTTGATGAGATCAATGCGGATCGCAGCGGCCAGGATTAGTTCTTTGTTCTTTTAGCAGTGATTGATTCTTCTGTTTAACTTACATTGTTGTACTGAACGTTTGCTTTTTTTTGTGTGTAAATTATTCAATTTGTACTGCTAATTCTATGTTGTATTGTTTAATCAATGTGCAAGAGATCATTAATATTCTATAATAGATAATTAATTCTTTTCATCAAAATAATATTTCTTTTAGCGTTTATTCTCCTTTTTTTTACCAAAAAAAAAGAATATTTCTTTTCATCCAAATAATAATCTTAATGTGCTGAAGTAGCTGTTTTAGCCCACAATGATACAAAGGTTAGTTAGTAATTTAGTTTACTCAATTCTTTATGTACAAGTATAGTTCGTTAGATTCGATTACGGTTGGCTACGTTTGAAAAACGAAGCTTACTTATATCCACCGTGAGGCGAATTTTTCGACAAACTTTCTTTCCCACTATGCATACTAATTTGTGTCGGACATCCATTTATTGACTATCTCACCCGAAGGGATAGGATATTGGCTTAATTATAATATAATTGAGGTATTTTATCAGCGCTAATTCGCACGCTCACAAAAAAAATAGTTTACTCGCAAATTAATTGTAGAGCATTTTAACCATTTTTTATCTTCTCTTGATTGAAAGACAAATTAAAGAGATTTTTTTTAAAATCTTTTTTATTGTTGATTAATTAATGGGTAGGGAAAAGACCCATTCGATGAAATTTACTACATCACCTTATTGGTTAGGGACAAGGAAACCAGTGTGGTAAAAGAATATCAAGCAAGGGTGTTATATGACTATGAGTCTATGACGGTAGGCGCCCTAATCCAATTAATCGAGACCTAACTATAGTTAATAGTAGTAATCGCTTTGTTGTTGGATTCAATTACGTTGTCATTGCAATTTTTTTAGGATTGACCTTCGAAATATATGATCATTCATTATGGTTTTGTCACAATGCTTTTCATTCTGTCGGTAATTATGTAATTCAACCTAAGATGCTGCCATTTTTTTGATATCTTAATGGGCTGGATTCAAGGCCCAAGTTGGCCCCTTTAATTTCTTGAAAAAACAACAATAATGCCTAATTTTAAACCGTTGTTTATATTTGTTTTATCTTCTGTTGTTATTATTAATATCCGTAATATTATACAGTAGAAACTCTATAAAATAATACACTTGGGACGACCAAAATTTATTAATTAAAAGAGTTATTAATTAATCGATAAATTAATAATTATTAATTTATATATTAATTAATATTTTATTAATTTATAGTAAAATACTTAGTTTACAAACACCTTTCAAGCTTCCACTTACTGTAATTATTGTATACAATACATGTACTGTATATCAAATGAAGGGCCCAATTTGAAAGAAACCTTCAATCTCCCACCTTATTATGCTTCTTGTGTTCAATGTATCACTTTATGGACATTAAAAATATTTTCTATATAAACAAGATCAAAATACTGTAGGTTAACACAAACAAATTAGAGACGACATTCAAGGGGAAATTGATTTCAACAAAAAAACAAAAGACAATTGAGTCATTTTTCAAGAAACCTTCATAAATCATTCATGTAATATGCTATATATAAGGAATTATTAATTTATATTTTATATTTGGTCTAAAGAAATTATCAAAAATGTATTATCTTATAATTTTAGCGAATTATTAATTTAGCACCCTATCCCCGAGTCGGGACCGGCCAAAAATATTATCTTAGAGAGTTTATTAAATAATCGAGTATTAATTTATCGAGTTTCTACTGTAAATAGTTTTATGGTGATATTAAATTTTCAAAAAGTGTTGAGCAAAATTTGAACAATAATTCCATAAATAGATGCTTGAGAAAAATATTACAACATTTGATATAAGAAGAAATTCAACTTACAAGTGAACTAAAACTACAACAATAATTATAAAATATTTTTATGTATATCGACCATTTTGATTTTCTTTAACCTATATTAATTTTATTAAATAAAAAAACTGAATTTGAAGTGAAAAATATAAGACGTGATTAGCATATTCATTCTATTTATTTTAAGTTTGCTAACCGCGTAAATCTTATTAAATAAAAGAATTGAATCAGAAAGAAAAGACATGATTGAAGTAGGTTCACCTGCATAAACGTTATAAAATAAAATAAAGTGAATCATAAGGTAAAAGATAATACTCCCTCCGTCTTTTAAAGGATGTCGTTTACTATTCCGGCGTGTATTTCAAGGCGGCCGGAATAGTAGTTATATGATTCTGAAAAATTCCGTATTTTTTTTCTAACGTAGATAAATCCGGTACCTACGTTAGAAAAAAAGTACGGAATTTTTCGGAGTCATATAACTACTATTCCGGCCGCCTTGAAATACGCGCCAGAATAGTAAACGACATCTATTTGGGGACGGAGGGAGTACTAATAATACAATTTTAAAATACATATGATGATTATATTTGAAATAAATGATTTAAAATTGTTAACATATAAGTTTATAATGTATATCGACCATTGAAAGTTGGATGACATACATTAATTTTATAAATAAAGAAAATGAAAAGATATGGCTAACATATTCATCACATTCATTTGAAATTTATTTACGCAGAAGACCTGGTTGAAGCATGCTGACCTGCATGAATGTTATACATAAAAGAAGTGAATAAAAAGTAAAAGAAAATTTAGTTAGAATATTCGTTGCATTAATTTATAGTTGGATGACATGCACAAACTTTAAAGTTGGTTAACCCACATCTGTATTTTTCTGGAAAAAAATAATTTTTTTCTTATTTTCTGATTTTTTATATTTTCAAAGCTCGGGGAAAAAATTATATTTTGTCCAGTATTTTATATTTTTTCTGTATTTCTGTATTTTTTAATTTTCTAAATTTGTATATTTTTAAAGCTCGAGGGATAAAAAAGTTTAATGTATTTAGTCAGGTAGATAGTAACGAGATATCCCTTTACCTTTACCTTTACTTAAGAGAAAAACTTTTATCCAAAGGAGAAATTCTTTTTCCTAACCCGGCACCGCCCAACTGATTGGACCTAGAAAAACCGGTGCTCGGGCACTAGCCCGGGTTTCAAAACATCAAAAACCCTCATTTTCTCGATTTTCTTAGAAAATCGATCAACTCGGACGATTGAATCGGTGAACTAGTAGACCCAGTTTTTTATAAAAAAAACATTTTTTGGAAAAAATGCTAAATATGAGATTCAAACCCATATTCAGTATATTGGCCAACAAAATTTTAACCACTACACCAACACTTTATTTATGTTATTATATGATAAATATAAAATAAATATAAGATAATTTTTTATTTATTTTTAAATTTTCTTATACTCTATCAAAATATTAAATTTTATTTATTAATTTATTAAAATTACGGGTCAATTCGGATTTTTCCAGGTTGACCCTCTAACCCTTGACCTTTTTACCCAGACCAGATTTATGACTGGTCTGGGTTTCAAAACCTTGAATATTATAGTACTTTTAATTTTTAATTTTCGTTTTTTAAAGAATAAATTCTCTATTATTCTTTTCAAAATGATGAGGTAAAAAACGTACTACTTACTTACTACTTACATAAATTAACAGATTTATATAAATGACGTGTGCACGTTAGTTTACCTTTTTTTTTAATAAAAAACGTTTCAGATTCGAGGCACTGAGAAGAGGGAAAAGGGTTAGGGTTTTCATAGGTTGAATGACGCATTCTCCTCCAGAAGAGTCGGAACCTAAAAGGGCAAGGATTGATGTTGCAGAGGTCGAGGGATGGGACCTGATTGCCGCCCAATCACCAAGCTTCCTGAAATTAGATGAGGCTTATGCTTACTTTGATGGCGAGGGAATGGAAGGGGTTAAACACTACGACTTGAACGCAGTTAAGTAAACAACAACACATCTCTCGATCTGTTCTCGATTTTAATTAATTCCTGTTTTGATTCTTATATATTAACGTCGACGTTTCTTCCCTTGTTTTAGGGTTCTCTTGAGGATTAGGAACTCGACGCACGCTTGAGACTACTTGCTAAAGTAGGTGTTTTAGCCCACAATCGTAGAAAGGTCAGTTAGTTTATTCAATTCAAATTAGCAAAAAATGTAGAGCCTTCTGTTAAATTAATTGCTGATTAATGTGCAGGGAAAACATCTGGAATTAGTGAAGCCCTTGAAGGCCAATCGTTATGAGCCGGAACCATCACCTTATTGGCTAGGGACAAAGGAACCGATGTGGTAAAAGAATATGAAGCAAGGGTGTTGTATGACTATGACGATGTGCACGCTTTCCGGCCAAAACCCAACAGTACAGGTAGAGTCACTTTCTGTTTATTTACATCCTCTCGAAGTTTTTGTGTTGGAAAATGATTGCTATAAAATGCTTGGTAACATTATAATTCCTTTATTGCAGGATCCAGCACCTCTACTTGCAGATCAGAGCAACTACTTGTGATTGGTTTTTAGTTTTTACAACCTAAGTCCAATCTTTATGTAGAGAGGATCGGATGTATCTAAGTTTTTGCCCCATTTTAATGATTATGAAAACCCTAGTGTTTTATATAGGAAAATACTTAAATACCCTATAATTTACATCATTTTTTACTTCATCCCTTGGAATTATAACTCTAGTCACCAATGGATATATCAATATAGTTTACTAGTAAAGATTCCAGCCTATAAAAAAACAAAACAAGTGTTAAATACTTTCTCGACATGCGTTATTTTTCTAATAAAAGAAGAAATTTGTAACTTGTTGGCTAGGTTTTATGTTAAAATAATTTTTTTATAATTAATTAATTAATAAGAAAGCTAAAATCTGTAATTTTTTATTAAAAAAATTCTTAGAATTACTTATTTTCTAAAATATTTATGTAAAAAGAAATAATTAAAAAATAAGAGAAGAAATAAAAATAAACTAGTTTTGTTCAGTTTTGAGCCTGGGCTTGGGCTTGGGCTTGGGCTTGGGCTTGTCAAGGTATTCTGCCACATCAGCAATCCATAGATAAGGTTGCAATGCCATAATTGCCCCCACACACCAACCGGCAACCAATACAACTCAACAGAACCAAGGTGCCGTAAATTCCTAAAACCAATAAGGGCACACAACCTTCCGTCCTACTGTATAAAAACGATCCTCGTCTCGTAAAGTAAATTCGATCGCAAAATCGCAAAAGAAATTTCTTTTGAAGAAGAAAAAGAAGAAGAAGAAGAGAAGAGGATAATATGTCAGGGAAAGGAGCAAAGGGGTTGCTGACTGGTAAAAATCCAGCCAAGGATAAAGACAAGAAGAGACCCATCTCTCGATCTTCTCGAGCTGGTCTTCAGGTTCTTGCTCTCTTCTCTGTTTTCTTTTATGGATATATATTAGTGGAATTTGTTGTTTCTATGAACTTTAGCTGTTATGGCGAATGGGTTTTTGTTTATGCTGTGTAGAATGTAGATTTGACTTTCTGGGTCCTTGATTTAGCCGTCCCTTTTAGTATAATGAGCTAGCTGTTGCATAGTTTGTTGTGAGGTTCTTAAGATTAATGTTAGAAGTTAAGGGTTTTCTATTAATTTGGGATGGTACTGAGATGGTTCTTTTAGGAGATTTGATGAGTTATGGATTGTTATTACAGAATTTTACATATATATATATATATATATATATCTGTCTAATATGATTGTCTAGCTCTTAGTTGAGCTGCATCCCATGTTTCACCATTGTCTATGTCTTAGTTCAGCTGAATCCTGTTTCACTACTGTATCATTGTCATGAAAGCTTAAAAATAAAGTCAATTTTTTGGATGCTGACTTCAGTTGTGAGACATAACATCTGGAAATCAATCAACTTCTTTTGGACTATGTGAATCTTTGGTCAGTATACTCTACCGGGAAAAAGTTGTTTCGAATCTGTTCAATTATAACTTTATAAGTTCTAATGATGTTCACTGAGTGTGGTTTATGTGGAATAGTGTATATATACATGGATCTTTGTCAATCATGATTAGTGTGTTCTTTGTGGCATTGAGGGTTGTGTGTCGTTGCTCGTATAAGTAGGATAGCAAAAAGATACTTCGAGAATAATTAGTCTTTCAAGGTCAGTGACCATTTTCAAAGAGTTGTTTCTATCTTGAATGTAACAATTTGTGCTTTTATCTGTTGCAGTTTCCTGTTGGGAGAATCCATCGCCTTCTGAAATCAAGAGCAATGGCCCACGGAAGAGTTGGTGCAACTGCAGCTGTGTACGCTGCTGCCATCTTGGAGTATCTCACTGCAGAAGTGTTGGAATTGGCAGGCAATGCAAGCAAGGATTTGAAAGTGAAGCGTATAACCCCTAGGCATTTGCAGTTGGCTATCCGTGGTGACGAAGAGCTCGACACCCTCATCAAAGGAACCATAGCTGGTGGTGGTGTGATCCCTCACATCCACAAGTCTCTAATCAACAAATCCTCCAAGGAGTAATGTGATTACGGCGCAATTAATTGTACTGATAGTTCTACCCAGTTGCTTGCTGGGATATAACTATTTTTTGCTCTATGATACATTTATTCAAGTTTATAAAACTTAAAATATAAGTTGCAATAAAGAATTTATTTAGCCTGCTTTGTTTGCCTGCATATGCGAGTTTATTTTCTTTCAGCTGACTCTAATTAATGAGAAGCATAATCCAGATAACTCAAATTAACTGCCACATCCATTACATGATGGGAAAACTGGAAAGAAATATGCATAGGAATTGAGTGTATTGAGTGTATGCCACAATTCCACCTAATTCTAACACCAAACAAAGAAATGCTAGTCAAATCTACAAACTACGAGATTCCATTCCATACAACACATTCTGCAAACAAACAAACGACTAAATGGTTAGGCATTCTTGTCACTTCTATATGGATGAAACCTTTGGAACATCTACGGGGAACTGGTCGATTTCGTCCATCCAAGGGTTCTTCTCTTTGGCAGGGTTGATGGTCCTAAGCGCCTTCCATACCGCACTGTTGCACTTGAACCCAGACCCGAAAGCAATCTGCCAAGTTCTGTCTCCCCTCTTTATCCTCCCCTTGGCTTCTGTATAGGCCAGCTCGTACCAAAGAGAGCTGCTTGAAGTGTTTCCAAATCGATAAAGTGTCATCCTTGAAGGTTCCATATGCCAATCTGAAAGCTGAAGATTTTTCTCCAATTCGTCCAGCACAGCCCTCCCACCAGCATGAATGCAAAAGTGCTCGAAGGCCAACTTAAAATCTGGGATGTACGGCTTCACCTTCATCTTAAAAATCTTCCTTCCCATCAATGTTGCGAAGAAGAGAAGCTGTTCTGACATCGGCAAAACCAGAGGTCCCAAGGTAGTGATGTTAGTCTTCAATGCATCCCCCGCGACTGCCATCAGTTCCTTTGACAGAGAAACCCCAATTCGCCCAGTAGAATCCTCTTTTTGAGTAACGCAAGAGAAGCACTTGTCATCAGCACCCTTGTTTGTCCTAACAGTGTGGACCAATTTGTACTTGGAGCACCACCTGTCAGACCTTTTGTTCGAAAGCAAAATAGCTGCACCTCCCATTCTAAACAAGCAATTCGAAAGAAGCATAGACTTGTCGTTACCAAAGTACCAATTCAAAGTGATGTTCTCCATGCTAATAACCAAAGCATAAGAATTCGGTTGCACTTGAAGAAGATCCTTGGCAAGATCGATGGATATCAAACCAGCACTACAGCCCATCCCTCCAAGATTGTAACTGAGAATATTCCCTCGGAGCTTATAGTGGTTGATGATCATGGAAGACAAAGATGGGGTTGGATTAAACAAGCTGCAATTGACAACCAAAATCCCGATATCTTTTGGTTTCACAGAAGTCTTTTCGAGTAGCTGATCAATAGCACCAAACATTACAGTCTCAGCCTCTTTCCTTGCCTCAGCCATGCACGGATTTGGAGGAACTCTGAGAACAGCATCAGGAAGGTAAGTTGACTCCCCGAGGCCTGACCTCTCGAGAATTTTCCTTTGGAACTCCAGGCTATCCTCAGTAAAAGAACCTGTTAACTTGGACCTTCCCATAAACATTTGCCTTGTACATTTCCTAGCATCATCAGGCTTATAACAGGCAAAATTCACAAGGTAAACCGGGCGGGGACGCGATAGGAAATAAAGGGTGAGCAAAAACACAAGGAGGGTTGAGAACAAGATAACAGAAATGAGATTGAATCTGAGATGGTCCCAGAGGTCATGGAGATCTTGGATCGAAAATGTGGATATCTGAGCAGCAATAATGACCACAGTAGGTGACAGAAACAGGTACATTCCATGGGTGATAAGGTAATGATACCCGAGTTTTACATACTTCAATTTCACCGATTGTTTAAAATCCGGGAGCCTACGAGAAGGTGAACGATCCATCAATGGTGTTTTGGGGTTCGATTCGGACATTGTTTTCAGATTTCGTCAAGATTCTATGACAATGAATAGAAAATGAGACCTCTTTCTCAAACTCTAAAATGTTTCGTGCATCAAATGAAACAGGTTAAAGTTCAAACCTTTGGAGCACAGAATCAGGCAATGCAAATGAAAGAACGTTAACAACCCTGCAGAAAATGGAAGACCCATCAACATATTACTCGATGATAATAAACCCGCATCATAAACGAGAAAGACATGAACTTTGGTAACCAATAAACAACAGACGAAAGAAAATGCAGGAAAGTCCCATTTTCCAGCGTAACAAAGAAACCAAACAGAGGAATGTGAAGTCAAAATTAAAAATGAAAATGGAAAAAAACTGACCTTGTAATGTGAGGAAAGACCGAGTTTCTTCATGTCTGAGAAAACAATGTAGAGAGAGATGATTATTGCAGTCTGGAAATGGTGAGAATTAATAGAAGTATTTATGTTTTTTTTCCTTCGCCAAATGGCTTTAATTAATTCTTCTTTTTTGCTCTGCTTTGCTTGCTCCCTTTTAAGGTGTCTTTGTGGCAAAATAAAGACGAAGGAGGTGGGGGGCCTCGCCCTCCTGGTGTAGATTCAGTCCACTTGTACTATACCGAAGCGATGTTGACACGTGGAATAGCAACCATTTAATGGTCAAACCAAATTTTCAATAAGTCTAACCTGTTTTTAAGGATTTGCTCATGTTAATTTCAAATGGTCTTTTGAAAAGAATTTAGTGTCTTATCAATTACGTGAGTCTTTTGAAAAAAAATCCGATTACTTCTGAGTCTATTTTTAAATTAATGTTTATAGTTTGAATTCATAAAATAAAACAAATTACATTGCATTACTCATTCGGGATCCCACCATATAAAATCATAGCAAGTTATTCATTTGAGAGGGAAAAATACTTAAATATAATCAAATTATTGTTTAAAAGAAAAACCCAACAGTTATTACTTACATTAATGCATAAATTAGAATTAATGATGTAAGGCCAGCAAATCCAGATCAGCAGAGGTGGGTAGTTGTAACTTGTATCCTGTGGCCGGCGAAGGAGCTTGTACTACAATGATGATGGTGGTGGTGGAGAACTGTTGAACCACTTTTAACGTCATTTATTTTTTTGTTAAGGTTAGAGAGCCATTCAACCACACAAACGTGCATCACATCATTATTATTTTTTCCAATCCCAAATCTTCCTGAATGAATCCTGACAGCTCCTTTTACTCATAAAAAAAGATGGAAAAATAAAAGCCCCCTTTTGCACCACTTTATTGATTGATTGAACTTTTTTTTTTCCTCCGAAAATGATACTAATTTTGTTTAAGGTGAGTCGAATTTTTAAGAAGGATGATTCTCTAACGTATCTAGCATGTTTGAAATCGATACTTTGATTAAAGATCTAGTAATCCCTTACCATATGACTACAATTAAAAATAATTGTTTAATCAAACATAAAACACAAAAATAATTGTTAAAAGGTTTATTTCATTTGTTTCCATGTGATCGAAGTGCGTACGTGAAAACCTAACTGGCTAACTTTCCATGAGTTCTGTTAAGGTTCACGTGCCACATAGCTGTCTGTATTCTAGAAAGCAATAGAAAAAGAATAAAAGACTAATCCTTAACTTGATCCTTTTCTGCCCACTAATTTGCATGAACACTATGGAATTATTGAATGTAAATCAAAAGCAATTTAAGATTTAACAAAGATAGGAAAAGGTCTGCCTCTTTACTTAGCTTTCAGGGGAAAGGGATGTAACGAGTACTCCCTCTGCCCCAAAATAAATGATTTTTTCGCATCCCAATATTCAGTAGGTAACGCATATCGAGGAGACCGGATGAGGTACTATTTGACCCCAAAAAAATCCGAATTTTTTTGTGAACGTACGTTAATTCTTAACGTACTTCCCAAAAAAAATTAGGGACAAAATTGTCTCAAATAGTGAGTCTACCGACCGTTTTAAGATACGTGCCGAAACAGTAAAAGCAAATGCTAAAACGACGTTTGTTTCGCCCCGGAGGGAGTATTATTATTAGGCAGCTCAGCACGCGAAAAGTCTTGGCTATGTGTGTCAACCCACAACATCTTTCAATATAAGCGGTGAAATTTATCGCTAAAACATCATAAGCCATGCACAATACCGCTAACTGTGAGTTGTACTGTGCAATTTGGGGTTATCAGCAGTATATTGGCACGAGATTTGTAGTGTCTAGACAAGCATGATCGCAAAGGAAACATCTGCTGTAATCAGCTACAAAACTTAATATACATCTTTTTCAAAATTTGGTCTAATCTGGGGCAGCAGTATAGTCGGGGAGGGGGGGGAGGGGGGAACAGTGATAAGGGAATCTTAATGGCATCTTTGATCAAAGTCGGATGACAATGTATAACAACTTTGGACAATGCCAACAGTTTCCGTATACTTAGAGTTGCATGAAACGAATGCTGACCTCAACCCTTGCAAAAATTACGAGTATCAGAAATTGCCAGACAACTTGTGCAACTTGAGCTTCTTCTGGTTGCAAACTGTACCACTTTTTGAGCTACTGAACTTTCACATCATTACTAGTTCCTTCTTTTGTGAATGCCAACTCAGACGCCAAGGCGATATGATCGCTTCCCCATTTCTGAAAAACGAAGACAGCAACATACAATTCAGATACTGGAAAGACATATCATCATTTTCTTTTACCTCAGAAAACAGAACTTCTGCAGATAATTATTGTTGCAACAAAATTCCATAGAAAAGTTTGTTCAATCAAATTCTTATGCATAGATGTATAGGCTTGCCAATTTGAGAACAGCCCAATCTGTCGACATCTCACCCTAAATAGTGTGGAAGTGAGGAGTAGGGTAATGTGAATGTGAGTTTGAATTTTTCCTTAGTGGTTTAAAAAGTAATTGTTGGGATCTAGGGTTAACTAATAAAAATTTCCTCTTTGAAAAACAAGCACCAAGCTGAACTGTAATAACCACTCCAACATTTTTTAGGCAAAATTTTCATAATATTCTAATACTTCCAAGCACATACACATCCACTATTGAGCCTACGTAAAAAGGAATTCATCAAAAGAAGGTTCATCTTATTTAGAGCCTTTTCACTTTTAGCCTTAAATATTGAAAGGTCAAACAAAACTTCCGTCTTTTTCTGGGGATGAAAAACCTTGGTCTGCTATAAACGTTAATGGACATGCTTCTTTATGAGTTTAGACAGATAGGGTTTGGAACACTGGGGAATCATCTGATAATCTAATTTCCAAATTCTGGCAAACAATTCAATTTTGCCTTTCTGAAACCAAACACATAATAAAAACGTTCCTTTTACCTTAGTGGGGAATCCTGGTGTCCATTGCATGGCATGTTTTGGCATGGGAGCAAGCACCCTGACAGGTTGGAGACCTTCAGAACACCTGGAAGTGCCATCAAATTGAAAATAATGCTTAATTATGTACCACATTAACACAATCATGAAAAGTGCATAAATGTGCCTACATTATGGCAGCACAGAGCTAGAACAGTTTTTCATTAGACCTATACAGCCAATAAACCACTAGCAGACTCTATCATGGACCTCGACAGGCACAATCTCATTAGAAAAAGTTAACTCTCAGGTAGCCTTTCCTACATACTAGAGTTGACTCCATGCTTGATTTACGGTCATAATGAGTACATGGTGACTCCAAGCATAACCAGAAATTTAGTAAGAAGTGCAGAAGAAAACTACATTAAGATAGCAGACCTTAGTATAACTTACCATATGTAATCAACTGTTCCTAAGAAACACCTGTGGTAGCTGGTTACTATGGGTTCTCCATTTGGGTCTCTTGTCCCTGAACAGCCCTGCAGACGTGCATAAGAGTGAATTATCAATGTATGTGTACCCTGGAACCAGTCTTGCAGGGAAGAAAAGTGCAAGGAGGAATATTCTTTCTTAGGTAGTTCAGGTCTAAAATGAAGGAAAAGTGAATTGTCGCAACAAAAACATGGGGCTAAGTCTTCAGTTCAAGTTACATCCTGAAGACATTCAAAGGAAAAACAAAAAAAACAAAGTGACTATAACATGCATAAAGCTAGCAGTCCATTTTGAATTGGTACTATTTTGGAGGGATGAAGAGCAGGAACTTTTACCATAACAACAGCTTATCAATTTTAAAAACAATAAAGACCAATATCCTTCCTCTGCAAACCCTTCATTTCCTCTTGAATTTCATTCCAGTTCATTAAAAAGAGCATTAGAGTGCTGAATGAAACATGGTTTGTTAAACCTAGAAAACCTTACAGAGGAGAAAGAGAGTTGGAAACCATGATTTACCTCAACTTCAGCATATGCACTTTTCAGTTTTAGAGGATGTTCCAAAACCATGCAATCTGCATTGCCTGTAGCAGTCTCTATTTCTATAGGAGTCCACAGTGACGGATCATATGAAGTCTTTTCCACATCAAAAGTATCAGAATTCAAGCCTAGAGAGAAGTCTTGCAGAGCTTCTTCACTGGACAAAGGCGACTGAGAGTGGTCTGGATCAGAAGAAAACTCTTTTGAGGAGCAATCAAAGTCATCTTTTGAGGTATCTGTCATCCCCTGCAGGGCTGATAAAAAAGTACTTTCATCTTCACCTTCTATTCTATCATCCGAACTTCTTAACTCCAGATGAGATGCGTCTCCAACTTGCTTCTCCGCTAAATTATAAATGTTTCTAGATGCACGCAGGTCGTTGGTTTGACAAGGGGTTGAGAGGTCTATACTCTCACCAGAGACAATAGGCTGGGATGAAAGAGACCCTGAATTCTTTGAAGGAGAGGCTTTAGGTGAAGGTTCAAGATTATCAAAACTTTTTCTTAAATCCTCTTCATAGATACTTGAATGTGAATGTTCACATAACAACCCTTGAGAAGCAATAGAAGCAGAATTTAATTTTTCTCCATGTTCCGTGTCATTTCCACTGGGGCAGGCATCTTCGTGATGGGAAGTTAAAAGAGTAGTTGATTTATGAATCCCACCACCCGTTTCATCAACAGGGAACTCATCCTCACTTTGAAATACAGGCAAACTTTCCAAAGAGCCGTCCACCAAAACGGAGGCATGTGACCCAATTCCACTCTTGCAGCTGTCGACTACATCCACCTGAGTATCTTTTATCTCCTTAGTACAGGATGTAGCATCCCCACTCCCACACTGAACAACCAGGCTACTTAAATTAGACACGTTCATCTCAGTTCTTGTACATTCAAGCTTAGGATTATTATTGATAGAAGGAACATTCGCTGCAGAATTGTCTACATTATCCTGTATCTGTGTGCTTGAGATAGAATCACCCAGATTGTTATCCACCACCACTGGAGCTTGAATTGAGCGTTCAGAAGACTGAGTTCTGCAAAAAGCATGCGGCAACATTTTCAGCTTCAATGATCAGAGCACACAAATCGTCAGAGACTACCACAGAATCATCTGACCTGCACAAACCTACCTGAGACTGGGAGTAGGACGAGCAGAATTATATGGTCCTGGAGCACGTAGTTCAGCAGAAGCTTGTCCAGATACCTTATCCCTGTCGATGCCAGATAAATCTAACTGCAGGACAACAACAAAATCAACATTGTATTTGCAGTGTCCGAATCATCAAACAGGAGAGAGAGAGGGTTACCTTTTGTTCTGAGATAAAGTTGTATAATGGACTCTGATGCCACAAAAGCAAACATCAGTATCATATAATACATTTCAGAGACGATTTAGTTTTGTCACAAAAATGCAAAGCACGAAAGTACATTCCATTTAAGAAAATGCAGAACTACAAGTTCAACCTTAGGGGTAGTATTAAAATCGCCACAAAGAACAACTGGGGCATCATCCCAGACTTTTGAGACTGCATGTGCCCGATCCAAGAGATTTCTGACCTGTTTAGAAAAGTTATGTTAGTTGATGCTACTTTTACCACTGACTTCATGTGTTGGCAATCAGACTACAAGAGCAAGAATTGCAACCATATTATTAAGTCTAACTGTAGAACCCATGTGAATGGTACAACCAGCAATGTGCTAGACAAAGAATCGTGTTTTTAGTAATAAATAAACAGAAAAATCGTATAAAGGTAGAGTACCTCCAAAGACTGTAAATACCTGGCCGAGCTTAATATCTCCTCTTCTAGGATTGTAAAGAACATGGATGTTACACACAACAACTTTATTAGAACCTCGAGAGCTGCAAAAGCATAGTACTGGCTTTTATTTGAGAATGAAGAGACACGGGTTGCATTATGAACTAGAACCATACATGATGCCGATCGTGAAAGAAACACTACGCAAAGTACAATGTAGGAACAAAAAATGGGACACTGAAAGGTATTATCAGATAGGCAACTTAAAAAATCTAACTAGCATCCATGCCAATGGATTCATGACACCTTCATTATCAAGGGCCAAAAGTTAAGCATTGCCTGAGGCATCCCAGATGAATTAATTAAATATACACTAATAGGGTAAGAAAACTGAAACCAAACTTAGTGAAATAGCTCAAAGGAACTAGTACCTCATAGGCACAGCTGACATGGTTGGGGTGTTATTTTGTCTCATTAACTTCTGAAAGAAAAACCAATTCAAAGGAAAATGGAAGCATATTAACAGGTTTATTTGAAAAGAGAAGAAAATCAGGATATGTAAGGTTGCTACATCCTGCAAAGTTTTAAAATATGATCACATAATGTACCTCTAGCACACATATCTGAGCAACATTATCCCGAAGTCCAAGATTATTGTATTGAATGGATTCTTCGTAGACTAACTTGAATCTAACATAAAGAAAATCAGTCGAAGGGTCAATGCTACGTCAAGACTGATATTTGCTTAAGAGCAACATCTGACAGCATTAAGTCTGATATAGATGTCATTTTCTAAATGTAGAAAACAAAAATGAAACAGAGGAAGTCAGGAGAAAACAAAGGTAAAAGCTCAAGTTATTGATTATACCATAAGAAATCCATCAATGCTAACAGATCAAAGACCTCAAAAGACCTTAATATGATCATACCTTGATGGTCTCCAGAAAATGGCACAACCATCAACTGCAGTGCCAGTCCTCATCTACATTAAGTAGAACAACTTTAAAAACAAACAAACTACCATTGCTATAGCTGCTAATAACGCAAAAATTATTCATATGGTTAATACATAACTTCAACATACCTTCCAAATGCCATCATACCCCATCTTCTTCAATTCCTCCGCTAATTCACCAAATCTATCTACTTCCTATAAGAAAACAATGTACGAAAAGTCCATAAGAAATGCATAAAAAACAAGTTACAGATGCAAATCCAATGATCAAAATAAAATAAATAAAGCAGTAACCTGCAAGCACAAAATGTCAGCTGACCATAAGCCGAGCTCAAAAATTATGTTCCTTTTTCTCCAGCCCCACTCTAAAATGTGACGCGGTATGTGAAAGTACAATTTGCTCCGATGATTAATAGCTAGATAGTCAGCTAATATATTGTAAGAAAGGATTGTAAACTTCGCAGAATCACGAGGCGGCGCCGTTTTGGCATACTCCCATTCTCGATAATCCAACGGCTTTTGCTGCCGCGGACGGAACTGCTGAGCTGGTCGAGAGGTCCGATTCTGGTTCTGGTAAAACGGCGGAGGAACTTGCCGGTAGAACCGCTGATTCTGACTCTGGTACTGATCAAGCGGCGGAGGAACTTGCTGGTAGAACCGCTGATTCTGACTCTGGTACTGATCAAGCAGCGGAGGAACTTGCTGGTAGAAACGCTGATTCTGACTCTGATTTTGATCGAACGGCTGCGGCCGTGCCTCATGGTGAACTGAATTCGCGTCGTGAACGGGGCGGATGTTCGATTCTCCGTAAGATCGGCCTGAGTAGGTTCTCCCGAACGGCCTTCTGCCGCCGCGGTAGTACTGTGAAACCGTTAAAGTTAGTTAACAGAGCAAACAGATTTCGGAGATAATGTTATAGAGCGGTGAAGAAGAGAGTGTACAGAAGGGCGAGACGACATGTCGGCGGTTAAAGCGGCGAGGAATTGAAGAGCAGGAAGACCACCAGGAGGAGCGCGACTCATTTGACAGTGACGACGACACTGCTTTACTAGAGCGCGTTGGAAACGGATTTTGTACGGCGCGTGCGTAATGGTTTAAGAAAAATGTTGACTTTTCTGACTTCTTATGCTTATAAGAAGTCTTAACTTTTGACGGTGGAGATCAAATCAGGAAAAAGAAATTTATCAAACTTGAAACCTCGTCCTCACAAACGCGACACTCTTGCGACGATCAAAGCAAGCAATTTACAGGGAAAGGATTAAGGAGGAGGAGGAGGAGGAGGTGGTTAAGGCGAAAACGATGTCGCTCAGTTCATTTTTAGCAACCCCACATCTTCTATTAACCAAACCCAAGCCGTGTAATGGAATTACTAACAAAACGGTTGCCGTTCCAATTAGAGCGTCAGCTGAAGTTCCTGATTTTCTCTCTGCAGATTGGTATGCAATTTTTCCTATTTAATTGCTTCTTTTTGCTTTGATTATAAACTAACTTCAAGCATATTGATTTGGGTTTCTTGTGTTCCAGGCTTGAGTCGCGGAAAAAGAGACCTTTTGGGCCGAGACTGAGTGTAAAATTTCTGATCAGAGCAACTCGTTTTCTAATGTTTGTTTCCTGATGTATCAATGAATAACATCTGTAATTATAGTTTAGTGCAGAAGAAGCTGTTCAGCACCAGCTTGATGCACTCAAGTACAATGACCAGCAGCGTCAAGATTATGGAATTGAAGTCATGTACAGGGTAACAAGTTTAGACAGTTGTCTTCTTCTTCTTCTTTTGGTATAATTATTGGAGAAGTGGAGGTAGGAAATTTTTGTGATTATAGGATTGTTGTTGTTGCCGTCTCTTTGCAAGGGCAGTTTGCTGGATTTGATCCTTTTGAGAGGTCTACTTATTTTGGACCCTTTTTCGATCTAGGG
Source organism: Viola odorata (assembly GCA_963691705.1). Taxonomy (NCBI): domain Eukaryota; kingdom Viridiplantae; phylum Streptophyta; class Magnoliopsida; order Malpighiales; family Violaceae; genus Viola; species Viola odorata. The sequence goes on from OY829546.1 coordinate 1,870,843, forward strand.
CAGGTCAGTGATTGCTGTGTACCTCTGTGTTTTTCGATCCTGCTTGCTTGTTAGTTATGTTCTATTGTTCCTCCAGTTTGAAAGGTTTAGGATGTTCCTCCAGTTTGAAAGGTTTAGGAGGATTTTTCACCATTCGACCTACCGAGTGTTGCTTGGTCATAAGGAGAGGAGGATCTTAAGCAGTTTATTAGTGGAGGAGGTAGGATTCTTCTGTTTCTGTCTAGTGACTGAGTTTACTAGCAGATGCATTTCTAATGTTCAGTCATGTTGATTTTATCAAATCATCATGATTAAACTCCTCTCCTGTTCTTTTATTGACGTGCAACTATTGTGTAACAGAACCTATTCAAGCAGCGTGTTTGGATAAGAGGGAATCGTCCCGAGGAAGAAGAAACATTCCAATTTACCATGGTTCAGGTAATTGCTTACTCTTTTTCAATCGTACCCTGGTATGAAAATGAGGTAGCATTTATCTCTGTCAAATTCCCCACTAAAACTGATTACCTGATGTGGCATTACATCTGTAATGACTTGAATATTCGGATTGAGTGGAGGATGCTACCTTATTCAGGATAGTCTTTGTAGTTTTCATAGTTTTAGGTAAATTTGTAAACTTCGAGTCATTCTTATGGTGCCAAAATACTCGTATGCGCAGGGAATCCAGCTGTATGCCAGAAAAATAGTAGGTAGATTTAGGTCTATCTAGGTCAACCTGTATTGGTTAAAATCTATGATCCGTTCAAGAATTTGCTGAGCTAGTAATGTGATATTGACTAGATCAAATACCTTGCTAGCCGCACAACCTGGAATCGATGTGGATGCTTCAACTGCAATGAGCTGATATGATATGTTGGTTGTTTTGGCAGAGAGTTGGCGGTTCTTGGGATGGTTACTGGCTGACAGAGTCCTTACTTCATGATGGAAATGCCCTTACTGGTGGTTTGGCCTACTAAACAACAACCACAGCTGTAAGGGAACTGAAGTAGTGAATTATTTATTAGCTTGAAATTATTGCCTGCCGTCGCCTATTCAGCCTAGAATCATGTAAATACTAATAAGTTATTGCTCACTGCGGTAACGCCCAGTCCGCTATTGGGATTTGAAACTGTATATATAATATATAGTCATACATGTTACAGAATAACAGATCAATGTGTTTCCTCGCTGAACCTATCTGTGTGTTTATACAATCTTTAAACATGTCGCTTCACGTCTTTTTCGTGATTTTTCCTCCAGTTTCCATAAGGAAAGCCTGAGTAGGTTTTCATAAGAATCATAACTCCGGAGCAAATTTTAGGCTTTACTCACCAAGCATTCATTTACAGAGTAAATGCCATGCAACTCTAACAAGCCAGAGAGCACTACAAAAAGTAAGAAAAACAAGCCAGCACTGCACATTCTTGGATTTCAATCTTTATGTATATTGTATATCACTGATTAATCTAACAGGCAACGATTCTGACCATCAACAAAAAGAGACCGGGGGAAAAGAAAATGATCCGAGAACCTTGAGAATCAAAATCTTATAAAATTGGGAGACACTCTAGTCTCTGTAAAATACAAAATTTCAAGTATTCCAGAAGCTTGTGAACTGTCATGATTAAACACTAGTCCCATAATCAAAGATACTGGTAATCCAAGTGCAACCAAGGCAAAGTTCAGCAAATAGTGACAAAGAAGGAAGGATCCCAACTGAACTCCCACGTCTGGAACCTCATTTCTTTGCTTGAGGAGCGATGAATTTCGTAAGAACATAGCAGTCAGGTGGGGTAATGTTTGTGTAGTAGTTCTGGATTGTATCTGTAATATCAAACCCGAATTTCTTATAAAAATTGATTGCATCATCATTGTTTGTCTGCACGTGCAAGTAAACTTCAGAAATATTTTGCTTGGAGCAAAGATCAAGAACATGATTCAACAGCTTTGTGCCTGCACAAAACCAAGAAATTCAATCACTAACAAGCCACAACTTTCCTTCACAAACCTCAGCAATGAAAAATGGATACACAAGCAATAATACTTTCAGCAGCTAGAAGATGTTCTTCCTGTACATTTCTTTCCGGATATTAATCTGAACATCAAGAACATTACTATGCAATAACAAACATAATAACTGCATCCATACCCAAATCGTTATCAACAACAAACACAACGAATGTAAATTAAAGGGCTCCTAAAACCCCATGTGTGTGAATCAATAGATAGAGACTTCTTCACTCACCAATTCCAAGACCGCGGTATGGTGCTAAAACACCCAATGTCATGATGTATACACGAACAGCCCCACCCTCCTTCTTCTCCAGCCGGCACCCAATTGAACCAACACAGATATCACTGTAATAGGCTGTTCAGGAAGAAAAAATAGTAAAACCATGAGACCAAAATCACAAAACAGATGAATAAACTAGAGCATTAAACAAGCCCAAATAAGCAGTTATAATAACTTTGGAGCTTCTAATTCAACAACAAATAAGTTCAAAACAAAAGCACCCAACTCACCTATTCATCTAACATCCAAAGAAATCAAGAACATGATTCACAAAAGCGAAAGAGACCCAAAAACACAAAAATCCCAACAAACCAACATACAAGCAGAACCCATTTAGAACTCAGATGTGAAAAGATGCTAACCAAGCTTGGTGAAATCGCCAGAAGCGAGGGCATCGGTATAATACTTGTCGTTGTAACGAACAGGGAAGAGCGCAACATTGAGTTTCTTGAGCTGCATCACGTTCTTGTCCCGCACCCCATCCAGCGATATTGTCACCTCACGCCCTGCTCCCATTTCAGGCACCGCCTTCTTGTCCTCTAAACGTATTTTGTATTTGATTTCTATACACTAATGAAATGATTGAATTTTAAGTATGCGGCAGCCGCTGCTGCTAGAGCTTTTACTGAGATGGGAAGAAGGAAATTGGGGTTTCTTCGATTATATGTCTCTCTCCCCTTCTTTTTCATAAGAAAATAGTGAATTTCTAGTTCATTCGCTTAACATGGATCTGTTTGGTTCTGATTTAAGGCCCGTGTTAAATTTATCGGGCCTTTCAAGCCCATAATAAGAGGTCTCTTCGGGTGCTTAAAGCCCAACGGAACTTTGGAAAATAAATATAGGGTCTGTTTGGCAGTCCTGAGGAAATGGTCAGTGGGGAAATGTTCAGTGGGAAAATAACATCTGGGAAACGGAGGGTGCTGTTTGGTAAAATAATTGTAAAAATTCAGTGGGAAAATGATATCTGGGAAACGAAGGGTGTTGTTTGATAGTCCAGTTTTCCAAAACTATGGTTTGGATGTAAAATGACCATAAAGGGTATAATTCATTTTAAGTGTTTAATTTTTTTTTATTTTTTTATCTTTATATATATTTTTAATCAATTTATCTATAATCTAACATCTAATAAAATTGATCTATATACTATAAATAAGACATTGTGCCTTACACTTTGCATTGCTTAAAAACTAAATTAAAATAAAATAAAATTACGTATTAAGCATTAAGTTGTTAGCAATTGAGTTACGAACATCACTCATCGGCAACATTTGACTATTATTCGCTTCACTTTGCATACTTCCTTCACCCATATGCATTGCATCTTCCATAAATTCTATAAAAATTATTAGAAGTAACTATATAGGTTTTAGTTGGACCAAATTTATAAACACACGAATAAATATGGAATTCCATGAGTGCTTGAGTTTGATTGACTGTTTTTTTAGAACACGAGATTAAATTAATCATTAAATAATAGAAGTAAGATAAATGATGCAATTTTTTGATTAATCATTCATTGTAAATTATATAAAAATAATTAGAAATGATTAAATTCATAAATAAATTCATAAATGGGGAAATTTGATTGAAAATATTTTAAAAATAATTAATAAATATTTTAAATTAATCGGATCCACTAAAAAAAATTCTAAGAATATAAAGACAAACTCAAATAGTGAATGATTGTTTAGAAAAAAAGAGGAAAAAGAGTAAAAAAATCGTCTTTAACCCAAATGGGGCTCTTGCTTTGTTTAGAGATTGATCATGTTCAACAAAAATAACAAAAATACAGTACTTGGAGGCCAGCGTATAGAACTGTAGATATTCAAGAACAAGATTTGGAATATAAAATTCATAACTTAGAAAAGGTAAGTTTATACAAGTCTTTCGTAGATATCAATATCAATATAGTTTTCCCTAAGATGTTACAATTCATCAATGACAAGGTGTTTCCAGTTTCCACCTTCAATTTTGGTCTAATCCTAAACAGTTACAATATGGATTGTGTATCCATCTGTAATTTAACCGGAGTTAACTCTTCGTTATGGGATGCAATCCTTTCCACAGCTATCCACCAATCATCCTCACCCTCATCCATGCGATTGCACAATGAAAGAACCAAAATTTACTACAGGTCAAGCCCGAGCATGAAAAATGGAGAAAATCACATTGGCGCAGCCATCCACTTTTGGGGCTCGACAATGCTCCAACAGGAACAGTCCCCTACCCAAGATGGGATAGAGAGGATCCAGGGGACAGAAAAAAAGAAACTTCGAATTCAAGCAAACTAAGGAACATGTAGTATGTTACTAGTCAAAATAGTACTCTGGCTTAAGCCTTACGCCACAAATTTTTGATCCTGAATACCCATGTATAAAAATTGACAAGCAAGAGTTATAAATCAATTAGCTTCCATGGCTCAACCTAACCCGGTACAGTCTTTCATCACTAAAGACTTTTCAGGACAAGAGTAAGTGCAAACAAATATAACCACGCATTATATCAACAAAATAAAAAGTGAGCAATGTAGTAGCCTGTCACAAGCCATTGACTTTGACTCAATTCAACAAGACAGAACATTAATCAAAACAGTTTTAACCACATATCCAGAGATTGATAAAACATACAGCAAATTATTTCATCATCAAATTAACTATCACACAAAAAAACGAAAGAAAACAAACCTGAAGCTTGTTGACAGCAGCAGTATCACAATACAGAAGCACACGCATGCACTTCTCCAGCAACTTAACGCCATCCTCAAAAACTTAAGTTTTCATGCCACTCAGAACGGAGTATTGGCCGTGCAAGGTGATTCCCGAATCCAGTTGCCAAATGATCGTCCTCAAAATTTACACCTAACATAGTGACCTGGGAAATCCACAATCAATAACACAAATTAACCCACTACAGACACTATTTTCAATCCTCCTACATTTGAAGAAAACAACGAAAGAAGATAGCTGAGTTCAGAATTTAGACAGGAAATTAATACCAACCATGCCAAGATACTTTTGCCCATTTTTCACCCCTCCGAGAACAAGTGAATTCCAAAATGGGTCAAACTTGTTACGCCTATTATACATAACACTTGTCAAATAGCTGTGCACCTCTTTAGGACCCAATGAGTTTCCATCATCCCACATATTGTCATAGAGGCTATGACAACCAAAGAAACATGAGCCAACAATATTAAGAAGTGTCAAGCAAAAACAATACACAGACCATCCAAACAACAACGAATCTTCTATATCTGTCTCTAGCCACTTACACAAGTTCATCAAGATTGCGCAAAAGTTCCTGAAAATCACTTAGTTCACCACTGGCACCAAGAAGAGAGTGCTTCCCAATTGGCTTCACTCGCTCCACACTTTTGTATCGCAGGGTGGAACCATAAGAACCTACCAGTTACCGTAGTAGATCAGTCAGTCAGTCAAAGATTGAGGTGAGCAAAAACACCAATTCAAATAACACAGAAAATGTCAGCGACAACAATTGAGCAGAAGAGCCATAGCATTGTTGGGGAATATAAAGACAACCAATACCGTGAAAGAAATTTCCACATAGAAACCGTAAAGTAAAATGGAAGTAAAATGCCCTGTAACCCCGATACTCCGAAAGCTTTACTGGGCAATAGTGTCACTTTCAATTACTGAGCCATAGCAGTAAGAAACTGTACCAAGGGAAGAAGGAGATGACACATAAATCAAGCCAAGATTCTGGACGAGGGTGTACCTTTCAAGGGAAGGAGAGCGTGCGCGATGGAGAAGGACAGCGTGCGCAATGGAGAAGAAGAAGAAGACTTGAAGAAACGGACCGTCAGGAGAGAGGGAGCCCGCCGTGAGGAAGAAGAAGAGAGGGTGCTGTTTGTTGAGCGGCTTGCGTTCTCAAACCCTAGAATTTGAGAGAGAGGGAGAGAATGAGGGAAATGAGGAAAATAAACAACATTATATATGTGGTATGAATCGTAATTATCAAATAACCCTAAGGTTATTTTTGTCCAAATAATTTGAGACCTCCATCCCGCAAAATGGCCAAAATGCTCATCTTCAAAATGGACCAATTCGGCACATTCCCTAAACTGAAGTTTTGCTGGGTTGGCCACCCAAAAATGGTCATTTTCATTTGTTGAATGGTGTTTAAACACCATTCAACTCATTTCAGTTTGGGAATGCTAGGTTGGGTATCCAACCCAGACTCCTAAACACAGTCATAAACACTTACGCGTAGATTCCATTATAAAGCTCCAGTCCTTAAAGTTTCGTCCTTTTCTTTTGACAATTCATTACATTTGGTTCCTAAATATTTTAATTTTGAAAAATTGCCCTTGAATTATTATTTTTTTTCCTTTTTAATTAATTTATTATATTTGCTCTCTACAAAACTTATTAGTACCGTATTTGCCCTAAAAAAAATTATTTCTAGCTTCGTCACTGACACTGTCCATAAACTTTAGGCCGAAAAAAAATTATACAAACGAAAATAGTTCGTGTCTTCAATTAGAAATTTCCATAGCTAAACTAAAAGCTTAAACTAGTAATTGTGCTAGCCTTTTCACATTATAAATAGCCATACCTACGTAACAAATTAGTAAACATACCAATTTGGTTATCTCATTAGTTCCGCAAATGGGTCATGAAAATATCACTTCCACAAATATTCACTTGGCTGGTAATCAGCAAAGAGAGTGATCATATATTTGCCTCCTCCTAATTATATATTAGGCACACTCAATATCATAATTAATCCCCAATTGTCGCTAAACAATGGTTGAAATCACATACATTTGCAAACGTACAGTAGTGAGCACAAAACCAGTAGAACTAGGAAAGATCTACTCATTTTCGGTTCTCGACCGGTTAATGGAGCAAAACCACTTGAGAATCGTGTACTATTTTCAAACTCAAAGAGTGAAAATGCCCGGAAAGATGGCCGAGAATCTACGAGAGTCATTGTCGGAAATGCTTACGAGTTTTCCAATGGTGACCGGCAGATTGGTAAAGGGCCAAGAAAGGAATTGGATGATCAAGTGCAATGATGCTGGGGTAAGAATGGTGGAGGGCTAGGGCAAAAGGAAGTGTAGAAGAATGGTTGAAGAGTGTTGATCGAGAGAAAGAACTTAAACTTATTCATTGGGAGGATATGCTCGATCAGCATCATTATTGGTCTACTTTCTATATCCAGGTAAAAAGATACTAGTTTACAATTTTTCGTACTCTCGTTTGAATATTTGAAGATTTTATAATCGTTCACTGTTGTGCCAACCGTGATAATTTAATATAGCTACCAAATTAGTTTATATAGAGAATTAAAGAAATTTTTAGTTGATTTGAGGATTTGGTTCTCTCTCTTTTCAGATTACTGAATTTGAGAAAGGTGGATTAGCAATTGGTTTGAGCTGCACACACTTATTGGCTGACCTTACATGTGTGTTTATGTTCATCAAGGCCTGGGCCGACACAACCTTAGCAGGAAAAATGCAAAATCCTCCCATTTTCAGCCCATTGCCATCTACAAATCCAGCCCAAAAAAATCCATTGCACAAGCCTAACACCCACTTAATCAATCACTACAAATCCACATTTGAAAAATCAACTTCTACCACAACAAACACAAGATATGCAACCATTGCTCTGTCGTTTACGGGCCCAATGGTCCGAGCCTGCGTGAACCAAGCTCGACCCACTCGATGCGCTGGCTGGGATGTTTTGGGTTTGCGTAAGCAATGTGAGAGGAATTAGAAATGGGCTCATAGATATGTCCATATGTGTAGATGCTAGAAAAAAGTTGGGCCTAGAAAATGGATTTTTCGGAAATTGTATGGTGTACGGAAAAGTTGAGTCCCAGTCCATAAAGGAGCCAACAAGTTTATCTAGTGCTGCCGAGGCTATAGCAGAAGCAGTGGCCAAGTTAGACAAAGAGGGGATAGTGGACTTGATTGAATGGTTGGGATGTAAACATCACCAAGTTCATCTTCCGATGAACGGTTGTGATCTCATTTGTGCAAGCTGCGAAGATATGGACCCGTACTCGGCCATTTTTTAAGAAGGGCACGACCCACTTCGAGTATCATATCATGTTGGGCCGGACACTGGAGTGGGTCGAGTTTTGATACTTCCCGCACCACCAGGTGATCAAGGCCTATTGGGCCGGGTAGCGATAATCACACTCCCACATGATGAGATGATCAAGTTACGTGAAGACGAGCTTATTCTACAGTTCTCTCCTACTGCACTGATGGGCCTTAGTAGAAACTAAACAAAAGCCCACTTCTTGAATTTTTTGTGGTAGACCGTTTAGTGGTAAAAAATAATCAAATTCCTAAAATGATGACTAGGACATGCTTTTATTATTACTATTATTGGCCAATAAAAGAAAAATAAATTAAACAAGCAAAGGTCTTACCATAAGGAGAAGCAAATACCTGCATGGTCAGTAAATGATGTAACCGAACGCTTTAAAGTTTAAATTTAGTTTTCTTGTACTATGGAGTATAAACATAATGTCGGTCTATATATGACCTTTACGTAAGAACATGATTTTCTCGGGAATGAAAAATCTATTTTTATAAAAAGATATAAAGCCTCTTTTTTTCTTATGAAAAAATAAAAATAGTAATTGATGAGACAGGATTTACGAATCATTAATGGAGGGAAACCCTTGTTCCGAGGTTGATTATGTCTCTGCATGTAATCTCAAGTTCTTAACAGAAAGCAGATAGATACACAACCTAAGAACCTCAGTGACAGACAGGCCACATTCACTGGATCTTGATCGATGTTTCATTTTCCATTTTTAATTACATCCTCGTTATCACTTCTCTTCATCTGCATAGTAAGCAATTTGTGTTATTCTAACTTTCTAATTACTCCAAGTTGGATTTGTTTTACTTCTAATCTCTAATTTATTACTACATTTCAACCACAACTAACGGTTGGTATCAGCTTATCGAAAGATTGACGGTGTGTTAGAATAATTAATTGATTAATGAGAACTTCTCACTTTAATTCCGTTATGTATAATTAATTAAGTTAGCTTTTATTCTTGACCAATGTTCCAATACTCATATATGATTAATGTTAAATAAATGCAAATTGTTGCAAGCTAATATTAACACTAAATTCAGCTAGTTTAAAGAATTATATTATCCTAATTGATTAACAAAAACATGATGCTCTAAGCCCGGCCCTGCTCATACGACTATAGTTTTGTGTTGAGTTCACGCAACCCACTTGGATGCATGAATTATCACACTATATATTATTGTTAATTATAACATCCCATATTAAAAAAACTTATATTTCTTTTATCACTTTTGACTTTAAAATCTAAGGATTATTAATTAATATATATATGTATACACACACGTACGATTTATACATGGAGAACAAAATATTTCCTCCGTTTTTTATTAAATAACTTTTGGAATAAAAATACGCTAATTAAAGAAATAACTTTTTAATATTAAATAATTATTTCTTTTCCAATTAAAAAGATTGATCAATCAAAATTCGATTAAATAAATTAAAAAATCACAAAGAGTTATTTATTTGAAACTAAATATTTCTGTCCTAATTAAATTTGTCATAACTTTGTGAATCTTTATTTCTAACACTAACAATTAATGTAAAGTAGACTTTGAGTTTCTGAAGAAAATAAAGAAGTCTGTGATTTTATTTATTTATTTGTTTGTTTTGAACAGAAATAAGTGTAATTTAATTTGATTTGGGCTTCAAGTAACCATCGAATTAAGTACTTGATTTTGACTTTGAAACTGTATTTATTTTAAGATTGGACTTTATATTTTTAAATATATTTAGGAAGAACAAAGACTTGGACGAAGGACGATGATATGTACGTGAGTATACAATACATACTATCTTGGATGGCAAGAGTATATTATAACATGTGTTACCTATTTTAAGTTTTGTAGCTTTATATGTATACTTTCACTACTTATAAGTATAGCAGTGTATATGTTAATTAACGGCGTCAGTTATTTATTGGTTATTTTATCGATGATAAATATATTAATTAGTAGGGGTTCAGGTCTAAGTTCTATTTTTGTCTATATTTATAAAAAATCGATCAGAAGTATAATTTTAGAGAGACAACTTTCATATTAAATAGAAAATATAATTTTTTTACCACTGATTCAAACTCGAAATAATTAAGAGTTTACTACTTAATTTTGTCAACGGTGAGACAAAAATATGCATCATTGATGTCCTCACCCCTTACGTTTGTTTTTAACTTTTGATGAAGATTGATCACCACGGCTTATATAATTAGAGAAAAATCTTACTAATTAAGGTTTAAAAATTGACTTTTAGTCTATAGTCTACTCCTATTATTGTTATAGAATATGAATGAGTGAGTGGCACACAAGACCCTACTACTCTTGTCTCCCAAGAAATGAACTATTGGGATATTCCAAGACATGCATGTCTCCAAATTAAAAGAGTATAGATTACTTATGGAAAATGCCAATTGCATAAGGCAAATTTGATTAAAAAGTAATTAAAGGCCTTTCTAATCTTTTGTTCTTTTTTTCAAGGAGTTTTTATTGAGTCTTCTATAATGTTTATATATATATATATATATTCGAGTAGAAGATAGTACTTTTTTGTCTTAGTTAAAGATCCTTCGATGACATAATGGCAAATTACTAATTATTTTTACCCATATCGTGGTAGGTAAATTGAGAAAAATAAGAGCTATTTTGTCACATGCACAAAAGATAACACCAAAATGATAATTATTTTAGACCAAAAAACCAACACTAAAACACTAAAACGATAATTATTCAAAATATGAGGGAGAAATATAGTTTAATTGTAAAAAAAATTAAAATATAATCAGATTAACTATTTTCTTAATATATTTAAAGATAATATTCAAACACGAATCTTACACTTTGCCACTAGCATACAATCATAAGCTACATGTTTAATGACTAGTTTTTTTTTGAAGAGTACTCTACTACTTCCTCCCGATTCTTTTAGTTGTGTACTTTTGTCATTTATTTTTATTTTTTTAGTTGTCTATTTTTTATTTCTAATATTGTTAGTTGGTATTTTGTAATTATTATTTTTTATATTTTTCATAAATTACAAAATTCAATCCCAATCAATTTTAAATATGTTAATTTTAGATTGGTTAATTTAAAGTGGAGTAATTATTAAAGTGTATTTGTAATCGAAATTAATAATTACCTTGTTACGTGTGATTATAATTTAATGGACAATTAAAAGAATTCGAAGAAAATATATATGTTCCCTAAAAATGTTAGTCACTTAACCCAAAAAAATATGTTCCAAAGAAATTTACTAGACATTCCTAAACATTTTATTACATTTAAAAATAAATATTTATGAAGAAACATTAATTTATATAAATAAATTGGATAATAGTTTATTGAAAATTTATGGGAATCATCTATACATCAAATTTAAATGTTCGTTGTTTAATCTATCAATCTTACTAAACCTGTACATAATTATTTCAACAAAAAAAAGGAGTTGTCATTAAATGATGGGTTTGAGTAATCGGGTCCGGATCCGGGTTGACGGTGTATGCCACATGGGTACATTACATATCATTTGGGGCGCTCACGTGAAACGAAACCACAGTATTGCACGTACAGGCAAGATCTTTTTCCTAAGATTTGGTACAGCTTGATCGGTTAATCTCAGCCGTCGATTCAGCAGAATCACCGCAACTTTATCGTCCGGCTAAATTTTGACTTGAGACCGTTGACATTTGACAACACTGGCGCACACGCAATGCAGAGATGACGTTGTTAGTTGCTGTCTTAAATCTTAATAAAAAAATGATTGTCATAAAATAACTAAAGAAAGAGAAAGAAACAAGAAAATTAAACAATAAAAAAAGAGTTGGTGACAAAAACACCTAATAAAGTTTAGGATGTACTAGTGTGCCAAATCCCACATATCTGTAAAACATCATATGGCAGGTGTGCAGAATTGCAGGATTGATCTACATTAACAGCGGCAAAGTCATTGAAAAAATATTAAAAAATTAAATTAGACCGAAGGAATCTAATTAGAAGAGTAAAAGTACAGCATAATCTATTTTCTTGGTATGATTATGGTTTTTTAACTACTAGCAGCAGTTTTTAAATTCATTAATTACGTTAAGAATTAAAATATTTAAGGTCGGCCACGTATAATTGTGCATAACTAGGCAGCAGATCCTGTACACTTCAAGATCAATTGGCAAGTCTTTGAAAAATGGTAATTATAGTTTTTTGCATTACCTAAACACATGGTTTTCAAGTTGTCAATTGTTGTAAGATGCATGAAAGCATATTTCGTGGCAAGACACCTCTTCCCTTTTCTTTCATAAATTAATATTGTTCGTATCAAATCGACACATTACAGATTAAACTACTTTTAATAAATAATTATAGTCAAATTAGTCGGTTCTTTTTTAAAAAATTGGAACGCCGAACAATTCAAATAATCACCTAGTATTTTTGGGATAGATCCATCCTCAACTTATTTCTTACTATAATGATTGAGGTTCGAATCTTTTCCCGTCTATTTAGAAAAAGAAAAAGAAAAAGAAAAAAATATTTCTCGACTGGCTAAAGATGGATAATACATTTGATGTATTATTGTACATGTTTCATATTCATCTTTTTTTTTCTTTTTTTATAGAATGTGATTTTACAGATCACTTTTTTTTTTAATTTATTAATGACAATATTATTTCCTTTTTGTTTGTTTGCTGTGACATATGACATTATGCCACTCAGCCAAGGAGTAACTTCATTTAAAAAAAATACTCTATATATACATCTCCATGTCTAACCACCATTTTATATTGATACCATTCTCCATTATCCATGTCTAACCACCATTGAAATATTGATGTTGTAGAAGAAAGAAAGACTGCTACTTTCTTGTTCTAGTGGCTAGTTCTTGTCACATTATTTGATCATTTTGATCACCTGGGTGGTGGAAGAATGGACGGCGGAGATGCAATTGGGGTGAGTAGTGCACGTTTAAGCAGCTCCAACATTTGGAGGACCAATGATCAAGTTTTCTCCAAGTCTTCAAGAGATGACGATGATGAAGAAGCTCTAAAATGGGCTGCTATAGAGAAACTCCCTACTTATTTACGTATAAGGAGAGGAATCCTGACTGGACAGGAAGGGGAATCGAGAGAAATTGATATTGAGAATCTTGGGTTTATAGAGAGGAGGAATCTGTTGGAAAGATTGGTCAAAATTGCAGAAGATGATAATGAGAAATTCCTGTTGAAACTGAAGGAAAGAATTGACAGGTAATTCACATTTCTGGGTAAATGTGCTCTTGATCCTCCATTTTTCTGTTTTTTGTTTTGTTTTTGTTTTTGACTACTTTTTTGGTCAAATACAGAGTTGGGCTTGACATACCAATGATTGAAGTGAGGTTTGAGCAATTAAGTATTGATGCAGAAGCTTATGTTGGTAGCAGGGCATTGCCTACAATGTTGAACTTTTCTGTCAATATGTTTGAGGTAAAAGAAAGATTCAAAGATTGTATTTTTCTGGGGTTTTTTCTTTCTTGAAAACTGGAAAGTTGTTCTTGTTGCTGTGTATTTGACTAATTTCCATGTTTTAGGGTTTATTGAGTTCTCTACACATTCTGCCTGGTAGGAAGAAACCATTTCCAATTCTTCATGATGTGAGTGGGATAATCAAGCCGAGACGGTAAGAAGAAGTAGTATTTTTTCTGGCAAAAATTATGCAGAGGAAAGAGGTTCTTTTCTTTTTCACACCATAAAAATCCAAACTTTGCAGGATGACACTACTTCTAGGGCCACCTAGCTCAGGCAAGACCACACTACTTTTGGCTTTGGCAGGAAAACTTGATAAATCTCTACAAGTAAGAAGATGGGAGGGGATTGCATAGTTGATTTTTTTAAATTGAAATCAATTTCTTTGCTTTTCACTTATCTGATATGGGAAATTTGTGAAAATTTCAGTTTTCAGGAAGAGTTACCTACAATGGACATGGGATGGAAGAATTCGTACCGCAAAGGACATCAGCCTATATTAGTCAGTATGATCTCCACATAGGAGAAATGACTGTGAGGGAAACACTAGCTTTTTCTGCAAGATGTCAAGGGGTCGGACCGCGTTACGGTCAGTACTAGTTTCGGATAGAATTACCAGTTTTCATAAAAAATGGTTTGAATTAATGAGTGTGGAATTTTGAATAATATGCAGAGATGTTAGCAGAATTATCAAGAAGGGAGAAGGAAGCGAATATCAAACCGGATCCTGATCTTGATATCTACATGAAGGTGAGAAACCAGCAAGAAAAAAAGTCCGCTCTTACATTATTAAAACTTGCTCTAAACAATCGGAGTTGAATTCTACAGGCGGCAGCATTACCTGGTCAGGAAGCAAATGTGGTTACTGATTACATTATTAAGGTAAAAACTGAAACTCCAAATGGAAGTAAATTATCATGTATGCAACATTGCATAACTGTTATTTCTGCAAATCAAATTTGGCAGATTTTGGGACTTGAAATCTGTGCTGATACTTTGGTTGGGGATGAAATGATACGTGGAATCTCCGGTGGGCAGAAGAAAAGGGTCACAACAGGTAAGCATAGTATAACGTTTGGTGCCATTGCACAATACCAAACTTGTCAAGCTTGTACCTGAATTCTCTTTTTGTTGGTGTAACATAGGGGAAATGTTGGTTGGACCTGCAAAAGCCCTTTTCATGGATGAGATATCGACCGGTTTGGACAGCTCAACAACATTTCAAATAGTGAACTCACTGAGACAATCAATCCACATCCTCAACGGAACTGCTCTAATTGCCCTTCTCCAACCTGCTCCAGAAACATATGAACTTTTCGATGACATAATTCTTCTGTCAGATGGAAAGATTGTGTATCAAGGTCCGCGCGAAAATGTGCTTGAGTTCTTCGAACACTTGGGATTCAAATGTCCAGAGAGGAAAGGAGTTGCTGACTTCTTACAAGAAGTAAGTCTTGTCACTGTTGGTGTTTATAAATTGTACTACTCTATACGTTACTAATCATGAAAACTTACAAACTTGTTATGGTGGGATGCAATAGGTGACATCTAGGAAAGATCAAGAGCAGTACTGGGCAGACAAAGATGAGCCTTACACCTTTATTTCAGCAACGGAATTTTCCGAAGCATTTCAGTCATTCCACATCGGTCGAAAGTTAGGTGATGAACTGGCGATACCATTTGACAAGTCCAAAGCCCATCCTGCAGCTCTAACAACTAAGAAGTATGGAGTTAGCAAGAGAGAGCTCTTGAAAGCTTGCGTTTCAAGAGAATATTTGCTCATGAAGAGGAACTCCTTTGTCTACATTTTCAAAATGACTCAAGTAAGCCGCGATTTTCCTTATTCTTCTCCCCTCCTAGTTAGTACTTTGGAATGAACACTCTAGTATTACATTGATGTTTCATTTGCAGCTTATCATTGTTGCTCTCATAACAATGACACTATTTCTACGAACGGAGATGCACCGCAACACGTTGACCGATGGTGGCATTTATTTCGGTGCTATTTTCTTTGGGATCTTGTTGATCATGTTCAATGGATTCTCAGAACTTGTCTTGAGCATCCTGAAACTTCCTGTCTTCTACAAGCAAAGAGATTATCTCTTCTATCCTTCTTGGGCATATGCTCTACCCACATGGATACTTAAGATCCCTATCTCTTTCATAGAAGTTGCTGCATGGATCATTCTGACTTATTATGTCATCGGCTTTGATCCCGATATTGGAAGGTGCGAAAAGATTAAACGTTGTGAATGAATTTTTATCCAAGTTTTGCACTTTAGGTTGCAGAATTTACTTATACTTCTCTGTTGCAGGTTTTTCAAGCAGTACTTGCTACTCGTACTTACTAACCAGATGGCATCCGCACTGTTTCGGTTGATGGGAGCAGTAGGAAGGAATGTTATTGTGGCCAACACAGTCGGTTCATTTGCATTAGTTGCGGTACTTGTTATGGGCGGTTTTATCTTATCACGAGGTGAAGCAGAAGTCTATTTAACACACTCTCATTCACTTGCCATTTTGTGATTTAAGTACTGATGTTAAAAGACCATGTGTTCTTTCCACCAGATAATATCAAGCCATGGTGGAAATGGGGTTACTGGGTCTCTCCGTTGATGTATGTGCAGAACGCGGTATCTGTGAATGAATTTCTTGGACACAGTTGGAATCATGTAAGCTGCATTTTCTTTAAACCTAACAATAGAAAAGAAATTAAGCTTCCATTAGTTCCAGTGACACTTATAGTGTGTATTTGTGTTGAAGCCTGCTCCTAATTCAACCGAGTCACTAGGAGTTGCTTTCTTGAAGTCTCGTGGAGTTTTTCCTGAAGCGTATTGGTATTGGATTGGAGTAGGAGCAACGATTGGATATATGTTTCTATTCAACTTCCTTTTCACATTGGCTCTACAGTTCCTTGATCGTAAGTACCCCCATTTTTCACATTCTCATTTCTGGAAACTGGAAAGGGTTGCGTTTTAAATGATTCATCTGACTGAATGCAGCATTCGGTAAGTCACAGCCGATAATATCGAAAGAGGCACTGGCTGAGAAGAATTCAATCAAAACTGGTGAGGTTATTGAACTATCTACAAGTGGAAAGAACACTTCAGGTGGGGCGCAAGAGCATAATACTTATTTGGATTGCCTTTTTATTACTTATGTGATTGAATTTCTTACTTAAATCGTTTTCTGGAAAACAATGCAGAAAGAGGCAGTCTGAGTCAAAGAACTGTCTCATCCAGGACACCATCCGCTCGAGTAGGCAGCTTTGGCGATGTGAGAGGGAACAAGAAGCGAGGAATGGTTCTCCCTTTTCAGCCTCTATCTATAGTTTTTGATGATATCAAATATGCAGTAGACATGCCTCAGGTACCTGAATGGCTTTCCTTACAAAACACCAATGTATCAGAGAATTGAACAGAGAATCTAGCATTCTACTTTTGTTAGTTGAAAATGTTTCACTTTCATGCTTGCAGGAAATGAAAGCTCAGGGAGTTGCCGAGAATCGTCTAGAACTTTTAAAGGGTGTGAGTGGTGCTTTCCGCCCCGGGGTACTAACAGCTTTGATGGGTGTAAGTGGCGCTGGCAAGACCACTCTAATGGATGTCTTGGCTGGACGAAAAACAGGTGGCTATATTGATGGATCCATATCTGTATCTGGGTACCCTAAGAAGCAAGAAACTTTCGCTCGTATCTCAGGATACTGCGAGCAAACTGATATCCACTCCCCACATGTCACAGTATATGAGTCATTTCTCTATTCTGCATGGCTTAGACTCTCCCCTGAAGTTAATTCTGATACAAGAAAGGTATAGTTCTACTTTTTATTGTTACTATCATTTCTTTGGTTCTATAAAGGAGAAGAGAAGGTGTTGACACAACAGTCCGTGATCAATGCTGCACACCGATGAATATTACGAACATTTTTTGTGGACTGCAGATGTTTATTGAGGAAGTAATGGAGCTTGTGGAGTTGACCTCTTTAAGAGGAGCTCTGGTTGGATTGCCAGGAGTGAATGGACTATCAACCGAGCAGCGGAAGAGGCTGACAATTGCAGTTGAGCTTGTCGCTAACCCATCTATAATTTTCATGGATGAGCCAACCTCAGGGCTTGATGCCAGAGCAGCAGCCATAGTCATGAGAACAGTGAGGAACACCGTAGACACTGGACGAACTGTGGTATGCACAATTCACCAGCCAAGTATAGACATATTTGATGCATTTGATGAGGTAAACATTTCTTTTCCTACTGAAGCTTCTAAACCTTTATTTATTGTTACATCTTAAACTTGATAAATTTCTAATATCCTACTGTCACATTGCAGTTGTTTTTGTTGAAAAGAGGAGGTGAAGAAATTTACGTGGGTCCTGTAGGCCGCCATGGTTGCCATTTGATCAATTATTTTGAGGTTAGGAGAGTACATGAATGATACAGAACATACTCTTAGCTTTTCCCTAGTCAGCACAACAGTTCTGACACTAAAAACTTTGATTTTTCGATGTAGGAAATCGAGGGAGTTCCGAAGATTAAGGATGGCTACAATCCTGCAACTTGGATGCTGGAGGTTACTTCAACGGCAGAAGAAGCAGCTCTTGGGGCTAACTTTGCTGACATTTACAAGAACTCGGAACTATACAGGTATGATCCAGCTTAAAAGTTTACTCTTCGAACGCACACCTAGTGAAAACAAAAACTAACTGTTATACATGATGAGTCATTCAGGAGGAACAAGGCATTGATAAAAGATTTAAGCATTCCGCCGCCAGAGTCAAAAGATCTACACTTTCCTACTAAGTATTCCCAGAAATTCTTAACACAGTGTATGGCTTGCCTATGGAAACAGAGTTGGTCTTATTGGCGAAACCCACCGTACACTACAGTCAGACTTCTATTCACAACTTTCATAGCTTTGATGTTCGGAACGATTTTCTGGGATCTAGGCTCCAAAAGGTACCAAAACTTCGGCATAAAGCATATTAAGAACTAGCTAGGTTGCCCCTCCACTCTACTAACTCGATTAAATGTTCTCGTTCTTGACTTGCAGGAATAGTCAACTAGATCTCTTCAATGCAATGGGTTCTATGTACGCGGCGGTTCTGTTCATAGGAGTACAAAATGCTTCATCAGTACAACCCGTCGTGGCCATTGAAAGAACAGTTTTTTACAGAGAAAGAGCAGCTGGAATGTATTCTGCATTGCCATATGCATTTGGACAGGTACATATTAATGCAAGAAAGCGTCTTCTTTGTACTGCTGCTGGATTTTGTTCAAATCATTTCTCAACGAAACACTTGTTTTTTCTTATTCTTTTCAGGTTGCTATTGAAATTCCATACGTTTTAGTCCAAACCATCGTATATGGGGTGATAGTGTATGCCATGATAGGATTTGAATGGACAGCTGCAAAATTCTTCTGGTATATCTTCTTCATGTACTTCACATTCTTATACTTCACTTTCTATGGAATGATGACGGTCGCGGTCACTCCAAACCACAACATTGCTAGTATAGTTTCATCTGCATTCTACGCAATATGGAACCTTTTCTCAGGATTCATCGTTCCAAGAACAGTAAGTACTCCTTGTCAATTCATTCGTCTTCTGTTTTCTTTAAATTACGATCCGGATTGGACCGAGGAGACTTCTTTAAAATAACAAAACTTGTCTTTCTGCAGAGGATTCCTATCTGGTGGAGATGGTACTACTGGGCTTCCCCAGTCTCGTGGACATTATACGGATTGGTAGCTTCGCAGTTTGGAGACATAGAAACAAAAATGGATGGTGGTGAGACAATGGCGAATTTTGTGAGGGAATATTTTGGATTCCGCCATGACTATGTTGGAATTGTTGCTGTTGTTCTTGTAGGAATTACTGTGCTTTTTGCTTTCACTTTTGCATTCTCGATTAAAGTATTCAACTTCCAGAAAAGATAAAATAGTAGTAGATAAATAAATTCAAAGTAGTTTTCCTATAAAATCTACTTAGTTTATAGTCATACCATGTATATTATGATATTGGACGACAAATTATTAAATGCATTTGATGTATAAGTCATATAATTAATTATCTAAATTTTTTGTTTTATTATAAATTTTTATAGAATGTATCTCTGAATTATTAATTGTGCATTTGGAGAATCAGTTAAAATTTATGCTCGCGTACCAAACAAGTCGTAAAAAACTGCGGTTTGACATCACTAAAAGTCTAAAACCTTACCACACAATACATATAAGTTATAACCTTCGGATGCAAAATGAACAGATAAACTATGAATGGTTTATTTTGTAATATCCTTTATTTTAAAGGACTTAATATTAAGAAGAGGAAAAAATGGGTGGTTGACGTGTCGGTTTGATGCTATAATAAGTGAGAAATTCAAATTATATCGCTCAAAAAAGGCAAAATTTATCGTTCGTTTAGCATATCTTATCTCAGCAAGAACAGAAAAGGGGGTTAGGGTTTGGGGTTGCGGCGAATTAAGATGAAGATGGAGAAGGGTCCGGCTCCTTCCACAGAAAGGATCATCAATTGGGTTAAAGCGAAGAAGGTACTGGGGAAGATGGGATTGAATTGGGATTTTGAGGAAAGTGTTTACTCCAAGATATGTCATCCAGATGTGCACACGGATGTGGTTGATTCTCTGCGATTCGTATAAGCGAGAGTGGGATACGGATCATATTTCCGGATTACATGTGCTCGATGTCGAAAACGATCTTGAAACCAGAGAATATATGGAGTCCGCTAAGCAGAGCAAGGTAATCTAGTGCTTCTGCATCCATCTTAGTGATTAATTACTTCATTTCCAGTTTCTATTGGTTTCTTGTTTGTGAAATCGTGCCTTATCATTCATTTCAATTACTGTTTCTTTTATTTGGTGGTAGTTTTTTGTCTGATCGAGGATTCATCATTATAGATCCATCAGTGACTGATCCTGAGAAGCAACGAGATCCTTATTTCAAAGATGAACCTAACATGATTAAACTTGTTCCTCGCCAGAACTGCCGTGGAATATCATAATTTCATTACGGTTGCCTCATTAATTCTCTCACAATTATAATTTATACATACGCAGCAGAAATGCTGTGTCAGTGTTTCATTTAATCCATATTGTTGTATTGGTTTGTAGGACTCAAAGCTAGAGTACTATACGAAGGTGATCAAATTGAATCTGTTCTTGTGGTCAATCTTTCATACTTTCTTCATAACCTTATTGGCCTTCGATAAGTCCTCTCGTGAAGAAGTAACATGTCAAAGCAGGGTGAGCTGTTCGATTAAGAGGTGGGTCATCCAGGAAACTCTTGTGCATTCCTTCAGGGTCAAGAAGACTAATTAAGGTAATTACATTTTCGTGCATTCTATAACAAATCTTTAATATTCTTTTCTAGCTTTAAATATGCATTTAAAGTCTGTTTTTCAAGACAAGTTTGATTCAAACACTATGTTTTTGATAGTCAGAGGTGGACTTGAACCTGAGTTCATGCCCAATGGCCACTTAAAACAATTAACAAACATTCATTGAGGGTAAACTATATGTTATTGACTTGGTGTGATCATGGTTTCCTTTTACAGTTATCTGCAGTGTGCTTTTTTCAGTCAAATAATGCATGTGTTTGCACTCTCTTTGGTGTGTATATGGCATGCATTGAGCAAATTGTCGACTTTATTGTGGGAATACTTGAGAGCAACAATCACATCACTACCACAGTTTTACAAAAACTCTATCAGCTCACTTCGAACTCTGGTTTTAGCTGCTGTACATGTCTATAGAGCTTTACAAACAGTCAGGGGAAGTTAATAGTCATAGTCATGAAACTGATAATAATACAACAACAGCTTGGGTGAAGGTTAGTTTCTTTCTGGGATTACAGCAAGATACCTCCATAGCCCTAGGCGTGGTTGAAATCTCATTTGCGCCGTACCACCCTATTTCTCAGAAAAGCCACCATCATCCATTAACTACAGAACTACCAGAGTCTATATTAAATCTCTACCATTGTAAACCATTTGATTTTGTATCTGATTTCATATATTGCACGAATATCATTGAACTCTCCTGTCATTATTTTGGTATCTTTCAGACAAAAAATAAAATCTTATTTTCAACATTGTGGTCTGTGGATATGTCTATATCAGAATGGTTTTGTAACATGATTAATGTTGTTCCTCATCGTCCGAATCTTACTAGAACTGCAGTGGAATATCACAACTTCATTACGGTAGGTTCATTGATTAATCAAACATAAAACACAAAAATAATTGTTAAAAGGTTTATTTTATTTGTTTCCATGTGATCAAAGTGCGTCACGTGAGAACCTAACAGGCTAACTTTCCATGAGTTGAGTTAAGGTTCACGTGCCACGTAGCTGTCTGGATTCTAGAAAGCAATAGAAAAAGAATAAAAGACTAATCCTTAACTTGATCCTTTTCTGCCCACTAATCAAAAGCAATTTAAGATTTAACAAAGATAGGGAAAGGTCTGCCTCTTTACTTAGCTTTCAGGGGAAAGGGATGTAATGGTATTATGATTAGTATTCTCTATGTGTCAACTCACATCTTTCATCTTATTCATATAAGCGGTGAAATTTATCGCTAAAACATCGTAAATCATGCACAATACCGCTAACTGTGAGTTGTAGTGTGCCATTTGGGGTTATCAGCAGTATATCAGCCCAGCCCATTCTTATAAGCACGTCATATATTGGTTTATTTAATCGAATTTTGTAGGGCTCGAAGCTAGAGTATAAGGAGGCTTTCAACGTGAATCTGTTCTTGTGGTCAATTTCTCATTCTTACGTTCATAACATTACTGTAATTACTTTTCCGTGCATATTCTATATCAAAACTGGTTAATGTAATTACTTTTCCTACCTCTAATCTTTCAAAATTTTGATTTCAACCTAACTTTTTTAGTCAATTAGTAATGCCACCGAACTTTATTCGAACGAGTTTCTTGTATCTTATTGTAAAATTAACTCTCATAAAACGAGATCTAAATCGAGAACCACCAAACATGATGCGTGCAAGAAAGGATTCTTGTTCCGGAAAAAATAAAATTAGGTGTTAGATTCTTTAGAATTTCTCCAACTGTTGAGGTAAAAAACAAGAAAACCGACTGCGATTTTCTTGTCTGGGGCATCAAACAGAAGACCATTCCTAACACGCGTCCTTCAACGCACAAAATCAAAGTTGTGGAAGCCGGCAAGCAACGACAAGTGGCTCATATGGGTCCAACCCACGTGTCCATAAACCCATTTTTCATATTGCAATTTATATATATATATACTAACCTCTTTCTGTAGAAATACTTAGAAAAATAAACTTTCAAAAGAAAAAAAAGAGAAAATTGATCAGAAAGAAAAGAGAGAAATGGCTATTACATCTTCTTGTTGCCTCAACCTCACCCATCCAACTGCGACCACCAAGATCAATACTCAAGTTGCATCGTAAGTCCTAATAATATCTCAATTTCAACAAATTTAAGTTATTTTTATTTTATAAAAATAACCTCTTTCTTTTTTTTGGGTTTATATAGGTTTAGAGATGAGAAGAAGTGGAGGAGGCAATGTATAACGGGCATGGCGTGCATGATGATACTCGGCACAGAAATGGGCTGCAACCAAACCATGGCGCAAGAAGTTCCGGTAGTTCAAGAATTAAGAGGCCCAAAATGGAGTGACAAAAGAAAGTGTCCTCCGTGGCAACAAAATTCACTAGAAACCATCGTGCCGGAGAACCTGCCTCGGCCGTCGGCTCACCGGAGATGGGAAGGCGTCGGCTATTCCAAGACAGCTCCGTCCGTTAAAGTGATCATCATTAGAAGAACCAACGGCGGATGTTTCTCCATGTAGTAGTTAGGAATTAACATAATATATATGTAAATATATTCACACTATAGTCATAAGTTATAAGGTTTACAAAGATGAAAATATTTTATTAATAAAATAAAATAAATAGATATTTTTTTTCTATATTTTTTTTTTATAATTGTAAAATAATATGTATACATAAATATTCAAACTATAGTATTGTCATCATAATTTCCCAAATGTCGTACGTACTACTTAGATTTGTAAATTGGGTTGTTGTAGGAAATTGCAGTACGGATAGTACAAATATAGTACTACAGAATTAGATTTTTTTCTTTCATGATTGTCATAAAAAATAAAAAGATGATAATAATACTAACAACGAAATTGTCAAATGAGTCATTGCCACGTGGTCGGTCGTATGCTGCATTTGTTGTCAATTTTTTTTAGCTCAAAAGACTTGGAAAGCGAAAGTATTTGTGAAAATTATGATTGGACCACACCGGCCGGATCAGATGCAAGTCGGCTTCTTTCATCTATCAAGATTCAAGGACCGCATTTTGTACAAACTTTTCATTCCTATTGTCTTCATAATTGTAGTGTTATAATGATCAATTGTTGCGCAAAAAATGAGTTAGACCCAAAACTAAAATTGAAACTGGACTAAATCTTATAATATATCCCAAAATTAGACTAAATCAGGTCATAAATATAGCAAGTTGAGTTGTATCATTAACGTATGAAAATTATGTAAAAAATGGAAAAAAGTCACAAAACCACTCTCATGTTTGTACTAAATGTCCGAAAAATACCTCACGTTTGTAATTGAGTTAAATAAAAACCCACGTTTGTCAATTTTAACAGATCACACCCTAATTTTAAAATTTTCTTCAGACTTATTTAGCTCTTCTAAAAATTTACCTTAAATTTAGCCGACGTGAAAATTTATTAATAAAAAAATTACTTTGAAATTTTTCTCTCCTTACACCAGATAGATGCAGGTGTGACGTAATCCAACAAAAAAATGACACAAGTTTCTGTTCAATCCCTTTAAGACCTGTTCGTCTCGGAACAAGAGGAGATCACTCTGTCTACTATTTTTGGATGTTAGATTTCATTTGGGATAGGTTTCAACCCAATCGGACGAGCGGATCGGAAGTTAACGGGGGTAGACATTTTGATGCGCAGGATGAACGCAAGGTAGCGTGCAAACTTGTATATTCCGGAACCAATTGAAGCCCAAATTGGGCGATCGGCCTTGTTTCGGAAACTTCAAGATGTTAGCAAGCTTGTGACCAAGTTTCAGCTCAAACTTGCGTTTTACGGGAAAAGACATTTTCGTTGACGGGAGTACAGTGCAAATTAGGACTCTCATACGCGACTCGAGTTTCTGTCCAATCCCTTTCAGACCTGTTCATCCCGGAACAAGAGGAGATCACTCTGTCTACCATTTTTGGATGTTATCTTTCATTTGGGATAGGTTTCAACCCAATCGGACGAGCGGATCGGAAGTTAACGGGGGTAGACATTTTGATGCGCAGGATGAACACAAGGTAGCATGAAAACTTGTGTGTTCCGGAACCAATTGAAGCCCAAATTGGGAGATAAGGCCTTGTTTCGGAAACTTCAAGATGTTAGCAAGCTTGTCACCAAGTTTCAGCTCAAACGGGAAAGCCGTTAGCGTTTTACGGGAAAAGACATTTTCGTTGACGGGAGTACAGTGCAAATTAGGACTCTCATACACGACACGAGTTTCTGTCCAAGCCCTTTCAGACCTGTTCGTCCCTGAATAAGAGGAGATCACTCTGTCTACTATTTTTGGATGTTAGCTTTCATTTGGGATAGGTTTCAACCCAATCGGCCGAGCGGATCGGAAGTTAACGGGGGTAGACATTTTGATGCGCAGGATGAACGCAAGGTAGCATGCAAACTTATGTATTCCGGAACCAATTGAAGCCCAAATTGGGCGATCGGCCTTGTTTCGGAAACTTCAAGATGTTAGCAAGCTTGTGACCAAGTTTCAGCTCAAACGGGAAAGTTGTTTGTGTTTTACGGGAAAAAATATTTTCGTTGACGGGAGTACATTGCAAATTAGGACTCTCATACGCGACACGAGTTTCTGTCCAATCCCTTTCAGACCTGTTCATCCCGGAACAAGAGGAGATCACTCTGTCTACCATTTTTGGATGTTAGCTTTCATTTGGGATAGGTTTCAACCCAATCGGACGAGCGGATCTGAAGTTAACGGCGGTAGACATTTTGATGCGCAGGATGAACGCAAGATAGCGTGCAAACTTGTGTATTCCGGAACCAATTTAAGCCCAAATTGGGCGATCGGCCTTGTTTCGGAAACTTCAAGATGTTAGCAAGCGTGTGACCAAGTTTCAGCTCAAACGGGAAAGCCGTTTACGTTTTACGGGAAAAAACATTTTCGTTGACGGGAGTACAGTGCAAATTAGGACTCTCATACGCGACACGAGTTTCTGTCCAATCCCTTTCAGACCTGTTCGTCCTGGAACAAGAGGAGATCACTCTGTCTACTATTTTTGGATGTTAGCTTTCATTTGGGATAGGTTTCAACCCAATCGGACGAGCGGAACGGAAGTTAACGGGGGTAGACATTTTGATGCGCAGGATGAACGCAAGGTAGCGTGCAAACTTGTGTATTCCAGAACCAATTGAAGCCCAAATTGGGCGATCGGTCTTGTTTCGGAAACTTCAAGATGTTAGCAAGCTTGTGACCAAGTTTCAGCTCAAACGGGAAAGCCGTTTGCGTTTTACGGGAAAAAATATTTTCGTTGACGGGAGTACAGTGCAAATTAGGACTCTCATACGCGACACGAGTTTCTGTCCAATCCCTTTCAGACCTGTTCGTCCCGGAACAAGAAGAGATCACTCTGTCTACTATTTTTGGATGTTAGTTTTCATTTGGGATAGGTTTCAACCCAATCGGACGAACGGATCGGAAGTTAACGGTGGTAGACATTTTGATGCGCGGGATGAACGCAAGGTAGCGTGCAAACTTGTGTATTCCGGAACCATTTGAAGCCCAAATTGGGCGATCGGCCTTGTTTCAGAAACTTCAAGATGTTAGCAAGCTTGTGACCAAGTTTCAGCTCAAACGCGCTAGTCGTTTGCGTTTTCTGCCAAGTGACATTTTCGTTGACAGAGTACTGTGCAAACTAGGACTCTCAGACGCGACACGAGTTTCTGTCTGAGCCATTTCGGTCGACATTTTTATGCGTAGTATGAACGCAGGGTAGCGTGAAACATGAGTATTGCAGGCCCAATTGAAGCCCAAATTGTGTGATCGACCTTGTTTCGGAAACTTAAAGATGTTAGCAAGCTTGCGGCCAAGTTTCAGCTCAAATGCTCGAGTCGTTTGCATTTTATGGCAAGAGACATTTTCGTTGACAAAGGTCCTACTCATACTAGGACTCTTAGACGCGACAGGAGTTTTTGTTCGAGCCATTTAGGTCCTGTTTGTCCCGGAACGAGAGAAGATCACCCTTTCTACTATTTTTGGATGTTTGATTTCGTTTGGATGTTTGTTGTTTATTTGGAGTTATGAAGTGAATGTTTGTTCCTCCGGAGCCCGATACGTTTTAATAAGAATATGACAGGAGTTCTATATCATTCACTCCTTACTTTGTTTTAGATGTATGGAATCTTTCTTTTTTTCAACAGAGAACAAAGCATGTCTAAATTTTGACGGCTGCCGTTACGGTCAATTGACAGTAAACCACCTAAAGAATACACACACAGACATACTCCATCCTAAACTGAAATAACGAAATATAAACTGTAGCTGATGATTTTTGTATGTATTATTATCTTTAATTTATTATACTTTTTTTATCTTTATTACCATATATTCAATCTAACTATAATGTTGAGTTGAAAAATAATATATCATAAAGTATCAATTATTAAAATTATGCATAGAAGTTAAAAAAAAATAGCTAAAAGAGTAAAAAATAAGTCAACATAGTAAAAAATGAATCAAAACGATAAAAAAAATCAACCGAGATGATAAACCCAAAACGAATAAAAAATCGAGCCGAAATGATATAAAAAAAAGTGCCCTCCCGTTGCAACAAACCATTGTGTTAATAAATTAATATAACACTTTATTAACTTCTATACTAAAACCATACTTGTGATCTTCACATTCATTTAAACCATCGTATTTATTTGTTTACTCATTTCTTAAACTCCATAATTTATTTATAATTTTTTTATTATATTATTAAACATCGTTACAATAGTAGGGATCAAACCTACGACCTAATAGTAAAATAATTTGCTCCGGGAAAATAAAATTAAAAGCGTATGGAAAGAGGGAAAAAGTAGAGAAAGCCAGATATGCCTTGATGGGCCTGGGTTTGAGTAATACACAAGGACTTGAAAGAGATTTGGAATCGTAAATAATGTTGTCAAGGGTTGACATGGGCTTTACATTAGCGAGAGTAAGTCTTCATGCTTTTAGGCCCAAAATAGGCTTTTCTGAAAAAAATCAACATTTCGCCTGGTTCATCACAACAATTTCCACTCATGCTTCTTTCCTCACCTTTTTTTTTCTTTTAAAAAATAATCAATTTTTTATTATTATTATAATATGAGGGATCAAACCTATAATTTTACGTCGTGCACTAACTAGTTAAACTACCGATATTATTATTAGCCCTATATAAAATTAGGATGAATTGAATTATTATTATTATTAACTCTAAAATTGTAACGGTAAGTTTACTTTGATGTTGTTAATCAACATTCAACAACAACCATTTTCTTATCAAACTTAAAAGTATTTTTTCTATCACTTTTAGATATATCAGATTTAAACTCGAGTCAAATACAGACAAATACTCCTTCCGAGGCAAAACAATAGTCGTTTTAGGATTTGCTTTTACTGTTCCGGCACATATCTTAAAGCGACCGGAACAGTCACTATTTGAGACAATTTTGCCCTTAATTTTTTTCTCAGAAGTACGTTAAGTACGTTCGAAAAAAAGTACGGAATTTTTTGGGGTCAAATAGTGAGTCATCCGACCTCTTTAATATGCGTTCCCTACTGAATATTAGAATGCGAGAAAGTTATTTATTTTACCCCAGAGGGAGTACCTTATAACGCAAGCACACGTAACAATTAATAAAAATAAATATATAAATATGCTTAGGTTTTTTTTATTATTATTTATTTCTTCTGACAAGTCCAATTACTTATACCATGGGCCACTGCCTCTCACCCTCCCGTGAGAAGGAATTCCTCGTTTTCCTTCCGTTCAGAAAAAAAATTGAAAAAAAGGAAAAATCTTCATCTTTCCTGATTGGTAGAGGATTAAGAAAAGCCATCATCGCTCCTGGTAGGTTCTACAAATGTATAGAGTCTATTTATAGAGTATAGACAGCTAGTACCTAATATTAATAGCATCTTGTGATTCCAAATAAACCAATCTCTTAGCATCACATGGTAAACTTTATGCAGGTTTATATACGCCAAAGAGTAGGGGTAATACTCGAAATTTCGATTTTCGTTCCGAATTTTTTTTAATTTTGGATGGAAAAATTTAGGTATCGAAATTTAGAATCGGAAATATAATATCTGAAATATCCAAATTTAGAAGTATTATTATTAAGGTGGATATTTCCGATTTTATTTTTTCACATCTCTTTCTCTCTTCTTTTACGGACACAACACCAATCAGGCAGTCACCATATTTTTCACCAACACCATCTTCACCAGTCGGGCAGCTTTAAAGCCTAGGGAAAATCTTCATCTTTCCTGATTGGCCATCATCGCTCCTGGTAGGTGCTACAAATGTATAGTCTATAGAGTATAGACAGCCAGTACCTAATATTAATAGCATCATGTGATTCCAAATAAACCAATCTTTTAGCATCACATGGTAAACTTTATGCAGGTTTATATACACCAAAGAGTAGGGGTAGGCAAAAATTCCAATACCCGAAATTTTGATTTTCGTCCCGAATTTTTTTTAATTTCGAATCAAAAAAATTAGGTATCGGAAATTCAGGATCGGAAATGTAATATCCGAAATTAATTTCGGAATGGAATAGGGTCTATTTTTATAATTTCGGGTATCCGAAATACCCGAATTTAGGAGTATTATTATTAGGATGGGTATTTCTGATTTCATTTTTTCACATCTCTCTCTTTTCTTTTATGGACACAACACCAATCAGGCAATCACCATCTTTTTCACCAACACTATTTTCACCAGTAACCATCTTCACCAGTCAGGCAGCTTTAAAGCCTTTTTTGTAAGGAAAAAAAAGGCAACTACCAAATGGTACATAATTGCCTTCTTCTTCTTCTTTTTTGTTGGGCTCGTACACCAAATAGTTACAAAGCAGTAGGTTGAATTGTTGAGTTTTTTGCTTCGTCATCTTTAAAATTTAAAACGAGTGAAATATTCGTAATCAAAATGAATTTTGTTATAATTGAAGAGAAAGTTCTCTCTTTATCTCAATTATTAGTAATCTGATATGACGATTTAAATGCAAAATGTTATAGGTAAAGTTCAAACTATTAAAATTTAAAAATTTGGGGTCAAAGTATGATAGTAAATTTTTTAAGGGTCTAAGTAGAAAAAAAAACTACAAAATTAAAACTTTAAGGATCATGATGTAAAAAATGTAAACAATACCAACACCATCGTTGTCGCCCACCACCCAATTTCATCAATTAGAAAGATATATCTTCATCCACCAACACCATCATCATCGCCCACCACCCAATCTCTCAATCCAGCAATCAGTCCACCAATCCCTTTCACCTCTTCCCACTTTCATCTTTCTCTCTTCAGGTACAATAAGCTAAACCCTGTCATAGGCCTGGAAGGATTTCCAGAACCTTGACTCAAGAAAGTAAAATCAAGGAAGAACAGATCAGAGAAGAAGAGTTCTTCTCTAGGTTAACAATGGAATGAGAGAGGGAAGGAGAGGACGAAGAGCGCAGCGTAAGTGATGGAGGAAGGGTAGAAATGAAAGTGTAATGGAGGAAGGGTAGAAATGAAAGTGTAATGGAGGAAGGATAGAAATGTAATTGCAACTAGAATTGTAAATTGAATTCATTGAATTCTTGTTCATTGAACAATTGTAAAAGAATACAAATCAATTCTGTCTTCCTTCACTCTACATTCGTCCTTTTATCCAATCCTTGACTAACAAAATTTATTTAACAACTAATCAACTGAAACAGAACAACTACCTTACAGCTAATTAACTAACTCTCTAACAACTTGGTAGTTCAAGAAACAGTTAAGCAACTTGACAGTTATAACTGTTTGTAATTGTCCTTCCTCTTCTGTTGTGGCTGTGAAGGCAAGGAATCTCAACGGAGGGGCAACCAATAATTATGTAGCTGTGTTGCAAAGTTTCAATTTTGTAAAATTGGTTTCATTGGCTTTAATGGAGCTGGTCTGGCTTTTCTGTTGTGCTTGATAGGTGATATTGGGGGCAAGCTGAGAGGAGTTTTGTTAGATCTAAAAGATTGGTTTCGAAATTTCGTGTATCCGAGAATTTCGACAATTATAGTTTTCAGAATTTCGGATATCCGAGAATTCCGACAATTATAGTTTTCGGGGTCGGGGAAATTTTTTTGAAATTCGGAATACTCGTACCAGGAAAAAAATTTCAGAAATACCCGTTTACACATCCCTACCAAAGAGGATATTGTAATATGTGTGAATATTTTTTTTTTTTAGTAATTAGTAGCTCATAATTCCAACAAATAATTGAAGCATCATCCATGCATGTAAGCATTAGTATGAAAGTGTTTAACAACTAAAAAAAAATTGGAACGAATTATTGGTCCCAACAATGACTGCCTCATGCAAGTTGCAGTGTTTGTATAATGGAGTCACGGAATAAGGTAAAGAAGATGAGGATTGAGTGATGAAAGTATACAAGTAGTAGTAACATGGCTATAGCTATAGTATAGGGTAAAAAATTGTGCTGCTGGGCCCTAAGTGTTGGTGGATCGATCACTCAAAATAATCACTTGGCCTGCCTCCAGTTATCATATTTGATTTGAACTCCAAGATTAGTCCGCAAAAAATATAAAAATAAAAGAAACTCCACTATCAACTTCAGATTTAAGTGATCAAGTAGTGGTGGACTTATATTCGAATTTTGGCAATGAATCACATTATTTATGGGAGTAAATTGACAATCTTAAAGTGTGAATGAATTGCTCAGAAATGGCCTTCAACGAACAAGAATAAAAAGTGTTGTTGCTGCCTTTGAAATCCCAACATGCATAATTCCTCCATGGAAAATCTAGCTCAAGTGATTTTGGGCCTTCCAAATAGCTGGGCTATCATCATGCTAAATTAGAATTTCTATTACTTGTGGCTCTGCATTTGAAATCCCAACATGCATAATTCCTCCATGGAAAATCTAGCTCAGAAGATTATGGCCCTTCCAAATAGCTGGGTTATCATCATGCTACAATAGAATTTCTATTACTTGTCGCTCTCCTTTATGATCCCACCCCCGAATAGATATTTCTTCTTTTTTATATTGAAGATTCACCCTCTTAAAAAATTAGATGTAATACATAGTTTTAAAATTGAACTTATTCCAATTGTTAAAAGTTTTGTTTAACTCACCAAACTCTAATATATATCAAAAAATTAGATAAAATTTCGATTGACTTATTCTTCCGCGCAAATAAATACTATTGAACATAGCGTAAATTATGAGCGTCTCATTTATTTATTGATTTTATCAGTAGTAAAAATATTAATAGAATTTCTAGTATGAGTTTCAGTTTCGTCTGTAAAAAAATAAAAATAAAAGTGTAAATTGTGAGTTAGAGCACCGATAGCAGGTGATGCTATTGGTGATGATGTAATCAATCATGCACAGCTCACGTACACAGGAAACTGTACCCCAAACATTTAAAAACTTAAATGCCACCAATCCATTAGCATTAAATTAAATAAAATTGACTACTTTAAATTCCTTTCATAAAAAGAGTAGGAATAGTACTATTGATTAAGGTGATGCAATGGCGTGTCAAAGAGCCATGTCAGCGGGAAAAAGGTCAATCGTACATTCCAGGACGATCCCATCCGTTCGATCAACATTGAAATCCGCATGATCAAAATAAATGATCGATCCGAATCCGATTCAATCACTCACCGTCACCGGTTTCTTCCAAATATTTAAAAGGCGTGCGTGGGCTGTGACGCAACACAAAAACAACTTCCAAAACCCAAAACTGATCAGAATCATCAGCCTGTAAACTTTTAGTCAAATCTTGCTACAACAAGATAAACCTCCTGACACGTGGCGCCTGAATTAAATGACGAGAGCACCCTCCCGCTGTCAAATCGAAATGCACCATTAGTCGTTATACGCCGTCGGTTGTTGTAAAATGAGGAGAGGGGGTGTTTTGGTAATTGCACGGTGAGTTGAGTTTGAGTGAAATGACTAGGATGAGAGATTCTACTGGAGGAATGGCAGGGGCCATGAGGAGAAGAGGAGAGGAGGAGGAGGAAAGGAAGGAAGGAAGAAGAGCACGTGAGTGGCAGGTGATGACGGAAGGATGAGGTCACGTGACATCAGCTTCTTTGGTTTGGCCCGAGGAATAGAGAAAGGGATGACAGTTGTTGATGCGAACTTGACTGTCTGGCCAGCCTATGATTTGTATTTGTCCGTACCATCTCCGAAACCGAGTAGTTCCTAATTTGGACAATATTTTGGGCTTTGGGCCACAGACCATTTCTCTAAACAAAGACAAATCCAGTCAATACCAAAAACTCGAAAACTCTCTTCTAATAGTAATTTCTAATTTTGAAATATTTTTTGTAAAAATAATTCTAAATCCATAAACTATAAATAATAAATATATAAATCGTCGGAGGTCGACTATTGTATAACTAAAATAGTTATATATTGATAATATTTTGTTTTTTAATACGTAAAAAATTATTAGCTCGATCATTTTATTACGATTAGTAATCCTATTCGTGAAAATGGGGGGTGAGATGGACTCCGGTCCAAAGAAATCATCTTCTCCTGTTCTATGAATGTTACACTACAGAGGCGGCAAGAGAAAAAAATGAAGGGGCAAATCAGTGGTAAGTAACTCTGCCAAGAAAATCCAATTCTTCGATCGAAATGAAACAGTCTCAAGAAACGAAACGTGAATTCGTGATATTGAGAAGGAGATGACCCTGCTGCTGCCACCGCAGAGCGTGGGGACCTACGTACATTTGCCTCCATTCTATTCATCCATCCATCGCTAATTTTATTTTTTACCTGTTTGTGCATGTAGAGTGGTGTTAATGCAAGTGACAAAAAAAATCTAGTAGCTACATTGCTAACCACAGTCGATCCAAATCCCTCTTCCGTCCACTTCTTCAATTTATCCAATGCCCTTGTCGATTCGTATAAACTTTCATAAATATCATGAATTTATCGAGTTAAAACTAATGTTATTAACATCTATCAAATCGCTCAACTGAAAAGTAAAATGTTCATGCATGATGAACGATTACTTCATTCACGTAATAAAATCAGAGATTTTTATTTGTTAGAGTCAATTTTGATCAACGAGAGGACCCACATCTTGAAATCTCAATAATTATATTCATTTCCAGCAAGAATAGATTGGGAGAATCTCCTAATTATTTTCCAGTACATTTATGTGTATTAAAGGACCGACTCTAGATATTATTGTAAATATGTTTTATGATCTCTTCCATTTTAATAATGTGTCCTAAGCTAACCCCCAGATCCTCGTATCCAAACACTATCTAACCCTATATACATGTAAGTTGCTAGGATCTTGCCTCTTTTTTTTGTTGGTATTGGTATTTAGTTTTCAATTGATCCTAGTTGTTTATCCTGTTTCTTTTGTGTCTAGTGCGGTTTAGACATCTAAAGGCTAAAATGTCTTGGTGCTAGATCGAACTAGTCTGTCATGCGCCTACCAAGTACCAACCCAAGTCTTGGTTTCTAATTCTCTTTTTTCTTTTTTTTAATGAAGACACATTTTTCATTTTTCGTGTCATAAATAATTATGTTTATATCGAATTAGCGCATCGAAAGAATTATACTACTAATTTTCTAAGGCTTAGATGTTTACTTTAGAATTGGAAAACTGTTATGGGCTCTAATGGACAGCTCATAAGTACGGCCCAATAGAGTGTGATAACAAAAAAACCATGAAAATTGCGACGAATGTTGTAAGTGTAATGTTTCCTACCTAGCAAAACCTGATAAAAGCTCCAAAGCGGGTTCAATTTAAAAGAATCCTCCATGCCGGTTTAATTTTTTATTATTCCTATTTTTTTATGGGAAAATTTAAAAAAAAAACACAATGCCCCCACGGCGTCCACGTGGCGAGACAGGTCCGCATGTACGAGTAAAGCGAATAGGCTTGACGACGGACGCTCGTCATACGCGTCTCTCTTTCTCTCATAGCTGAGCTGGGCTCCAAAGTTCGCCAAAGTACCAAGTTCCAACCATTTACTAATATTTAATAAGCATTTATCAAAATTTAAATATATATAAAAAAAGAGATCAGTTAAGAAAGCAACAAGGAAATTTAAAATTTATTAGAATAATCAATAATCTCTATCACGAGAGTGTAAACATTTTCTCTCTAATTTAAATAAAAATATCATTGAGTTACAACTTACATTAGTTAATTTATCTGCTGTTCTATAATTTCTACATAGTGAATTTACAAATCATACAAAGAGAATCGAAATCATAGCTCAAGCTTGACAAGAGATTAAAATGTCATCTATCTTCATCTCCAATAATCATTGATTAATAAATTTATCGAATGAGGATGTCATCTCTTTCGTTGTTCGATGATACTCAAAAGAAAAAAATTCTAAAGCATTCGCTATAATTAAACATTAAAATTTCACGAATGGATTAGTGGATTATTCTCTTTTGGCATGCTGATACATCATGGCACCTAAGCAAAATTTGACATGGCAAGTTGATGTGTCATGCTAGGTAGATTGATACCTTCTTAAAGGTTAAATTAAAACGATTTAGTAAATATAGAATTCTAACTAAACCGAAAATGATGAACGGAGTCAATTTAATACGATGATTCAAGTGTAGCGAGTGTAGAGTTCACACACCTCACCTCAACCAAGGTATTCATATCTCATGTTATGTCCATAAATGAGGCCTACTTACTTCTCATTCCACCTCTCCTACCTCAAATTAAAAGGAAAAAAACTTTTTTATGATAAATGAATATATAATTTATTAATTGTAAATTGATATTCTCTGTTTTTTTAGTTGTTCATTTAATAATAATTTTATACGTACGATTTAGGTTACAGATACACTTTAATAATTATTTGATTTTAAATTGACCAATCTAAAATTAATTTATTTTAAATTGATTGGGTTGAATTTTGTAATTTATAAAAAAGATAAAAAAAAAATTAAAATATACCAACTAATAATATTAAAAATGAAAAATAAACAACTAAAAAAATTACGGAAAAAGTATCAAAATATAAATAAAGACTTGAGTTTCAAGTCCGACCTCCATCTGTAAAGAAGAAGAAAAAGAACTTCTCTGCCTCTGCTCTCTACCAAAGAAAGGATTGGTAGATGGACGAAATTATAAACGCACCTTGAGAGAAAAAGAAACAAAATCATTTCCTTAACCCTACACGCCTCCATTTACACCATTCCCCTCACTCCTCCGTTTAACTCTCTCTCTCTCTCTCCATCTTTCACTTCTCATAAAAACCTCTGTTTTCCCATCTCCGTTTTCTATGCATTCATCACCCTGATTTTCATTTTTACCCTCCTCCCTACCTCATTTACTAACCCCTCCTTAAATTCCCATCCAAGATTAAAGATTTCTTCGTCATCATACGCTAAAGAAACACCAAAAGTCTCCCTCTTTACACAGTCAAGAAAAAAACAGTCAAGAAACAGGGGAACCCCAAAAAAGTTTCCTATTTTGAGAATTTTAGTTTCCCTCCTTATATTCCCACCCAATATCAATCCTTCTCCTTCATCAGACACAAAAGAAACACCAAAAATCTCGATCTTTTTACAGTCTTGGGAAAAACAGAGTAAAGAAACAGGGGAACTCAAAAAAGTTTCATTCTTTAAGGATTTTGGTCCGTTTTCTTTCGATTTCTCAACATGGATTCTTTACAAGAGAATGAAAAGGTGAAATGTGTGTGGGTTCATGGCCCTATTGTAATCGGAGCTGGTCCTTCTGGTTTAGCAACATCAGCTTGCTTATCCGCAAATGGAGTTCCTTCTCTCATTCTTGAAAGAAGTGACTGTATAGCATCTCTTTGGCAAGAAAAAACCTATGATCGCCTAAAACTTCACCTCCCTAAACAATTTTGTGAGCTGCCACTTCTTGGGTTTCCTGATAACTTCCCAAAATACCCAACAAAACACCAATTCATCTCCTACATGGAATCCTATGCTCTCCGTTTCTCAATCAAGCCCGTGTTCAAACAGTCTGTACATAAAGCTGAATTTGATCATGTCAATGGGTTCTGGCGGGTTCAAACTCAAGACCTCGAATACATTTCTAAGTGGCTAATAGTCGCCACCGGAGAGAATGCTGAGCCTGTCATTCCGGAAATACCAGGGATTGACAAGTTTGATGGCCCTGTTGTGCACACTAGTGTGTATAAAACAGGGTCTGAGTTCAAGAAACAGAGAGTTTTGGTTGTTGGGTGTGGAAATTCTGGGATGGAAGTCAGCTTAGACCTCTGTAGACACAAAGCAATCCCTCACATGATTGTTAGAAACACAGTAAGTTGTCCGGTTTTATTTGCTAATTCTTTTTCTAGATTAGAAGATTAATTAATTTTGTTCGATCGACTTTAATTTGCTTATTTGGGTCTTGTGCTTTTTTTTTATAGGTTCATGTTTTGCCAAGAGAGATGCTTGGGATGTCAACATTTGGAATAGCTATGACACTTCTGAAATGGCTACCAATCAAGCTAGTTGACAAGTTCTTGCTTCTAATGGCTAATTTCATATTAGGCAACACGGACGAATTAGGCCTCCGGAGACCGAAAACCGGTCCACTTGAGCTAAAAAATGTCACCGGAAAGACTCCTGTGCTAGATGTTGGTGCACTGTCACAGATAAGAGCTAACAAAATTAAGGTAATTAATTAAGCAAAAAATCAATCCAACAAAAATGCAAAATACCAATTTCTTGATTCTCAATCTTTGTGCTAATCTTAGTTCTTGGTATGGTTATTTTAGGTGGTGGAAGCTGGTGTGAAGGAGATAACAAAAAATGGAGCAAAATTTTTTGATGGACAAGAAAAGGGATTTGATTCAATCATCTTAGCAACTGGATACAAAAGCAATGTACCTAATTGGCTCAAGGTAATCAAACA
Source organism: Viola odorata (assembly GCA_963691705.1). Taxonomy (NCBI): domain Eukaryota; kingdom Viridiplantae; phylum Streptophyta; class Magnoliopsida; order Malpighiales; family Violaceae; genus Viola; species Viola odorata. The sequence goes on from OY829546.1 coordinate 1,908,878, forward strand.
TAAGCATGACATGAGTAGTTTTGTTCTGTTTTTAATTATTAGTATTAATGAATTTGATCGAATATATATATATATATATATATATATATATATATATATATATATATATATAGTTTTTAGCTTATCATCTATCCTTTTCTACATCGGACTCATGCACAGCTACCTACAAATCTCTTCTTTTCTCCATGCAAAAAGGAATAAACCAGTTGGGTCTGTTTAGAAGTTATTACCCTTTTTCCCTACTCTTTCTACCCAAATTGCATTTTGTTTCATCATTATGATAAGTTGCTTTCAAGATAGCAAAACAAAATGCTCTGCATTTCTTGCTTAATCTTCCTGAACTTAGTGTTAGTTAGTGACTCGAACTCAAAACATAACCTTTTGTTCATTAATGCAGGACTGTGATTTTTTCACCAAAGATGGTATGCCCAAAACCCCATTTCCTAATGGATGGAAAGGAGACAATGGATTATACACTGTTGGATTTACAAGAAGAGGGCTGTTAGGAACAGCCTGTGATGCCAAAAAAATTGCACAGGACATTGCTGATCAATGGACTAAAATTAAAGATTGTAACTATTCTTGTAATGCCCACGTAATCCTCTTAAGAAAATCATAATCATGGGCACAACCTTAAAACATGTTTCAAATGTAGTAAATTCCATAGGATTAGGTTTTTCTAAGTTTTAGTTTTTCTTAATTTTTTTTTTAGTTTCTCCTCTTTTTTGTAAATGCACCAATTTTGTATGGGACGTGTATCTTTGGTGGCTTTTGTATAAAATGATATGACTTGTCATAGAGTCGGATCCTAATAAGTATGATAATTAGTAGATTTGCATTTTTCATAAATCGAAAATGAAAAAAGAAAAAAAGGGTACCAATAAGTTCCAATTTTTGAAATTTATATTGATGTTGCTTCTGCTCTTGGCCTGTCAAATGCTTTAAATAGTAAAAGACTGTCTATTTTACATAACAATAGTTTCAACAGATAGTGTCATTGGTGAATAGTGTCTTAGATTTTGAACAAGAACTGCTTGGCACAGTTTGTGTTAGGTTTCCATTAAGCATTTGCTTAAATAAGGTTATTACTCCTTGCATTATAGTATATCCCACGATTACAAATTTATGGCAATTTATTTCTCGTCAGAGACTAATTGTAATTAAATAAAATCTCGAATTTAAACATGCTTACCCGACTTCATATTAGCCGAAATCTAATTGGAATGGAAAAAAAGAAAAAGAAAATCTCTAGAGAGTGAGTGGTTGGAGTTGGACTTGCCATGAGAAATTTCCTCATGGACTTTTGAGGTTTTCATGGAATTCAGATTCTATTAATAATTCTATCCACTTTCCTTGGACTTGACCAAGTATAGACCCTTTGTTATAAGTGCATAGAAGAAAAAAAGGATTGCCTCTGCTCTGCATTTGCACTTGTTGAGCACATTAATTAAAACCATGGAGGTTTTTTCAACACATTGAATTTGCTTGGAGGAAAAAACGAAGACTTAAAAGTGATGGGGAGAAAAAAATTCTGAAGGCAGTATTAGGTTGTTTACCTATTTTGGATTTGTTCTTCGTTAGAAAAAGGAAATAAAACTAACATCTATATAGTTTAGGATTTTACTATAATGTGAGAAACACAACATTTATTATGCACGTGGGAAACATCACTATAACACATTTTAATTAAGGATGTTAGTATTTGTATTTTTATTTTTATTTTTTAAGGTACAATTATATCCTTAAATTTATCGGACCGTGATTAAATTTTATCGACATCAAATAGATTTACTAAGGGGTAAAATTCTAAATGGAGTTTACCGATGAGTACCAAGTTTCGTCGAAAATCAATTTGTCGACACACATAAATTGATTGATCGAAACCAACTAACGCCATCTTATTCAAAAGGTGGGAGCACCAAACTAATACGATGCGAAGACTCACTCATGCTACTTTGACTAACATTAATGAATGGCTAAATTTGTATAATTTGACAAAAAATGCAGGGTTGTGAATTCTGATGGTAGTATTTGGTACGTGCAAGTCTTTGACCACCAAATTGAAGAAAACAAATTAATATTTGCATTAACGAAGTTAAATTAGGATTAATATATTGAGAAATAAAAATTAATATTGATTAACTATATTTATTAGAGATTGAGAGTAATAAGTTAAACATACATTAAAAATACGAATTAATATTTCTTAATTTCTTATTTGAGAACTAAAAGAGTATTATTTGTCTATATGTCCATTTGTCTAAATTTAGATTCTTTGTAATAAAAGCGTACGCACGTTTCATGTGTCCACTTTTGGTATTTTCGTTTCATTCTGTCACGTACCCCGTGCCCCGTGCATCGTTAATTCAGTTACCAACATGCATTATTCGTATGATCATTACAGTTTTGAACCAATCAAAATCCGACACACAATCATTAGTGTACGTTAATTAAAGTTAACTCTCCTTTTCACTGAATTTTGGGCCAAACTTTACAGAAGAATCCGGCCCGGCGGATCACGTACTCGGCCCTATTCGCAGAATTTTATAAAATTAAAACACGCACGTCTGTAATTTGTTATGATAAATTTTATACGTAATTTTTACTCGAAGTGGATCGGTTGCCAACTTGCCATAAATGGTGTTGGACTTGGACCTGCTTAATCAGAACCCTTTGGAGTAGAACTTTGGTAGTATTTGACGTTTTCAACCACCTCTTTTTCTTTAAAAAATAAATAAATCATAGTTCTATCTAAAAACCAATGTAATTAAGGAGTACATAAAAGGATGAAATAAGAAGGATTGAAGTGAAAATAATATAATTTTAAAAACTATTATGAGAGAATTTAAAATGTTTAGAATCAAATATAAAAAATTAAAATAAAAAGAATAGAACTTTAAAGACTATTATAAGAGAATTTGAAGTGTTAGGAAGCAAATATAAAAGATTAATAGTATAACTTTAATGACTATTATGAAAGATTTTAAAGTGTTAGCAATCAAATATGAAGAATTAAAGCAAAAATAATAGAATTTTAAGAGTTGCTATAAGAGATTTTAAAAATAGAAAGGGTAATATGAAGGACTAATATTAAAAGAACAAAACTCCAAGGACTATTATGAGAGTAAACAAATTTAGGGGAGGGCGGATTTTAAAGGCTCCGCCGCTGGGTGAAATTCAACAATTAAAATGGAGATTTATCAGCTCCTTGCTCTTTTAAAATACATGGCTAATTTTAGTAAAGTATTGAACTTTTAAGTAAAATTTAAATACTTTTGAATAAAAATTAAAATCGATTTCGCCCTAAAAGGTTTATGGAATACCCTTTTTTCTGTTAAAATTAAATTGCTAAGTGATATACAAGTGACTGAGAATGTCCTTGATCAAGCTATGAGAGTGAGATTGTGTGACAAGTATTATCTCGCGCTAACCATTTGTTGGTTTGACTGCAGTACGATTCATTAACAATATTATATATATAAAAAGTAATTAAATTACATGTCACAAACGTTTTTTTTATGTAAATTGGGTGAGAGAAAAAATACGTAAACATGGTGTCCTCTACAAGTGAAGTGTAACACAAGAACAAGTAAGTATAAGCAGGGATTGTAGTGTTATCGCATTCAAGTATTGTTTGTATGTGCAGTACTGTAGGTACTAGTACTACTGCTGCTTTTATGTATATGTCATTGATATAAGAAGGTGGTAGATTTGATCTTACACTTGGCTTGTCTTCCTTTAATTAATTATACTACTATCAAAATAGAATAAAAACAATATAGATTAATTCTTTTAAATAGAAGCGAGATTCAAACCTTATTCGATTATCTACGTGTGCATTTATTACCGACATTTTTGTTTCTAGATTTCAGATTTCTCATCACTTGTTGTATATAATAGGGCTAATAATTCAGACAATGATGGGGATCTGACCTCTCTTTCATGTAAAACTATTGTACGTACCAAACCTACAAACTTACAAATTCGATTGCCACCTCTTTCCCTCCTCCCCCCCCCACTCTGCTCCTGACGTTATCATCATCAGAACCAACCAAACCCCAATCTCTCTCTCTGCCGCCATGACACGATAGAGAAAAGAAAAAGCTAAGTTGAACGGCAGGAATTAGGATAATAAAATTTTCACCGATTCATTTAATAACCATTTTGCTAAAAAGAATACTCTATTATTCTTAATGTACCGAAGTTTTTATTTTCTCGTTAATAAAATGCTATTGACATTATACAAATTTAATACTAATAAGAAGAGAAAAACAAGAAATTTTGGTTTCACATAAAACGAATTGATTTGAAATAAATGGGATTAAATGTAAAATCCACATCGCACGTCTTCACTGAGGAGAATCTTACGTCACACTTTTTCCTCTATCACTGCTGACCACAACCTCTGCCAGATGAAAGAACTGGGAAAGAAAAGAAAGAAACAGAGAGATGAGCAGCAGATGATTTCATCAGATACTTCTGCATAGTTCACGAACAATAACAAGAACAGGTGAACAATCCCCTCTCTCTCTCCTTTCTCATATTCATTTCCTGCCTTCTTTAGTATATCTGCCACCTCATCTCAATCTCATGGTTTTCTTCCAAAAAGTACACTCCGTTTTGCCACATTCATTCGTCATAAACATTGGATTTTGCGTGATGGGTCGTCTAGATCATCCCAAACAGAGCGTGGAAGCTCAGCGCGTGACCTTCACGCGCTCCATGGATGCAGGTGGGGCTTGCTTTTGATATAATTTAATTATTGTCGTGAAAAATAAGATATTACAAAAAATAAATTTTAAATTTAATAAAAAGTAAAAAATATGAGACGGGCTCGCACACATGAAATTAGGCCTAAAAGCTCAAGTTGTGTGTAAAATTTCTGATTTATCCCCGCGCGTTACATTTTATTGTGTCTCCATCTTTCTATTTTGTGCAGAAATTTTACCAGATGGTAGTTTTGAAAGAGATAAAAAACTCAACTAATTAATTTTGAATATTTGATTTTGATTTAGAAAGGAGATTTGGATGGGGTTGGATTCGATGGAGGGGGAGTATCTATGGAAGTATAGTTTGGCATGACATGGCATGCAAAAGCAGTAATCAAAGATCTGATGGTTTGTGGCATGCAATTGTACTAATCAACCCATCTGACATATAAATGCCACATCCCATACCCATATGAAAATGTTACTACATATTTTTTGCTATCATATAGTTTTTCACTTAACCCTGCCCATGGCATGCCATGCAGACGACAAAATTCAATTCCTTTCATCAAGTACTACTGGTATGGAATTCTTGGTTTTTCTATTGTAATCTCATGCATCTAATAATGTTTTATTCTATATTTTTTTCTTTTCATCTGATTTAAAAATTAGTCTTGTGAACTGTAAAATAAATACGTGAATATTTTTTTGGAGAAATAGCTTGAAGCACCCCTGTACTATCCGCGAAAACCAACATCCTCCCCTATCCTTCAAAAATGCCTATACACCTCTCCTGTACTACGTTGACCGAGCAAAGCAAGGTCTCCGTCCACTTTAACCAACGGACCGTTAGTGTTGACCGTTAACTTTAATTAAAAAATTCAGAAAAATGTAAAAATTCGAATAAAAAATATAAAAAATCTAAAAAAATCTAAAAAATCTTTAAAAAATGTAAAAATTCACAAAACATATCAATTTATTTTTTAAAAATCTAAAAAAATGTAAAAATTCACAAAAATATCTAATTTATAAAAAAAACTAAAAAATTTAAAAATTCACAAAAAATTAATAAACCTAAAAATCCAAAAAAAATGTAAAAATTCTAAAAAAATGTAATAATTCCCAAAAAAATCTAAAAATTCCAAAAAAATCTAAAAGTTTAAAAAAATGTAAAAAATAAAAGAAAAAGAAAAAATCCACAAAAAAATGAAAAAATTCAGAAAAAATGTAAAAATCCATAAAAATATAGAACATCCTGAAAAAATGTAAAAATCCATAAAAAATGTAAGATTTCACAAAAAAAATGTAAAAATCCAAAAAAATCGTAAAAATTCAAAAAAAAAAGTAAAAAATTCAAAACAATTCATAAAAAATATAAAAATATAAAAAAATTAATTTCTTTTAAAAAATTAATTAACCTGAGGAATTGTTTATTTCTTTTGGAATTTTTACTTTTTTTTTTGGATTTGTTACATTTTTTTAGGATTTTTAGGTTAATTAATTTTTTTATGAATTTTTATATATTTTTTGGATTTTTACATTTTTCTCGATGTTTTATTTTTTTCTGAATTTTTTTCATATTTTTTACATTTTTTTTTGTAAATTTTAAGATTTTTTTGCAATTTTTATATATTTTTTTGGAATTCTTACATTTTTTCTGAATTTTTACATTTTTTTAGATTTTTAAAAAAAATTTAGATGTTATTTGTGAATTTTTACATTTTTTTGATTTTTTTTGATTTTTTTATATTTTTTTTGGAATTTTTACATTTTTTCTGAATTTTTTAATTAAAGTCAACGGTCAACACTAACGGTCCGTTGGTCAAAGTGGACGGAGACCTTACTTTGCTCGGTCAACGTAGTACAGGGGAGGTGTATAGGCATTTTTTAAGGATAGGGGAGGATGTTGGTTTTCGCGGATAGTATAGGAGTGCTTCAAGCTATTTCTCCTATTTTTTTATGTAAGAAATACTCCCTCTAGACACTTTTAATTATCTTTCTGAAACAGTAACTTTCAGTAAAACAAACACTAAAAAATCAAGTAAAGTGTACAGTAATTTTCAGTAGAAAAATGACAATCGTTCGTGGACGGAGGGAGTATATCAGTAACATTCAACATTTTATATTCTAAATAATTTGAATAAATTGGTAGTTTTTTTTTGGATTTTTTTCTCTCTAGTAGAGATTAGGGATGGGACGATGTATAAGAAGAAGGATAGTTATCAGAATCGGACTAACTCGGCGGTCAAATTGGTAAAATCGCGACCTAAAAAAGTTTTCGGTTTGATTTAGCTATCTGATCGGATATGCATGCGAACCAGAAAAAAGCGGTGGATCCGGCCGGTTTTACACAACCGGCAACTCGGCCGGTTCACTGTCAATCCGGTTAGGTTAATGCCACCGTCAAAACAGCGTCGTTTAAGGAAAAGAAAACGACGTCATTTTATACTTCTTCTCTAAAACGGTATCGTTTTGTGCTTCTTCTCCAAAACGGTGTCGTTTTGGTATTGGATTTTTTTTTAATAAGAATATGGAAATTTTGATGGGTCGGCCCATCAGAATATACAAATTTACCAGTTCAATTATCTAAGATTGAACATTTCGATGTGTAAACTGTTCAAAACGGTTCAATGAATCAATCCGGTCAAAACCAGTTGAACCATTAAATTTTTATTTTCGGTTCGTTATTCGATTCAGTTTTGATAATACTGAGAATAAGGAAATTCCGCTGCCTTCCTTGGACCTAAAATGGGCCCCACTTGATCTCAGTGGCATGTTGCTTGTGCCGGAGCCTGAGCTTAGCTGACACACCAAAGAGAGCAAACTGTCTCAAGTATAAGAGAGAGACTTTACAATGCCCACCTTTCTTGACTATTTACTGCCTTCCTTCTTCCTCCGTAGTAATTTATTAGGCTACGTTCGGATTGCTTTTCAATTAAATTATATTTTCTCTTATTGTTAATCTAATAATTAAAATTATTTTTTAAAGAAAATAAAATATGTCAGAAAGTTATCCCAAAAAATCTAATTCCACAACTATTACGAGTTTATTTGGCATTGCTCTCTGTTTCTTTCTACCACATACTCCCTCTGGTCCGAAATGTATGACTTTCTCGCATCCCAATATTCAGTAGGAAACGCATATCGAGGAGGTCGGATGAGACACTATTTGACCCCAAAAAATTTCGTACTTTTTTCGGACGTACATTAATCCTTAACGTACTTCCGAGAAAAAATTCGAGGCAAAATTATCTCAAATAGTGACTGTTCCGGCCGTCTTAAGATACGTTCTAGAACAGTAAAAATAAATGCTAAAACGTCATATATTTCGGACCGAAGGGAGTATTTAACAACCAAAATTTCTTGTAGCAAAAATATCTAAGTATAATATATGCTTCTGTAAAAAATAAATTTGACCATTAAATTGGCGATGGGGAAATATCGAGTGCAATTTCAAACAAAGTCTATAACTATTACTTTCACACCACATATCATACAAAGCTATATTTATTTTTTTTATTTCGAAAATTGTGCTAAGAAAACCGCTATTCATAAAGTCCGTTTATATTCAATTAAAATTAGTCTTTTATTGAAAAAGTAAAACGAAAACTAAAATTAATGACTAAAAACTAAAAAAGTTATTAATTAATCAAGTTCATTAACATTCTTGGAGTAACTTATATTTTAATCTTGGTGTGAATTGTTTTATATTTGTCTCACTACTAGTTAAGTAAATAGTGGTAAGTATGATAATTATGTATGTAATTAAAGAAAACACTTTATACTCTCAGTTTGTCTCTCATCGACGTCGTATTACAATGAACTTACAATTAATCCTCTTTTAATTATTCAAAAGTAATGTCAACGGCAGTACTAAATTAGTCAGAATGTAGATAGTATAGCATAGTACTAGCTCTAGGGTAGCTAGACATACTGTTCATACGCATAAGTATAAGCATGGCATGGCATGCACTTAGCTACTTTTTCCAAAGCAATCTGTCATCATCTTCTTCTTCCCTGCTAAGGAAAATTAAACGTTGAGGAGTTATTACTTATTAATACGATTCATGCACCAAGCGATGCCAATTAATTTCTTGCATAATTTTGGGATTTTTCGTTCAGAATATTAATTAACTTCAACCATTTGTTTGTGGCTTGTGGCTCGAATTCTGCGATTAGTTAATACTGTGATCAGGCCCAAGAAGAAAAGAGTGGATCTCCCAATCATACAACAAATGTTCGTTACTTGGGCCCAATTCAGTCCAAAATAATTATTCACTGCTCATCTTTTAATTTTTTTATCTAGTGTTTATCATTATTGAAATAAAATGTCACTCGTGAAATATTTTTATTTATAATATAAATTTTTTAAACTTTAGGTTTTTTATTTATTTATTTTCAGTAGATAAAAAAACAACAAAAATACTGAAAAACTAGTTGGGATTAAAATTGATTAAATGGGTGTACAATCATGGCAATGATTACATTTTAATGCTTTCCAATTATTTATTTAATTGTGCACGCCATAACTTTTTTGGTTATCCATCTGAACATAGAGCAAAATGACAAAACAAACAGTTTATTTTTTTCGACCGTTAAATTAATGAATCCATTCCACAAATTGGGATGGATATTACAATTAATGGTTAATATTCTATCCATAAACAGTAAGAGGCTGCTGACTGCTGGACATCTTTGCGTATTAATTGAACCTAATCCTTTGCAATTATGGAAAAAGTAATTTAAGAGATGCGTATAGAACTTGGTTAGCTTTCTAATTTTTTTCCGTCGCGATAGCTGGTTTAATTTTTCGTATCCTTATCTAATTTAAACTTAAATTTTCTCATTTAATTAAGACGCATTTTTTTTACCAAATGTGTAGCTTTCTAACGTATTACTAGTGTTTATTTTGTATCATTTGTGGAAACTCCCTTATCAGCATTGTTTGAAATGCTGGAGGGAGATGTAGAAGGTGAGTTTTTATCTGAATATATTCTCCATAATATAACGGAATATATATATATATATTTTAACAGAACGGAAGAGTAAGCAAGTGACCGGCATGAATAAAACTAAATGAAGTGGGGTAAGTGTATAATAATCAAAAATATGTGGCTTATTTAGAAATAAAGCAAAGTCGAGGTGCCTACAATGAAAAGGTGTAATAATGTATAATCCACGTGTATTTACAAGAAACTCCTCTAGTCTCTGGCACTTGTGTGCAACTACATGAGCTTCTGAGGCTATTATAGTCTTTTCGCATGCGAAGTCGGACAAAAATCGGGGCTTCATGTTAGAATTAGATAAAGTTTGAGGGGCTTTATAGTAAAACTAATTATGAAAGTCATTATGATATCTGCAACAGCAACTCAATCCACCAAAGCTACAGAGAAGAAAATGAATTAGTATTAAAAAATAAAATAAAAATTATGAATATAAAAAATTATGAAAACAACTAGGAAGTAAGAAGCTCTTATCAAATAGTTAAACGTTTTTGGGGTTTTCAGGTATATCTCAATCAATCTTTCTTTTCTTTTCTCCAGTTTATTCATCTTTTTTTTTTCAAAAAAAATGAAGAAATTGTTTTGGCATACAAACATTTCTTTTTTGTTTTCTTGGTAATATTTTATAGTTCCCCCCCTTTATTCTTCTTCTATTCCTGCAGAGAAGAGTCTTCATTTCTCTCACTTTATCTTCAAAAGACTGTGGCTTTTGTCACTGTTTGTTTGTTGGATTCTAAAGTCTATTGCTCTTTTCGAGTTTCTCATATTGTTGCTCAACTGGGTTTCAATTTTTAGAGCTGAAGAACAAGCCTGTTCTTGAAAACCCAACTGGGTTACAGTTAGCTGTTTGTTGAGTAAGGCGTTAGATTCAACAACATGTCTCAAACCAACTGGGAAGCTGATAAAATGTAAGCTCTTAGCTTTCTATGCCATGTCGTTCAGCTTGTTTGATTTTGCTTATCACAATCTTGCATATGGTTTATGGGCCTTCTTTTCCCCTTGTAATGCTTGTTTCTGTTATGCCATCTTCTTGATTTGTGTTCTGGGTGTTTGTTATTTTCTTGATTTTGCTGCTTTTGTTATTGTTTGGACTCTGGTTTTAGGGCTCCCAAGCTGTTTTACGATATCTACATGAGTACATTATGAATATTCTAGGGTTTATATTTCTCTAAAGTTTCAGTCTTGAGCTAGCTTAAAACTTGGTTTGGATGGCTAGTATTTGGTTTGCCCGAGTAACTCTTCATCGTGTTTAATTTTGATTGAGTGTTTTATGTCTTCATTGCAAGCTCTATTTGAAGCTGCTATGCTCAGTAGTTTTCCATCTTGTTCCCCGCACCCCCCCCCCCCCCCCCCCCCCCCCCCCCCCCCCCCCAATCACTAATGATATCTGTTGTTTCATGTCTAATAGGTTAGATGTGTATATCCATGATTACTTAGTCAAGAGGGATTTGAAGGCTTCTGCTCAGGCCTTTCAAGCTGAAGGAAAAGTATCTTCTGATCCTGTAGGTAAGTATGTTGGGATTTTGCAGTTCTGGAGAATTTCATTTTCATCCAGGGATAAATCATTAGTATTGTCCATATTAGGCTTCAACTTGTTAACTGGCTTTTCATTTTGACTGTGGATTTCCAGCTATTGATGCGCCTGGAGGTTTTCTCTTTGAATGGTGGTCAGTTTTCTGGGATATATTTATCGCAAGGACCAATGAGAAGCACTCGGAGGTTGCTGCTTCATACATTGAGGTTGGTTTGAGGATGTTATTCCTAAATCTTACTTATTCTCCTGATGCATTTTATGTTTGCAATGTACGGTAAAGGGAGAAGGAAAGTGGAGATTTTCCTTTGGGGTACCTCTTTTTAGATAAGCACTAATATAAGGACTTAGCCTTTTTGTTTTCCCTGCCAGGATCTAAATCATATTACCTTTTTAGTGAGATTAATTATATGGAGCTTACTTAGGCATCTTGTTTGCTCATGTCACAAACCTTCTCTTTTGAACTTTAGAACAATTGTAGAATTCTTTCCCTTGGGGTTGCTGCATGACGAACGACCAATGTCATTCACCGGTCTGGACCTATTAAAAGGATCAGATAAATTTTCTGTGGTGCCTAAAAGCAAAACAAATTCTTAACTAGCTATGGTTTTCTTTTGATTTTTCTCTTAAAAAAAACAACCTTGGGTACTTGCTTGGTAGATAAGGAGGAAAGATGACAAAGCCAAAGCTTAGGTGCTTAAACTTGGGTATTCCACCTAGAAATGTTATGATCAATCTGTCTCTCACAAGTCACTTTTTCTTGATATGGTTAATGTATAATTGTACACCGTGGTACTTGACCGTAGCCAAGCAGATGATTAATTGATTGTTCACAAATGATAATGAAAATAGCAAAAGAATCAAGATGGATTGAAATTCCTGAATTGCTCTCTCTCCCATCTTTGTAAGCCCCTTGATTAAAATTCGGCTTTATATTTTAAAGTATCGGTACCCATTTACCCTGAAGCTTGGGATTTCATGCTGATAATTAATTATGGCCTTCTAATATTTTAGACTCAGTTGATCAAAGCTCGAGAGCAGCAACAGCAGCAGCAACAGCAACAACAGCAACAACAACAACAACAACAACAACAACAGCAACAACAACAACAACAACAACAACAACAACAACAAGGTCAACAACAGCCACAACATCAACAACAGCAGCAGCAGCAGCAGATGCAGATGCAGCAAATCCTATTACAAAGACAGGCTCAAGCTCAACAGCAACATCAACAACAGCAACAACAACAACAACAACATCAGCAGCAGCAACAGCAGCAGCAGCAGCAGCAACAACAGCAGCAGCAGCAGCAGCAACAACAACAGCAACAACAGCAACAACCTCCGCAGCAGCAACTGCAACGGAGGGATAGTGGTCATCTCTTAAATGGATCTACAAATGGGCTTGTGGGAAATGACTCTCTCATGCGCCAAAACCCTGGAACTGCAAATGCATTAGCTACAAAGATGTATGAGGAAAGATTAAAACCACCTATGGAGAGGGATTCTTTAGCTGATGTGGCAATGAAGGTATCTCACTTATTCCTTTTTATTCTTTAATTTGTCTAAATATATTCTTATGCTTGACTCTCTCTCTCTCCCCCCCCCCCCCCCTTTATGGTATTCCAGCAAAGATATGGTGAGAATGTAGGCCAGCTTTTGGATCCAAATCACGCCTCGATATTGAAATCTGCTGCAGCTGGTGGCCAGCCTTCAGGGTGATTTTCCCCCCTTAAAGTAGAAAAGTTTCCTTTAATATTTGAATTACGTACGTAAAAAGTGTTGAGCCATAGTATGAATTTGAAAAAACTTGTTCTGCTTGCTGCTTTTAAAAGGCACCCTGTTTCGCCAGTGTCTAGGATTTACTAACCACTTTTTCATACAAAGTATACAATTCTTGGTAGTGATTCCATTAATTCTTTGTGATGCGTCCATACTATGTACTATTGGATACGGACAATCTTCATTTGGGCAGTAGTTCTATCATCTATACTTATTTCTATTATTTATTTGAATCTTACTGGTGTTACTATTAAATTTTCAGGCAAGTATTGCTTGGTACAGCTGGTGGAATGTCCCCACAAGTTCAAGCAAGGAATTCGCAGCTACCGGGGTCCACGCCGGTATGGTTCTCAGACAACACATCTTATAGTTTAGTCTTTCCTGCCATGCATTTTTATTTAATTTTTGAACCAGGACATAAAGTCAGAGATGAATCCAGTACTGAACCCGAGAGCTGCTGGTGCAGAAGGGTCATTAATAGGAATTCCAGGTATGCATTGCTTGTGTTTGTTTTGACAGATCTGTGTCAATTTGAGAAACAAACGCTGTGTTGAAAATATTTAATGCAACCTTGTGTTCCTCTCTTTAGATAGGTTTACAACTGTACTAGTGAGAGACGTGTGGTTAACATTTAAGTCTCTTGTGTTTCAGGATCCAATCAAGGTGGTAACAATTTAACATTAAAAGGATGGCCACTCACAGTGAGTTTTCTATTGCTCAGACTCTCTTTTTTCCTATTCTATCATTATTAAACAATCAGTTTCAGTGTATAACTACTAGAGATGACCTGGTTGACTCTGTATGTGTGTGGTAATTTTTAAGTTGTAAGCATGCAGTTACACCTTTTTGCTTATTTTTCAGGGATTTGAGCAACTTCGCTCTGGATTGCTTCAGCAACAAAAACCTTTTATGCAGGCTCCTCAGCCATTTCATCAACTTCAGATGTTGACACCACAACACCCCCAACAGTTTATGCTTGCACAACAAAACTTAACATCGCCATCTGCCAGTGAAGAGAATAGAAAACTCCGAATGCTTTTGACTAACCGGAGTATTGGTCTTTCAAAGGATGGCCTCACAAATTCTGTGGGTGATATGATTCCAAATGTTGGATCTCCTTTACAAGCTAGTGCCTCCCTTTACCGTGGAGATACAGACACTATGATTAAGGTCCTACATTTTCTGTTGTTTGTTAATTTTGTGGCTATGTTATAATAAATTCCAAATTTACTTTTTTGTATTTTGTTTTCTTCCTGCTGTAGTTAAAAATGGCCCAGATACACCAGCAACAGCAGAACAGTAATCCTCAACAGCAGCAGCTTCAACAACATACACTATCAAACCAACAATCACTGAGTTCAAATCACAATCTTCATCAGCAAGATAAGATGGGTGGTGCTGGCAGTGTCAATGTGGATGGTAGCATATCCAACTCTTTTCGCGGAACTGACCAGGTCTTTCTTTGACTACCTAGAGTGCTTATTTAGCAGAGTTCTCAGCTCATCTGGCTGCATTATTTGTGATGCACACTTAGTTATGAACTGTTAATGAATCCCTTGATTGGATAATCAACTCGAGTGGGTTGCTAACATGGTTTCTCTTATTGCACCTCAAGGTTTCAAAAAGCCAGACTGGGAGGAAAAGAAAACAGCCTGTGTCATCTTCAGGTCCTGCCAATAGCTCCGGAACTGCAAACACAGCTGGACCTTCTCCAAGTTCTGCACCCTCAACACCTTCTACTCACACACCTGGAGATGCAATCTCGATGCCTGCTTTGCCTCACAGTGGTGGTTCTTCTAAGCCTCTGATGATGTTTGGTGCTGATGGTCCAGGCACTCTCACATCACCATCAAATCAGCTGGTGGGTGAACTCTTAATCTTTCTCTGTAAATAAAGGGATTTGTTTGAGAATTCCTTATTTGTGTTCTCATTGGTATTCCATTTTGGCAGTGGGATGATAAAGATCTTGAATTGCAGGCTGATATGGATCGTTTTGTGGAGGATGGGTCCCTTGAAGATAATGTTGATTCCTTTTTGTCCCATGATGATGCTGACCCCAGAGACGCAGTTCCTCGTTGTATGGATGTGAGCAAAGGTGTGCAAAATATAAGATACTCATACTACACATTGTGATGGCTTTTTTTGACGTGTTTCCTAGTTTTTGTTAGTCTGCACTTAGCCGGATGAAAACGATTCGTGTATCTTGCTAGTAGCCTGGCATTGTGGTTTAGCTGAATTGAGTTTATTTCGTTAACTTTGCTTTATGGTCAATTTTTTGCTGAGCTTGCTTTCTTCAATATGATGAAGCGCTGTCACTAAAAAAATGATTTACATTTTTTAACTGTGGACTTTTTATTGATAATATTGTCATTTCTCTTCTTTTTGCTCTCCTTTTTGTACCTCGTCTTATGTGTACTCTTTAAGAAGAAATTCAGAAGTCGAATGTCTGTAATAAGTTCAGAGTTAAGTTCAGATTTGTATTGTGGGAGCTACATGAAATTTGAAGCTTATAATTCGGATTTGATTTCAGGGTTCACTTTTACTGAAGTAAGTTCTATTAGAGCAAGCCCAAACAAGGTAGTCTGCTGTCATTTCTCATCAGATGGGAAATTGCTTGCCAGTGGCGGCCACGATAAAAAGGTAAATCTCACTACAGCATGTGATTTTGTTCTCAAGTATTGGAAACTTTGTACCAAGTCGTGCACCAGAAAAGTGTTGAATAGTTAAATTCAGTTTGCCTTGAATAATTTCTATTTGCGAATTATCGTTTGGAAATTCTGATTTGCTATTGGAAAAAAATGGCTTCTCTTCTTGCGTTAAAGTGTTCAAAAATGAGAAAAAGTTGAAGGCAGTTATGGAATGTACTTTTTCACTTGTTCCTCTGGGTTATTTTGATTTGTAAAAATAGAATGCAAAATCATATAAAAAAATGAATGAAAGCTCGTGTGATTATCAATGATACAGGCTGTGTTATGGCACACGGATAGCTTAAAGCCAAAAACTACTCTTGAAGAACATTCATCCTTGATTACGGATGTGCGTTTCAGCCCAAGCATGCCACGCCTTGCAACTTCTTCATTTGACAAAACTGTCAGAGTTTGGGATGCTGACACTGTAAGTAGACCTGTCTTTCCATAATTTTTTTTGGCCTTCAAAATTCTTTGCTTCATCTCCCATTTTGTTTATAGAAATGTTCCTTCCATTTGCTGGATCTATCTTCAACTTAGAGTGCAACTTAGTTCTTTTTTAATTTTACGTACTTCATCATGCTTTTATGGTAAAATGGCTTTGCAGCCTGGTTACTCACTACGGACTTTTACTGGACATTCTGCGACTGTTATGTCTTTGGACTTCCACCCAAATAAAGATGATCTTATCTGCTCTTGTGATGGGGATGGAGAAATAAGATACTGGAGTATCAATAATGGTAGCTGTACGAGAGTTTTCAAGGTATATATGGCTTATAATGTCTGACTTATAATGTTAGAGATTTAATATAGACTCTGGTAGTTCTGTAGTTAATAGACGATGGTGGTTTTTGTGTGAAATAGGGTGGTATGGCGCAAATGAGATTTCAACCACGCCTAGGGAGGTATCTTGCCGCTGCTGCGGAGAATGTTGTGTCAATATTAGATGTCGAGACACAGGCTTGCCGGCATACCTTACAGGTTGCTCTTAATCTGTATTTTGTCTATGCTGTATGTCATTTCCTGTTTTGGGTTTAGCATTTTTTTCCATAGCTAACCATCATATCAATGTTGATGGGAAATTATAGGGACATACTAAGCCGATACATTCTGTGTGCTGGGATCCATTGGGTGAGTATCTAGCATCTGTGAGTGAGGACTCAGTTAGAGTCTGGACATTTGGATCAGGGAGTGACGGGGAATGTGTTCATGAGTTGAGTTGTAATGGCAACAAATTTCACTCTTGTGTATTCCATCCTACGTACCCTTCATTGCTGGTCATTGGCTGTTATCAGGCAAGTAGATCGATCATTCTTTTCTTTCCCCCAATTTCCTAAGTATTGAATGCCCGCTGATTCACGATATCTTTTTGACACTTCGAACTGTGGTTATGGTTTCAGTCTTTGGAGCTTTGGAACATAACTGAAAACAAGACTATGACTCTATCAGCCCATGATGGACTAATTGCCGCGTTGGCTGTATCAACCGTGACAGGGTTGGTTGCTTCTGCTAGTCATGATAAGTTTGTCAAACTGTGGAAGTGATGTTATTGTTGCTTGCCAAGTAGATATCTCGTCAGTTGTTGTGCTATTATTCAGAATTAGGTCCCCCGTAACCCCAGAAACTAACCTTCAACCGAGCTGTTGTTGTATTATCAGTTTCATGACTATAACTATTAACTTCTCCTGACTGTTTGTAATCTTTTGTACCCTAATTAAGAAGTTCATGCTTTCCGCACGAACATTTCTTCTTCGCTCGCGACTGGCCTTTTCTAGCTTGCTTTCCTTCTAATGGGTTTTACTTGTATCATTCAATGCAGTTCTCTTCCTACCCTAACTCATGCCTGTTTTATATTTTCCTGGCTAAAAACCTCTTTTTGGCTTGAACCCAATAAAACCTATTTTTTTACTCAGAAAGTTTGATGATTTTGATCAAGAAATGTGACTTGGTGGGAGATTGATCTTGCCCCATCAACAAAAGGCAGTTGCATCGATTGATGCATGACTACTCTCTTGCTTGAGAATGGGAGGGGAAGAGGGTGTATCCAGAAATGATTAAATATATAAAAACAATAAATATTGGAAAAGTTACATGAAAAAACCTATAGTTTAAACAATACTCCCTCCGGTCCGAAATGTATGACGTTTTAGCATTTGTTTTGACTGTTCCGAAACGTATCTTAAGACGGCCGGAATAGTCATTATTTGAGACAATTTTGCCCCGAATTTTTTCTCAGAAGTACGTTAAGGATTAATGTACGTTCGAAAAAAAATACGGAATTTTTTGGGGTCAAATAGTGCCTCATCCGGCTTCCTCGATATGCGTTCTCTACTGAATATTGGGATGCGAGAAAGTCATACATTTCGGACCAGAGGGAGTACTATTTTATCTCTATAGTTTAAAATCGTGAAATATAAATCATATAGTTTTCTAAATTTACTATTTTAATTTTATAATAATTTTCTTAAAGCATACGACTGTAGTTCAATTAACTAGTATATGCAGTCTCTTTACGACGTCAGATCATGAGTTTGATCCCATAATAATAAATTAATAATATTTTTTTTTTCAATGCAAATAAAATTGTAACAAATTGTAAACTCTTATGAAAATTGGTCGGAAAATGTAACATAATAGTAGAACCTGACAAGAAAAAGAAAACCAATTTAAATTTTAATTAGTACATTTTATTTTTAAATTTGTTATTTTTTCATATTTTTAATAATATTTCACATTTATTTTGTCAATCTTTTCATTCTAGTGGATTTTCTCATTTTTTTTACATTTCTCTTTAATTTTGCATATATTTCTATTTTTTTTATAAAAAAATTTAACTATGAAAAATATTAAAATTATAAGGATTTATTTTGCCGGCAGAACTTTTCGTAAACGAAAAGGTTATATGATACTCCTTCCAGTCTTCAATAACTGTCATTTTCCTACTGAAAATGTGGTCCAAATTAACTGTCGTTTTGAATCATAATTATGATTTCTACCGTCTGTTTTAATTTTTTTACCCAACCAATTAGGAGTGTAAGAACACCGGACCGAACCGAAACTGGAAAATTTTGGCTCGAACCAGTCTGAACCATAACTTTCCAGTTGGGTCTGGCTCTATCCCACTAGAACCGGAGATTTCGAGTTTGATCCGGGTCTCTCGAATATAAAGCCCGTAAACCAAACCGTAAAATCGTTTGAATCGGACATTTTTATATATGCATTAATTATCAAAGTTCAGCTTTGCTTTAGTGGGTAAACTTTTGACTCCCTTTCTAAAGGTAAGGGGTTCGAATCCCCTTCCCCTTAATTTTTTTTTTCCTTCAGATTGGGCTGGGGGTGGGCTCGGGCCACTTTCTTTATTTGGGAATAAATCATCCAACTATCGATTTTATAATTGTATCAAGACATTTTAATTATCATCAATCGATCCCATTATAAACACGTACCTAATTAATTAGTATATTTGATTGTTTTTTTTGTTTTTTTTGGGTACATACTTACACATTTTATTTTTTAACATGCATTTAGCTCCATTTGAGAGCAATTAACAAAAAATAAATTGAAAAAATAAAATAATAACCATGCCATTAGTGAACTATATATGTAAATTAAGACCATTAATTATTAATGATACGACATATACTAGTAATATTTCCATTAATCCTTACTATAATACATAATTATTAAAGGTATATCATGGATATATGTTTATTGTTGGTTTAAATCCAAAAAAAGCACCTGTACATGAATTGATTGACTCATTTGACACCTCTACTGAAAAAACGGTTTAAAAGGCACATGTACTTCTTATGTATGACACATTTGGCACCTCCCACGAACGGCGTCACCATTCCTCCGTTATCCGCTGACGTGGCGCGCACGTGGCATGCCACGTCATAACACATGATGATATGGCATGCCACGTGGCAAATCCGACCCAAATCACGCTGAACCGAGCCTAGACACAGGTCTCTTATTTGGGTCGTGAACGACGCGTCATTCAAACAACGAATGACACGTCGTTCGTAGCCAATTCCAATCCTAAATCTCTGCCCAAATTAAATTAGAAATCCATCTCTACCAAATTCTTTTTTTCATTTTTCATTTATTATTCCTTAATTTTAATTTTAAAAATTCAGAAAATAATGAAATTAATTTTAAAAATTCAGGAAATAGTTTAATTAATTTAAAAATTCAGAAGACAGCAGTGTTTGGCATAATTCTTGAATGGTCAGTGTTGCATAAAAAGCATCAAACTTAACATTCCAAAACGTCCGAAACTTATTTTTGTTCCTGCACTTTGCATATGCATGTTCTTCAACTGAAGCAACCAATTAAGCTCAAACACAACAAAAAGACAAATAGCCAGATCTCACCCAAACATTAATTTAAAAAACACATACAACCAGTAGAAATCAACACCGGGAGCAGAATATAACAACAAAACAATGAATTAATGATATATAGACCCAGATTCCAAAATTACTCATCTCCTACTTGAACAAAATATCACAAAGAAGCAAGTAACAACTTGAATAAAAAATAAATCCAACCGACCAATTTTAAACCAATTCCTTCTCTTATCAGAAAACCATATTTAAAGGAGATTCATCAAATTATAAAGAAATTAAACACAAGAAAACCGAAACAACTCGTGAATTGAAGATCTAAGCTCCAAAAATCCAGATAGAGAGCCACGAAATCACACGTAGGTAGATACGTAAGGAAACATATATATATATATATATATACACGCATAATATATCACAAGCGCAGTTACAGCAAAAAACAGAAAACAGCAGCAAAACAGAAGACAGAAGATCAACTGATCTTAGATTGACGAAACAGAAACGCGACGAAGACTACAACAAGGCCACTCTTGCTACTCACGAAGAGCAACACCCAAAACCTCACTACAAAAATCAATTCCAATCCTAAATCCCTCTGCAATTTCCAATCAATCCTCCTGCAATTAACTCCAATCCCAAATTAAAGCCGAATTCATCTTTTCACCTCTATCAAACACCAAATTATCACCTTTGTCAACTAAATTTCCAAATCTAATTTCTACTAAATTAATCCAGCCTGCCAAAATTAAACTACCCAAGTCCACTCTCCCAATCGCCCTCGCCAATCACCCTCTCTTCATCTCCAACCTCCGCCACAGCCACCAGACCACCCAACGTCGACAGCCGCCGCACCTCCTCCTCAAACCCGAAACAAATACCCATTGCCACCGCCACAATCACCCTCGCTTTCGTGGAAGTAGCCTAGGCAAGAAGATTTTTTTCAAAAATGTTCTTGCATTTCTTGATTTTGGGTTTCTAATTTGTTTTCTCAAGTGCATGTTTGTGCAAAGAAGGAGGCGTTGAATGTGGGGGAGAGAATTAGGGTTTGATGTTTGGGCATGAGAATGAGAAAATAAAGAAAAATGAAGAAAGAAAAGAATAAAGAGTGAACGACGTGTCGTTCACAGTGAAGTGGATGACGCGTCGTTCACGACCCAAATAAGAGACCCGTGTCTAGGCCCGGTTTAGCGTGATTTGGGTCGGATTTGCCATGTGGCATGCCACGTGGCGCGCCACGTCAGCGGATAACGGAGGAATTGTGACACCGTTCGTGGAAGGTGCCAAATGTGTCATATGTAAGAAGTACAGGTGCCTTTTAAACCGTTTTTTTAGTAGAGGTGTCAAATGAGTCAATCAATTCATGTACATGTGCCTTTTTTGATTTAAACCTTTATTGTTCAGTATTTTACTTAATAAAAAAAAATTATACTGTTGTAAGAAAGGATGATGTCAATTGCCATAAAAAAAATGTAATCTTTAATTAGATGACAACTAAAATAATGAATTTGTATAATGGTTAATGGACATTTATGATTTAGATTTATGGTATCTATATTTCAATATCATTATTTACTTGAGTTAATTGTTTAGAGGTTTTGGATTTAAATTTAAATGGTATTAATGTGTTACGCACTACATGAGTATAACTAATTAACTATTTTATTGTATTTTTGAAGCTCTAAATGTAAGTGATCTAATTTTATCTTCGTATGAAGCATGATTATACTTGAAAATTCTTCATGTGTATATGTTAGGCTCGATATGAAGCACGATACTTCTTGACTAGATGATTGTTAAACATATTCATTACATTTCAATATATTAATACTTATTATTTATTAATATTTAGTTATTTAAATTTTTATATGTTTTGTATCATAAAATTTAAATATTTATCATACTAAAATATCTTTATAATATTAGGCTATCATTTATAAATTGGTAAATCAATGCATTATTTTAAAAAAAAATTAAAATTGTGTATTTAACAACTAAACGATGTCGTTTTGAGTAAAGACCGAAACAGCGTCGTTGTGATCAAACGCCAAAACGGTGTGTTTAACCACTAAACGACATCGTTTTTAAAAATAAAATAAAAAAACTGGGAACTGAACCAAACCATCTTGTTCGGTCCGATTTTAGTCCAACCAGAACCGAAAATTTTCGGTTCAGTCCGGTTCTAGCACCACTAGAATAGAAAATTTCTGGTTTAGTCCGGTCTAAACCGAAAATTTTCAGTTTGGTTTGGTTCTACTCTAAAACCGGACTAAACCGGCCCAATTATACCCTACAATCAATTAATTTGATACAAGTATTATTATAATTATACTATAAAAAATAGATAAATTGGAAATTATAGTAAAAAAAACATACTTCCATTAATAACCACAGGGAGTACGATGCTCTAACTTTATGAACTGATTTTATTTATTTAAAAAAGCAATTGATAGGAACATGAAAATTCTGATGGAGGGAATCAGTTCATAGAAACAAAAAGAAAATCCAAAACCTAATTTAGAAATCATCAATCAATAATGTTCCAATTTCCCAACCCTTCTTCTACCTACATCACTGTACAATGTCTCGCTCTGTTCCTGAGCCGTGGTTGACCCCAAAAGAAGACGAAGTGGAGACGGATTCAGACGAACAGCAAGAAGCCCTCCGTCCAAGTTCTGCACCATTAAAAAAAGAAGAAATGGAGACGGATGCAACCTCGATGATGTCTGATGCTGATGGTCCAGTCATTCTGACATCACTATCAAATCAGTTGGTGAGTGAGCTCTCAATCTTTCTCTGTAAATAAAGGGATTTGTTTGAGAATTCCTTGTTTGTGTTCTCATTGATATTCCATTTTGGCAGTTGGATGATAAAAGATCTTGAATTGCAGGCTGATATGGATCTTTCTGTTGAGGATTCGAGCAAAGGTCTGCAAAAGTTGAAATACCCATACTTGTATCTGAAGATGGGACTGTCTTGTCTCTATTATAATTCATTGGTTAAATTCGCATTTGATTTCAGAGTTCAGTTTCACAGAAGTTAACTCTATTAGAGCAAGTCCTTGCAAGGTAGTCTGTTGTCATTTCTCACCAGATGGGAAATTGCTTGCTAGTGGTGGCCACGATAAAAAAGGTAAATTTCACTACAGCATGTGTTTTTGTTCTCAAGTATTGGCAAACTAGAAAAGTGTTGAATTATCTGTTTGGAATTCTGATTTGATATTGGAAAAGATGGTTTTTTTTTCCTGCTTTAAAGTTTTCAAAAAAGAGGAAAAAAGTTGGAGGCAGTTATGGAATGTACTTTTGGGTCATTTCGATTCATAAAAATAGAATGCGAATTCCTATCCAAAGAAAAAAGAATGAAGATTTGTGTGATTGCCAATGATACAGGCTACGTTATGATACACGGATAGCTTAAAGCCGAAAACTACTTTTAAGGACATTCATCCTTGATTACGGATGTGCGTTTCAGTCCAAGCATGCCACGCCTTGCAACTTCTTCATTTGACAAAACCGTCAGAGTTTGGGATGCTGACAATGTTACTACCCCTGTCCTTGGGTAATTTTCCGGCCTTCAAAATTCTTTGCTTCATCTCCCATTTTGTTTATAGAAATGTGCCTTCCATTTGCTGAATCTATCATCCACTTAGGGTGTAACTTGATCCTTTTTTTGGACGTAGTTCATTATGTTTTAATGGTAAAATGGTTTTGCAGCCTGGTTACTACTCACTACGGACTTTTATTGGATATTCTGCAGCTGTTATGTCTCTGGACTTCCACCCAAATAAAGATGACCTTCTCTGCTCTTGTGATGGTGATGGAGAAATAAGATACTAGAGTATTAATAATGGTAGCTGTACGAGAGTTTTCAAGGTACAATGTTATAGCTTTTAATGTTAAAGATTTAGTATAAGATTCTGGTAGTTCTGTTATGTGAAATAGGGTGGTATGGCTCAAGTGAGATTTCAACCGCGCCTAGGTGGTTATCTAGGGGGTTATCTTGCTGCTGCGGAGAACGTTGTGTCAATATTAGATGTTGAGACAGGCGCTTGCCGGCATTCCTTACAGGTTACTGTTCATCTGTATTTTTGCCTATGTTGTATGTGATTTCCTGTTTTTGGGATAGTATTTTTCCTGCAATTGTGTAGATAACCATCAGTGCAATGTTGATGGCTAACTATAGGGGCATACCAAGCTGGTTTATTCTGTGTCCATCTGGTGAATATCTAGCATCTGTGAGTGAGGACTCGGTTAGAGTCTAGACTCTTGGATCAGGGAGTGAGGGTGAATGTGTTCGTGCAGTGAGCTGTGATGGCATCATGTTTCACTCTTGTGTCTTCCATCCTATATACCCTTCATTGCTGGTCATTGGCTGTTATCAGGCAAATAGATCGATGTTCTTTTCTTCTCTTTCCCCCAATTTCTGAAGTATTGAATATCAGTAACGATATCTTTTCTGACACTTCGAACTGTGGTTTTGGCTGCAGTCTCTTGAGATCTGGAACATAACTGAGAACAGGATCATGACTCTGCCAGCCCATGATGGACTACTTGCGGCGTTGGCTGTATCAAGCGTGACATGGTTGGTTGCTTCTGCTAGTCATGATAAGTTTGTCAAATTGTGGAAGTGATGTGATCGATGCCCCCGAGCATCTCATCAGTTTTTGTGCTCTACTAGTTTGCTCATTTCGGATGATCGATCGTTCTCCACGTTCTGGCATTTTATTCGAAATTAGGTCCCTGTTACCGCAGAAAGAAACCAACCTTCACCCAAGCTGCTGTTGTATTATTATCAGTTTCATGACCATATGACTATTAACTTCACCCGACTGTAGTCTGTTGTACCCTAATTAAGAAGTTCATGCTTTTCCGCACGAATATTTGCTCTTCGCTCGCCACTGGTCCTATAAACCCTAATTTTCACAGAAAGTTTGATCATTTTGATTACGAAATGTGGTTCTAATAAGGGCAATAACACTGAAATGTGACTCTGTGAAATTGATATTTTCCCCACCAAGAAAGACCTGTTGATGCAGCATGACCCAAAATTATTAGTTGGAGTTTAACCTTATTATTTTAAAATATTAAAAAGATAAACATTAAGATTAAACATGATAAAATAAAATATAATACGGTTTTCTAACTTAATGATCTGATTTTATGTAAAGAAAAGTAAACTTATGAATTTGTTAAGAACATGAAATTGAATTCTTTAAAAAAAAAAATTGAAAATTCTGATGCAGAGAATCAGTTCATAAAAAGAAAAAGAAAATCCAAAACCTAATTTATTAGTCATTAATAATACTAATACTAATACTAATGCACCAACAAAAAAACAATACTAAAAGTAGTATAACTAAAACCCTCCTCCAATTCCAATCTCTTCATTTCTCCTACCTGTTTCACTATACAAGTTTGACACTGTTCATGTGCCGTGGATGACTAAAAAAATGGCGACAGATTCAGACCAGCAGCAAGAAGCCCTCCGTCTAAAGAGTTTAGCAGAGACGAAATTCCAAAGTTCGAACCTCAGCGCCGCTATTAAACACGCCAAGAAAGCTCAGCATCTCTGTCCAGACCTCGACGGTGTCGCCTCTATGCTCACTGCCTTCAAGATCCTCAGCGCCGCCGGCGAGGCCGAGAGCGGTTCAACCGACTGGTACAAAATTTTCCAGGTAGAGCCCTTCTCTCACATTAACACAATTAGGAAACAATACAAGAAGCTAGCTTTAGTCCTGCACCCTGACAAGAACCCTTCTTTAGGATGTGAGGAGGCGTTTAAGCTTGTGGGTGAAGGGTTTAGGGTCTTGTCTGATAAGATTAGGAGGAAAGAATATGATATGAGGCTTAGGATTAGGCTTCAGGATGAGAAGGTTAATGATGACTCTGCGTTGGAGACGTTTTGGACTGCTTGTTCAAGGTGTAGGCTTTTGCATCAGTTTGAGAAAGATTATTTGGGGTATATTTTGGTGTGCCCCAAATGTAAGAGGAGTTTTGAGGCTGTGGAGGTGGAGGTAGGGGATGAGGAAGATGGTGCGGCTCCTGTTAGAGTGAGGAGTCAGAAGTTGAGGAGGAAATTTGGGGAGTTTGGTTCAAGGCAAAAAATGGGGAGTGCTGATTTGGAAAGGAAAGCGAGTACTGTGAAAGTGGACGGGAAGGAAGGGAGTGGTCAGAAGATGGGTAGTGTGGGTTTGGGGAAGAAAGTCGATAATAAAGAAATGGGGCACGAGACGGCTATGAACTTGAGTGGGGATGAGGATGATACTAGAAAACAGGGTGTGGGGACTTTCAGGAGGAAAACTACTACTGTTGTGGAGGTCTTGGAAAGATCAAAGATGGAGGATGTGGAAGATAGGGAGGGGATGATGACACTTGCAGAGTTGCAGGTACAAGCAAAGCAAAAGGCCAGTCAAAAGAAGGCTAAATTGAAAGAGAAGCAGAAGGATGCGGGAGAGAAGGAGAGGGTGAAAGAAAATTCTGTGTCCTTAAAAAGGAAGAGGAGTTCGCAGATCGAGAAAAGTGAGTCTTCAAAGGATGGTGGGGATATGGAACATGAAGCAAGAACTTCAAGGAAGAGCCGTAATATTGAAGCTGTGAGTTGCAGCGCATCTAAGAAGAGTGCAAGTGTGGAAACCGAGAAGCATACAGGTTCAAGGAGAGATGATTTTCAGGTTATGGCAGTGGATGATTCAGATTTTTATGACTTTGATAAGGATAGAGTGGAGAAGAGTTTCAAGAAAGGGCAAGTGTGGGCTATGTATGATGATGATGATGGGATGCCTAGGAATTATGCTTTAATCGATGAAGTTGTTTCCGCGTATCCTTTCGAGGTGAAGTTTAGTTGGTTGGATCTTCAAAGTTATGGAGATGAGGCATTGATTTGTTGGGAGAAGATGGGCTATCATGTATCATGCGGGAGATTTAAGGTGGCCAAGGAGACAGTTGCTGATGCAGTGAACATCTTTTCACATGTTGTAGAGTGTGAAAGGGCAGCAAGAGAAGTTTACAGGATTTATCCAAAGAAGGGTTCAGTGTGGGCGCTTTATAGCAATGCAGCTTCTATTTCTGAAGGTAGAAACCTGTCAGCTAGTGATAAGCGGTGTTATGACATTGTCGTGTTTTTAACTAGTTACAGTGAAGAACATGATTTGAGCGCGGGTTGTCTTGAGAAGGTTGATGGATTCAAGAGTATATTTAAGAGACGAGAGGTTGGGGCTCATGCTATTAGATTTTTCAAAAAAGATGATCTCCGGTTGCTTTCACACCAGATTCCTGCAAGAAAGACTTCTAACAATGAGATTCCCGACCTTATAAGAGACTGTTGGGAACTTGATCCTGCTTCGCTTCCTTCAGACTTGCTTACTATTGAATGGGGAAGATGATTCCATGTTGAGAAGGCTGACATATTCTCTGATCAACCTTCTCTGGTATAGGAGTTTCATCTGGATTTACTTTGTAACATAAATGCCCATCGATTTGAATGGAGAATACAAGAAATTTGGTTGTTGAAGCACTTGACAAAGCACAATTGGTAGTTCAACGGGAGTTTGACGAAGCTATCACGGTTTGGGATGCTGATGATGTTAATAGAGATGACCTTATTTGCTCTTGTGACGGGGATGGTCTTATCTGAATGACAGCCTTCCTAAAAGGTTGCACTCAAGCTGTGTTTTGTCTATGTTGTAAATGCTTTTCTAGTTTTGGGATGGCATTCTTTCTAGCAGCTGTGCAGCTCATCCTCGTTCGGGTGTGGATGGCAAATTATAGGGCCACATTAAGCTGAACCATTTAGTGTGCTTGGATCCAACATGATGAGTATCTAGCATCTATGAGTGAAGACTTTGTTAGAGCCTCGATGCCTGGATCAAGGATTGAAGGGTAATGTGTTCATGATGTGAGTTGTAATGGCAACAAATTTCACTTTTGTGTCTTTCACCCTACATACCCTCCATTGCTGCTCATTGGCTATTATCAGGCAAGTAGATCGTTCTTTTCTTTGATTATCCACTGATTCTTTTTATCAGTAACGATATCTTTCTGACACTTAGAAACTGTGGTTTTGGCTGCAGTCTTTGGAGCTTTGGAACATGACTGTGAGCAAGACTATCACTCTATTAGCCCATGATGGACTGATTCTGATATGGCTGTATCTACCATGACAGGTTGGTTGCTTCTGCTAGTCATGATAATTTTTTCAAATTATGGAAGTGATGAGATTGTTGCTTCCAAGAATTTCGTCAGTGATGCTATTAGTTTGCTTATTTCAGAATAATCAGTCTCCATATTTTGCATTTTATTCGAAATTAGGTCCTTGTTATCGCAGAAACTAACCTTCACGAGCTGTTGTTGTATTATCAGTTTACATGACTTGTGACTATTAACTTCTATGACAATCTGTAATCTTTTCTACCGTAATTAAGAAGTTCATACTTTCTGCATGAACGTTTCTTCGCTTGTGTCTGGCCCATTTAGCATGTTCCTTTGTGGGTTTTAGACATTTTTAGACTATAAAAATAAGAAGTAGCATTCACGAGTAGTTGTTGTATTATCAGTTAATGACTATGAGCATTAACTTCTAGGACTGCTTGTAATATTCTGTACCCTAATTAAATAGTTCACGCTTTGTGCACAAAATGTTTGGTGGGTTGTGTCAGGCCTTTTCAGCATGCTTTCTGTTCTTTAAGTTTTACTTTTGCTCATTTCTCTTAATAGAATGCATAAACATAAGATGTAACATAATCACGTGTGGTTGTGTTTGGTATTAGGTATGAAATAGTTACATGTTGGAAGTATTTTACTTTTTAGTGGCCGCAATCACGCTTTGTGCACAAAATGTTTGGTGGCTTGTGTCTAGCCTTTTCAGCCATGCTTTCTGCTATGTAGGTGTTACTTTTGCCAATTTTTCTTAATAGAATGTATGAAAATAAGAAGATAACATTTAATGCATTCCTTTTCCTAGCGTAATAATGCGTGCTTAGGTTTGATATTAGGTGTGAAATAATTACATGTTATGAGTATTTTACTTCGTAGTATGTCGACTTGGTGCTCGGATATTTGTGGTATAGTAGACCTAAGAAGCCTGTATAGCCCTCATCTACTATTCATGTCAACGGTTCGGCAAATCATGTGACAAGCAATGTCGGGTAAGAAGAGATGGGTGTGGTGGGGCGGGCAAGTTTTAAACCCTTGTAAAACCCCACCCTAGAAACCCTATTTGTTTCACAAAGTCTTGCAATTTTGATTAGAATCGTGGATTGGATGGTTCAAATATAGGCCAGAAAACGAAAAATGACAAGGTATGTGACATTGATCTTTTTGGCTAGGGATAGGGCTAGAGCTGTTGGCCTGTTGCTGCTACTAGGCGTGACCCAAAATTATTTGTTGGATTCCACTTATCGCCATATGGATAGCTAGCCTGCCTAGGGTCAGATTCATCAAGCAAAGTTTGGCCAATTAAATCCTCTGCCCTCGCTGACAATTTTATCAGAACAACTTATGTACTTAAATGGTTCATATAATTGTGTTTCTAGGACCACCTAATGGGCAGTGGAGTGATACGGAACTTGTCGGTTTTAACTCATGGTTCAAGTTCGAAATTGAGCGGTAGAGAAAACCATGTGATGAAAGAGTCGCTTCTTTTTAGAATCTAACCATACTTGAACGAGATCAATTTCTACCAGAAGGGCATAAATGATATTTGGAGAGATTGAAGGAGAACTTTTTTTTTCCTGCTTCATTCCATTCTTATGCATGTCTCGTCATTAGAAATAATTTTGCAATTTTTGGGTGCCGATTCAACTTTACTTAATGCACTATCATGATCTTTCCCTGTCCTATATACCTAGATGTTTTTACTTGTGAAGTACAAACTAAACGTGGTGTTTGTAGAGAAAAGCCATAATTTAAGCATCAGGCATATGAAAGTAGGGTCACAAACAGAAGTATCGTGTTTTTTCTTTCTCGATCTTGTCTGGTGTTTTCACTCTTTACTGTCTTTCTAATAAAAGACTAATCTTGTTTAATTATAATTTATGTGTTATTCACTATTTTCCGATATAATACTGATCTCGTTCGGTTATATTCGGAGTGTCATGTCTTGGGAACTGTTGGGAGGTTATACGTGGTGGTGGTGGTAAAGTGACTATTAGGAAGGATTTGTTGTGCCCAAATTCAATGCGCCTTAATATTTGTCTTTAGTTGCAAGACTCCTCCCTCAACCTAACATGCCATGCCGCCTTCTCAACAGACCAAAAAGGAGCAAACACCACATCCTATCAATCCTATGTTGGTCAAAAACTTAATGCTCATGCATATGTCCAACTTCCACACCACAAAAAAAAGAAAAAAAACACTGGTATTACATTTTGGTAATTATAGGTCTTTACTTTTACTTTTGGGTAATCTTAAAAATGTTGGAGGTGTGTAAATTTGGAGACAACAGTGGTGGATTCTTTCGACTTAGTGGTCCATCTCTTTTAGGCTAAAAAGTTACAAACTTTCAAAACGTTAAGTATATATATATCGATATACAAGTTGAGTTAAGTGAATATATATAAAATATTTTATTTATTAATAAGTTAATGGGATGCGAATATGATTAATTTTAACTGGTGTAATTATCAACCCATTTACACAAGCCATCTATAATTTGGAACTACCAATAAACATTGCTTTCTTGTCCAACCTAAATTGTTGAAATTTGAAAAACAGTGTAAACAAATAAAATGAGAGATTCTATATCTCTTCAATCCTGACGAGAAAGGAAAGGAAAGGAAAGGAAAGGAAAATTGAAATGAAGTTAAGGACGGGCACCTATTATAATTAATGCCAGGGCTAATCCAAATCCTGAAAAAGAAAAAGATGATGACCCAAGAATTGGACCGAAGAAAACAATTAATCGAACAACATAAATAATTGATTTCCTTTGGTGCGTTACTGTTCAGGAATCGTGAAAAAGATGTGTTTGTTTCTGCACTTTTGGCAAAAATGCATTTAATGGTAAATGGGGAGTAGTAGTAAGTGGGATCCTAATTCCTAACCACTGTCGTCTGATCAGCTGATGCATGCAATGATGCATTACCTAATATACATAAATACATGTTTTTTTTTTTACAAAATGTTTTGGGAAAAATTTAATTGGGGCACTATAATTTTTTATCAAATTTACCCACCCAATTCAAGAATATAATGTTTTTTCTGATTTTCCAAACTAATCCGACCAAATCAAAACTAATCATATTTTTATTCGTAAGATTAATTAAATTCGTATCAAATGTTCGGTAATATATATTTCTTGAGTAATTTACTATTTCATGTAACGGATGGGTGAACTGTGAAGACTGACTAGCAGACGACAGAAATCAAGAAAACTGAGAATGGGGAGACATTTACACATGTACTATGAGAGCCTGGGTCTGAAAGGAAAAAAGAAATAAATTAATTAAGAGGCGTTGTCCTAATCACATCACTAGCTTTCTCAAGGTGGACCCAACTCTTCAACCTACTATTTGGAAATTATTGGATATTGTATGTACACGTCACCTCCCACCTTATATCATTCTGAGAGAAATCATACCCATTAATATATCTTAGTTCGAACCAGTAGTAAAACTATTTCACGTAATTAATAAGTGGTTATATTATATAGGAACAAGTTGCTTAAAGATTGATTCATTATTAAGTAAGTGCATAGTATTTTTAAAATTTAAAAAATTGTCCACTTTTTTATGTATAATTACCGTATTATTTGAGCCATTTTTATATTATGGGTCCTACTTCAATTCATAAATACGAGTAAAGTATAAGGTATATTTGAATTGACTCATCAAATTGCATACCTAATTTTCCTACTAATATAAATTGTTGTGGGGTCTTATTCGAGTTCATAAATACAAAGTAGAATATAAAGTATGAATTGAGGCATGAGATTGAATATATAGTAAGTAATCTTCCAAAAGTGAGGTGGTGTACTGTCTAGCTCTCCTCTCGTCTCCTCCCTCCTCCCTCCTCCCCCTATTTAATGAGTGATCCTATCTCTCTTAGCTACCACAACATCCACAACAAACATATACTAGCAAGAGAGAGAGAAATCATTCAATCAAAGAGAGAGGGAGAGAGAGAGAGATGGGGAAATTAGGTGAGATTCCAATTCTTGAATTTTGTGGTTGGGAGGAGAGTGGAGAGAAATGGAAGGAATTGTGCAAGAAAGTGAGGGAGTCATGTGAGGAGAATGGGTGTTTCTTGTTGAAATATGATAGAATTGGTAGGAATTTACGTGAGAAAATGTTTCTAGGGATGAAGGAATTGTTTGACCTGCCTGAAGAAACCAAGAACAAGTACACAAGTCCTAAACCTTATCGAAGCTACTTAGGCAAGTGCCCTTACGTCCCTTTCCAAGAGAGCTTTGGTGTTGACGATGCAACCAAACTAGACTTGGCTCGATCCTTCACCAATCTCATGTGGCCTGACCAACCTGGAAACCCATCTTTCTGGTAATTCTAATTTATTACTTGCCCATTAATTGATGTCATCTTTCTGATAAATGCATTGCCCATTCTTATATGATTTAGACAAAAATTATTTCCGATTCATAATATATGTCATTTTAGATTCAAAATATCTGATGTTTTTTAAAACGGGTATTAATATACTCTAAAATGATGTACTAATTAATTATTTACCGCATTTCTTCTAAGTAAAATTGAAAGGATAGTGATTAATATTGCTAGCATTATCTAAACTGATTTGTAACTTTTAAAAAAAGGGTCTGCCTGTGATCAAAGCCAAGGTGCTTAATTTCACGTTCTTGTGCAATAATAATAAAAAATTTTAAAAATGGCATTGACAAATTAGTCTTATTAATTGCTTCCTATATTTGGGGCACGTTACATACAAAAAGATGACGACGCGTAACGTATTGTTGACATCTATAGTCAGTGGCGGATCCTGCTCTCGATGTTTGGGGGGGCGAGATTAGTGACGGATTCAGGATTTGTATTTAGGTGCTGCGGGGGTTTGGGGGCAGCGCCCCCGAAAAATTTTTTTGGGAGTATTTTAAAGGGAAGGCAAGCGAGCTGAACGAAAAATTAGAAAAATACTTAAGTGTATTTGTATCCGTCACTAAATAACAAATATTTAGATAAACTTAACAAAAAGCTAAATAAAAAGACAATATAGAAAAAAAATAATTATACATTAGAATTCATACGTATTTTTTACAATTGTTCTCTACTTTAGGATTGGAATTGAATGAGAGATTGAGAGGGTGATCGATATGTGATGATTTGGTGTAGAAATTGAATTAAATGAAGGGATTGAATTGGTTTTGGCACGAGTTTATTGGTAGTGATGATTTGGGAAATGAGGATTTGGGATTTAATTGAAAGGATTTTTCGTCCTTACTGTGTACTAATTATTTTTTTAAACTTTTATCTCTTATGTTCGAACTTTTATCTCTTACGAGTGAATTTTATCGAACTATAGAGCGGACTTTTCGTTCCTTACTGTATACTAATTATTTTGCTTTATTTTATTCCACATTTTAGCAATTTCGGTTCAAATTTTTATTCATATTTAGGTAAAATTGCTCGTATTATCGGCTCGAACCGAACAAACAATATATATAATTTTTTTTTTGGAAAAGTTTGGGGGGGCTGCAGCCCCCCCTGGCCCTAACAAGGCTCCGCCACTGTCTATAGTTATTTAATTAAATTAATTATTACTCCTCCTAATTAGGTATTCAGTCTCTATAATCTATATACATGTTTATGCATTTGCATGCCAACTTTAATTCTTAAATTGCCATCTTTCGCCAGCTTTTACGTATCTAGCTATAATTTCCTTTCCTGCCATTTTCCAGCTTTTATTATTTCAGGATTATAAATATATAATCAATTTGATTAGACGGATAAGTGTAATTAATTATCACGATTCCGACTAGCGGTGGTGACTATAGAAGTTGTCACATCGGAAGCTATGTACTTTACTACACATGGTAATAGCTGCTGCTGCTGCTGCTGCTACCAAACTCATTCGCTAGCTGCCAATGCTCTATTTAATACGACTTATCCCCTTCAAAACAGATTCCATTTAATACCATTGCCAGCTTTAGAAATCATTGTTGTAAATTCAAAACTGCACATGTCCCTCCTCTCATTTCTTTTTCATTCACTAAGAAAAATTCCATTGTTTTTATTATGATCATCACCTTTCATATGTGCTAGCTGTAATGTAACAGTCAACCCATGGATCATTTTCTATTTTTCAAACAACTCATTAATAAAATATCCTTAATTATTTAATTAACTGATTACTGGGTTTGATTTTTATTTATTTTTGGGCAGTGAGACACTTCATGCGATGAGTTCGGAGATGTTGGAGCTGAATATTCTGATATTGAAGATGATTTATGAGAGCTTTGGAGTGAAAAATAACGATTTCTCGACGGAGGACAGCACTTCTGTGTTTCGTATGATGAAGTATAGAGGAGCTCCTCCTTCTCCAGAAACTAGTAGCGACGAGGACGACCAGTCGTCGGGTGCTGAAAATATTGGTCTAGTGGCTCACACTGACAAGAATGCTCTGACCATTTTGTGCCAAAACGATGTTCAGGGCCTTGAGCTCCAATCCCAACATGG
Organism: Viola odorata; assembly: GCA_963691705.1. Lineage (NCBI taxonomy): Eukaryota > Viridiplantae > Streptophyta > Magnoliopsida > Malpighiales > Violaceae > Viola > Viola odorata. The sequence goes on from OY829546.1 coordinate 1,943,574, forward strand.
CCAATGGGCCCAAGTCATGGTTCCTCAAGATGCTTTCATTGTCATTGTGGGTGACACATTGAAGGTAAATTTTAACGCGTTGTGCAGAAAATACTCTTGATTTACAAGCTCGTTAGTTTAGCGAATTGTTTGTTAAATAAAATTGAATTATATATGTAGGCATGGAGCAATGGGAGGCTGCATGCAATGAGGCATAGGGTGATGATAAATGGGGAGAAGGAGAGGTATTCATTTGGGTTGTTCTTGATGCCAAAGGAGGAAGCCATGGTTGAGGTGCCGAAGGAGCTGATTGACCAAGACCATCCATTGCTGTACAGGCCATTCAATTATGCTGACTACATCTCCTACTTTGTCTCCAAGTTAAGCGATGATGCGCTGGAGATCTATGCTGGCATTTGATCCATCATCTCATAATTTGCTTTGACCCTCTTTTAATTAATTCTATCTCCCGTGTATTTTGTTATACTTAATTATATATGCATCTCTTCCATATGTGTAATAAATTAATTACTAACTTTAATTGTTTTCCTTTTTTCATACCAAAACCATGTTTTTTTTTTTAGTATCCAAAAAATTAAATTATTTTAATTTGGGTCTTTTTTTTAAACAAGAAATAGTTTAAATTAAGTTTATCGTTACGACGGTAAAAGTAATTAATATCATTGAAATTGATCATGTAATAAAGAGAATTCAAAATTAACGAATCTGTTTGCAACAAAATTCGCTAAATAATTCTCTTATCAATCGCTCATGGGATAAATAATTTTGAAAATGACAGGTGTTATATATATATGTACGATTTAATGTAGTTATTCAACACTGGCCGGCAATTATTAGTTTCTTGTACAAGGCAATCGTACAACTTCACCAAAGATAAACTCTTGAATCTTGCAATATATAAGGTAGCAAAAGTACACATTACATGGGGTCAGAGAGGAGGATCTTCACTTTGTAAGTTGCATTTCGTGAGCATAACTTCAAAACAAGTTTGGTTATGAGTATAACTTTTAGTTCAAGAAGTTAGGGGTAGAAGTTAATAATTATTTCCTGAAATTGAGACTCAAATTTAAAATTTTACTCATTGTATCACTAATAAATAGTTTAATAAAAGACTTGCTCGTTAGGAGTTGTAGAAACATTTAATTCAAGGAATCCGTGCTAGCTAGCGTAGCAATAATAAATATTTGAAAATTTACCCATGTAGTAATTAATATATAAATTTCCCACCACAAATAAAGAAAATGATACTTATCGGAAAGAAAACTCAACAAAATGATACTTGTAGTAAAAGAAAAAAAATTTGATTAAGAGCTTGAACCGTTCGAATTTCAATTTGGTTATGATAACATTGTAATTTACTCATTTTAGAGTAGTGTAAATAAGAAATTCTTGAAAGAAAAAAAAAACCTACAAAGAATGGAGAGAAATGTACATGACGTGTGTAGTTTTTTTGGCTAAAAGTTACACGCGTGGTATTATAGTGTAAAACTTGTGTAATTTTTCTCACAATAGAAACTCTCGCACAACTTATCTTCCCAAATTTGTTATCTTGTATGCTTTGAAAGAGAATTATAATTATAGTTCAATTGTTGGGTCAAATAGCGATCACATGTATACATTTGACAAGTCAATTTACTTATTTTATAGTATTGTACTCCCTTCGTTCTAAAAAAAAATGACATCTTAATTATTTTTTATTGTCTTTGAAAAAATATCGTTTTCATTATTTCCAATGTATTTAGGAAATCAAAATTAGTATTGATTGAGCGTAGTTAATAAAACAATTGAGAGCAATTTGGTTAAAAATACGTTAAAAATGGTAATCAATCATTACATTAATTATTGTGAAAATGAGTTGGAAGTCATTTTTTGAAGGACAGATGAAATACATAAAAAGTACATAAAAAAAACAACCAACACCTACCAAAAAATGAAGAGAAATATCTTTGAAGTGTATGGTTTTTTTTTTTAGTGAAAGTTACATACATGGTAATTAAGTGCTAAAATATGTATAATTTCTCTATTAATAGAAACTCTCCCATAATTCATTTCCCAAATTTTTTATTTTGTATGCTTAATTGTGGGCTTTTCTGACATTCCTTGCGTTCAAGAAATATTAGGATCCATCTGCAACAACTGAATTGGACCAGGCCCATACTTAAAATGGGTTTTTTTGTCTTTCTGAAAGTTGCGAGCAGAGCACTATCGCTACTATTTGGAAACTGCCCGTCCCCTCCTTTGAACTCACCGAGGAAGAGGAGAAAGAAAAATGGCAGAACAAAGCTCCGAAGGAATTCAACAAGAAGAAATTGCCCTACATCAACGAGAATTTCAGAATGTAAACGATTCCATCGAGAAATTGAACGCAGATTTGCAGCAACTGCGAGGAAGAATCGATGAACAGAATGCCAATACGGCAGTACAGAAGCTTCTCCCTCTCATGCGCTCATTGAAGGTGAGTGGTATAGTATAGCTTGTAGCAGCTCTGATTCATACCGCTTAATTGGAAAAATCGTGATTATGAGAAGAACTTTGTTATTCAGGTTTTGGAAACGCAGGAGTCTGATTTGCGATCACAGTACGATGCGCGTCGCGAGGTACTGGAAGCTGAAGTGAGTGAGTTGGAGCGGAAATTAGCAGCTGGATTGGACGGTGAGAGTCTCCCAGATGATCTGGACCGTTCATTGAATGAGTCCGTTGAGCAACTGAATACTGCAAAAAAGGTAAAAGTTGAGGAACTTTGAGAAAAAGTTTTTGTTATTGGAATTTGAATGCTATATATGTTGCTGTTGTTGTAGGAATTAGCTGCTAAGTTGAGGGCGATCATGTCAATGAGACGGCAGATTGATGATGTAGCGACGCAATCTGAGCTTGTGCAGTGAGTTCTGTGAAGTGTTTGATAATTGATATGGAATTGGTATCATGATTATACATTAATACTTTCATTTTTAATTCAGGTATGATAGGCGGCTTTCGGAACTAAATGTTCATATCCAGGTCTTCAGATGCTCCTTTGTGTTTCTTTTTCTTCTGAATGCATCTTTTGATTAGTTTATGAAGAGGTTTGTTTTGTGTTATTTTGTTTGGTAATGTGTGTGAAGGAAAGACATAGTCAGACGCAAAAATATTATGCCACATTTAATGCGCTTTTGGAGATCAAAGAATTGATGCTGAAGGAAACTTCCTTACTTAACTCCATAAGTTCGCAGGTATAGCTGAAGTAGTTGATGAAATTCTTTAATAATGTTCATCCCATATCTACTTTTTACCAATATTTTCTAGGCTAGTCTATGTATCTGCATGATTGGCTTTTCAGGATTAACTAATTCTCAAGGATGCTGACTTAATCCTTGTGCAATTTTTCTGCAGTTTCAAGATGCCATTACTAGTAGTAATGGTCGCACAAAGCTGGTTGATTCTATGGATGGAATTGTAAAGGGTAGCCAACAGGTAATTGAGAGTTTTCCCATTTACGAAACTGGAAAGGTTCTATTGAGGCTTAATTCCTTACTTGTGGAGTTTGGAGTAATCTTCTTTTACTATCTAAGGCTGAGCAGAAGCTACTAAAACATATTGTAGATTTTAGGTAGAACACTATGATACACTCACAACCCAATCCTTGTTTACATCTTAAAAACACAGTGGACTATGATTGGAAGTGGAATTGTGGTCCATCAAGCAGGGAAACGTAAGAGCAAGAGTGCATACTTTAGATTTGTCTGATGAGCATGTCTTGTGGATCGTAAGTGTGCATCCCCATGCTAGTTAGGGTGTTTGAATCAATCAAGTGTGTCTTTTGGATCATTAGTGTGCATCCCCTTTCAGTTTTGGGTTTGCAAACTAGAAGGAAAGTTCAAAAATTAATTTCTGAAGACATAACAAGGATTGGATATAGTAATGGATAGCTGCCTAGAGCATGTGGAGGTTCATTCTCCCCAAATCATATGTAGCAAATGTTACTTGATAAGGAGTTACAGAAGCAGCATGTATGCTTTTTTTGTACTGTCTCAAATCTGTACTATACAGTTTCACGTGAGCATTCTTGTAATTGCTCTGCAATGATTTCTATATCCATCTTACAGAAGCTACAAAAGGTGCAAGTCGCATTTCAAGAAGAACAGATTGTTTGTAATGTTCTGAAGAAGAGGTACGCTGCTGCAGTGGCAGAGCAAAGGCACTGCTATTCTCTTAAAAGTGTTTCAGGTGAGCACTGTAACATTTATCCCTATTGGTTAGAATGGTTAGCAACCTCAAACAGTGCATACTCTTGGCTTTTTCGAACAAAAACAACTGTAATGTTCTGATAGAATGCGTTTCTGAGATTAACTCTTGGCTTTTCTCTAATAGCTTAGTTGAAATCTCTGTGTATCCTTTCAACTTTAGTATTGAACTATACGTTGCTCAAGAATGGAGATCAGTGTTTCGCAACATTTCAACTTTATTTATATGTTGCAATTGAACTTTGTTGTCATGTGAATATGTTATTGCTCAAGAATGAGGGTTTTTTCTCAAATTTATAGCAAAGTATTTTTTTGTTGTTGGTTGAATAGCAAAGTAAATTAATCATGAGAATTTTCCAAAAAGAGAAAATCATGTTGAAATGCAGAGCTTTCTAGTGAGTATCAGAGAAAAGCATTAGGCATTGGTTTGTGCAGTAAATGTGTACTGGTCTATCAACTAACAAAGATTCTCTTTTAACCACTTTGGTTTTCTCCTAATAACAGTTTCGGCTTTTCTCCTTTTGTTTGCTTGCAGGGGGAATGCGCAAAGAATGAGAAACTACAGAGCTGTTGCCTGTAGTTCTGTCTAAATTGCCCAAAAACAATTCTGCTTTGCCGTACTTGAAAGTTGAAACATACAGGACACGGCTTGAATCGTAAATGTATTAGGGCTAGAGAGGAGTTTGAGGAAAAAATAGGTTTTATTGACCAAACTCTTCTCTCTTTTTTTTAATTTAAAAATAATAACTATGTAGTTGACCAAATTAAATGCCTATCTATATACTATGATGCGTAAGTTGATGGATGATTAATGATTAATCTCTTTTATTTGCCATTATCCTACTTTTGTTGTTATACTGTCCATCAACAATATTAGGGAATTTAGTCGTTTTGTCTCGCATTGCAATATTTAATTCTGTCCTGGATTGCAGTTTCTCTCTCTTCCAAGGCGTGTTCTCATGACTTTAATAAAATTTTCCAATGCTTATTAAAAAAAAAAAAATCCAAAAAAAATAAACAATAGAAATTAAGAGAGCTGATTGGCCGCAATTTGGAAAAATAATTGACAAAAAACACGTTGCCTACTTTTGATTGATATCAAAATATTGCTTTTTTGCTTAAAAAAAATGCAAAGCTAGTTTTTATGCACATAACTCCATCCAAACAACAAGCCGATCACTTTTGTCGACCATTAATAGAGAGACAAAAATGTAAAACATTGATATATATATATATATATACATAATGTTGTCACATGATTAAATTCTAATCAAGTCAAGTGCTTTGTCAAATTCTTTATTCTTCATCCCCACGAATTCTTTCACCGAGACCGATCGATACCGAGGAATTCGATAGGAATCCAGCAATGGCGAATGAGGAGAGACGACAAAATCTAACGGTGGCATATAGAAGTAAGCTGCAGAGAATCTTTGCTGGGGTTCCTTCATCACCACACGATGAACAACGCTAAGAAATTGACCGTTGGATAAAATGTCCAACAAATCTCCAACGTTGACCACAAGTGAAGTATTTGTAGGGGTATGACTAGTAATTACTGAACCCCAACCAACTCCTTCCTTGAAGATTTGGAGGCTCCGGCCACGGGTCGAACCGGTTTGGTGGAGTATGGTGAGTAGGGAGGTATCGGTATGAGGGGCAAGGCCCATGGATCGGGTCGGGTCCGGGCAGGGCGGGTAGGAATTGAGCTGTAGGGCTGTGGCGGGGTTGCTTGTGGAGGAATCAACCCAATTCATTTGTATGTTTAAGAAGTTGAGGATTAGGTGCATTAGGGTTTTGGCTAACTCCTTTACTTTCTGCTCATAAGCTTCCATTGTCTTGCTGTTTCAAAAAAAGATACAATGTTATATTATGGATTTGTTTAGACAGTTGTGAAAAGGACTATCATATAATTTTGTACTGTTAATTACAACAAAATTATCAATTTGCGACACGTCACCGTAGAATCTCTCCCTCTAGTTTATATTTATGTATAAATGGAAACATTTTTCTAAAAAAAAAGAAAAAATAATTCACTCTAATGGCTTAAATTAGTTTCTTTTGATACTTGAAGTTTAGCATGGTTGTATATTTTTGTAATTTAACAACAAATAATACACGATTGAATCTTTAGAAAGTTTGTCTAGATGTGTATGGAAATATATTTACCAGAAACTCTCGTAATCATTTGGCCAAAGCTCCTTGGCATGATCAACCGGAGACCCAATGATGGTGAACCCTTCATGCCACATCATCTTTCGAAAGAACGGAGATATCTTCGCCACGCCGTACCCGGTGGTGCTCCCGGCGGACCTGGCAGCCTTCATCTTTTGCGCCGCCGGAAGCAAGAAAAGTCTCCTCGTCTCCGCCTCAACTTCTTCTAGCAACTTTACTGGAATCTCATGATTTGTGACTTGGAACACGCCCCATTTTTCGCACGCTTGTCCAATCAACTTGGCCGCTTCTGAGTCGTTAAGGTCGACGATTGGGATCTGAAACGACGTATCATCCGAACTCAAGTCATGGACCGACAACGCCGTGTCATGCCAGACGTGAGAGTCCGGGATAGAGGGAGTAGAAGCAAAGTCTAAAGGAACGGCGCCGTTTGGGAGGTGGAGAAGATTGTTGTCGCTAAAAGCTTCGGAGAGAGTAGTAGTAGCAACCATGGCGTGGAGAAAAGGTTAATTAGTAGGTGACTAATTAAACTAATTAATAGTGCTTATGGGATGATAATTATAAGAATTTTGACGAGGATTATATAAGTAGATAGAAAAGTTGGGTGAGGGAGGCTAATTGGACAGAGTGGTGTCTGGTTATGAACAATTTGGAAGGCTTGGATTGGATACCCAGATGAGAATTTTTTTTCCCTATTTATTTCAATTTCATATTGATTTTGTGGTTTATTTTGTAATGAAGATTTTGGTGGGAAGGATTTTTTTAATCACTTTTATTTACTTTTTTGCCCTTTTCCTCCCTTAAAATCCAAATTTAGATTTTTACGTTCTTCTTTCTTTGTTATATATCGAATGAAGACAATATTCTGTTTTTTTTTCCTGATTAAACTATAGCCATTGATTTAAAAATTTGGACGACTTTGGTTCCTACTAATTAATTATGTGGTCGTTGCTAACTCATAAATATACGTGGAATTTTTAAAAGATATTATTAGCTGCAAAAAGACGAAAAGAGGCTTCTAGTTATATTTCTCTCAAATATTCAACCGGCCGACAGTCAGACCAAGTTGTCTCATAATTTAAAGGTACAAACAACTATGTATAGCGTTAAAGTGTTGTTGAATTACTACTACTACCTATAGTCTGGCTAGCAGAAACATTGATTTCATTATACCGTACGCGTACGCCCACTGATCGTAATAATGAGGGGGGAAAATATCAATAAATTACAAGTTCATATTCATTGGTTTAAATATTAAATTTCTAACAAAATAAACATATATAACCATATATATATATATATATAAATATAATAGTAATTGTAACTTTTTGAACAAGTAAATTTTATTCGGATTAGTTTTCGGCCAATAAATTTAGGAATACTTGTGGTTTAAATCTAACGAACCCTAAGCATGCCAATATCTCGGTAACATCTCTCAATCCTCTGTTATGCCAATGTATCACTCTACCAGAACTCATGTTGAGACTCATTAATAAGCCCACTAGCCAATCCCACAACTTCTTCATCTTCATCTTCTTGATTTGAATAAAAAAGTGGTCTGAACTGATGAAAATGTATTTTGTCGGAAATGTTTGATGTGAAACTGTAAGAAGTTTGGTCCAAGAAGACTTAACCCCATACTCCTACATTCCTAATAGCTAGGGTTATGGGCTATTGGGCCTGATACTGTTAAGTGTCTATCGATGGATAGAGCCCGACCCAATACCTAAGATTGTCCGGAGCAAAAACGAAAGGGAAGAATGACTCTTGCATTAATGATCAAGTCCTTTGTAGTTTGTACACAAGGCAAGCTTAGTATCAAGGACAGAACTCATCCTTCCTAAAAATAAAAGGGTTCTCCAATTCATGATCTGACATAAACAAGGCTGTTAAAAACTGTAAAACATTAATTAAACCTCTCATTTCTCTTCATGACCGGTTTGTCCCGCCGGAGCTACCTTACTCGTCGTGTCTTTAGCTGCTATAGTGCTGCCATGATGAGCTCCTACAAATCAGAGTTAAGCATGTCAAGTACTAAACACAGACTCAAGGGCGCAACCATGACCTATCGGTAAGAACAATTTGATTACCATGGGCAAGTCCTTGGGCAGTGTTGGTGCTAACAACTCTCCCACGGAATTCGCGTTGGAATGCTGCATTAGCTGCTGCAACTCCTTCACATTCTCCGCTAGGTAAGTGGCCTTGATTCCCAGGTTTAGCGGTAGGTTTCGGTGAGTAGCTTGTTGACCATGATCCTCCATTTGATCCAGCCAAGGCCATTATAACATCTGCCTGAAATAGAACAATCAGCACATACGTAGTCAAACCTGGCATGCGTGTGTAACCAATGCAGCTATTAAACATCAGACAGCAAAAGACTTGGATTTATCCAAGACAGTTTATCAGAAAAGGCGACACAGTTAACCGAATAGCCTCTAATGAAACAAGAAGAAAGCATCCAAGAAAAAGTTTCAGAAACTATGGGAAAGGGCAGTACTTCCACTGCTAAGAAGGAGAATGGAATCTGCATCATGTTGAACAACATCCATATTCAAATCTGGGATAAATAGGCTTCCCCGGAGTAAGACAAACTAAGAATGACTAAAGCTTTCAAAGAATACTTGAGCAGAAAGAAAAAAGAACTCAGACTTTGCATAAGGAAGATGAGATAAAAACAAAAGTGCAGAGTTTCCGTTTTTTGGATGACCACCGATTCACTTCCACATTTGAATAGCACCACGAGAGGAAAGAAAAAAAGGTGAATTAATTTAAAAGGACAGGGATGTGGCAGAATTAGAGAAGTGGTTAGAAGTGAAAAAGAATGAGGGAGAGAAGTGATTAATGTCTCCATCGACACAAACTAGTTCTTACCATAGGTGTAGAAAGAATAACCATCAAATTCCATTTCTAACAGACTGTATGAATGGAAGAAATGCATTGAAAATCACGCCTTGGAATGGTCATTCAAGTTTGTATATGAAAGAAACTTAAATGAACCGAATCCATAGTTATTAGAGTAAACAAAGCAAATTCACCATACCATCTCTACGGGTTTGACAACAACATTAATGTGTCTTCTATTTGGAAGTCGGCTGTAACGATTAAAGTTTTATTGGCACCTCAAGATAAAGTTCAGCAAAGATGCTGTAAATCAGTTGTTGAAGACTAGGTGATCCACTCACACAAGCAAATGTAGGTCCAATGAGGTTGAAACACAACCTTTTCACTCCGATGAACTAATAAGATTAACTAATGCAATTCCGTCGTTAGAAAGATAATGCAAACCTTGTTTGGGTGGACATCATCAAAAACATGAGCTTGACCACCGTAAAATATGGTCATTTGACGACTAGAAGATGCAAGACCCTGTCTACTGCCACAAAACCAGATGACAATAAATAGTATCAAGCATCCTTAAGAAAAGTATTTAAGGATTAGTTAGAAGCCTAGAAGAGAGCAGCTGGATGGTATCATGAAATGCACCTTGAAGGAGTTGAAGATTCAGGTTCCAAACTATGACTACCGGACTTAGGCTTGCTGCCACTTGGCAAAGTGCCATATGAATTTTTCTCTGAAGTACCACCGCCAGCATTCATGGAACTCAAGATTCCAGGGCCCTTAATTCCAGTTCTAGATCCTTCATCAGCAGCTGACTGCGAGATGATTGAAGGACCCCCATTAATATCCCTAAATCTGTTTGTAGGAACCTGATGCATAACAGGAACGAACTGACCACTGCGAGGAGGATACTGTACAGCAGTTCCTACAGGAATAGATCTGTCCCATCTGGAAACACTGGAATCAGGTCTATTGCCAGCAGAAGGCTGCAGTATAAGGGAGGCAGAGGTCGGCCTCATAGGCTGCATCGCATACAAAACCTCATCATCATTGGACCTTCTCAGTCGCTCTCCCCCACCTCCATTTTTAAGCATCTGGATTTTAGCTTGAATCAGTGAACCTAAAGGATTGTTTGGCATATATTAAAATGGAAGAAAAACCACATCATAATCTTAAAGCGTACCTTCATCAAATGCAGGCTCTCAAGGGACTCATGACCCCTCTGTGGAATTCCATCCCGGACAGGTCCCGTAAATGCAGAATCTGAATTACTTCGTTTACTTCCTACTAATCTACTGCTTATGTCAGGAACGGATATATCACTCCTTGGACCATAAAATGGAATCCCCTCAAGATGATTTCCAGCCTGTCTGTCTACCAAAATTAATGAGAAACTAAATCAAACCTCAACATCATAAAGGAGGATACTAGAAACTAGATAACTCAGCCAATCTTTAAATTCAGTTGTCTAACTAACCCCAACCACAAGAACTTAACTTCAAGATTATACGATCAAATCTCACAAGGACGTAAAGAACCACATAAAAAGGAAGAGGCATAAATTCCACATTATGTAATCAAAATGCAGAAGGGCCTAACAGGAGATGAGAAAATTAGGTGCAATTAATCAAGTTCCTAACTTTATATCAAAATCAAGTTCCTAACTTATGATTTGAGTTTTCAAAACGAAACTTTTCAGATAAGCATAAATGACTTCCTCCAACCTTATTCGTATTGGTAAATTGAAACAACATTAAAGTCATGAAAACCTCAGAAGTACTGGTAAAGCCCATCAGCTGAACCACATTAAATATAGAAAAAAGAATAATGGCAACTGGCTAGTCAGAGCAAAATGAACTTACCCATTATTATGTTAATAAAACAAGTATAAGAATGGAAAACCTGAAAAGCTACCAACCATATTAAGTTATTAACAATGGACCTCATTGCATTAATCTGGGGCTACAATAACAAAAGGAAGGAACCCACCCAACTACCAGAAAGATAAAGAAAAGTGTCCAGTTTTATAGTACATTTTTATACATCCCAGAGGGAAAATCAAGACTGCCCATTTAAGCTAATAAAGCAAACAAAGAATTGAAAATAGAGCTTCCACTAATTTGCTTGAAATTGAAAAGAAAATAAGAGAGAGAAAAAAGAAACAGAGGAGCAGATCACCAAACCAAACAAAATAAACCAACAGAGATGAACAAAAAGAAAAAAAGGAAACAAGAATGAGACTGACCAGATGCAAGATCAGAGGTGGAGGAGAGGGGTGCACGGCCGCCGCCGCCAACAGCAGCAGCACCACCACCACCAGAGGAAGCACCACCAAGGGAGGCGGAGGCAGAAGGGGATGCATCAGCAGCGTTTTTTAGGGGAAAACCAGGAGGGGCCACCGAATCAGAGGATGGTTTCATACCTAAAGTTAAAAAATCATGGAACATTGCCTTATTAACTTGTTGTTGGGGTTGTTGTTGTTGATGTTGTTGTTGGCTCGTATTGGTGGTGGTGGTGTTGCTATGATGATGATTACCAAAACTGATATTAATATTAGTATGATGATGATGGGTCATAGTACTTGCAGAAGTACTACTATTGTTGGCATTATTGGTTTTGCTTTGTTGAGCCATTTTCATCATCACCACTACTACTACTGCCATTTCTTGCTGCAGCTGCTCATCCCCACCACACCATCATCATGATTCTTCTTCCCCTGATGCTGTTGCTGCTCCTCTCCCATATCTAATTCTTTTTCCTCCAAAGGATTAACAACAACAATAAAAAAAACCCAAAAAGAGAAAATCAAAAAAAGAGAGGAAGAGGAGCACGAATTTCAGGAAAGGTGAAAGGGAAGAGAGAGAGATGGAGCATTAAAAAGCAAAAGGTTCTGTCTTTCTCTTCTATCAGTACATAGTTGTGTCTGAAACAAAAGGTGAGGTGTGTTGGTGGTTGTTTTCGTTGGTAATAGCAAATCAATAGCGCAATAGCTAGGGTATATTGGGTATGGACGTTTTTTTATGCGTGTGAAACCGAGCTGTGCTGTAGTTTGCATATCACCTCATTGGTTAATCCGCTGATGTGTGTTGCGAGATTGACTCGCAAAAATGTATTTTCCTGCATTGCGAACTCAAAAATATTTTAATTTTTTTTCCCGTGGGACCCACCTTATGTATATTGAAGCTGACTAGACTGGCACATCAACTAGTTAAATTTGTGAGGCATCTTGCGTAAGCAATAGACGTTACAGTCCATATGAGCTTTAATTAATGTGTGTTTGTCAAGGTGTGGGTTCCATGTAATTTAATTTTTTTAAACGTATTTCAGTACGACATGTAGGAAAACATAATGACACGTAGGAACAATAGTGGAACTTTTGAGTTTAAAATTATTAATTTTAGGAAAATCAAATAATTTTTATAATCATGAAATTTTCAAACGTGGTAAAAATTAGAGAGGAGTACAAATTGGAACACATGGAACAAATATATGATACAATTTGAGATATTAATAGCGTAGAGTGTTGTTTCAGACTTTTTAACGGTATTGATTCTAATGAATTTCTTTCATTTTCTGCATTTGGTCCAAATATTCTACCGAGTATAATTAATATATAATGGAAAGAATTATGCCAACAATGAGGTCCACCTTATTGTGCCCTTAGAAAGAGCAATGCCTTTTTCTCACTTTTATTGTTTTTTTTTATAAAAAAATATTTTGGGATAGTAAGAACCTTTTCACTTTAATTTGCGAGAAAGAAATGCGCAATACAATAACAAAATTTCAGGAAGGTACATTATTTTTTCCTGGTTAAATTTTTTAAAGGATTTTTAAAAAAATATAATATGACTCTATATCGTAAAAAACAATTTAAAATTTATCACCTTAGACAACGTAAACTAATGTATAATACTCGTAATTTTATGTATGAACCACATGTATTCTTAAATCCATTTGATTAAAATTAATTATGTTTGTGTCGGATTAGTCCAGTAAAGAGTAAAATAATTATGGCATGTAATATTTTCATACACAATGATCCAAACCAACAATTTTTTATCTGAAGAATGAGAGTATCGAATCATTCACACCTAAATATTCGTAATTTAAGAGAAAATGTTATCATGTGTCATGGGTGATGGGAGAGAAGATTTTCCACTTTGATTTTTTGTGCGTGCGGCTTTGGCGTGGGAAATATTTCTGGTAAACAGTGGTGGCGACGGTGGTGGTGATGGTGGTGCAAGGCGAGTGGCCACTAGCTCGTCACTCTCACATGGGGAATTGGATAAATTTTAGGATTTGAGCAAATCTAAAATATCTGCAACTCTATTTGTTGACTCCTCCCACCAATTCCATAATTCCATTACTAGTGAGTGTATTATGATTTGAAGCTAAAATGGTGTCCTTCTCCGAGTGTTAGTTTATTTATTTCTCTTTCATTTAAAAGATTATTCGCAGTCAAATATTGTTACGTTTATTTTTCGGTACTAAGACTAACAAAGAGATCGTTATCAATTATCAAGAACATCCAGAAAAACAGATAATTTTATTTTTCCTTCAAATAAAATAATTATCTTAATCATTCCCAATTATCCAAAAAAATAAAATAATCATTCCCCAATTTATCCAACAGCTATACTCTCATATCATGCATTTTTATTTTATTTTCCGTTTTCGATGATTACAAATTATTGTTTATGTGAGATGAACTGAACATGATTAGGTGTTTTAAGTGCTTGAACAATAATTACATAGGTGGGTGGGTGCCCACATTATCAGTAAAATATTATTAGTATTTGGACAAAAATACATTAATCATAACAAATAAAGTAACTGTCATCATTCATATGTTAGTTCTCTGTTATTCTGTCTATCTTTTTTCTTCTGTGCAATCATGAAACATGATTTTCGGTTGAATAGGAACCATTGAAAAAAATAGCTAAAAGACAAAGAAACTATCAGAAGAATCATAATTAGAATCATTCCTAGCAAAACTAATTAACTACTACCTCCGTCCTGAAATAGATGTCGTTTTGGTACTTTTTGTTACTGTACACATTACTTGACTTTTTAGTATTTGAGCTACTTTTTGTTACTGTTTCAAAGTGACAGTTATTTGAGGATAGAGGTAGTAACTAACCCGTATCTTTAGCCCGAGCCCGACATAACTTGATTCCAGCTATTAACCTCTTAACCCTCATCACTGGCCCAACCATAGTAACTCCGACCCGGTTAGCATATCGGTCAGGGCTAGAGTGGCCCATTTGTGTTTTAGCTACCAGTACATCTTATTCATCTAACCATATAAATATATTGTATATTGATTGAGATATCCCAATCCACAATTTGAATAAAATAATTTAAAACTGTATATTTGCAAACATTCTTTCAGAAATCTGCAACACCACAAGACAGACCCCACCAATAATCGCTCATCGGACTCGAAATTAAAGAACATTTTTTGTTTGGTACCTTAGCAGTTGGTGTTTCTTACACCCCTCAAATATTCCGTGCAGACCTGCGGGCCATTGTCTCTCGTCAAGTCTATCACTGCATCAACTCCATAGCATGTTCTGTAGCCCCCAAAATTTCATCAAAGGGTCTCACCTCGAAATAATAGAGCATTCATAAAATTCAAAAGAATAGAACTCCATGGCATCTTCTATTTCGGAATCTGGCTTCCAGATCCACGACTTCAAAGTTCTCTCTCGATGGTACCACGAAACTGTGCAGAACTAGTCATACCAGGTGTACTTACCAGCTTGTGCTCCATTCTTTTTATCATCTGCAACTTCACACATGCAGCTGCAAGTGCAAAGCATTCTTTGTATCTGCAGGAGTAGTTTTGATATGCGACCACTGTACACCATGTTGCACCTAAATCACATACCACATTCTGCACAATCTTTCACTTTACAGTCTAAACTCAGAAAGAAAGGACTCCTCAACAGAAATATTTCCACAAGTTTTCCTTCACCCTTCAAAATCCAAAACTCTGTCTCAAGACTCATTAGCTCCCTCTTTTTTTAATATCTTCCATCAATCGGTTCGCAGTTGATACAGGATTCTCAGATGTACTTCTATGCTTAACTAATTCTCTAGGATCCTTACAAGTCTTTAGTATTTGAGACATAGCTTCCGCTTTACGCAATATAGATTTTTTCCTTGCATGCTGTAGTGAGTCACCATTAACACTATATGTATTAGGCAAGTTTGTTGAATGAGGAACAGAAGACATCATGCTGTGTAGCTTCTGTGCCATCTCAATCATTCCATGTTTCCTCAACTCATCCCTCAATCTGTGAAAAGTAAGATACTGAGGAATAACACCCCTCCATAGCATGTCCTCAAACTCCCAAAATGCCTCTTCAAATCTATGCATTTTTCTAAGCAAGTGAATCAACATGGTGCTAGTGGCTAAGTCCATATCGAATCCCCTAGCTCTCATTTCCTTGCTAATCTGCACAGCCAAGTCCAGTCTCTCCTCCTCACACAACATCTTCAACAGAAGATGATAAGTAAGTCGATCTGGTGTGTACCCTGATTCAAGCATCTTGCTATAAAGACTCATGCCCTCCTCAATCTTCCCAGATTTTGAAAAATGTCTAAAGAAATAATTGTAAGTGGTAGGAGTTGGAACAACTCCCCTACGAATCATCATCTTAAGGATCTTACTTGCCCCAACAAGGTTTCCAGCCTTGCAGAAACCTTTTACCAAAGAATTATAAGTAGAAATAGTAGGACCTGATTCACACTGCAAAAGATGCTCCACTGTGCCCAATGCCTCCTTAAACCTACCAACTTCTGCTAGCGCATCGATAATCGGATTATACACTATTGCATTTGGCTCAATACCCCCCTTTCTCATTTCAACCAACAAATTGTTTGCCTTCTCAATGTATTGCATCCTACAATAACCTTCTATCAGCGTACCGTATGTTACGACACTTGGCCTCACATTCTTCTCCTTCATTTCACTCCAAAGGCGCTCTCCATGTTTAAGCGTTCTTGATCTAAACCATCCATTTAACAGTATATTATAAACTCTTACTGATGGAACCCAGCACTTGTCTGATAACTTTTTCCTATCAAAATACTCAGCAGCCACCCTAACACGCCCTTCCTTACAAAGAGAATCCAACAAAACCTCAAACAAACTCGTTTCAAAATCAGAATTACGTATCAAATCCAAACTACTAGCATACTCAAACGTCCTAATAGCGGCCTGCAGCATTCCTACACAAACATAGCTTCCAATTTACTAACTAAAACCAATAGCACAAAATAGAAAAGCCATGAAATTTTACAAGCAAAGGCAGAAACTGTAATGCTTACAACACTAAATTAACGGCGAAATTCGATAAGTTACCTGCACGAGTGTATCTTCTGATGAGGATGGCAAATGTGTCACCAGAAACCAAACTAGGCCCCGCACTTGCATCTAGCCTATCGAGCACCATACACCAAGCAGACTCAAAGTCTCTAGCTTTTCCAAGCGCATTGACCATGGCATTATAGAGCGGCGCAGAGGATTGGATCCCAGGTTTCTTCTCCGCCCAGAGAAACACAGTGTGCAGCAATTTAGGAGAAGAGTCACACCGGTCGAACAGAGCCAGTATCACACTTACCTCCGGCTCAACCCCACACTGGTCCAACGCAGCCTCCAAAGATGGACCGGGCCGAACGTCAGGGTCCCTGAGGAGGTTACAGAGGACAGAAAAGTCATTTTTCTGGTAGCTAGGGTTTTGACCAGGCGGAGACTGCGACGGCGGAGCCCAACCAGAGGGAGGAGGAAGTGACGGCCACTTCATCAGAGGGTTGCCCGGCACAGAAAGCCATGATTGATTGTTCGTCAAAGAAGATGAGACGGAGAAGTAACGGTTTTTCGCGGTTAGATTTGCGGCGGTTATTGAAGCAAAGCGAATGATACCCTTCATTTTTTCTTTTTCCTGATTACAGAGGAAGAGGAGCTCAGGTGGCACTGTGTAGAACACACAACACGAGACACTATTTATGAAAGTACAAAATTGCCCTCGGTAGAAAAGTTAAATTTCAACGGCCAGGAAGGAGAGAGAGAGAGAACAGAACAGGAGAAGAAAGAAATGGCAACAAGTGTTAATTTCGTGACAGTGCCGTATCGGCCGCGGGAGCTTTGCTGCGGTGGCGGAGATTTGTATCGGAGTTCGGCGGTTAAGTTCGTTAAGAAGAAGAGAGAAATTTCAATTTCAGTTTCAACAAATTCGGAGACGATTTCACCTGAAACGCCTGAAATAGAGCTTGAATTCATAGGGGTAAGACATTTTTCATTGACTAAATTTATTAAACTTCTTGATAAAAGAAATTATATCATGTATATTTATGGCGGTGGCGGTTGTGGCTGGCGCAGCCGAAGGCAGACGGTGATGGGAAGTATCCGGTGGAGAGAGCGAAGGCGGTGAGCGGAGAGAAGCTGTTGAAGAAAGTCATGTCAGATAACAAGATCGAGCTATACGCAGCGTATGTAAGTTAATATCACTTTCTGTATGATAATAAAACTTTTTTCTGGGGTTTTCAATTACGAATTCACTGTTTGTTTCTGCGTTGTTAATGGAATTGAGAAAACAAACAGGGGAAAGTGATGAACTGTGGAGGTGCTGGAAGCTGTGGAACTTGCATCGTTGAGGTAATGAATAATTCTGATCTTCGTCGTGGATTTGAATTCCAGTACGGAATTCAGTTCCCATTACCGTGATATTCAATTCTGATGAAACTTATTCTGATTGACCAATTCTGTAACAACTAACAACAATACAAATGGAGACCGGAATCTGTTTTTGGGAAATCATCTGCTGAACTTGAAAAATGTGGCCTATTTTTCTTCTCTTGATCTGCAGATTTTGGACGGAAAGGATCTTCTGAATGAAAGAACAAACACCGAACTCCGGTATCTGAAAAAGGTTAGTACAGAAATTTGCTTGTAAAATTCCAATTTCCATAAACTGTTATAATAAACTTACAAATTGCTGGATAAGGGTTATAGGATTTAGGACTTAGGAATTAAGCATGGATTGATTAGTGTAAGAGCGTTCACACACGATCTTGTGGTTTGGTGGTAAAATCGCGTTCTACGGAAGTGGGAAAACCTTGATTCGAACAGAAGAAACAGCATCTAATAGTCGAGATCTGTTCATGAAAGATTTTGACTGCTGAGCTGCTGCCAATTGTGCAGAAACCTGAATCTTGGAGGCTAGCTTGTCAAACTATTGTCGGAAACAAGGAAAACTCTGGCAAGGTAAAGCTGTTTTGTTGAAATATGTCACTACTTGTCTTATAAGATCACTAATCTTCTTTGTTTTTTTTCCCGATCTCCTCGAGTGTATACTAATCTTCTTTTTTGTGATTTATTTCAGATTGTTGTTCAAAGGATGCCCCAATGGAAGAAGTGATTTAGGAGACATGGAGTACAAATATAGACCTTAGAACATAGCCAATTCTTGATTACATTCTTGATGAGAGTTCTAAACTTGGTTAGCAGGTGTTTATTTCCTGTATTTATCTTTGCTTATTGATTTCTGCCTATGATCTTAATAGAATTTTCCTTTTACTCTAATTTTCATCGTGTTCTGTTTCAAAAATAATTACTGAGCTTCGAAAAAAAAGAAGAATGACGTTGACCCTTATCAAAATGAAGATGGGTTTAGTTTTGGGCCCAAACTCTTTGATCTTTAAAACTGTGGCCTGGCCCATAAATGGGATCCCTGGGCTTATCAAACGAAGCTTGGGCCTTCCTGGGCCGACTTTAGGCATAATTAAGAATTATCTTCCTCTCTTTTTTCCTTCCTTTGATTGAAACAAAATAATACATTCTTTTTGCTTTCAAAATATACCACTTGAATTTTGAACAACAAAGTTAAAATAAGAAGTAGAATGTTGAGCCAAAGCATACGAAGACGGGAATAATAAGTTTATAAAAGGACTTGAAATTTTCCATGAAACTTATAATTAAAACGATATAAAGAGATTTTTTTTTTTTTTGAATCTCGATATTAATCTAGTTTGATATCTTGATTCTTTCTTATCTTTTTCTTTTTTTATAGTAAATTCGTGAGTGACAAGTTTTCAAAAAAAGAAATAAAGGCTTATTTTGCATTGAAAGAAAATGCGATGCGATGAAATTTATAAATTTATAATTTAGTGATATTTTAATATAGAGTAATATAATATCGATAAAATCTTATGTTCGAATGTTTTATTACATTCTTATCCATGTAAAAAAAAACGCACACTTATATAGATAGCCCTGTAGTGTAGTGTGTGGGTAGGTCATGAGTTTCTTTCTCCTAATTCACATCGGAACAATTTTCAAACAGAAAAGACGATATTAAATGTAAGAATTTGAAATTGGAATTTGGATTGTGGTCCCAACCCAAAGCGGTCTTTTTCTTGTCCTCGCTGGCTACCAAACTAGCTGTCCATCCAGTCACAAAACATTATCCTAAATATTAGCAGCAGTTAAGATAGTTTCCCTTCGCTCTGGAAATAAATAAGTAATTAAACATCACTACTTAATTGCCTTTTTGGAAAGGAATCATAAATCATAATGTAATATGAGATGAGATTTGAAATGATCACGTGATTAGGACTATCTAAATTCTAAACATAGCAGCATGTGGATTTGTGGTTTGGTTTGGCCATTAACGAGTCGGTTGCTTTAAAATCATGGGAAAGGAAAAGGGAATTATGGGAAATTTCCTAATGTCCCAAAAAGAATATCCATTGTTTCTTTTTCTTTTTTAAATGGTGACAATGTTTGTGCTTTTTCTCCTATCTTTTTTCAGTGCCATCATAGCCATCTTTTGCCCCTTTCCTTGCATCTCTTGCAAGATCTTTATATCTTGAATAAAAAATACTACTCACTTTAAATTTTGAAAATAATAAATTTGAGTATTCTATTTCGATCCATTTTTTTAGTATAGAAAGACTAATTTTATTCGAGTATGATTGAGTATTAAATGAGTGGTTCTTTCAGCCGTTTATTACTCGACCACAATTAATATTATTTTTAAAAAATTTAATAGGTATCCCTGATATTTTTACCACTAATAAATCGACCAGTGAATTAAATGTTGATTGACGACTACAATTAAATAACTCATGTTTTGAAACAAAGAAAAATTGTTTTTTTTTTATGCTTGAGTCAGTCAAAATTTACGTTAAATATCAAGTATTTATCACTTAAATATAACTAATATTGCTATGAATTGCAAATTGCAATACATCTAGTGCCCACACATTTGTTTTTTTTTTAAAACGAAAGTGCCAAATCTTTCTTTTCTCGAGTCTTTGGAAGTGGTTTGTCACAAATTGACGGTAATCAAAGGTAGGCATTGTTTTAACTTTTAGGGTTTGCTTTTATTTTAAACCAATGTTCCTCCAAGCTGTAGGGCATTTCTATTTAATACTGTTGATTAGGCACTTTTTTTATGTAAATGTGAGCGACAACGTGTCTCGAACGGCATGCTACTGCTGTGCTGTGCTGCCTCCTCTCTACTCCTCTACTACCGATCTGCTTTGACTCTGAAAAGTTTAAGGCGTTAGGTGTGTGTGGTACAGTGATACTGATACTACAATTGTTTAATTAGTCGTTAAATTATTGCTTTGGGGGAAAAGATCAAAAATTTAAATTCAAGATGTCAAGGCAAGTACAACAACAACTTTCACCTTCTTTAAACCGTAAATGCGCCAAAAGTGATAATACTCCATCCATCCATTCAATACCCATGCGATGCACACCCACACCCTTAGAGAGGAGAGTGCTCTGCTTCGTACTCTAGTGAGACTCGTATTTAAACCAATAAAGTTATAACTTCTAGATATTTCTCGTAAAATTATAAAGCATCGTTGTCTACACATATATTATTAAAATCAAGATTGTTTTTGAAGCCATTAAAGTCAAATTAATTTATTCACGAGTAAAGATTCCGAAATATTTCATCCATTAATAGGATAAAACTATTTTCTTTAATGAACTTAAATTGTAGATTTTTTATCATCTGGAACTGTAACATTTGAACATCAAGATATGGGCATTGCAAGGGGGACCAGGTCCAACACTACTGCTCCTTATTTATTTATTCTATATACCAATAATGTGAGTAAATTTCAGGTTGCAGTAAGGTCAAGTCTATTTATAGTTTGCTGGATGCGACGTTTCAATATATTGTTTTTATTTATTTTTTAATTATTTATACTTCAAAATGAATTCCCATTTCATTTACGTTTGATTATTTATTTGATCATATATATCTTGTGTGCTTTTTTTCTTTTTGTCCTTCTTGAAGGAGATTCCGGTCTCCAGATGATTCTATTTATTTATTTCTCTTTTTTAATGGCAGCAAAAATAGGTTGGGCCACAACAGGCTCCTGTTGGGCCCAACTGAGAGCCCCAAACTACATATACAAAAGGTTTCTGGGCCCACCTAACCACTTTTGAGTTATTAATAAGTTAAATATCGTCTGCACGCTCTGCTAACGGGCCACGGGTGGACTTGTGAATAACTGTCTCTGTAAAATTATGGAAATTGTGTCCTCACTTCTTTCTCATAAGTTTGTCAATATATACTTTATATAAAACTTTACCCAAAATTACTAAATTTTTCTTTTTATAATGTGAATTGTAGACATTCCTAAAATTTATAGGTTATTATGACTGTTTTATTCATACCGAGTTGATCTATTAAAACGTAAAGTATTTTAAAGAAGTAATTTCTCCGTATATATAAATCGTGGAAATCATTAACACCAATTATTTGGTGGTATAAATTAACGGTGTTGCATCGGTTCAATTTTGGAATTAAAATTTGATTTGAAAGCATAGTTTTAGTGCAAGATTAGAGAGTTTGAATCAAAATCTAGCTTTCATTTGAATTGCAAGACAGATGCATGTCTTCTTTAGGATATTTTTGAATTTTTTTTGCTGACTTCGTACGATATGCATATCTATATTTACGGGTCAACACTAATTTTTGCTTAATTATGTTTGTGGTAGGTTGCATTTTAAATTAAACTATGGTAAGTAAGTGACTACTACAATCTAAGAACAGAAATAATTTCCAATCTTGTTTTATCTGATTTGATAAAAGTCAATGTTATGAAAGGATGCTTAAAACCTTTGATATAGGAATTAGGAATCAAATATTCGTAATTTAGTCACGTTTTCGCTTATATTAACCATAAGAAAACTAAGAGAAAAATATTGGATCATTCTTTTCCCTTTTTTATTTATTGAAATTGGTGTGAGTGTTTCGATGCTATTTTTATTTTTTAAGAGATAAATTGTGGATCTAAACATTATGTAAAATACTAATTATTTACTAAAAATACTTTATGAGTTACGAGTCGTCCATTAATGATGACAATTAAAACAAAAATACCCATTTATTCCTGTTGTTTATATTTATTTATTACTGGCATTTACTAAACCTACCTCAAAAACAAAAAATAATATTAAAAGAACTTTAAATTCATTCACCTGACATTAGGGGTGGGAATAAATAGGGAAGAAAAAAAAAGGAAAAAGGAAGAAATAAATTCGCAAGTTTAAACTATACATCCATCCCGCTCACTCACGCTCCTCCACCTTCTCTCGTTTCTCGCTTTATATCAACACAACAACAAAAACACTCCTCTTCCTCACTGCACACTCTCTCTTCTACTCTGCTGCACAACCCCAAAAAGCCGCTCTCTTTCCCTCTACCTATTTCTCTCTCCTTAGACCTTCCATTTCTGGTCTTGGAGCTCCCTCCATCAACAGTAAGCTCAACCTCTCTTTTCCTCTTCGTCGTCGCGTTTTCTTTTTGCTTCTTCGTGTGTTCTGTTTTCCGGTGTTTGAGCTTAATTTGGATTTTCTGTCATTTTGTTGCGTTCTTGGTTGGATGGGCGGGGGACGATGAGCCATGGATTTTTCTGAAACTACGACGTCGTTTCGTGTTTCTGTTCAATAGATCTGTGGCGGAGTCCCTTTTTCCGCTCGTTTTGGTTTTTTTGGTGATTTTTGTTCGTTATTTTACTTATTTATGCTCTTATTATGAGAGAATGAGGTTGTGTATTTTAGTTTTCTTCGAATTGATGTGAATTTCAGGTCGCATTGTGTGTGTTGGTGTACTTTAGTTTCGAAGCATTTTTTTTTATTATATTAGTTAGAGGTGTAATTTGTGGTTTTTAGCTTCTTGTTTTGCTTTTTTTTTTTAAAAATAAATAAATTAAGCGTTTACTTCTACTTCTTTATGTTATTCAAGATCTTGCCTTTGAATGCTGGAAATTGTGTAATGTATCTGTTACATTACTGAGAAAATAATTTTTCCAGGTTCTACAGGAACCGGATTGGTTTTGAAAACATGATAAATTGTCTAGTTTTGTGATTTCAGGATAAGATGCTGAAATGTGTATAAAATTTTCTTAGAGCCAAAAATGGCTGTTCTGATTCGTGGATCTATATGTGAGGTTAAGCTTTTTGGAGTAAGAGTGAAGTTTTGCAATTGAAAATAGAGAATGTTGAGGCTACTTTGAGTTCTTGAGAAAAATTGAACTGGAATTGGCATTGCAGGTTCAATGAACGACATCTTGGCATAAAACCATGCACAGCTCTTCTTCAAGGCAGGCCAACATGAATAAAGAAAATGCCAATACTGCCAATCAGGAAGAGCCCACTGTTCGAATCACGAGATCACGAGCAAAAGCCATGGGAATGTTGGGAGGATGTCTCCCTGCTCCTAATGCTCACTCGAAGCAGGATCAGAAGCATGTCGTTGGAGCAAAAACCAAACGAGCTGAATCAGATGATAGCAAAGCTGCTGTCTGTGCAAATGCCGGGATTCAGCACAAGAGAAGGGCTGTACTTAAAGATGTGACCAACATCTGTGGTGGAAATTCTCATCCAAACTGTGTCAATGCAGTGAAAGTTGGGGGAAAGGTTTGCATCCCCAAAAAAACTTTAGATTATTATCAGTTGATAGTGCTAGTTGACTGACTAATGATGAAGGATTAACTATAAGAAAAAGTTAAGGAATAAAATTAGCTTGGTATTTGATTTAGTAATCCTACATCAATGCTGGTTGACTGACTAATGATGGAGGATTAACTGTTGTAGGAAAAAAATTAATTTTGGTATTTGATTGGGTAATCCTATATCCAGTAGGTGTTATAGTCCTATTTCTACAAGGATTCTTACTTTTCCTTGTAGGATTAGGATTTTAAGTAGTAGCCCTACAAGTATTAGGATTTTTATCTAATTTATATTTTGGTGCATATGAAGGGCCCTAAAGTTTTTGTTTTAAAAGAACTACTTACTTTATCCTAATAATAACGAGTTGGGAGCTTATTCTTCAATATTGTTGTTTGTTTGTGACTACATCAGCAAGCTAGCAAGAGCCTTGCAAAGAACAACGCAGATGTGGCTATTGATATCTTCATGGAAATTTCACCAGTCGAAGAGGATATGAAAACAAAATTAGTGGAAGAATTATCAAAGATTAGGATGGTGGAGCCACAAGATACCGCTTCACCTCCAAACTTGGAACCAAAAAGGCATAGTTTACATCACAACACAGGGGAAGGTAGTCTAGCTGATCATAGGGTTGCTAGATCTGTGGATTTGATGGAACCTGCAAGGCTTCTAACTATTATAAAGGAAGGTCTGTATTCTTCTATAGTACATGTATAAACATTGCCAAAAATCATTCCTGGAATTTAAATGGTTAGTTGATTATGCGATGATGTTCATTTTGGTGATTGGCACAATCGATATCTTAGTGGTGAATGGAATTTTTTAAGCTTTTGTTACTGTCTTTTCCTGATATTTTTGTGCAACTATTGCATATATACTGAAGGATAACACCTTCTTTTGTTGGATTTGTGCAGTAGACAAGATTTGCAAGAAAATGGAGTCCTCAAGTGTAGTAGACATTGATTCAAACCTATCAGATCCTCAAGTCTGCAGTTTGTATGCCCCTGATATATATAATAACATTCGTGTTACAGAGGTTTGTTCTGGAATTGTTAGACTAGTGTTTGTTCCAATTCTGTTTTACCCACTGAATCATGGACCACAAATACCAATTGCGCATATACACATTGATATGAGTTGCTTCTCCTTAGCAATTACTACTGTTCATTAAGTTAGTTCAGTTTTGAAGTGATTTAGTTTTAGGATGATTATCATTTATTTGGTCAGAAGGTAATTGAGATTGACATTTGGCATCTCTATTTATGCAGCTTGGCCACAGACCTTCAAATAATTACATGGAAGTGGTGCAGCGTGATATCACTCCAAGCATGCGAGGAATTCTGATTGATTGGCTTGTCGAGGTAGCATAGTAAAAAGTGCTGATTGATTAATGCATGAAGAATAAGTCTCATTCCTTGATAATCCCATTGCTTGATAAGAATTATGAGTTTGAATTTTGTAATTGCAATAAGCTCCTAAATTGTTGCAAACTAAAAGAAAATCATTTCCTATTGCGAAAGTATTCTATGGATACAATGATGAAAATATGTGTAGAATGAGCTGTTTTCTAAAAGGATAGAAATAAATTACTTATATCTTGTTTTAAGTTTGAAGGGGCCGGTGTATCTATAATTGGTAATTGACATTACCTGTTTCAGGTTTCTGAAGAATATACATTGGTTCCAGATACGCTTTACCTCACAGTTAATCTCATTGATCGATTCCTTTCACAAAATTATATGGAGAAACAACGACTGCAACTGCTTGGTGTTAGTTGCATGCTAATTGCCTCGTAAGTTCCATTTTGGTTCTGTACATTTACTGAAGTTGTTTTGAAAAAATGGTATGGATCAAATCGTATTGATAACATATGTTATGGCTGCAGAAAATATGAAGAGATCTGTGCACCACGAGTGGAAGAATTTTGCTTTAT
Source organism: Viola odorata (assembly GCA_963691705.1). Classification (NCBI taxonomy): domain Eukaryota; kingdom Viridiplantae; phylum Streptophyta; class Magnoliopsida; order Malpighiales; family Violaceae; genus Viola; species Viola odorata. The sequence goes on from OY829546.1 coordinate 1,969,720, forward strand.
CACTGACAATACCTATACAAAGGGAGAGGTGTGGTTCTTCCTTCAAGGCTGCCATATTTTGTGCTTCATTACTGACTTTCTATCATTTTGTTTGGTCAAGTTCATAGTATGGGCCAGTACTTTGTGGCGTTCCTAAAACCTCTGCTAGATTCCACTCGTCAATGAACCTTGTAGTTTTCTGGGTCAATAGCAATTATGGTCCTAAATTGCATCATTATGGCAGGTGTTGAAGATGGAGAGTCGAGTGCTGAATTTCATGTACTTTCAGTTGTCGGTTCCCACCACAAAAACATTTCTGAGGTATTTTTGGACATCCTTTGTATCTACATAGACAATGCAAAATGATAAGTGAACTTACCTCTTTCTAATCCATACTCTTATCAGGAGATACATTCACGCAGCGCAGGCTTCCGACAAGGTATTTTAAGAACCAACCATTATCTAACTTCCATAAAATTTCTACGTTGACTTAATGGATACCCTTATTTCTCTGATACAGGTTCCTTGTGTTGAACTTGAGTTCCTAGCCAACTATTTAGCAGAGCTGACACTTATTGATTATAACTTTCTGAAGTTCCTACCCTCACTTATCGCTGCATCTGCTGTATTTCTTGCCCGATGGACACTCTCTCAGTCAGACCATCCATGGGTCTGCCCTTTTCTGCCTCTCTAGTTCCTTATTAGTTTTATTTTATTATTTCTTTAAGAAATGTTTGAAGACGATGCTCCTACATAATTCTCACAGAATCCAACTCTAGAGCACTATACTAGTTACAAGGTATCAGAAATGAAAGTAACAGTACTTGCATTGGAAGACTTGCAGCTTAACACAAATGGCTGCACCCTTAATGCCATTCGTGAAAAGTACAGACAACCAAAGGTAAAACCCATCTCAGTTTTTACTTTGTTCGACTACAGATGCTATATTTTCTAAGATGAGTAGCTCAGATAAATTGTTATTCTGGCAGTTCAAGTGTGTGGCAAGTTTGACTCCTCCGCAGCGAGTTTCAACAATCTTCTGAAGAGTAAGGTCTTAATTTAACAACACACAAGGCTTCCATTCCGGCGCTTCGAAGGAGTGATACTGATTGATTCTATTCTAATCGTAGAGTGTTCGTCTTCGAATGAAGTTCCTCATTTTTTTTTCTTTATTGTCTGTCTGTCATTGTTGTAACACCTTCTAATCTTGGTTTGGTGCTTCCAGACCAAAAGGCAAATGTAACCAGTAAGTGGGTAGTAGAGTTACACTGGAGTAATGTATAAGCCTTCAGGCCTTCAGCCCAATAATTTTCACAACTTCCTTGTCTATCGGAAGAAGCTTCATTAACAGCAGCTAGGTTGTTCATTAGTAGTGGTCGGTCGCAACGCGGGAAATGTAGTTATTTGGAGATCTCTTCTGTATCTAAACCTTATGAATTATACAAAAAATGAAAAAAAAAGTTATTTGTTTGTGTATATTTCTGTGTTCTTGAGCAGATTACAATTTGAAAGATATGATCTTCATACAAATCAGATGACAGATAATCTTCTGTTAGCTGATGGAAAGAAGCATAGCTTGAGCGCAAATATTCTTCCTGTTCCCTAAATAAATGTACCGCCAAAAGATATTTGAACAAAAACAAAATCAAGAAACTCATAATCCTCATTCATAACATAACCATGACTTTCCTTACATTAAAGTCAACATGAAAGAAAAAAACTCCAATCATTGTCTACGGTGAAGAAAAAGAACAAATTTGTTTCGAAAAAACTTCAGTACATGAGGAATACTGTAACCTGTGATGGTACCCCGAATGCACGAAGAGATGGGCTTTCACAATCAATTGCGGCGGGAGCATGCTAATGAAGCACGGAAGGATACAAGTGACATACTGATAGAAAAAATAAAGACATGGCCACCAAAACCTTTGCTACCACATATTTTGATGGACTCACCAAAATGCATCAAGAAAATGGCCAGTGTGATTTGCTGCGTGGTTCGGATTTTGATTTGAGGAAGCATAACAGCTATGGAAGAGATTGCAGAAAGAAAGCAAGATGATAATGTTATCACAAGAAGTGCTGATGATGGTCAAAGGATCGTCATCGTCAAAACAAGCAATCATCCATCTGAGGAAAAGATAGGCAATAATCCCAGCGAACAAGTTGTTGGTTTGAAACCAGGAGGAGATATAAACGACTAGGAATTGTAAAAGTATTCGAACCAATATGACAACCGGTACGAGGATTACAGAGAGGATGGGGAAGAAAAGAACATGGCGGTCACTGGACATGACGGGTTCTTTCATGTTTACTACCACAGTGCATCCTGCAGCCACACCCATGCACAGAAGTCCCATGTAGTCGAAGAAAAAGTTTAAAACGGATGGAAGTGCCAGCTGTAGAAAAAATAAGGAAACAAACAAAGATCTGTTTATGAGAAATCAAATAATTCCTAACAAATTAAAGAAAATTTTCAAGATTTAAACCTTTTCCTATTAATCCCTTGTAATAGTACGGTGTAAAGCATAATACAAAATTGTCATATAAACTCTAATACAGGTTTTACGTTCGAATCTTGCGAATGTAGAAAACTATAAAGTAAAATTTGTACAGGTTTTCTCTTCGTCTTAGTTTTCGAGAAAGCAATTTGCTGATTATATTAATTTGGATAACAAGAAGGAAGAAGTAGTTAAGGGAGATAGAGTTTGAGTGTTATCAAAATCAAAAAGTTCGTTTAGTTTTTTTTTTTGATAGGCAACAGTTTGATATCTAATTGAAATAGTTAATAATCGCTTTCGAGGTAAGGTTGCTTGGAATGAAAGATAATATCCAGTGGCGGATCCTGCTCTCGATGTTTGGGGGGGCGAGATTAGTGACGGATTCAGGATTTGTATTTAGGTGCTGCGGGGGTTTGGGGGCAGCGCCCCCGAAAAATTTTTTTGGGAGTATTTTAAAGGGAAGGCAAGCGAGCTGAACGAAAAATTAGAAAAATACTTAAGTGTATTTGTATCCGTCACTAAATAACAAATATTTAGATAAACTTAACAAAAAGCTAAATAAAAAGACAATATAGAAAAAAAATAATTATACATTAGAATTCATACGTATTTTTTACAATTGTTCTCTACTTTAGGATTGGAATTGAATGAGAGATTGAGAGGGTGATCGATATGTGATGATTTGGTGTAGAAATTGAATTAAATGAAGGGATTGAATTGGTTTTGGCACGAGTTTATTGGTAGTGATGATTTGGGAAATGAGGATTTGGGATTTAATTGAAAGGATTTTTCGTCCTTACTGTGTACTAATTATTTTTTTAAACTTTTATCTCTTATGTTCGAACTTTTATCTCTTACGAGTGAATTTTATCGAACTATAGAGCGGACTTTTCGTTCCTTACTGTATACTAATTATTTTGCTTTATTTTATTCCACATTTTAGCAATTTCGGTTCAAATTTTTATTCATATTTAGGTAAAATTGCTCGTATTATCGGCTCGAACCGAACAAACAATATATATAATTTTTTTTTTGGAAAAGTTTGGGGGGGCTGCAGCCCCCCCTGGCCCTAACAAGGCTCCGCCACTGATAATATCAGAGAGCAACGAATCCAAAACCCTATAGAAGCAGGGTCATTACACCCATCAGAGATTGGCCTTTTTTGCAAGTAACAAAGGGCACACTTGGAGGAAAGAGAAAAAAAAGGGTCTTCAATTCTTAGAGAGACTTCTTACAATCGGGAGTGAGAATGACGAAAATGCTTTTTACAGAATTATCAAAAATTCATAATTATGTTCGCATGCCGATATAATCTAAGATCAGAACAAAGTGCCACCCACGCCATTGCCCGCCCTGTTCTCGACACGCCTGTGACCAGAAACTGACCCGGATAGCAAACCTGTAACACTTTCGCCTACCTCACTCTTGCAAAGAGGACAGGTTGCATTGATCTTGAGCCATTTATCTACACACTCCTTGTGGAAAAAATGAGAACATGGTAACTCTCTTAGTTCATCATTGTTGGCGTATTTTGCCAAGCAAATGCAACAAACCTGTCAAGCAAACAAATATCGCATCATCAATTCATGCAAATAGGATCATCTCCATGGAAGTCATGCAGTAGCTAAATCAACAAAATATCATAGAGGTTCGACATTGGAAGGGGCCATAACCAGTTTCACTTACCGCATCCTCTCCAGAGATCATGCGCTCCTTTTCTGTTCCTGCAGCTACAATCCCACCATCACAGGCACTATTATCACCATTTCTATGTTTTTTCAACTTAAACTTGTATGTTGGTAAAGCATTAATTGATTCTGGTGTGGCTCCTCTAGTCTGTGCCAGATCCTCCCGAAATCCAAGAATAGAAATTATACAAGGCAAGCAACAGCATATCGTCGCACACAAAATGAAGGGCATCGCATACCCGATACAGCTAAACGTAAGAAACACTATACATAACCTGCAAAGCAAAAGCATGCATCAATGGAGATTAGGTACTTTAAAATAGCAAAGATAGACAGTGAAAACAGTTTCCATAGCACCCAGGCACCTGGTCATACCTATACAAATTTGGAGCCTCATTAGCAGATGAATGCCCACCAAAGATCCACACATTGCCAACCACAAACCACACTGCAAAAAAGCAATCCAGAGCCATTTTGAAGTATTCCACCAAAACCTTGAGCCTGCAGGAAAAAGCAAACTAATCCATTCAATAATATTGTTCTAGAAGCGGCTATATATCAAACTGAAACATTTCCAACTCAGTACTTCCACGCTGGATATTTCAAATGGCTAGAAGAAGCACTAACACCAAGAGGATCAAGCTAATGCACAATGTGCCATAAAATAAGACATTAATCCACCTTAAACCCACACCACCAAATCGATGCCATTGTGGATCTATGTGCACACACATGTACATCTAAATTATCACTGATAGAATTTTGTTCCTTGCAATTGTTATTATTGTTATTAATAAATTTATGACATCCCAAACATTAATCTTGCTTACACCACTATACGATTTTGCATCATGCCACGTAAACAGTTTAAACACAAGGCCTCATTTATTCAAGGACAAATACAGTAAATTTAATCCAACAAAATTCACATTTTAACTACACAAGAAACAATGACAAACAATACCTTGCATTTAGTGCAGTGTTTTGACCTCCTCTAGGTGATGTAACAGCAGGTCGATGATCTTCCCCTTCTGAAGTCCTACTCACTGAAAGAGAAAAGGGTCCGGCAGGAACATTAATATGTGTAGAATTCTGCCGAGGTTGGGATGATTCCTGGTCCAAAGCCTGATTACGATGACGATAGCGCCAATAAAGAAGAGGGAGGGTAACAGCACATCCAGATGCATACCCAACAATCCACGCAAACAGCGGTGCACGGGGATGCTCATTTCTTGACACGGACAAAACAACTATTGATGCAACAATCTGACTCAATGTAAGAACTAATTCTACCGAAATCCATAAACCAGAATTCAGAGGACTCCTGCGTCTTCGAGGTTCCCCTCTCCTTGCAGAAGAGGAATTACGGGAGTTGGTATTTGCTCCAGTAGCAGACGATAGAGGCTGAGAAACAGGTGTTCTCATACTACTTGAGTATCTCTCTTCAAAAGATGAAGTTTCCATGCCACTAGAAGTTCTATCATAGGAGGTTGTTGCACTAGCATCAACACTACTAGGGACATCAATAATATGCTCACCACCACTGAGATTCTCCAGCCGCTCCATTAATAATGGACAAGTATCAGTTTGGCTTTCAGAATATAGATCCGGAGAGGGGACATCCATCTAGGTACACCAACACAACTGAAAATAATAAAAGCATAGAAGCCCAGAACAAGAACACCAGCCTTCCTAACTCGCCCAAAGAAGATAGCTCTTACCCCCAAAGAATCAGTAAACTATGAATAGACCCCAACAAGCAGCGGACAAGTCAGCAAATTTCAATTCTGTTTAACACACAAAAAGCAAGAATCAATACCTTGTTCAATGCGTGAAACCTCATCTAAAAGTGATTGCCCATGGCTGAAGAGAGCAATTCAAGGAAGAAATTACAACAATATCTTGTACTATACTTCCTCAGTATGACACAGAAGATCAAAGACTCTTGCTTGTCGCAAAATGATGGAAATTATCACTTCAAAAGTTCATTTTTTCTTCTTCTTCAATCAAGTAACTAAATACCTTAAAGTTTACCACTTCTAAACGAAGAAACCATTCCAAATCCAAAATACAACCCTATGCCATCAAGAATCCCCTTTTGAGAAACAGAAATTGGCCTGAATTACATCTAGGATTGACCCAAAAAGAGAAAAAAAGTCAAAACCCCATAGTTTGAAACGTTGACTCCCCCACTTGGAGAAACTGAGAAATAAATGGTAATCAACTAAGGAGGAAAGTACTGTACCGACCAGGATTGGATACGATTGCACTGCGGGGAAGGAGGAAACGGCGTCGTCTGGTGGAGAGAGAGCAGTAGAGTGAGAATCGGGTTCGTTTCGTCGCCTTCGTTAAAGAGGAAAAAGGAAAGAAAGATAAAGAGTCGACCTCTCCATTGCTTCGCTGCGTGATCACCGAATATTGTTTTTTTCTTTTTTCTTTTATATTTATTTAAGTTTTTCATTCATTTTGTGTGTAAACAAAAATCTATTTTTTTTCTTTCATATCATTCATATTATTAACAATACAAGTTGGACAATCCATTATCCACAAATATTAAAATTATCCTAAATATTAAAATTTATTAGCAAATTAAAATTCTAAACAAAGCTAAAAAAACACTATGTTTACTAATTGAAATTAAAATCAAGAATTTGATCTTATTGTGTTATTGCGCTAATAGTATATTTTAATTATATGAAAGTTTTACATTTTTAATCTTTTATTATTAAATAATTAATTTCATGCTCACGTGATGCACGACGACTATGTTATATAATCTCAATTATTTCTACAATAAGTAGTTTCATCTTGCGAAATGCATCATTGTGGCCTGATCTTCGTGGCTAATAGTTTCATGTTGGAAGGTGTTAGCCATTCATTCATGAAGAACTTCCACTTTATCGACTCAGTAAAAGCATATCTTTCTTATGCTATGTTACGGGTTTCAGGTTTACCAAAATCTGACATTTTTCTGTTTTTCTTTCTCCATTTTAACGTTGGTTTTCTGCTGCATTTTTCTTTTCTTTTCATCACAATTCTTTCATGGCAGTACGCAACTGGAATCTTCTCAGTGCTTTTGTTGCGGTTCATTGGATGGTTCAGAATGTCCTGTCAACCAAAAGATAAACGTTCTTCGGTAACGTTTTAACTAAAAAATTAATTGTGTCTTCTTAATTTGTATTATGACAAAAAAAACCTTTAAATGACCAGTCATTTTGTGTTCGAACATCACGTCATACCGGGCAAAAAAGGGAAACGAAAATATCAAACGGCGGGATTTGAAATTTTTGGGGACATGGAAAAGAGGGTTTCAGTTCTCTGACACGCTTATTCTCCATCTTCTCCATCTTTATCCTTCTCTCTTTCTAAGCTCTCCTCCTCCGTCTCAAAGGAATATGGTGTCCATTCTCATCTCCTTCATCCTCTAATCACCTCCTCCTCCTCCTCCTCCTCCTTCATCATCTTTAACAAACATCATCACAACCTGCGCTCGTCCTATCACCACTGTCTCATCCGCCTCGTCATCTTTCTTCATCTCCGCAGCTCTCCCATCTTCTCCTTCTCTTCATCTTTCTTTCATCTTTCTTTCATCCTTCTCCTTCTCTTTCATCCGCAACTCTCCCATCTTCCCCTTCCTTTCCGACACCATCTCCTCCATGGCTTAGATCTAGATTTAGGTTTAGAAGTGACGATGACAATTGGTGTTGGGTCCAAAAAGGATTGGCATCCATGGTAGGTCAGGTGGTGTGCAGTGCAGCCAAGGCAGGAAGGAAGAAGTATTACTATTTGCTGTTGGGGTTCGTAGTTTCTTTTCTTTTCTTTTATTTTTCTCTTTCAGATTCCTGTCCTTGATAATGTTTTTTCCTTTCTGCTGTCCAAAAAGGAGAAAAAAAACAGCAAGGGAGAAAAAAAGGAAGTAAACTCTAAACGCTGATTTAGGCAGAATAGTTAATGTAATGTTCAGATGAGTCAAAGGTTTTTTTTTTTTTTTGATTTTATAATTTGTGACCAGTAAAATTTTTATGAACAAATAAATAGATAAATGCAGGAAAAAAAAATCTCAACTAGAAATAATTTGAAAATATCTTTTGAAAAGGTTGTGACTTTTGTGCTTCTTGTTGGTCAAAGTTAAAAAGTCTGGTTTTTATTACGCCAAATCAATCCTTCATGAAAATAAGGTTAAAAGAAACATGGGTTTGATCTGATGTGCTTGAATAAAAAAAAGAACATGGGTTTGATGATTTTATATATTCCACCTTTTTTCCTGTTCTGTTTGTTTGTGGTGAGAAATTTTGGGAGAAAAATGGAGGAAAGAGAAGAAACAGAACGAAGGAAGAAGAAGGGTTGTTTTGGTGGACCCAACAGAAAGGACCGGGCCACAGCTGACACCAAGTCAGTACCCTTAATATGTGTGATTCACTCCCTCGCGTCCATTATTTATGGACGGAGGGAGTATTCTGCTAGTCATTTTGTAGGTTTTCAGTAGTAGAGTTGATCTTTCGTTATTTGTCTTGTATACAACCTTCTGATATAGTATGTTTTTTCAGGACGCTTGAAAAAGTTTGTAGGGATCCTCAAATGCTTGTTGATGTATGTGTTAACTATGATTGCGATCTTGAGGCAGCAAACTTGTTTGAACGCATGGTATGGTCTCTATTATACAGTTTTTATTTTATTCCGTAAATATTTTACCAAGACTCCTCCTAGTCACACACATAACCCCTTGTTCTCCTCTGGATCATCAAATAGGTTACCACCCTATCCAAAATAACTCAAGGAATTCAAGCTGCAGATCCAAGTTCTGTTGCTGGTGCTCAGACTGCTTCAATTAGAGGTTCTCATCACTTCAGGTTGGCTTATCTGTTTCCTATCGTAGGAGAGTTATCTGAATTATCAGGTTTCTTTTGTGCTGCTATTTGGCAGAAAGATTCTAGATGACTTTTTTATCCTTGACCTTTCCAGTGCCTTCTAAATGTGCTCAAATCTCTAGATGGCGTAGTCTTTTTATGATTTTCACAGCTGCTGCAGATGATAAACTAGAATCAATTGTTGAAAGTGCCTTTGAAAATGTTGAACAAGGTAGGAAAGCTCTTCTTTTATTCCTTTTGGTACTACATTTTCCTTGAGTTACTATCATCTGTGTTATGTTTTCAATTTAGCATATTTAATTCATTGGACATTTTGCAGTTGTTGGAGATTGTTTTATGGACTGCGTCAACTGTCTTATCAGGTTTGCCAATAATAAGACTTCTCACCGTATAAGTTTGAAGGCTATTGCACTTCTCTGCATCTGTGAGGATTGCTTGGCAGAGGTTTGTATACATGCTATTATAACAACATCGTTTCATTTGTCCTGTTACTTTTTCTGCATTTAAGCTTGTATTGTTTGTTGGAGGATGGGTCACAAGTTTCTCTCCTAGTAGATGCCCCTTTCCAGTTGGTTGGTTACACCTATTGAAGTTGCAGTTAGATTAAATTTCTTAACTAAAGAGAATAGCTATTCAAAAGTAGTCACTCCTGCAGGGGGAATATCTATACTGCTAGCTGTCAACTACTTAACTCTTATCTCAATTTTTTTTCTGTTTCAGGGCCTTATACCTGGTGGTGCTTTGAAGCCTGTCAACAGTGAAGCTGATGCGAATTTTGATGTGACTGAGCATTACTGGTTCCCAATGCTAGCTGGTTTGTCGGATTTAACTTCAGATGTAAGACCTTAGGTCAGGAGCTGTGCGCTAGAAGTTCTGTTTGATCTGTTGAATGAAAGAGGCAGCAAGTTCTCAACATCATTTTGGGAGAGGATTTTCCATCGTGTCTTGTTCCCAATTTTTGACCACGTGAGACATGCTGGAAAGGAAAGCTTAGTTTCCTCCGATGAAGAGTGGTTTCGAGAAACCAGCATTCATTCTCTTCAGTTACTGTGCAACCTCTTCAACACTTTCTACAAGGTATAAAGAGTCTCTTGTTTCTGTTTTTCTCCTCTATATTTGATCTGAACTATTAGTTGAACTGCAGAGTCTTGCTTCAATGAGTGTTATTAATAGAGATCTTTTGCATTATAATTCTTGTGAGAAACTAACGGTGTCCTCTTCCCTTATGGCCTCGTGTGATCCAAAGGATGAACTATTGGGCTTTGAGTGTTGAACCTTTTTCCTCAACCGTTCCATCTTTTCTTGTCCTGGGATTTTCTTGCAAAACATACACTGGTTTTGATGATTGATTCAAAAAGCATAAAAGAACCTTGCAGACCTGTTTGATGTTGGGGACTACTGTTGAGCATGGTATTATGAGAGTACTTTGGGAAGAAGTAATAGAATTATCATAACATCAAATAACTTAATCATTCAAGTCAACCTTATACATTTTGCACGTTACCGGCAGTAGCATCGTGAATGTTTAGCACTCGAGTAACTAGTAGCTGAAAAATGCAGTAAATGCTACCTTGTTGAGTGGTTCTCCAGAAATTATAGCATGCATTTTCTCATTCTTATGCAGGAGGTGTGTTTCATGCTGCCATCACTTCTATCTTTGCTTTTGGACTGTGCCAAAAAGACAGATCAGGCAGTTGTCTCCGTCTCTCTGGGTGCATTAGTTCATCTCATAGAAGTTGGAGGTCACCAGTTCAGTGAGAGTGACTGGGACATGTTGAAAAGTATAAGGTGCATTTCTATATCAGAAAATTTAATGATCTGAGCATTTGTTGTTATCTAGGTTATTACTAATTAGCTTTATTTTGACCACTAGAGATGCTTCATACACAACACAACCACTTGAGCTACTAAATGCCTTGAGTTTCGAGAACCTAAAAGGACCCACGGTGCCAGTTACAGATCTTGAGGTTAATACTGGAGATGGTGTAAATAACCATCAGTTTGGTGCAAGTGAAAATGGAACCCCAAATAGTCGTGGTCATGGTCCTGGTGCACTGGTCTTTTCCGACCAGAGTCAAGAATCAGGGTTACATAGTGGTATGGATGGATCAGAAGGTTAGTAGTCTCTTCTTTCCCCTCTGTTCAACTGTGCAACACTACAATAATTATCTACGATCACAGTTCTTACTTGCACTGCTGAGCCACATCGCCCAACCCAGAGTTTCATCGTGTTCAATGGCTGTATTTAAAAACTCCATTTTTCATTTTTGTAGGCCTTCCATCACCTTCAGGAAGAACTCGGAAACCTGCTGAAGCTGGTAGCCTCCAGAGGAATCAAACTATAGGTCAAAGATTTATGGGAAATATGATGGATAGCGTGTTCCTCAGAAGTTTTACCTCTAAATCGAAGGGCCGCATTTCAGATGCCTCTGTACCATCTTCTCCAATCAAGGTACTCCGCTCCTCATTGTTCTGTTCCTCTGCGAGGTTCTTCTTCTCATACACGGATACTAGAAAGCTGAGACTAGTTGGACCCCAATTTTGAACCTTGGAACTTTGTCTCTACGGGTCATGTGTTTGTTGCATACATTGCTTAATTAAACTAGAGTGTTTGTCGGTGATGGTAAAAGAAAAGAGAGTATTCACATGCTGTTGATGAAAAAGAACTTGCAAAGCAAATTAAAGGCTTATCAATTTTAGTGCATGGTCATTTTTTGGTGTTTGCAATTACTAGTATTATTTTCTCCATTTCATACTTGGGTCTTATGAATTCTCATCTATGGTAGACCAATTGAAATCACATACCTTCCTATTTTTTGTGCATGCTTACCTTTTCTTCTCTTCCCCTCAAGTTCTCTCTTTCTGATCTATTCTTTGCTGTAGGTTCCTGATACTCTAGAGCCTGATACCAAAGAGGAGGAAAGCCCATTGATGGCAACTGTTAGGGGGAAGTGCATCACTCAATTACTACATCTTGGTGCCATTGATAGTATTCAGGTAATATTGCTTTTCTCTATTTCGAATTTGTTCATTTTTATGTATTCTCCTAGTGCCCCATCTTTCTCAAAAACCATATCTCTTAGGAATGATAATGTATGATTGGAAGGAAAGGGGTGTAATAAACATGTTTGGTTACAATCTCAGGGGAGGGTTATTAAGGGGTTAACATATAGTCCACTTTGGTGCAATGGGTTAAAATGCTGGTTATTAAGGGGTTAACATATAGTCTACTTTGGTGCAATGGGTTAAAATGCTCTATTTTTTTCCCTTTAACTTCTAAGTTATGATCCACTACTTTGTTTATGTACACATTTTGAGAGGAACCAAAATACATTTACTTGACAACAACTCCAAAATAATTCTTATTTAAATACTTGTTAATAAGTTTATAAGACATGGTAGTTCACACACACCATGATCATTTCCGATGAATGTGGAAAGCCAATCCCTTAAAGCCGTAATCTCCAAAGTGTCTGTACAGAAACTAGTTTTCCAAATCAGTTGTTTTCTCTACTACCTTTTTGTTTTCAGCTGTGGTGAGTGGTTGGGGAGAGGTTTGTTAATGCATCTTTTGATTTTGTGGATCAAGCAAAATGGTTTCTTGAGTCATTTTTTTCCAAAATTTGCAGAAGTACTGGAGCAAGTTGAAAGCACAACAGAAGGTTGCTATTATGGACATTATATTATCCATGTTAGAGTTTGCAGCTTCATACGATTCTTATTCAAATCTCTGGATGCGCATGCACCATATTCCCGTTGATAGGTGAGATTTTTTTATTTTTTATTTTCCATTTTATGTTCCTTCGATAAGAGTCGTGTTCTGTGATAGAACATAAGGATGTCAAAACGGGTCTGCCAGGTCCGGGCTGGGTCCGGACCCGACAGACCCGAAGATACACGGTCGGGACCAGACCCGGTCCCGACAAAAAATGGGACCAATTTCTGGTCCCGGTCCCGGCCCGTATAAGAAGCCGGGTCCACGGGTCCAAACCCGGGAAAAAGATTTCCTTTTTTTGTGTGGAAGGAATTAAACCTAGAAAAAAGTTTCCTTCTGCAAAAATGATAATCAACCACATACAATGATTTTCTTTATGCCTCCCACAATCAACCACATACACATAATTTGGAGTAAGAACAGCAACAAATGCAAACAGAAGAAAATTACCTGCATAAGGCATTGAGCAATCACTCATTAAAGAAGAGAGAGTTAAAGCAACAACTGCACCAGCGCCACTTCCTGGTAACTTCTGGGCACCATAAAAGGGAAGAAACCATGGAATTCATGAATCAAGCGGGAAAAACTAAAGAAAACCCAGTTCACCTTTTGGATTAAAACGGTGGGGATCTTCGGATCTAAAGAACCCAAGATTTAGTATCCAGAAAGATCCCTTCTTACTCTGTCTCCTACTCCTTTTCACTTTCGGACACAAAACCCAAATAAAAAACAAGGGAAAGTGCAATCAACCACAGAAAAGAAAGGACTTGTTTGGGAGGAGGATATGGTGTTTTCTTAGGTGAAAAGAAGAGAGGGGACCTGACCTCTGCCTTGAAGCTTTAATGGCCGACAAGGCATGCTCCCATTACATCTCTCTATAAAAACATAGAAAAGGATAGATGGAATGTAGGTGTAGTAGTAGCAGAAGGTGTAATTTCAATTTGTATTGGTGGGACTGGAGAGTGGGGTTTACAGCTGCGTGGTGGAAGGGAAACCAGCGTCGGATTGTCGATGAGAGGCTAATTACTTGACTGTTGGCAGGTCTCTTTATATGTGTTGTCTGGAAAGAGATGAGAGTGGTGGAAGGGAAACGATATGAGAGGCGATGAGTGGAAATGAAATCTTAGGTTTTTTTTTTAATTTAGCCGGGTCCAGATCCAAAACCCGTCGGGTCCGGGACCGGTCCCGTTTTGACACTCTACATAATAGTATCAGTACATCTTTAGCAGGTCTCCTCTAAACCTTCTTCTTCAAGAACTAACAGCAACAAGCATATCTGGATGTGTTACAAAAAACCACTTCAGGCTTTGATGCCAACAATGAGCAAGACTCTCGGGATGAAGGAATAGCAGAAGACAAATTCGTTTCTTTATCCCGTTTACAGTGTGCTGTGGCTTATTGTAGCATACATTATTTATGTTGACACCAATGCAGATGGAAAGAAAAGTGCTGATAGGTTCCTTCACCCGTTATGTTTTGGGTTTCAAAAACTCCACCACCTGCACATTTTTTTTCCATTAGCGACGATAAAGACTTCGCACGACTTTTACATCGGTTAAGGATGGGGAACTACAACATAGTTCTCGCGAGCAAAGAAGCGGTTCATTGTGTTCTAAGCAGAGTTGCAAAGTGGAGCTGAGATATGCTTTTGTCAGAGGGGAAAAAACCTTAACTGGAAGGTATTTTAACCAGCCCTTGATGAGTTTTGGTTTGGTCACCCCTACACAACAATTGAGAGACCTGCATATTCATGGCATGTGAACGAGCGTAAGCCGCGGAGAAATGCTGATGATCATCGGCTTTTATGTCAAAATTCCTTTTGGAGAGACGCAAACCTTAATCAACACTGACATGTGATTTTTGCTGATTGTAGAATCAAAGACTAGGTTTGCTATCTATTTATTTTTTAGATTTATTTTAATCACAAGATTACATATTTAGACATTTCGTTTAACAAGCATTCTCGACCGTTGCTAAACGAAATACCTAAATATGTTATTTTGTGATTAAAATAGATCTAAAAAATACTAATAGATAACAAATCTATTGCAAAAATCACATGTCAGATTAAGGTTTGCATGCTCCAAAAAGAATCTTGACATAAGAGCTCATAATCATCAGCATTTCTCCGCAGCTTACACTCGTTCACATCCCAGGAGTATGCAGGTCTCTCAATTGGTGTGAAGTACTTAAGAGGTTCTTCATAATGACCATACCAAAACTGGGCTGGTTAAAATACCTTTCAGTTAAGTTTTTTTCCTCACTAACCAAAGCATATCCCAGCTCCACGATGCTGCTTTTCTTAGAATGCAATGAACCGCTTCTTTCAACATCCTTAATCATGCAAAAATCGTGCGAAATCTCTATCGTCGGTACTGGAAAAAATATGTGCAGGTGGTGGATTGAAACCCAAAACATAACATTTATGTGAAGGAACCTATCAGCACTTTCCTTTCCATGTGTCATAAAACTCATTAGTAACTGGGTGCCGACATAAATAATGTAGGCTACAATAAGCCGCAGCACACTGTAAACTGGATAAAGGAGAAATCTCTACGAAGAAACTCGATAATAATAAAACATTTACATTTTTAATCTTTTATTAATAAATAATTAATTTCGTGCTCATGCGATGCACGAGTACGTTACATTTTTTTCCAGTGCGCATGAAATATAATCTCAATTATTTCTACAATAAGTAATTTCATCTTGCGAAATGCATCATTGTGGCCTGATCTTCGTGGCTAAAAGTTTCATGTTGGAAGGTGTTAGCCATTCATTCATGAAGAACTTCCATTTTATCGACTCAGTAAAAGCATATCTTTCTTATGCCCTGTTATGGGTTTCAGTTACTCAGACTCCTGTCTTATTTCAGGTTTACTAAAATCTGACATTTTTCTGCTTTTCTTTGTCCATTTTAACATTGGTTTTCTGCTGCATTTTTGTTTTCTTTTCATCACAATTCTTTCATGGCAGTACGCAACTGGAATCTTCTCAGTGCCTTTGTTGCGGTTCAGGGGCAGTCTAAAAGTATGTTTTTGATATTGATAATGAGCTACTCCTGCTTGCTCTACAGTAAGATTGTTTGCATTTGTCATTCGTTCTGTTTCTTTACATAAACTCTCTCTTCGTTCCTGTTTGATGGGCTATGCTTATTTGGCATTGTCAGGGTGAAATAGGTGTCTTCTTTCCATTGATATTTCTGCGATCATTGATGGTTTAGAATGTCCTGTCAACGAAAAGATAAACGTTGTTCGGTAATATTCTACTAGTCATTTTGTAGGTTTTCAGTAGTAGAGTTGATCTTTCGTTATTTGTCTTGTATACACCTTCTGATATTGTATGTTTTTTCAGGACGCTTGAGAAAGTTTGTAGGGATCCTCAAATGCTTGTTGATGTATATGTTAACTATGATTGCGATCTTGAGGCAGGAAACTTGTTTGAACGCTCGGTATGGTCTCTATTATACAGTTTTTATTTTATTCCGTAAATATTTTACCAAGACTCCTCCTAGTCACACACATAACCCCTTGTTCTCCTTTGGATCATCAAATAGGTTACCACCCTATCCAAAATAACTCAAGGAATTCAAACTGCAGATCCAAGTTCTGTTGCTGGTGCTCAGACTGCTTCAATTAGAGGTTGTCATCACTTCAGGTTGGCTTATCTGTTTCCTATCATAGAAGAGTTATCTGAATTATCAGGTTTCTTTTGTGCTGCTATTTGGCAGAAAGATTCTAGATGACTTTTTTATCCTTGACCTTTCCAGTGCCTTCTAAAATGTGCACAATCTCCGGTTGAATGGGAGAAGTTGTGCGGGGATTCAGAAAAGAAGAGCAAAAGTATATTTTCTTCTGTGGAAGAGGTTTTAGCTATAGAATCTATTGACGCAAAAGGCAAGGATGATGCGTCCAATGATTTTGGGAAGGCAAAGGCTCATAAATCTACAATGGAAGCTGCCATATCAGAGGTGATTGAGCCTGTGTTATATGCACAGCTAGCTATGCCCATATTGTTCCACACGAGAGAACTACTAATGCTCCTAATTTGTTTTGGAATAAGCTTAATTGGTTGCTCAGGGTGTGGTGTGGACTTACAGGCAGTTCCTTTATTTTGCAGTTCTTATGCGGAATAGTCGCAGTCAATCCATTAGGAGTCTCATTGTCGACTGCATTGTTCAGGTACATATTATTACAGAGATAGGGCGTGGGGAGGATGATTTTTTGCCTCGAGGATCTGTGCATTTGAATTATCGCACGTCTCATTTCTTTCTGAAATTAAAGGGATGGTGTCTTGCAGATGATCAAATCAAAAGTTGGAAGCATAAAGTCTGGATGGTGTAGCGTTTTTATGATTTTCACAGCTGCTGCAGATGATAAACTAGAATCAATTGTTGAAAGTGCCTTTGAAAATGTTGAACAAGGTAGGAAAGCTTCTTTTATTCCTTTTGGTACTACATTTTCCTTGAGTTACTATCATCTGTGTTATGTTTTCAATTTAGCATATTTAATTCATTGGACATTTTGCAGTTGTTGGAGATTGTTTTATGGACTGCGTTAACTGTCTTATCAGGTTTGCCAATAATAAGACTTCTCACTGTATAAGTTTGAAGTCTGTTTAACTTTGATGATCCCGTGCAGTACAATTCTTCAAGTGTTGAAGGTTCTTCTGACTGCTGTGGCATCAACAAAATTTAGTGGTGTGTTGTTCAGTATGCTATCATTCTTAGTGTTTCCCTTATGTTTGCTGAAACAAATTTATTTGATATTATGCTTGGTTTTAGGGTCTAATGACAATGTGCGACAGGTTTATCACTTTGTCCATGTGATATTATGTTGGACTAGTGTCTCATAAACCTGGAAATCTAGGGCTGTAAGCTAATGCCTAGTGTATTTGGAATTTGGGTTTGGATATGATTAGAGGACCATAAAGGTTGGTAGCAAATGGTTTTTGAAACAAACCATTTTCCTGCAAACGAGGAATTTAGGGGCATTGATGGGTGCCCTTTTTGAAAAATATATTATTATTATTATTTTCCCTTATAACTCTTCAAATACTGGGCTTAAACATCTGTTTTAAATGCAGTTCATGGGGAGCCTTTGGTGGGAGTCATCAGAATCTGCTATAATATAGCTTTGCACAGGTTCTTGTTCTGAAGTCATCTTTGATGGTTTCATGTTTTCTACTTGGAGTAGCAACTATAATTCTCTTTTTGATGTGTAGCAAGAGCCCTATAAACCAGGCAACATCCAAGGCAATGTTGACACAGATGATCAGCATAGTATTCAGGAGAATGGAGACTGATCCTGTATGTAATCTAAGTCTTCTAGTTTTAAATGTCTATTTCTATTATCTGTCAGGAAGAGTAGGGAAATACTTAGTTATTCATTGTTACAACTAATAAGCCCATGATGTCTTGCAGCAAAGTCAGGTCTCTATTTCATCTGGTTCAAATGGAAATGCAGAAGCTGCATCAGCAGAGAAATTGACTGCAAAAGTTGAAGAAACTCCAGCTGCTGATCAAAATGAGGAAGGAATGAGTTTAGGAGACGCACTTAACCAGATCAAAGAAACTTCATTTGCATCTGTTAAGGAACTTCATAATCTCGCAGGTGGTGCGGATATCAAGGTGTGCCTCTTCATGTGTTGGCATATTATTACTATTAATGTTATTATTTTAACAATCATGATTTTTGCGTTATAATACCCATGCTTGATTAGTGTCTATTGCTTGTTTTAATCATAGTCAAAGGTAAATACGGTTAATTTCATATTACTGGAATATACCAGTTGATTTAAATTGCTACTGCTAGGTCTTTGTAAAGCTTTAACCTCGGATTTTTGTTGGTCATATGAAGGTCCTTTCAATGTTTTAGGGTTTGGAGGCTGTTCTTGACAAAGCAGTGCATACAGAAGATGGTAAAAAGATTACGCAGTATGGATATGAAAATATATTGTGAACACCAGTTTCTTCTATTTCTTGCATAGGACCATAGCTGATTTTGGTTGGTTGAAACTGTTAGGGGGATAGACCTTGAGAGCATGAACGTAGCGCAGCGTGATGCTTTACTGGTGTTCCGCACCCTATGCAAGGTTAGGTTTCTCGGTATTCATTTTCACGTAGTTTTGTGTTTAGATCCTTGTTTATAATATTCTTGATTGTAATGTCTGCAGATGGGTATGAAAGAAAATGATGACCAAAACGAGGATTGTCTCTAGAGCTTCTTCAGTTTACTTCATAACAATACAGTCCATGAACAGGTCCTCTGGTAAAGGATTAATATGTCAATCCAGGGTCAGTTGTTTGGTTGATACGGCGGAGATTGTTGGCCTTACGAAATCTCCATTGGTCGTTCTGATGACTATTGTGGTCTTTCAAGGTTAAAGAACACAATTCAGTAATTAGGGTAATCACTTTAATTTCGTGCATTAATTCCATAGGGTAGTCAACGACCTGTGGTGTAAAATCGATCTTATAATTATTCATTTTGAAATTTGTATTTTTTTTTAACATGTTACATTACTCGCTAATTGACATTTGATAAAAAAAAATGCATATTATCAATCACATTCAAACTCGAGAAGTTGTTTTTCCCATTTTGTTTGCCTTTTGTTTTGAAGTTTTGTGTAATTTTCAATTACTTTTTATTCCGTTTGCCTTACTTTTGCATTACTTTTAAATGTTTCGGGTAGATTTGCGACAATATAATTATACGTGGATTGTCAAAGTAAACACCGTATTACTTTTTCAACGAGAATAAAACTTTTGGATCTTTTCTTTTGATTTGACCCTTAATTGAATTTTCCACGGACATAATCATTCTATTCAAATAATCATTTTAATTTAGCTCCTCGCTAATAACATGATTTGAAAGTTAAGTCTAACAATGTGATTTTTTTTATAAATATTTTCTCGTTGACATGACACGCTACGTCATATTATTTTTATTAAAAAAATCCAAAAAAAATCAAGAAAAAAAGTAAAGAATTTATAAAAATGATAAATGTTTATAAACTGTAAAAAATTAATAATAACTGAGAAATAAAAATAAAATCACAAGTTTGGACACAGGACTCTCCATATGTTAGTAATAAAAATGATCCACAAATATTGAAACTTATTAGCAATATATATATATATACATATGACTATCTATTAGTAATTAACAAATTCATGAGGAAATAGTTTTCGTATCAGTAGTGTTCTAAAAAAGCGACCAAGCCATCATTTCATCCCAAACGTTCCTCTCTTGGTCAGGGTCAATAGTACTAACTACTAGTAGTAATTAATTAAAGGTTCTCTTCTTAATTTCATGCATTAGCAAGTTCTATAAAGAATCATTTTTTATCCTTCATTTAGTTTTCTGTGTTACTTTTGTTTTTAGAAATTGCTTGGAATTCAAACCAAATAAATTTCAAGATTTTAAGGTTTAAGTAGAGTTTAACGGTATTTAGATCGAGTTTTTATAAAATATTTTTTCTTACCTAAAATATAAAATTTTATCTAATTTTGTATGTTTCTTTATATATATATATATATTGATAAATATAAAAAATAAAAATAAAGATAATAATACCCTATTGAAGAAATGTATAATGTTTAAGAGTTGATTTGTGAAATTTGAGCTAAATCCAATACGAAATCAAAAGTTATACACATTTGAAATTTTAATTTTTAAAATAATTTATATTACAATAAAAAAAACCTTAGACTTAAATCCTAATTTTAAGTTTGAAAATATGTAGACTTATTATAAATATAATTAGTATTCTTTTTAATAGCTATTGTAGTAATTAATTAATTAATTCATTGATTAATTACTAGATTAGTCACCTGGTCCTGGAGTATTGTTTTTTTTTTTGGGTTTGTGGGTGACAGTTGGGAAACAGAAATAAAAAAAAGGGAGATCACATCATTGTCCTTTGAGTGATTGCCACCAATCCAACGGTCCAAAACTCACAAGTGTCACCTGGTCCGAGCCAAGACACACCCCCCTCTGCTCCATTTTTAATTTCCAAAGTTTACATTTTCCGAGAAAATGCCGTAATTTTCTCATCAACCAAGAAAACCCAACGAAAATAGTTATAAAAGAAAAAAGAAAAAAGAAAAAAAGTAAAAGAAAGTCACCAGTTAATACTATGAGCTATTGGGCCTTTGGGTAGTGGGCCTTGGCTTAGTTTAGTAGCTTATAGTATTACTATATATATTTGTAAGCATGGAATTGCAGGAATCAATCAATGAAAATGAATTAATCAAATCCCTATTTGTCTATTTCCTTCCTTTCTCCACTGTTCTGCTTCTTCTTCTCCCTATTTCTCAATCTTATCTATCAATTTCTACTGTCAATCCCTTATCTTTGCAGTAACAATCTTTCACCAAGAAAAAGATTTTTACACATTAACATCATCAACAAACAACCATACAACAACAACAACACCCTTCCTTCTGTTCTTGCTCGTGAGATCTCCTCTAAGCTGTACCTCACATTTTCAGCTGATTCATTTCTGTCATGATTACAAAAATCTCTCAACTATTCTGTAAATGTGATTAAAAATAGGACGACCCAGTTCTTCAATTTCTGATATCTCACCAAAATGTTCTTAAAGATTCCAACTTTTCACCTCTTAACACCTCTGAAACACCAAACCTTTGGACCTAAACACATTCTCTACAGACCCATCAGATCCACCACAAAAACTTGACAGCTTTCCTTCTCCTCGTAGCCATATGTAAAGAAAGGTCACTTATTCCTACCGGTTTTGGACAGTCCTGCTCTTCAATGGCTGTGCATTAGTTCACACTCTGTCTAATTGCTAATTCTCGCCATGTTTAGGCAAATCTTTAGTAAGCTCCCCAAGAAATCTTCTAAAGCTGACTCAAGTGAGTTGACTCGGACCGAGTCACCATCTGCTCCGCGATCCAACGGGTCAAGCAACAGCTCAGCTGCTAAATCATCCAACGTGCCAAAGCGGAGCGCTTCATCTGCAGTGTTTCCTGCAAGCGTGGTTGCTGGGATTGAGCCTCTAGTGCCATTTAAGGATGTGTCCAATGCAGAGAAAATGAACCTCTTTGTAAGTAAAGTGAGCTTGTGTTGTGTAACATTTGATTTCACTGACCCGACTAAGAATACACTGGAGAAGGATGTTAAAAGACAAACTTTACTTGAGCTTCTCGAGTTTGTGGCATCTGGGTCTATGAAATTTAGTGAGCCTGCTATTCTAGCTATGTGTAGAATGTGTGTTATCAACTTATTTAGGGTCTTCCCACCGAACTACCGGACTAATTCCACAGGTGGGAGTGAAAATGATGATCATGATGAACCTATGTTTGATCCAGCATGGCCACACTTGCAGATTGTATATGATTTGTTGCTTAGATTTATAACTTCTTCGTGCTTAGATGCTAAAGCAGCAAAGAAGTATATAGACCATTCGTTTATATTGAGGTTGCTTGACTTGTTCGAAACGGAGGATCCAAGGGAAAGGGAGTGTTTGAAGAATATATTGCATAGGATTTATGGAAAATTTATGGTACATAGGCCATTTATTCGTAAATCTCTAAGCCATATATTCTATTGGTTTATGTTTGAGAACGAGAAGCATAATGGGGTTGCTGAGTTGTTGGAGATTTATGGAAGTATAATTAGTGGATTTGCCTTGCCGTTGAAGGAGGAGCACAAGATTTTCTTGTGGAGGGTTTTGATTCCTCTGCACAAGCCAAAGTCTGTTGGGGTTTACTTCCAGCAGTTGTCATTTTGTGTAACACAGTTTATTGAGAAGGAGCCCAAATTGGCAAGCGTGGTGGTTAAGGGGATATTGAAATACTGGCCTGTAACTAATAGCCAGAAGGAGGTAATGTTCATTGGTGAGTTGGAAGA
This sequence comes from Viola odorata, assembly GCA_963691705.1. Taxonomy (NCBI): domain Eukaryota; kingdom Viridiplantae; phylum Streptophyta; class Magnoliopsida; order Malpighiales; family Violaceae; genus Viola; species Viola odorata. Next base: position 1,992,349 of record OY829546.1, read on the forward strand.
GATTTTGGAAGCAATTAATATGGTAGAATTCCAAAAGATTATGGTCCCATTGTTTTGGCAGCTTGGATGCTGCATTAACAGTTCCCACTTCCAGGTACTTACTGCTTTCAGTTGTTGATGTTTTATTCCCTCCTTTCCTTGGCAATTGCAGTCTCAGCATCTTAGTTTCTCGCATTTTTATCTTTCTGCCTTTTCCCATGTGCTGCTAACACATTGTCAACAACATAGAAGAACTGCTTTACTGAGCTGCATAAAGGGCTTCTCATGTCTATTATTGTGTACTGTTTAACTTGTTTCCTCTATTCTATTTAGAATTGCTGTCATTGCGTCATATCAAAGTGTTTCTTGTAGATACGTTATATAGGTTCAAAGAAAGTATAAATATGGCATGTTCTATAGTATAGGTTTGGCTATGGCAAGCTGTAGGAAATTAGAAGCACGGCTTTCTGCGCGGATTTGATGAACATTGAGCATTTACATAGCATTTGGCTGTTCGGGTTACACCAAATGGATGCCAATTAAACTTTTAACTACCATTTTGTGGATACCCCTTTTAGCATTTTGGCTTGCTCTCTGCCCATCACAGTGGCTTAATGTCAAAGTGGTTTTTTTCAGTAATGGAAATTTCATGGCCTGAAATTCTAGCTATGTAATGGCTACAACAATTTAGCGTCTTTCTCCAGATTGGGGAGATCACTTTTTGTAATTGTCTTGATCCACTCATATCATGCAGTTTCTCCATGTACTTGATGGATTCTTACTTAATGCAGACTTCTTGCTATAAGGGTTTTGGTTGGGTAGACTAAAGGTGCCTCTTGTACTTATGGTTTGGGTTTGAAAGTTCTTGTAACTGTTGATGTGCAGTGGAATTTTTTTGTTCTCTGTATTTGCTTCATTCTTTTCGCTCGCTGTGCATTTGCTATAGTTTTTTACATCTATTGCCCTCTTTTGTTTCAGGTGGCAGAAAGAGCACTTTTCTTGTGGAACAACGACCAAATTGTTAACCTGATAGCCCATAACCGGCACGTGATCTTGCAGATCATTTTTCCAGCATTAGAGAGGAACACTCACAGCCATTGGAACCAAGCGGTGCTCAACCTAACTCTAAATGTGAGAAAACTGTTCTTCGAGATGGATGAACTGCTGTTCCAATCCTGCCTTGACCAGTTTAAGGAAGACGAAGAGAAGTTAAGCATGCTCGCTGAGAAGCGAAAGGAGGCATGGCATCGACTGGAGATGGCAGCCAGTCTCAAGCCGATAACCGGAAAAACTGCTGTTTTGGTAACTCCCATAACAACCGCAATTGCTTGCTAAGGTCCCGCTCTTGTGCTGCTGCTCTTTGTTATTGTTGTTCTTTTTCCTTATCTAATCTCTGAAGTAGTGGGGAGGCACAAATGTATAATTTGACGTGGTTGGGGTTGTAGGATTCTTTTTGGATGGTCCTGTAAACAGCCAGATACTGTAACTTGAAACCTGTTTTTATAATTTATTTCTTTAGCTTATTGACTTGTGAGGATTTTTTATTGCTTCCTTTGGGCAAAGGTTAAGGAAACCTACTCCTCTTGCAAACACAAATTTCAACTATTTTTTTTTATAAATCGAGCTCGAGATCTATGTTTTGCAAGAAATATCACAGAGCTACAGGTTCGTTGGTAAATACGAATTTCTAATCGGTATATACAGCTTTCAATTTGATGCTAGTCTCATCAGCCCTTCTTTTCTTCATTCATCCTAGGACGACTAGGAAAATAAATCATGAAATCAACTTTAAAATACTGGGAATAATAATAACAAAAAAAACTCAACCTCGAACAAGCTCTTCGTATGTACTAATTTTTCATAAAAAAAATCGAAATCAGCAAATTTATTACTCAAAAAATGAGATCACTCGTATCAACCACCTACTCTAATATGCTTTTACTCTGGTTTTTGAAACGGCCAAAAAATCAGAAATTCAAAATACAAATTTTAGGCTGAACTAATCTACTGTATTAAACTTCTTAAATACAACGGGCCTAAAGCCCAAGCAATGATCGCCCTGGGACATAAGGATCCATTCGCGTGTCGCGCCTAGCTGGTTCCACTTTCTAGAAAAAAACCAGCACCAACTCTCGTGACAAACCGATGCAAATAAAATTGTCGTCTCCTCTTCATTGAGTCTTTTATCTCTTTCAGATTAGTTTTCTAGGGTTTCTATTTGCCCGTGTATCCATAGGAGTCGAGCTTAACACAGACACCTCTCTCCCTCGCTCGCTTCGTCACTCTCAGCTGCTCCAATCTCGCATCAGGTACGCGTTGTCGCTCCACTGGCTGGTTGATTTTGTAATCGGCTTCCTACAGTGATTTTGAATTCTGTTTCCCAATGTTTTTCAACTCCAGCACTTGTTTATCTATGGCGCTCCGCTTTTGAATCGAATCTTAGCTCTTTGAATTAAGTGTTAGCTGTTTATGTAACTGAAATTTGATTTTTCTTTGTTATGTGATGATTTTTTATTTATGGATTTTATAAGCTTCGGTATGCCTGATTGGAGGCTTGGGTAAAAACTGATTAGATTTTCGTATTTTTGTCTTTTTTTTAGACGGTTGTTTGTTGTTGTTTGATGCTGAGTCTAATCGGGGGGGAATCTTGAGAGCGTCCATTTCTTGACAAATTGTTACAGCTTTTTGGTTGTGTCAGGAGGATTCTCTGTACCGTGCTTTGAGACTTCCTGCAGTTTACTGGATGATGGTTTTCCCTGTTGTGTGATACTGTTTCAGGTTTTTATTTGCCATGTTGTTTATACCTTTTTTGTTCATAAGCTCGTTTTCTTGACGAAATCAGTAATAGCTCTAAAACTTGACACTGGATGCTTTTTTAAGTTTATCATGCTAATGCTTTTTACAATTTTTATTTGTTTTATGTTGTGAGTGTCAAGGACCTTATTTCATGTTATTGCAGTGCAGGTTATATGATACTTGGAAATTATACATGATGTCCAACAATCTTGTACCACAGCAATTATCCATGCATGGTGTTGAAACGGGTCAGCTGGAACAGTTTCCAAACAAGGTAGACTCGTCTATGCAAATGGGATTGATGAAACCAGGAAGTAATGATCCCGCACAACAGTTGTCAGTGCCAAACAATCTGATGGGACCAGCTTCTGGCCGTTTGCTATCCCAGCAGATGTCAATGGCAAACAACCAAGCTCAGCTCTTGCAACCTATGCCCAATGGTAATCTTTTGCAGAGGCTGCCAATGACGAATTTGGGACGCATGGATCTGCACGCACATAATATGGCTTCAACCCAATTAATGATGCCTAACAGGCAGTTTGGAGAGATGGAAGCTATGTTTAACAGTGCCGGAACACAGCAAATTTTGACCCCAAATAAGCGGAAATCACCAATGGAACCGACATCAAACAGTTCCCTCTCACAGAAGTTGTTGTTGTCTAACATAGGAGCAGCACACATGGAACATAGGCCATGGTTGCAGCAAACATCAGCACCCCAAAAAATACCTGCACTAATGCAACCTGTTTCTAGCTCTTCTAGTGCGCAGCGACCGACGCAAGCACCATCTAAGAGATCCAATCCTAGTAAGTCTGGCCCTCAGCAGTTACCAGTTCAGAAAAAGCAAACCATTCAATTCCAACCTTCTCCAAAGTGTCAAAGTGAGTCAAATGACTCTATGAGATCCAAACTTAGGCAATCACTTGCGGATGCACTGACTTTGGTTTCTCAGCAGGAGAATAAACCTTCAAGTGCTGAGAACAACTCTCTAGGTGAGGCTACTAGCTCCCCAGGGCAGGGACAGGGAAATCCTCATGCAGTAAGATTGACTTCTGGCACTGCTGGTACCATTGACCATAACATTGAAACTCTCAAGGAATCTATGGCCATCAAAGAGGATTCCCTGGCACGAAATTATTATGATGGCCAGAATTCTGGGCAGGAATCCAGCAGTATATTTCATGATGAGGATGCTTCATTTAGTGACAGTTTTTTTGTTAAAGATGAACTGTTGCAGGGAAATGGGCTCTCCTGGATAATGGAAGCTGATGCAATTATGGGGGAGAGGAAGGACATTGAAGCAACCCAGAAAAAGCAGGATAGTGGTGCAGGAGTTCAAACTGCTGAGGATCCTAAAATTTTGGCAACCAAAATTGAGGCAGAGCTCTTCAAATATTTTGGAGGAGTGAACAAGAAGTACAAAGAGAAGGGCAGATCTCTCTTGTTCAATTTGAAGGATCGTAGTAATCCTGAACTAAGAGAACGAGTTATGTCTGGAGATATCCCCCCTGAGCGACTTTGTTCAATGACCGCAGAGGAACTTGCATCAAAGGAGCTTTCTGAATGGCGAATGGCAAAAGCAGAGGAGCTTGCTCAAATGGTGGTTTTGCCTGATGATGTTGATGTTAGACGTCTAGTGAAGAAAACACACAAAGGTGAATTCCAAGTTGAAGTTGAACATCAGGATAGCATTTCGGGGGATGTGGCTGCTGCTCCAAGTTCAGTCACTCAGGTCCGACCAAAATTGAAGCAGAGAGAGGCATCTCCAACTTCCAAACCCAGGCAAACAGGCCAAAAGTCATTGAAACTGGATTCCAATGGTGTCGAGAAAAAATTAGGAGACAAGGAGATTGATTGCACTATAACAATTCCTTCTAGTGAAGGGGCTGATTTGATGCAAGGGCTCATGGTGGATGATGAATTGAAGGATGTAGATTTTCTTCCTCCAATTGTCTCATTGGATGAGTTCATGGAATCTCTTGACTCGGAACCACCATTTGAAGGTTTGCCTGTCGATGCTGCTGGGAAAACAACACCTGTGTCTGACAAGGATGGTACAGAAGTTGGATCAGATTCAAAGTCTCCTAACAAAACCTCAAGCAGTCCTGTTGATACAACTCCTGACAAACCTGATAATATTGGTGCGACAGACACAAAATTGGGTGATGGGAAATCCTCTGACAGTCATGGAAAGCCTGAAGTCACACAGGCCAGTACTGCACCAAAAGGTGAGCTTGTCTGGGAAGGCTTACTTGAACTGACTATTTCATCCACAACCTCGGTCATTGGTATCTATAAAAGGTATGCAATTTTTCACGATTATTGGAATCATAACAAGATGTTCTATGCTGCTGTAGTTTTCTGCAATTTTTATGGCCTGGGACGCAAAACACAGGGTTATTTTCACTAGGTTTTGTTTCAGAGTTGTGGAATAAACTTCACTTTTATCATCCAATTAATACACATTTTGCTGAATTTTGGCTGTGTTCTCAAATCTAGTTCATAGTGGCTTTAAATGTGTGCGGTCTTCTGAGTGGGCATTTTCTTTAGTTTTTTATCTGTTTCTTTTCTGATTTTTCTTTTTTCATCCTTGTAGTGGCGAGAAGGCAACTGCTAAAGAGTGGTCGGGCTCTGTCGAGATCAAGGGGAGAGTCAGACTTGATGCATTTGAGAAGTTCCTACAAGAGCTCCCCATGTCCCGAAGTCGTTCTGTCATGGTATATCAAGTCTCTTTCAACTGTACTAGATTCCAGTTGTGTTACTTCTGTTCAAAAGTGGGGATGATTTCATTAATGACACTTTCCTGTTTCTGCAGCGTGGTGCCTTTTCTTTTAATTGTTAATTCCATTTATCTTAGGCTAATTAGAATCTGCATGAATGGTTTGGATAGGGGAAATTTTAAATTGATATAGCTAACTAGATGATTCGTGCCATTGCATCGAGAAGGAAACTGATAACCCAAGGCAATGAGACAAGTAAGAAACTTGTTGCAGGCTCTCAGAAAAGCTGCTACATCGGTAGTTGGCTGTGAAGCAAGATCAAGTAAAATGCCTTGATTTGCAGCCTGTACATGAACGGAGGATGATTGAGGTTTCTTGATCAGGCCAGGAAACAAATTCCATGTGTCCAATTTTCAACATTTACAATTTTGGTTATTTGATTGAGTTGATGTATAAAGATCTTGATGTACATGAAATGTAATTATCCAACGGGATACAGTGTGCCCTTTTGGGTTAGGGAGACGTTCCTCAAATAAAATAGCGCAAATATAAAGCAGATGACATTACATTTATTCAGGTTTTAAATCTGGCCCAGAATCCTAGAATTGCTTCAAAACTATGCTCAGGAATTGGAAATAATGCTTCTTAGGGCATTTAAAATCCTTCAAGTATACAAAATCCTTAGAGATGAAATTTTTGAATTTAGCATTTTGTATTTTAAGCAGGTGTACTGATAAAAGATTGTTACTTTTTTTTTCCTTTTGCAGGCTATCCACTTATTTTGCAAGGAAGGATCTAGTGAAAGTGAGAGAGGAAGCCTTAATGAGGTAGTAAAAAAGAAGATGCGTTATTATGTTTGATTTGACTTTTGATTATTATTATTAGTAGTAGTATTCAATTCCTGGTTTCTAATTTGGCCAGGTGGCAGAGTCATATGTTGTGGACGGGAGAGTGGGATTTGCCGAGCCAAGTCCTGGAGTGGAACTCTATCTATGCCCGCCTCAATCCAAGTCACGTGACATGCTCGTGAATGTCCTACCGAAGGACCAAACTGATGCCCTAAATGCTATTGATAACGGCCTAATTGGTGTTATTGTATGGAGAAAAGCTCATGTAATATCACCCAACTCTGCATCCCACCATAAACATAACTCCAAAAAACACACCACTTCTAGGAAACCACAATCCCATGAAAAGCAAACTAGCACCAACGTGAGTGCCAATGTGAATGTCACTACTAGACACCCTCTGGTTCCGCGCAGCTCCGGACCTCAACCCGATGATGAGGAGGATGATGTCCCACCTGGGTTTGGTCCGCCTGCTGCTCGGGATGAGGATGACTTGCCTGAGTTTAACTTTTCCGGTGGTGGTGGTGGTGGTGGTGGTGATATGATGCCGAGACCTAGGTTGTCGCACCAAAACCCAAGAGTGGCTCCCATTAACCAACCTCAAGCATTAGCTCGTCCTTCAGAGCAAATGAGGGAGCTTGTACATAGATATGGGCAGTCTAACCCTAGTGCCCCTGCCCCTCCCCCTCCTTTGAACAGAGGTTATGGGGTTGCAGTGCAGCCTTGGGATGATGATGATGATGATGATGATGATATGCCGGAATGGCGCCCGGAAACCAATGCCCCACTTCAGAATTTACAACCACCGTCAGTTCATCTACTCGGCCAGCAGCCAAATCTGCGAGCCCAAATGGTCCAGCAACCAATGACAGTAAATGCTTTTCATGGCCAACAGAATGTTGCTTCTTGGCGGCAGCAGCAGCAGCAGCAGCAAGGCGCCTGGGTTGTTCCTCCTAGCTCTAATGACCATCCTATTTACCAGACTAATGATGGTCAAGCATACGGAGGCCCGGCTCAGCAGCAGGCGGCTTGGAGTAGAGATGCTACTAGAAGTAGGGGTTTTTGATGAGTTGTATATAGTAATGGCTAGAAATATCGTTTTGTTTTCCTGTTAGAGTAGTTAAAATTTTCTTTGTAGTTAAATGTTTTGGTACCACCCAAAATCATTAGTGTAAAACAATACAAAGCAGAACCTGTTCGTGGGTTTTCTTTTTCTTGCTGTCTGTTGATAATTATGGAAATTTTGAAGGGAATGCTAAGAAAGAAACTTAAAACGAAAAATCTGAAAGATGGGTGTTTATCGTTTGGTGCTCAACAACTTCCTTTTTTTGTTTTTAACATTAAATACAAGTCATAAGTGGATTAGGTACAGAGGAGAGAAGAAATACATTACAAGCAATTACAATTTTAACAATCCCTTTGCACCCTACCTCCCTTCTACTAGAAATGGAAACCAATTACATGAACCAGCCATTAAGGAAATGGACAACATCCATCAGAAAAAACAAAGATTACAAGAGCTTTAATTTTGAGCCTAGCTTCAGCCGCCCAGGGCTCGCTTGAGTCCTGCTCGTTGCTCCTGTGTCAATCTCGTAGGGAACTTCACATCGAACTTGATCCTCAAATCGCCTCTATTGCCAGGTTCCTTTGCGATAGGCATACCTTCCATGGCAACAACAAGCTCATAACCAGGACTTACTATATCATGCACAGGAATCGATAGGCTGCGCCCGTCGAGTGTCGTGACATTAACTGTAGTTCCCCCTAGCGCGTCCGCTAGAGATATCCTGTTGTTCATCAACAGATCATTGCCATCTCTTTTGTAAACATCATGAGGTTTCTCATCAATCACAAATACAAGATCTGCTGGAAGCTGATTCAACTGCTCATTCCCTTTATCTGGGAATGTAATCTTTGTTCCCTTCTTCCACCCAGGCTTTACGTCGATGCTAAGTATCTCCGTTTCTTGAACTTGACGCCTGTTGAGACCCACATTCAAATGCAATCAATCAAAAACACGAAGTGTGATACTTATAAGAATCACAGCAGCAGAAAATGTAAGAACAGATTGCAGATAATAAGATTGCATCACAAATATAAATGATCAAGTACTGTTTTCCAAGTAGCCTGGCCAAGTTGTTAAAGATCATTCTAGTGGTTTGACTATAACCCATGTCATAAAAAAGACCAAATTTCAAAGAAGACCAAAAATAAGAGAGGAGGAGCGAAGGAGAAAAATTACCCATGAACATCGACTACAGTTCTTGATATCTTCATTTTCCTTGTTGATCCAGAGTACAATTCCTCCAGGCTGCAAGGCAACTTACTTTCGACGGGTGGTGGTTTCCTTGGCACAGTTCCGTCGCTGTATGTTCGAAAAAGATTTTCACTCCCACCAAATCCCCCAAACATACCTCCTCCTCCATCTGACTGGAACCTCATAGACCTCCCCATCGGCCCTGATCCGAATCCGAAAGGACTGCTCCCAAAGAACTCTGCAAAGATATCCTCCGCATTCCTCGGATTAAATTTAAAGCCATTCGACCCACTACCACTCCCATGGAATCCACCACTCGCCGATGGTGGTGCTTCTTTCAATCCTTCTTCACCATACTGATCGTAAATTGCTCTTTTTTGTGGGTCACTCAAAACCTGGATTCACACAATCATGAAAAAATATAAACCAAACATCACCATCTTCCAAGCAAAGCAATCTAATCCCATTTTTGCATTAACAAAATCTCATGTCTTTGGGCTCCATTTAGCTAATAATGAAATGCAGGAGAAGGAAAACTTCGACAAAAACCAAAATTATAAATCACATTTCTTCTCGAAAACAAGATATATACAATCTAAAGAGAAGTAAAAGGAAAAGACATGCCTCATAAGCTTCAGAGATCTGCTTGAATTTGGCTTCAGCTTCCTTCTTATCATTTGGGTTCTTGTCAGGATGCCATTTCATTGCCAATTTCCTGTATGCCTTCTTTAGATCATCATCTGTTGCATTCTTCTCCACATTCAATACATTATAGTAATCCACCCCCATCTCTCTCTCTTCTTAATTCCAAATGACCCAACAAAACTATATCTATCTAACTATCTGATCTCTCTACACATAATCACCAATTAGAATTCAAGTAATGAACTTTTCACCATAAACCCATATCACCAAAACTTCCCTTTTCTCCAAAAGCTCTCACCTTTTCCAGTTATCAAAACATGATCTTTACATTTACAACATTAACCTGATTCTGACCACCTGACATGAACTACATTAACATCGTCAATGTAGATTTAGGTGGGAATTGAAAGGAATTTTATTTGCGGGTGGTTCTTCTGTTTTTTCTTGCTGAATGAAAAAGATGGAATCTCTTTTTTTTGTCTCTGAATTGTTGTTTTTGGTTTTTGGTGGTTTTTGGGCAAAGACCATGTTTTATGGTGATATGGGAATTTAACAACCGGAAATGATGGGAATTGTAGCAAAAATACCTCCGGTCTAAAAACATTTTCGATGGTCACTGCCACGTCATGCGGTGTCGGTAGTCGTCGTCAAGACCTTGTAATCATAACAACTAATTGATTTCTTTATGCTGGTCAATACATCATCACATACTAAATTAAATTTCATCAAAGTAAAAACTTGAAATTCAATAATACAAATGAAATATGGGCATGCTAGGTAACTCATTGATTGCTATAAATGATAAATTATCAGTAGAATTTCGAATTCGGATTCACCTCCTCTTATTTACATTTATATACTCAAGAAATAAACCATTGTTGACCCCAACGATCAACCTAAGACTAAAAAAGAGAAGAACCAGAAACCGAATTGAAGAACCACTACAACAATTAGCTGGATCAATAATTGATATTATTCAATTGACATGTTCTTACATTTGACTTTAACAGATAAACACAAGAATCCATGAAGGGGGGAAAATCTAACAGGTGGGCTCATTTAAGATTGGCACCTGACTAGAACGTATTCTTTTAGATTCCACAACTTCAGGAAAGATCGTACTTGAAGAAATGAGATCATGCAAGAGGGACGGGCATACTTTCCTTCAGTTCTGCATTCAATTTCTCAACATACTACAAATATCCATTGCTCCATCATCCATGTTCTAACTACTAAGTGAAAAAGTATATACCATGATTGATTGCCTATGGAAAGCAAATTATGAACATCAAAGTCGGAAAACATAAAGATGCAATTTCCATCCTCTAGGGCTTTTGGAAGTTTTCTTTTTTTTCCCCACAAATAAAGGCACCCATATCTGCAAGATCCTGACAAAAAATTAATCTGTAAAATTGCAGGTGAAAAGAGGATGTGTGAAAGTATACTTTGACTAATAAGTCTATAAATTCATTACAATTGCTATGGTAAAGAAGAAATCTGACCAGATTCAGGATGTTACAGTCTTGTGTAATTCAGGGCTGCAAAGTGCAACATTCATCCAGCTCACCTATTTTCTCAAAGCCAAGAATTATTTGCTTAGGCATCAACCAAAGCAATACGCAGATTCTATAGTTCAAGTGTTTACTGTTTGTGTAGAATTTTTTTAGAAAGTTTGGGGGTTTAAATACAGATGTTCTGGTGTGCAATAGCAACGATCCTCATCCACAACCAAACAAGGACAAAGAGTAGGATGAAATGGAGAAGAACAGATAATTATCTTATATCATTTTGAACTGCCTTGGAGATGTCTAGATTCTCCACTCCATCATCCTGAAGCCGTATTCGCCGGCAAATGTGTCTGAAAACGGTGCAAGAACATTAGAAGTCGTCAGGTACTAACAACAACGAACATGGTAAAAGCACATAAACAGCATCTAAACTGATGGTACAATCACACTCAGGGTGATAGTACAAAGAACATGAGGGAAGAATGATTTACCTCTGGAAGTTGCATTCACTGCAGGAAAATGTTTCAGAAATCACGTCCTGTGAAGCGTCATCCCTCTTCTAGTTTAGCTCCCGGTGCATAACACCTTTAAGACAATATTCATGGATATAAGTTACAGAGTAGATATTGAAGTAGAAGAAAACTTAAAATGTCATCCCAAAGATCATTGCTTTTACCTTTCAAGTTCTATATGTGTAGAGCACAACATATTTGAGCTATGTCAATTCTTTATGACTGATGCAGCATTTAAATGTTCCCAGATGCATATGATTCATGATGTGGAAAGGAGCATGGCATGCTCCAGCCTTCTTACCCCTTAGCATGCATCAACCCAGATGTGCCTTTTTTGCAATTCGTTTTGCACTTTACAAGCTCCATAATTTTACTAACCTCACGGCATCTCTCTATCCAACCATTTGATAGAGCTCGGTTAAGGATTGCTAAAGTTACTCGATCAGGTTCACACCCTTCCACTATCATGAATCTCAGCAATGAAATGATGCTCCTAAATCCTCTTCTCTGCAACATGGCTTCCAATATGGTATTATATATTCCAATAGTTGGAGTGAGCCCATCCTCCAGCATCTTTGCTCTCAGCTTTAGAGCAATTGATATATTCCCTCCTCTGCAATAGCCACTGATAAAGGAACCATATATAAAATTATCTGGTTTCAGTCCCTGGCTATGCATGTCCAACAACAATCGACTGACCATAAAATTATTTTGAGCTCTCATAGCAGCATGGATAAGAATGTTATATGAAATCACATCAGGATGAGATGCAGAGTCTTTAAAACCTTGAAAAATCTTATATGCAGTTTCAAGTAACCCAACCTTGCAAAGTTTGTCGAGTACTACATTTAAGGTGATTGTATTTGGACTAGGACCAACATGCATCATGACATTTAACAGCTTCAAACAATCTGAAGTATTTCCTACTCTGCCAAAATATTGGATCAAACAAGTTAAACCAGCAACATCTAGCTCAATACCTTCATGGTTCATATGATACAAAACCCTTTGAATCATCGCAGAGTTTTGCAGTTCACATGCCATGGACAAAATTGTGTTAAAAGAAACCACATCAGGCCTGTCTGCACTCCACTTAAACTGGTTGAAAAGCTCCAAAGACTTTTCAACCATGTTTTCCTTACAAAAACCATATAATATAGTATTATATGACACATTGCTTGGCACAAATCCTTCTTTCATCATCAACTTTAACAAAAATAACGCTGCCGTAGATCTATTCTGACGACATAAACCGTGGAAATATATGTTATAAACAGCAACATCCACAGTACGGCCCTTGGAAAATGCATCAAGCAGTAGTTTACAAACAAGCCCAACTTTGCCTTGTTTCAACAAACCTCCATACACAGCAGCGATTGTATACAAGTCTGGAGAAAATCCCTTCCGATCAATTGTTTGGAGGAGTTCATCGGCTTTGGAAATTTGACCTTGATGAAGAAGTTCACGGAGAATAATGTTGTAGGTAAACAAGTCAGGATCAGATCCTTCCTCTTCCATCCTACCCAAAAATCTCAATGCTTCTTCAATCCTCCCGTTATCACAAAGAAACTTAATAACCACTGTGTATGTTATGACATTTGCTTTACAACCATCTTCTTTCATTTCATCTAAACACTGACAAACATATTTCCATAAACCTTCTTCACAAAACCCATAGACCAAAGCTGTGTACGAACACACATTGTGTGAAATACCCCTCTTCTTCATCAAATAGAATAATTGCAAAGCAGTATAAGTCTCATTCGATTTACACAATTCCCATAGAATAGGGTTGAAGAAATGCATTCCATAAAAACAGCCCATATCAAACAGAACAGAGAACACATAATACGCTCGGCATATCATCCCAGCTTTGCTTAACATACAAATCAGCCCATTAATAGTTGGTTCAGTAGGAACATACCCGAACATCAACATAGCATCAAAAGCATAGACTGAATGCAGCAAGCTCCTCAGTTCAATAGACTTTTTCAACAATTTCGACAACACTGTAAATGACGGCACAAACCCACTACTACGCATCTCCCCGACAATAAAGAAAGCATTTTTCACACACCCAAGAGATATTACACCATTGAGAAGTGTATTAAAAGTCAAAGCATTCGGGGCAGGCCCAAATTTCTTCATATCAAAATACAGTTCTTCCAATTCATTGAATGAGACATTACGAGACTTGAAATAAGAATATAGAAGAGCATTGAAATCACTAACTGTAGGCTTCCCATATATCCTCTTCATGCAATTCAAAGTGTTAACGGCTTGAGTAAAATCACCTGAGGTAGCATAACGCTTCATGCTGTGCCGCAATTCGGCGTAATTGCAATCATGGGTATCGGCTTCTTCAGTGAAATGTACAGCTTTAAGAGCAGAACAAGAGGAGAAGTTTGCAAATACACGAACCTTTTTGGAAATTCTTTGCCAGTGAGTGAGAGCAGGAGTTGAACAAAAAGGCATTAAGGAATAGGCGGCTTGAAGGATGGAAACGCAAAGGAGGGTGCAAAAGGATGCTGTGGTATGACGCGCGAGTCGAGTGGAGTGGAGGCGGAGGGAAGTGAAGAGGTTTGTTTTGGCTGGAAGTAGAGTAGAGTCGGATTTTGAAATAGTAATTTTATCTACCACCGCGAATCCGTCTGCTCGCTTTCTTCTTGCCTTCATGACTCAGCACTGCAGTCAGCAGTCAGCAAGCTCCTGCTCCTCCATTTGGTGGTGATGGTGTGCCCCCCAGCTAATTTGATAGGGTTGGGCCGTGGGCTTGCACCTTATTTCTTTTTTGGGCTTATCTAATTTTTAACGTGCGTGTTTTTTTCCGTTCTCTTTTTGGAATTTGATAGTGGTTGGGCCAACTTTTGCTTGTTGGTTCGGGCTGTCTCTTGCATTCTTTTTTTTTAAAAAAAAAACAGGAAATAAATTAAGAAACATTTCAAAAAAAAATATTTTTTTATTTAATTTAAAAAATAATAAAAGGAAATCAATTTTAACAAAAATCATTAAATTTTAAATAAATTACAGTATGATTTTTAAAATATATATATGTATATATAAAAATAGAAAAAATAGAAGAGGAAAATTAAAATTACAAAAAGAATTGAAATAATAATCACTTTACAATGCCAACAATTCCTCATAATCATTATGTACTACGTATCTTCATCCTCCTTTTTCTTAACCGTTGCAACCTTAAACTCTTCCTCTCGTCACCGTTCACCCAAAAAGAAAACTATAGTCGTTTGGTTCTCATATTTCTTGTTTTTTAAAAAAATTAAAAATTGTACTCCATCACCTTTTAAATATTTACTTTTTTATTTTCCTTTTATTTTTCATAAACCAATGTCCAATTCGTTTGATTTCAATCAATGCTATATTCTTTTTAAAAAACCTTACTTAAAAAATGAGTAAATTATATAAAAACTCTTATAGCTTATAAAATATTTTTTAAAAAAACATGCAAAATTTAAAAAAATTGTAACAAATATAGGGGAGTCTATGTCATTGAAAAATAACAAAAAATATATGAGAAGTATTTAAAAATAAAAATTTAAAGACAAATCGTAAATAATATTTAAAATATTTTTTATTATCTTAGGTCCTATTATATTTGTTATATATTTTTTTTGCTATTTTATTTGAATTTTTAAACTATTATGAAGGTTAAAATCATAACTTTCATGAAACTATAACGTTCACATTGCAAACTTTTAAACTATAAAGGATTGAGTGAAATATTTTGTAAACTATAATTTTTTTACGTAGTTTATCCAAAAATAGTATGGACTTAAAAAAAATTTAAAAATCAAATTTTATTTGGATCTTTCAAAATCTATTTCATTTTTCGTTTCGTTATTTTGAACGAAAAAACTAAGCGGAGGGGGGAGATTGTGTTTCCAGTAAAACCGATGCACTTAATTCGACTTTTTATTGTTATTGATGGACCAATAAAAATGAGTATAATCACATCTGTAAAGGTAGAATGACTTAAAATTCAGACCGGTTATAGATTTATCTACCCTTAATTTAGAAAAAAACGTTATAATAGAAGAGCAATTCTTTTATTAGATTTTGATCATGCTCGAATCGGATTCGTTTGCTTCAAAGAGCATAGAGCACAGCCGAAGAGATGATTCTTTTTTTTTAACTTTGACCGACTGCTAATATGGATGTTCATCGTGTTCTGGAGTTACGTTCGCCTGTTATTGTTAAGGTACTGAAAATTTCTCTTACCATTTAAAACTAAGTTGCATTCCTTATATCAGATACATTGTAAAATGAAAAAAAATAGAAAATTAAATTATTTAAAAGATATATGGGTTTACT
Organism: Viola odorata; assembly: GCA_963691705.1. Taxonomy (NCBI): domain Eukaryota; kingdom Viridiplantae; phylum Streptophyta; class Magnoliopsida; order Malpighiales; family Violaceae; genus Viola; species Viola odorata. The sequence goes on from OY829546.1 coordinate 2,007,946, forward strand.
TGATTGATACATTGATGGGTCTTTTTCTATGATTTCTACGCTAACAGAGCATCTTCTTTTCCTTTTTGGCTCTTCCAGATCCTTAATGGCATGTGCTTTATGAACAATCAAATCTTCAAACGACACTTGAGAGAGATTTATCCTTTGCTTACGAAACTCGTGTTATTCGATCAGGTACCTCCCCTGTTACTCTGGTTCCGTAAGTAGAAGCTGTTTGTATGTTTTAATACCCGATCTATGCACCATGCCAGAGAGTCTGTATAATATCACCTACTAAGAAAATGCACAGACTATACAGCGAAACCCACCATCCCTATTCTTCTCACCCAAAGAGCAAAACTTAAAACTTCCTTTTAAATGTCGTCTATTCTGTAGTCTGTTGGGAAAAAATCACCTTTCCCGCCCAGGATCGAACAAACAAAAATACAGAACAGCAAAAATAAACAACACACAGAATTTACGTGGAAAACCTCCAACGAGGAAAAACCACGGGCCAACTCCGAACAATCTTTCACTAATAATAAATTATTAGGTTTACAATTAAGAAAAATAAATACCCTCACTGATTTATTTTTCTCTCAATCACACAAGAAAAATACTCTCTATTTTTCTCTCACGGGATACTCAACCGTGATCCCTCTCTCAATTCTCTCAATTGCTCTCTCTGCTGCAATTGCTCTCAATTGATACTTGGTTGCAATTCTTGCAATCCCTCACTCTCTGCCTCCGTCTCTCTATCGCAGCAATGCAATGGTATGTATATATATAGAAAAGCAACTCTTGCTTTTCTATAAGGATTGCTGTGAAACATGCCACAAAACATGGCATGGTGTCCTTCATCATTTCACCAACACAATCATTTCTCTTATTCCAACATACTCATCACATGTCCACCAAACAAGAAAACCCATCACACCACATCATACACTTTTCACTTTTCTTTTTCTTCTTCCACGTTGCCTTCTCATTGTTTTTGCAAGACAACCTTTCCACCATTGAGCTGGACACCAACAATTCTCCCCCTCCAGCTCATATCATGGGGGATCACCAATCTTCATACTTTCCGGGTAGAGGTCGAGTTCGCTTTCTCACCGGTCGACTCTGCAAAGCTAACTCTTCTCCTCGGTAATTTTATCTGGCCATCACAATCATTCATTCTTCTGTAAGTACCTTGTACTGTACTCTTAACCGCGGTTCCAATCAATCTGTAAACATTGTTTGAAGCAAGCTCCCCCTTCATGATTACAGCTGCTCCTCTGCTTACCCTCATCAATCTATCTCTCGCTGAGTATCTGTACCCACGAGAATCCAATCTTCCGAGAGAAATTAAATTTCTTTTCAACTTCGGCACATATCTCACATTGCCGAGAGTTCTCACCAATCCATCATGCATCTTAATCTTCACATTGCCAATACCTTCAACCTCCAGTTTTTCGTTATTGACCAATGTGACAGATTTATCATCACAATCACCAAATGTACTAAACAAATCTTTGTTAGCACAAATATGAAAAGAACATGCAGAATCTAAAATCCAGGAATCTTTTACCGGATCCTCACTTTTCTGCACTGCCAATAATTCAGCATCATCATCCTGAATAGTTGCAGCATCATCAATCTTTTCTTTACCCTTCTGCAGTTCTTTCAGATCAATCATCATCTTCTGACAGCGTACTCTGATGTGACCCTTCTGGTGACAATAGTAGCACTCTTTCTCACTGTAGTCTGCTCTTGGTCTTGAACTGGATCTGTTTCTTCCATAGCTGGAAGAAGCACCTCTTCCTCTGCTTCTACCATGCTGATCCCATCCAGTTGATGACCATTCTGTAGCTAACAGTCTATCGCCACTGTTCTTGTTCTCCACTCCTAACAGCTTCTCATTATCTATTAGGAAAGTCGTCACATCCTCCTTCTTCAAACTCGTCTTCCCTGCCGTAAGGGACTGCACCAGTGACTTGTATGATACAGGTAATGAAGAAAGGAGAAGTATCGCCTGCTCTTCATCTTCTACTTTCTCCCCCGTATTAAGCACTTTCGTCAGCAACCGATTAAAATCTGACAAGTGATTATGGATGCTCGTGCTGTCATCCATCTTCAACGAATACAAGTCTAACTTCAGACTAAGTTTGTTTGTCACAGACTTAGAAGCATAAATACTTTCTAGCTTCTCCCACATCACTTTTGGTGTCTGCTCTCCCATCACAGCATACTTTATTGATGGAGCTAATGCTAGCCTGATCTGACTGGTCGCTTTTTTCAGGACCGTTGCCCATTCACCATCTTTCATTCCTTCTGGCTTCTCATCATCAAGTGCGACGTCGAGATCCTTCATAGTCAGCAAATCCATCACAGTTGTCTGCCACACTGCGAAATCATTCTGTCCATCAAAAGGCTCAATCCTTGCGTTGTCTGTCATCTTTCAAACCTTAAGCTCCGCTACCAGTTGTTGGGAAAAAATCACCTTTCCCGCCCAGGATCGAACAAACAAAAATACAGAACAGCAAAAATAAACAACACACAGAATTTACGTGGAAAACCTCCAACGAGGAAAAACCACGGGCCAACTCCGAACAATCTTTCACTAATAATAAATTATTAGGTTTACAATTAAGAAAAATAAATACCCTCACTGATTTATTTTTCTCTCAATCACACAAGAAAAATACTCTCTATTTTTCTCTCACGGGATACTCAACCGTGATCCCTCTCTCAATTCTCTCAATTGCTCTCTCTGCTGCAATTGCTCTCAATTGATACTTGGTTGCAATTCTTGCAATCCCTCACTCTCTGCCTCCGTCTCTCTATCGCAGCAATGCAATGGTATGTATATATATAGAAAAGCAACTCTTGCTTTTCTATAAGGATTGCTGTGAAACATGCCACAAAACATGGCATGGTGTCCTTCATCATTTCACCAACACAATCATTTCTCTTATTCCAACATACTCATCACATGTCCACCAAACAAGAAAACCCATCACACCACATCATACACTTTTCACTTTTCTTTTTCTTCTTCCACGTTGCCTTCTCATTGTTTTTGCAAGACAACCTTTCCACCATTGAGCTGGACACCAACATAGTCTAGATTGTTCATGGTTTTTTTCTTCTAAATGCTTATCACTTCTTTCCTTCTGGCTAGAGGGATGTTCGCGGAGCACTTGGTGATCTTTTCAGAGTGCAGTTGAAAGCTCTGCTGCCATAGTAGTCCTAGTAATTTATCTTTCTCAAGAGATGATTTCCTCGATGGTTGTCGTAGCTGATCTTTCTTGCATCATTCTCAGCATTTTTCTTCTCTCAGCTGATCTTTCTCGCATCGTTCGTAGCCCTTTTCTGTCCAACTTTTTGGCGTATAGCTCTTTCTTTTTAAATGCTTTGGGTCATTATTTTAGGTTTGCTTTACTTTTAAAGCGAGCGAATGTTAGTGTAGTAACCAAATCTGGTGGATGAACAGAAAGAGGATGGAAAGTAGGATGATGAGATACACGGAGTTGACAATTGATTGTACTTGTACCATTTTAGTCTGTGATATAACGGAAATTAGTTCTTGTAGTTATTCAAGAAATCGCATCTGTGCCCTGTTGTTTTCTCTTATCTTGAATTTGAAGTTTTCTTTATTTTCCTTTTTCGTAAGATGACATGATAGTGCTTGTTCAGGACGAATCGGAAAAAAGAGAAGAAACAGATGGAGTTGCCTGTAACAAGTGTAAAAAGAATGCTGGGTAAATTATGGTGAACCAATCTGGCAAATGAGTTTTGAAGAACACACTAGATTGATGTACCTGAATTCTGATTCTACAGTTACAAATAAATTTATTGATACAATGACAAACTGTACAATATGGTTTATCTCAATTTACTTCTCGGTCGCTCATGTGTGCAACAAAGGCTTAGCCACTTTGGGGTAAAATTACTCCGAATGTGCTCATGGAATTGCAAAACCCACCTTACAACCACTCTTGAACTTGCACTGCATTCTTTAGGGAGATAGTTGACCAAAATAGGGTTAAATCTTCCACCATTACTGAAGTATGAACAGAAAGCAGAATCTTGAATCAAATGGCACGACGGAGAAGCTTCGAGAACCAAAGAGCCTCCATTTCGGATTAGTCGAGCAATCTCTAACCAAAGCCGCTTGTCCTGTGGTAAGGAACTGGGCTATCCACTTGGGTAACAGGACGTCCTCCACAATGCCCTTAGCAAAACAGGACAGCAACTTTGGAACCAATAGTTTACCCCTGCTGCTTATACCAACAGATGCTTGGACATAATCCTTCAAACAGACTTGAAGTAATTCATTGACATTCTCAGGCGTGAAGATCCGCACCTGATTACACCATGAAAAGGGCAAGAAACTAAGAGTACATAATTGATATTGGAATCAATGATCAACTACATCCGGAAGAAATGTGCATGTGCTTTTGACATACATTTTGAGAAGTGGAAATACCACATTGGAAATATCACATTTTAAACTCTTATACTAGTCTATAAAAACTAGCATTTACATGAGCAAGTATAACATCTTGTTACTTTTGCGTTCTAAGTGTTGCAACTGAGCATTCTAAGTGTTCTAAGTGTTGCAACTGAGCATTCTAAGTGTTGCAACTGTGATGTGGAGGTGGGAACTCGAAGCATCCCAGTTCCACCTTACTGTTGTAACACTTAGAACGCAAAAGGAACAAGATGTTATACTTGCTCATGTAAATACTAGTTTTTATAGACTAGTATAAGAGTTTAAAATGTGATATTTCCGATGTGGTATTTCCACTTCTCAAAATATCTGAAAATGTTAGTGCATGTGCTTTTGACATTTTCAGATATTTTGAGAAGTGGAAATACCACATCGGAAATATCACATTTTAAACTCTTATACTAGTCTATAAAAACTAGTATTTACATGAGCAAGTATAACATCTTGTTCCTTTTGCGTTCTAAGTGTTACAACAATAAGGTGGAACTGGGATGCTTCGAGTTCAGTGAAAAACTGAACTCGTTTTGCGGAACAAGATGTTATACTTGCTCATGTTCCACAAGATGTTATACTTGCTCATGTAAATGCTAGCTTTTATAGACTAGTATAAGAGTTTAAAATGTGATATTTCCGATGTGGTATTTCCACTTCTCAAAATGTATGTCAAAAGCACATGCACATTTCTTCCGGATGTAGTTGATCATTGATTCCAACATCAATTATGTACTCTTAGTTTCTTGCCCTTTTCATGGTGTAATCAGGTGCGGATCTTCACGCCTGAGAATGTCAATGAATTACTTCAAGTCTGTTTGGGATGTAGTTGATCATTGATTCCAATATCAATTATGTACTCTTAGTTTCTTGCCCTTTTCATGGTGTAATCAGGTGCGGATCTTCACGCCTGAGAATGTCAATGAATTACTTCAAGTCTGTTTGAAGGATTATGTCCAAGCATCTGTTGGTATAAGCAGCAGGGGTAAACTATTGGTTCCAAAGTTGCTGTCCTGTTTTGCTAAGGGCATTGTGGAGGACGTCCTGTTACCCAAGTGGATAGCCCAGTTCCTTACCACAGGACAAGCGGCTTTGGTTAGAGATTGCTCGACTAATCCGAAATGGAGGCTCCTTGGTTCTCGAAGCTTCTCCGTCGTGCCATTTGATTCAAGGTTCGGCTTTCTGTTCATACTTCAGTAATGGTGGAAGATTTAACCCTATTTTGGTCAACTATCTCCCTAAAGAATGCAGTGCAAGTTCAAGAGTGGTTGTAAGGTGGGTTTTGCAATTCCATGAGCACATTCGGAGTAATTTTGCCCCAAAGTGGCTAAGCCTTTGTTGCACACATGAGCGACCGAGAAGTAAATTGAGATAAACCATATTGTACAGTTTGTCATTGTATCAATAAACTTATTTGTAACTGTAGAATCAGAATTCAGGTACATCAATCTAGTGTGTTCTTCAAAACTCATTTGCCAGATTGGTTCACCATAATTTACCCAGCATTCTTTTTACACTTGTTACAGGCAACTCCATCTGTTTCTTTTCTTTTTTCTTTTTTCCGATTCGTCCTGAACAAGCACTATCATGTCATCTTACGAAAAAGGAAAATAAAGAAAACTTCAAATTCAAGATAAGAGAAAACAACAGGGCACAGATGCGATTTCTTGAATAACTACAAGAACTAATTTCCGTTATATCACAGACTAAAATGGTACAAGTACAATCAATTGTCAACTCAACAGGACGTCCTCCACAATGCCCTTAGCAAAACAGGACAGCAACTTTGGAATCAATAGTTTACCCCTGCTGCTTATACCAACAGATGCTTGGACATAATCCTTCAAACAGACTTGAAGTAATTCATTGACATTCTCAGGCGTGAAGATCCGCACCTGATTACACCATAAAAAGGGCAAGAAACTAAGAGTACATAATTGATATTGGAATCAATGATCAACTACATTTAGCTCTCCCAAGACGGAAAGGCAAAATTCCGGAAGCAAGGAGCAAAAAGATGAGTTTTTCATACCGTAAAACAAAGAGAAATTATAAGGCCCATGGTTGAAGCTGTATGATGGCCTTTGCTGGCTACTTTCTCTGTCACCATGGAGGAAGGAGAGAATAAGCCAAGGGTGGTTCTCTGCATGGAGGGATTTAAAGCTGGGATACATAACCCCGCTCGTGTGTTCAGTTTGCAGAAGCTTGTTGAGATCAGCTATTACAACATGGCTCGTATACGCCTGGTAATTCCTTTCCTCTTTTTTTAGTTTAATCAAAACTTCTTTATCCGTTCTTCTGTGTACACTTGAATCTATCAATCATGCAAAAGTTCTATTACCTATTACGTACAAAGAGAGGCAGCACTCCTGTAGGTATATAAAGGAGAGATATGACTTCATTTAAATGCAATTACTTAGAGATGCTAATACTTCTACTAACGTTTTTTGAAAGCACTTCTACTAACCTCTTAACTTGAATAGCTACATGGCATTTCTATTCACTTGGTACTTATTGTTTATGATTAGGTGTATATCACTGATCATATGTTAGCATAGACGTGTAAATTTTTTTTGTTTTGTTTCTACGTCATCTGGCTGTTAAGAGCGTAAATCACTGGGTGGAGAATTTGAGAGGAAACAGTGTTCTTTTTTCCTATTGTGCCTATTCCATCCTCGAGCTGTAGATCCCATACCCACAGTTTAAGATGCGGTTCCAACCTTTCAACAATGAATCTTAGATCCAATGAGGAATAATTTTCCCCATAACACTAAGGCTTAATGATATCTTCCTTGCTGTGGGCTAATGACATTTCAGTTTTGAATTAGGTGATTTTAGTTTTATTGCTATGTACTGGAGTGATTGCATATTCTCCCACTTGCATTTTCATCTGCTTACAATTTAGATATTCTTCACTTGTCTACCAGGTCTGTGTTAGCAAACCATTTCATTTCTGCCGGAAGCCATCATGATGAGAAAGTTGCAATGTATGCCATAGATTCCCTTAGGCAGCTTGGTATGAAGTATTTGGAACGCGCCGAACTCGCCAATTTCACTTTCCAGAATGACATTCTCAAGCCGTTTGTGGTTCTTATGCGGAACAGTCGCAGTCAATCCATTAGGAGTCTTATTGTCGACTGCATTGTTCAGGTACATATTGTAGAGATAGGGCGTGGGGAAGATGATTTTTTGCCTCGAGGATCTGTGCATTTGGATCATCGCACGTCTCATTTCTTTCTGAAATTAATGGGATGGTGTCTTGCAGATGTTCAAATCAAAAGTTGGAACCATAAAGTCTGGATGGCGTAGTGTTTTTATGATTTTCATAGCTGCTGCAGATGATAAACTAGAATCAATTGTTGAAAGTGCCTTTGAGAATGTTGAACAAGGTAGGAAAGCTCTTCTTTTATTCCTTTTGGTACTACATTTTCCTTGAGTTACTATCATCTGTGTTATGTTTTCAATTTAGCATATTTAATTCATTGGACATTTTGCAGTTGTTGGAGATTGTTTTATGGACTGCGTCAACTGTCTTATCAGGTTTGCCAATAATAAGACTTCTCACCGTATAAGTTTGAATTTTTTTATGGACTGCGTCAACTGTCTTATCAGGTTTGCCAATAATAAGACTTCTCACCGTATAAGTTTGAAGGCTATTGCACTTCTCCGCATCTGTGAGGATCGCTTGGCAGAGGTTTGTATACATGCTATTATAACAACATCATTTCATTTGTCCTGTTACTTTTTCTGCGTGAAGCTTGTATTGTTTGTTGGAGGATGGGTCACAAGTTTCTATCCTAGTAGATGCCCCTTTCCAGTTTGTTGGTTACGTCTATTGAAGTTGCAGTTAGATTAAAGTTCTTAACTAAAGAAAATAGCACTCGAGTAACTAGTAGCTGAAAAATGCAGTAAATGCTACCTTGTTGAGTGGTTCTCCAGAAATTATAGCATTCATTTTCTCATTCTTATGCAGGAGGTGTGTTTCATGCTGCCATCACTTCTATCTTTGCTTTTGGACTGTGCCAAAAAGACAGATCAGGCAGTTGTCTCCGTCTCTCAGGGTGCATTAGTTCATCTCATAGAAGTTGGAGGTCACCAGTTCAGTGAGAGTGACTGGGACATGTTGAAAAGTATAAGGTGCATTTCTATATCAGAGAATTTAATGATCTGAGCATTTGTTGTTATCTAGGTTATTACTAATTAGCTTTATTTTGACCACTAGAGATGCTTCATACACAACACAACCACTTGAGCTACTAAATGCCTTGAGTTTCGAGAACCTAAAAGGACCCACGGTGCCAGTTACAGATCTTGAGGTTAATACTGGAGATGGTGTAAATAACCATCAGTTTGGTGCAAGTGAAAATGGAACCCCAAATAGTCGTGGTCATGGTCCTGGTGCACTGGTCTTTTCCGACCAGAGTCAAGAATCAGGGTTACATAGTGGTATGGATGGATCAGAAGGTTAGTAGTCTCTTCTTTCCCCTCTGTTCAACTGTGCAACACTACAATAATTATCTACGATCACAGTTCTTACTTGCACTGCTGAGCCACATCGCCCAACCCAGAGTTTCATCGTGTTCAATGGCTGTATTTAAAAACTCCATTTTTCATTTTTGTAGGCCTTCCATCACCTTCAGGAAGAACTCGGAAACCTGCTGAAGCTGGTAGCCTCCAGAGGAATCAAACTATAGGTCAAAGATTTATGGGAAATATGATGGATAGCGTGCTCCTCAGAAGTTTTACCTCTAAATTGAAGGGTCGCATTTCAGATGCCTCTGTACCATCTTCTCCAATCAAGGTACTCCGCTCCTCATTGTTCTGTTCCTCTGCGAGGTTCTTCTTCTCATACACGGATACTAGAAAGCTGAGACTAGTTGGACCCCAATTTTGAACCTTGGAACTTTGTCTCTACGGGTCATGTGTTTGTTGCATACATTGCTTAATTAAACTAGAGTGTTTGTCGGTGATGGTAAAAGAAAAGAGAGTATTCACATGCTGTTGATGAAAAAGAACTTGCAAAGCAAATTAAAGGCTTATCAATTTTAGTGCATGGTCATTTTTTGGTGTTTGCAATTAATAGTTTTATATTCTCCACTTCATGCTTGGGTCTTATAAATTCTCATCTATGGTAGACCAATTGAAATCACATACCTTCTTATTTTTTGTGCATGCTTGCTTACCTTTTCTTCTCTTCCCCTCAAGTTCTCTTTTTCTTATCTATTCTTTGCTGTAGGTTCCTGATACTCTAGAGCCTGATACATAAAAATGAACAAATTCGAAATAGAGAAAATGAGCAATATTGCTTAGGAATGATAATGTATGATTGGAAACCATGTTTGGTTACAATCTCAGGGGAGGGTTATTAAGGGGTTAACATATAGTCCACTTTGGTGCAATGGGTTAAAATGCTCTATTTTTTTCCCCTTGAACTTCTAAGTTATAAGGAACCAAAATACATTTACTTGACAACTTCTCCAAAATAATTCTTATTTAAATACTTGTTAATAAGTTTATAAGACATGGTAGTTCACACACACCATGATCATTTCCGATGAATGTGGAAAGCCAATCCCTTAAAGCCGTAATCTCCAAAGTGTCTGTACAGAAACTTGTTTTCCAAATCAGTTGTTTTCTCTACTACCTTTTTGTTTTCAGCTGTGGTGAGTGGTTGGGCAGAGGTTTGTTAATGCATCTTTTGATTTTGTGGATCAAGCAAAATGGTTTCTTGAGTCAGTTTTTTCCAAAATTTGCAGAAGTACTGGAGCAAGTTGAAAGCACAACAGAAGGTTGCTATTATGGACATTATATTATCCATGTTAGAGTTTGCAGCTTCACATGATTCTTATTCAAATCTCAGGATGCGCATGCACCATATTCCCGTTGATAGGTGAGATTTTTTTTTTTTTTTTTTTCCATTTTATGTTCCTTCGATAAGAGTCCTGTTCTGTGACAGAACATAATAGTATCAGTATATCTTTAGCAGGCCTCCTCTAAACCTTCTTCGTCAAGAACTAGCAGCAACAAGCATATATATCTGGATGTGTTACAGAAAACCACTTCAGGCTTTGATGCCAACAATGAGCAAGACTCGGGGGATGAGAAGATTGAAGGAATAGCAGAAGACAAACTTGTTTCTTTCTGCGAGCAGGTACTGAGGGAAGCATCCGACCTCCTGTCCGGCCCAGGGGAACAGTCCACAGATATTCAACTTCTGTGTAGCACAATAAATACCGCACTCCACCAAGTCTGGAACCACCTTATTAGGCTTATTTTGCGTATACCTTCAATAGGCAATAAATTTGATTGCGGTTCTGGTGTCAGCCGCAAAGGATGAAACTCTTGCTCCCCTTAAAGATCAAGAGCAGAGAGAGCCTATCTTGCACTTCACATTCAAGCAAATTAACAGAGAAGGCAGTAGAAAAAAACACGCCTACTTTTAAAAGCTTTCAACCATCACATGGACAAACTTTACATGTAAACTCCATGACATTTTGCGACCAAGATGCTTTTACACCATAGACACAAAATACTGACCAAAATCAAACTATTGCCTCTATTTCAAGAAAGTACAATTGGAATAAACTGCTCAAGGGACCGTTGATCCAAGGCAGAACCCCAGAAGCAAGAATACTGAGAAGTCAACGACCTTTCCTTTCTATTTTTCATCAGGAACCACCCTAGAACTATACATCCACAAGCAAGTAGTACATGTCTCCCATCCTTAAAGGAAAACTTACCTACTTATATACTTCTTATCCACAAAATGAAAGAAGTTCTAGCAAAACAACAGAACTTTTGCGAACCCAATCAAGTGACAACAACCGAATCTGCAGAAGCACTGACTTCACCACTGACATTCTTCAATTTCACAGAGGAACACTCGGCTGAAGGAACAAGTTCAGAAACGTCTCCAATGTCCAGAGAGTCAGGAAGGCTTCCAGGAGACTCAGTAGTGTCAAACTGCATATGGAAAAGTAATATTTTAGGATGACCGAAAACAAAAGAAACAAGATCATGAAAATTTACAGAAGTTGATGAGATAATCGACCCAAATGAAAACTCCACAATGTTTCCTTCCAGTGGCCTAGGATATGAACAGCTAATAACAGCAAAGAGAGGAGTAACTGTCTAGAAATCACTTTATCATCAATCCAAAGAATGACAGTCTTAAAGTCTTCACTGGTGAGTCACATTGAAATACAGCATGATCACACACCACTATTGACTATACTATGACATGCATCTCCAAAATGTGGAAGCACAATAAAATGGAACTAGAACAACTTACTACTGATTGCTGTAAACACAAGTGTCTGCGCCTTAAGTATGTTAAAGTTTGAGGAAATAATGATGCATCCCTCGAAATCTAGATTCCTAAACATTCTCACCAAAATCGTCCAATCACAAGTCCTAAGTTAAACAAACACTACTTACTCCAAGCATAACCTATAATAAGCACAAGATTGCCACAGCAAAATCCTTCTTCATATCAACATACAAAAATAATTTTTCATTTACCGTCCCAACATTTCACCTTCAACACTTAAATTAACAACAATAACAAAGCAAGCAAATACATACAAACAACAGAATAAATTATAAATCAAACAGTTCTAACAATTATCAACTGATGACATATTCTTCGTTTTTGAGAAATCAAACAATCACATTGACAGGCAGAGACAAGAAAAGGGAAAGCAAAGTTACTGTATCAGATCACATTGGTGTAAGGCCATTAAAGAAATTGGACCTGCTCCAGTACAACTTTATACCATCATTCACAATCCAAAGAAAGTGTCCAAAGTAAGAGATCAGCACAGCAAGCTACTATATCAAACAGCACAAATCATCAACATACTAGCAAATCCCATCCACCAACACAATCATTGGCGGCTTATAACAGTGTCATAAAACATTTACCTCAAGTAGATTAAGCATATCAATAGCAGCTTCCAAATCACCTTGGTTTGCCATCAAAACATCACCAAGTGACTCGTCAGAAATCCCTGAAAAGGCCATCCTCAGATAATCCAAGTTCATCTCAAACTCCTCATCCACCACGGTCACAGGCGCGCTCTTCGCCACCACCTGATTCACACTCCACGACGAAGAAGAACCATAAAAGCTACCACAAGCCCCACCAGGAGTTGCTAGATGCCCTTTCACCACTTCCGGAACAGTATAACCACCACCAGATCCATATCCACCACCTCTCGCATCAACAGCGTCTCTCTTCGCAAGCGGTACATACGCCGCCGCGTAAGGATTCAACGTAGACACTCCTGCTGGCTTCATTCCCCTTTATATCTCGCATCAAAAGGAAACAAAACCATTAAACGACATCGAAACACAAAAATAACCGCGCCGTTTCATATATCCACCATGATCGGCCACTATAAACGCGGAAATCAAAAACCGAGATGAAGAAATTCCATAACAGAAGCGTAAATCTAACAACTATAATCATATTACAAAGTACCTGAGTTGAGCGATCGATCGTCGTAGGCTGAACGGAAGCGAGACGGAACCTTGAACTTGCTGTGCAGATCGTGGAAAGAATGAAGAGGAAGAGAGCAGAGAGGACTGGAAGAGAAGCTAAAATAAATGGATTAGTAAGAATTACACGTTACTAGACATGAGTGACGGTTTTTTGCATTTCTATGGTCTTCGTTTTTGAGAGCTTGACGTCACGTGCCCATTTGTAACCGCATCCTTGTCACCTTTCCTTAAACGACGTCGGTATGAATTTTGGGCCTTGTCGCCTTGATCCTGATAAGCGGCGCGGTAGGGCAGAGGAAGGGAAATTGACTTTTTTTCTTTTTGCGTTTTCCCAAATTATTATTTTCCACGTTTCAGGATATGATTGGCCAGTATATTTAGTTTTGGTAGGTCGCCACGTACAGGATCGAAAAGGAAGAATTTCCAAAAAGAAAATATTTAAATACTGATAAAAGTGGATGAGGTTTTGTACTAAAACAAAAAAAAAACCTTCTAACAGTTAACTGGAAGGAGGCCATGGCACCGGCAATATCTCTTCTCTGTTCTTTCTCTCCGTTCACACCCCATCACCAGAGAAATCAGAGTAGAAGAGCTTTGCTTTGCCAGAAAAAATGTAAAATAAAAGAAAAATTTAGGGTTTGTTCATGTTCTTCTTCTTCTTTGTCCAAGAAATACAGTTCAGAGAATGGATTGTGTAGAAGGGATTTGGTGCTTGTTGGTCTCACTTCATCACTATCTACATTCTTACCATCTTCAGGTAAGATTGAAAGCTTGAATTCTTTTTTCTGCTTAGTGATTTTTGTATCATGGGTTGCACATTTAGTGATTGTTTTGGTCTGTTGCAGGATCGCTTGCTGCGGTGGAGGAGGATATAAAACTGGATTCCATGGTTGATGACATAAATGCGTATATGTACTTATACCCAGTGGAAATGCCATCTAAGAAGCTTAGCTTCAAATGGTACGTGTTTCTGCAAGTGGAAATTGTGGTTTGAGTTTAGTGTGATTTTGCTTGGAATTCCTTGTTGAATGGCATGTTTGTTTTCGAATTATAATGTTAATGTTTAAATTACCCCCTAATCTTTTGCTGCTGGTGACTATTGCTCTATTACTGTGTTATTTCATTTGTTTGTGCCAAACCAAAATATCCAATTCTCTTACGTTTCACATGTACGTGTGTGGTTAATGTTGGGTAGCAATTGTGGGAAATGACTGAATTTGTTTGCAATTCTCTTTTTTGAAAGGGTCGAATCGAGAAAGCCAGAACGCTATTCGTCTGCTGCACCACTTTCACGTAATTTCAATCACTTCGAGTATAAGTGATGAAGGATTCTGTAACATGCTGCTTTTTTAGTACGGTTTATAGTTATTGTCCAATGATGCTGCCTGCCTGTGATTTGACTTTGTATCGCTTTGAAATTCACACAGCTGATGCACGTCTGCGCATTGTGTCTGAGCGTGTTGACTTTATTGATAACCTCATCATTTCTGTTTCGGTAATAACTTATGAAACCACATTTCCATACGCGTTATTGTGTCAATCTCCTTGTTTATGTAATTCAAGGATGATGATTCTATTTCTTTGATTCAGATAGGTCCCCCAAATTTTCAACTTCTAAAATCCAAGGACAAGAGTGCCTGGAAAGCAAAAGATGTGGCCGATGCAGTATTGGCTGACAAGTCTGCACTGGTAATGTGTGCATCATTGTTATTAACAAGCCCTCAGGTTTGGAAATATGTGTTGCCCTATTGTTGTTCTTCAATTCCACTCTGGTCTGACATGCTATTGAATTTTTTTGGCAGCGAGTCACCTCAAGTCAACGTAAGTCTGAGAGTTCAGTACTTGATGCACATGCTAGTGAAGTGAGTTCCGCAACCTCATGGTTTCCAACATTCAGTTCACCCTACAGACTTGTATTCATATAGTTCTATACAGCTTGTTGATGCATAACTGTGGTAGACTTCTAGTTATGTGAAATGTGTTTCAATGTTTCTGGTAATATTTTCAGATTGGTGGCGAGCCATACTGGTATTATGAATACCTAGTACGCAAGTCACCGACAAAAACTGTAAGATATTTCCCATCTCAATATTGCTTTTTGCTTAAATGGATTTTGTTCCGCTACTGGTCTTTGATACCTTGCTTGGAATTTCAGGCTCAGGGATCAAACCTTTATCGGCATTATGTTGCATCAACTGCTGAACGAGATGGTAGGGGCCTTAAATCTCTATTTTAAGTTTTTGGTCATGTTTCCGTTTCTGCAAAATTGTTTCAACTCTGTGGGAACTGCATTGCAGGTTACATGTACTCTCTAAATGCTTCAACCCTCAGCAAAGAGTGGGACAAGGTCTCTCTCTCTCTTTCTCATTATTCGTGTCTCGTTAGAGGCTTGGATTTTCTGTGTAACACTACGTTATAACCCAGCAAGTAACGAATGTATGCTAACAACATGTCTTCCATGCAATGCAGATGGGACCTTTACTGGAAAAAACTGTGGCCTCATTCCGTCTTCTACCCCCCACGGAAAGCTATGTTCCTCCCTTCAAAGACCCATGGAGATTTTGGTGACTTGTTTTACTTTTTTTCTTTATTTTTTTTGGTGAAGAAAACTCAATGTAATAGTTAAAGGCATTTGTTGGTCATTGATTTTATGCTTCCATTACAACATTGTTTTGGGGTTTCAGGAGAAATTGAGTTAAACTGTGTTCTGTTGCTCTCTCTTAATTACGCTTCTCAATCCTAAAATTGTTTGATATAGTCATCAGATATATAGAATTGACCCTATGACTTCCAGTTCCTATGTCATACCTAGTAGTGTTTTGTTTTCAACCTTCTATAACAAAAACTATATAACAAAGACAAGCTTAAATTGTACAGCTTGTGACATCACTTCCTATAAAATCATAAAACTTATGAAACCCAACCACAGCATTCTTGCAAGAGTAAAATCATCAATCCAACCAAAGCCGAAGAAGGTTCGGTTGATCATTCTAAACAAAAAATTCAAGAAAGCTCATCCATCAACAGGTAGTTCTGAACAATTTACCTGACCAAGAAGAGGAAAAATAGAAAGAACCAAGAAGTTGCGCACAAGGGTTGTGGTCTCATGGTGTTGTAAGGACTACGATACATATATTTAAGTTCAACTATTGCCCGAAGGAATATTTCAATTAAACAAAACTGCCAAAACTACGTTTTAAACTGAACAAATACGAACCAAAACGCAACTTGGGAACCTGTCTGCAGCCGATGGTAGGCAAGTAGAAACTCATCTGTCATCAAGCCACATCCTAAAGCCCACTGTTTATTTCTTTTTGTTATATGAACAACAAGAAATGCATGTTCATAAATCTGACAAACAGCATGGGCCATCTATCGAACTGGCTGCTGGTTATAATGATTCTTCTCCTTCTTTTTGGCAGCAGCAAGCTTTGCACTTCTCGCAGCAGCCTCTTGTGCAGCAGCTTTAGCAGCAGCAGCATTCTCTTTGCTAGACTTCTTCTTCTTTGCAGATGCCATCCTCTTTAATTTTTCTTTCATATCAATGGCAGATGAATCCTCCTCCACATGTTCAGCTCCAGCAGCTTCAACGGGCCCATAATTGACTACTGAATTGGCAGGTTGATCCTGATTCTCTTTCACCTCTTTCGATGCTTTATCCTTCTTTTTCTTCTTTTTTGCACTTTTTGACTCCCCAAGGGCATTTTCCTTCTTTTCTCCATCTTTGGTCTCTTGCGCATTCTCTGCAAGGGCAAATTGTAGAATTCCTTGATCAGAAATATATGCACCAGTGAAGGGGCAACATTCAGAAGAAACAGAACTTTACAAGAAACATTGATACCTATACAATGTGTGAACTTAATTGTTTATGTCCAATTGGAACTGGATCCACGTTTACGGAATGAATCAAAGTAGTAACGTGAGTATTTCTAGTGGAACATACAACTCAGTCACCAACATAGGCAAAGAGTTCACTAAAATAACCTGAGGAAAGGTAATAAAGAACCAATAGACCTTCAATGCTGGAAGGGCCAAGTCACGTATAAGACTGCATAATTATGCGGAAATGCAGTAGTGGAGGGCTAAGAGAAATTTCTTTATCATGCATTCAGCATCAACAAATGCTGTCTGTTCTTTTCATTTTAAAGGGTTATATTTCCACTTTGCCTTAATCACATAGCAGTGGCAAAAATTTCCTAAAACAAACTTTTGCATAAGGTAAGTCATAAGAAAACATGACAGATGTGAGTGGGTGGTGCTGTGGTAGAGGAAATATCCAGCTTATTTACAACTCACCTTAGTTCAAAACTTTAATCACAAGTTCAAAGTGAAGAATGAAAACTAATTGCAATAATCAGTTTAAGGATATTATATCAATTACCACGTGTCTCATCTTGTTGATTACCATCTTTCTGAGTAACTCCAAAATCAGCCAGAAGGGCTTCTAGCTCAGCAAGTTCCTTTTTCTTCCTTTCCTTCTTCGACAGTTGTCTGTCTGTCTCCTTAGGCACAACAGAGACTTCAAGAGGCTTCTTAACCACCGGTTCTGGATGCACTTGAACCTCAGGCTCATGATCATGATCCTCCTCCTCTACCTCTTCATCGCCTTCATCCAAAAAATCCTCTTCACTCTCACTTTCCTAGAAACTCGGTAGAGAAGAATCGGTGTCAAAAAACATAAAAAATCCATGAGACATTAGCACTATTATAATCTTTCTGGACTTATAAGAAAGGACTTCAAAAGCTTGACCAATATGTGGTCAGAACAAAGATACTAGAACAAAATAGTTCCTAAACAACAGAGCAATAATAATAGTAGGTGCAGCTATAAGCATTATATAGAAAGGCGCATTCATCCATTCAGACAATAATCCTGCTGGCATTAATTCCACAATCAGTTATAACATACATAAAACAAGACAGAAGAAGTGCTATACTATGTTAACTCATCATGCATGGATCTTTTCTTCAATACATTGTTCCCTGATTCTCTGTACTGAAGATAATAAAAGCTTATTCACTCCTCGCATATACCATTCACTGGACCTATTAATCTATAACATACAATGACGTTGGCCACCACAAAATCACAGCAAGATCACATATCAAGCATATTAAGCCAGCAGAACTGACAATGCTACAATTATCTTTAACTCGTGCATACAAAGCATAGGTTCATATCCAACTAACTTAACAAAGACAACGATAGAGCCGATCAGAATAGTCTCTCACCTCTCCCTTTTGCGGCTCCTGTTCTCCCCAAGCCGACGGTAGTGGGGCAGTAGTAGCAAAATAATCATCTTCATCGTCATCAGCATCGGCCCATAATTTTGAATTGAGTGGGGCTGGTTGCCAAATCACCTGTGGCTCCGGCTCCTTCTGCTTCTTCTTCTTCCTCAAGGTGTCAAGCGCGGCAAACACGTTCGTGTTGTTAATCACCAAGGACCCATCATCCCTCCTGCTTCCTCCCCCAACCATCTCAAAATCAGCGCAAACCAAACAAGATGGGTGGAAAATGTCTCGAAAGAAACGTAAAAGAATGAGAAACTGTAGAAATAACAGAACTTGAGAGGCGAAAATAAGAATTAGTATAAAATGTTTTAAATATGGGCAAGTATCAAATGTTTTAAATATGGGCAAGTATCTCAAAATTGGGGAAAACAAATGCCTAAAAACAAAATTCGATTGTTATTTTCCGTTTTGAAATAGATATTTGAATAGGGTTGTCCACAAATCAAGAATTTTTCAAAGATCAGATGCAGAAAATTAGGGTTCCTTTCGTCAGGACAGAGGTAGTTTGGCGGAGGCGGAAAAGGTGGCAGAGAGAGGTATTCCGGGGGAAGAGCAGAGAAGAAGCTGAAAAATTGGTAACTTTTCGCGTTTGATAACTTGGAGAACGGTGGTCGAAGAGATTGGAACGACGGTCGTGGTGGTCGTGGTGGTAGGGGTCCGTTGGATATAGAGAGAATGTAATGACGGGAACCCAAAAAGGGTTTTTATAGTGTTGATGTTGTCGTTGGGTTGGGTACAGTGGTTGTGCGGAACGGTGTCGTTACGAATACACTATTTATTTATTTTCTTTTTCTTTTTCTTTTGTCTACAAGGATGTCTCATTAATATTATTTTCGATCATGTCTAAAAAAAAACTATATTATTTTCAAAATAAGAAGTAGAATTTTCAAATGTTATCTTTCACCTATGACTTACTTCAGAACTATGCGTTTAGTTTTTAGTTTTTATTTTATTATTATTTGTCATAGAGTCATTAAACCTCTTACAAAATACAAAAAAAAGTATTTTTACTTTAAGTAATGTACTCTCAAAATATTTTTCCATTCTTTTCACTCTATTTTTTCCTTAAAAAACAATACAGAAATTCAACCCAAAGAAACTTTAGCAATGAAGTGATTTAAATTCATTTTTAAAATTTTTTGTACTATTTATTATTTTCATATAATACAGATTTCTTTTTTGTTAACAAACAATATCGTACCATCATTTTAGATGCGCCGAAGAATGAAAGAAACTGTAATAGGAGAATGGAATTTTCTCTCATTCATAAGTGATTATATCATATATGTGCGGCATCTACGGTGTTCATTATTTCATTGAAAAATATAAATATTTTATCTAAATATCATAAAATATGGTGCTTTCGACTTAATTAATTTTCCTAAATGCCTCACTGTAAAAAAATCTTATGTAAGAGAAAGTAAAAAAAAGATATATGAATGGATTATATAATACTTCTTCTGTCTTTTAATAACTGATGTTTTAGAATAGTAGAAAATTGAAAACAATAAGGGCGCGTTTATTTCGGAGAATTTTCAATTTTCTATTTTTCTGAAATTAGAGTTTTTTTTTTTTCAACAGAAAACTGAAAAACGTGTTTACTTCGCACTAAGTGAAAAAAAAATCCTGATGTGGAAAACCTGTTTATTTTGTACTATTTTTCAAATTTTCCTGATGTGAAAACTAAAAAACGTGTTTACTTAGCACTATTTTTTTTAAATTTTAAAACCAAAAAACATTTTTGTTCCAACATTATTTTTTAATGAAAACATAATGTTATTATTTTCTTATGTTTATGAAAATTAATAAACTAATATATATTTTCCTTGGGAAAAAATTACATTTATTATAATTAAAAAAACTAAAATATATCATCAATCTACTAATATTCCATTATATATAAATATACTAATTCACGTTGCTACATTAAAATAAAATACATATCACCACTTGACTTATTGTTTATTGCATAAATAGTTATAAAAAGTACATAAAAAACATACCCCATTAGGCTTGTTAATTCCTCATATTCTAACGACTATTATGATGAGCCCATAATTGATTTGCAATGTCTTCTCTAATAGCATTCAATACAAAAAATAAATATTTCATACAAAAAATAAGATAAGCAATTTAAACAAATCGTCATACGAAATATACGAATATTTTATATGAAAATTAACACGCAAAATATGGGGTTGGGATGAAATCAAAGGTTACTGTGCATTGTCTACATTGCTCCTTCTCTTTCTGGTATAGGTGGTTAAAGAGTTCTGATCATGCATTCCCGTACAGTTTGGGAATGATGCTGTTGTCTCCTTCCTGGCTATCTTCTTGGGGTAGTACAATCCTGTAGTCTAGTCCGTTTGGTTATTTTTCAGGTTTATTTTTCTTTTTGATCTTGCTTTGTCGCTCCCTTTGATTAGGAGCGACCCTATGTATATTCTTTCCTTCTGCTTGCCTCCTCCCTCATAGGAGTGAATAAAATCTCTTCAACTTATTAAAAAAAAAAAAAACACGCATTCATTTAAAATAAAGATGGGCTTGGGATGAAATCAAGCCCATCACCTTTCTTTTCCCTTTCCTGCGCAGCTTATTTCTTCCCAGGGCTAAAAAGGTATTAAAAAAATTTCAATAAAGTGGAAAACTGGAAAACCGAGTTTTCCAATTTATCTTGCCAAGCCAACGGTTGGAAAACTGGAGAACACTTTTTTTTCGTTCTCCAAATTTGTTCATCGCTTTTCCAACGGAGAATTTTCATTTTCAAACAGAAAACGAAAACTATACCAAGTAAACACGTTTTCCCAAAAAATCTTCAGTTTTCTAAAAACTGGATTCTCCCAGGTAAACACAACCTAATTTTTCTCATTTTATTTCATATTGTTTTATTTTTACTCCTAATTTTCATTCAAATTATCACACCATCATCAAATTGGGTTGATGCATATTTTTTTTTTGACATTTGCATAAAATATATATCTCAAAAAAGGTAAATGACAAGTATTATGAACAGTAAGATTTTTTAGAAAAATGACAGTTATTAAATGATAGAGGAAGTAGGTTAAAAAAATCTTAAAATACGTATATTTTTTAAAATGTTTCAAGAAGGTGTTACAAAAAATTATTGGTGCAACCCGGCCCACCAGTCTGGAGTTGGAGGCTCGTGAAGAATAAGCCAGCCCACACTAAAACCAAAAGTACCCAAAAAAAACCCAAAATGAGAAACATCAAAATGGTAAACAAAAAAAAATAAAAATTACTCTACTATTTTACTATTTTCTTTTTGAAAATTTTACCGTACCGAAGCTGCGGCGGAGCAACTGGCGTCTCGTCCGCAGAGGAGTAAGTGTTGATCACACCGTTTTGGCCTCGTGTAGCAATTAGAGTACAGTATAGATGGTGCCTTATAGTTACAGGTTCAGAACTCAAAAGCTTGGTGGCATTACCGATATTTTCCTCTACTTCTTGACTAATTTGTTTACACAAAAATGGTGTAAAATTTAATAAACTTTTTCATTTCATCACTCGCATATTACTATTTTAGTTACGTCGACTCGCTTAAGTACCACACATCTTTCAAACCAATTTCTAATCAGAGCCATTCACGTGTCGTAACAAATATCCTAACCGTTGAGCATCAACCTCGTTTACCCCGAATTTCTCGTTTTTCATTTTAATAATCCGAGGGCTTAGATCACCCAAATAAAATCGCAACCACAACTTTAAAATCAGACGGTCAGCACCATGCCACGCATGCTAAAGTAACAGTGCGTATATTTTTCTCAATTTCGTAAATTCGTATACTTATTTTTATTTTTATTATTTTCAATCTAAACCCCCCTTCTCGTGCAACCAGAAGAAACCCTAGCTCATCTCCGTCTCCCACGATTGAAAAAAAAAATTAAATTCCACTCATTATCGTGAAATTCATTATAATAGATATTAAATCCATTCGGTTTACAGTTCGAAATTCATGTTCCAAGCGTTCGATCTTCACGTTTTGCCGGAAAGATCAAATCATCGCGAAATATCGATTGAGGTAAGTTTTTGACCCTGCTATGCCTGTCAATTACTATAATTGTGTTCATTTTAATGTCAACGTTTGGTAGTTATTATATTTGATTGTTGAATTTGTGCTATTTTGGGTGATTTTGATAATCTGGAGGGTAATTTTTGTGACATGTGGTGTCCATTGGTGATTACAGATCTGAAGAATGAGCAATGGGATTTGAAACATTTTGGTTCTGGCTTTTGGTGCGTGATTGTTGATGGAAAGTAGAGTAGGAAACTCTCATGGAACGGAAATTGCAAAAAGGCCGAGATCCTTGGATCTTAAAAGTGTGTATGAGTCTAGTAAGGGTGCTGAAGTGGCTCAAAGTAGTAACATAAAGAGAAAGCGCCGTAGTGTAGATGATGGAGGTGTTGGAGGTGATGATAAGAGGAAGAGAAGTAGAAAGGCAGTGTCCATTAGTAGCTTTAATAGTAAAAATGTTAATAAAAGCAATGGTAGCAGTAAGAGTATAGAGGAAGTATATAATGGAAGTTTGAATGCCCATTTGCATGATTTAAAGGAGTTGAAAACTGGATCATTTAAGAGATTGGCTGATGGTAGTGGTGGGTTTAAAGGCATTTCACTTGTGCTCGAAAATAGTGTGGTTAAGGTTCCTAGGCGTAAACGAGGGTTTGTAGGGCGTAGAAAGGGTGATAATAGTAATGAAGTTGCCAAGGTGGAAGCAAGGTTGGATGATGAAGTGAATGGTGGTGATGAGGTTGATCATAATGTAAATGGGGAAAATAGAAGTAAGCCAGTGAAGAATGCGAAGAAGGTTAAATTGAAGAAGAGTTTTGATGAGTTCAAAGAAAATTGCCATGGAGGATCAAGTTCAGGTAAGGTGAAGGAAGATGAAGGATGCGCTGGCCATTCTGATGTAAACAACAATGATGCATCTTTGAAAAAGTCTCATGTTGATAATGTGGCTGAAAATGGTGATTCATCTTCTAGAAAGTTATTGAAGAAGCGAAATAGGAAAAGGAAGGATTTGGTGAGCGGGGGTAAAAGTGTTAAAAAGAATGCTGAACTATCAATTGATACCTCTGCTAAGATCAGTGGTGGTTTGCAAGATGAAGACGAGGAGAATCTTGAAGAGAATGCTGCAAGGATGCTGTCATCACGGTTTGCTACAAGCTGTGCTGGTTTTTCTTCAAACAGCAAATCCTCTGCATTGCCATCTGCAAATGGTTTGTCTTTTCTACCACCACCTGGACAAGAATTTGTTGCCCGCTCGTCTGCCTGTGTCTCTGGGTCTGAGTCTACTTCTGTTGATACTACTGCAAGAGTTTTGCGACCAAGGAAGCAGCACGGAGAGAAAGGTAGCTCAAGGAAACGACGTCATTACTATGAAATTTCATCAGTGGATTTGGATGCATATTGGGTGTTGAATCGTCGAATAAAAGTTTTTTGGCCATTGGACAAGAGTTGGTATTATGGCCTTGTTGGTGAATACGACAAAAAAAGAAATCTTCATCATGTAAAATATGATGATCGTGATGAGGAATGGATTAATCTGCAGAATGAGAGATTTAAACTCTTGCTTCTCCCCAGTGAAGTTCCAGGTAAGACTCAGTGGAAGAGACCTGTTTCAAGAGAGAAACAAGCTGATGAGGTAAAGGAAAAAACAGAGGCAAGCAAAGAAAATAGGAGAGAATTGACTACTAATGATGACAGCCATGCAAGAAATTGCATGGACTCAGAACCAATCATCTCATGGTTGGCTCGTTCTGCTCGGAGAGTCAAATCTTCACCTCCTCCTGTCCCAAAGAAACCAAAAACATGTCATTTGTCTCCGACCTCTGAGCCACAGTTGTTAACGAAAAAAGCAGTGTATAGACGGAAAGGTTTTGGTGGGTTTTTGACGAGTAGTGATGGGAGAAGATTCTCTTTTAACTCTGCTTTGTCAGGCAAGTTAGCTACTTCTAGAAGGAGTGAAGGGTCTGCCATGGAGAGCCTTAATCATCCCAGGGATACCAAGGTTCCTCTTGTTTATTACAGGAGACGGTTTCGCAAGAGAAGGAGTGCATCTCAAGGAACTCATATTTCTACCTTTCTTCCTGATTCAGGTACCTCTCCTGCTCCTTTTCTTGCATCTTTTGGGGCATGGCAAGAGCGTAGGCTGATTAATGTTGACAAGTTGGGGTTGTTGGTTGATGATGAAGTGACATTGAAGTTACATGTTCCTTTAGTAGGATCAAAAAAATTCATCCTTGGGTTAGGCGTTCCAGTTCTTTCTGCCCTGAGTTCCTCTTTTTGCAAAGAGGACATTCGGTTGTTCCGTGATGTATTACTGCTTCGATATGGGATATTGATGACCATGTGGCCCAGGGTTCATTTGGAGATGCTTGTGGTTGATAATGTAGTTGGATTAAGGTTCATTTTGTTTGAAGGCTGTTTGAACCAGGCTCTGGCTTTTGTTTTCCTGGTTCTTTCTGTGTTTGATCAACCTAATACGCAGGAGAATTATGCTGATTTGCAGTTGCCAGCAACTTCAATCAGGTTTAAGTTCTCTTGTATTCAAGATTTTGGAAAGCAGCTCGTGCTTGCATTCTACAACTTTTGTGAATTAGAGAGTTCAAAGTGGATCTATCTTGACAGTAAGATGAAAAAGCACTGTGTGTTTACTCGACAACTACCTCTATCTGAATGCACATACGATACCATTAAGGCACTTCAAAGTGAAACTAGGCTGCTACCCAGTCCTCCACATAACATTGATTCAGTTCCTGTCAAGGTATTTTTGACACTATATTCTGCTATCTCATCTATTTCTTCAAAAGGGGAGAATTCATTTTTTTTATGTATCCTCTGCATTCGCTCTATGACTTTTTTTGCCTGATGCCTTTATGCCCTTTTCCATCTCTTAATATTCCATTTTGTTGTAATAGTTTTTCTTTTTCTATTTTGATGACTTTGTGCATTCATGATTTGGTTGATTTTAGTGGCATAGTCCTTGTGGAACTGCTGTGCCTCTGGTTGCATCAATGGCTTTTTTGCTTTTTGTTTCCATGCCTGATAAGTATTACTTGCTGCAAACTTTTCCAGGTCATGAAAAGGAGTGCTAGGCAGTGTGTGAGCCTCATGGAAGTCTCCAAAGAGTCTAATCATGCAAATGCCCATCATCCTTATGCTAATTCTGACAAGGAACACAGACATTCGCCTCCATTTGCACTCTCTTTTACTGCTGCGCCTACTTTCTTTCTGGGTTTGCATTTGAGGCTTCTTTCGGCACACAGTGTGGGTCATATCAACTTTAAGGACCATGATTTAATTGAGCATCAAGAAACCTCTGGCAGTTTCCTTGGCGTTGAAAGTTCTAACAGATGCTTAAGAAGCACTGTTGGCAATAATTTGAAAGCTTTGCCAAGAGATGATGAAGTTGATGGATGCTTATCCTGTGCTAAATCAGGGCCCCAAACTGTTGGTGTCTCTGTTTGCCTTGCCGGAGGGGAGGTGGAGTCATCTCCAAATAACCAAAATGGTGGTCCGTGTGTTGAAACTTGTGCCACCACGCAGGGGACTGAAAAATTGGAAAGTGTTGCTGTTGTCCCAATGCAGAAGTGGCAATGCCATCAATCAGAATTGAAACAACATGACCTACTTCCGAGTCCATCAATTGACAGAGAAAAGTCCAATGCTGGGTCTCATCCTTCCTTGAATGATATCACGGTTGAAATTCCTTCATGTGATCAATGGGACAAGAATGTTGATAAGGGATTGCATGGGGCTCAGCAGTCTACTGATTTGATTTTGAATATGAATGGTGGTCTTATTCCCAGCCCAAACCCTACAGCACGTAGAAGTACCTGGCATCGGAATAGAAGCAGCTCTACATCTTTTGGCTACCTTGCCCGTGGATGGTCAGATGGAAGGACTGACTTTCTCCTAAACAATTTTGGCAATGGGCCCAAGCGGCCACGAACTCAGGTTTCTTATGCTCTTCCTTGTGGTGCCTTTGATGATGGCTCAAAGAACAAAAACTATCAGCAGAAGGTGCTTCCACATAAACGAATTAGGATGCCTACTGAGAAGAGGTTGTCAGAGGTTTCTAGAGGTTCTGGAAGAAACTTTGAGTCCTTGTCCTGTGATGCAAATGTGTTAGTTACAGTTGGTGACAGAGGATGGAGAGAATGTGGTGCCCAGGTAGTGCTAGAGCTTCTTGATCATAATGAGTGGAAGCTTGCTGTAAAAATCTCAGGGAGTACAAAGTATTCATACAAGGTACATCAAGTCCTGCAGCCTGGGTCTGCCAACAGGCATACACATGCTATGATGTGGAAAGGAGGAAAGGATTGGACACTGGAATTCCCTGATAGAAGTCAGTGGGCCCTTTTCAAAGAGATGCATGAAGAGTGCTACAACCGAAACGTCCGTGCTGCATCTGTTAAAAACATCCCGATTCCTGGGGTTCGCTTGGTAGAGGATGGGGATAATATACCAGAAGTACGATTTGTTCGGAGTTCCAAGTACTTTCAGCAGGTTGAAACAGATGTCGAGATGGCTTTGGCTCCATCAAGGGTGCTTTATGACATGGATAGTGATGACGAGCAATGGATATTGAAAAATGGAAAATCTCCGGAAGTTGACGACTGCAGTTCATGGGAGATTTCTGAAGATTTTTTTGAAAAGATAATGACCATGTTTGAGAAAGCTGCATACTCTCAAAAACGTGATCAGTTTACTCCTGATGAAATAATAAACATGATGGCTGGACTTGGGCCTCTGGAAACAATCGAAACCATCCATGATTATTGGCAGATGAAAAGGCAAAAGAAAGGAATGCCTTTAATTCGTCATCTTCAGGTACTTCCTGGATTTGCTGGATATATATTTCAGACAATTTTATTGAATTGTTTTGTATCAGTACTTTGTTGTCTGACAACAATGCTTAATTTCATGGAATTTTATTCAGCCCCCTCTCTGGGAGAAGTATCAACAACAGGTGAGGGAGTGGGGGCAAGCAATGACCAAAAGTGGCTCTTCCCTCTCTAATGGATGCCATGGGAAGGCCGCACCTCTTAATAAGCCACCGATGTTTGCTTTCTGTATGAAACCTCGGGGATTGGAAGTTCCCAACAAGGGGTCAAAGCAAAGGTCACAGAGAAGGTTTCCAGTTTCCGGGAAAAACAATAACTTCAGCGGAGATCATGATGGTTTCCATGCTTACGGTAACTTCCTTAAATCTGTCACTGTCTTTCAGTAGGCTTTTTCTTTTCTTTTCATGTTGCTATTTTGCTTTGTTTGCTTGTTAACTCTTCTTATCCTTAATCAGAACATATCTGTTCTGCAGGAAGAAGACTAAATGGCTTTGCTTTTGGGGATGAAAAGGCTGTACACCCTGGATATTTTGAAGATCTTGACGAGTCTCAGATGTCTCCTAGGGTGTTCTCATCACGAGAAGCTGGCAGCACAGGATATTTCTCCATGAGCAGCGATATCCATGACAGGAATCATCTTCATGATCACTACAGGAGCAAGTCCAAGAAACTTGGGACATTTGTGTCTCCTATTGATCAGATGGCTGCTTTACGTAATCCTAGAATGTATGGCCAGAGAAATGGAGGTAAAAGGTGGAACAGTGGCTTTTCTGAATGGCCAAGGGAGCGGCAGTATCAGTTACATGGGCTCAGGAAGCGTGGCCCGGATCTCTTAGATGGTTCAGATCTTGATGAGTGTAGGATGCTTGATGCCTCTGATGCAGCTCATCATGCACGTAAGTTGGCTAAATTCAAGCGAGAGAGGGTTCAAAGATTACTTTATAGGGCAGACCTATTAATTCACAGGGCCGTAGTTTCTCTCACGACTGCTGAAGCAATCAAAACATCTTCTGAGGACTTAAATGGTGATGGTTAGAAAGAGAGCAATGAGGGTTGGAAGATTTGCCATCCCCTTCTGCATACTGGCTGCCAATAGTCCAGTTAGGGTTTGTTTTGCTGGAGCATTCTGGTGTTTCCTTTGTGAGCGGTGGTGACTTTGTGTCATTTACCTTACATTCCAAAGGGCTTCTAGTAGGAGGGCTATGGTTTATAGAAGGAGGTAGAATTTGTTTGCTTCTGCCTCATTGTGATGCCACCACTACGGCAGTTTTGATGTGTGCTTCAGAGTTTATTTTCGACCAGCCAAGTTTTCGGTTTTAAAGGTGTAGGGTATTTTTGCTGCCGGTCACTTGTACAGATCTTTCTTTTTCCTCTACAACCCCCCTCCCTTCTTTTGCCCTAACCTCGATATCAAGAGGCAGTTTGCTGCAATAACACCCCTTGGAATCGACTGGCAAACTACTCCCATCTCATGAATATTGGAGCATTCATTAGGTAGATACCAAGCAACAAGTTTGTTTCAGAAAAAAAGGAGAGGAAAAGCTGTAAGTAATTTTCTTATAATTTTTCAAAGAGATCCAATTAGATGCTAAGAATATGTTGCTGATTCGTTCTTGTTTCATACTCTGTCAATATGTAAAGCAGGAAGATCTGGAAAAAATTGTCGGCTTTACTCTATCTGTTTTCTTCTTTCTTGTTAATACTAGCTTTATCGAGCAATAGATAGAGATGGGGAAGCTTGTTGGCTTTTCCTTCTCTCTCTCTGTTCCCCTGTTGGTTGAAGTAGAATGCATGGAATCAAATCAAGGGTTATTCTTTCTCGATTAATTGAAAATTACGCAGGTGGGTGGTCATGATTCTCTGTATGTCTAGTAGGGCTTGTAGTGCAGTTCTTAGTGAGGTTTGATGAAAAGCTTCATTCAATTTGAGCTGGTGAATGTGGTTGGTGGCATCATTTTTGCATTCTGGAAAAAAAGTTATTGTAGTTCCTTGTTTGATCTGTAATTGCATCCCTGTGTTGATAGATGTGTTTGATGAATGATTTTTTCCGGATGTTACCAGAGGCTGACATGAATGGAATGGATCTTGTTGGTTTAAACTTCAAACCTTGATTTTTATTTTTATTTTCAGAATCAGAAGGCATCAAATGAATAATAATATTATTTCCTTATCTATGAGTTTATGACTTGATACGGATTTAGTTTTCAAAACCCATCGTCTACTACACCGCTAATACAAGTTCCACAACTTTCTTTCCTGAGCCGACAAACCAAAAAATCATAATTTAAGATTGGATTAGTCCGCTTTTAACGTGGTGATCGGATATTAATGGTGAGAAAAAAACAAGCCAGTTTTCAACACTATGATGATGCAAAACGAACTTCTAATTTCGACTAAAATAGAAAACATAATCGACTATTACTTCTCAATAATAATAAAAATTAAGGCCGGTAAAGAAAAAAGGTAAATAATAAAAAAGATAAAAATGAAAATACAGCCATTAAGCTAATAGCTGAAAACCTTTGCACCAAAACCAGTGAAAAAAAGAACAAACAGCGACGTAAGCTTTTTTCACGGCAAATTTCCCTCCATATTTTCTCTTAGCATCAATTAGTTTTGTTGAACAAATGTTGGCTAAAAAAATTGAATTCCCAAATCCGATTGCTAGGGTTTCTGTCCTTCTCTCCTAATTCTCAAATTTCTTTCCATTAATCCAAATCAATTCCACTTACACTTCCAAAAACAATCAAAAAGTAAAAAAAGAAATGAAGAAGGGGAAGGAAGAAGCAGAAAGAATTGAACGCATCATTCGTGGGCTCATCAAGCTCCCCGAAAATCGAAGATGCATCAATTGCAATAGCTTGGTATTTCGTTTCCTCTCCTTCGTTTCTTCTTTTTATTATCGTTATTTATTTATTTTTATTTTTGAAAATATGATTTCCTCGGAATGCACGCAACGTCGCAATCCAAAGGATTTGTGTTTTTTATAGTGGCGACTGGCGAGAGAGCCTTTTGCTCTGTTTTTTTAACCGACGACATGTCGTCTAGACCTTTAGATTGCAACTTTTCACTCCATTTTCTCTCTTTCTTTCTGTGTGCAGGGACCTCAATATGTTTGTACAACTTTCTGGACATTTGTTTGCACAAATTGCAGTGGAGTTCAGTAAGTATAATATTGTTCTTGTCATCCTTTTATGAATATAATGTTTTTATTTATGGATTTTCTCTTTTTGTAAAATGTTGATGCACTTTTGTTACAACAAATGCAGCCGGGAATTCACACACAGAGTCAAGTCAGTGTCGATGGCTAAATTTAATGATGAAGAAGTTAGTTGTCTTCAAGCAGGAGGGAATGAGGTTTGCTTGTGAACCAAATAACAGATTTACTTGTACCATTGTTGTTGAGAACTGTGCTTTGTTGTGGCTAACATTTTTCATTTCAATATCGTAGAGAGTGAGGCAAATTTATTTCAAAGAATGGGACCCGAATCGAAATTCCTATCCTGATGGCAGGTACCCAATGTTGTTATGCCTGTGTTGTTTTATAAGTAGGTTCTAATACATTGTTTCGTTTCCAGTAATCTTCACAGACTTAGAGATTTTATCAAGCATGTTTATGTGGATAGAAGATATTCCGGTCAGGCAACCAATGCTACACTCCCAAGATTGAGATTGGTAAGCGACAAGAGATTGCCTTCTTTGTTATATGTTTTGTTTGTCCTTTTGGGTTATAATGTTTATTGAATAGTTGAATTCATTGTGGTTTTTCCAGAGTGACAAGGAGGAGTCTCTTGAGAGTAGGAAGGTTGCGTTGTATCGAGGTGGATTTAGAAACCCTTCTTATGAAGATAGGAATGAACCTAGTGAAAGATTCGGTCCTGTTGGGAGAAGTAACGATAAGAGCTTCAGATATTATTATGAAGAGAGGAGAAGTCCTCGTTATGCGCAAGAAAATTCACCCCATGGAGGTCCTAGGAGAACTCCTGTTCGGTTGGAGATAGTGGATGACAGGTTCCGGGATGATGATACTCAAAGAGGCAGGCTTTCTGATAGTCACAGCCACAGGCATTCGCTTCGAGGAGGCTCCAAGTTTGGGAATGTGTCACCTGAGCCTCAACACAACAGGACTCAGTCTAGCTCCCCAGTCGTGCGTTCTGTGAGAGATCTTCTTGGAGAAAGTGTTCCACGTTTACAGGTAGGTGAACATTCTAAAGCAACTAGCGGGAAGGATGCTGAAGGTTCTGCTCATAATCAGGTATGACAACTGATATGTTGATATGGCTGTAGAATATACTTGTTAACTGAAAAACTTTGTTTTGTCGTCATTTTTAATGTCTGGTTCATTCTATGTGTTCTGAGCTAAATACACTTGTTTCTCATTGTAGATTGCTTCTTCTGGAAATGTAGCTTCTTCATGGGGGAATCCAGTTCAAGAAAAAAGTCAACCTTCTCAGAGTTTGATCGATTTAGATAATGATTATCAGCCCTCAGATGCTGCATCCCAACCACAAACTCAAGAGAATCACCCATCTAGTAGTGGAGGAAACCACTCCTCTCATGCTGCGTCCCAACCACAAACTCAAGAGAATCACCCATCTAGTAGTGGAGGAAACCACTCCTCTCATGAATCTTCTGCACAAAAAACTGCTCCCTCCCCAAACCCAAATAGTTTGGAATTTTTATTATTCGAGTTGGCTCCCTCTAATGTTCCTGCTAATAATGCATCTGAAGTACCAAGTAATAGTATTCCTCCACCAACTGCATCTGGAGGCAACATGCTGATGAGCACTAATGTTTCCACAGATGGAGCTGGAACAGTACCTGCTCCACCTGCTGGGGGAACACTCTCATTACTTGATTTCAATGCTCCGGCAACTCCAGCGCCCACTAGTGGAGGTCCTCCACAAATTGCACCTGGTGTTGGTGATAACTCCAATGTTAAGGTTTCTAACATTCAGCAGATATCAAGCCAGCAATATCAGCCAGCTGCAATCCCAGCTACTGGTGGTAACACTAATGGGCAACAGAATATTATGAATAATGAGGTTAGTTTCGAATTGTGGATTTGTATGCACGATTCACATGCGTACGAACACATACATAGTCATAAGCTTATGTTTGTGACTTTCTTCCATCAAACTTGCAGATGTGGAATGCACCTAATGTTCCTAATGCTCAAGGAACTTCTGCAGCGATTGTCGAGCACTCATCTCAAAATGCCTTGAAGCCAGCGCAAGATTCCAATTCTGGAGTTGCATCCCAGCAGTTTGGTGGAAGAATGGAACTTCCAGCGGTGATTCTCTTGACTTATCCTTCTTTTGATGTCTCCCAATGTCTTCCACTGATACATACATGTTTAATTCTCTATAGGACCTTTTTACTACAAGGTATACACAAGCCCCAGGCCCGTTTGTAGGATGGCAAGCTGTTCAACATTATGGCATGGGATATGGGATGCAACATTATCACCCAATGGTATCTATTCTTATGATCCAAGATGATCTTATGGAAATAGTTTAGCGCTGCTAATCTTTTTGTGGATTTTTATTGCAGTCTGTGCCAGCTTATCGCAACCCAACAACACCAGCAAACCCATTTGATCTTAGCAGTGAAACAACCTCATTCCACGAGCCACCAGTATGCTCCGCACAGCTTAGATACTTATGTTTCTGATTATTAATCTCTTGCTATGCTGCTTGTTTGGTTTTCAGCAATCAGATATGCTTCTACAAACCCTAAACTGCTCTTATATAGATCTTATATGCATTCATTTCGATGTGCATATCTTGTAGTATGCCTAAGTCTTGCTGTGTTAATTTGCCATTACATGTACTGTGACACAGTTTCCTTCAATGGGAAATTTTCGAGGTGCCCTCCCACCCATGTCAGCACCTGGGGCCTTATCGCGAGCTTCCAGCTTTGGCAACAATTCATCAGGATTGATGGCAGCGAATCTCGGAGTCTTAACGCGGACTTCCAGTTTCGGAAACAATTCATCAGGGTTGATGGCAGCGAATTCCGGAGTCTTAACTCAGACACCCAGTTTCGGTAACAATGCTCCAGGGTTGATTGAAACTGGATCACCTTATTCATCGGCAAGGCATCCACTTCCTCATCCCTTTGCCGCAAACACTCCTGGTAAAGTCACGTCTTATTCATCATCTTATCTCTACTAAGCCAACAATATTGCTGAATTAATTCACTTCCAACTTCTTAGGTACATACATGGGACAAGAACACATGAATATGTCACCTTACAGCAGGTAATATTGTCCTCTCAAAACATGCTCGATGC
Source organism: Viola odorata (assembly GCA_963691705.1). Lineage (NCBI taxonomy): Eukaryota > Viridiplantae > Streptophyta > Magnoliopsida > Malpighiales > Violaceae > Viola > Viola odorata. The sequence continues at coordinate 2,041,368 of OY829546.1, forward strand.
ACGTTTCTGGTTATGTTGTTCTAAGCTGCTTTCCACACGAAAAGAGGAATAATTTGCCCTTTCTGTTTTGAGTAACATTGCAGACCACAATGGCCTGACAGATTTGGCAGTGATGGACTTCCTTATGATGCAATGTGCATGAATCAACAGCCGAACAACGGATACTCGCCCACCTCCCAAAATACTTTCCCTCCCAACAGAGGAAACCCATTCGGATAGATGACTATTTCTCATTTTTCAATCCTACTGTGGAAAGATGGTGGTGGTGTCTTCTGTATCTCCTCTGGCATATGTAGTTCTTTTGTTCCTTTTGTGCTGACACATAGGTTCCTTTATCACCTTTATAATTTTTCCTACCATGATCATGCTGTTGTAGTTTCTCAGTTACAACAGGTTGGTGTCACGATTCGTCGATCTAATTAACTAGCAGCTGGAGCTTGAAGAAGATAATTTCATGTAGGAATTTATAGAAATGGGTGGAGGTGCAAAAGGTTCTTGCAATCTAGCTATTGAATGTTAGAAACTCAGAATGCATAATTTTTTTTTCTCCGATTCTTTATAGGAAAGGCCAATCCGAAAAAAGAAAACATGTAAAGAAGAATCTGTATACCAACAAAAATGGAAAACTGTATTAATATCCTGCATATCAAGAAATCTAACTTATCATCTCTTCTTCCTCCTTTTTTTTATAATAATAATAATCAACATATAACAATGAACGCCTTATACTTATATGGGCCCATGGGCCTTTTTAATATAAGTGAGAAAAAGCCTTCTAACTTTAAGCTGGGCTAGGTAAATTTTAGCCCAATTTAAGGATTTTTTAATTGGGCTCAGTCGTTGAAACCAGTGCGTATTAAAGGTTGCACGTCCTCAAACCATAAAATTGAATGAAGCAACCATATCGATCGAGCCTCTACTTTGTCGTCGTCCGTCGACGAATTTCACCGGAAACGACATGTCTTTTTCATCCTACTGTAACAGCAACCGCCGCGGTAGTCAGTGACTAGTCAGCCACTGTTCAAGCTTCTTCTTCATTTACTCCATGGGAGAAATTCGTTGAAAAAGAGCTTGAAGAGAGTGACTGACTCTGCCGGTAATTATAGCATCCCTTTTATGTCATCTCCCAAACTTTACGAATTTCTTCCATTATTTAAATTATTTTCCCTAAATTTTCTTAGTTTTGAACTTTAATAACTTGCAGCAGTTGTAAGAGCGGGACATGAAGGGCCATGAACATAAGGTATTATCTTTTTTTGTCTGTCTTCTAATAATAAAATCAGTTTATTTGGTCGTTTGTGTTAGTTGTTAGAAATGTTGTTAGGATACTTTGCAAAAATCTTTCAGTTTGTGAGACTTAAAAGATGCTCGGTTCCTGGATTCGTAATAATTACGGGTAAAAGCTAGTAAATGTATATTTTTTTATTTTTGCAAGTCTGACTGAGAATAAAGAACAATAGTGATGTTTGATTGTTCCTGAACTCTCTTTTAGATGCCGAGAATGGAGGATATTCTGAATCTTCCAGTGCAAGATCCTCCCTGCGCAGAGTTTTCAGCAACGCTTATAAAGTGGGTGAAAGTTGAAGGGGGACGCCAAGGTGGGGATGATATAGCTATCATTCCTTATGCAAGAGTTGATGATTTTGTAAAGGGAGAATCTTCGAATGCAGAATGCCCTGCAAGCTTCCGCATTGAGTCGAGAAGGATGAGATCTGAAGGCAGCATCAGCAAACCAAGAGTTGATGGCTATCTTGAATATACACTGTAGGTAGCAATCTTGTGAGTGGTGATTTGATCGAAACTTTTTCTCATTTTTGGTTTTATATTCACAGAAAACCATGTAAAACTGATGCATGCTTTTGTGTTGAGTGAAAACATGATTGTGGTTAGATCAAGTAGCATTTGAAGTATCATTTTAACCTATCACAGATAATCTTTCTGATACAATAGCCTGTGTAATTTTACTAATTAGCAGATTATGTATGCTGATGACTTTTCAGATATTGGTGTTCATATGGTCCTGAAGACTATCGTGATAGTGAGTTTGGTGTGGGTGATGGCTCTAATGTCAAACCTACAACTGGAAAGGGAAGCAGACCTGGGAGGCGTCACATGATGAGAGGCTGTCTATGCCATTTTACTGTCAAACGCCTATACACTCGCCCCCTCCTGGCTCTTATCATATATAATCAAAGAAAACATGTAGATAAAAATGGAGCTCCCTGCCATGGGATACTTGATTCGGATGCTGTAGGGACAAGAGCCATGTATGCTCCAAGGATCTCGGAGGAATTACGGCAGAAAATCATGTCTATGCTCTACGTAGGAATATCTTTGGACAGTGTTACCCAACATCACGCAGAGGTGGTTCAAGGGCATGGAGGCCCACACAATCGTGATGATTTTCTCACTAGAAATGATGTTCGTAACATGGAGAGGGTTGTTCGCAATTCCTCACACAAATTACATGCAAATGACGATTTCAGTGTAAAAACATGGGTGCAGCGCCATAGGAAGCATGTGTTTTTCTTCCAAGAAATGTCCGGTGCAGAGCCATTTATTCTTGGGATACAGACAGATTGGCAGCTGCAGCAGATGCTCCAATATGGGCACGGTGGTTCAATCGCCTTTCATTCAATGTTTGGATTGAAGAAACTTAAAGTAATGTCCTCTTTCTCACTCACTCTCTATTGGTGATGAAAATATTATATAGGGTAGAACTTGAGGAAATTGATTCAATATACAAATGGGTTGATCATATTAGTTAGGGTGCTGGTGGTAGTTGCGTGTGCCTATTTTCATGTACATGGTTATTGAAAATGATTGACTGTTTTCTTTCTGTTGACAGTATCCCCTGTGTACTTTACTAGTCTTTGATTCGTCTCAAAATGCAATTCCGGTTGCTTGGATTATTACCTCCAATTTTTTTAGTCAAGACGTCCATAAATGGATTGGTTTTCTTGCTGAAAGAATCCAGACCAAGGATCCCAGATGGAGGGCCAATACCTTTTTAGTGGATGATCCTTCATCTAATATTGCTATCATAAGGTTTGATTAAACTGGTACCTGCCTTGTTCATCTACTTAGATTTCAGGACAACGTTGTAATTGCCAAGATCATCCATATTTGCAGGGAGGCTTTCCAATGCCGGATCCTATTGTGCACCTGGCATGTTCGCCGTGCTTGGATAAGGAGTCTTTTAAAAAAGTGCTGCAGCATTGATTTGCAGCGAGAGATGTTTAAGCATTTGGGCTGGATTTTGTATTCCACAAGAGGCCGGCCAAGTGTTGTGGATGCAACTGAAGAGTTCATGCAAGTATATGTGGATCAGTGTGTCTTCATTGAGTATTTCAAGAGGAGATGGTTACCACATATAGGTGTGTGTTTCTTTTATCTTGACTATCTGTTAAACTCATGGAGAGGATCATCTTTGTTGGTTTGGAGGAACTTCTTACTGTCCATTGCTATTATTGTCTTCCCATCAGTTTGCCTTCATTAACTGCTCTAATGCTATGGTTGTATCACTGAGCAAAATTTATGACTGTGGCTATATATAATCGTTGTCCACTTACTGATTTTTCTTAACGTGCAAATAATATTTTGCAATGTCAGAAGCTGTCTACATAATTTGCCACCATCCTGTGGTTTTTTCCTGTATGAAGCTGTTAGCTATTATACTTGTATTTTTATCGTTGGTTTCTTTTCTGGCAGAGGTGTGGGTTAATGGGATAAGATCCCTCCCCTTATCGGGTACAGAGCCTCTGGCTGCTATCGAGTCCTATCACTTCAGGTTGAAAACCAAGCTTTTCAATGAGCAGCATGCTAGTTCTTGGGCAAGAACTGACTGGTTGATCCACACGCTGACAACTGAATTTCATTCCTCATTTTGGTTGGACCAATACAGTTTGGAGACCGGGTATTTTGAAAATCTAAGGGATGAGTGTTTCCTAACTAATGCTTGGTATCAAGCTCTGCAAATTCCCGATGTTGATGTGATATTGGATGAGCACAACCTCCATCTTGCAAAAGTCATCTCTCAAAGTAACAGAAGTCTGGCCTATACAATTTGGAACCCTGGATCAGAATTCTCCCTCTGTGATTGTCCCTGGTCAAGGCTGGGAAATCTGTGTGAGCATGTTATCAAGGTGGCAATCTTATGTAAAAATCGGCAGTTTGCCAGGCCATTATTGGAAGCTCAAGTTTACCGGCAGGTGTTGCTTACCCTTTTGAACAATCCCCCTGATGATCCTTTGGTACTTGAGCATGCCATTTTGCGTGCAACCCGCTTGCAACATGATATCAAAGGGCTAGAGGACTTGTCTAATAATGGACTACTCCAGCCTTTACCTCCTGAGACAAATCCTCAAATAGGAGAGGATCTTTTGCCTTTCCCACGCCTTCATTGATTTGACAGCAAGTTGATGCATTTGTGGTTGGAACTTTCCTAATTGTATAACCAGTGAAGATGATAGTGTGGTTGCGAAGCTATTGGAAATATAACTCAGAACAAGTCCGAGCTTACATACATATCTTCTGGAGGTATATTTTTTTACCCTCATTTGTACCGTTTCTCAAGCTGGCATACATACAAAAGGAGGAAGTGTTGACAGCTTCCCATTTCGAAAACTCAGTTTGAGTTGCTGTGTTACTCAGTGCTATCCTCAAGGTAGCAGTTCAACCAATGCTCATTCTGAAACTTGCTGAAATTATTCGAACTGTACCCGAACTCCTTATTCGTTGACCACGTCACAGATAGTTCGTGTCTGTATGTAAACCAATCAGACTACTGTCTAAGGGTAAACCACTAACCAGTGTTGTAGATGATTTTTTTCCCCTTCTTGTACAGATTGTATATTATACTTATCAGTTAACAGATAAATTGTAGTCCTCAAAGTTCAGTTTCTTTTCATGTTACTTTCAGGAAAATTATTTGCTAACCTAGTAAATAATTGTCTTTTTGGTGACAACCATTTCCATTTCAGGATAATTAGCTTGCTTGGATACCTGATATAAGCTGGTGTTGGAGGTGATGTGGTTAAAGCTCATTCACCCTTTACTTATCAGGCACTGTACTGCACTATTTTAGGTGAATGCGTTTATTACATATGCCAACTTCTGGCTTTAATATTGTCTGGATAGGTAGGTGTTTTCATCGATTGTCTTGGGTCTTCCTATCAGATAATTCATGAATGGACGGGCCAGTCCTGTCTTATACTATTCATGAGACGTAAATTATACTGAAACTGCCGAAAGATTAATGTTAGCTTTGTAGCAGCTGGGTAGTTGGCCATCTTCATGGGTGTTCTGCTCGTTATCAACGGGACGGATCGGTTAATTGGTGACTCAATTATCGAAATCTTAAACCAGTCCGATGTGATGTAGTAGATAAAAAATGTAATTTACTTGAGAAAATTGGTCGAGCAGGATGATTGAACTAGTTAACTTGATGTGGTTGAACCGATTTGATCGGAAAATTTTATTTCTTTATTTGCTGTTCTTAAGCATTAAAGGCATGAGAAAACTTGTCGTAGATGGGTGAAAAACTGACATGCATCATTGCAAGGTGACATTTTTTTAATGCTGACGAGAAAGAATGATGAAATGACGGTGGAGTTTTGAGATATGGCAAAACAGAATCCCTCCTTTTCCTCTGCCTCATCCTTTTCCTGTTTAAGTGACACAGCTCTTTTCATGTAAACAGTTGCTCATATTTAGATCATATCAGTTGGCGCAAAGCTATTCTAGTTTAATTAAATATCTCGATTTCCTGTTTAGGTATGCAATTGCGATAAAACCTGCGATGGAGAAATTTGCTGCTCTTTGAGGTTTAACACGCTCGCATTTAGAGTTATTGGTATTCATTGTGATAACGGGATACCGGATAATTTTGAATTTTTTTTTAAGTATATAGATCTATCCATGAAAGAAAAAAACTGCTACATGATATGTAAATGAACCAATTTCAAAGGAAAACAAATAAATAAAAAACAATATACTCCATAATTATAGATAAAAATAATTAATTAACAATGCACAATTACAAATCTCTTACTTATTAAGGTTGCAATCTAGCTAGCCCGGCTACTAACTATTGAAAGAACAATTTCTCAAATACATTCCTGCCCTGAAAAGATTAATTCGATGTTTCTATTTATTTTATTTAATTTAACTGTAACTACTCACTACTGTTCCGTTGGATGACTACAAACAAAAATTGATCGCATCTTTTGCTCTATAGCAAATTAAAATAGTTAAGCTCTCAAAATGGAAAAAAGAATCAATAGAAGGGTGGTGGTGGCGGAGAAGCATACGGTATCCCAGTTATCGGTGGCAACGGACCACCATATACCGGAGCTGGTGGTGATGATGGGGGTTCCGACCAGCATGGAGGGGGCGACGGAGGCGGAGAATATGGTGATGGTGCTGGAGGCGATGGAGGGGGCGAATTTGGTGGTGGTGGTGGTGGTGGTGATTGATTAGTTGGCGGGGGTGGTGGCAGGGAAATTGGAGGCGGTGGTGGGGATGGCGGTAGCAGCGGCGGTGATAGCAGTGGAGGTGGTGGTGGTGAAATAATTGGCGGCGGTGATAGCACTGGTGGAGGTGGCGACGGTAGCTGGGAATTTGGAGGTGGTGGTGAAAATTTTGGCGGCTGTGGACAGGGAGGTAGCTGTGGCGGTGATAGTAGTGGAGGGGGTGGAGGCAACACTGATGCTGGCGGTGGAGGTGGTGGTGGAGGCAGAGCTGATGCTGGCGGTGGAGGTGGAGGTGGAGGTGGAAGCAGAGGCAGAGCAGGATCCACTTTATGACAATTAAACGCCGCACAATTGACTCCACCCTTAGACAAGAACATCTTACATTGCAATGTTGACCTCTGCTTCTTTCTTCCCTTCAAGCAATTCCTCTGATCATCAAAATTCTCCAACCCTAAACATACCGGCGGCTCGCCGGTGATAAAATTATAACCAATGTTGAAATTCATCAAATTGGGAAGCGAACAGATACTCTCAGGAATCGACCCGGATAACATATTATGACCCAAATTCAATTGCTCCAAGCTTTTCATCTCTCCAATCGAGTCAGGCAAATTCCCAACAATCTTGTTATAACTGGCATCAAAAACTGTCACATTCTTCAGCAATCCTATCTCGTTCGGCAAACACGAGCGCAACCCACTGTTCATCAGGATCACCTCGTTTAGAGTTTCGGACATGTTGCCTAAACTCGGGACGCATCCATGAAAGTTGTTGTGTGCAAGAACAATGACAGAAACCCGCGAATTGCCGAAATTGTCAGGCAATTTGGAGGAAAATCTGTTGTGGTTTATGAAGATCGCGTCCAGGTCTTTGTCAAATAGTTCTCTAGGCAGATCGCCTTCGAATTCGTTGTACCGGAGATCAAGATACTTGAGCATTGGTAGCTCCAGAAGGTCGTCAGGAAATTTCCCTGCGAATCGGTTGTTGCTCAGATCCAATTCGTACAGAAGTTTCAGTTTCTTGAATGATTCCGGGATTCTTCCACAGAACCTGTTGGAGTTGATGTGAAACAACGCAATGTCTGTGAGCAGCCCAAGTTCTTGAACTAAATAACCTGCAATGTCGCCGTGGTTCAGATCGACTCCGGCCACGGTTTGGACCGAATCGTTGTCCGGCGCTGCTTCGCAGAAGATTCCGGTATAGTTGCACACATTGGATCCTACCCAGTTGGATGTGAGGTTCAAGGGATCTGAGATGATGGCTTGTTTCCATGCTTGCAACGCAATGTAGACATTTTTCAGTCTTGGGCTCTCAAAAGTGAGGGTAGTGTGTGAAATATCGCACTCCTCCGGCCCTAATTCTTGTTTTTGAAGCGATCTGTGTGTTTGGTTTTGCGCATTTTGCGAATCGGAGTAGGCTGCATTGGCCGGAATGGTGGAGAAGAGACAGATGAGAAGGAGAGCAACAAAGTATGGAAGAAGAATGTGAGTATTGTTCTTCATGACACGCAAATGAACATTTATGAATATTTTCTTTTAGGGTGTTCTTTGTTTTTGGTAAAATGTTAGTGAAAAAGATAGAGAAGAAAAGGGTTGAAAGAGAAGGAGCCTGTTTGGTGATTGGAAAAGGTTATTATGATTAGAGAGCTTTTCGGTTATGGAGAAGAAATAAATACCAGAGGTCTCTAATGTCATGTCAGAATATATACATGTGTATATCCTGATATCCTTTCTTTGGGTAGTTTTGATGACATACTTTTTTTTTTTCCTTCTCTCACGACAGGGTGAATTATTTTTCTGCCCCACACTTCAAGTTCAACACCCTCCAAACTAAGGACTTGGATGATAGATCCCATTTTATTCGAATTTTATAAAATCTTAAAATAGGATGATCCAGTTTTATTGTTTTCATTTAAACTCTCTAAAATAAAATTTAATACGTGTAAATTTCTTACCATTATGACACAAACACGCGTTTATACTTTCAATTTCAGTATTGAATTTGAAATTTGCAATTGCCCCGTTGATTCTATTACTTTGAATAATTAGGAGAAATCACATATTCTTCTTGCTAACATATTTTTTTCTCTTTTTTTCCTCAATTTTTTACATGAGCATGAGTAGTTGCATGAGTAGGACCAAAAATAATGCACATGTGTCCCACATTTTGTTTTTAGGTTCTTTGAAAAAAGCAAAAATCAAGTCTTGTCCTTGTAATCGTAAGATTGTAATTTGTAAGGCTATAATTCTTCAGAGAGTGCAGCATTTGCCGTAAAACTTGTTAATTGCTTTGATTTCTCTCCCTACCGACACCTACTCTTGTGGCCAGTTAGTTTGCCACTTCTACCGACGCTAATGCATTGTTCTTTAATACTTATTCTTCTTGCGTCCATCTTTTTTGGTTTAATAGTTAAGCATTTAAACTACATTGTCAAAGTTAGTTTACTTTGTCTAAGTGAGGATTTTAGTACCCATTGGAAAGGATTTAGTACTCATTCACTAAAAATAGGTTCGTAAAACTCTACTTTTTAAAATAACGTTGCGAAATTATGAGAAGTTATTCATTACTTCTTATTTTTCATGTCAGCGTGTTCATATGAATCGTCTAATATGTAGGTAGTGGGGGTTATAGATGAGAAGATAAATAAATTTTAAATTTTGTGAATACTCAATTGGGTATATAATGAGTACGACTTGACTATATAAGTAGGTGAGTCACGTAGTATATACACCGAGTGTACCTAATAATTTTTCTGATAATAGATAATAATCAGCGATCTATGTGAACGCATTGATATAAAAAAAGTAATGTATAATTTGTCCAAAATTACTGTGATCAATCAAGATTCAAATCCAACAAGAATAAGTACTACCATTGTTTAGGACTTTTTTTGAATTTACACTTCCAAAACTCAGCTTTTAACAAGCTATATGTGCAGAACAGACTGCCACGAGTAGGTTCGATCACCCTTATGGGTTAAGGGCGTGTGAAAGGTGGGGCCACTTTCAACGTCTCTCTTTCTCTTGGTTGGATCTTTTTAGGCGCGCGCCTTATCTTGAAATGCACCGGGTCACGGTCACCCGTGAGTCGGTGACCACTGACCATTCTGACTACCCTAACCTTAGCCCGGCCAAACCCATCAATTTTATATATTTATTTATTTATTTTCCAATTGGGCTGCATGGATCCAGTTGGATAACAAGAATTTCTCATGGACATCACGCCCACCAATTTTTGAAGGGCCAGGCCCAAAAAATGGCAGGGAAGTCACGACGATCTTTTTCAGGCCCAATCACTGCCTACAATTTTTCCTGTTTATTTTCTTTCAAAAATGTCAAGTGCCTTACAATTTTTACAAAGAAGAAATTATGTTCTTGGTCTCGTTACATTAAAATATGTTATACAAAATTAGTTTATAAATAATTATCTGTAAGTGTTTAATGCACAATCATAGAGTCAATCAAATGGATTAAAATAATATTTGACGATTTGACATTTATTGCATTTTGTTTCAATTTTCTTCTTCTTTTTGAGAATTATGTGCCCTTACTGCATTGGCTAGTCCTTACATTATTGAGGTTAGGCTTAAAGGTAAATACAAAGGCGTGACACGGACACCTATCATTTTGCAATGAAATGTTTTTTATTTATTTATTATATTCGATTGGAAGGAATTTTCAACCTTAGAGCTTTGATTGAGGGTGTATGATTTAGCGAAAACAATGATTAGCATAAAATATTATACTCTATGTTTTTTTTTTTTCATGACGTGCAACACTTGCATAGGGTACAACATGCCACACAATAAATTCAGCAAGAAACACAAAAAAAAAATAAAAAAAATTGTTGCTTGATGCGTTGCTCTTTAAAACCAAAAAGCAGGTAAACAATCTCTTTAGCGATACGTTTCCGAGTCAAATCGATATCAAATGACGCGTAATCAACTTGTCTTCTTGATTATTCCCTCCGTCCATAAATAATGGACGTTTTGCTACTTTTTGTTACTGTACACATCAGTGTTATCAGAACCGGACCGGACCGGCCGGTCCGTCCGGTTCAACCGGGCTCGAAGTCATTTCCGGTCTGATTCACCCTACCGGTTTGATGCCTGAGAAAAACGACGCCGTTTCCAATCCAAACCCAGGAAAGCGACGTCGTTTCCAATCCAAATTCAGGAAATCAAACCGGTCACCATCTCTCACGGCCGAAACAACCCACCACCACCAAACCACCCATTTGTTCCTCCGATCCACACCAATAACCACAGCCAAACCATCCTCGCCACCACCACAACCAACCGCCGATCTCCGATCCACAACTACCACCAGCACTGCTACCGATCACCGATCTGCTCACACCACCGTCACCGCAATCAAATCCATCACCAAAACCATCAAATCTCCATCATCAAAAAGAACAGAGAAGAGAATTGGAAGAAAAAAAACCAAAAAAGAAAAAGAAAAAGGGAAGAGAGGAAAGAAAAGGAAGAAGAAAGAAAAAGTGTGTGAGCTTGTGAGGCTCCGGAGGAGAGAAAAAGAAAGGAAAAGAAAAGAAAAGGGAAAGAGGAAAGAAAGGACTGAGTGTGAGGCGGCCCAACAAGAAAAAATTAGAATTGATAAACTAATTTAATTATTGATTAGTAATGGGTCGGTCAATCCGAAAAAAATCTAAAAATTCGACCGAATTGACCGGATTTACATAGAAGGGGTGTAAATAAAATATATATAAAACTAAAAAAATTGAGGAGTCATATTAATTAATAAATTACATAAAAGATAGAACAATTTAAAGACTTACAAAAGAGTTCAAAATTATAAGGGTGAAGGTGATGCAAAATATAGCTGATTATTACTCTAAATAAGGAGGATTAATTTGCATACATATACACATTAATAGTTTAATACTATATTTTCAAGAAAATAAATATTTTAGAAAATTTTAAATTTTTTGTGTTTAATTTACTCTTCTTCTTTTTTTCTTGTAAATATGTTTTACATGAAAAACATACATGCTTATAATAAATATTATTTGTATAATTTTCTTGGATAGAGGTAATTAATATTCTAATTCGTTAATCTATAAATATCTCACTTGGTTAATTACATTTCTTTTATCATGATCAAGATGGAGTTATATTCAAAATTTAATTTTCATCTATTTCCTAATCTCTCTTTTATTTTGTGGCTTAGTTCTTCTTTTAATTATAATATATGTTTAATTTTAAATAAATTTTATGAGTGATAAAATTAACATATAGTATGCTAGTTCGTATGATTTTATTTTTGTTACATGGTACAAATGTCTCTTAATGAACAAGTGTGTTTGAATTTTGAATATCATTTCATTTGAATGTTGGATTGTTTCTTTATTTTGTAATTTGGATAATTAAGTGTGTATGAATATTTAAGTGTCATTTGAATGTTAGATAGTTTCTTTATTTTCAACTTTTGATGTACTTGATATACTTTATTTTGATATATTATAACTTTATTTTGATATATTATAAAATGCTACAGTAAAAAAACCAGCCGGTTCAATCCGGTTTTATCCGGTTTTATAGTCTATGATTTACCGGTTTAATGTGTGAACGGTTCCGGACGGACCAGCAACTACAATCCGGTTGAACCCGGTTCAACCCGGTTGAACCACCAAATTTTCATTTCCGGTTCTCTGTCCGGTCCGGTTCTGATAACACTGGTACACATTACTTGACTTTTTAGTGTTTGAGCTACTTTTTGTTACTGTTTCAAAGCGACAGTTATTAAAGGACAGAGGGAGTATAAACTAATAGTGTATAAAAATTGATTGGTAAATAGTTTGATATTCTTATTTTTTTAATAAAAGATAACCGGTTTGACGTGAATATGAATAATTCTAGTACGTGTATGATTAATTTTAGCCAATAAATTAATAAATATTTTTTTTATTAGTAGAAACTAAAATAAGCATGTTCTTAGAATCTATCAGATCTGACTCTTTTAATGTTGATTAAAATATGACCTATCATGTTAGGTCAATTTCATCCATTTATTACAAATAAATGGTCGAAATTGAATTAAATTTTCTTTTTTTATGTATGTGAAAGAAATGAAATAAGTTAATTGCTTGGCAATTATTCAATTAAATTTTATTTATTTATAATGAATGGATAAAATTGACCTAACATAATAGATCATATTTTTGAAAAAGATTAGAGCAGCCAAATCTATTGCCATCTACTTATTCGGGAACCAATCCAATTATATTTTTATTCGTAATTTATTTTTGGTAAACTTTGTTCTTATTTTCTTTATGTTATTTATAGTTTAGAGGATAGGCATGAAATAATTTTCTTTTCTTTTTTTCTTCGCTTATACGTGATTATTATTTTCCCCATTTTTTAGCAACATCCTAATCTTACCACGCCATATCCCACGGAGGATGCAGATTTGGCCGACCAGGAGCACACGTGTCAAAAGTCCACAGCTCAAAATGGATGACTAGTGTTGTGAATCTTGTGATCACATCTGACCGTTTCGCATTTATAGACTTTAACACAGTTTTCAGCGAAACTGACAAGTCATACGCGGGAAAAGTATACTATACAGCTCGTCCACGGTTAGCATCCTGCTTCTCTTATTAAAACATACATCTTCAACAACGAAAAATATTAGATATTTTTTTTCCTTTACACATTTGTATACAATCTATTTTTCCTAAAAAAGCACCATTTTTTTTTAAAAGTGTATTTCTATGCTTCATAATGCAAGGGGTTTTGAGGTTTTTCCCCCTCATAATATAAAGTGTCTTACTAAATTTTATTAACTATCAGTTTTATTTTCTATGTAAGTGTTTTTATAGGGTTATTTATAAATTAATTTAATAACAAAAATATTAATAAGCTTTAATAATTTTGATGTATAAACCTTAAAAGTCTTAGCTTTGAGGCAAATATTTACGGAATTAACATGGGAAGGTCAAAATAGCGAGTGCATTGACGTAGGATGCATGCATATGTACCACATCCTCCCTCTCTATCTTTGGTAGCACCGATATGGCCAGATATTTTACATAAATGGACGCGGGGGTGACGTAATAACGGGCCCAACCTGTCAAACGTTTACGGATAATCATTTTTTCGAACTCCCTGGAAATTGCAAAATCGCAATTCCTCCTCTCACCTATATAAAGCCTTGGCTCCGATTCAAATCTCCCTCACTTTCTTTTCCTGTTTCTGTTGTTGTTGTTTTTCTCCTCATTATTATTGTAGCACTCGAAGCACAAAGGAGAGCTTGGATCAGAGCTCGTCCGACGACCGACTCGACTCGGCAACACTCATTTTCGGATCGGGAAATTTCGTCGCGTCTTCTGCTGATTGAAAGTTCGTTATCGTATAAGAGCTTTTTTACGCAATTCCTAATCCTTTTCTCTGGTTTCCTTTTTATTTGAATCGTAGATCGTTATAGGTAATGTGATAAGAGCCAAAGCGGAAAGAAAATGCGATTTGAATTCGTGCGTTTCTTTTTGTGTATGTGAGTGCTTGTGTTGAGTGTGTATGTGTGTGTTAATTGTGATATTTGCAGGAGCTATGGCTGATGGTATGAGTCTTTCTTCTATATTTTTTTTTGGATAATATGAGCTGAATTTGCTGTTTTTGATTGTGCAGGGATAATGATTTTTAAGATACTATTATTTGTTGTAAACTTAAAGAATATTTATGTTGAGTTATTTTTCAGTTTAATTTAAAAAATGAAAACAAACAAGAAATTTAAACTGAGTAAAAAAAACTATCGATGATGATGAAAGAAGTCCCCGGAAAACCTTCAGACTGCGGAGATGTTATTTATCTCATTTTCATTATATTTGAGTCTTTTAGTGTGTGGTTAGAGTTGCTTCACATTATCCAGTGTGGGATTTTTGAGTGTGATCGGAAAGAGGCTTAATTAAACAGTGAGGAAGGGATGGGATTAGGATTTTGTTTGAGGTGTGAGTCAAGGCGATGTGCATTTCTTGTTTTTAAGTTACGTGGACTGCTGATGTTGCGGTGATCAAGTCAGATGGGTGAGTACTGATGTAGAATTCTGGAAATTATGTGCTTCATTTCTCTAAGTTATTGGCCGTAGTGATGGAAGTGGATTCCATTCCACTGTACAAGTTTGGTTTTGTCAGTGTCATCCTTCATGGGCACCTTACCCATAGATTCCCGCAAGTTCTTTGAAGTTTGTGTTTGTGTAGTAAGTTAGTATTCATTCAATTGCGGTATCCATATTGATGATAGGAACAGATAGGTCCCACAGTCCTTTCTCCATTCCATCTGTTTGAGACCCGTCAAATTCACCATACTATTTTGATGTCCTGTGGAATAGAGTTGGGTTTGTTTGGTTCCCTTAGTATTAGTCATGCTTTTATTGCCTGGCTGCTAGGGCCAAGTGGGAGTCTTCTCCCTAGAGACTTCAGGGGATTGAGAAGTAAGGCTTGAAAATAGAGTTTTAGGTACTAGGAAGGCCTATGGTTTAATAGATAGGGAACTGTCCAAGGACCAAATGTATACAGGCACAAGAGAAGCCTCTGACGATACAGAATAATTCGAAGGTCAGGGTAAGTTCAATTTTCGGACGGGATTTGGTGTTCCAAGTTACCAACTGAGGTAGGCTTGTCGTTGATAAGTCAGCACGACAAATTTCTTTCACTCTTTCACACTCTTTCCCCTTTCTCCCGTTTCTTTCAGAACGTATTTGATTGTGTGATGTATTGCTTTTACAATAGGTTTGGGCGTCTATTGTCTTGTCCAGAGTAGTTTGACTCTAATTCCGGGACTTCTTCAAGGAATGAAGTGATCACGCAGTCATATTCTTACCATTCCTGGATTAAGGCTCAGGACTTTCACAGAGATGCATGAAAAATATTTTATGGGATCTTGTAGATATTATTTTGATGTTCTTCTCTTGAAGTATTGGGACTGGACTCTGGAGCCGTTCATGCTTACTTGGATTATGTTGTTGCTGATATCAATTGGTCTGCAGCAGTGTTGGCGAAAGCTTCAATCTCGTGCGATGTTTGCCTGGCTTGATCGGGTGACTGAATATGCCTCCTCTAGTCTTAGGATTTTTCCTAAATATGTTCCTCATTGCAGGTGCTTTGGGTTTATCACCCAGCTCTAGCTAGTGTTATTGTTGTACAAAGGAGGGTCATTCCATGGGAGGCCTAGCAACAAGTAGTGCGGCAAGTGCATCGGGCTCAGTTTCTATGCATTTGAATGGAGAGATCAACCTTGCGAAAGAATCAATGGACAGTAAAACTTCTGAAGGGCTTGATGTTGGATTGATGGAATATGGGTATAATCTCATACATGTACTACTATGTAGTTTATTCCCAATATGCTTTTGCTAATAGCAAATATATATGTGCAGATGCCCACATTACCGCAGAAGGTGCCGAATCCGAGCTCCTTGTTGCGATGAGATATTTGACTGTCGTCATTGTCATAATGAGGCAAAGGTGAGCTATTTATTCATGCCTGGACAGCATATTATAGAGAAAAAAAATTCAACTTATCAAGTTATAGATGCCATATGAAATGATATGTGAAAGCAAACTCCGTGAATATTTATCTTGATCATTCCTTTTGCGGCGGTTGGAACTAATTTTTTTGTTTGTGCACCAGAACAATATTAATGTGGATCATAAACTTAGACACGACATGCCACGCCATCAAGTGAAACAGGTATGTGATGAGTTTTCCCCCATTTGTGAGGTGTTTCTGTAGATTCCTGATGATCTTCATACTTCAATTTTCAGTTGTTCATTATCTTTTTGTTTGACCAGGTGATATGCTCATTGTGTGGTACTGAACAAGAGGTGAGTTCAACTTATTTATTTTTGTGTTGAGTATTTTATCGGTAATACTTATTGAGCTTCGTCTATCATAGTTGTAATAAACCTTGGAACAAGCAGATGAGTTTATGGTTGGAACATTATAGAGGCAGCATACATAATTTGTCATTACCTTGTGTAGTCCTAAGAATTGAAATTGAAATTTTGTTCCCAACTGTGGAGCTAAATATGTTTTCTGTTTAATGTGATCTTGTGGTTGTACCGTTTAGACAAACAGTTTATGTTGTTTCCACTTATTTGCTTCTATGACCCAGGTTCAACAAGTCTGTAGCAATTGTGGATTACCTTGTGTAGTCCTAAGAATTGAAATTGAAATTTTGTTCCCAACTGTGGAGCTAAATATGTTTTCTGTTTAATCTGATCTTGTGGTTGTACCGTTTAGACAAACAGTTTATGTTGTTTCCACTTATTTGCTTCTATGACCCAGGTTCAACAAGTCTGTAGCAATTGTGGCGTGTGCATGGGGAGTGTAGTCCTAAGAATTGAAATTGAAATTTTGTTCCCAACTGTGGAGCTAAATATGTTTTCTGTTTAATGTGATCTTGTGGTTGTACCGTTTAGACAAACAGTTTATGTTGTTTCCACTTATTTGCTTCTATGACCCAGGTTCAACAAGTCTGTAGCAATTGTGGCGTGTGCATGGGGAAATACTTCTGCGAGTTATGCAGACTGTTCGATGATGATGTAAGCTGCTGATGTTATCATGGTGTTGTAGTTTTTTAACTCAGGAGCAAGTACAGTTGCCATAAAAAATAACAAGCGTGAATGGCGTTCTCGTTTTTACATGTTCCATAACTTTCTTTGTCTTGTATGATCTTAGTTATTGAAATAAAAGCTCTTACTTTTTGTTCACTATGTTGCAGACGTCGAAGAAGCAGTACCATTGTGAGGGCTGCGGTATTTGCAGGTATACTTGTTTGTTTTTCTTTTAGTTTGTCTTTAATGCATATTGAGGTGAAAATGTGAGGATAAGTTTCCGAAACTTGTAAAACAGCAGGACTCAAAGAGAAACGAAAGAAAATACCTGAGAAATAGGTAGACTGTGTAATTCTTGTTCAACCATACTAGCTCATGGATGTTCCCTTAACATAAGCCACGCATTTTATTTCTCATCTTCCTTTGTTAATTGTGGTGCCTTTTTCTATTTCTCCATATGGTCGTCTGATCCAAAACAAATGTGCTCTTTGGCAGGATTGGCGGACACGAGAATTTCTTTCACTGTTCCAAGTGTGGTAAGCTGCCATCTGTTATTTTTATTAAATTCTGGCTTGTGGGGTTAGATTATGATCAGCTCATGGTTTCTCATGCCTGTTACGCCACGTAGGCTGCTGCTTCTCAATTCTTTTGAAGAACAGCCACCCCTGTATTGAGGGAGCAATGCATCATGATTGTCCTGTTTGCTTTGAGGTATGTTATCCTTACATGGTTTGCATCTTTTTTATATTGCTACAAGATCTCTTTTGTTTCTATCTGGTTCTATCTGCAGTTGATTCAAATTGTTATGTGCAGTTTTTATTTGAGTCGAGATACGATGTGACTGTCATGCCCTGTGGACACACAATCCACAAGAACTGCTTGAAGGAGATGAGGGATCATTATCAGTGAGTTTTTCTACAGCTATTTCATTTCAACTATATTGGAACATTTTTGTGCAATCCACTTACAGATGTTTTCATTGGTGTCTGCATCAGATTTGCCTGCCCTCTCTGTTCCAAATCAGTTTGTGATATGTCAAAAGTGTGGGAGAAAATTGATATGGAAATTGCTTCTACACCAATGCCAACACCTTATAAGAATAAGATGGTTCGTTCTGCTTCCCTGATCGCTCACACTACATATTAATATTTTTACAAAATATTAATGTTGTATCGTTTTTGCAGATCTGGATTCTCTGCAATGATTGCGGGAGGAGCTCGAATGTGCAATACCATGTTGTAGCTCAGAAATGCCTGCACTGCAAATCCTATAATACTCGCCAAACAAAAGGCTGAGAAGTGATAACGGATGCAATGGTGATATGTTATCAACTTGTGCAACGGATGCAGCACTTGTTTGCGTCGTCTCTTTGACTTGTCCTGCCTCTTGACCCGCATTCATTGATGGGGGAGACATGGTCTGGCTGCCTGGCGCAGCTCGAGGGTATTGTAGTTCTGTTATTGTATTCTTTAATTCATTCGTTTCCCTGCCTTTTTTTTCTCTTTTTTCTGGTTGTTTGGTTCCTCCCAGTCGAACTGTATCATCTTGTCGTTGTTTCCGACTTGGAATGTACTTCGATTGTGAATAGTGCAAGTGTTCTTTCATTTTGAAAGCTCCTTCGGTCTCGGTCTTGATTGTGGAAACACTGGGTCTTTCATTTTGCCGCTAATATGGGAGTTGGCTGAGTTGCCATTCATGCTCTCTTTCCTCTTCACGTTCTAGAATGAGTTTTTGATTGTTGATATTGACCAAGCAACGGTGGGTTTTAGCTGTCGACGCCATCTCTCCGCCTGAATGTTCTTTTTCAGGTCCCTGTATCGCATCTTATCTTTTACGGGCAAGCTTAGTTAGAATTTTTCTTTATTCTTCGTACCACGGTGACAGATGTGGCTCTAATGCACCGACTCTTTTCTGTTCTTCGTACCACGGTACCACGGGCGCGATAATTGGTTCCGTTTATAATTATTAGACGCTTCTTTTTCTTTTTGGCGTGAACTTTAGTTCTACTTTAGTGCATGAAAACAATTGAGGATTGGAAGCAAAGATGAAAGCAATAATAATACTATATAGTAACAGAGGAGAGCGGTCGGCCCTGATCGATCACGAAAACAAGCTTCATGGTCCATTAAAGCAGAGCCATTAACAGGCTATGCTCCAAAAAAATGTTATTGGTAGAGGAAAAGAGAAGGACCGATAAGACCAAAAATCTCAGTAGTATATCCTAGTCCTATGGTTTCAAGGATTAGGTTTCGAGTTCGAGTTAGTTGTTAATTTTCAATTAGCTTTGATATCCGAATTACTTGCGATCCGTTTTCAATGGCAGGAAGATAATGGCAATTATTAGGGCAAAACATGATCGAGTTCAAATATCATTTTCTATTATGCATTTTAGAGGGAGGGAAAGATTTATGCCCACCTTCATGTGCTAAGGGGGTCCAAGTTCTTAAAAGTAGGTAAACACAATAAATACTTGGATATTGGGGAAGATGATGCCCTACCTTGACATTTTTAGGAAGTGAGGAATAATAAAAAAAGAGCCTGTAAGTTCCCCTCTCAATCCAACAAAGAAAAATTGTTAGTAATAATGGCAGCACATGGTGCAAAGAGAAGCTAAGCTAAAAGAGAGTATCGAGCAATCCTTTTCTTTTCCATCAACATCAATGGAGCTTTTAGTTGAAGGGAATTGACAATGTCGATCCTTTATCTTCTCGGCCGAGTTACCGGAACAATGTAGATTCATGGAATTCTTTTGCCAGATGAATTTGGTTTATGAGATTATGTGTTATAAATTTATAATGATGAGGAAAAGATGTGGTCATCAAAGTTGGAAAAAGTGAAAGGAGATGATGATAGAGAGAGACTTATTGCAAGAAACATTTTCATAATGGTGAGAGGTTGAATGTCGCTGTTGTAGTCTTTAAGTGACCAAGCTAGGAAAATCATATCCAGATGTTAAGACCTTCAAATTTGTGGAGAAGGTCAAATCACACGTAGCTATGGAGCTTGCATCAGATACCTGTAGAAATTTCCCTTTCATGATGGTGATAGAATTGAATGCCATCTTCCCGAGATGGGAATTACTCCGGTAAATACTCATGTAAATTTGACGGGAAATGATTATTTTCGATCCGAAGCAAAGATTGCAAGATAGCAACACAGTGAGGACATAAAATGAGAAGTATCTTATACTATATTATAGTAAGAGTAGCATCTTATATATTGTCAAAAACTCCCATGAGTTTGCAGGCTTATACAATAATTCTTGCTGCAATACAGATGATTAAACAAAAAAGCAAAAGAATAAAATAGTGCAGCCAGATGATAAAAAGGCTACTACCATATTGCATGAATGATAGGGCAATATGGGTCTCAGAAACTATGGAAACCCAAAAAAACAAAAAAGTAGCCAGACAAGGCCATTATTTTGTGATCAATGGAAACATTAGCAACAAAGGGAACAATGTACAAAACGATCATCCGAGGCTGCTAAGCGATGCACATAACCAGCTCTTTGGAACAGATGATCTAGCGGAGTCGACCTTTGTGATGGTTTCATCGATCATGACACTGGCTATGGAGCATCGATCATCATTATACAGGCATCATCTAACTTGGGAGTATCCTCAGATGATTTGTTGGTAGCCTTCTCCAATGCTTCATCAATCATAATCTCCTGTGCCCGGCAGTTTAAACTGCAAAATGCTTTCTCACCTCTGCATGAAAATAAGACAGACCAGCAGTTTATAATTCACATCCCAATCAGAACAGAATATCAACAAATACGGTCGATAATGCAGATGAGAAACGAACCTGTACATGTAAATATCTTCCCCCTCTACTAATTTCTTGTTGCAATAATAACAGAAGCTCAAGAAATCATCAGAGGGAAATGGGGTTGGAATTGCTGAGGTTGTAGCAATCTGGGGGTATCCAACCTCTTTCGCTTCCTTCTTGCCAAAACTGGTCATGCCATCAGAGTGACATTCCAAAACACAGTCACCATAAATATGAGTTTTCTTAGGGTTAGGACCATGTGAAATTACACATGTATAATCTTCAGAAAGTTCAATCTCACTTGCGGAAAGAGAACCGATGAATCCATTGGGAGAGCCAACAGACATTGTGGTTGAAGTCAAATGACACAAATCTGTGCCGGAAAAGTTGTTTGAATTAGAGCTTCCTCCGATAAATTGAGAAGTTATATCATCCACACAAGAATTCCCAGAGCTCAACTTGGAGTTCCGGTTAGCCAGGCGGGAGAGGTTCGAAAATGACCATCCGTCCAATGAGCATGACCGGACTTTTCCAAAGGGCTCAGGATCAAATGGGCCTTCTCCAATTTCAAAAAGGACATCAGAGCTGCCCTTCTGAAAGGAGGATTTGGTATGTTTAAGAGGTTTGGAAATTGCAAAATTTCTTGGCAAAGACTTGGGTACTTCACCAGGATTGGTGTGGGCTTGAAAATTAGGGGTTTTGATCCTCACTTGTGACCCAAAAAGGATGTTCTTACTCTCAGATGACCGGATAATAACTTTGCCGGATCCCTTCACATCCTCATCAAGAGAATCTACAATGCTTAAGCCTACTTTACTACAATCCCAGGCCTTCTGGAACCCATTTCTGGGTGACCTTGGGGACCTATAGGGATTTCCTAGATTTGAGAACATCCTAAGATCTAGGGGAGATGTTGGGCTCCTAACAGAATCACAGTCTGATAAACCCTTGGGACTTAACCCAACAAAAAGGCCAGGGACACTAAATAAGGAGCTTGTTTTTTGTTTCTGTCCCAGATTATCAGACTGGAGACAGGACTCAGAACCAGAATCAGTTGTCGCCAAGTGACCCATCTGTTGATTTTTCTGTGTTGACCTGGCTCTCTTCCTCAACATTACCCCCAAAACCTTCTTAGACACACCAAAACCTCCTTTCCTCTGCAGCAAAAATTAACAAAAAATGCATTGGTTAGTTCATAAACAAACCAGAATCAGCATGGATTGTTGATCAGAAGTTTAACTAAAGAACAACACCAATCATCAAGCTGCATTCAGGAAAAGAGTCAAGAAAAAAGATTCAATCTTTAAGGTACTACAAAGTCCAGAAATTTCATCACATGCATATAAGGTGCAGATCAAAAGAAAGCAGCTTCTGTCTAAGGATTGAAACTTTGAAGAGCTCAAAAGGCCCAGATAACGACAACAAACAAAGTGCATAAAGTAAACCAGGCATGGTAAATAAAATCCCTAATGAAAGATCAGTTTTAAATCTCATAAGCAAGCTGGAATCCAACCTTCAAATTGACACAAACAGCTGAGAAAAGAGATACCCAGATGAGAAAATCCCATGAATGCAATGAAAAGCCTACACAATCATCCCAACAATGAACACGAAAACATGATCAAAGCATCAAAATCTGAAAAAACCCAGAACAAAAAAAATATACATATTTCAACTCGTTCAAGGAAGAATAAGTACATACGTATCAGACTGCAATCAAAAGAATGATAAGAACCTGTGCTCTGTTTTTTGAGCCTCCTTTTCTCTTTATCTCCCTCTGGAAACTATTCAGAGATGATGTTTTAGATGAAAGACCCAAATGCAGTAAAATAGCATATGGATTTTTGTCAAACTCTGACTTATGTAGTAATTTTTATCCGTGTTGAAACTTCCACAGTACTCCTCTTCTTCCTCTCTCCCTCTCTCTCTTTCTCTCACTCTATTGCCTCAAAATCAGCAAAGCAGTGAGCTTCTGAAATACTCCAATTCACTTATTACTTTCTCTCACCTCCCTCTCTCTCTCTCTCTTCTCTCCATTACTGTTCACTTGTACGTACGCAATACTGTCTTGGTGTTGTTGTTAGCCCACAGATTTATGATTTATCTCTAGCTTGTACTACTATGCTGGTACTACCAAATTTTACAGGATGTCTCAGTGTATTTTTAATTGAGATCAATCTCGTTCAAATACTGTTTATTTTTCTTTTCCTGTTCTTCTTTTGTCCGAATTGCTTCCTCTTTTCTTTTTTTTCCTTAAAGCATTTTTATTTCTATACAGTAATGATTTTTGTCATTAAATTAGCAATTAGTTTTAATTTTTTAACAAAAAAAACACATTATGTATAGCTAAAAAACATTAGTAACTTGTTTTTTTGGGACAATAGGAAAACTATGTAGAAATAGGAAAAATATCACATTTACTTTATATGGTGATGTGATGTGACAATATTTATTTATTAGTTTTGGACTAAAATGGGTGTCACTATTTCAGCAAAGGCATTTTTCAGAAAAGAAAAAAACAAAGGTAAAGCAGAGAGAGAGAGAGAGTGAAAACAAAAAGGAAACATGAAAACGACGAAGATGACTTGTTAGTTGATTTTCATTGAAACTGACAAACGGTAACGCCTCCTGACTGCAGTTAGCTGACTGAGTTAACGAGGTCTTATAATCGTTAAAAAGTAAATGACTGATCTATCCTCACTCCATCTCTCCAAAGCTTTTTTTTTTTTTCAGAATCTCTCCAAATGAAACTAGCTCTTTTAATTACATGCTCAGATTCAAAATCATAAAACAACCCATCACACGAATTGCCACCTGAATATTTATACCATTAATTAAATTTTGAATATTTTAACGAATCAATGGCTAATGGTAGATGATCCTTTAAAAAGATGAAAGTTGAAATTAGGTTCCATGGGATTATTGATAATTAATAAATGCAAGAAGGCACCCAGTTAAAATATGATTTTGGACCCTTGTCGCAACTCTATGGCACTTTTACGGGAAAAATCTATTAGCCAAAGAAGGGCTAATCAAACACTTGTCCTTTCATTGTCAATCACATTCACAGGCGCGATTGCACATCGTTGCCCATGATATACACAATACATAGTAATTAAAAGAGACAAAAAAATATTATGGAGATATGGAGCAATGAACGAGGGTAATATTGTCTTTCTAATTTTGAACAAGTCGAGGGTAATATTGTCACTTGAGATTACGAATAGACGCCTTAATGTCCTTGACTCCCCGAGTAAAACAATCGTGCCATCTCTTTAATCGGATTATTAACGACGTCAAGTAAAAACTGTTACAGCATAAAGCGCGTGTCCCTTTCCTGTGCCACGTCACCCACCACAATTACTTTAACCTAACCCGAGTCAGAACCGAACCCAACAACAACAAGAAGAAGTTATCATTTCACTTCACGCTTTTTAACTTTTAGGAACTCCCTATTTTGTCGTTTTGCGTGACTCAGCTCCTCATTAGTTTTGAAGTTTTGACACGTGTGCGTCCGTCCCCGCATCTCAGTAAAATCCAACGGCAGCTAATAGAAGATTCTTTTTAAATGGACCGGTCATCCAACGGTTGATATACTTTTTCCGTTATTAGAATCGTGAGGTCTCTATTCTTGTTCTTTTTGGTAAGTGTACGTGGAAACATCGTAATGGACAGGGTTGAGAAAAGTGTTAGTATTAATTATACCTAACCTTTTTCTTTTTTTACCTAAAGTAATTCTTTCCCTACCTCCCCTCTCTTTTTCTCTTTATTTTTTAGAACCCAACTCCTTTTTTTCCATTTTTTTTTCCATTTTATTACAAATATATTTATTCCAAACTGTTGATTGAATCATCACGTGGGCTTTTTGGCAAACATAAAATTTGGGCTCATATCTTTATGTTTTTGCTGAACATAAATGTTGGGCTTCAAATTTTGACCTTCTCTTTCTTCTAGAAAGAATCACAAGTATATTTTCTTCGTATTTCCTCCCGATAGTATCTCTGTTCTATAAATAAGAAATTGAT
Source organism: Viola odorata (assembly GCA_963691705.1). Lineage (NCBI taxonomy): Eukaryota > Viridiplantae > Streptophyta > Magnoliopsida > Malpighiales > Violaceae > Viola > Viola odorata. The sequence goes on from OY829546.1 coordinate 2,066,209, forward strand.
CTCGTTTCAACTAATTAGATATTGACTCTCTAACATGGTTCTTGCTTTTCCTCGTATTCGAATTTAAAACTTAATTAAGAATAAACAAATAGTTTTTTACTGTTGGATTAGCGGTCACAACTCACAAATATTTTTTTAGTTTGCTATGTAAGATGAGGAGTATTAATAATGAACAGAAATTAGTCGTCAAGTTTGAATCACATGGGACAAATTCCTTTAGTGGTCATAAAAGTACTTCACTTGTTGGGTCTGAACTTGCTGCGTTTTAACCAGACAATGTTAAATGGTTTCGATTCACTTCTTGGTTGTTTAATATTTAGTCTTCTTAAAAAACATAGATTTTTCTAATTTTTTATTAGACCCACACGTGGTGGTTGCTACCTCTACAAGTACCCAAAAATTCTTACAGACAGGAGAATTAAAGAAGGAAAAAAAACTTATCTCGTTAAAATCAAATTAGGTAGTAGTACATTTTTTTTTTGGCCTTGGCTGTCTCGTCGAGAAGATATGCTTTTTGATATTTGCAGTTAAATTAAGGTTTTTGATCATCAGAGGATTAAGGATATGTTCTGGTCATGGGTAACAAATCGATGAATGCAAATTCGAGGAGGAAAAAAAAATCAGTTGAATAATTTTGGTTTATGGGCCTAGCAAATCTCGGCTAACAAGGTCCAATTAGAAAATCATTTTTGATACTCATTTTGGGCCCATACATTATGCTGACAGAAACCAAATGAAAGATGCTGTATTCTTGTTATCTTATACTTTTCCTTTTCATGTATTTTTTTCATATTCAAGAATGTGATTGGTTGCTACTTTAGTCCAAGGACCACTAAGTTGCAAAATGATTGGTTACATTTCTCCTTATGTTATAGAGAAAGAAGGATTTTCAGTCCTTTGCTCTAACCTGCTGAGCTATCTGAACCACTTTCCTAAAGTCTATTTTCTTCATCGAATAACGCCCTACTTTACTACTTGACTAGTAAGGGAAAAGCCCTTTATTAAAAAAAAAAGAGATATAAAGCTTTTTTTCGCTTGTTCGTCAAGCTTTCGAGCAGCTCTTTCAACTGCCGCCAGGAAGAAAAGAAGAGAAATTCCTTGCAATCAAAGATTGTTGAGATTCAAATATTTGCCTACTCAACATTTAAAAAAAAGGTTTCAATACATTTCGAAATCGAGAATTTGTGTTAGTTACTTTTCGGGATTATATGAATAAAGAGGGTTGAAAATTTAAACACGGAAAAAAAATCATTAGCTTATTAAATTATCAATGGAGTCATGAAAAAAGAAATAACAAGAAATGAGAGGAAAATAATAAAAAACAAAATCAATAAAGATTGGGTCGATAACAGAAGAGTGAACTGCTGAATTCATCTCAGCCCACATAAGAGAGCCCAACCCACAGGTTACAGAGGAGTGAACTGAAGACGGTTTTTCCCTTTCCTTTTAAGTTTTAACAGCGTTCCACTGTCAATTTTTCAAACATTTCACTTCCTTTCCTCGCAAAAAAACGCGCTTAACAGAAATCCGAAACTCCTCCTTCTCTCTCTCATTCCGCCCGAAACAAGCTTCAAAACAATCTGCAATGGCGTCTCCAGCACGCGATACCGATACTCCACTTCTAACCGCTCCATCTGATGCCGAATCGCAGCTCTCTGCTCTCATCTATGGTTCGCTCCTCTTCCTTTTCCGTTTCGCATCTCTCCATTAGTTTTCTTCTGCTCTCATCTAGGGTGAGTTGATAACGACCTGATCAGTTTCAATTACTCTTTATATTTTTAATCACCGTATTTTTTCTTTTTGTAGGTCTTACATCTTTATATTTTTATAATTTATGATTTTTGTATTTAATCTTGACACATACGTGCAGTGAAATTGATCAAAACTCGGCTGGAATAGTGGAGGAGATAGCTAAGTGCAAAGATTCTGCTCTCGAGAGGAAGAGAAGGAAAGATTTCAGAAGGCGGCTTATGCATTGTTAGGAATGCTCAACAACAGCTATTAAGACCAGTAAGCTCAAATAATTGTGTTCACTTTCCTGTTATTATGTTGTGTCAGTAACCACATATATGCTTGCACATACTCAGGCATTGATATACTCACAAGGATCAATATATTACACATCTCAAGTCTTACAACTTAATTTGGAATGTATTGTGTGAAGAAGAAATGAACTTGTATGGTGGCATTCAAATATAGGTGTTACGTTTTAGAAAATGAACAAGTGATCATTTTCTCTTAATGCGGTCAATTCTTCCACTTGTGAGCCATCCTCTATGAGAACTTTGGTTGTTTGTTTCCCAAATTTCTTTTCTGCATCCGTAAAAAGCGGTAAGGTTCAGTGTATGTCTCCACACATTGTCCTCTATTTCAGTTGTTAACAGGTGTATATTGCGATATAGTAGTAAAGTCTTACCTGCAATTCTGAATAGTTCCTCCATTGAGTTAGGCAGATGTATGAGTTTCCCTATGGCGTCTCCTTCAGTTGTATTTTCTTCTGGATGATGCCCATGGATGATCACCCTTGTTAGACTTGTTCTTGGTGGTGGTCTAGAGGTTTCTGCAACTCCTTTCAAATCACCGTTTGCATGTTAAATAGATTTACAGAAGATTATTTTTCTGTATTATTAATTCCGGAATGATCTATATTTTTACGAGTTGAAGAAGTCAAATGCATTATGGGCTGCATTGCTGTCGCCAATTTAGTACATGTAACATGTCTCTCACTTGAATATACTAAGTACTTGGAATGCAAAAGCTACCCATGAGACATTCAAGTTGTTCCCAACTTCTGACTATGACTGAACATCAGCTAGTTTATGTCACAGGAATTTGCGTGTTTCCTGTTATCTTTGTTTGCCAGGTTATTTTTCCTGGCCGTCCTATTGTTTATGATTAGGCCAATATAGTATAACATAAGGTTACTATCAGTATAAGTGAGAAGTTTACCTTCTGCTCTTGAATCTATCTGAGAATTTTGTGGTTCAGAGCTTTGTTGTCCCTCATTTGTTGCTGTGGGCTGCAAGGAGTAGGAGTCAACTGTTAAGTTAGATTAGATTAAATCTACCTATCAATGGGAATGATTATTGCCAATACTGTCTTATATCTCATCGCATGAATTTGGATGCATTATTTTGAACCCAATTTGGAACATCTCCTAGCCATATTACTCAGGGACTTCTATATCACATAGACCAGTTTTTAACAATTCCGCAGTTGCTATTCTATTCTAAATGATTGAAGAAAACAAATGTACCTCTATGTTCATGTCTTCCAGTAATTCCTTCAGGAAGGGTATTTCTTGTTGCATCTCTTGTTTTAAGCCTTTTAAGTACTGAAATCAAAGAGGTAACCACAAAGAACTTCAGCTTAGGTGCGCGATAATCTCTAATCTCTATATTTGTGCTTGCTCTGTGCTAAGTGAGAGAGAATATTTCCAGACCTGAATGTAGTTATTAATAATTAGTTTTCCTTCGTCACTTTGTTGCACCATTTGCTTGAGATGTTGATGACCGATCCGGATAACCTGTGATAGTCTCTTGGTCCTCACTGTAAATGGCTGTGGGATATTGAATATGACTCCAATTTCACCAGCCATATCTGCTGATCCTAGTGTCGACAAAATCTGGAGAAGTTTTGTTAACATCAGATAAATTTCAACATGGTAGGGGTGGGTTTCGTTTGACGTTTGCTTGTCTGAAGCTTTCTTATTAAGGGTTGCCTAAGCATAATATTTCACTAGAATCTTAACATCTTTTGTAATATATGACCACCCAAACAGAAGATCTACTTATCAATGATCTGTGCTTTCTCTTGTGATCATATATATGTTTATCCTCCATTATACTTCCAACAGAATGTTGTAGTCTTTCTTCCCGTTAGTTCCACAATCTAATAGATCTGCTTATTACTTGTACAGAAATTTATGTTAGCAATTTGAGATTGATGTCTGTTTTCCTATGCATAATTGACAGTTTGAATTTTCTTATAGTGGTTCTTAAAGATGTTTTTTGATTTACTACAGGATTTTGTTGAAGTAAAAAGACATCATTGTGAGGTTTAGCTTGTTGATAGTGACTTTTACTACGGATTTCTGTGTACCTATTTTCACCTTGCAAACGTAAAGGATAAGTATTTTTGCGTATACAAGTTCTGGATTTACCTGTTCTGTTCCGTTCTTGTATACCAGCATATCCTGCATTTTGAAGTAGAGTTCAGATTACACATATATGATTCATATTTTGAAGATGTGCTAGAGAAAGATGCCATACCACTGCCCCGGATACCAAAATGTAGAAATCTGTGGGTATTTCATTTTGTAGAATGATTTCAACCTTCGGTGGAAAATATTCTGCTCTCATCTCTGATAACTGGAAACAAAATTGCAATGAAATATACATGAGTTTTGCATAGATTTTGTTGCATGTACTAGTTAAAGTTATCGTTTTAGCCTCATAATCTCTACCATATTCAAGTAATTATAGCAATAATACTAGAAAAAAATGGTGATAATACTTGTGATACTGATAAACTTTATATGGGGTGCAAATGATGTTGCCTGTGCTTACCAACTGGGTGATCAGGTCTTCAGAGACTCCTTTGAATAGGTAGGTATTTCTGACCATGTTATGAAATAGATGATGAGAAATGCTAGATCTTATGGCCTTAGGGAGGTCCTCTAACACTTCCTCTTGCTGTAACTCAACTGTCCTGAACTTAAGTTGCATGTGTGCCAGCATTTGCTCTTTCAATCCTTCTGGTAATCTGTTCTTGCTCGCATATCGCAATATCTCGTTGATGGCATCCCTCTGTGAGGCCGGTACACAAAGATCAATAGATTACAGAGTAACACATTTTAGCTGACCCTGTTAGATTGTTCTAACTTTAGTATGGTTTGAGACACTGCACATAGATGGATTAGTCTTGTTTACTTTTAGATTTTTCAGTGTTTCAGTAATTACTTTTTTTTGCTATCACTCTCCCATTTATGGTAAGTTGAGGATATGACGATATAAGTGGGCATTACCATGGCGAAAGTGCGAACTGAGCTGTGGACGATGAGATTTGTCATGTTTCCGATTATATACGCTGTGAAACCAATGTTGAATAGCATGTAGAAGATTGTGAAAACCTTCTCTCCCATATTTACTGCATGCAAGTCTCCATAGCCAACAGTTGTGAGGGTTACGGCTGACCAGTATATTGAATAGGTGTAGCTGATCCAGATGCTCCTTGCTTCAAAATCTTGGATCTCAATTCCAAGCCATGTATCATCATCATTCCTGTGATGGGCAGCTAGCCAGTAGTAGAAACATCCCGCTGAGTGTACAGTGAATAGCGCGACCTGCCATGAAAGGGTTGTAAGCTGTAACAGTACTCAACAAATGAGGTTCTGGAGAACTAGCTCCATAGGAAGGAAGGACTTACGCTAATTAGTTTAAAGAATCTTGTCCAGTAGTAGCTGAAACGGACGTCTTTCTCTAGCCTTTTGAATAACTCACCCACACGTCTGAGTCGCCAGAGCCGGAGGAGATTGATGAAGCCAAAAGCCTCTCCATGGTTGATTTTGCCTGTGAAAAGTCTGTATATATACTGAAATGGCAGCGTTGAAGCCACGTCCATGGGGAACCATAACTTGGTGGCATACCTTGTTGCTATTTTCTTGTGATCATCAACCAGAAGATAGGTAGATGTATCCAGATAGGCAACAAAGAAAGTGAGGATAATGTCAGCGGCGAAGAAGAAATCGACCACCAAATCGATGGGCAAGAGTCCTTGAGTTGCGGCTTTCTTGAAAGCAAGCTCAAATGGAGATGCCCATGCTGAGTATACCACCAGAATCACCAGAAACGTTTGCCACCATCTGCACGTTCCATCATGTATCAGGTATTCCCATTATTTCTTCATCCCATTTTTTTCAATCACAATTAAAAATATAATATTTTAACTAATTTGAACTTCTATTTATGATATTATTATAACTTTTTAAGAAAATAAAATTTAAAATGTATTGGTAGAACTTTTTCTGATGATTGTTACTAGTTGTTTGCATGAAAGAGAGATTTCCGGAAGTTTGGTGTTAGGTTGAAGTTTTGAGTTTTATTACACATGTTAATAGATTGATTGCTGGACCAAAATTAGGTCTGTCTCAACTGGAGACTTTTGGGCTCAGTGAAATAACGATAAGCCCAGAGGTAAGGCATGCCATGCGCCGGTTAACGAGCACGTGACGGTGCAACTTGCAAGTAGTAGACCTCATCTTTTGCACGATGTGCCACGAAAGTCTCTCTTTCTCTCTCTATAGTAGAGAGAACAAATTTCATTTGAAAAGTAAAAAATAACGAATCAGTATTTACTTAACTGCCATGTATGATTTTTTAGTACTATAAAACTATTGTTGAAGAGAGCAGAAAATTAATTAGCAGTTCATCACTCACTGTCCTTCTTGTGTGGATTTTATTACCGACTAGGGTTTTTTAGAGCAAAAAAAGCAATTATTATCTGGTTGACTAATGGCTACTGTGAAATGAAAAACAAACCGAAACATAAATAAATTTGAAGAAGAATAAGGATTATTAGTTCCAAATAAATCGAAATATTTTTTTCTTTTCATGAAACATATTTCCTTCCTGTATATTATTCTGTCAACGGATCCAACTCCAAGCACCAACAAGAAACCGACAAAAGGAGGAGAAGAAACAGACAAGAAGGAAGAAGGAACTGAAATAGGTAGCAATATAGTATTATATGATTAATTTAATTACCGGTATCTGCGGTCGTAGGGAGCGATGATGAATTTCTTGAGATGCAAATAACCATCATCAACAACAGTACCAAAAGCTGGTAAGAGACTGCTCGAAATCGAAGCCAAATTCTTTCTGATTTCCCCACTCGATCTCCTCCTCAACAGCAGCGGCATTGGCGATCTTGTTTCTGACATTCCTAATTAATTTCCTCTTTTCTTTTTATTACATCTGTGTGTGTATAAGACTAGAGAGGGAGAGAGGGGGAGGAGGGGGAGAGATACTCTATCTTGAGTAGATATATGGAAATTAAACCCAAGAACTTATATTTGGGGAAGGTGACATTGAGTTTTCTTTCTTCTTTAAATATTTCAGCATAGGCGGGTTTCATGAAAACGATTCAACGGACCATTAAATATTACTACTAGGAAGTGGACGACTTGTCGGGTGGTGAATGTATTGGCCCATTCCGCGGAATATGGGCTTTTGAGCAGGAAACCATGCGCAGGAAATTACAGTACGAGTATATATAATATGTTTCCTTAATTAAGTATAAAAAAAATTACCATAATATTGATTGGCACGCTATTTATTTATAATTAATTAGCATTATTGTAATAATATATAAAATATGGGTTTGGACTTTGGACTTTGGATGCATATAAAATATGTTATCTTGTGAATTATATAAGTTCAACATTTTCTTCTTAGTTTAATAACTACTAGTTAGTAATGATGTTGCCCACATTGATCATATTTGTTCCTTTCCCCTCTTTTCCCTCGAGTGGATTAGTATTATTGTCTAATATTGATGTTGAAAGATTAATAATAGATTAGAAGATTTTTGTTTTAAAGTCTGCTCTTGACTTCCCTCCAATATCATATTATCAATCTTCAGGCCTGCGTATAGAGAGATAGAGAGAAGAAGGTTCGCACGTCCAATGGATATCAAATTCTTGGATTTGCACCCTCTTTTTTCCCTATATAAAACGTCTGCTACTAGCACGAGTTAGCAGCGTTAATAATTATTTTTTGCGGGTATTTTTTTAAGTCTTAATTGACAGTAATTTTATTCGAATAATATTGACTCTTAAAAAATAGGTGAATTTCTCAAGATAGTTTATAATTAGTAATAAAATTCCTGACATGGGTTCTAAAATTTCCCAACATGGAAAGGTCATACGCTTAAAATGAACTCAATTGGTTTCAAGACTTAAGTTTCTTTGCTTTGGAAGAAATACGCCACTAATAGTTCATAGGTGAATTAAGTTTAAAGATTAATAATGATCTAGCATATGCTTTAACTAGAGAGAGTATAAAAAAGTTACTATACTATTGGTCTGGCTTGTATATAAAAAGAGAAGAATATGATCTGCTTGGACTTTGGCATAAAATATGTTATCTTCTAAATTATACATGTTCAAGTTCAACGTACTCCCTCCGTTACTGAATAATTGTCGCGCGCGTATACTAATATTGGCCGGATGACTCACTATTTGATCCCAAAAAAATCCGTACTTTTTTGTGGAAGTACGTTTATTTCAACACAAAAATACGGATTTTTTTGGGATCAAATAGTGAGTCATCCGGCCAATATTAGTATGCGTGCGCGACAATTATTCAGTAACAGAGGGAGTATTTTTTTTTCTTTTTAGAGTAATTACTAGTAATTAGTAATGACGTTGGGCAGGGATAGATTGGGGAAAAAAGTCAACCCTCGACTTCCGTTGAACATTGATCTCCCGACTGCATGTAGAGGGAGAGAGAGAAAGGGAGGTTCGCATGTCCCTGGCTATCAAATCTCGCACCAACTTTGCTCAACCATTTAACATCCTCCACTTGAAAATGAACTAGTTGTGCAACAAAAATTAATACCCACGAAGTAGTCCTAATATACTTGTGTTTTATAACGAAAAATGGTAACTGCCCATAAGAAAAAACAGGGCATGTTTAAAACCATGATCCATGCACAACTAATACAGGTTTATTTTTATTGGTTTGCAAACTGAGTAATAAAATTGAAAAGATCTATCGACAGGGTTAGGGTTTCTACCGCGACGATGAGTAATACGAGGTGTAGATGGACGAGAAAGCCTCGTACACAGAGCATAGTAAACGAGTTGATTCAGAGTATGGGTGTGGATTGGGAATTTGATGACGCCACTTACTCCAAAATTTCCCCCGAACTGTACTTCGATTTCACTACTTTTCTGAAGGATCTCAAGCGCGACGTGGGTGTTCCAGATTTGAAACAGTTGAGGCTTGATCATCGCTATAAGCAAGAGTGGGACACGGGTTCTGGTTTAACCCGTTTAAAGACGATAGCTAGTCTTGGGTTTTCCAAGGAGGAGGATGATGAAACCAAGAAATATATCGAGACCTGTGCAAAGAGCCAGGTAATTGATCTTCTTCTTGCTTAATTCTGTTATCTGGGTAATGCAGTTCAGTTTGTTTCGTTCCTTTTATTATTGCCATCGTTCTGCTCTAAACTTTATTATAATAAAATACTTAACAGATTTACTTTTTGTTGTGTTGTGTTGGTAGAGTTCCTCGTTAAATTAGTAAAGTTAGAATGCCTATAAAATAAAAAAGCTTTGTTTATATGTAATTATCTGTATTGTTACTTCAAACAATTGATAAACAGATTTCTAAACCAATTTTTATGTTTTTATTGGTTTAGAAATCTAATTGCCACTTATTCTTGCAGTGTTGCATTGTTTTAGGCTTTTAGCGGGGTATGGTAATTATTTCATCTTGAAATTAATGGTGTTGCATGGCTTAGTTTTTTGACGCCCCTGTGGAGCGCCCTTCTCACTTGCTCAGGCGAGGATTTATACCGATTCTGAGCAACAACTAGATCCAATGTTTGCAGCTGAACCTAACATGAAGAAAGTTTTACCTCCCCTTCCAAAGCTTGCTGAGGTTGCTGTGGAATGTCACAATTTCATTACGGTCAGTTGATTCTCTCACGCAATAAGTGTTGCAGTGTTTTATTCAATTGTTGCATTAAACCTATTTTCTTTTTGTAGGGCTCAAAGCTAGAGTTTGAGAAGATTGTGAAGGCAAATTTGCTGATGGGCCTCCCTTTGCATGTTTACTTTATAACCTTAGAGGCTTTTGACAAGTCCTCTAATAAAGGAGTAACATGTCAAACCAGGGTGGCTTGCGTGATTGAAAATTGGCATGATATCAACATTAAGGACGATCCATTGGTCATCCTCAGCACTCTTGTGAATTCCTTCAAGGTCAAGAAAATTTGATTAAGGTCATTACATCTTTATTGTCTTTTCTTGCTTGAGCTGAAGCACTTTGCCTGTACATTTTTAAAGCCTGGTTTCTCAAACGCACATGAAGCATTTTGCAAACATGCATTAGGGGTTTCCTTAACTTGGCAATGGCTGTTTATGGGAGTGAGAATCGGCCACCTTGGCGCGCTCTTGCTCGTATGCTGGCCGGCGCGCGGTGTGACAATTAGCTCTTGAGAGTGAACGGCAAATCCATACTCCTTTTTGTCTCTCATTTGAGGATCTCCGCTGGCTACATTGCTTGAATATTTTCTTTTTCCCGTTAAGTTGAGTTAGACCATCAACAATAACAGTAATTCAAGTTATAAAATAAAGTTCAAATTAACTTTTGTACAGAAATTAGATTTCATTAGTCAGCTAAGAATTGCAACGTATATCGAGTATCCTAACATAATTTGTGAGTACATGTATTATATATTATAATAACATTGTTAGATTATAAAAAGAATATCAACTTAAAAAAGTTAACATTTCACGTACGGTCTGCAAAATGTCGTTTTAAAATTTGCACACATTAAGGTAAATATTAATTACTACATTGAAAAAGTATCTCTTCCTCCACATTAATTTTTTTATCAGTTAGTACACTACAAATTAGCCAGCCAATGCACACTAAGAATGATAAAAAAGGCACAATTTACGAATCACATTGAAAATAGAAATGACATTCTCTTATATTTTTTCTTCTCTTTTCTTAATTTTCTAAAATTCATCTAGTGTCTAATATGTTGAAAAAGAATGAATTATACACGAAGCCAAGCAAAACCCGAAGCTGTTGCAGTTTAGTGTAGTTTTCTCATTCCAAAACTTCCTCTATGTAGTAGGGAAAGATGCAAAACCAGCCATACTGCTACTAATCTCCAATCACCAATTCTAACATCTTCTATCCAAAAAGGACAGTAAATGAACATCTTGTATAAGCGCACGCGAATTCTTGTTCATAACTCTTGGTCGATTCTTGCTCAGCTCGCATGTAAATTGTGGCCTCTGAGCTTGGCACCCACCGCCAGCATTCGTTTTGGCCAATTGCGAAGCAACCACTCAAGAATACTGTAGGGAGGATAATATGTCGACGATCGACCATCATGAAATGCAGGAATTACTTTCACCATCATTTCCACTACTGACAGTATTTCGACATCAAACAACGCTGGCCATTAATCAAGACTAATTCAAACTGCACGATTCTTTAGAGCAACAAACTACATGTATTGGGCCAACCATTGTTTACACATATCAAGCGCCGGTAGTGCATTTGCGTGCAGTGCCTGCAGCCACATAGAAAAAAAATGCATATCATGAAAATCAGTAGAAAACCAAATGATTTTACATGGACTCATACACAACATTAACATAAACTATTAGGGTAAGAAGTTAAATTTGCCCGAAACTATGTAGAACACATATATGATTTAGGCACAAGCTTCAATTATGTAAGTATGCCCTAGATGAATTTTTCACAAATAAATTGGAAAATTCGAAGAATTTAAATATAGGAGGTGGTGAGTCAAACGGCAGATATACTCGTCTTTAATTTCAAGACGCATAATTGATGTGTGAATCCTTAACACTCAGTTAAAGTTGAAATAAAAAGTTCTTATAGTGCAATAAAAATTGGCTAGAAGCGTAACCTGGTGAGCAACATATTGAACATCAGCCACGCTACCACTTCGAGAAGCAATTTGGAATGCACTTTTAAGACGACCACAGACAACACAGGCCAACACTTTCCTGCATAAACAGGAGAAGAAAAAGTCAAGCACATTTATCAGAGTAATGAATGCTAGCATTTTTCTTCAACACAAATACCACTCATGAAGACCCCTTTCCATAATTTTTTCTCAAAGGCCATAGCATAACTAAGAAAACATTACCTGTGACTGCTTGTTAGCATATCGATCAGACGATCTGGCCGTCCTTTGTGTTTGTTAGCATATACATTTATTGCAGCCCCCAGAACCTACATATACATAACATTCAATTAATGAAACAAAATAGATTTACCATAAATCTAAAAGATAAACCGAGAACATGCAAAAAGAGGAAAGTGGTTTAGGAATAGATGGAAGTAATTCAGGGAATAGGATGGCATGATAACATTGGCACAAATAAGAAATGAACATAATACCTGGTCCCAATCATCATCGTCTATAGTCCCTTTTATATTTCTGAAAAATTCAGTCAACTGACTGCCTTTTTTTCTTTCGGCAAGTGATGAAGCAACACCAGCATAGATGTCAACAGCAGCAAGTTTCTCCCAAGATTTCACATATATTCTCAAGTCTTAAGCCGTATATCCATATGCGAATGCTAAAATTAGTAATTCATGACTACCTGGAAGATTAAACTCATAGATTACTTGGAAAGCCAAATCGAAATTCTTCTCCACAAGTGCCTCTGCGATCTCACACCTTCTCCTGTGAAATCATCATAGTAGAAAAGGTTCTCTCAAAATTACACCAATATCAAGCCAAGAACAGAGCAAGCATGCAGAACTTATAGAATGTTTCTAATTGGATAAACTTTATTGGAGTCCCATCATCCGAATGCTCAACATCATCTGAGTTTCTTGGATACGCAAGAACATAGGTGATGAACATACAAGGGATGTTTCAATCAGACTTACAAGTTTTATTTCAGTTTTCTCTGAGCTAGAGAATTACAGATATACTAGTTTTGATTCCAAGCAAAAAGGTCCTTCCCTCCTACGATTTCTAGGTTGTTTATGGTTAGCTTTTCAATATAAATGTTGATTCTTAAAGGCTACAGTACTTTGGCAATCAATATGCAAAAATGTAAGCAAAGGCAATTTGATTCATCCGCTTGATACTAGTTTTATGGACAATGCTTCCTAGAATTAGCAAAACAAAACTGGCAGAGTAAAGTCAATACTAACCTGAAGGTTTCTGGATCATTCGGATTTCCAAAAAGAGAATGCTTCCACTGTGGTCCATCTGAGTCATTAGAAGATTTCACTACTTCTACCTGCAAATGTAATGCATTGAAAAATGCAAGGAATAAGCAAAGAGTTTAACCAGAATGCAAGTGACATTGATCCTTAACAATTTGGTTTAACACAAATGCACTTGCATTACAAAGAAAGATCCAATCAGAATCCATATCATTCTCTTCCTTATGTATAAATTTATCCAAATCTCACGTTTCTCAAGGTTACAGTGACTTGTGTTTCATTTACATAAAGCATAAGTTTTCAACTGTACTTCATTCAGATATATTTAGGTACACCTAGGCTAATTTTCCCCCCTACAGTGAGTAAAACATCTTTCTTTGCATTTGATGCACATGATTACCTGGATCGTTACACGAGCAGAAAACTTGACGAGTCCTTCTTCGGTAAGCTTCTCAGAGGCACTTTTCCCTCTAACCCCCTTTGTGACAAGCTTAGTAGTGTCTCTACCTTTGTATCTAGCTGACAATGCTTCATCAAAATGCATCTACATCCAGAATAAAGATATAAAACAGAAGGGATTACAATAAATTAAGAGAATTACCTTGAAAGCAAATAAAAAGATGGTACAGGAATATCCTTGTCCTAAATGCAATATAAGCAGCTTCTGCTAGTTTTACATGAGTATTTACTAGCGCTCCAGCTTGGAATTCTAAGGACTAGTTTAGGCAAGGATGCCAATATGGGCATCAATACGAAATATGTGATGAGAGTTTCATTTAGGCATGAGTCCTTGCTAGCAACCCTCAGTCATATACCAGTTTGTGTAATTTTGCCAGTCCTTCATAAACAAGACTTTCTCACCAGAGCCTCAATTATGATAATTACTCCATAAAATGAAGGATGCCAAACAAATTCCAGTTTTAGTTCACTTGTAGGAACATTTTTTCCAAACTTCTAAAAGAATGATTCCTGAGGGTCACAGTTTCTAAAGAGTTAAAATACATAAGGATCAAACTTGAACATGCAGACCTATCTGTAAGAGGTTTCTTGCATAAACATGTGCTCCTCTCAGTTCAGCCTTTGGAAATCATGTGTGTCAATAGCAAACAATAAAGCAGTTACCTTAGCATGTTCCAAGTGTTTAACAGCCTCCTCTTGTGAAGTAGAATTAATAAATAATTGAATACAGCAAAGTCCAGCAGCAACATGGTCCTTCTTGATTACCTGAAAATTTTGAGAAACTTTAAGAAACTGCTGATGAGCTGCACCTGAGAGTTAGAAAAGTCAGCATAATCAAGCACACTAATAGCAGAGCTGCCATGACCCTTTTTTTCTACTTCTTCTAAGCAACATTCAGTGAAAACAACAAAAAATATGGAAGTAGTACAAAACTTATTCATCATCATCAAAGATACCAGTAGACAACTTAGCAAAATGATGCCCCGTGTCCTGTTCCTACCTGCCAACCCCACTATCTATGAGGTCATATTTTCAAACAATTTTCTTTCCTTAAAAGGTTTTTGGCAATGGTCTTTTATGCAACTCATACAAGATAACTGTTCTATATCTACAATAATAACGAGAAAATATTTGGCAAAATGCGTGAGCAATAATGTCAAACAACAAATTACACATACATTGAGCATTCCAGTGCCCATGAGTAAAAAGCAAAACAATAAACATGAAAAAAAGTTTCCATCTGATCATCAAAAGAAAGAAAAAAACATGTACCTGAAACTGGTATAGATAATTGAAATGCTTATGAGTTTCACAGTAAGTGCAAATACGTGCAAGGGCTACAGCGGTGTGCTGGTTCACTGCTACATCTTGTTGTTTTGCAGTTGCCACTCTCATTGAAATTACTTCCTCAAGAACAGACATCGCACCATAGCCAATACACAAGTCACACAAATCATCAACGGTCCCATAATCAGTTGCCAAAGGATCCAGTCTTTGAGGGGATGATGATGAAGAAGTTAGCACACCCATTACTGAAGGTTGAGGAGGTGGAGGAGCAGCATTTGGAGGGAAGAATAATACACAGGCATCAGTATAATGGCCATGCCTGAACATGAAGCCAAGCAAATGCTGACGAGCATACTGCAAAGTCAAAAGAAGAGTAAATTGATATAGGAAGGACAGTTGTTTACTGCTGCATCTAAGGAGGAAGAAGATAGTGTGAGCATACAGCCTCACTATGTATCAATATTTTGCAATGAGTGCAACTCTATATACAAACTGAGACTTAAATAAGAACCAATTTCAACCTTACAGCAGTTTGTGGTCAAGAATAGGCTTAGCTGACTTGGGCATATGTTCAAGAGCATCAGTATTGTAGGGAAGAAAAGTAAATCACAAGGCCACAATGGCTATAAAAACAGCCAACAAAGTAATCACAACAGACAGAAGAATAGGGGAAGCCTACGCATGAAGAAAGGATGGTTCACTCACTTCTTGTAAATAATTAACACATTCAACATAACGAATGCTGTCCAGATTACTACGAGGTCCATCTTCAAAGTCAGGGTTATTTGCTGAGTTATTATTTGAAGATTCTTGAGAACGCCTGGATCTTTCTGAGCGTGGGAATGTAGATGGCATGTACAGAACATTAAGATAGGAATCAGCGGAAAGAGAGTCATCCAAAATTGTTGGTGCACTTCTAGCCAAATGATCATACCTGCAGTATAAGTAATGTAAAATTTTAGGTCAGGAAAAATAAAAGCACTTCCATTCCTGTCCCTTCCTTATTTTTCAAGTTACAAAATGAAGCCATTGTAACATTTTTTTCTGTTTTCTTTTTCCAAACATGCCCTTGTCAGCTAATCATGTCTAACACTTAAAGAAAAATAAAAATGATTCCACTGTTCTAATAAACCATCCCCATTATACAAGAGCAGAACACTGAAGTACTGGTAACTTCAAACTAGCTTCACGCAATCTAAAAAGATAGTGTTGTCTCCAAATGGAAAACCATCACTTCAGAAAAAAAGTAGTCAAACTCCTCAAGAACAATGGGTCTTCATATGTTTTAACACCTTCTAGTTGAATAGAGTCCATTGAAGAATCAATATGAAGAATACTTTATGGTTATACAAATCCAGAGCTTATATATAAAATTGGAATGTAATCTTACATGGAACGGACAGCTGACACATCCACTGGTGGACCTCCTTCAATTGTATTAATTATCTCTAGAATGGATGGAGCAGGATCATCCTTGTACAACTGAAACGCTTGCCTAGAAATCACCCAAGGATCAGAAAGGAAAGAGATCATCAGGGCATGAAAAGCAATAATATTCATCACACAATAAGTTTATCAACAAAGTATATATAGAATAAACATACTTGAATTTCACTCGGGCTTGTGCATAGTGCTCCATGCGAATCAAAGCATGTCCCCATGCACTCCATACGGGGAAAACATCAATCTGACATGCCGCAGAATTCATAATAGAAAAATTAGAAAATAAAATAGAGCAGGAACACTAATTTAGATTGCAGGTATGACACCTACCTTACACTTCTTGCAGGTATACACAGCCATGCTGTACCGTTCATCAACAATCAACCTGTCACGCAGATGGGCAGATGACTCTTTATCAGCAATATCATCAAGAGAAGCAGCAATTCCAGAACCCAAAAGGCTTTGAAGCAACTCAGCGCGTCCTAGCCAAACTTCAGCCTGTAATAAGGTTTCAGATAACTCATTCGTGGACTGACTGCCTACACTAGAGCTACCAGCATCTGAAGATGCATCATCAACATCCCTACTTCTTTCAGAATTACTTGCCAAGTCAGACCCACCAACAAGCTTTCTCAGCAATGACTTAGCATAAAGCAGCCCCTGCACAAGCAAAACAAGAATAAGAAAATGCAACACAAAACATGAATGCATGGATATCTAGATTATAAACTTTGTATATTGTATCTTTAGCAATGATTTCAGATCATATGCGGATAAAGGTATACGTAAAATACCTGTACAAAAGTCTCTGTGGCGTGATATGCTCGACCAATTGTTTCCATGGATGCATTCTCAGGTAACTGTTGAGAGCTCAACACACTCGTCATCTGATTCATGCATAACTCCAGAGCGTTTTTGGCAGACACTAATTCTTCAGAACACAGAGATAGTAGAGCCTAGAAACAGAAACTTTCAGCAGATACTCAAAAAATATGCCAATATCAATTGGAACGGTTCTGCATTCCACAATCATGTAAGCAATTGGCATATTCTCAATCTACAGATAAATTAATTTACAACAGCACAGCTCCCCATTTTGCCCCCTACATGCACTTGCTAAAAGAGAGAATCAGATCTCAAGCCACAGAGATGACAATAAAAAAATTAAACTTCTGAACATCTCAAGAAAGTTTACAATAACCACAAATTTGGGGAAAACGTAAAAAAAAATCAAGATTCTACTTAGAGATGAAGAATTGAGGACAGGCTAGACACGCAGGTGGCAGAACATCACTGTTAGATGTAACAAAGATATCTGAACAACAAACCGAACTAACATTTATGTTCCCTGAGAGAACAAACGTTCGGTAATAAACTTTTGAACAAAGATATCAAATGCCACAAACAGGGGATTAAGCATGTATTTCAAGTTAATAGTGCTTAGTAAAACTATCCTTCAGCATCATATATTTTAGCCTTATCCACTGACAAACCTTAAAGAGTATTATGTCTGGGGCACTCTCATACCGGTGTGACACACGAACAGATTCATCCTTATTAGCATCACCAGTTAGCATCCATTCCTCGGCAAGGGAAACAGAAGGGAGGCGGTCTTGCCCATCTGCAGAATATGACGAAGCTCGATCCTCTTGAATTCCAGCCATTGCCTCCCAAGCAACTTTTTCAGACGATGTCAATCCAGAACTCTTTCTTTTCCGGTAAGCATCTTTTGGAGCATTCTTGTCTCCAGCATTTCGAGGGGCCCAAGAAAAAGCCCTACGAGCCTCTCTTTGGAAGTTACTTAAACTGCTAGTGAAAGATGATCTTGCAGGCCCACCCGCTCTTGTTTTTGGTTTTGGTCTTGTTCCAGATACAGAGATACGAGGTTCTCTGGAGGGCGAGCTAATACTAACAGATATTGCTTTTGCAGCATAAGAAATAATCACACTCTTGTCTCTCAATGAAGGAAATTCCTTGAGAATCTGCTTCCAGAAAAGATTAAAAATTACACTCAGAATTAATAAGGGGCATAACACTTCCAAATACAAAAGAAATATAGGCCTTTAATATACACGCTTGATGAGCTTTTACGTTTTCATTAAGTAGCAGAGGATTATAAGCAGTTTACGTAGAAATTTCTATAACTGGTGGTAGTTTAAAAGAAGGCACCTAAGTAGTAGAGCACAGTTAAAATACCAGAGCAGCAGATTGCAACTGTTTCCTCATAAGCAGAACCTCCAAAATCAGATGTGGATGCTCATGCAAGGAAGAACATCTTTGTTGCCATGGCAATGGCAAGGCAGCAAGAACACGAAGACCCAGAGCCCAAGAGTTAAGCCTGGCAACCTCATCATCTGACAGATTCCCGTCCCTTCGTTTCAGGAAGAAATGGATCTTCATAAATAAACACAATTAAAATGAATAAACACAAAAAAAATCAAATTCTAGGAGCATAAATGAGTAGTTAACACATAAAAAAAACAGAGAAAACAAAAATTACAAGAAGTTGCTTGGAGCGCAGGTTGGGTAATAATTGCATTGCTCCCATTGCAACTGGCAAAGCATCATCCGAGTCACGCAGGGAAGAAAGAAAGCGTGATGCTTCAGCAGGACCTCCACCATTGAGGGGGTCTTGGGTGAGAAGCTTCACAAGCTGCCGACCTTGAAGCTCTCTCCTCAAATCTATTGATAATCCTGCACTCTCAGCTACTTCCAGAGCAGCAGACACAGCTCCTTTCCCTGCTAATCTCAGTGCTAAGCCTTCAGGATCTTCCTTGCACTCTGCTTCAACCTGACATTACAGTGAAGAAAAAAGCCACAATGACAGAAATCAGAAGACACCAATAAAAAAATCCAATAATCTTGATCTTCGAAATTAGTTCTTATGTTTCTGACAAAGATCAGAGTTACCACCTCTTGCCAGCTGCTATAATGATCATCTGCACTTAATATATGGCTGTACCTCTGCAATGCTTGTCTCCTTTGCAAGACCTAAATACCCATAGAATGGTGTCATTCATGTATGCAAAATACTTGAAAAACATGATATATATTACAAAACAAATTATGTTAAAAGAACAAAAACAATTAGAAAATAACGGAATAAATATGTTAAAAGAAACTACCTCATCCCTAAACGGATCACTCTCCGGCAGGTGACAACTGCACATAGTGAGTACATCCAGAGCAGCATCAAGTTCCCATCGGTGCATATACCTAGACGAAACTTGTGACATCATTAAGGTTGCACAAGCACATGCATATTTCAAATTACACATCAAATATCCAAACATTAAAAGAACTGTCAAGCAACAAAATATAGAGTTGCAGGCTAAAAGAAGACTCAAATGTATGACCATAGATTCTTCTCATTCTCAATCTCCTACAATCAACTACACCAGCAACCTAAAATAAATAACATATATCATATATATTCAGCAAATGTCTCCAACAAAGTATTATCGGCAAAAGCATGTGCATATAAATTCACATACTTGAGAGTAAGTCTCGCTGCCAGCTGCCTATTCTTTAATCGAAGGCAATACTGCCAGCTATGGCCTCCATATCCTTGAGATTGTCCAGAGAATTGTTGGTTTTCTTCTCCACATTCAATGAGCAGCCGAAGCAATTGGTCTGAGGCTCCATCACGTAAAAAGCGATCAGAAAGGGCAAGAGCATCCATTAGTTTTCCTTCACCTATCAATCTGCAAGGAAGAAAACCGTAAGTGACAACACAGATTATACTGGTTGAATACCCAATCTAAAGAAAAATGTTACTGCAAAACCTAAAAAGCCTTCAAACCAAACAGCTACCCGAAAGCAAAAGTAAAACAAAATTAGAGTCTAAATGGAGCAGAACTATGGAGAAAGTTACACTTAGAAATGAGGACAATACTTTTTCCTAACTTAAGTAAACTCATGGAACCAGAAAGACTTGCATAGAATATAAATTCCTAGAAATTACAAAAAGGTCATTCAAGAATACACAGACTACTTTCCCATCATGCTATTATTACTAAGAGAACTTCTCTGTGTTTAATCATTGATCAACAGCACCAAGCATGAAAACGTGTACACAACGCTCAAATAAAATGATAGTGAAACACAACAACAATGACTGGAGATGACAACTATTCTGCCTCCTAATCCACAGCTAAGCCTGAAGAACAAAAGAGAGGAGCAAACTAGAACAAGAATATAGAGGGATACCGCTCAATAGCTTTCTCATAAGGATCTTCATTTTCGCAATCTAAGGACAGATAAACTGCAGTATCAACTTCCTCAGTGTCAGATTTTGAGGGATCGTTCCATGGATCAGAAGCTGGACCACCTTGGTTGTTGAGGTCAGGCAAAGTTGATGAAATGTTATTGCTAGCCACAATATCATCAACCTCTGACACTGTATCGCTATCATGCTCACGAAGTCTCTTAATAGAAGTCCGCGTGTCAGCTTTATTCTTGCCATCATCAGCTTTTTGATTCGCTGTTACAGCAAACTCTGAAACTCGATGGAGGTTGGTCTGCATTTGTATCCATCGGTTCAAAGTTGGGAACCTGTTGATGTTAATAGAAAAGAGCTAGAATTAAAGTGAAACCAGATGGTGATAAGGCAATCCATTATACAATAACACATTACCTCTCAGATTGATCAAGAGCAAACTCATAAAATAATCGGTCGGTATCAGGAGCCTGGAATAATCCATCATCTAATGAGCCAGATATAGAAGCATCACTGCCACCATATAGGATGCTGCTCCCAAAAACACAAGCCAGCACAGCTCTGACTGGGGATATTTTAACCAGATGTTTCACAATATCCAACTGAAGAGGGTACAGTGGTACTCCAGGAGTTGCTGAGAAACGACTATAGCAATTAGGCTTAGCTCCTTTGGAGGAGGGAGATGGTAGTTTATTCTCAGACGAACTCCTGTGGCAGGTAGGAATGACAGGAATGCAAGCCCAGCCTGGACCAGATCGTGGCGGATAAACAGGTGGCACACATGCTGTAATGACTTCATGGACAAAATCAGCACACATAATGTCAGCAACCTTTCCAGCAGCATCAGTACTGCCTCGGTCAAAGACCAGACGAGTTAAAAGCTGCAAAACGACATAGCTAAACATAAATACTGCAAAGCACCATAAACATTGTAAACAGATGAGAATCATTCTGGAAAAGAACGGTAAGCTAAAATTGAAACACAGCCTCAAACCAAATTGAAATTAGGTTCCCATCCCAATTTAACATTTGTAATGTGAGGACCTTGGAAAAAAAACTAAATAATTAAGAGGGCTGAAACTTTTTAAATTAAATAAAAGGTTTTCCCGAAGAGCATATGAAATAAAATATAATACATGTACAAATTTACAAGATAGGAAGACAAATTTAAAATAAACACTTCAAAAAGAATTAGATGTTCAGTTGAAGATTATAAAGCAGGCTTACATCATTAGGCCACTCGTAAACAAGGGCGAAAAAGTTGAAATCATGGGTCGTATCAGTCCCATCAACTATGTCCCCAATTGCAGCAATGTGAAGGATAAATTGTGATAGATATGTCGTGGGCTTGGCACTTAATGGGCCAAACAACCTCTTGCCTGTGTCTTTTATGTCATATCCAACGGGTTGCGTGCTATTTTCACCACCTGCTGCACTTACAGGTTGTTTGACAACTTTTAACCCAAGCCCAAGAACACCATCCTTGTCAAAATCATATAAAGATTTCCTTTCCGAATATTGGCCGTCACTTTTTATAGAATGTTGCTCTGTTTCTTCATCAGCAATGGCTCTTGCCACATTATGAAGTTTGCCTATGATTTTATGTAAGAAAGATCCATCAGAACCAGAGGAAAACATCTGTTGAGATATAACAAGACCGCAAGAGTCTTTTTCTACCTAAACTAAATATAAGGAAAGGATACCACTCAGAAACTGTCGTTTGCCCTGATGAGCATCTTCAATCATCTGATGTAGCAAAGCAAGAGCACGTTCTCTTTGCCCCTGCCTGAGTGATTCCTTTGAAAATGAACTAATACTCTCCCCAGCCAGAATTGCTTGAAGGCCTGGACTTTCATCCTGAAAGTGTGTGTTATATATCAAACCATATGACTAACAATGAGTGAATGTGATGCACCCAATTGATTGTAACCAAGAAAATTTTATATGATTGAACAATAGACATGCCATTTTGATTATTTGCTTCACACAACACAAGCACAAGAGGTATAAACAAAAGACTTCTCCAACCTTCTACTCTCAAACATCAAATATATAAAAGGCTAGTTAACTAAAGCAATCTCACAGGTAAAATTAATTTCACCATTTTCATCCTTTGCACCATATTAGGAAACAAAAACAGGGGGAATAAAGGGGAGAGGATAAAAAAGTAAGGAAAAAAGGCGAGGATGGAAAGAAACCTTTTTGTTTGGATGGAAAATAACATTAGAAGATAAAATGGGAGGAAAGTTTCAACCAAGAATTGCAAAGGTCAAACATACCCTCAACTTTATTTTCATCAGAAAGAAGATATTAGGGACAAAAGTAACAACTGGTTCCATTCTCTGGATGTCAGACAAAGGCCTTCATGACAAAGTAATGATCATCTTCAAACGATTTACATTCAGTTAATTTGTGAAAATAGCAAAATTACAAAGCATTTTGGATTACAGATATGAACCCAAGAGAACAGCATAAATTAATCCCCAGAGCTTATCTTTGGGCAGCTGATACCCAGAAACCAAAATAAGTCTTGCTGGCAAGAATGCTTGATCCTGTGAATGAACTAACCTGTTCCAAGAACTCATGCAGGCGCTTGAGGACACGTCTTGATACAGAAATGATTGCAACTTCATGTATCTGATCCCAATAGGTGGAGCCTGTCTTTGGAGAACCTCCTGGATATATCTCAGATAGCATAACTTGAGCCTGCATGTGAAACCAGCCAACAGATGAAAGCAAGGTAAAAATAATTGGTGAGTGAAATTGAACCAGAAGGCTACGAAAGTTAAAGACAACCATGGGCACAAAGAAAACAGAGATGCAATTATTATGATTGCAAAACTTAGAGATATCTCCCAGTAAATATTTTTGCATGTTTTTCTCTATAAACAAGGATGCCATCAGCATGTCAAAGTACTTGAGGAACAATTGCATCAGACAAAGAACTCCGAAATAAGCTCAGATAATTTAAAAGCAAGAATAATTGCAAAAATGACTTGCTAAAAAACATCTTCAAAAATCCTCTTTAGTTGTGGTAGAAAGAAAATCAAAAAATCCATCAGGAAGTGAAAAAAAATCAAGAAAACTAAAACAGAGACAAATAGTAGAAGAACAAAATGTGATACATAAGGCTAAAATGGAAAGAAAATCAAACTTTATAGTTCATAAGAATGTAGTATTGCCTGATGCAGAAGTTGTTGAGACATATTCGCCGACCTTGCAGAAGTTGCAGCAACATCAATGCACAGCATGACCTAGAAACAAAGAGGAACATAGCAGCCTGTAACAACCCTTCTGCATGAATTGGGAAAAGACCCCAGGGGTATCATGCTTTAGCATTGTAAGAACTTACTGCTGCCAAAGGACCTAACTGAGAGCGTAAAGAAGAAAAATCTAGGTCTTGCACTGCTGAAGTCCCATCAGCAGCTCGGGAAACAGCATCTTCGACCTGTAAGGTAGCTAAATTTACATCAGCAAGACACTTGATATAAAGACTAAACGAACAGTTCTAACTCTTCAAGTAAAGCAATAAAACAATTGACATAAAAATACTTAGTTCAGAAGCAAATATGAAGTAATCAACTCAACGAAAACAACAAATAAAATAGATCAACCGTGTGGGAATAGACCAAGGGTGTTCCATAATTATCCTTGCAACTCAAAAAAAAAGTGAACTGCCCCAATTACCATACTACAAGTAAATAAACTTCAGGAATATGCATATTCTTAATGTCAGTTTTTATGTAGACAGAAATAAATAATTTAAATACATCCATACCATACCCTAATTGATAGAATGCTTCAGATACCATAATAGTTCGTCAAAAATAAAGTCAAGGACTTACCAATCTGGATTCAGATGCTCTTCTAAAGGCACCATCTACCCATTCAGCCAATTCAAGTGTAGCTCTGTCTTCTGCAGATAATGAGAATCGATGAACTGCCTCTTCTCCGATGTCATACTTTGCTCTTTGTCCAACAGCATTCGCAAATACATCCTTATTAATGTTTATCGACATGTATCCACTATTCTTGCAACCTCATCTAGTGTTTGGATATTCAAACTAAAGTACAAGTACAACAGAGGCTCAGTCCAGCCATAGTTAATAATCATGATACCAATTTCAACTCATACACAAATTGCAAGAAATACATTATAACACATGGCATAATGCAGTAAGTCATATTTCATTGTATGGGGTGCATACAACACCATCGTATACCAGTATACTGCATGCTTATGACAACTTAGAACTGACTGAGCTCTGCATGGCTATACTAAATTTTCATAGAAAGAATTAATCAAACTTACAGATTAAGTAGCTTTGATGGGGCTGCTCGTAAAATAGTCAATGCCTCCTTCCATCCCCACTGGCGCTCTGACAATGGTAGAAGACTCTGTAAAATTGACAACCGCCACTGCCAATCTTCAATGAAATGTTTAGCAATTGATATTCTCCACTCGATGGCTTGTCTTGCATCCATACTCATGCCATCAATCGGTGTGTGCTCTTCGATCACACCTGGTGGAAGATTGTGATGTAAAATATCAAGTAGCAATCCAGTGAAAGAAATAACCATCTCATTTCCCCCTTCCCAGGTAGTGGCATCAGTGTGTTCCCGAGCACATGTAGAAGATGATTCAGAATTGCTCCCTGGTGAGGCACAATCCGTCAATTTGAGAGAGATATCATCCATATGTAAAAGAGAAATTATAACATTGACCATCAATATCTGCATCATCAAATAGAATCATCATTATGAACATATTCTAAGACAAGTAATGAAAAAAAAAGAACAGCATTGGGAAATTTTATACAGTTAGCTACCAAGAAAATAAATGGACATGGAAAACTATATGGCCTGTATAACAGTGCCAAAACATGTGGGGAAATTGGACAAACATATATCCTTAAAAACAGTCACAGATGAATATGCCTCTGGAAGCCAATTCCACTTTCATGATACCTCAAGAAACAACTCTCACACCTTTCAGCCAGGAAGAAAATGCATGCTTGGTGAACTTTGCTATCAGGTACGATATCAAAGCATAAATGGTAACCTATGCATCTGGGAACACTCCTAGCCCAACATGCCCACTTAACCACTCCATAATAATAATAATAATAATAATAATAAGGGCAGAAAAAACAGACAAGGAAAAAGTAAAGTGTAAGTGATTAACCTTTCGAGGAATATTGGTAATAGCCTCCAGATGAATCTTTAGGTCTTTCAAATGGAACAAAGCCACCTGGTGATGACCCTCTCTTTCATTGATCATATACCTTTCCATCGCTCCTAGTGCAAGAGCAATTGACTCCAAAGCATATCGCATGTGCATAAGTTCAATATCTTGCAACCTGCCAAAGATGAAAACCTATAAAGAGCCAGCAGCTAGAAAAAAAGAGTAATGCTCAGGAGACAAATATTTTAATACTAATTTCCTTTAGTAACTCCATATAAGGTAGCTATTTAATCACTAGGAAATTGTAGGTTGAATAGATTAATTAATAACACATAAAAGAAGTAGACACATCAGTTTGTAAAACATGTTTGTACAAAGTATTAATATCTCTAGAATTTCTCAATATAATGAAGGGAGCCCCAAGAAGAAGAAGAAGAAGAAGCTATCACAACAAGGTCGTTGTTACTACATTTTCGGAAACTCATCAAGTGAAGACCAGGGTTTGATGTCAAATATGGATCCAATATATTTACAGAAAGCAAGAAAAAACCAAATGAATTGACTTGGACAACTAAGCAGTCCAACAATTCCGAGCTAAAATGAGTAAATGCCTTTTATGTCCTCCAGATAAATACCGAAACACACATTCATCTCAACCACGCTCGGCATAAATTGTAACATAAACCACATCACAAGCTTGTATAAGGTCCGAGCAATGTAGTCTAGCAATTCAAAATGGCAAGGTTCTTGAATTTTGAAGCGGCAGACAATGCTAAGAAAAATAAACAAAGCGTGCAAAGACCAAGAAGAAAAATCACACCAGCCCTTGAAACCTGAATAACCAAACACTAACAGAAAAGGAACAGACAGCTCCAACTTTGCTAGCCCCAACTTAGATTATGACAACATTTTCAGCTTCTCTGGTGGTAATGTACATGTATAGAGTGTTCAAATCAAGAGTACCCCGATGCTATGGCAACAAATCAAATTGGCATGCATACCTTTTCCAGGCTGCTGAAGTAGAAGAAATTGGCTGCATGCTAATTAATTCAATAGCATCCTTAAACTTTATGACTGGCACAACATCAAACAATACCTACAAAGAGATTATCCTGTTATAACACAATATCTCAATTAAAGTGGGTAGAGAAATAATTCTTACCACAAGTATATAATGTATTTCTGTCAAGGAAAACTGACTCCTATAGCCAATAGATAAAAAAAGTAGCATGACCATATAAATACAAATTCCTTCCCAACAGGATGCTGCGTGTTACAGCATCAAATCATTTTTTGTTTGAGTAGATGCTAGGAACTAGTGTTTTAACAGTTAGAATGATCTCTCTACCAAACAGCATCCTTACATTTGACAATTCATTGCATGTGAGGAAGAACTATGAGGCATAACATTCTTACCCGGAGTGGACTTTGAACAGAAAGCCTTTCCAGCACAAAGTTCTCAACAAAACCTTCAGGATGAGCATCTTCGCTTAGAGAAACAATTTGTTCGTTTCCAGACAACAAAAGCGAGCATTTTGAATTCCATGATTGACCAGAATTGACACAAGCAACAAAAGCAGCAAGATCAAGTTGATAACATAAGGAATCACAAAGATATTCCACACAGGAAATCTGGAGAAAAGGATGAAGGGAATAAATGAGACTTGAATGGTCAATTTGTGCAGTGGAGGACAAAAGAACTACGCCATGAAATAAAAATAAAAATGAAAAAGAGATTAAGTTACCTCATCCAATTGATTACCATATAGTGAAGCTTCTTCAAGCCGATCTACCTGTGACTTATTACTTATCCAGAGAAGTTGCATTAGTTTCCTCCGAGCTACTGTTTTACCAGACAATAGATCCCAGCCCATGGCAGCTACCAGTGGCCTAAGTCGTGGAAGCAATGTAAGAACCTGTGACATCAATGAATAAGTGAGACTTGTAAATTAATAGATAATTTCATTTCACAAACGGTATTTTAATATACACTCCGAAAACAGGGCCATACATTGCTAGCCCCTTCAAGCTCCCCTTGCTTGACAGCAGTGAGGGCTGTATCCATGATACATTCAAGTACGTGTAAGCCTGTTACACGAGCATAGTGGGTACATATCTGCCATGCAAAACCTGACTGCAATATTCAAGGATAAAGACGAATCATTTGAATTTGCATTTGGTTTTATTTCCAGAAGATATCTCAGAAACCGCAGTAAAGGAGGAGGAGTCTGGTCTTTAGATGCCTTAATCTCTTGATGTAGCAATTCATCCTGGATAACCTGCAGAAAAGCACCTTGTACAATCAACAACCAGAATCACAGTTCATGCCATGCATAGCAATGGACTAGATCAAACCTCATGCTATCCAATAGAAATGCCCTTTGAGGATGAGAGAAATGTAAGCAAATCAATAGGCTATCCTCGATCTTTCTATATATAAAAAAAACAAGGTGCACTTTTCAACAAAAAGAAAAAAATTATAGTATCAGATAACTTGGCCAATGGGCCTTTGCAACGACAATGCAATAGGTCAGTGAAGGTTGCTAATTCACGAGGAATCTAACTCAAACTTGGTCTAAATTTCAAGTTCTGGTACAATTGTTTTGGGATTGAAAAAAAAAATAAAACAAGAAAAAAATAAAACCTAACTTTGATTAGTTTCAGCAACAAGATTTTGGAGTTTCCCTACATACCAGCAAGCGCCATCTAAAGTGTTAAACTAAGTGTCTTAACTACTGTACTTAAGGAGTGGTCCTATGTGGGGACTCTAACTAGAGATTCATTCCTTGCAAGCATCTATAAAAGAAAGCAAACAAGCATTACCATACACACAAGAAATGTTTACATGGAGTAAGCGTTTACATAATTATTTGATGAAGGATTCAGCCACAATATCCCTGATAAAAGAACAGTAGTTAGCAATTACCTGAAGTACTTCAACAAGAGCCCTGCTATTTGATGCAAGAGCCGTTTCATAAATCCCCAGCAATTTTTCTTTCATTGAGCTCCAGGAATCACCATATTCAACCCTTCTAGACAAGACACTTCCAAGGAGTTCTTGCAAAACCATTCTAGCAGAACCCCAGAAAGCAATGTATTAGATACCTAGGAGATAATAAGTAGAAGATGGAAAAAATTCAAACACTGTATTTACCAGTTCTTTTTCTCGAAAGAATTAAGAAGGAAATCATGTTATTAAACACTTTTGCAATATGAAAGAAGAAACTTCCGTATAGTTCACCTATCACTGCAACATACCGGTACTCCACTTCATCGACACCTCGATCCAGATGAAGGAAAGGAATATGAGAAACCACTCCCTCCTCATCTCCCTCCTTCAAGCACTCTCTCATAGCATCCAAGTGTACTAACTGTACACATTTTTGAATCGCGACAAGCGTCTTGGCCCCTTCCTCCCCACCATCCTCCTCCTCCTCAGCACCCGCACAGCTCTCCTCTCTCCTCACCGTGATGGCCAGACCGGAAGTCTCATTCTCAACCTCCCATCCCTTCAATTGCCTCTCGATATTCCAACACAATGCATCAAAAATGTCAGAAAACTCCAAAATAACTCTCCTCAAACACATCAATTCCTCTTCCTCACATAAAACACCACTCCTTTTTCTTTCCTCTTTATCATCCTCCTCTTCATTGGCCTTCATTCTGTTCATTCCCAACTCCAACACCTTATTCAGAACCCCTAATCCCTCACTCCCTTCCTTCAAAACTGAACTTCTACCAACTAATTCTTCCTCAACTCTCCCTTCTTTTTCATTAGTCTTATCATGATCTACGTCGACATTTTTTCTCATCCTATCCGTCGCTCGATCAACTAACACTTGCGCCAGCAACAAAAACTCGGCGCGCAACCGAAGAGTGTCCCCATCAAAACGCCACGCGTGGGAAGTGGCGTTGTCGTGCTGCAACAGTTCTACGGTGGATAAGTATGTGAGAAGGGACGGAGAAGGACAGGAAGTTGACCATAGAATGTTATTGAAGCGGCCGGAGTTGGCTACTATGGTTTGGAGGATCGCCCGAGCTAACTCGGGGCTTTTGGCGCGGAGGGACAACAGGACGGCACGCAACGGCTCGAATTGAGCCAAATGAAGGTGGTTCGCGGCGAGCCGCGAGAGGAGATCCGTCTCTTTATCCATTTCGTAAATGGATTATCAAGAAATCTGGTGGATCATTATTGCTTTGGATATTGTCGTTGAATGAGATTTAAATGAGGAAGTTAGCTTGCAACGTACAGAACTGAGATGTCTGAAACGGAAAAACAATCGCAGAAGCCAAGCCAGAAGGATCAAGTAGAAACGAAGAGTGAGAATCGGTACACGGCCCAAAAGCCCAATAACTCCTTTTAAAAAATTATTTATACTTAACATTTTATTACAGAGGTTTTACCAAGCCCGTTTTTCAAAAAAAAAAAAACAATTTTGAGTCCTGACTCACTTTTTTTGTCGAAATCATTCGGTAACTCGATCATTATATTGAGTGCTGACTATTTTAAATTCAGACTGAACTGTGATTTTATTATAAAATGATAAGTTGAACTCGTATTTTTTATTTTGAAAATGTAACATAATTTTATTATAAATGGATATGACATAACAACTCGTACTTTTTAATAATTATATATATTATTCATATATTGAAATAACAAAGAAAGGGGAGTGGCAATAGGATGATATTGGTAATGGTGGGTAAAATAGTAAAACAATTAGTATAAATGCATCCCTGAATATACATACCTAACATTGTGATTGATTTAAATTATTGGGGTTGTAAATTATATGTAGTCTATAGTAGTGATAGTTACTAATCAGTTTTAAGTGAACTATTACTTTGGTCCATCTAATCACATCAAAGCAATTTTTGGTCCTTTAGGTTCAACTTACGTTAGGATCAAGTCTTTCTATCTACAACAATTCTCTTCATCTTCTCTCTAATGACTAATACATCTCGTCAGGAAATTAAATTTTATGGACAAAAAGTTTTAGTAGGGTTGGCAATTTCCGCCCGCGGACATGGATATTCGTCGGATACCCGCAATTGCGGGTAAGTATTACCCGCAGTTTGTGGGTATTTTATGGGTATGGATTTACCCACAAAGTGCGGGTATGAATAGTGCTTACCCATTCCAATACCCACACTAAATACCCGCAAAATGTGGGTATGGATACCCGCAATAATACCCGCAAAATATATATACATATCATAGAATTTGTAAACCTTAGTAAATCCCTTAGTTAAACACAAACCATAAAATTAAAGTTTACATATCCACTAAAGTAATTTTTCAACTATTTTCCAATTCAAAATATTTTAAAGTTTCAAATGCTCAAATACACCTATCCCAATTGTTGTGATTTCAATATTTTGAAAGCTCGTTGTAGCGGATAGAGAATTTCTTGTGTTCTGTATTACTGTTTCTTCATGGATTTCCGATGCTTGCCATTTTAGAAAAGGTTGAACTTGACAACAAAAGCTTACCAGGGGAAACGTCCTATATATAATTGCACTAAAAAGAGGTATTTTGTGGTTTAATTAACTTTTTGATCCTACTGTTTAGCGAAATAAAAATCTTTTTAGTGAATAATACAAACCATAAATTTAAATGACTTCAAAAGTGTGTTTGAAAATATCAAACATGAAATGGAAATTTGCGGGTATTCGCGGATAATTCGTGGGTACAATTTGTCTTTTCTTATCCGCTCCGCGCGAGTGCGGGTGCGGGTATGGATTATCCGCAAATTTGCGGGTACGGGTATGAATAGTGCGTTACCCCGCTCCATTGCCAACCCTAAGTTTTAGCCGTGTAAAAACGGTGCGTTTCGCTTGTGGTAAAACAGTCCGAAGGGCAACGTGACGTGACGGTGAGTCCAAACGGCGGTCCTGGAGGAAAGTAACCCTAGAAAGGTGACCTAACCCAATCTGAGATAAGTAAACCATTTAGGCGGGAAATCCCAAAATTTACCCTCCATTTCTCTTCCTCTTTCCAAATTCCCATTTTTACATTTTGATCGCGCTTTCTTGTTCTCACTCTAAGTGTCTCTCTGAAAATGGCCGACGGTCGGCGGAGGCCCGCCAAAAGCGATGAGCAAGGAAAATCGTCTGTGAAAGACGGAGTCACTGAGGACATAGCGATCGCGGTGGGAGACGACAAGTCGTCGACTATCGATTCGGAAATCGGTCAGCTCCGGGGACGTTGGGAACTGGCGTCTGTTCTCAATTTCTTGAGCGTAAAGTCCCTTCCTTGGTGTTCGTTCTACTTTCGCATTGCGTTCTATGTCGTAGTTCCACGTTTATCAGCGATTTTTATGATTTAACTGCAGGTTCTTGAGCCAGTCATTGGTGGTGATTTGAAGCTAACGGCAGAGGAAATCGAGAGCGGTCTTGTTAAGCCAAATAGTTCGAATGCTGAGCTTCACATTAGGCTATTAAAGGTTTCGGATTCCTTCATTTTCCGTAACGCATTATGTCAATCATGCTGCCTTGCAATTGGACTAATGATTAGTAAATGAGATTTCTTTTAGCGAGGATCAGTTACAAAAACCAACCATAAATGGCTGTCAATAGCTCGGGATTGAGATGTCGATCCCATGCTGTCGCAGCTCACAAAAAGTCTGACAAACTTAGTTTTTTCCTGCAATAACTAAACACTTGAATGAAACTGCTGGATGGTTTCAAGCACTGGGGGGGGGGGGGAATTCACTAAACATATGGGTGCTTTTGCAGATCCAATTGTAATTATTATTAGTTACGCGTTCTTTACATGGGAATTCATAATGGTATACTGTGAATTTTGTTAAAGTGTGTATGTGTGAGGGTGCGTAGGCTCTATTTTTTTTTCTTTCTTCTCTCATGTTTTCTAGTTTCAATAGTTAATATATGAAACTGGAACTTTTGCAGGGGATACCTCCTGTGAGTAAAACACTGATTGGTACGGATGCATGGGTGGCTGTGCTTTGTAAGAAACTTGCTATGTGGTGGCCATGGGTAGGTTACCTGGAAGAAAACTTGTTTCATTTTAGTAAGGAGTATAAATGGCACTATTTAATTTGTGTGCATGTGATTATTCCTTCAGGTTGCTGAAGGCGAGATGCCCCTCACCGTGGCAAATGGGTATGATCCATTCCTGTAAATAGTTTTTCTCTTGATTATTCCTTGAATTATGCTATCATGGCTTCTAGCTAACATGACTTGTACAGGAAGGAGATATCTGGCTACAAAGAACTGAATCCAACAAATCGGCTGCTGATTCTAAAAGCCCTCTGTGAAATTCGGGCTGAAGTATTGTGCCTTCCCCTTTAGTTCTTCTACTGTTTAGTTTCGGTGCTGTTATTGATCAGTATTCTGCATCTGTTATTTTATGTGTTCAATTTAATATATGCCTTAGCTAGGCTTGCTACTGTAATTGTACAATCATGTTTTATGATTTTCTTCTTAATTTATGACTTGTCGGTTGCTGGTTGCAGCAAGATGATGTAGCGTCTTATATCAATGATGCTCTGAAAAATGGAAGTGATGTTTCTAATTTCCGGAAAGATAAGGTTGGGGGGGTTGGAGAGACAACTACATATTGGTAATTCCTAGCATGCTCTGACTTTGATCCAGTTATCTGTATGGTTATTGATAATGGCAACTCTGCCTGTAGGTATGATGCAAGTAAAATCATTGGGCATAGATTGTACAAGGGTGTAAGCAAGATTGAGCTAAAGACACCAACCAAAGGAAGAGCATCTAAAAGAATGACAGCTACTTCTTTTCATTGGGAAACACTTGCAACCAATCTTGAGGATTTTCGAAAAGTTGTGGTATGATAGTAATTGTTTATTGTTTCACAACTGAAAATGGTGATTAATTTGAAAATGCTTGTAATGGCAGGGTGAACTCTCATCCAGCAAAGTCTTGGAAGAAGTTGCAGTTGGAAAGACTATTGACAATGACTTCATACCTGCTCTACTAAAGTTTCAAAAGGCATGCTTATTCTATTCCTTTATGACAGTCTACTAACTGTGTTGGATGTCCTGCTGTTTTATGCTCTTCTAGGCTGTCAGTTTTTTGAGTTGGTGAGAACTAATTGTTCTGCTGCTATTGCATTGGATAGAAAAAAGAAATGGCACTCAAGCGGAAACAAAGGGAAGAAAACCTCGTCAACAATTTTAGACCCTATACTGGATCTATGCGTTCCTGTCGCAATCGTAGGACTGTCAGTTATACATTTGGTATGCTGTGTGCTCTATTTGTCTTCTTTGTGATCTTATCTTATGATGTTACTAGTTTCTATTTCTATTACTTCTTTAGTCATTCTTATCGAATTGAATAAAGTGTTATTTAACTATGAAACCAGGCAGGAACTTTTTATTTTGTGCTTACAGACATCATGTTTAAATTATTTCTATTGTTCTCTGTTTATCACCTGAATGTACTTGCGCATTGATTCTTATGATTTGGGGTCTAATATGCAGATGACTATGACCGTGCCATTGAAGAGGCCATAAAAGTAACAAGGTAAGCTCTATGCTGCTACAAAGTGTATGCTTTGTGATTTAACTGCCCTGTGGCCATTGCTTTACAAAGTGGAACTAATTTTACACGTGGTCAAATTTCCTTCTTGTTGTATCTTGGATGATCACCCATGTTCTCGAAATAGCATTCTGTTCACCATGCTCTGGGGAAAAACATACATTTTTGTTATAATTTTATATAATGCAAATATGCTTGCTACAGGTGTCTATTTACACGAGTTGTATGACATTTTGCTGATGCCAATTTGTGATTCAGGAAGCCAAAAAGACTCGAAGGGCAAAAGAATGAGAAGCACAGAAAGGACGAAGAAATTGGTTCAGTTGGGGGTTCAGACGAAGGCAAAGGTCCCAATGAAAAAGGGGAGGACAGTGAAACTGAAAGTGACAGGCTTCAAGATGCTGGTAACAATAATGACATGGAAGATGATGATGATTATGATGACAAAAGGGATAATATTAAGAGTGACAGTGAGCCGGGAAATTCTGATGAAGAAAAGGCTGGTTCTGGCAATAAACATCATAAAGACCAAGTTGTGAAAAGCTTTGGGTCACGATGGAGTATGAGACTGGCTGGAGTGGCTGCAAGCAATTCTGGTTTGGAAACTGGAAACTTTGGTGCAAAAAATAGGTTGAGACAAAGACCAACACATAACTCTGCACTTGCGTCTATGGAGCTTGGTTCAGATGATGATGACTCCGTTGTGCCAGATTCAGATGAAAGCTTGTCCAAACATGCAAAAAGTGGGCCATCTGCCCAAGAAGACGCTTCTCAAGTTGCTGATTCGGAGGAGGATGATGAAAACTCGTCACAGCATGCAAACAGTGGGTTATCTGTCCATGCAGAATTGTCTGAAGTTGCTGATTCGGAAGAGGATAGTGATGGTTAGAATTAGAACCTTAGAATGAGATCCGTTGCACAGCTCAAAGTGAATATCTCTGTCTTTTTTGGTATAGCAAAGAAATTTTGGTGTCCATGTTCTATAGGATGTAGAAAAGGGAAATGTGCTACTTTCTTGTAATCCATATGCTGAGAGCCTTTTTTTTGAACTCTGTTCTTGAAAGGAAGGAAAGAACGATTGTGCAAAGGTTTTCAGTTCAAGATTACAGTCCCTCCTCACCTTAGATCAGCTTGAAATGTAATTAATGGAAATCAAATCACCATAGGAAAAAATCTCTGTTTTGAAGGCTAATCCAAGAGTTTCGTTGACAACCGAAAAAAGAATAAGATCAAATAATTTAACATCATAAAATTGGATAGGAATCTAATCTACCCAAACAAATCTAAACAATCCATTGGTTTTCTTCAATCTCCCTGTCCTATCTACCTTTCGAGTATGGTTGGGCTCATTGTTTAAGCTTTAACCGGGCTCATTGTTTAAGCTTTAACCCTCGCTATTTGTACATTCCGTGCATCTTCACTGGCTGAGATAACAAAACCCCTCTGTGCCTCCAAGCCCAGTTTGTTGATCAACTGCTAGACACCAATGACAAATGACAAATTAACAAACCAATAAAAAGAGCTTCAAAATTCAACTCAAAATAGTTTTTTTCTGTTCTGTAATAACTTGATTCTTAACCGCATGCAAATTTCTTAAGAAAGAAGTACAAAGTTCTCGATGAGCAAAAACCGATTCTGAAGAGTAAAGTTTACTTACATCAGGATTGCTAAGTAAAGCAGACTTCTGTTCAGATTTGATCACCAATGTCTTCAGATTACATAGTCCTCTAAGGAAGGTGGCAATGGAGGGAATTTGAGCAGGCAAAGGACCATCAGCTAACAGAACCAAGTGCTCCAACTTACCAAGTTTTATCGGCCAAACGTTTCGCATGAAGAAAATCTGCACAGCACTGAACATAATTAGTGATCAAAATGAACCAAATCGAGTAAGCTAATTAGAAAGCGATCAATAGAGCAGGAACCAAACCGAACCTCAATTAGCCAGGTGTTTATGGTCAAGGTAGTCACATAACTTAGACTCTTAAGAAGCATACCAACACAATAGGTCAGACTCTTGGTGTACTTGCAGCGCGAAACTTTGCTGCAGGAAGGTTTGATATCGAGTTTCGCATTAGCTAATGACAAGAAACCATCCAAGTTCAAGTACTTGTATTCGATAGGATTCCCTACCCACCCTAGCAAACAGAGTTTTGGGGTTTGAAATTTCAATGGAAAAACCTGAGAATATTTATCCAATGAGGTGAAACCCAATGCCTCAAAATTTTCAGCCACAATAAAGATTCATTTATTTGGGTTCAATTTAGTGTTAAAAGCTACGGTGCAGTCAGAAACAGTCAAGTCTTCAATGGACAGACATTGGGTCACAATCATGCAGTCTTGTTCAAAATGGCAGCTATGGACATTGATTCGCTCAATAGATGGACAAGTACTGATCCGGAAACGGCAGAGTCCAAAGAAATTAGATGAGCAAACATGAAAATGTTTTAAAGTGGCACAATCTACATGACACACTGCAGCCTCATGAAAATGTGACTCGTGGATACTGAAATCTTGCAGGGATTGGCATGTAAGGTTGATCTTGAAACTTCCACCGAATCTGCAATTGCTAATCGACAAGATCTTAAACGATGAACAGGAGATTTCCAGATTCCATCCCAAGAAAGCACTCATCACCATCACTCCACTACTACAATTCTTAATCCTTAACTCTTCAAGAGGCAAACCAGTGACATTCAAATCATTGACACCAACAACATTATCAAGAATCAACTTCTTGAGGCAACCGAAGTAAGCACAAATCCTTTCACCAAAGCCTAGGTCGATTATTCTCACCGAGTCAAGCGCTAATTCTTCAATCCGTGAACGTCCGGAGACGTCTGATTCTAAACGGAACATGCTCGTTTGAAGATTCAATCTCAAAACCCGCAAAGATTGGCAACGAAAAACAGAATCCGGCAGCCTATAGACCCTGGATGGGTTTGGATTTTTAAGTAGCAAGTCAATGACACGAACATTACAATCTGTAGCGATTGCAACCCCAATTTTAAAAACACTATCAAGGACCTCAAACGGTAGTCCCACGCGATCGGTACACCAGTAATGGAAGACAAAAGAGTGCAATTGAATTCCAAGCTGTTGACGCTTCTTTAAGAGACAATCAACATATTCAATGAAGTTTGCGCATCGTTCAGGCCAATTACTGGAATCATCAAAATTGGCAGAGAAATAGAGGTAAGGATTGTATAGGCAGAGAGAGTTTTTGAATCTTTTGGACAAGACGCTTAGGCGGGAGTTTTGGTTTGGAGGTAATCGAGAAAAGATGGCGCATAGAATCTCTGCGGGAAGATGGGAGATTCTGTCGAGAACCAGAGTTTTGCCCTGCGATTTCACCTGCACCATGATCTTGTTCGGTCTTTCCATGCACCGGTGGCCGGAGGAAGATTAGTATGAACGGACGAGAAAGAAATCGGAATTAGTCGCCGGAAAATCAAGAACGGGGGCAAGAAACCCCAAGACGACGACCCGAAGAAACCGAATTAGGGTTTTTATAGTTTTCGTGAAAGGGTTTTTAACTTATTCGCGGCACCGCATACGAAGTCGAATGAAGGACACTGAGAAAATCGAAACGAGATTGGAGAAAACAATTAAGGTAATTGTGGGCTTGTAGTCCATAGAGAAGAGATGAGGCTTGATTTTGCGAGGGCCCATTCAAACAAATAAGGTAGTTATGGGCTTGAGGCTCAGATAAGAAAGAGAAGAATCAGGCTGGTTTGGCATGGGCCCATTCAAACTCGGGAAAAAAATCAAGGATGATAGTCCATTACACCTATCTATTCTTGACGAACCGGAAATTGTTCTCTTCCGTCGTCTTCTACACTGAAGCAGAAAATGGCGACTACAAGTGCTGCTGCAAGAGAATCTAGAAGGAGGAGGCTTGTGGATCGAGGTGCAGACCGATTAGCTCTGATCACGGGTCGGATCGAGTCTCTCCCACCCGATTCCTCTAATAACCCAATTGCTGACTCATCTCAGCCGACCATCTCTCTGGATCCACCAACACATCTCGCCGATCAAACGACCGGTTTGTCTCGTATACAATCTCTTTTATCTCCATTAATCATGAAGTTTGTGGTAGTATGTGAAATGATTATTCAGTACTCCATCTATATGCAATTTTTTTTGTAGTTATTGCTAGTGAGTATTTCATTCTGTGGAGTAGTAGTTGGTAAAAGTATTTATGTATGAAAGAAACCCAAAAAAAGGGGATCAAAATTAGCTAAATTTGTCGGTATAAACCAAAATTGGAGTTTTTATCTCCATATCTGATCATCCTACATGCGCCTGTATATAGTTGTGTGGCATTTTGGGTTTTTTGTTTTCTTTGTGTTTTTGTTTTTGGGATGTAATGTTGGTTTTGCTTATTGTTTATGGTTTGTGATGATGTGCAGTGCATTCTAGTATCAAGGATGAAGATTTTAGTTCTGTGTTACCAAACCTTGCTGCTGTTGATACCAACAACGGTGGCAGTGGTGTGGAATTTCCCTTACGAGACATTGGGATGAGTATTAATGCCTTGAGAGTTTCTGATTCGGTTGTGGGTGACAATGCACCGTCAGCTCTCTCCTCGTCAAGGGATGAGGACTCATCTATGCCCACGTCCAGCACTGTGTCAAGCTTCAGACCAGCAACTCGCCAGAATTGGTTTTTGACTCCAAAACAAATAAGCTCTGCCATTACAGGATCAGAGATCGCTCGAGCTCTTTGTTCTTTGATTGTCGCCACTTTCATTGTCTTATCGTATTTGGGATTTCCCATCCTAGGCAACAACAGTATCAAGAGCCTTCTGAGTTTGAGGCCTCTTTATCTTGTTTTCTTAACCAGTTTTACCCTTGTTGTTGCTTGGCTTCTGCTGAAGAATCAAAGAGGTCGAGAAAGAGTTCTTGAAGCAGAACAGGATGTTCCTTCAGCTGGAAGATTTGATTGGGCTGAACAAGCAGGTAAGACTTTAGAGGTAGGTTTGTTGATGCAGAAGGCCATTGATGCAGTGTTCATGGATTGTAGCATATATGCTGTAATTCTTATTTGTGGCCTCTCCTTCTTCAAGCAACTCAGTATTTGATTTATGCTTCTTCTTTTTTACATCTGAATGTGCATTGAACATCTCTTTGTTTGGCTGCGTTACTCTACTACTGATATTGTAATTGTGTCACCTTTTTCCATGTGATTTGATTCATAAATATGCATTCTGAATTAAAATTAACGATTTGCAATCATTCTTGGTTTTTGAATAAGTAGAAGAACAGCTTGCTTTGTTAACATTTCAGATAGAAACAACTAAGGTCTAAGAAGAAAGATGGGAAAATATGAGTTGTTATCAGGAAAAGTGAGAAATTAATCGAATGATGGAACTATTCAATTCTTTTGCTGATGTTCTTGCTTTAGCATGAACTCTCATTTCCATACTCTTGCACTATTTCGATAATATGATCAGCTGCGTCTTGATGCAAAATTAGCAGCTCTAGCAACCTGAAAATGTTCTTTGAGAATGGCTTCGAATCATCACCTGATACGAATTCATGGACCACATTGTCGACATCAATCAAGCTGGAGCCTGGAGTTTTCTTCATGCTCTTGCTTCTGATCAGTTTGCGGATTCTTGATACTCCCTCCCACTTGCCAAGATCTGCATATATATTGGAGAGCAAAACATAATTCCCTATTTCATGTGGTTCAAGTTCTTTAAGGTGATCCATTGCGGTAACAGCGATCTCAAGATTACGGTGAGTCCTGCAAGAACTTAACAACGAACCCCATATCTTTGAATCTGGCTCCACAGGCATCTTCTCTACAATATCCAGAGCCTGACTAAGCTGTCCAGCGCGGCCAAGAACATCAACCAAGCTGCCATAATGAGCAGGTTCGGGCTCAATGCCATGTTCTTTGCTCATAGAATTAAAGTACATCAAACCCTCATTCCATAATCCAGCATGAGCACAAGCTGATAAAAGACCAACAAATGTAATGGCATTTGGTTCAATATTCTCTTGCTTCATTCTTTCAAATGATGCAATTGCATCACTAGCTTTG
Organism: Viola odorata; assembly: GCA_963691705.1. Lineage (NCBI taxonomy): Eukaryota > Viridiplantae > Streptophyta > Magnoliopsida > Malpighiales > Violaceae > Viola > Viola odorata. The sequence continues at coordinate 2,106,338 of OY829546.1, forward strand.
CCATGATTTGCTAGCCCTCCGATCATTGTACTCCAGGAAATCACATCCCTGTCGCGTATTTCATCGAACAACTGGCGAGCTTGTTCGATGCAGCCGCACTTTGCATACATTTCAATTAGAGCATTACATATAGAAGTTTTCCTCAACAACCCTTTTCTTTTACAGTACATATGTATCCATTTCCCACTCTCAAGAGCTCCTAGCTGTGCACACGCAGGGAGAACAGAAACAACACTTACCTCATCTGGCTCGATCCCCTCGATCTGCATCCGGTAAAACACATCCAATGCGTCCGAGTACGATCCGACGAGCGAGTACCCGGAAATCATCGCGGTCCAAGATACTATACTACGACAAGGCATTTCATCAAACAGCAGTCTCGCCTTTTTCAATTGACGCAGCCTTACATACCCAGAAATAACACTATTCCAAGATATCACATCTCTTCCACACATATCATCAAACACCTTGCGCGCATCTGTTAAATTATCACACTTTGCATACATATCAATAACTGCATTCTCAGTTGTGGCATGCGCTTTTGGCCCAAATTTCCATAAATGGGCATGCAATTGCTTACCAAGCTCATGGCAAACAAGCCCTGCGCAACATTTCATCACAAATGGGAAAGTGAATCTATTCGGAGAAATGAGGTTCTTTTCATCTCGTCTTACTAACATCAGCATTTGCTTATAAACACGCATTGCTTTACCGTACATGCTGTTGTGGGTATAAGCCCTAATCAGCGCATTGTACAGATACCCATTTGGCTCCTTCACTTGCTTAAAAATCAAATGTGCGTAGCTCATATCCTCATTTCCATCGCACACATCTATCATTTTTGTCAACAAGAAGTTGCTCTGCCCAAGTGAGTATTTGACAATATAAGCATGAGTTTTCTTCAACTGCTTCATGTTCCTGCATTTCTGCAAAGTTTCTGCAAGGAGATCTTCTAACTCTCTGGATTTTACCTTAAAGATTCTAGTGTTCATTGGAGATGGAAAAATAAGATGGGTCGCTTGTCAATTCCAAGTTCAACTGAAAAGCAAAGGCAAAGGCTTGCAGAGCTGATGAGGTTATGTTCGAAAAGTTTGTTACTTGATCAAGGAATGCAAGTACATGGAGTTATAATGAAGGCGTTTGGCTTCGAGGTGCTGTTGAGCAACGAAATTTTACTTATGTATGGGAAGTGTGGGAGAGTGGGATTGCCCGTGATGTGTTTGATAGAATGCCCAGGAGAAATGTGGTGTCTTGGACTGCACTTATGCGTGAGTACGTGCTAAGTGGCAGCGCTAAGGAGTCGTTACTTCTATTCTCGGAAATGAGACTTTCACGCTGCAAACAAAATGACTTCACTTTCTCGACGAATCTTAAAGCGTGTGGTATGCTGAATGTTCCTGATACTGGTATGCAAATTCATGATATTTGTGTGAAAATTGGATATGATTCGGATTGTGTGGTGGGGAATTCCATTATTGACATGTACATGAAATGCGGAGGGAGCAATGATGCTGCCCGTATGTTTGAAGTTATGCAAGATAGAAGCCTTATAAGTTGGAATGCAATGATATCAGGGTGCACTCTGTCAGGTTTTGGGGAGAGAGCTCTAGTTTTGTTTCGAGAGATGCCCAAAAATGTAGAAGTCCCCGACGAGTATACCCTTACAAGCATATTGAAGGCTTGTAGTGTTCGTGGGGCATACAAGGAAGGAACTCAAATTCACGCTTTCATGATCACTAGTGGATTCCCTTATTCAGCTACAATCAGTATTGCAGGGGATCTTATCAACGCATATGTATGTGGGAAGTTGGCTGAAGCTCGGAGAGTGTTTGATCAGATTGAAGTGAAGCATATGATATCTTGGAGTTCGTTGATTCTTGGTTATGCCGAAGAAGGGAACTTGGCAGATGCCATGGACTTGTTCAAGCAGCTTAAGGAGAGCAACATTCATGTAGATCAATTTGTACTCTCAGGCAAGATCGGTGTGTTTGCTGATTTAGCATTGGTGGAACGAGGCAAGCAAATGCATGCATATGCCATTAAAGTCACATCTGGTTTATGGATCTCTGTGTTCAATTCAATCTTGGATATGTATCTCAAGTCTGGCATGATTGATGAAGCAGAGAGGCTTTTCGGTAAAATGCAGACGAAAGATGCGGTCTCATGGACAGTTATGATCACTGGTTATGCGAAGCACGGTCTTGGCGAAAAGCAATTCATCTCTTTGACACAATGCAAACAGCCTCAAGTATATCACTGAGCCTGATTATGTAACTTAACTAGCAGTGGTCTCAGCAGACACCCATTCTGGACTAGTCGAAGAGGGTCGAAAATACTTCTCAAGGCTGCTTGGGGGGACAGAAGGATCAAGGCTAGAGTAGAACATGACGCCTGCATGGTTGATCTCCTCGCCCGAGCTGGCGTTTAAAAGAAGCCAAATGTAGGATATGGCAGGTATTGCTTAGCGCTTGCAGATTACATGGAAAAGTTGAGTTGGGGAAGGAAGTAAGTAAAAGAGTTTTGAGATTAGATGGTGATAATCCAGTCAACTATGTGGTGATGTCCAACATTTATGCTGATGTCGGGTTATGGGATGAGCATGAAAGAATCGGAGAAATGGTGATGAGAAAGAGGTTGGCTAAAGAGGCAGCATGCAGTCGGGTAGAGATCGACAAGGGCTTTGCCCAAGATCCTGGAAGTCATATTTGTGGTGAGAGACGCTAACAGATTTCTTAGGTTTGAGAATGGACTCTGTACCTGTGGAGATTAATGGTGATCTTCACCTCATGCAATAGTTTAAAATTACAAGTTGGAATACTCAAACTCGAGAGAGCTAATAATGCGCTGTTTTTGCAGAAATGATTAGATGACAACAAATTGCGAAAAAAATTCCGTTTGATTGGCAACTTTTTTAACTGTACAACATTGTATTATGGTCTAAAGGGAAAAGAAAGGAAAAAAAGAAAAGAAAACCATAAAGACGAAGCCTTTTTTTCATTGAGTTGAAAGTTTTGTACATTATACAATGAGGAAAAGCTCATGGTCTGATGATCAAACCACTTCAATCAACTTTCAAGTATAACTGGCACAGCTAGTCATAATTTTGCTTTCATGGTGTGGTTTCTTAAACTGGAGTCTTAAAGAATGGATGATCAAGTGCTTGCCTAGCTGTTAGACGTTCCCATGGATCAAATCTCAGTAAACCATGCAGCAAGTCCACAAGTGTAGTAGACCTGGAGCTCTCTGCATGTTGAATTACTATATCCTGCATTGATAAATGATCGCCACAAGTTAGGACTCATAATGCTGTTCAAGAAAGACTTCGTAAATAACCAAAAAGCAAAATAAACCTTTAATCGATCTAGCTTCTTCACAGCTCGAATACTATCCCTGGAAACTGCTCCCTCAGGCCAATTCAGCCTCGTTCCTCTCCTGATGTATTTTTCAGCTCCTCGGCTACATAAACCAAATTGGAAAATTTCAGTGAAATAGAAAATCCTAGCAATTCACTGAAAATCCTAACTATTACTATTACATACAGGTAATGGTCACAGCCCCTAAAATTTCAAAAGCAAACTTACTTAGCCCTTCGAATCATGTGCTCCGGCAGAGGCCCCAATACCCTCTCCATCATGGCTAAATGTTCCAAATTTTCATGTGTCTGGAAAAGTGCTTCACCCTGGCACAATTTTCCACAGCTTTAGGAAACTTTGATAACAAATTCCAGATTAAAGAACATCCATAATTGAAGGAACACAGAACTAACCGAGAACAACTCAACAAGTATGCAACCAACACTCCACAAATCACATGGATAACTCCAACCAAGACCTACAAGAAAAAGGAATGACATGAATGAGAACATAAGATGTGAACAACAAATACAACAATCCACAGGGACAACGTCCAGGAAATGTAAATTTCCAGAGCACATCTATATTGAAACACAACAACACAACATAGAAATCAAATTCAAAAGATTCTATGAGCACAAAGTCACAAACTAGCTCCCATGAAATGCACAAGCAAATGTTATAGTTAAAGTTCATAACAGCATTCAACAGTTCATGGGAATTCCATCCCAAAAGATCCAGTTTACCAACATAAAATTCTCATACCATATATGAACCATCTAACTTTGGCATACATAATCTGATAACACAACAAACAAAAAGAAGATGGAGGAAATATAGTATTTCATTTGTCAACACAGAGTTACCTAGAATAACCTCAGGGGCTCTGTAGTGTCTTGTGGACACAATGGAGCTATGGTTCTGATTATCGTATGCAGTACTACCAAAATCAATCAGCTTAATGGAACTTGACCTTGGCAAGCACCTGAAATTCATGCCATCTGAAGAACTCCTCTGTACCATTCCAATCATTTTTTAAACATTAATGCCAATTCTAAACTCAAGCCTACACTGGTATTATTTTCCAATTGTGAAAGGCCAGATACCTTGCAGCCTGGGAGCTTTACATAATCAGAAGACACTAGTAGTATATTTTCTGGCTTCAGGTCAGTGTGAATTAACCGTAAATCATGCACATCTGCCAAGTTCCATGAATCATGGAGAAGAAAATGTTACATAAAAATGTGGGGAAAACTAAGGAATACACTGCAGGCCCTGGACAAAAAAACAGGCCAAGAAACAAATTCGGGGGACTGACTAGGAAATATTAGGGAAAATAGTAGCCGGGAATAATGCACACAAATGCTACGGATTCCAAAAGCTGACGTCCAAATTCTCGAACAAGATCCACAGGAAATGGGCAGTATTTATTTCTCTTTAGAAAATCAAACAAGCTTGGTCCAAGCTTCTCAAATACCTGGTAACACCATTAAAATGCATTCAAAGGAAGGTTTATGTTTAGTTTCCAGATTCACTAACGAAGCCCGTGAGGAGAAATTGCAATCAGTACAAACATCAATGAAAGAACAAAACTCCATATGCACAATGCACTAGTCACCAAATACATCACATATAACTAACCACCAAATCCAGCACATATACCTAACAGAATAACAAGGCACAAAAACAGAACACAATAACTAAATGGGTGCCCTCGTTGGAATACTTACAATACAAATGTGATTGCGGTAGTCAAACCAGTCTCTAATCTGTACACAGCTGCATGAAGGAATCAACAAAAGGTGTTTGAGAAGATATGGTGCGATCAGAGAAGATATTCTACCCTAAACTGTTACATTAGCAAAATAAGTACCGCGAGGTGGCACCATCGGTCTTGGCAATAAGTTGAAGTACATCGATTTCAATCATTGCTGCTTCACGATACTTGCGAATGCCACGTACTACTTTGATAGCCACATAATCTTTACTTTGACGATCCCAACATTTCAAAACTCGGCCAAAAGCCCCTACAATACTAGCAATTGGCTGAATTGCACAACCACAACCATAGTCACAGAAAATTACATAGCAGAGCGGCAGCTAACCTTCACCCATTTTGCTCAATATTTTATCTGTCAGCAAACACAAACCAATTAATCAAGATTCCAATTTTGTATCCATTAATCGTTTACTTTTCAGCATAAGGCTTACATCTTGCAGTGAGATTCTCCCCGAGATTAAACACATAATGGCCTTCACGATCATCATTCCTTCTTGGCGGAGAAGCATGCCTCGGATGCGCGGCCTATCCAACAAAACCAAGCCCACCCAGGTCAGAATATCATATCCCATAAAAGAAAACAACATCATGATTCTTTGAGGTTTTATCCGAAGTTGAGAGTCGTGAGCTCGCTTGAAAACCCTAACCGTAACCCTAACCTCTGGTTCGGACGGCCCAACGTCCCAGGCGAGACGAGGGCGTTTCTTGACACGTTCCTTCTCCATCTTCTCAACTTCCACTCCAACCATCTAAATATTTGCAAAATGAAATTTAACGTAAATGTATCTACTTCAAATATCTGCAGCACACAACATAGAGATTAGGGGTTTTTTTTCTGGAGAAATTTGAAGGAATTTAGGGATTTTGATTTTTTTAGAGCTTGCAGGGATGAAGGAGAAGGAATTGTGATGGTTGCGTTGCCGGTTTTGCACGTGGCTCGTATTAAAACCTCAGTCAGGCTACTGCTAAACGACGATGCGGAGGGTTTTCATTTATTTAAAGGGACGATGCGGAGGGTTGAAACGACGTTAGTGTCAGGATGTGGATTTGGTCCGGTGATGCTTAAATTAAATAATATAAATAAATAAAAGGCATTGCGGCGCGGTCAATGCGGTGTCTGTTAATTTGATTCCATTGTTTCCTTTTCTTTTTTCGATACATAAAGGGGAGAAGCCCAAGACTAACACAAATGGGCCTCTCTGCGTTGGATGATGTGGATATTATTGGGCCCATCACTCATCTCACTTCTGATTTTTATTTATTTATTTATTTATAGGCACTTCTAATATTGGATGGTGACTCCGTATTTTTTTATAAAAAAATTGTTACATTATTAATTATTATTATAGTACCGAGATTAAATTAATAATGTAATTCAGTAATTCATAAAAAAAAAAATACACTAATCAGTTAAGTATAGTTTTGCATACGGTAATTTTTTATATTAATAATTAAGATGTGAAATTTGACCGATTAAAATGTGAATTTGGATATTTGGATAACCTAAGCGAGTGTATGCATTTTTAACTTGTTAGCTATCTTTTTTTTTCCCGTCGATATGGATTCAATCAGATGCATCAACCTTCTAGTAGGGATGGGTGGGAAGCTAACATGATTGAGGATGAGTTAGCAAAGTCTGTATTTGTTCATCAAAATAGCTTTATTATATAGTATTGAGATATTCCTAGTAATATTTCTCATTTAGTTTGTGGAGATAGAATTGAAGCCTTTTTTATCTGTAATATAAGCCTTTAAAAGCCACTTTCTTAACAACAACAACAACAACAACAAAAATTGGATTCTCTCTTTTCATATCTAAAGAAAACGTGAATTTCAATTCATGTTAAATGCACTATGTATTAATGCACTTGTCTATTATTATCACTATTTGATCTTAGAGGTTTTCCTGGTTCTCCAATTTGATCTTCTAGTCTATTTCTAGGCTATTTTATTTTAAGCCTTATTTGAAAATCACACAAGACTCAATTATTACTCACAATAAGTTAAACAAAAACTTAGAACTATTTTTTTTTTAAATTAGGGTTTTTGATAGTTCGCATGGATATGAACACTAAAGTTAGTTTAAATAATAATTATAATTCATTGTTTTAAATCATAACTTATTAGTTTGTTATATTTTAGTCTCGTGTGATTTTCACGTAAGATTTCACATAAAAAAAGACCTAAAAATAGACAAGAGGACCAAAATGAAGAATAAAAAAACATTAAGGACTCAATAATAACAATAAATAGTTTAGGCAACCAAATCGACAATAGAGGGATACTTGTAAGACTAAATTTAAGTTTCTCTAAAGAAAATCTATCGACATGATTTCGTCACCATGTCTCCATAAATACCAGGATCAAAAAAGAAGAAAGAATGGGTCCCACCGCCCACAGTCTCACAAATCATCATCGTCCTTTCCCACTTAAGTAAAGCATAGATTGCCGCATCCATTGGTTCTCTGCATCTTTAGCGCTTTTTACCAATTACCAGGCAGCGTGGAAACTACGCGACACCCACAAGCGCATCTCCTTCCTCATAAAACACGCGCCGCCCACTCTCTCACTGACATTATCACAGACACTTCGCAAACACTGCTGAACTCCGCCCGAAGCAATGCAATCGCTGCAGGAGAAAGCGTCCGAATGGAGTGGAGTCGACCCAGCTGACGCTTTCGCCATTAACAACACTAATCTGTTCCAGAAGCTTGGGCTACAGACTTTTATAAACCTCTCCACCAATTTCTATAATAGGTCTTGGTCTTGTAAATAGTTGGATTGTTGTTTATGTGTGTGTGTTGGGTTTGTGCCTTGTGGTGATATGGGTTTTTAAGGAAATTGATGGATTGGTGATGGGAATTCTTTTACAGGGTTTATGATGATGAGGAAGAGTGGTTTAGGACGATTTTTTCTGGGTCGAAGAAAGAAGATGCTATTCAAAACCAGTATGAGTTTTTTGCCCAGAGAATGGGGGGACCTTCTCTGTATTCGGAGAGGAGAGGTGTGTAGCTTCTTTTCATCCTCTTTTTTCATAAATCTTTGATTAGCCAAGGATTAATCTTTTTGCGTCGATTATCTGTATGTGATATATGAATAATGAGATCATGCTCTTATTGTATTCGCATGGGTCATGGTCATGTTGGTTAGTATTTGATTAGCCAAAACCATCCGGTATAGGAATTCGTTTCTTGGGGCAAATTAAGAACCCTGCAATTTAGAGCAATTTGCTAAACCGAATGTTGTCTTTAGCTAATCCTACCATATGTGATTGCCAACAATTTCATGCCAGACCCACGTATGTCACCTTCAACCCATGATCCACTGATCCATAACACTAACCGAGCTCTCATGAGTTAAGGGTTTACTAGTCTCAGTTGTTTGCTATGGTATAACTCATGTTCATTTGGTGAATTGTAAAAATTATGTGGCTGATCATAGTTATTTTCTTCGAAAGGACATCCTGCGCTGATTGGTCGTCACAGACCTTTTCCTGTCACACGACAAGCTGCAGAGAGATGGTTACACCACATGCAAAACGCATTGGACACTACCCCGGATATTGATGATGACTCAAAAATCAAAATGATGAACTTTTTCAGGTATTTCTCTGTTCCTTTTAAATCTAATCTATACTAACTGTTTGCATTTGTTTTTGTTGCAAAACCTGAGAATTTCCTTGTTTCCTTGTGCTTTCCTTGTGCTTTCAGACACACAGCATACTTTCTCGTGGCTGGTGATGACCTGAAGAACGAAAGCCAGAAAAAGGTCTGTAAGAAGCATGGCGCCTCCAATTGCAAATAAGCAGCAGTGTAACTCCTAATGGGTGATACTAGGTTCTTTCAAACCTCTTAATGATGTGGTTTGAGCAAACATATTCCTTGTAGCCATTTCATCTCAAGCTTATTGAGTAATATTTATGAATGTGCGTGGTTCGAAACCAAACATTTATGTATCCATTTATCACAATAAAGTATGAACTTTACAGGTTTACATTTCTCTGTGTTCTTGCCTGAAAGTTTGAGTTAATATTATGACAGTAGAAACTTGCTTCGAGCTGTAAATCGTGAACTGACTGGAAATTTACTGGTAGTGGAAGGAATCAATTCCTGCAAAAGTTGAAATATGGAGGGAAGGAACTCATCCCTGATGCTGTATCATTATCTTTGGTTTCATCTTGCCTCTACTTGAGAACAGTAAAAGGTCAAACTAAAACTATACAGAGTACAAAGAGTGAAGAAGTTGAACCATGAAAGCATTTGTGTTTTCTTTCTGTCTGTGACTATCATCTCCTACTATAGATAGCCAGAAGAACAGAACCTAACTTGCAGTAAAATACGAGCAACAATGATCTTATCAACAAGAACCATAATATACTTCTCGTAGCGGATTGTTTGGAGCTATAGATGCTGCTATGTGCTAAATGATTTCTCACAGTTGATATTGTTGAGTTGATCTTTTAAGTCGAACCTGACATCTCTTACTGTCAAACTACTCAACCAGACAACCTGTCGGTAATGTAGCTATTTCTTACTGAGAGGATTTGGTAAGATGGCTACCCTCTAAAATTCAAGAAGACTTGTCAGATAAAGCAAACCATGGATTGACCAAGAAAAAAGAAGAAAAAAGAACTTCCTTGCCATATCACATATGAACAGAAGGGTCAGAAGTTAATGAAAGAAAGATGCATACATCAAACTTATACTAATTCCTTGCCATATCTGACATTATTCTTCTGCAAGATCCTGGTAGGATCAGCATACCTAGCCGAGAAAGATCGATAAAGATTATCGGGCTCTTCCCAACCCGATCCTTGATCAAAATTCTGCGAGTATTCATGTGGATCATAGGATGCCTGAAATGCAACAGGAGTCGTTCTACTAATGAACATTTTCTTCTTTTCTCTGATGATTTTCCTCCAAAACGTTTGCCACTTCTGTTTTGAATCCTCTTTCTGATCAGAACTTTCTTCCGAATTAGTCCTGCCCAGGTAGATAGTTTCCGTTCTCGCGCCGCGCCATTTCTTGATCCCCATGCCCATTTGCTACACAATGATCAGAAAGAAAAAGAACCAAATGGCTAATTTTCTGCACCTTGAAAAACTCAAGTGTGCAGGATTTCTGGTGAGGCTTTATGTAGGCGAATGGAACATGGAGTTTAATGATGAAGGCAACGAGTGATTAATTAATTAATCTTTTTCGGTAATGAAAGTGACATCAACTTGGAAAACTAACGAATATAAAAAATCCATATTACATCACAAAAAAGCGAATATTTGAAACTTTCAAAAATACGATCTAAAACATATAATACTCGAGAACCATCGGAATAAGTATGACGAGATAAGAAATCAAATGTAAAGCTCGCCCGATGATGAACATGTTGTTTTAAATCAACTAAAAATTGATGAAATCACTTAAACATTTGGTTGTGTATTTGTACTTTGGTGTGATGGACAAACACCCAAGTCTTATAATCGTTCATCGGCGCCCCCCGTTGACATGGCTTCGAGTCTTAGTTGGGAGTTGACAATTTCAACGTTAAATCAGAATTTTGGAACAAAATTGAACAATCAATTGGAATTGTTGAAGAAAACGTGCATATAAAGGACAAAAATAACAAAAATTATTGAAGCACTTGCTCTTAATTTCCCTAATAGATATCATATTCTTGAGCCAAGGAATTAAAGAAGTCAAAGTTCAAATGTTTCAACTCCAAGCACAAGAAAGAGGCTGTGATGAATCAATGCCACTGCCTAAGAACTGTCTACGGATTTTTTCCCTTAAATAAATTTAACTATTTTATAAACTCAAGAGCTCATCTAGGTTAATTTTTACAAATTTTTTTATCAGATATTTTGTTGCTTTTGTTTTAGAAAAAAGAAGAAGAAGTTTTGTAGCAAGGAAATGGCTTAAAAAACTAAAATATTAGGGTAAACATTAGTAGCAGTAGAAGAAAGAGATCCGAAAATAAACATATTTAAAGGTCAAAGTAAGACCGCCGAAAGGTCTAATTTTGCAAGCGGCCGCGTGCTGTTTATTTTTCTCGATACCTTGAAAGAACAATTGTACCATGCATATATATATATATATATAATGTTCAATACTATATTATATAATCTGACAAAAAAAAATACTAAGATGCGCAAATAGTACTTACTAGCTAAATGTAATTTTTTTTATTTACTACTCCAATAAAAGACATGGTGTTTGGTGCAATGTTTATTTTATACTAAAAGCAAATTAGGCGACTATTATTAGAATTATTAGAGAGAATATTCAACAACCACTCTACTAGTACTAGTAAGGAAAAAGAGAGACCAAATTGATAAAGCGTTTTTCATAATGTAATTTTGATGCAGCACATAACAAGCATCCTACGTTGAAAAGCAAAATTTAGCTTATAATTAGCAAACATCCTTAACTACTAGGAGTACTTTAGCCTCCCAATTAAACCCTGGTGGTTAGCACCGACAGTCTGTTTTGCCGCTGAACATAATAAAACCAAAACTTTTTATACAAAAGAACATAAATAACCATTGCCGACGTCGCAGCAAGATAGTCTTTTCATACAGAAAATGCATTAGCTAAGACTAGAACTTAAAGGAGCTTAACATACTGAGCAAGGCTAGAACACTATGCAGCACCACGATTAGAACTCTGTGAATAGGCGACGGATCTCAGCTTACCATAAACATCAGAACAAGCACGAGAGTAGTCTGACATTGCACGGAAGAGCTCAGGCAAGCGGATCTTAAGACTTCCAAGTGACTTGTCTCTCACTTGAATGCAATGCCTTTGGTGAGCTTCCACTTCCTCCTCCAACCTCTTCTTCAAGCTCTCTACCACAAATTGCCTCTCCGAGACAGGATCCTTGGGATTCGTTTCCTCTCCTCTTTCAGCATCAGTTTCATCTGTGGGATTTCTCTTCTGCATGTATTTTTGGTACCAGTCCTCAAATGCTTGGCTCTTGCGCAAAAACTCCTTCCTGGTTTCCTCACACTTCTCCTTCAGTTTCATCTCTTCATCCTGATGGAGTTCTATGGTTTTTATCACAGCTGCAAAAGATGAGATGGCAGATTTGGCAAGCTCATCCGGAAGCTTTTCTAGTTGGTCATGCCATGCACGGAGGAGGGATTGAATAGGGGGATTCTGAGCTCTAGGTGGGGATGAGATCTTTTCTTTTAAGCTACTCTCGATGGGGATTAAATTTAACTTTAACCAGCTATTAAGACCGTGGATGTATTGTTTCTGATGAGTCACAAGCTTTTCAAATTGAGCATGCCATTCTTGAACAACATTGTGAAGTTGCTTGGTACGCTCATGATGGTATTTGGTTGTTTCCCTGACAGCATAAGCGACATCGAGCAACTTGAGGTCCATAACAATCTTCAGCTGGCTATCATGATGCATGCACATGCTTCCCCACATTTTGGCCATCCTGCAGGATGAAACATTGTGGCAATGATTAGGATTTCTGTTTAGATCTTCTGTTTTAAGAAACTAAAGATAAATGGTTTCGGTATTTTATTCTCTTGTAAGCAGAATAAAACTGGTTCCATGAGTATGATAATCACACGCCGTATTACAGCAATAATATCATAAAACTAGTTCAGAATACCAAATATACATTCAAGAAAGAACTGCAGCAGACAGGAAAGAAGGTAAAATAAAGGATTTTGATGGTTGAACTGATTTTGCGCATAACCAAATAATTTTGAAGCGATGTTATGGTATATGCTAGAGATCAAACAGACCACAACACAATCCATCACATACTATACAGCAAATGCATTAGATTGAAATAGAAAGACAATGCATAAAGAGAACCTGCACCTAATTAGGCATTACAAAATTTATATTGCAGGATGTTAAAAACCAAATCAATCAACCCCAAGGCCTAAGACTAAAAGATGTACAAATTCACATGTATACTCCTTGAGGGGGATCTATGGATACTGCAACACAAATTAATGCCAATATGAAAGCGGTATATATGCAGTTGGGCTATAAGGAAAACTTACCCATCCACAAGATCAACGAGTTTTGGATACAACTGCTCGTCTCGTATTTGATTAACTTCTGACACAGTTGAGTCCATGGACTGCATGTCAACTATGTATCTCGTATGCAGATGGCTTACAGCTGCTTTTGTTTTCTCCAAGGATTCAGGACTAGCACCACGCTTCTTCAATTTATTCAGCTGAGCAACCTTCTTCTTATACTCAAGCTTCATAAGCTCACCTTGCTAATCAAGATGGGGAAAAGATCATCATTACCATTCACAACACAAACGTTGGTCAATAGATCATCTAAAATGGAGCACCATGACTAGCAGCAGTTCGAAGAGAATAGTAACTAAACTTAAAGGGGGAAAAGGATAGATATCTAAGGAATGCATTTACCTTCACTTCATCATATAGTTTTTTTTCCCACGCTAATAACTTGTCCAAAACAGTAGCATGAGTTTCATAATCTTCTTCATCATCCTTCCCGCCCTCACCATTTGGCACTCCTCTGAATGATCTATTCCACGTGATAACACGCATGACCCTTGCAGAATGATCAATGTGTCCTGTGTCAAGAGCATATTAGCAAAAATAAAACACTAAAGTAAGAAACGATTACCTATAAGTTAAAATGACACTGAAAGGGCAAATAGAATATAGCATATTATCATGTCTCCCAGCAGAAATGTAACGGCTTCCACCCACTATAAAGTGATAGGAAAAGGATGAATTTTGATAAATGAGCAACCTTTTGTAGGTTTGAAAAAAGAAAAGCAGATAAAAGCAACTTGAGAACCAAGCTCCTTTGAAAAAGTTAGTACAACAACAGAAGACATCATAGAAAAGGCAACTTTAGTGAACAAAGCTAATATGAAATTTTGACATCATATGCATCAGATAAAGTTCAATTTCCTGTAACCAACAAGTTTACAAATTCTGGAAGCTATCAGCAAGGAAGATTAAGACCCATAGGTCAAGCAACCAAATACATAAGAAACTAAGGAATGCTTAAAGAGTTATACAGGGATTAGTTACCTCGATTATCAGCAAAATTGGAATGGTAATGCAGACGAGTGGCTTCAAGCATCTTGGAAACCCCTTGTGCACTCTCAGATGCTTTCAAGAAATGATCATCAATGTCTGTCAAAACCTGCATCAAATTCACGCTTGGAACTGATCCACCTATACTCCTCCCCATCATACCAAAATCCGGCGGGGCAGTTTTTGAATGCTCGATATGGTGGTGGATATGGTTCCTTTGCTTCTCTCCTTCTTCTTCCTCCTCCTCCTCTTCCGTCACTTCGGCAGCCACCGCCTTACCATCCCTTTTCTCCGGCGTTCTGGGTTCTTCACCACCCCCACCACCACCACCAGCGCCCACATTCTCCAGAGTGCCAAAATGGTTGCCAGTTCTCCGCACAACATCATCTTCCTCCTCCTCCACCTCAGGCTCCAACGACGGCCCTGTCATATTATCCACCATAAAGAAATAATCCCAAGCCACGTTCTTCGCCTCAGGCATCGGAGGCACCGATCGGTGATTCTCCGGTGTCCGCGGCGGGGACGCATCTGGCCCGACCTTCCCGTTTTGTGGGCCCCGCATACCGCTCAAATCTTTGTCGTTCTTGCTACTAACACGACCATTACTCTTCCTATTTCGAGCTCTGTGATTCAATTCGTGCTCCTCTTCCTCCTCCTCATCCTCCTCTTCTTCTTCAGCAATGGCGAAAGAATCCAAATCCCGGCCAGCCTTCGTGAGCTGGCTGAGGGGTATCTCAGGCATGCTCATGGTGCGCTTGATTGGGCTCGGAGAGAATTCAGGCAATGGAGGCGGCGGCGGCGGGAGATTCTCAATAGGAGGAGGAGGAGGCGGCGGAGGCGGAGGCGGAGGCGGTTGTGAAGTTGGGTCGAGCGGATTATTATCATTACTATTCTGCTGTTGCTGCTGCAGATGAGACTCCTCCGCTTCTCCATGCGCGTAATCGCTCAAAGCCGCGCCGGTGTTCTTCAAAGACATAGCATACCCAGAATGCCCAGCTGCAAACGCATTTCTCGCCGCCACAGCTTCTTTCATAAGAATCTTACGCTCCTTACACCGGGATACCGATTCCTCATTATCCACTTTAGACTGCGCGCACCCCATCTCTATTCTGTCTCTCTTCTTTCTTCAATTTTGGGGTTTTTGTTTGCTTTTTTTCTCAGAGATGAGAGTGTAGGGTGGTGGTGGTGCGCATGTTAAGAGGGTGAGTGGTGTTTTTTTCCAGATAGTGCCAAGATAGTACAGAGAGTGTGTCGAGTCTAGTGTGTGTGTGTGCAGAGAGAGCAGAGCGGTGCAGGGGAGAGTGCGAAAAAAGGAGTAAGTCACGCGCGGAGAGTAGGAGAGTGGAATGGATACGCGGGGGTTTTAGATGAGGGACTGTCATTTTCGAGGATTTTTTTAAACTAACGGTCACATTTTTTAAGGCAAAACGACGTTGTGTTTGTTAAACATGAAAAATGATTTTAACAACCCCTTTATCAACGGTCGTGATATCACTCAGAACAGAACGATGGCGGTCTAGATCATTCCTCTGTTCTATGTTTGATGCAACAAATTCAGTCCCTACAACCATACTTCAAGCCAACTCGGCCCTAAACTAAGTTAGCTTAGACATGATGGAGGAATAATGCCCCGCTCCACTCTCAAAAAGGGAGGGGGGGAGGGGGAATCCAAAAAAGAATCCATTTATCTTTAAATTTAATTATATCATTTATAATAGACATCAAACTCATTATTAACCTTATAAAAATGACAGTCATAAAACAATCTAAATTTAACTTATTTATGATTTTTTTTCTAATTGAAGAGCGAATTAAAAATTAGTACTCGTGGGCTAGGTGGAGACACGTAGGAGTGACAATTGGGCGAGTTTGGACAAGTTAAAATGGGTATAGGCAAATATCCAACTCATACTCAAAACTAAATATCCATTGTGACTCATATCCAATATACCCAATATACCCAATTGGATATGTAATGGATATCCAACTACACTTATTTATTTATTATTTCACTTAATAAAATTATTTCACCAAATTATTAATTTTTTTTTTATAATTAAGTGAAAATTTACTACTTATGTTTGTTTTCACTAGTTAGGCTTATTTTTTACCATTTTAGTTCGTTTTTTATCATTTTAAGGGGGAGGGAAGAGCGAAAGCGATGGTGTCAATGGTTCCACCGGCTCACCCATCATCGGATCCATCGCGCGGTGGCGTGAAAGGAAACGGCAGTGGTGGCTCATCTAGATTATGAGGTAAGTCTAGCAAGAGAAGAGGCAGCAGAAAAAAATCAGGTGTTGTTGGCATCGACCCCTCAGGCAAAGTAAATGTCTTCCTCCAATGACGAAGATGAAATTGGGAGAAATGGTGGATGAGGAAATTCGTTCGCTGGCGATGGGATTAGTTCTGGTGGGAAATCGGGTTGATCTGGTGGGGAGAGGAACGAAATTAGCGGTGGTGGAGATGAAATTGAGAAAAACAGTCTCATCACCACCATCGGCCCCATCACTGCCTCCGGCTCATCAGACGACACCATCCACTTCTACGACCTCTTCTCCTCCGCATCTCTCAACTCTCTCTTCCACCGTACCCTTTTTTTTCTTTTTTTCAATAAGTGAAAAAAAAAATTAAAAAATAGGTTCAAAAATAGGTTATACTCGTTCGGGTATTTTGCGAGTACCATACCTAATTATACCCAAAATTATAAATGCGGGTATTACCTATACCCAAACTATACCCAATCAAAACAGGTATTACCCAGTCAAACGAATATGGTTATGGGTGGGTATAAGAACCCATTGTCATTCCTAGAGGCAAGAGGGTTCAATATTTAACAAATCTTGTTCGGTTTGAGTCTGAAATAATTGACATTTATTGACTAGTATGACAACCAAATAATAGATCTAGACGAAAAAGAAATAAATACACTATACAACAATTTATTAAAAAAAAGTGAACTAAAATGTTAGAAAAATTAGATTTTTTATTATTGTTATTATTTATAATTGTTTTATTTTTTAGTGATTTATAATTGTTTTATTTTTTAGTGATTTATAATTGTTCATAATGAACATATCATGAGACTTATCATATTTCTGTTATCTCTTCTGTTGATCACGCACGTCTCAACATGAACACTTCCATCATCTTTGGGTTCGGGTTTCGAAATTCCCTGACAAAAAAACAGCCTGTGAAAATTGAGAATACTGTAACAATGAGTTTATAATTTAGTAGTACTCCCTGAAGATCTAAAAAATCACGTCTCCGGAAAACTTCCGATCGTGTTTTTATCTGTGACAAACAAAAAGTTAATAATTGAGAAGTGATAAGCAACAAACAGGTCGCAAAGAGAATAGCTACTATAGCTCTCCAAATATAGGAAGGAGAGGCACTCGAAAATTCGAAATCGAACCCCACTTTGCATGGATAATAAACAGACCAAGTAGAAAAAAAACAAAAACTCTTTTACCTTTCGGTGGAAAAGTGGCTGATTTTGAAGATGCAAGACTTAAAACTTAAAACTTAAAAGGATACAAACATTGGCAGGCAGTTAAATTTCTTTCCCATTGATGATGATACGGTGTCGTATTTGTTAGATGTGCTTTTCTCCCGCGTAATAATAATGCTGTTTCATGCGACAATATTGTGTAAAATCTACAGTGTATTATTAGAGTAAAAGCAAGAAAATGACAGAAAAGAAAAGAAAAAGTAATACCATCAAATATTTTCAGCATAACCTAATCTACATTACTTAGATTAATTTGGTTCATTTAGAATAGGATTAGGACTTTTACTTTTAATGTATTTTTAATAATAATATTATGTTATTACTTCTACTGCTCTGTTTTTTAAAATCAAAATAAACACTTTTTGAATTTTGTTGTTGTTATTAATTGTTACTTATTTCTTATTATATACTCCCTCCTTCCCCAAAAGAATGTCTTTTACTATTCCAGTACGTATTTCAAGACGACCGGATGATTCATTATTTGAAATAATTTTGCTCCTAATTTTTTTTCGGAAATACGTTAAGGATTAACGTACGTTCGGAAAAAAATACGGAATTTTTTGGGGTCAAATAGTGAATCATCCGGTCACTTTAAAATGCGTGCTGAAATAGTAAAAAACATTCTTTTAGGGAAGGGAAGGAGGGATTATTATTCAAAGTTAGTTTACCGCTCCATGCAAGAGGATAACTTATGGATTAAAATATTTCCTTCCTAATTTGTTCTTTTTGAAGCATACCTGATGTGATCCTGCCTAGGGTCAGTAGGTCGGATAACATATGGAGCTTATGGAGGATCTAGCCAAGCGAATCATCTAGCACACACATGACCACAAGGAGGGAAATAACAAGATATGGAGATGCAGCGGAGAAAGAGACACAAAAGAGCGATGGAAAGATGGGAGTTACCCGGGATTTAGAAGATGGATGGAAGGGACGGAGATGAGCACACGCGAAGTAGCGACAATCACACGAACGATTGCTTGATCAAGATATAATCCGAGGGCCAAGTTGGGACTCGTTTCTATGGATGATCAAACAAGAAAATATATATTTCATTCACACAAACTGTTAACACGATTACAAGGTTTGATTTCCCAGAGAGAGATCGGGAGGAGTAATCTCAAACTCAAGCGATCCCTCTCAAGGAATGAAAGTGTTGAGCCCTAGCTCCATGTGTACAAAGGAGGAGAATTCTCACTCAACAAAACACACACAAAGTTGTCCAAAGCTCCCAAGAAAGAAAGAAAAAAAACCTATTTATAGTTCGTACACAAGTTGGGCTTGAAAAGCCCAAATTCGTACTCAAAACAGCAGCTAACGTGATTCACGTTAAGGGCTTAACGTGATCACGTTAGCCAAAATTTCCTTACCGTGAATCACGTTAAGGCCTTACCGTGATCACGGTAAGGCTAGCTCAAAACTTCAACTCCATTCCAGAGAATAACGTGATTCACGTTAAGAGTGAAACGTGATCACGTTTGCCTTAACGTGATTCACGTTAACACCTTAACGTGATCACGCCAGGATGTCCAAAAATCCGGAATCCATTCCAGTGGCTAACGTGATTCACGGTAAGAGCGTGACGTGATCACGTTAGCCAACTTTCCTTAACGTGATTCACGTTAACACCTTAACGTGATCACGCCAGGATCCTTCAGCAGCTTCAGCTCCGCGCGCTAAAATGTCGAGTAGCCTAACTTTTGATCCACCCGTCCGATTGACCTGAAACTTGTCCCAAATGAAAGCTAACATCTTGAAGTTTCCATCAAGCTTCTGATCTCTCAAATCAGGCATCATTTTCTTGTCCATATTCTGGTGGAGACTAGGCGACACAATTCTGACTTGCATAGATGGAGCATTTGTTGTCAAGGTCTTGGGATGAGTGTGCGTGGCCGGGTGACTTGCTAGGCCTCCCAGCAACAAACACACAATTATCATCCACATCGTCATTGTGGTCACCACCAAATTCATTCCTCCAGATCTGTTCAGTGCAGATTGTTTCCAACCGCCTCTTCCAGTGACCATCATCTTCTCGTCTCACTCTTCACCGCCATCTTTCATCATCTCTGGTCAAATCTGTTGTCGGCAGACCATGATCTCTTACCGCCAAGATCAAGAACATTCGATCCCTCAAATCCTCTTTTCCAATGTGTACCACATATACATCTTATTAATTTGGGGTAATAACAAAAAGACCCCTGTATTAATTATTATTTTTTTGGAATTTTTACATTTTTTACTAGATTTTTTAATTAAAGTCAATGGTTACTAAGGGTCAACACTAACAGTCTGTTAGTTTACTAACAGACATAGGACTTTTGCCGTTGACCCTTATTACATGGCAGGTTGAATAGAATTTTTAAAAAACCGAAAGTTTCTATTTTTAAAAATAGTACAGGGGTCTTTTTGCTATTACCCCTATTAATTTTGACAACATAGCTTAATAAAGAACGATATTTCAGTATACCAAAATATTTCAGACGGTATACCAAAATACAGTCCAATAGACAGCCCTAAACCAACTCAACGAAAATTGGTCTTGAAAATGCACAAGCGCTAATCGAAAGACATGAGGACTCTAGTGAACCAAAAGCACTCATGCCAAGCCAATTATCCTAGCTTAAGGATAGACACCAATTGTAATGTTAATCTTACTAAGCAAAACCATCAAATGAGTGCTTAAACCTTAACTTGCCAAATTTAGGATATTAGAAGCCATAAGATAAGAAACTAGTTACGAGACTTCTGAGAAAATAGTTTTGTTGTTCAGAGTGCCAAAAGATGTTGGCGCTGCACCGGAAGAATGTGGCTTCGTCTGGTGTAAGACCTTCTTAGGAGTAGCTTTGTATACTTTTAATCTCCCAACCCAAGGTTGAACAAGGATTAGTCCAACAAGAAAAGGTATATACGGACACAACCCATCTCATATCACGACCTCGATCAAGAACAAGCATTCAAAATAGTTGGCGAGTAGGATCAACTCATCAAAGGAAACATTATTATCCAAGTAGAAGGTATACTTACATGACATGACTATGAGTAAGCCAAGCTAAGTAGAAACAAGAAAGGAGGTTGGTTCTCATGTCCCCAACACGCAAAAGCTAATCCTCTAAACATGTCCCCAAGCTTTGCCAAAATTCCCCTCGAGCCTTTAACAAAATGGTCCTCAGCCTTAAATGAGCATAAGATGTCTGCAAGGAAATCAAGAGAAGCACATTTTAGAGCCATTACCTCCCCCAAGCACCAAGCTTTAATTGATTGGACTTGGTATGCGCCAATTAACTTCAACAATTGTATCTTTGAGGAAACCAGACTGAGAAGTAGACAATACATGGACTTGAAACACGATCTCGTGAAACCATGCTCATCAATCATCATTTTTGTCAACTTCGATCACAATACAACACACTCACTTTCAATGAGTGCCAAGAAAAGTCCAAGTTCCAACCACTAGATTTGCCTATACAAGGCAAAATCCTTCAAGCACTTACAAATATGATTCCTCGCATGTACTAAGTTGTAAAACAACAGCTCAGATCCAAATATCCACATTTAGCAATAAAATTGCCTTGCGAAACTTCCACCATGGCATAAAGTGTTCCTTGAATCACAAGCATCATATTGCGATGTCTAGAGGCCCTAGGGAACTTGAGAATGTGTAAGGATTAAAGGGAAACTAGACCTTACACTCCCACGCAAAATAGATGAGGAAGAATTAATTAGGGGGGCAACCATTTAAACCATATGGGGCACCTTTGTACAAAGAAGCACGACCGCCATATGAAAAACTAGCAGGCGATCATCTAACGATAATGAATACAATTGGGGATCAAAAATCAAACAAGAACATTGAGAGTTCTTGCTTTTACAAGGCCCCTTGAAGCTTCAACCAAGAAAGGTGCCTCCCCAAATAAATCGAAGTGGGAAATTCCTCACTTGTGGAACCGAAATTAAGACACGGTAGACGACCTTTCAAGTAAATGGGAAAACTTCCATGTTATTTTCCTATTCCTTAATGGTGATTAGTTGGCTATGATAACTAAGGATTTGTGTTCAAATTAAAATATTTTTCTTGGACACCACAAATGACCTATAATTGTTAGTAGAAATAAGTATATTATCATTTGGGTCATAAATGAACACCACAAATGACCACAAATGAACTAGATAATTAAAAATCAATTCCAACAAACTATCAAAATGCATTTTATAAACCATTTTTCTTCTCCATTATATTTTTCTCAATTTAATTAAGTCCTAATACCAAATTAGTTGTGATCAACTAAACATATCCATCTTTGGATCAACTATATGCTCTCTAAATTTCCAGCCCATAGTTGTGATCAACTAAACATGTCCATCTTCTCCACTCATAACAACTAATTAGTTGGATCAACTATATGATCAACTATATGTTCTCTATATGGACAGTGCTGTCCATATAGTCCTTTTTTTCCTATACTCATATAAGCATGAATGGAACACGGGAAGGAACTAGAAGTGATGACATGGTTAAGTTATAGGTACTTACCAAGAGTAAACAGACTTTCTGCGAGGTACCATGAAGAGCAAACACAAGAAACATTAAGCTTATTTGGATTTCAAGGCAGTCTTAAGTTTTCTGAACTCTTGCCTTTGTTGCTGAAAATAATTAGTACAACACATTCAGGAATAGAAACCATGAGACAAGAAAATGTGGAAACAGTACAACAATTAATACCTCGTGCAAATTTTTCCATACTTGATCCGATCTGGCTTGTAGCAAGCGCCACTCCATGGCCATATCATATTCAATTGTGTTGGGTTGAGAAGAATGTGAAGTAGATACAGCTTCTTTCTGTGGACAAGAATGCCTTGCTATGATGCCAATAGAAAGAAAAAAAAGGAAAAGAACTTGGCGAAACATGCAAGGTTTTGTTTGAGAAATTACCATATCCCGCTGCATTTGGAGTCTAAGCTTATCAATGACAAGATGACCATAAAATGTTGTTTGCTTTCCTGGAAAACTAGGAGTTGCTCTTCTACCAACCAAAGGCCTACAAATAGATAATTTAAAAAACAATAGCAGTTAGGTAGAGGATTGTTAAAGTGTAGCTTAAAACAATAAATCAGATAGCATATGCCAAAAATAACAATGGACTCACAACATCAAGAGTAAAGGATAAAGGTAACAGTCAGCATTATATGACTAACAGTCAACATCGAAGTATTGATCACATACTTGAAAACTGACACAAGAATGCAGAGCTTAGAAGCTATGAGCTAGCATTACTGTTTAACCATCAGAACAGCAACATAAAGAATGAGGGGGTTGGGCATCATTCATACCTCCCATTTGATAACAATAAGCAGCCTTCATCTAACTTTGCAAGCACCAATTCTGCTAATTTCCTTGTTTTGAATACAACTAGAGCTTGACCTACAGCATAGACAAAAACATGTTAAAAGAAATCCAATTGTATCGAACCAGCAGTTTGGTTTTTCTTCAATACTTTTTCCCACATTTTTTGCAGCAAGGCCCTTTTGGTTTACCTGAGTCAGAGCTAGAAAATACAGTACGCTGAATCATCTTTGCAGTGCAGCTTTCCCCAAAGGCTTTCTTAATGATAACCTGCTCCATAACAATCAAGCTATGAGTTCAGAGACTACATTCTTTAGAAAAGAAAACAACAGTTCAATGATAACCACAGGAACAAAACAGGGATAGTAGCAGACTGAGACCCAAGATATTCAAAGCCCACAAAACAGGGGAAAAGGAGAAAGAAAAGTCATTTGGTGTCATGCAAAGGAAATTGCTTTATAATGTTGTTGTAACATGGAGTAAAATAAAAAGGAAGAAAATAAACCATTCAAGAGCTTATGGCAGAATATGTTACCTCCACTTCAGCTGATGTGCACGAGGGATCCAGATTTTGGAGAAGGACAAGAGTCCCTTGATCATGAGCAGTGCGCATTTGTTCATCCCAAGGCTGAAAACGATAAGCCATAAAAAAATGTAAATTAGTCCAAGGCGATCTTCATTTTGCTAACTATTGTGCCACAAAGCATGTCACACATTCTTTATTAGTGCTCTTTACACGAACACCCAGAAAGAGTTGGAGAAAAAAGAAGTAATAATATCAATGAAAAAGAGCATGGAACACAAAAAACGATACTCACAGGTCTTTTGAACCATTTGCTTTTATCCTGTCAACAAATCAACAACAAAAACTGAAAAAGTAAGTCTAAGGCTCCATCTTTACCGGAATTTCATCAAGAACAGCAAAGAGGCAATGTGCAACATCAATGAGCATATCCAAAGCAGAGAAAATAACATATGAATAAGCAGAACCAATGCCATGGTTATAGCACTTAAAAGAAATTTGGATTATGAACACTTTCCAGCATATCAACCCCATGATAGGCTTAAATCATGATAGTCCAAAATATCACGATTACACATGACAGGAAAAAATGAAATGAACCAAAACAAAAACTTAGGATTCTTGCATTTGGTACTAGAATAGTGCATAAGGATGTTCATATGATGAAAATATGGCTAAATGACACAAGCACTCTTGAAATGACTGTGCCCATAAACCAGGTTCAGTTCATCCGGAAGAAAAAAGGACCAGGTTCAGACGAATTGTACATGGTTGAGGACAACTTTGGCCAGTCAAGAAATTTTATGATGCACAACTTCTCTAGGAAAACTAGCAAAAGGTGAAAACAGACATATCTTTCCCTTCCAGGATCGTACTTATGCCACAGGATTCCACTTGTTCTAAGTAATCTACGGCTAAAATTTAGAGAATTGCTGAGTCAAGTGTGTTAGAGAACTAAGCTATTGAAACCAACTCTTACACATACAACAAATGAGAGCACAAAAGATCATAATAGTGCAACTTACAGCTTCTGGTTTCTCCCTCTTTTTGGCATCAATTTTGCTTCCCTCATTCGAAGACAGTCTAAGAGATGTTTCTGGCCGCTTTCCATTAGCCTGCTTCATAAGCTTCTCACTAGGCCTCTTTGGTTGGCTGTTCTCACTCTCATTAGGATTCTTTGCAAGTTTAGGTTTATCACCAGAGACAGTGGCAGCTTGAACTAAAGACTTGGTGGAATCACTGCACTGGGGATCACCACTTGATTTCTGCTCCTTTTTTTTGTTCTTTTCATCATATACTTTCACGGGGTTATCAACTTTTGCTCTCTTAGATGACCTCCCATCTAATTCATTAGAATCCTTAGTGGTTTTTACTTTTTCCCCATGAACCTGATTAACGAGACCTTTACTGAATTTACTCCCAGTCCTAGCAGAATCATCTTTTGACCTCAAACTTATCTTGTCAGGGGATGCATAT
This sequence comes from Viola odorata, assembly GCA_963691705.1. Classification (NCBI taxonomy): domain Eukaryota; kingdom Viridiplantae; phylum Streptophyta; class Magnoliopsida; order Malpighiales; family Violaceae; genus Viola; species Viola odorata. Next base: position 2,131,368 of record OY829546.1, read on the forward strand.
TCTTTTCTATTATTCTTTGCTGTTTCGCCTACCACTCCATCTGGATCGGATCCAATGTTTTGTCGCAATGGAGAATTTTGTTTAATGAATGAAAATTCTGTGTCTAGAATGTCCATGGCTTCAAACCTTGAACTGGCAATCTCAACAGAAGTATTTTCCTGCCGGTCATTGGTTTTACCAACATCACCTAACTGTGCATCTACTTTAGGATCAAGCTTATTCCCAACTGAGGAATTCTGTTTCACCAATGGTACTCCCAAATCCAAATCTTTTTTTGAGATAGACTTGGAATTAGCCTTGTTACTAGTAGCATTTCCCTCAGTAGAATCTGCATTTTCTTTCACCAAGCCACCAATACAACTGCTATATTTCTCTACACTTTCGCATTCTTCAGATGCATTTGTCTTCAACAAAATTTCTTGGTTATCAGTAGCCACGGTATTTCCACTTAATAGCTTTTTATCAGGATCGTGTTTTAGAACACCACATGATGCGTTGCTGTCTGCTCTGTTAAGTAAAAACTTACCTAGGGCAATGAAATAAACATAGAGGGTCAAGGAACAGAAACACCAAACTTCAAGGAATTTAGCAAGAAAGTGTTATGAAGCCAAGGGAATGGCAAACTAAAAGTGCCTCAAGGGTGAAAGACTGCATACCTTCAACCCCAGCAATTTTTTCACCTATCACATTCATGATCTTACGATGTTTTACATCAAATGTACGGGAAAATGTGAAATCAGCCATATGAAGGTTGTCACTTGAGGGTTGTGGATTTCTGCTGTCTTTTGATGTACAAACGACATTGCACTTTCCAACAATAGCTTCCTGATTCCAACACCAAAAAATGTATAACTAGTTAGCAGTAACTTTGAACATCTTGTTTTCCATGCTACAGGCCCTTCTAATTCCAGTTGTGAATGTTTAAGCTAGCAAAAGAGAACCACAGTTTAACCTATTTCCATGGTTTAAGTACATAATTAGATTTAGTGCGAAGAAGCCCCCTACAAAGACAAACACCAAAGCTCATACCCAATTCTCAAATTTCAAAGTTTTTATTTAGTTAAATAAAATATTTTCCAGCTCTAGCATTATAAGCTATCAGTATATCAGTATATCAGTACGAATGGCAACTGATCAAGTGTGTGTTATAAGAGAAAGGTTGTATACTAAAATGATTACCATAGGATTAACATTTGCAACGCCTACACCTTCACCAGATGCCAAAAACAATTCGTTCTCGGGAACCTCCTCAGCTCCAAGATAATTCGATACTTCACAAGGACGGAAAAACCACACAATCTTCACCTTCTTTGTCTTATCTGACTGCTCCCATATTTTTACAAGTTTACCAATATAGGGCTCTGTATCACTCTCAGTGTACAGGTAAACCGAGTCATAAAGAGAATACTCCATACCATCTAAAGTGAAAGATTCATAAAATTGCACATCTTTCTTCTTTCCACCTACTCCTCTCTTTTTCCCCCATTTGAACTCAGCGCCCTCAACTTTATTCTCTTCAACCATAATCCAGAACAGCAATACCAATCTTTATTCCAGTTCAACTAATCAGCAGGCAAGCATCCAAAAAAAGTAACCCTGTTACACAATAAGCAAAAATGAGAATGGAACTGCTTGACCATCCATACTACCAGAATAAGCAATGCTAAAAGTCGGATAAGAATGCCAGCATAGCAACCCAATGATAAACCACACCTACAATCTTAAAACGAAACAAAACCACCACCATAGCATCCAAATTCAGAAATTAATCAAGACAACTGATCCAGAGAAACACCGGACAGTAATTCAAATCTTAATCCGACAAAAATACTTTACGCCCATACAACTTTTCTTGTTACAAAAAAACGAGTAGTTTTTGACGATCATTAATAATACCAAAGCGTTTGAAAAATAACAAATAAAAAACAAAATAATCACCAGGCCCCCAATTCCTATTTTTTCATCATAAAATCTGAAAACGATAATGCTCCGGCAGGAGAAGCGTATGTACACGACGGTGACGGTGTTGGCATTGAAGAAAATAAAACTGGCAGGAAAGCTTACTGCGATAGGAATCGATAGCAGCTCTGCGTTCCTTTGAAATTGAAAACCCTAGGCTTGGGCGAATGAAGTAGAAAGTAGATTCCAGAGCCCAACTCCAAACTCCAAACCAGTTAAGTAGAAACTTCTTTCAAATTATCACGAATCTCGGGGTTTTTATTTTAATTTACCTAATGAATGATGATGAGGATGATGTCTCGAATTTCGGGGGATTTTTCCCTATTTATTGATGAGCGGTTGGGTTTTTTTTTTTCCCTTCTGTTTACCGGGGACAAAAGGATGCACACGACACGACGTGTCTCCAACAGTTGCCGAGTACCGACGCATGTCCCACCTATACTTTAAAAAATAAGTACAAAATAACAAAATAAATTAATGTATTCTCATGAGATTATATTTTATTTTCTAAAAAAGGAAATTCGTATCTTCGAGGTATTTCATAATTATAAAAAAAAAAATCCATTTTTTAAATTTCAACATATTTCAAATGTTTTTTTAACGATCAGATCCATTCAGGAAAAAAATTTGTGAGGCTCATTATTGCATATTATGCAAGTATTATATGTACAGTAATGAGGTCTGGGGCTCACGAGATTTGTTTTCTTAAAAGTTTTTTTTTTAATGATAAAAACAGACGCGTTTATCATAAGTGAGTCCGATTTAATGACGTTTGTCCCCTTATTTTTTAATTCCAAATAACCCATATCGAAATCGAATTTTCGAATTGAAATTTCAGTAAATTGCGAATTACCGAAATTTTTGAAATTATTTCCAAGTCTGAACCAAAATTCATAAACTCTGTCTTCTTCGTCGCCTCAACAAACCAAAAATGCATTCTCGGATGTGGATAATTCTTTAGAAAGCACCTTGTCCCTCCAAAATAAAACAAGAAAATGAGTTCCACCGTGTCAACTTCCACTCCCACGACATTGTTTCTCTCACCGACGCAGCGGTCGCAATTGCCCTCCACCAGGCATAGATCCACCAAACCCGTCCCCTAGGCTTTCCCTCAAAGGATAACAAAATTGATGAGGAACGTATCAGCTCCACCAACAACAACAGCGACTCGATCGGCGAAGATCCTCACCTCTGGGTCCATGAAAACTCTGGCCTCCTCCGCCCCGTATTCAAGTCCGCTTTTCTAATAATTTAGTTCCATTTTCGGTAATGCTCAGCAATTAACATCATCGGTAATCAAATTATTTGTAGATTCCTAGATATTGATTCCGCCGCCTGAATTGAATTGGAAGAAACCGCTGTCTCGTCTCCTGCGAGTCATCATATCGGCGCGGTAGGTCGTTTCTCTTTCCCTAAATTATGATCGTATTGTAAGAATGCAGAACTGGACTGGGCATGGGCCAAGGCCTAATGGCCCTAATCCATTGGGTCAACATTTCGGTAAGTTCAGGTAACCGAACTTTTCAATATTAATCTCGTACCGAACTGAATTTATAGTTCGGTAATCGTCTATCGATACTGAAATTACCGAACCGAAATTGCAAAAAATTCGGGTCGAAAATTCGAAAATTCGGGATTCGGTAATTTTGCACACCCCTAAACACACGGGCTAGGTAACGCGTCTTATTGGAAAAGACGCGGTCCGGATGTAGTAGCCGTTTGACGTTCCGGTTCTACTCGGGAAATGACTTTCCCGAGTAAAAAATTGGAGGAGTGAGAAGTCCTTTTCAAGGCAAGGCCAAAATGGCCTTGCCTCCTTTGCTCCAGTGGCAAACGGCTCCTATATTTTTTTTTCATTTCATTTTAATTTTTTTTCTTTATATAACCAACAAAATAAATTAAAAATTACCACAATAAAATCTCTACAGATAAATAATTCTAGATCCACTTTTCATATTTTTATTAATTTTTTAAAAATGGGTTTTATACCCTTTATGGTCATTTTACATCCAAACCATAGTTTTGAAAAACTGTTTTACCAAACACCTCAAGTATCTAACTTTTCCATTTACCAGAAGTCATTTTTTTACAGAACTTTTTCCACAGAATTTTTCCAACTAGAACCGGAAGGCCAAACAGACCCGTAATCAACATTCAACATATTTTATAAAATATACGCGTCCTATTAAAAAGACGCGAAGTGGAAAGGCGCTCTATTAAGCAGGCGCATTTGCTTAGAAACTTACCATGCGTCTTTTCCATAAGGCATCTTTGTTTTTTACTCGTCCCCCAAACAATGGAGACTCAGACCACAGGTGAGACTGAGAGTGAGACACCCCGCCATAGGAGCTAGTCGTTAAGATTTAAATTGTTCGTGACGCCGTCGTATAAGTCACCGTCGAGAGCGGATTCTAGGGTTCCGAGTTGCGGATCCACGTGAAGCAATTCCATCTCCTCCGTCCATGGCTTCCGATTCTTCTCGAACTCGCATCGATCAGGTCAGCCATTTCAAAATTTTATCTTTTAATTAATACTAAAATAGGCTGTTCTTTGTTTTGATTCTGTTATTGGGAACAGTTTTTTGCATCAAGAAAGAGGAAACCGTTATCGCCTGGTTTGAAGTCGGGGAAGGATGCAAGAGGCAAAGTCGAAACATCTCCTGTAAAGGGAAATTTGGACAATTACTTAGTGAGTTCTCCAGAAAATGATAAACGCTCGCAAGCACAGCGTGGTTTGTTAGGTAGGCATGATTCTTTGGTTAAAAGAAATTTGGCATTGGAGATTGATGTAGTTTCCAGGAGTGATAATACTGAGGCCTTGGCAACGACTGCTGAAATGCACATGCCACCTTGCGAAGTGGTTGAAATGGCGAGGAAGGAAACCTCTCAAGGTTCATCCAATGTGGCTGATGCTTCGGGCAAAGAAACTGGGAAGGACGGTCCAGTTTTGGTGGATTGTGGGGAAAATTCCGAGCTGGAACAGTTTGCAACTGATTTTTTGTCTTTATATTGCAGGTAATGTCGTTTAAATGCTGTTGCTTTTCTATATTTTGTCTTGGATTTTAACTTTGAAGTTGTAAGTTGTGTCTGAGTTATGCTTGGGCTTATGATGTAGTCTTGGACAAATTTTACTAAATTTTTGGCTTTTTGCAGTGGGCTAAAATCAACTGCAACTTCACCTTTGAAGCCAAAAATGAATGATCATAAGAGATATGGTAGCCCGCTATTGGTAGATGGGGAGGATAAATCATCAAAAAAGAGGCACTGTATATCCCATGACTTACGTCTAGAAGGTGAAACTGCTTTTTCCATAGAGAAGAAGACAGAAGACATTCAGTCTACGGCTGTTGTTAAAAATGGAGCACCTATTTTTTGTGCAACCGGACAGGTAATAAATAGCACTATACACCATTCTTATGAATATCTGGGTTTTTATGGTTTATGAATTTCCTTTTCCCTTCCTCACCCCCTTTGGTAGGTAGCTGTGGCTAATGATCCTGTACACCTTCAAGGAAGCCTGAGAAAATGCAACATGGTGCCAAAATCAACTTTAAATACGAATGAATGCCAGACACCAGGTTCATTGGTTGCTAAAGCTGGTGTTTGTGCAATCCCCAAGTCATCATCACGATCACGTGGAAGCTCATTGTTTTCACCTGGAGAAGCGTTCTGGAATGAAGCAATTCTGGTTGCTGATGGATTATTTGGCAACACAGATAATCCTGGTGCCCAGGTTACGGAAGATATAACTAATGGATGCAATAAGTCAAGGGAAATGCTTAGCAAAAATGGCAGCGGGGGTCAGCAGATGGGGCATGGTGATTCTTTGGAGCTAATTAGGATGCGGTCGAAAAATTCAGTCAAGGAAATGTCACCACTTCCTGTCAAACATCTTGACTTTATGTTTGAGGACAAAAACTTGGATATAAGTACTCCATGTCATGCTACAAGTAATAGAAGCAAGTGCAGAGATGGTGAGCTATCTGAATGCTGTTCTGCAAATGTCAAAGGCCCACAAACTGCTGATATTGCAACCCATCATAGCAATGATCAGAGAAATGAAGGGATGCGTGAGGCAGAAGAAATCTCATCTGTTCATGGAGTGGACACCAGAAAAGTGAATTTGTTGAATCAAGATCCTGATAACATCACATCCAGATTGCCAATCAATGAAATTATGAATTCTATGGTGAACATTAAGTATGGCGAAGCTGTAACCCCTTCAAGTCTTGTGCCACTCAAAGACCAACTAGATCTTAGCAATTGGCTTCCTGCAGAAGTATGCAGCATATATAAAAGGAAAGGAATGTCAAAATTGTATCCTTGGCAGGTATTTGAACTTTTGCATGACTGTGTAGGGTTTACCTTTCTGTTATTCAATGGCAGGGTCATCTGTGGACCTTCTCCGCCATGTTTATCTGTACCACTTAGTTCCTGATCACAAAATTTTGCAATTGATTTACTTTTTTTGCTGCGGTTTTGTAACGCTAAAGGAGCGACTCATCCCTCTTTTTCCATTCTTGTCTCTCATGTTTGCCATAGGGGCATGAAATTTTGAACAGGGGTTCCCATAAAATTGGTTTGAATGAGGATTGTCTGGAAACAAAAGTGATTCCTGCCAAAAGCTTGATTGACAAACATATTCAGGGATTTAATTGTTATTTGATCGGCTGGATATTAGTTTTCCTTGTTGTCAAGCTGCCTATCCTTACTGTGTATTCCCAATGTTTGTTCAACTCTTAGTTTCTCTGGTTATCTTGTGGCTTATGTTCATTGACACAGCATATAAATGTTAGGTACCCAAGGACTGAAAATGATGTTGGGCTTTGGTTGCCCTTAATAGTTGCTAGCCTTTTTATTTGTTATTCAAACACGATCCTAGCCTAGCATGGTTATACATTGGTTTCTCATCTGAATTGGCAGTCCTGTTTGTAGCTTTCGATAAGTTGCTTGTGAGATGGGTATTCATTCGTTCCATTTTCCAGGTTGATTGTCTCCAGGTGGATGGTGTTTTGCAAAGAAGAAATCTTGTGTATTGTGCATCTACAAGGTAATATGTCACTATTGGTATATATGCAGAATGTTGGATTATATCCCAAGACGGGTTTGTACTTAGGTTTTATTTATTGGTTCTGATCTTTTTATAACAGCAATTTTGTTGCCTAGATTGATTAACTTTCTTTATGTTTCTAATTAGTTGCCTAATTTTGCTTCTTTGTATAGTGCTGGGAAAAGTTTTGTTGCGGAAATCTTGATGTTAAGGCGGATTATGACAACTGGAAAAATTGCGCTGCTTGTACTTCCTTATGTATCTATTTGTTCAGAGAAGGTGCTTTACTGATATTCTCCTAAAATTATCTGAAACCACCCATGAGTTTATTTTGTATATTGATATGTGCTAATTTGTCCTATATCCAGGCAGAACATTTAGAAGGCCTTCTGGAACCACTTGGTAAGAATGTGCGAAGTTACTACGGAAACCAAGGTGGTGGGACACTCCCTAAGGACACATCTGTAGCTGTCTGCACAATAGAGAAAGCAAACTCTTTGGTAAACAAATTATTGGAAGAGGGTCGCCTTTCAGAAATTGGAATCATTGTGATCGATGAACTACACATGGTAATTTGAATTTTATGTTTCTGTAGTTGTGAGGCTGCATGTATCCGTATACAACTGCCAGCTTTTATGCATTTACGTATATTCTTGTCATCTATAATTATGGATAATATAGAATCATGTTATTTGTATTCCTTCTCATGATCCTCTTCATTCAGGCTTTGTGTTTGCTGTGTTTTAGATGGTTCTCATGTTTATATTTGATGGCAGGTTGGAGATCAGAGGAGGGGTTATCTTTTGGAACTTTTGCTAACAAAACTACGTTATGCTGCTGGCGAAGGCAATTCTGAATCCAGTAGTGGAGAAAGCTCAGGAACAAGCAGTAAGGGGGACCCAGCACGCGGCCTGCAAATGGTTGGGATGAGTGCAACCATGCCAAATGTGGCAGCAGTTGCTGATTGGCTTCAAGTAAGTGGATTCACTGAAGTCAATTGTGATTGAGCTGACTTTTGTTTTTTAACTCACAAGTGAATGCAATAGTTATATCAGGGTTCAAAATAACATATTACTGCTGGAACGCAAACATAATGCTTTTGTATCTCGGTTATGTATGGTGCATCTACTGTCTTCTTTTCTATTAAAGGAGACAACTGCTCTCCCATCACATTGGATGGTATCATTCGATGGTGATGGTGAAGCATTACTGTGCCTTTTATATTTCCTCAACATTTGGTTAAAATTTGTCCGCAGGCTGCATTATACCAGACAGATTTTCGACCAGTTCCACTGGAGGAATTTATTAAAATTGGTAATACCATTTACGACAAAAAAATGGAGATTGTTAGAACTATTCCAAGAGCAGCTGACCTTGGTGGCAAAGATCCGGATCATATTGTGGAGCTGTGCAATGAGGTAGCGATTGTTTACCTCTAAACATGGGTGAATCAATATTGGTAGTTACTTGCAAGATGAACAACTATGAACGATTGATTAATTTTCAGGTAGTTCAAGAAGGTCATTCTGTTCTAATGTTTTGCTCTAGCCGGAAAGGATGTGAATCAACTGCAAAGCATGTCTCAAAATTCTTGAAGAAATTTTCTGCGAAAATTCAGGGTGATAGTGAGTTTGCTGATATGGCTTCAGCTATTGATGCATTGCGAAGGTGTCCTGTGGGATTGGATCCCATACTAGAAGAAACTCTTCCTTGTGGTGTTGCCTATCATCATGCTGGTCTAACAGTATGGTTTCTTCGCCAAATTTCCTTGCATGCATCGTTCTTCAAATTTCATTATTTTGATTGATAGCACAAGTTGGTTGAGTTGTGCATTCGCTGCTCTTCTAATTTCATACAGGTTGAGGAAAGGGAAGTTATTGAAACCTGCTATCGCAGAGGCCTTTTACGTGTCTTAACTGCTACATCTACCTTAGCTGCTGGAGTTAACCTGCCAGCTAGGAGAGTCATTTTTCGACAACCAAGGATTGGTCGTGATTTTATTGATGGTACAAGGTACAGACAGATGGCTGGTCGAGCTGGTCGGACTGGAATAGATTCTAAAGGGGAAAGTGTATGTTTAACTGTCAAGGCTTAGTTTACTCTTCTTATTTTTTCTCTGAACTCTCCCTACTTCACTGTATACACTGAGCTAATTAGATGTGGACCTTTGGTGGAAGTTACTTGTCCTACTTTAAATAATCTATTTATTATAACTGCGCTATTCCAATTTCATTTGAAGAAATCCATTTTAAGGGGGTTTGAGGAAGAGCAGAGCTATTTTGTGAACAAGTGACAATTTATGATTAACAAATTCTTGCTTTCTCCTAACCAGGTATTGATTTGCAAGCCAGAAGAGTTAAAGAGAATTATGGGACTTCTTAATGAAAGCTGTCCACCATTGCAGTCATGTCTATCTGAAGATAAAAATGGAATGACTCATGCAATTTTAGAAGTTGTGGCTGGTGGGATTGTTCAAAGTGCTGATGATATTCATCGATATGTTAGATGTACGCTTCTCAATTCAACCAAACCATTTCGGGATGTTGTGAAATCTGCACAGGATTCACTTCGGTGGCTTTGTCACAGAAAATTTCTCGAATGGAATGAGGACACAAAGCTTTACAGCAGTACACCTCTTGGACGTGCAGCTTTTGGCAGTTCTCTTTGTCCAGAAGAATCACTTGTAAAGATCTGCAGCCTTTTTATTTATTAGTAAATCTCTTCAAAGCAGCTTACGAGCATTCTCTTGGACACGTTTGTTTTTCCAAGAACTCTTGATTTCATGACTCGTGCTTGCATTGATTGTTGGTTTCTATGATTGGTTTCCTAGATTGTGCTAGATGATCTTTCTAGGGCAAGAGAAGCTTTTGTGCTTGCATCTGATTTGCATCTAGTGTACCTAGTTACGCCAATCAATGTTGACGTTGAGCCAAACTGGGAGCTGTATTATGAAAGGTTCATGGAATTGTCTGCTCTGGATCAGGTAATGCCTTTTTCTTCTATCGCCCTTTATCACGTTATGAATGGTGATGTATTTCTGTTAACACGGTTGGCTTTGTATTTTAAATCTATGGGCTTGTGGTGTGAAATATGAGTATGCCTGTTTGAATGGTGTGACCTTTGTGGATGCCACCTAGTTAATGTTTCGAGATAGCTTTGACTATCTCTGCTCACCCCTCTCTACCCTCCTTTCTAATTTAGTTTTTGATCTCTTACTCTCTCTTTTTCAAATTTTATGGGATCCAGTCTGTTGGAAATCGGGTTGGAGTTTCAGAACCATATTTAATGCGCATGGCACATGGAGCACCGATGCGTACATTGAACAGATCAACAGACAATACTAAAGGGTTGCATGGAAAGTTTGGAAACGTATCAGTTGTCGCAGACAAAAATATGATTGCGGATGAGCAAAAACTTCGAGTATGCAAGCGATTTTATGTTGCTCTCATCTTGTCAAGGCTGGTCCAGGTATCCCACTTTCATCCTCTTTTTCTCCCCTTCCAATCTAATCTATGTTGAATTTTTCAAAATATGTTCTCTTTAATTACTGGGTATTGGTATTGGGTTCATGCATATATTAATATTTGTATTTGTGGTTATTGCTTTATCCTGGAAAGTGTAGTTGACCTGTATACACTCACATGGAAATCTTAATTTGGATCTGAATGTTTCATTTATTGTGGGTTGCATGCATGCACATCCTATGATAGCTTGCTTGTGCTTATTTCCATGCATTGCTAAATGTGTGATATTAAATTCCTGGGATGAAGGAAGTGCCAGTAGCAGAGGTTTGTGAAGCTTTTAAGGTTGCCAGAGGCATGGTTCAAGCCTTACAAGAGAATGCTGGAAGGTTTGCATCTATGGTTTCTATGTTCTGTGAAAGACTCGGATGGCACGATCTGGAAGGCTTGGTTGCTAGGTTCCAAAACCGTGTATCGTTTGGAGTGAAAGCAGAGATTGCAGAACTTACTACTATTCCTTTTGTTAAGGTATTTGCAGACTTTCTTTTTTCTTCATCATAACGTTCTATGAGGACAGTCCTTAATAGTTTTATGCAATCTTGTTTCCTAGTATTTTCAACCTCTTTGGTCAATGAGTAAAAAATGGTCCTTAATTTCATTATTGCAATTGTAGGGATCTCGAGCGAGAGCATTATACAAAGCGGGTTTTCGTACACCTCTTGCTATTGCTGAAGCATCTATTCCTGAACTAGTTAAAGCTCTTTTTGAATCTTCATCATGGGCTGCACAAGGTGAAGTTGTTAGAGATTTATTACATCACATAATAATTGTTTTCCATAAAAGAAATGCATTGTCCTTTTCTGGAAATCCCAAGAATTTTGCTTCCCTACATGCTCTGATTCTGTAACTTTTTACCCACTACAAAGCTATCAATAATTATATGAAGAATGTATATATAAAAGATTTGCATGCTGTTACTCACATCGACAAGTTATAAAATGGCTGCAGAAGGTTTGGCCCAAAGATGCCTACATTTGGGAATTGTGAAGAAAATCAAGAATGGGGCACGCAAAATTGTTCTTGAGAAAGCTGAAGAGGCAAGGGTTGCTGCTTTTTCAGCTTTTAAATCACTAGGGTTGAATGTTCCACAGTTTTCTCGACCTTTATTGCCTAATGATTCTGGAAATCTTGTTGAGCAAGGAGCTACAAGTAACATGCTTGGGGATCAAACTAACATCATTCATTCTGTAGAACAAAAAGACCATGCTTCATCTAGGCTGTGTGTTGAAGGTATTGTGAATTCTGAAGTTCCTTCAGGAAGTGAAGCAGACAAATTTGAGAAGGGATACAATGTTGAACAAGTAGGTCCAGCAGGAGTGAAGTCAAATGCTCATACGCAATGTCACTTTGGTGCTGAAAACTCTACAGTTCCAATTCGAAAGTGTCTGATTCCAGACGTTGGCCTTCATGACAAGAATGCAGATGCAAGTCTTTCTACACAACTAGGAAATAATGGTGATGCAATTGTTATGTATGGAAGGACTATTGACAGTGGAATACTGGAACAGCGTAATGGAGAGATTATGCACGGTGAGAAGAAGGACAGCGTTTGTGAGAAGGGTCCTATCAATGCAAGTAGAACTGGAGGGTTTGATTCTTTCTTGGATCTTTGGGGTGCTTCCCAAGAATTCTACTTTGATATACATTATAACAAACGATCTGGAGTGAATTCTGTCACCCCATTTGAAATACATGGCATTGCTATATGTTGGGAAAACTCCCCCGTGTACTATGTCAATCTTCCCAAGGATCTGTTATGGTCTGACAACCAACAAATTGATAACTCACCCTTGACTGCACCTGGTGAGAGAAGTAATCTTCTACCTGAGAATTTCTTGGAGACAGTTAGGCATAGATGGCAAAGAATTGGTGAAATAATGGGGAAGAAGGAGGTTAGAAAATTTACTTGGAACTTGAAAGTTCAGGTTCAGGTGATCAAAAGTGCAGTTATTTCAATTCAGAGAGCCAGCTCTCTGACTATTTTGGGTGAAAATCTGGGTTTTGAACTTATAGACAACTCACACTTGTTGTTGCCTCCAATCCATATCAGAGAAGCAATTGACCTATGTATTGTGGCATGGGTTCTTTGGCCTGACGAGGAGAGAAGCTCTAATCCAAACCTGGAGAAGGTATAGTGCTAAGAACTGTTAAGGAGTTGTGAATCTAAAATTAACCTGTCACTTGTCTATCGAAGAAGACTTATTTTCTTGGTCATGTGCTTTATGTATGTTCTTTGTTGCATACGGACATCTTTTTGGGGAGAAGCAGCTTCAAACTTTAATTTCCTGCCTGTTATTCTTGTGGTTGTCTTGTGATGTTATTATGATGGATACACAGGAAGTCAAGAGAAGGTTATCCAGTGAGGCTGTTGCAGCTGCTAATCGAAGTGGAAGATGGAAGAATCAGACGCGAAGAGTTGCCCACAACGGTTGCTGCCGTCGAGTTGCACAAACACGAGCTCTATGTTCTGTTCTTTGGAAGTTACTCATCTCTGAGGGACTCGTTGAGGCACTAATGCAGATTGAAATCCCATTGGTAAACTGTCATTTTCCTTTTAATTAGTTATATATATTTGCGTTTGTGAACTTGTGCAGGCCGCTTTTATGCATACAAAACTTTTTTCGAGACAGAAAAATTTAAGGAAAATGGTTATCCCAATCGCACATTTGGTGATATGAAAAAGAGAAAAAAAAACAGGAGCCATAAATGATGCCTCGATCCCAATTAGCAGATGTGAGGATGCTGAATGAGAATTTAATAAGTATGATGTAACATCTGCTAATAACCTGGAGCTCAGCTTTTTGGTTGCATGACCATTCTATTTGCTTCAATCTGGCCAATATTTGCTTTGGCTGTACCAACTTGATGTTTTCACGATCAGTTTAGCTTGCATACTTGTTAGGTGAATGTTCTTGCGGATATGGAGCTTTGGGGGATAGGAGTTGACATGGAGGGATGCCTTCAGGCAAGAAACGTACTGGGGAAAAAGCTAAGGCATCTTGAGAAAAAAGCCTACGATCTGGCTGGCATGTCATTTTCACTGTTTTCGGCAGCAGATATTGCCAATGTGCTATATGGACATCTGAAGCTGCCTGTACCAAAAGCACATAAGAAAGGGAAACAGCACCCAAGTACAGACAAACATTGCTTAGACTTGTTAAGGTATTGGGATAGCCATTTTATTCATTTTGTTATTCTGAATATCTTCAACTGACATCTGTACTAAGTTCTGCTCGCTGTGGTTGTATATGCCAAATGAATTAATCAATGATTGCTTGTTTAAGTGTAGACGATTTTTACCTTTATTTTCGAACAAGTAAAAGTTTAGTGTCAGATGTTGGAAACCTACTCTCTTCCTATCTGCTTGCTGGGTGAGAGTTTCTACTTTTATATGAATTTTGATGTGCTAATGTCTTCATGGTGCTTGTTGGCTCTTTGATCTGGCTTTCATGTTAACTGAGCCAAATAAATTAAGAGAATTTGATTCCTTTCAGAAATGAGCACCCCATTATCCCAGTCATAAAAGAGCACCGGACATTGGCAAAACTCTTGAACTCCACACTAGGTTCAATCTGTTCACTGGCTAGGCTATCCATGAGGACACAGAAGTGCACACTACATGGCCATTGGCTCCAGACATCTACAGCAACTGGGCGACTTTCAATGGAGGAACCTAATCTTCAGGTTGACTGATCTCTGCTCATTCTTCTCTTACTGAGAGATTCTGCTCAACCGTTGAAGTATATTTAGCATTGTGAACCTCTTCTTTTTTGGCATTATGCAGTGTGTTGAGCATATGGTTGATTTTGAACTGAATATGGAAAAGAGTGGGAGCGATCCTAATGTTGATCATTATAAAATAAATGCTCGCGACTTTCTTGTTCCTACTCAGGTAATGTGCATATGTATCTGATCTTTGAGGTCCTTCTGATATATGAATTTTGTAGGTGCATGTTTTCTCTAGCGTGCACGTATGTGCTTCAAGCATTGCAGATGGAATTCAAAATGTCTACATGTACTAAAAATATATCGAGTGTCATCTCTTCTTACCTTAAGTCACTAGTTTTCAAACCAGAGAACTAGAGAATGTGCATTAATTATTCTTAAATATCATTTTTGGGTTATTTCTTTTATTTTATATAGATAATTGATGAGTGATAAAAAGTTGCCCTAATTCTTATTTCAGGACAACTGGTTACTATTATCAGCAGATTATTCTCAGATAGAATTGCGGTTGATGGCGCACTTCTCTCAAGACGCATCATTAATTGAACTACTCAGCAAGCCACACGGGGATGTTTTTACTATGATGGCAGCTAGATGGACTGGGAAGTCTGAAGATTCTGTTTGTCCAGATGAGCGGGATCATACTAAACGGTTGGTCTATGGTATTCTTTACGGAATGGGTGCTAAAACCCTTGCAGAACAACTGAATTGCAATTCAGATGAAGCTGCAGAAAGAATTAAAAGCTTCAAAAGTTCTTTTCCTGGTGTAGCCTCCTGGCTCCATGAAGCAGTGGCATCTTGCTGTAGAAAAGGGTGAGGATCTCTTCAATATTGAACATTGCTACCAATCGCTTACTCTTAATGCTTTTAAACAAGGACAAACCTTATGCATCTAGTTCATTGGATCAATACTGAAATTTAAGTTAATATTCTTCTAACCAAATAAGTTCATGACTTCGTATATAAGTTAAGTTGATATTGTATTGTATTCAAATATTTGTTTTTCAACACTTGTGATCCAGATATGTGGAGACCCTGAAAGGAAGAAAGCGCTTCTTGTCGAAAATAAAATTCGGAAACAATGAAGAAAAATCGAAAGCTCAGAGACAGGCAGTTAATTCCATCTGTCAGGTATAATTTCAGGTGGCCAAGGACAATCTGAGTTAGTAATTATACCTTTGTTCTAACAGCTGATTTTTACAGGGATCGGCTGCTGACTTAATAAAGATTGCGATGATTAGAATTTATTCTGTAATTGTTGAAGGAGTTGATAAGCTAGGATCCAGCTCTTCACATTCAAATAACTTCCACATGCTGAAGGGCCGTTGCCGAATCATTTTACAGGTTCCTCTGAAAAAATGTTCCACCTTTACCCTCTTGTTTTTTGTTTTTTTCCTGAAAGGATGTTGGAATCCCCGGTTAGTATATATGATTGCATTGTGATTTGACTGAAAGATTACCGTCCAGGTACATGATGAATTAGTATTAGAAGTTGAAGCGTCAGTGATCAAGGAAGCTGCGCTGTTGTTACAAATGAGCATGGAAAGTGCTGCCATACTTCTTGGTATATATCCAATACAATTTCATTTATCTTGATAGTTTGATAACATTTTCCACGCTAATACTGCAATCATCTGCTCTTCAGTTCCCTTGCAGGTGAAGCAGAAAGTTGGAAGGGCATGGGGTTCCTTGGAGCCTTTCAGGGCTGATCAGTATGTAAATGACCTTCCTGTACTTGATTCCTGAGGAACTGTGATAAAGTTCCATGACAATGAAGAGTGACCGATTGGTAGCCAGTTGGATTGATGCATGTGAGTTGTGATTGATAAGTCAAATATTTTTCAATTTATGTTGCGTAAACTGGAGTGTAGCGTCAAATATATTGGTTCACTTTCTTTCTCAGAAAAGGTGCACGCTGATGAGCAATCATTTGGTGTTGACCTACATTCTAGTTTGAACCAGCCAAGTCTGAAAAAATCATGGGACCACTAGATGAGCTTCAGCTCATGAAAGGAAGGTGCGTGCACCTCGCTCATATGAGATCAGTCCATGGTCTACTTCATTGGCCAGAAAATGCTAACTTCAGGTCATTGCTGGCATATCAGGCCTCCGCAGAAGCTGGTGAGCTTTTTTTGGTTTCAGTTCCTCGTCACGAAAGCATCAGCTTGAATCACTCACTCTGATGTTTTTCTGTTATGCTAATTTTATGGTTGATCTTTTGGTTTTTCGCAGGAATTTTCTTCTGCTGCCATGATCCTGTTTCTGCTATCAAAGAGAATCCAAGATTGTCGTGAGTGAGAACTTGGATGATATGGGAGGCTAAGCCATGACCCCCAAAATTATATTTCGTCCTAACTTTTAGATTTTAAGAGAGAATGTTGGAGGCTATTTTAGATTTTGGTACAAACAACACAGCAGTGTCGGCTTGAGGGAGCAATAAAGCCCACGCATGGTAATATTAAGGGTGCGTTTACTTTGGAGAAATCTCCTTTCCAAAAAATTTCTATTTTTCTGAATTTTGAACTTTTTCATTTCCATTCGAAAACTGGAAAACGTGTTTACTTCGCATTTTTCTAAAATTTTCCAAATTTGAAAAACTGGAAAATGTATTTACTTCGCACTAATTTTCAATTTTTGGAAAAATGGAAATGTGTTTGGGCGTCATGACGCTTGATCTGGGCATAATGACGCTTGAGCCTGGAAGTCATGACGCTTGATATTGGACGTCATGACGCTGACTTAATTTTGATATAACCCATAACTACTGTTTGGGGCGTCATGCCGCATGAGCCTGTCGTCATGACGCTGCGATGTTTTCGCAAAACCATCACTTCAGTTTGGGGCGTCATGACTTTTGAGACTGGGCGTCATGACGCTGCGATGTTTTCGCAAGAACCCATCACTTCTGTTTGGGGAGTCATGACGCTTGGATATTTTCGCAAGAACCCATCTCTTCTGTTTGGCGCGTCATGACGCTTGAGCCTGGGCGTCATGACGCTGGTATGATTTTTGCAAAAAAACCATAAATTCTGCTTGGGACGTAACGACACTAATATATATCATCAATCTACTAATATTCCATTACATATAAATGTATTAATTCATATTTCTACATGAAAATAAAATACATATAAAATAGTTGGTGTGTCCATCACAATATTCAGCATAAAAACCACAAATCATGGATTGCTTTGAAGCTTTGTGCATAGGTCTTCATGCTGCAACTCGTAAAAAAACCATAAAAGTATAATAAAATCATTTTTAAAAAAATCAGTGAATGTTTTACCTTTTAAATTCAACCATGAAAAAATTATTTATTTGTTGCTTTTTATTTTGGATTAGTATTTAGTTTGAGTTCTAATAAAATTGAAAAGAATAATTTTAATTTCAAAGGTTTCAAACGTGACAATAAATAAAATAAAATGAAAAAAAATAATACATCTATAAATTTTATTTTATTTTGACATCATTTGATTGTTATTAACAATAATGAATCGTTGAGGAAAATGTAATACAACCCTCTTTCTCTCATTCTATGCTCTTGCCTCAATTCTTACGATAGTGTCAAAGGAATTAGCAATTGCTAAACCCTAATCAACCTCAGATACTAAAACTTAGAACAATCATGCCATGGCTGTTAAGTGGAAGAAATAAATCAAATGCTTCATTCTCAGCAAGGAAAATAAGTCGAAATCTTTATTGAATAAATTAGGGTGCGCAAAAAGGGTGGGTTAAGAATGTGTTTGACATCTTCAATTCTATAACACACGAGAGATAACGAGTACGCTGAGGTCCAACTTGGCTTTTACTTCATCCAAAATGCATATTCCTGAACTTCGACTGCTGCGTGCTATCATAACTGACTAGTCACCTGCAACAAGATGTAGGATGAAGATATGTGAGAAAACTGTCATTTGTGCATGTGACTGAACTTGCTAGCTTCTCTTTGCAAGTAAGAGTACATTTACAATTTTTTCAAGCAACAACAATGCTGATTGCGAGTGACTGAACTTGCCCAGAAAGGAAAACCTGTGGGAAAGCAAACAGAAGAGGGAAATAGAATGATTTACGAAAAAGGAAAAACAACTAACCAGACCTGTTCAGCCATCTTGTGTTTGAGAACCTTCTCTTTGTCAAGGATCTTCAGAGCCACAGGTTCCCCGGTCTCAGAATTCCTTGCAAACTTCACTTTTGCAAATGTTCCCTCACCAATTGTCCTTCCCAGGTCATATTTTCCCACTCTACGCTTAACTTTAGGCTGGCCCATGGTTAAATTATACTGGACCTTCTTATTCTAGCAGGTTAAGGCTTAAAAGTTCCTCCCTGAAAAAAGAAGATAAAAATGAAAAGTATATCATAGCATATAAGTGCTAGATCATGATTGATGTATAATATGAGTCCATGAAATTGTTAAATAGTTGCTGAATTCAACCTGAATGTACTGAAATGCTGATGAATTAGTAGCACGCTTGATTATATAAAACTTGCAATCTAATTCAATTTACCCTTTAAAATGAGAAGAAGCACGAGATTGCAGACAGAGCAGAGCGTGCTAGGCAGGACAAAGAGAGAGATATAGTAAGAGCAGACAGGGAGTGAAAGAGGAAGTTGAACTTGGAGCAGAATTCAACACATGATGTTACACGTGAATTAAGTACGCGTAACAACAATTTTGTAAAGAACGAAAAGTCTTAAGACAAAAAATGAAATAAAATACTCTATCGAATTTCTTAGTCTCATTACTTCCTAGATGTCATTGTCTTAATTCACGGTTAAATCTTTTAATGGAAAGCTTCAACCTACTGTTATATGCTACACATACTTGATGTAGCAATCCCATGAATCAAGGTTATAAGCTCTATCAAACAATCTCAGAATTATAAAATCGCAAATTCAGAAGTTCATTCTTGATGCAGGACTTGCGCGTATTAACTGATAGTAACATCTATCACAGAATAAATGTCATTTATACACAGAAAACTAAGCATAGGCAGCAAGTACAGTGCAAGCTAACCATTCTCTTCACAAAACATAAACTAGAAATCAGAATACCAGATCTCATCCATGTAGTAGATATTGTCAATTGCTGTCAGTAGGGAATACAGTGGGAGTGGATTATCAAAGTTAGTTGAAACAAGGTAATAAAGATAACAAGCTGGTACATAATAACAATGGTGTGCATATTATTTACTCCTACCAATACAAATCCAATAAAAGCAATAATGGTAACAAAAGGTACACAAATAGAGATTAAGAGCAGGTGTGTGATTGGCAATGGCATAGAGATTAGAAATTGAGGCAGCAGTTTAGGGTGTGTTTTGTGTTTGAGTACACAGGAACAACCCACTTTCAATCATCAATCCACACACACTTACAGGAAACGCACATTTCACTACAATATTGTCATAATACGAATAGATCAATTTAACAAAAATAATAATTAAATAAAAAACGAAGCAATTTGCAATCATTTATTTGATAAGAAATGGATTGAGGCAAAAACATAAATGTAAATGGAAAGGGATTAACTTATTCATATAATCGAATAAGCATGTAAGAGATGAAGAGTGGGGATTTTAATCCGAATCCAACAAAGAAGAATAAACCCTAAATTGATTTGAGAGGTGACAGATAGATCTAAGAATAGTGAATCGGAGGCGATTCTGACCTGACTTGGAGAGAAGCGATTCGGAGGCGGCGAGCAGCTTGGAGGCGCCGGATCTCATGCCGTTGTTCAATGCCATCGCCATCGCCGGTCTTGTGTTTCTTTCTCTCTTTCTTCCTACTGTCTGTTAATCGAACGAAAATGCAAGCCGATAAGTGGCCGGAGGGAGGGTGAAGTGGCGGCGAAGGGAAGGACTACAGATTAGTAGAAGAAGCAGGTGAGAAGGGAGAGGGTTTTGGTGGAGGATGAGGCGAGAAGGTTAGAGCAGATGAGAAGAAATGAGAGGCATCGTTGAAAAGAAGAAGAAAGGGCAAAATTGGGTTTTAGAAAAAATCATTTAATGGCACTGTTTGATTAATTGGAAACGCGTGTTTCCATTTGGAGTGGAAAAATGGAGAACCGAATTTGTGCCCTCTCCAAATTTGTTCATAAATGAACAATGTGGAGATTTTTCATTTCCATTCGAGAATGAAAAAATACGCCAAGTAAACACATTCTCTATTTTTTCGTCCATTTTTCTAAAAACTGGAGATTTTTTTGGAAAAACGCTCCGAAATAAACGCAGCCTAAATTTTCCGTGATATAGACCATATAGCTAGGGTAGTTTATTTTATTTTTTAAGAAAACAAACAAAGGGCGGCAGATCATATCGGAATCTGACGGCTTTCGTGACCTAGCTGGAGCTATATAGTTGGAGTTGGGAGTTGGAGGAGAGGAAACCCAAGAAAGGTGACCCTGAGGAAGGAAATGGCAGACAGGAACAGTTCCTGGCTTAACTTGAAGCACACGAAAGACCATATGGTTAGGGTCCCAACAGGAGGTATCACTGTGACACATTGCTACTGCTTTCACCTTAGTTCCATCATCTCCTTCCACGGAAACCATATAAGCCCTTGTGCCTTGGATGGCATGACAGTAGTAAACTGCATAAGCATAGTCCAGCCTATGGCACACTACTGTAGCTTTATCATCACTACCCATCTTCTCCACTCCTCCTGCCACGATTGTATACTTCTGTAAATCTCGTGTCGTTTCTAGCTTCTCAACTACTTCTGTGGAGATCACGCTCATATTGCTACCCAGTTTTAAAGTGGCGAAATCAATCATGGACTCGAGGGAAGTCGCACAGTGTTTCTCTTCTCCTTCCATTGCTGGAGTGTTTCTCTTCTCCTTCCATTGCTGGAGCTTCACAGGCTTCGAAGGTGGCCTTCAGTATGTCAGCTACCACTGACCCAGGTTTCAATGAGAAGTGAATGTAGATTTCAGGCAACTTGTTGGAGGAGAAGAGTATTGAATTGGCAACATGGCGAGGCAAGAAAGGGGCTGCGTTCGTGTTCTCATCATTGAAATACATGTCCATTGTCTTTCCTGGATGCAGATCCTTTTCCTCGAAGTACACGGCTACATTTGGATTATGATTATCGATTTGATTTCTAGTTGCACCTGCCCATCTATTCCAGAAAATTAATGGGTTTGGCTCTGCAAGCTTCGGCGCTACGGGTCTTTTCCACCGCACCAATTTTTTTTTAAACATGGTGAAAATTATATATATATTAATTTGATTAGAATGTGGCAGAGAAGCCTACTCCTGGCGAAGAAACGGAAACTTTATAAAAACACAAACAGTTACAAGCTCAGAACATTCCTAAAAAATCTGGGGGATTGAACACCCAGTGATGGGACTTGGGAGCACTACTTAGTACGTAGAACTCGCAGCTTTCGCCAAGCTGGATGCAATGTATGTGATAAAAACATTTCTGGTGATATGGGTTTGGATTTGGTGGGTGGGCTAGTAAGTATGACTAATTTTGTCAGCTAGTAGACTAAATAAAATAAAACTACCTGAATGGAAACTTCGCAAGATGGGAAGGAGTTGAACGGCCCGGATCCATTGGTTGAAAATAAGGGCTTAGTGTGCTCATCTGATGGTCCAATCTTAAACCCTCCAACATCTTTTTTTTCTTTGTTTTGAAGTTCTTCAAGAAATGTGCGTGTAAAGTTAATATGAGTCGTTCAATAGTCTCCTTTTTTAATAATTAACAAGTGGTTTTTGTTTAACTCTATAATTATTTTTTTCTTAAGCACTTATTTCGAGCTCTTAATGAACATTAATGCAGAACTCATCATGATTTACAACATATATTATTTTTAATAAAAGATTACAACACATAGTAGGGCAAAGCGCCAAGAGTAACACAAATAGGATCATACAGAAGAAGTCAATATCCCCTTAGACCTTGTAGAGCATGTTCTAGGATATGAATCCCATGCTCTTAATGGGATAGTCTCGTCTTTGGAGTAGACAACTCTCTCTTATTTTACATATTATACAGTAAGTAGAGAAGCAGTACATAGTGTTTATTAGTTGGAGGAAACCCAAGCAACGTGATCCTGATCATTAAGAAGGAAATGGCAGATATGGTTAGGGTGACAGATGGCTACTGCTTTGACCTTTGTTCCATCAGATCCTTCCAATGAAACCGTAAAAGCCCTTGTCATCTGTGTGGTATGGCAGTAGAAAACTGCGTAAACATAGTTTTGCTTGTGGCACACGACAGTTTTCTCACCGCCCACCTTCTCCACGATAGTGTAATCTTGTACTTTCTGTTGTTTTTGTTCCGGTACTTGTGTGGAGATTGTACGGAGACTGTTTCCCAGCTTGGAAGTGGTGAAATCAATCATCGATTCGAGGGAAGTCGCGCAGTGTTTCTCTACGCCTTCAAACGCAGGAGTCTCACATTGTTTGATAGTGGCCTCCATCAACTCAGCTTCCTCGGACCCAGGTTTCACTGAGAAGTGGCTGTAGATCTCTAGCAATTTGTCAGACGAGAAAGGTACCGAATTGGCCACTCGGCGAGGCAGGAACGTTGCATCCGTGTTCTGATCTTCGTTAGTAGTACTACTGAATTGCAAGCTCATCGTCTTTCCTAACTCGAGGTTTTTTTCCAAGAAGAACACAGCTGCGCTTGGATCATCCCTTTGGATTTGGGGAAGAGTTACTTCACTAGCTCCATAGGCAGTGCTGTAGTCCATTGGTTGAATTAGCCGCGCAGAAGTCAGCGCTACCCTTTCCCATTTGCCAGCTGGCAACAAGAGATCGCTCACTGATTTTGGCATAGGAGTGTCAGGTAGAACAGAATTCCAGTAAACTTCAGGTGCAGGTAAGGCTGCAGCTTGGATTGCCACCACTACTACGATTAGCTGCATATATCCATCAAAAACTAAAATCAGAAATTCTATTTTAACTTTATAATTGTATTTAAATACGTAAAGAGAAACAAATATTGCATATTTAACAGATTACTTACAGCTAGAAAAGCAAGAATGTGATGCAGTCCCATCGAAGTGAATTTGAAGCAGAAAACTAGAGAAGTGATTTTTATTACTAATCCAATTAAGCACACACTACTGAATAAAAATGGCAAATGGGTAGTGCCCTTTTATAGAGTGCATAATTATCAATTCAATCCCTAAAGTTTTCTTGCTCTATCGATCTAACCCATATATTTTCTTTCCGTACCAATTCACACCAAAAATCTCTATAGTTATATCCATTTGTCCTTTGTTCAGACCATGTTTCTTGCCCTTGACTCGGAAAAAACTTGGGTAGATCATGATCTACCTACATCATGATCTAGGATGATGACACGTGCCCTAAATAGTGCTAGAATACCACTATTCTTGACACTTTTGGACACATATCATCATCCTACATCATGATGTAGGTAGATTATGATCTACCCAAGTTTTACTCCCTTGACTCCTCCCAAGATGGCGACAACGTGGCTGGGAAATCTTTTTAAATTTTTTATTTTCCGTGGACTAATACTTCCTCCATCAATAATAAAATAATTTCCTAACCAAAAGATTGTTAATTAATTTTATACATTGAAAATGTAAAAATGATATTTTATTAATCACAATATGTTTTTTTGGAATCCGTGATTAGTGTTTATTGACTTATTGTGAAGAATTGATAGATTTAAAGTATAATTAATTATTAAAATACTCTAAAAAATAATAATTAACCATTTCATTGATTTATACAATTTTTGTTACAGTGTCATTTTATGAGTGACGAGAGAATAATAGTAATGTAATTTGTTATAAGAAGGGAGTTTATTCACATAAATACTAGTAATAGCTAATAAAAAGAATATTAAGAAAACATTAAGAAGGGAGTTTAATTTATTCATAGAATTCAATGAATCGGTTGGTAAATCATAATCATCTCCATCTGACTATGTTTGAGGGAAAGCGAAATTTCATCTTCCTCCTTTGTAACAATTTTTTTTTATTAATTCATATCAAATTGATATAATATGCAAAAAAAAAATTGGTTTGGAAAGAGTATAAAACTCGGACTGATAAAATGCCAATAAACGACAAAGCTTTCTTTTGATTTTCCTGGAATCTAACCTCAATAAACGACAAAGCTTTCTTTTGACTTTTTTGGAATCTAACAGGCGATGTCGTCTTCTTCAAGCGAATGCACATGACGTTCCATGTTAAATCATAAATGGCATGAGAAAAAGAAAAAAATAAAACTCACATCCATAAGTAGATAAAGGAGCGTTAGATCCAAAGTTTTGAATCTCGTACCACCGAACGAGTATCTCGTTAAACTCTTGGTATGTATTGTAATCCCTCTGTTTTTGAATAATTGACTCTTTGAAACGGTAACAAAAAGTATAACAAACACCAAAAAGTCAAGTAAAGCACAAAAGTGACGATTATTCGAAAACGGAGGGAGTATATCTTAGTGATCGGTTCTGCTTTTATTTTTATTGTTAAAATAGATTTAAAAAAATTATACAAGACTCGCAAATCGATGAATTCTACTCAATGTAGTCAATGAGTATGTAACTCATTAGTTGTTTTGTTGGTGTTAAGATACCAGTAGAGAGTTAGATCATAAAAAAAATCATATAATAATGTAAAACAATTCTATCAGAAAGTTTAAATGTTTAACAAATTGGAAGAATAAGATAAGGTGAGAGAGGAAAAAATGGTGAAGCAGGGTACTAGTGGGCTTTGGTGCCAAAAGTGGCCTGACAACATACGAGGGATCCAGTCCAGCCCACTAACTATTAAAATCACGATTGTTGGACTGAAGATGTGATGAAGATGCTGGAGGATTGAATTGATTAGTTTGTTCTTATTAAACTGATATAAGAAAAATGAATATAATTTGATTGTTTAAATTCGTGATAATAGTTTATATGGCTCACAATTAAAAACTTAGGAGTTAAAGATGCTGAGAAGAAAAAAGATCCATTGATGGGTTGTTTCCAATCATACTGCACATTCTTATTCCCAAGAAAGAAATCATGTAAATCAAGCAAAATTCAATTTTGCATAAGAAGCTTGCAAGAAAATTACAAACCATGTATGTTTTATTATTATCAATCTTGTGGTGATCGATCATTCATCAAACTACAGAGCAAACTTTTCAGTGTATATATAATATATGTAGGCATAAAACATAGTATATGGTCTTAGGTACACAACTCTTATTTTTTATGAAAATTACAAAGCATATAGGAAATGATAATAATGTTCCAACTTTTAAGCACCGCCTATAGACCAATAAAAACTAACAATCCCAAATTCATCTGAAAATTTTCTAGTTGGAGGAAACCCAGACAATGTGATCCTGAGGAAGAAAATGGCAGACAGGAACAGTTCCAGGCTTAACTTTAAGCACTTGAAAGGCTAAATGCTTAGGATTCCAGGCCGCCGTATCGGTGTGACAGACAGCTACTGCTTTCGCCATCGTTCCATCAGCTCCTTCCATGGAAACCGTATAAGCCCTTGTAGCTTTCGTAGCGTGGCAGTAGAAAACTGCGTAAGCGTAGTTCTGCTTGTGGCAGACTACAGATTTCTCACCACTACCCATCTTTTTCACTCCTCCTCCCATGATTCTGTACTGTTGTTTTGGTGTTTGTTTCTCCACCTCTGTTGAGATTGCTTGAACATTCTTTCCCAGCTTGGAAGTGCTGAAATCGATCATCGACTCCAGAGAAGTCGCGCAGTATCTCTCTTCTCCTTTAATTCCAGGAGCCTCACATTCCTTGATTGTAGTTTTCATCATCTCAGCTTCCAATGACTCAGGTTTCACTGAAAACTCGCTGTAGATTTGTGGCAGCTTGTTCGACGAAAAGGGTATTGAATTGGCAACCTGGCGCGGCAGGAAAGTTGATGTCCCTGCATTCTTAGTGAAATGCAAGTTCATTGTCTTTCCTGGCTGCTGCAAATCCTTTTCCAAGAAGAACAAAGCTACATTTGGGTCATCATGGAGTTGAGTTTCGGTTGCGGCGTATATGTAATTAAACGGATTCGACCCTGGATGCACTCCAACATATACCTTTCCTTTTTTCCCCGGAGCATGAACGGAAACACCTCCTTTGCCCACACCAACATTGGTTCCTTTCCCCGGTGTCTGAACAGAAACACCTCCTTTACCTTTGCCTCCAACATTTACAGTAGTGCCATCACCACCTTGCGTTCCTTTCCCTGTATTAACATTCACTCCACCTTTTCCAACATTTACAGAAGTACCACCTGGCTTTGGTTTCCCTGTATTGACATTCACACCACCTTTGCCTACTTGTACAGAAGTTCCTTTTTCTTCCATAAATTCTGCAATTCAACAATACAGTTAGGATTCGTCAATCAAACAATCATGTCTATATACACGAACTAACGAGTGTTTTAACCATCAGATGACATCGTTAAAAATCCTATCCAGATGTAATAAAAAACCTCATTTTGCATATATACTTTCATTTTTTCAGACCAACCCTACAGTTAAACAGACTAAATGGCTAATAAAAGTTCAAGTTCTGTTTCAATTGCTACGATTCAAGAGAGTAAGTAACTCAAGTCATGAATACTAACCAGATGGATGCAATAGCTCGCTCACTGACTTTGGCATCGGAGTGTTAGGCAGAACAGAATTCCAGTAAGTTTCAGGCAGTAAGGCAGCTTGAGTTGCCACCAATACAAGCTACATCAAGACCAAAAATCAAAAATTCTTATCAGATAACTTTATAATTATAAACACCCAAAGAGAAACAAGAACAGAATTTCTTGAAGTTAACATGGGAGCTAAAAACATTACAGCTAGAACAGCAAGAATTGGATGTAGCCCCATTGAAACAGAAAAGCTATAGATGAGTATATTTTTCAAAAGACAAGTGATGACAACTGAACAAAAAGGGTAAGTACCCTGCAACATTTATAGAGGCCATTGAAACATTGAAATTGAAGGACACCACCACACCTACATTGGCGGACGAGCTTAAATTGCCTCAACTACCGTCTTCTCACTGACTTGAATGCAATAATGTCAGATGGGACACGTGTAACAAGAGTAACAAGTTCTCTAGTAAAAAAGAAAGGAAAAGATAACACTGAGACAATTTTTCGGTTTTTGTTGAAATTCGTCAAACAAAGACAAGAATCCATGTGTCAGAAGGACTCGTCATTGTCCTACATGTCCATTGCATTTGCATTATGGAAGGTGGATAGCAGAATCTTAAATTTTGCGTGGAAAAATTGGGCAGAGAATCTAACAAACAACTACCCTAATTAAGGTGTAATTAAGAGGTTGAAGATTGATAGTCTTTGAGGGCGGCTAGGCCATCTTGCTTTGCTTGCTATACTGCCGGCCATTTTTGCAGCACGGAGTTCTTCTTCTTCTTCTTTTTTATTTTAAAATCCAGAGAGATTGGAGATCGAGCAAAGACCAACATCAGGGTTTTTGGTGTAGGCATGAGTTTTTATTATGGTCACACAGAATTGATTTATTAAATTATAAATATTCTTTATATAATTTTTCTATCCACAATAATCAAATTAATATCCCGATTCTTACATTTTTTTTCATAATAATCGAACTAATAATATTACGAAAATTTGTATGCCATAAAGAAAATGTAAATAGAAACCAAACTCTATCTAGCTATGTACCAACGACAAAATTTCGACAACTCGTCCCTGTATAATTAAGATGCGATCGATCAGTAGCTAGTATTTGGATTGTTCATTTTTTTTAATAGGTTTGTATTATTTTGTTCCAAAAATAAATAAATTGATTAATAAAGACTCGAATATGACTAATAACCATCAAGATTTATTAGCAATGGTTGAGAGTCACCATCTCCTCCCACGACCGATCATCGAAAAATCCCAAAAGCAGCAGCTTCTTATTCTTAATCTCATAAATAAATTGATTAATTAACGCTACTCACTTGAATCGGCGGCCACTTAATCGGAAGATTTATGTCAGTCATCTGCAAATTGATGAGGGTGTTTAAAAAGTTCGAAGGCCCAGGTCCATTTTAAGAAAGAAAAAGAAAAAGGCCTTCGACGTGAGATAAATGAAATTTATTGGGAACTTTAGGCTTTCAAATCATGAAAGCCCAATCAGTTTTTCATGCATCTTGTTAACACTGCGCAACATGTGGGCTTGTAGCTCTGAACAACTCAACAGAGAAAAGCCCAAATTGACATTGACATCATATGTGGAAAAAGTCTCACCAATATTTTCTAGATTTACATTAATTTAATAATTTCAGACCATGTTGCCCCTGACTCCTTTTAAGATGGCGAAACAAAAATAAAACAAGTTAAGAAAAATCATAAAGATTTAAAAACGTTAAGAAAAAATTCTAGAAAATAATTGCAACATTTTAATATATATATATATATATATAATTTTCCACCCAAAAAAATATAAATATTAAAAAAATAGACTAAAATTAATAAAAATCGAGAAATTTCTAAGACCACAAAAATATCAGATAAAATAAGGAAAACTAAAAATAATTTTAATATTATTCAAAAAATATAAGATAAAATTCTATGAAAAAAAATAGGTTATAACTATAAATATGATTAAAAAAATATATCCAATATTGATATTTATTTTTTATATATATAAAAAAAAAATCTTACATATATGGTTGAGTACATGACTTATTATTTTCAAACGATGAAGCGGCATTGGATAAAAGTTAGACAAAAACGAGCAGTGCATGGGCGATTTCATGACTTGCTTCTCCAAGCCATTCATATGGATAAAAAAAAAAGAGTTCGTGGTTGATTTAGGCGTGACTAACTTCCTTGGGTTATCTCATATTTTACTTTAGGAGATGCGATAACGTTTTGGAAGCTCTGTGTCTTGGTCTAAGATTGGATTACTTCGTTCCAAAAATAAATAAATAAATTGAACCGGAACTGATGTGATGTTAAAATAGAACAACTTGCAGCGTCATCAAGAGAGACGGACACGAGCAGCCGAGCCGTGCAAATATTGCATCGCGTGTTCACAACAAGTATATGGACAAGCAAATGGAGTCCGATTTGAGAGAATAGAGACTTGATGGAAACTTCAAGATGTTAGCATATGGACAAGCAAATAGACAAACTTTATTTTATGTTAATTGATTAAAGAAAACCAACAACATGAGATGAAACGAAATATTAAAAGAAAAGAAAAACTTATTTTACATTTTACCATATGCGCGCAGTAGCAGTAGCAGTAGCAGTATTACTGGGAGGAAACCCAAGTGACATGATCCTGATCATCAGGAATGAAATGACAGATATGGTTAGGGTGACAGATGGCTACTGCTTTAATTTTTGTTCCATCACCTCCTTCCAAAGAAACCATAAAAGCCCTTGTCATTTGTGCAGTATGGCAGTAGAAAACCGCATAAACATAGTATTGCTTGTGGCACGTTACAGATTTCTCACCACCCGCCTTCTCAATGATTGTGTACTTTTGAAAATCTTGTGTTTTTTCCGGTACTTGTGTGGAGATTGTCCGGACATTGTTTCCTAGCCGGGAAGTGGTGAAATCGATCATCGATTCGAGGGAAGTCGCGCAGTGTTTCTCTACTCCTTCAGATGGCGCAGTTTCGCATTCTTTGATAGTGGCCTTCATTATCTCAGCTTCCGCGGACCCAGGTTTCATCGAGAAGTAACTGTAGATCTCTTGCAACTTGTTAGACGAAAAAGGTATCGAATTGGCCACTTGGCGAGGCAGGAAATGTGCTCGTGTTGCGGCTGTGTTCTGATCGTCAGTACCACTGAAATGCAAGCTCATCGTCTTTCCTGGAAGGAGATCTTTTTCCAGGAAAAACGCGGATAATTTTGGATCATTTTTTTGGAGTAGAGGAAGAGCTTTAGCAGTAGCAATATAGCCAGTCTTGTAGTCCATTGGTTGAATTTGCCCTGCAGACGTCAGCTCTACCCTTTTCTCTTTGCCAGCTGGCGACAAGAGATCACTCACAGATTTTGGCATAGGAGTCTTAGGTAGAACAGAATTCCAGTAAACTTGAGGTGCGGGTAAGGTTGCAGCTTGGATTGCCACCACCATTACGATTAGCTGCATATATCCATCAAAAACCATAATCAGAATTTCTATAATTACAAATTTATAATTAAATTTTAATACGTAATTAGAGAGACAAATTGAGATAATATATATATAATTCATTCTTGTATTTAACACATTACAGCTAGAAAAGTAAGAATGTGATGCAGCCCCATCGAAGTGAATTTGAAGCAGAAAACTAGAGAGAAGTAACTCTTATTATTAAGCCAATTAAGCACACACTACTGAATAAAAATGGCAAAGGGGAGTGCCGTTTTATAGAATGCATAATTATCAATTCAACCCCTATAGTTTTCTGGCTCTATTGATCTAACCCATATATTTTATTTCCTCATCAATTCACTCCAATATTTTCTATACGTATATCAGTTTGGTCATTTCAGACAAGACCATGTTTCCCCTGACTCCCGCTAGGATGGCGACAACGTGACAGGAAAATTAAAAATAATAAAGATTATCAAAATAGCTAGATTTCATAATCACCCCCCACCTAGGGTCGAAGATTATCAGAAATTTTATCTTGTCTCCTTTAAAATGAAATATTTTAAAGTTCAACGAAAATGAAATTTTGTTTTTATTCTGATCAAATTGATATAATTATGAAAAGATATAATAAAAGTAAAAAACTGGTCAAAAAAGAATTATAAATCTCGAATATGAAGTCGGTGAACACTGCGTCTGCTGTGTCAGACCCTGAGACCCTTGTCTCTTCTTTTGACGTTAGTGTATCTAACCACCATAAACGACGAAGCTTAACAATAGAAGGGCGGACGCTGACGTGTGACTTGTCAATCATACCGGGCACATGCTAACGTGTGATTCGGAAATTGGACAATGTTATCGTACCGACGTTATCGTACCGCCTTATCGTACCGACGTTATCGTACCGTCGTTAATTTATACTCCCTCCGTTATAAATTACTTGACGTTTACTGTTCATGCACGCCTCCCTAGGCGGCCCGGATGACTAACTATTTGACCCCAAAAAATTTCGTACTTTTTTGTGAACGTATGTAAATCATTAACGTACGTTCGAAAAAAAGTACGGAATTTTTTTGGGTCAAATAGTGAGTCATTCGGCCTCCTCAAAATGCGTGCATGAACAGTGAAACGATAAGTAATTTATAACAGAGGGAATAAATGCTAAAAATTGGACAATGTTAGGCCCCGTTTACTTGGGATATATGTTCAATTTGAAAATTTGCTGTTTTTCTGAATTTCGAGAATTTTATTTTCATTCTGAAAACTGGAAAACGTGTTTACTTCGCACAATTTTCCTGATCAGAAAAACTGGAAAACCTGTTTACTTCGCACGCTGGTTTTATTTTCCTGATTTGAAAAACTGAAAAACGCGTTTACTACGTAAAATTGAGACTAACTTTGTCTTCAGATTTGTGAGAGAAGCCAAAATTACACATGTTTTGGTTGCGACTTGACTTCACATTCACGCTTTCTTGGTTATGCAATCACTTCCTATGGTTAACTTTCAAGCAATTGTAATTCTGATGATACATGAAAGCGCTATGGTCAACCGGTCCTTGAGCACCTGATTAGTGGGCATTCTAAAGCCACTCTCATGTACTCTTTTTTAACGAATGGAAGTGAATTTCAGTGGATTATGTGGGTCACTCTCATGTACTCTTAGAATAGTCAAAATTTGCTACTTCTACTAAACTCAAACATTTCAACTTCAGTTCCATTTTTCTTCCTTTTCTCATTTGTTATTTGAATCTCATCAGAGTCGCGATAGGAAATTGAAATAATTGAAGTTCAAAAGAATGATCATTTTAGTTACTGAGTATTGTAACTCCATGCTCATAATGTCACACATCAAGTAATATTATTTATTACAAGAGTTACTGAGTTACTGAGTACTGTAACTCCATTCTTCAACTATCTAACACAAACAGCACATACCGACAACCATGCTGCTTATAGTCTGATAATAATTCTGCAAGAAGATTAAAACAAAAGAATCGATGCTAATGGCATTCTTAACAGATACTTGTCAAAGTGGTTTTTCTTCAACTTATTACTCTTTCGTTTCCCTATCAAATTGGGTCACTTTTACAACAAACCACTCATCCTTTTCAGCATTATCTCCAGTTACCCTAGCTGCCACCTGAACATAACAGAATATATCATTGGAAAAAAAACAGCAAATATTCATGAACTTGCCAGAAGATAAATAGACAAATTACGTTGTTTCTGAAAAACCATAAGATCACGGAAACAGAATTCAGAATTGACCATCACTTATGAGCTATATGTATACCTGTTCGCCCTTTAAATTAGCCCAGGTCTCAAGTTGATTTCTCAGTGCAGGAGAAATCCTCGTGATTTCTGGGTCATTCTTCATTCTTTTCCTTTTTTGCTCATTACCTTCTGCAATTAATATAACAGTCTCAGGAACATGAATTTCTCCAAACAAAGTTGCAATTGGGCCAGAGACAAAAGAGCATTCCTATTTTTGGCATTATTAATTTTTTAGCTCATGATCCAAGTTTACAAAGGGGCGAAGACGAAATTTGATCCCTGCAGTCTAATTGATTGACTTATTTCAGCCCTCTCTTTTTCAAAAGTAGTATTTCATCCTTCGGTTCTAAGCAAATAATTTTTTTCATCCCTCACCCTAAACGCCATCCATTTTTTCCGTCCGTTTGCTGACGTGTCGACCCACGTCACTTTGTTCCGTCCATTTGCTGACGTGTCGACCCACGTGTCGTGCCACGTCACTGATTGCTGACGTGGCACGCCACGTGGGCAGAAGCCAAACGGATAGCAAAATGTCAAATTTTGCATGGATTGGGACTCGAACCCACGACCTGAAGCTTAAGAGCCTTGCGCTCTACCAACTAAGCCAGACAACTTCTATGCTAACATGTTAATAAAACCTGAATATTACCTTCCATGTTTTTCAACAAGAACACCAGCAAAAGAGCTGCAGTGGGACTCGAACCCACAACCTCATGGTTAAGAGCCTTGCACTCTACCAACTAAGCTAGACAGCTTCTATGTTAACATCTTAATAAACTCTGATTCTTATATCCTATCATTTTTCAATTTACTAATAAAATCTAACTATTACCTCCCATTGTAATAAATTTTAATGGAATAAAAAATTTATGGGTGGGCTATTAGTTCTTCTAATTATTAGTTATAAATAATTATTATGTTTTAAATAATTAATTATTATGTTGTTAAATATTTAAATTTTATTATAAAATTATTAATATTTAAGTTTTCAAATAAGATATATATGTTTTATTCATATATTTATTATATATAAATTTAGTTATGGGTGGGCCATTAGTACTCTAATTATTAATATATATATATTTTATTAGTACTCTAAAATGCGAATAAAATACTAATAAAATATATATATTAATAATTAGAGTATTAATGGCCCACCCATAACTAAATTTATATATAATAAATATATGAATAAAACATATATATCTTATTTGAAAACTTAAATATTAATAATTTTATAATAAAATTTAAATATTTAACAACATAATAATTAATTATTTAAAACATAATAATTATTTATAACTAATAATTAGAAGAACTAATAACCCACCCATAAATTTTTTATTCCATTAAAATTTATTAAAATGGGAGGTAATAGTTAGATTTTATTAGTAAATTGAAAAATGATAGGATATAAGAATCAGAGTTTATTAAGATGTTAACATAGAAGCTGTCTAGCTTAGTTGGTAGAGCGCAAGGCTCTTAACCATGAGGTTGTGGGTTCGAGTCCCACTGCAGCTCTTTTGCTGGTGTTCTTGTTGAAAAACATGGAAGGTAATATTTAGGTTTTATTAACATGTTAACATAGAAGTTGTCTGGCTTAGTTGGTAGAGCGCAAGGCTCTTAAGTTTCAGGTCGTGGGTTCGAGTCCCAATCCATGCAAAATTTGACATTTTGCTATCCGTTTGGCTTCTGCTTACGTGACGTGCCACGTCAGCAATCAGTGACGTGGCACGACACGTGGGTCGACACGTCAGCAAACGGACGGAACAAAGTGACGTGGGTCGACACGTCAGCAAACGGACGGAACAAATGGATGGTGTTTAGGGTGAGGGATGAAAAAAATTATTTGCTTAGAACCGAAGGATGAAATACTACTTTTGAAAAAGAGAGGGCTGAAATAAGTCAATCAATTAGACTGCAGGGATCAAATTTCGTCTTCACCCTTTACAAAGCATACTCCTATTCTACGTTTAATATTGTCGCTCCATGGTAGGTAGAACCCCGTTCATCCTATGTTAACTAGCATGACACTTTTGAAACCATAATACTACAATTCCTATTTTCTGAAGGTCCCGGGTAGCTCAGTTAAGATTAACGCATACACACCACCAATATATGAATCAGGCAATCAGCAATTCAATTTCTTGGGAAACAACAGATGCCTAGCAATCACTCACCACTCATTTGGCACTTGTGCCACTGTGGTTGTCCACCCTCAACATACATATACAGTCAAAAAGTTATAGAAGCAAGTTCAATAATTGGCACTCTAACAAGACCTATGGGAAAAGTAGATCAACAAGGTTTACTTTGTACCATAATTAATTGAATGAAATGTATCTTCACATGCATAATGACAGGAAACATAAGAACTAATAATTGGCTGTGGCCTTCTACATTCTGGATCTGAAGCACATCAGCCTTAGATTTCATGCTTTCCGCCACAGAAGACCAACACTACTTTTCTGTCATGCGCATGAAATAAGGATGGCAAAATTGACTGATGCCATGTATCTCAAGCTACTCAATGAAAATTGTGATTCATATGAGATAACATGAATAGGTGAGGCCCGTGATTAACAGAAAAACAGCCGCACAATTATCCCATTTTTAGCCACGAAATTAACCCAGAAACAGCCATAAAACTGAAGCCAAAATACAGCAAAATCAAGCACAAAATTGGCAGCAAAAACAAGCAGAAATTGGCAGAAATATCAAGCAGGAATTGGCAGCAAAATCAAGCACAGAATCGGCAGCAATATCAAGCAAGGAATTGGCAGCAAATCAAGCAGAAATCAACCCAAAAATTAAACACAAAATCAATCCAAACTTTTTACCAACAATTAAACCCGACATTTAACCCCACAAAATCACACAGATAAATCAGAAAAAATAATAGAAAAGGAAGGAGAAAGGAAAGAGAGAGCTCCCCTCTCCGCGTCGTCAGTACTAGACCGATACGCGACTCGGAGAAGGGAACAAACCCAGGAGCTCGCCGGAGGTCCAAAAAGGAGAGAAGGAAAAGATAACCGAAAGGAAAACAGAGAAGGATAAAAGGAATTACTGTTGTTGTTGCTTGTGTTGACAAAAATGGGTCAGGGGACCGGAAATGAAGAGAACAGCAGCGGCGACGGAGGTGAGGAGCGACTGGAGGTGATGAGCAACTGGAGGTGAGGAGATGTGCAAGAAGAAGAGGAGCGGCTGCGTGGGAGAAGAAGAGGAACGGCTAGGTTAGGGCAAGAAGAGAAGAAGAAGGATGCAGGGTAGGATGGTGATTAACAAAAATTCATTAATCACTCAATTTGAAAACCGCATGTTTCAAACTGAGTCATCCAAGGCCAAAAAAATTAGAAAAATAGAGAACAACTTTTTTGTTGTTTTCAAAATTTGTTCATCGTTTTTCAAATAGAGTATTTTTGTTTTCATTTAGAAAATAAAAACAGCGCCAAGTAAACACGTTTTTTGAAAATTCTCTCAGTTTTCAAAAAAATGGAGAATTTTCGGGAGAATCTTGCGAAGTAAACGGGGCCTTAATTTCACCGAAATAACTCCATGAGTATAGTCTTAAAATCAGCTAAACGTACGGTCAAATCAATTAGTAAATTATTATTTTTAATTTAGAACTAATAAATATTTATTAAGAAAGAATCTTCATACCAACTGTATTTTTTATCTTATCCTAGTTCTATCCTTTAAACTAGGATACACTAACAAATTTTTCTTTTGATGAAATCTAATTCTCATAGATCTTAGCATCTAGATCTGCCATACGTTAGAATATAGGATTAAGATGGTGGGGAATAATCAGGGACGACATGGCTATGATGACTATTATTAAAATTATATCGTTAACCACCTAAGTAGGGACAGAACCAGAAAAAATATAATTTGGGGAGATAAACTAATTTTTGTTGTCACACAATACTACATAGATTTTTTTTTAGTACATTTCTATATTTGTTTATATTCTAGTATAAAAATTGATTCTTTTCATAAATGACTATTAGAAAATTAACTTAAATATTAAATCACTCATAAATTTCAATTAAATTTTTGAGATCAAATATGAAATTTTGGATGAGTAAAAGTAGGATTAGTTTAAAATTTTAAACATTTAAGGACTGTATTAAAAACTTTTTTAAAAAGTGGAGGGCAAATATAATTTTTTTTGGCTAATTAGATTAATTGAAAATTATAAAACTTAAGTGACTAAACTGGTACTTTTGAAAAAAATTGGGCAGGCCACCGCTCCTGTACTTAAGTAAAAATCGTTGTTTCGGTTACTGTGAATAAAGAAATTATTCGAAAGCATTTTACTTTTAAAAGGGTCAATTCAACACGAATAAAATTAGTGATTATTTCTATATTTAGAGAACTTGTGGTTTAAACTTTTAACCCAAAAAATGTTAACTTGGAAGCCTAATTTTTTTAGTTGTAATGTTAATTCAAATTAGATTTTTTAGCAAAAAAAAAGGTTTTTTTAGAAATTGAGGCTCATCATCTCCACTATTTTTTTTTTTTGGCTCATCAGATATATTGGAAGGTTTGGGCTTTTTATGAATTGAAAAGCCCAGTTAGCTTTTTAAATCAAAGCCCAAAGTTGTCCTCTTCAGGGCTCTTTCTGTTGTCGCTTGCTTGCAAATTTTGGTTAGAAGGGAGGGTTGTGGATCCTGCGACTTGCTGAGGTTTTTTTTAATACGACCTTTTATGATTTCCACATATGTCTTTTTCAATAAGATGGCAGGGGATTTTTTTTTTAAAGAATTTTGCAGACGTCTTTTAACGTCATATTCAAAAGGACGCGTCTTTTTATGAATTTCATGAACGTCTTACTGACGTCCTATTCAAAAATATGCGTCTCATATGTCTTTTTAAAAATTTCAAAGACCCCCTTCTGTAGTAGACGGTGCCTTTTTCTCCCACCGAAAAGACTGCAGAAAACGATGGAATTAATTCCATGTCGTGAGCTTGTAACAATGCGAAGCCCAAATTGATAATAATAAATAAACCCCAAATAATGATAATAATAAATAAATGCATCCACAAATAACAAATTACAAAGCATAAGTATGGTCGGCAGCCATGTCAACTTTGAGGAGGAAAGCTCCCACAAATTACAAAGCATAAATATGGTCGGCAGCCATGTCAACTTTGAGGAGGAAAGCTTGAAGCTTGGGTTTGTTTTTTTTCTTTTCTTTTTGTTCCCATTTATGAATTAATCTGGAAATCCTATCTTATGGTGGCTATTAGCGCACTATCTTTACATGTAAGCCATATTTTTAGTGCATCTAAAAACATACTTTTGTCCACTAATGCATCTTTTTTAATTAATCAATCCTTTTATTTATTAATTGACACCCCCTAGCTAGTTGTGTTACTCGTCATCCACTAATTAAAGAGATTATTTTTCATTTACGTACCTTTATTTATTTCTTCAGTTAGACCTTGATTTAATTTTAGGTACGATCATACGCATCCATATAAGCTCACCGGGCTAATTAGATTGATCTTGTTTATACCAAATTAACTCACAAAATGATAAAAGTATTCACGCATTAGGTAATCTTTTAATATATGCGGCTTTTTATTCTTGTGGTAATTTTAGGTATGACCATACGTATCCATATAAGCTCACTGGGGTAATTAAATTGATCTTATTTATACCCAGTTAACTCATAAAAAGATAAAGTATTCACACATTAGGTAATTTTTTAATATATGCGACTTTTTACTCTAGTGGTAGACCTTAATTAATAACGGGTCAATCTTTACAAAGACTTACAATTAGTTTGTCGAGAAAACATTGGTAGGCCGGTTTCAAAACTTAGATAGAAATGATTGAACCAACTTAATCATATATAATTAACAAGATAATCATCATGATTGATGAGGGCATGCCATGGAGTTTCTAGAAATAATTTACCTTGCATGCATATTTATTTTCTTCAAGACTAATTCCATTTTCCCACCTCCCCACAAGGAAAGGAAGTGGTAAATGGTAATGATACACATTTGATTGTAATTTTGAAGCAATCTATATAAGTGTGTGGAAGTGAACACATTGGACTTTGATTTTGTTTCGATTTTGTTGTAATAATAATAAAATACATTGCATAATTTTGTTTAAAAATTAAGTTAATAATTCAAATCCCACTTCGATAATTGGTTGCAAGTGTTGATTAATGATTAGGTTTAGCATTTAAAGATAAACTTATTGGCCTCTTCCCACGAGCAAGCCAAGAGTCAAACACTATTCATTGTGCAGTTTGCGGGAAGGCAGCCAATTATTTCATCAACTATACTTTTTTTTAATAAAAAGATTAAAAAAAAAAATGTGTAAGAGGGAAATAAGGATCTTTGGTTAGCTAGTTTTGGAGGATAATAATATATATAGTCTTACCAAAAATAAGATTTAAGATTAACGTTGGAAATGACATTTGATTTGATGTTACTCCACAATCCCTTACTTTTAATTGGACATTATGGATTCTAATTAATCAAAGCTTAGGCTTAATTATACTTAAGGAATTAAGTACACATATGGGATGATCAAAATGGTTGCCTTACTTAGTATGCGTGTATATTTTTGTTTATCATAAGATTTGTGTTCTCGATATTAATGGTGCAAACTACAAAGTAATCAAGAGTTAATTACTACACATCTTCATTTAGAAATATTGTTTGTTCTTCGAATTATACAAAAAAAAAAAGGAAAAAATATAATATAAATAAAAGTTTTAGGACAAATGCACTTTATATCATGAGAAAGGTAAGTTCCCACGACTGTCTAATCACACTTTAGACTTTGAGTGATTAATTAAAACATAACTAAACCGGTTTATGGACCAAAAGCTTGATGAAGAGTGTGAGATGTGACCCACAATCTAAGTATATAGTGCATCAATAGTATAATTTTAGAATGTGATTAACGGATTAAAAAATGTATTTTAAGCTTAAAATATGTACAATTTTTTATCTAATAGTTGAATTGAGTTGAGTTTAACAAACACAGGCTTTGTACCGGGTATTAAATTAAGATCCATATCATCTAAATTTGATCACGGAAATAAATTTTAGGTTCTTCATTACATTTTTTTCCTCATAACTTTGCATTTTATGTGATTTTAAGAGTATTTAGATCTTATTGTTTAATAATGCCGCGAGGGCATTGTATCGCGGCATTGTAGACCTTTTGCCCCTCCCATCAAGGGGCCACTGTCAGCACATCAGTCAGAATCACCTAATCAGTCACATGATCAAAGCGGCTACTAGGTCAAGTGACCCGGAAGCCTTTTACGCTGGAGGCCCCCTTCGATGCTTTTTAGGTATCACGTGGCAGAATAGACCCATCTGACGGACCCACACATCAATTCCAGATCTACCCCAATTCATCCCATTACCGTTCAGCCCTCACCCCCGATTAAGGAATATCAGTAAGAGTTAGACATTATTATTATTATTATTCTATAAGTCTTGATTCTTTTCTTTTTAGATCAAGATTTTTTCTATAATTTCTCTACGTCAACTTTTTGGAGAGATGGTTTCTCTTGATTTTTATTTTGTTTACATAGAAAGGTCTTATTCTCATATTAAAAGTCTTAATCGAATAGATACACATGGTTTGTGCTTAATGATGCTTTGATGGGAGTTAAAGTAATATTGTGTAACTAAAAAGTTGTCTTTTAACCTCATTTTTTATAGGTTCGCAATCATTTATATGCAGTGAGGAAGAGAACCCACAAAAGGTTTTCAAGTAAAGAAAAACGCACCGCATGCAGTATATTATTTGTTGTTATCGATTCCTTATATTTTTCTACCATTCCCTCCGTTTTATATTATTTGTCTTTTTTTTATCCAACTGTTAAAATTAAAGAAGTAATTAAAATATTATTTTTTGACATTTCTATACTCATAATTTATAATAATTATTAATTAGTAGTTTGCTCGTAAACTGGCTTCAGATCACTGGTTACCGTGTAAAAGTTAGCTCATTTTCTTTTACGGTCAATATATGCCTGCCTTTTGACAAGAAGAAGAAGAAGAAGAAGAAATAACTTATTAAACGACAAGAAGCAGAAAGCTACTGTGGCTTAAAATGTTTCATCTCCACCTCTCTTTGCGGGCGACAGTGCTTAGTAGAAGATTGGCTAATAGAACTTTTATCTTTTCCCTCTCTTGAAAAAAGCAAATTAATATTGTATCACAAGTACGGAGAATACATATTTTGACCGCATCAATTGTCTCGGTCGATAAATTTAATTTTAATGGTAAAATAATAAATATATAGTAAAGT
Source organism: Viola odorata (assembly GCA_963691705.1). NCBI lineage: Eukaryota > Viridiplantae > Streptophyta > Magnoliopsida > Malpighiales > Violaceae > Viola > Viola odorata. The sequence goes on from OY829546.1 coordinate 2,172,245, forward strand.
GCTTTCAGAAAATATTTGTTAACGAATACTTATAGGCATCGTTTGCTCATTTTTGTTACTTAGTTTAATTAACGAGGAAATTGAAAATAAAATATGACGAAGAAGTACTTTATTTTGGTTGAAAAAAGTCAACCAATGTAGTAATTGATTGAATTCAGTAACGTTCCTGAACTTACCAACTAAACTACGAGTCAGGGAAATGTTAAAATTGTTGTTTATAAAGATATATACATTTACTAATTGAACTACGAGAGTTATGTGTCGTAAGGTAACTCACCCCGATGAAGTTACCTTGATTTTTCAACATTAACATTTTCACACTAGCTAGCTAGGTGCCAAATTCTCTCCATTAACTTGCTATATTATTTATTAATTTGATGCTAATTAGGCTTTATTATGTACTTCCAAAGCTAGCTAGTTGATTTAGTTACTTTCTTCTTTCCACTACATTCTTCGATGATTAGCTTGATTTCATAATTATATCCTTAATACTCTTCATTAACCTATATTATAATGATAAATATTTCCCCTCTTCGATCATGCTTTCGGCTTAATGTCTACTCAACGTATTCTTTTATTTTAAAATATTGTCAACTTAGTAATTACAACAATTGAGGCTTAATTATTTCTCGCAAGCTTAAAGTAAATAAATGCGCACGCTAGTTTTTTTTTACATATTTTAAACATACCCTAAGTTATTGCTAGGGTCGATATGAATAGTAAAAAGGAAGAGAAATTATATAAAAATAACAAGGAAGAGAAATACTATCTCAACTTCACGTTTGCATATGATGAATCCAATTCTTTGGCCCTACTATATTTATGTGCGTATATTATTAGCACCATGAAACCAAAAAAAAAAATATTGTAAGATTATTGTTTAATTTGGGCATTAGAATATTAGACTCAAATGATAATTTGATTATGTGTTAGTGGTGAGGGATTGTTTGATTGGCAACCCGTTGCAACTTGATTGGCGTGATGGAGATGTGAAGGGGAAATTCTCATCTTGTGTTGATGAAGCAGCATTGTGTGTATCCATTATTATATGTAGAGGACAATTTAAAGATGGACACAACAAAATACCTAAATTAATTAATGCGTGGATTGCACCCTCAAGTGGCCATTTCACCACCCTTGGAGCTAACTTAATTTACTTCTTTGTTTTATTATATATTCAACCTTAAATTTTTGTTTGGTTTGATATTATATATGAATTAACGTATTTTACTCTTTAATAAATTGATTTGATTCGGAGAATTTTTTTCATAACTTAAATTTATAAACGAAGACTAGTAGAGTAAGATAGAAAATAATTAAGCATGTAGTTTATTAGTTGTCATACTGATGATAAAAATACATATCAGTAAAGATTCATACTTAAATTCAAATTCTACTTTCATTTATTAAAAGAAAACTTGAAAAGGCTACATGTTCCATTAGAGAGGGAATAAAGAATGTAGCTATATATAGTATATAATTTTTTTAGTTGAAAACTTTTTAGGTTAACATTAGTATATGGTAGCTAAAATGAACCCCTATGCCTATTCCTCCTAATTTGGAGAATAGGCTTTTTAGTTCACACCACCACCTTCCACCACAATCCCAATCCTAGCTTTCGAATTACTATATTGCATTTGCATGTGAATTGTGATTCACTTTGCTTTCGGCTTCGATTATATATGATCATTAAGTCATTAGCGTCCTTACAATTATAAAAATCAAACTCCAAAGCTTACAAGTGAAAAGAAATAAAACTAACAATAATATACCCATCATCTCTGCCACCAATGGTTAAACGTTCGTTATATATAATCTTTATAATGAACTTGTGGCAGAGTTAGATCAAAATACACTCTATTTTATACGAGATATCATGAGTTACAAGTTCATTGACATCGGGTGTTGATAATACATAAAATTATCAGAAGGGCACGATGGACTTTGCGCCTTCACAAAGTACCGTTGACCGGTCAAAACGGCACATGGCCGGTTTGACCAAGTCAACGATATAAAAGGCATCGTGATCGATTGACCAGGTCAACGGGAATAAGTAACTAAAGGACAAGCCCAGCCCGTTATCACCGAAACGGCACAGAGCCGATTTGTCAATAAAGGCGAAGACAACGACACTCGGCCGATTCTCCACAAACGGCTCCTTGCCGATTCTCCACAAACGGCTCCTTGCCGATTCTCCACAAACGGCTCCTTGCCGATTCTCCACAAACGGCATCGTACTGATGGGGCCCAGATATAAATCTCCCCTCATAGATATTATTGGTATAGTACTCCATAGTCAGTATACATTTAGTCAAGGTTGGCAGGGAGGATAACCTGCTCCCATCACATCGTCACCTGACAACCGGACAAAGGGACGACCCTATTCCCCTGAAATAAGGTCTGCGCCCCACGTTACAATGATGAATCCCTGCCCCTAGACCACCTGCTAAGGAAAAAGGAGAGGGGATGTCAGAGATCTAACCACTCTAGTCCAGCCTAAGGACTAGAGGGTGGTATATAAGGGAAGTTTTCTCCTTTACTCAAGAACGAAAAAAAAAAAGACACATACACTTTCTACCCACATAACAAAATTACTAACTTTGGCATTGGAGCTCTTACGCCGGAAAACACTTCCGGCACTGTGCAGGTCCTTCACGAAGATCTGATCACCACCTTCCAGCGAGCTACTTTACCGAAAAACCCCCCACTCCGGTCCACGGATTATCATTTGGTGCTTTCATTGAGAGCTTTTGAGTTTTGAGTGAGCAGCCTTGAAATTCAAAGCTCTTCCTTTTCTTCAATATTATTGGGGGTTTTTTCATTTCCAAAAATGGCATCCGACCCAAACTTCCAATCAAATCAACCTACCAGTGGTGCTGCTGGTCAGTATGAAACGCCACCTCCTCACGCCTCATCTTCCCGTGTGGACATGAACGCCGCAGCCCGCCGGCTTAATTTTTCAGAAATTCCAGAGGTGCTACTCCCCAGCACCCCACAACCAGCAGTCATCCCACCAGCAGTCATGCATGAGTTCGCCGCCTTGCATCGACGGATGGATCTGATGATGCAAACGTTTATGGGAGGGATCCCTCCGCCCGTTCACCAGCAGATCCTCCCCCAGCAGATGCACTCCCAACAGATCATTCCTCAGCAGATCCCTGACCAACCTGCAACGACACCATCTTTAGTGCCCCCGCCCATGGCATTCCAGCCAGTCAGATCTGTACAACAGCACGTCAGTCAGCCAGCTCAACGGGAAAATCTTTCGAATGAGCTCCGGCTGCCCCGTCGCAGTGAAAATCCGATCAGAGGGGAAGGGTACCTGGACAACATGGAAGAGGCTAATAGCCGAGCAGTCCAGCGTAGCCCGAGAAGGAGCCAGAAGCAGTCAGTAGAAGGAAGATCCGAAAGAGGAAGAGTTCGGGAGAGGTCAATGGATCGGCCCCAATCGGGAAGGGATCGCGAGGGGGCTGATCGGAATGCTTCAAGAGGCTCTGCCTCCCTACGAGCTCGGGAAGAGCAAGATGATGATCCCAAGAATCCGTTAACCTTTCGGGTTAGGAAGCATCGGGTGAGCAGACACGTCAAATTGCCAACCGATTCTTACATGGGGACGACGGATCCGACAGTTCATGTGAGCTTAGTAAAAAAATATGTTAAGTTTTTTACTAGAAAGGATGAGGCGCTGTGCCAAATATTTGTGATGACTCTGAAGGGAATCGCCAACACCTGGTTTGAAAAATTGCCAGCCGGATCTGTGGACAGTTTTGAGCAGTTGGCGAAAGTTTTCACAAGCCGATTTAGCTCTTGTATTCCTGTGGAAAAGTCTCCGGCGGTTCTATTTGATATGGTGAGAAAGTCGGGGGAATCCTTAACGGTGTATGTTGCCAGATTCAATGCTGAGTTGGCCACTTTGCCCGACGTTGCGCCTAACTTTGCCGCTGAGGCTTTGAAGAGGAACTGCAGGTATCGGGAGTTGGAAAATGCTCTGATTGCGAGCACGCCGAAGACCCTGGACCTCTTGCGGATCGAGGTGGACAAGTTTGCAAGGATGGAAGAAGCAGATTTCCAGCGGAAGAAACGGGAGGAGCCCGATCTTCCCAAGAAAGAAACGGCCGTCCGCAAGCAGGGAGAAAAGAAGCAAGCGGCTGGAGGCCGGCAGACGGATTGCCTTGCGGATTTCTCCACGTTGCAGCTAACTAAGCCGGTGGCGGAGATCTTTGCCATCATAGAAGAGCGGAGATTGCCGATTCAGTATCCAAAGCGCAAACCTGGCGCCGTTATGGGACCGCATAAGGATTCTTACTGCCGTTTCCATAAGGCAAAAGGGCATGACACTGAGGATTGTTTCTCTCTGAAAAAGGCTATTGAAAAGTTGATTGAAGAGGGCTATTTGGGCGAGTTTGCGGCCAAGGCTCGAAATAGGGCCAGGGAGGATCGAACTGATGGCAGCAGGAGAGAAGCGGAAGCTGATCCCAATGCAGCCGGAACCAGTAACCAGAGAGACAAAGGAAAGCAGCAGGTGTTGACAACCTCTCTCGATGAGTTCTTCATGATCAATTTGATAGCGGGAGGAGCCCAGCAGGAGGAATCGGAGGATGTACCGATTGGGGAAAAGAGAAAGCGGAATGATCCCGTAGGGGAAAAAGCAGGTCTATCGGAGCTGGACCGAATGGCCATAACATTTTCAGAGGAGGATGAGATCGGAGTGACATATCCTCAGAATGAAGCATTGGTAGTGACAGCCATCATTGCCGAGTGCGGGGTCAGGCGTACGCTGGTGGACAACGGAAGTGCTGTGAACCTCATTTCTGCCAACGCCTTTAACCGTTTGCAAGGACCTAGACCGGACCTGAAGCTTTGCCGACGGCCGATCATTGGGGTAAACGGCATTCCCATTCCTGTTGTGGGCTTAACTTTTCTGTCAATCTTTTTTGTGGAAGACAGCTCCCGCAGAAAGGAGCAGCAGCTATTTCTGGTGGTGGACTTAAACCTGCCATACAATGTGATCTTGGGGCGTCCGTTTTTAAATGCTTTCGGTGTGGTAATATCGCAAAGGCATTTGAAGATGAAATACCCTTCCTGGGACGGCGTGGTTACGATCCGAGGAGATCAGAAGGTAGCTGCTGAATGCTACATCACAATGGTTGATGGTTGCTGCGATCGCTATGTCTGCGTAGCGGACGATTCTCTAGAAGATGATGAGGAGCAGCGTACCCAGCCATTGGAGAGAATGGTCCAAGTGTCGGTGGCTGATCTGCCCGCTGAGCATTTTTTAATAAGCGAGAAGTTGAGCAAGGGAGATTGTGACCAGCTTGCGTTTCTGTTAAACAAGTGCAGAGGAGAATTCGCCTGGGTCCCGGCGGACATACCAGGCCTTTCGAGGGAAACGGCAGAGCACCGATTGAACGTGTACCCGAATGCCAGGCCAGTGCAACAGAAACGGCGAGCCTTCTCCAAAGAAAAAGCAGATGCAATTGAGAAAGAAGTGGACAAGCTCTTAAAGGCCAACTTCATCCGAGAGGTTCAGTATCCGCCATGGTTAGCTAATCCAGTGGTAGTGAGAAAGCCAGGCGGGGAGTGGAGGATGTGCATTGATTTCACTGACCTGAACGAGGCATGCCCCAAGGACTGTTATCCGCTGCCACGGATAGAGCAATTGGTGGATCAAACGGCTGGTTATGGGTATTTAAGTTCGCTTGATGCCAATTCGGGGTATCACCAGATACCGATGGCGATCGAAGACGAGGAGAAAACGGCTTTCATCACGCCGAGGGCCACCTACTGCTATCGGGCTATGCCGTTTGGTCTGAAGAATGCTGGAGCAACATTTCAGAGAACGGCCAATAAGATTTTCGAGCCGTTAATCGGGAAAAATCTGGAGGTGTACGTTGATGATATGCTGGTGAAAAGCAGAAATTTTGAAGCGCATCTGCGAGACCTTGAGGAGGTATTTGGGATAATGCGAAAATTTGGAATGAAGCTAAATCCCAAAAAATGCATGTTTGCATTCCAAACGGGGAAATTCCTTGGTTATGTGGTCAGCAGAAAAGGAATTCAGCCCAATCCCGCCAAACTGAAGGCAATCAAGGATATGTTTTCACCAAAGAGTGTGAAGGAGGTGCAGCGACTCACAGGAAGAGTAATTGCTTTGAGCCGATTCATCTCCAAGCAGGGCGAGAAATGCCTCCCGTTTTTCAAAGTCATTCGGAAGAAGGCACAATTCGGATGGGATGGCGATTGTGAAAAGGCTTTTCACGACTTGAAGCAGTACCTGTCTTCCGAATTGCTGCTAACTCGACCCGAAGAAGGGGACACCCTTTTTCTTTATCTGGGGGCGGCCGATGAGGTGGTTAGTGCCGTCTTGGTTCGGGATGAAAACGGCATACATCGACCGATTCATTTTATCAGCCGAGTCTTGAAGGATGCTGAGCTGAGGTATTCTCAAATCGAAAAAATCGCTTTTGCCCTGTTGCAAGCTGGCAGAAAGATGGCCCGGTACTTCCAAGCTCATCCGGTGGTCGTACTGACAGACCAACCTCTAAGAAGGGTTTTCAAAAAACCTGAGTCGTCCGGCCGAATGGTCATTTGGGCCATCGAATTGGAGCAATATGGGTTGCAATATCAGTCCAGACCCGCCATCAAAGGCCAGGCGCTGGCCGATTTTATTGCAGAGTGCACGTTTGTCCAGAAGCAAATTCCTTCGCCAGAAAGCCAAAAAGAAGCCTGCTTACCGCTTCCCGATGTGAACGGGGATCGGTGGACAATCTTCGTGGATGGCGCCAAGAATCAAACCGAAGCAGGAGCCGGCGTCATCATTTTAGGTCCAGAAGGGATAAAAATGAGGTACGCCTTAAAAATCTCAAGGCCGTTATCAAATAATGCGGCCGAATACGAAGCTCTATTGGCAGGATTGCGCATCGGAGGGAATCTGATCGGTAATGCACAATCGGCCGACGTCCGTTTGGTCATCTACGGAGATTCAAAATTGATTATTGATCAAGCCAACGGTGATTCTCAGGCTAGAGAGCCGATTATGATTCAGTACTTGAAGAAAGTACAGAAGGAGCTAGCCGAAATTAAAAATAGGGGAATTCATGCTGAAATCAGCCATATCCCAAGAGAGAAAAATGCAGAGGCCGATGAGATTGCCAAGCTGGCAGCAAACTCCGAGGCAATGATGCCACCCGATGTGACTGTTGAGGAAATTTCCATTCCCTCTTTTATGGAAGAGCAGCAAGTGCTATGTGTGTTAGAGGCAGCCAACGATTGGCGCATTCCAGTGATTGACTATCTCAAGCATGGCAGGCTGCCAGAAAATGCGAGTGAGAAGCTGAAGATCCTCAAGAGAGCGGCTAGATGCACTTACCACGACGGGATACTTCTTCGCCGTTGTCTTACTTACCCGGCGGCAAAATGTATAACGGAAGAAGAAGGCCTGTATACGCTCAGGGAGATCCACGAGGGAATATGCGGAATGCACGCCTCAGGAAACACCATGGCTGCCCAGGTTCTCCGAACAGGGTTTTATTGGCCAACAATTAGAAGAGATTCGGATAACTTTGTGAAATCTTGTCATAAATGCCAGGAATTTGCAAGGGAACCACAACGGCCAGCAGCTGAATTGTCAAGTATGGTGAGTCCATGCCCATTTGCGAAGTGGGGAATTGACATTTTGGGACCCTTCCCAATCGCCAAAAGTCAGCTGCAGTATGTTATTGTTGCTGTCGATTATTTCACAAAGTGGGCCGAAGCAGAAGCTGTGGCGAAGATAACGGCAGACAACACTTGGAGGTTTTTCATGAACAACGTCATCATGAGATTCGGGTTCCCAAGAATTCTCGTGAGCGACAACGGCACCCAGTTCACCAGTGCTTACTTCAAAAAGAAATGCTCAGAATACTCAATTGAACAACGGTTCTCTTCCGTTGCGCATCCACAAACAAACGGGAAAACAGAAGTCACCAACAGAGCAATCCTTAACGGGATTAAGAAAAACCTTGAGGGCAAGCCGGCAAAATGGCCAGAGGAGTTGCCGTTTGTCATGTGGGCCTATCGAATGACCACTAAAACCAGCACCGGCATGACACCGTTTGCCATGGCGTACGGGGTCGAAGCTGTTTCTCCAGTAGAGATCGGCGCAATCAGCCTTCGAGTTGAGTACTTCAATGAAGAGCAAAATGAAGAAAGATTAAGGGAGCAGCTGGATCTTTTGCCAGAGATGAGAGAAGAAGCCATCCTCAAAACATTGCACTACAAGCGCAAAATGGCGAAATACCATAATCGGCGTGTCAAAGAACGGCTACTCAAGGCAGGAGATTTAGTCCTGCGCAAGGTGACAGCAACTGGCCAAGAGAAGAAAAAGCTCACGCCGAATTGGGAAGGACCATATCGCGTTACCAGAGTCATCGGCAAAGGTGCATACCACCTGGAAACAATGAACGGTACTCCGATATCCAACTCTTGGAATATTTGCAATTTAAAGCTATATCACTCCAGAGTAAATATGTTGTTTTCACTGGCCGAATAAATGATAATGATATTGTAAGGACAAATCATTTGCAACTAATAATGCTTAAAGTATATATTTGCCCGTATTGTGCTTATCGTATGGTTGCAGATGTAAAAGAATCGTGGATGTAGGTTATTTTAAATCGAACCACGTTACCAAAACCCAAAAAAATGGCGATGTTATCTCTACCAAGGGCTAAGGCTCCCTAAGGCACTGCCTGGGGATGCCGACAACCAAATCGGCAGCAGCCCGAGTAATTCAAAACACTACCAGGGCATATATCGCCAACAATACATATATCGCCAACGATACATATATCGCCAACGATACATATACTGTCGCCAAGACATATATCGCTATTGAGGCATATATCGCTATTGAGGCATATATCGTTATTGAGGCATATGCCGCCATGAAAGCGCATATCGTCATAAGACCATTTCGGTCCTGCTGATCAGACGGCGACAAAATGGAGAAAGACTCAAACCTATCTGTGTCTTAGTAAACCAGATAGAAGTACCTGTGTCTTCGTAAACCAGGTAATAAAGACTCAAACCTATCTGTGTCTTAGTAAACCAGATAGAAGTACCTGTGTCTTCGTAAACCAGGTAATAAAGACTCAAAACTATCTGTGTCTTAGTAAACCAGATAGAGAAACGACAACGCAAAAACAATGTCTCCAAAACGGCCCGGTGCCGAAAGGTCGAAACGGCCACCTCGAGCAAACGGAAACAGATCCCTCAAACGGCAACTTGCCGATTTGCCAGATAAAGATAAGTTCAAGTTACAACTGTTTTATCTTGTTTATTTTTTTTCGGGAGTAATATATATATAGCAGAAATGATTAAGCATTTGCAATAACTTAAAATTGCAAAATTATATATATTCTGAATAAATAGTATTGTTCTTTACAAAATATGTTAAGATCGGCAATAATCTAAAAACAGAAAAGACAGCTCTATGGTTCGTCTTCTGAAGAGGATTGATACTCCTTTGCCTCAGCCTCTCTTTCCAAGGAGTAAACATATTCGCTAATCTTGGTGGCATCAAAGTTAGCCTCCCCATAGAACTCCATATAACTGTCGATCATGATGTCCTTTGTCTTCTGCCGCCACCAACCGATCTTACTCGGAACCTTCTCCAACTCAGCGTCCTTCTCTGCGATGCTGCTCCTAGCCGTCTCTAACTCCGCCGTTCTGGTCTCCAAATCGGCGCGGGCCGCCTCCAACTCGGCAGTAAGCTTGGCCATATTATTAATCAGGACGGCTTTATCTTCACTGAGTTTTGTGACGGAATCACACAGGGCCGATTTGTCTGACATCAGCTCCCCGATCCGTACCTGCTCTTCCCTGATCTTAGCCGAGAGGCCATCCCTTTCGTGAAAACTGTCGGCCAGCTTCTTGCGGGCGTCAATGACAGCTTTCTTATCCGATTCATGAGCGGCCATCAGACTCTCCTTTTCTTTCTTAAGGGTAGCATTCTCAGCGGTTGATCGCCGAAGTTCCTCCCTGGACTTTTCAAGCTTCGAATCCACAACTTCTGCAGCATATCGGGAAGCACATAAGCCGCTGTACATAATGCTTTGTAGGTTGGCGAAGTGAGAACTAAGTTCCAGGCGGCTATAGCGTTCCCTGTCGGCTTGATTGGCAAAAATTTCGCCCACCAGGTGACCGGTCCGATAGTCACTGCAAGCCGGCACTTTCAAGCCAAGGGAGCGGCCGCAGCTCTCTCCTAGGTTATTCAAACGGGTGACGTGAGTAACCTCCCCGTCAGGGCCTTTGCTGGAAAAATAGCCTTTGAAATCAGAAGGGGGAGGAACTGCATGGTCATCCGAAATAAATGGATCATTGGGCATACGAGGACCGGCAACCCAGTAAAGCACGGCAGGATCAGAACTGGAAGAAGCGGCAAAAGGAGCATCCGCTGTTGTGGTTGCCTGCCCTTCCGGACAAGGAACCGACGGGCCCTCGCCAATAATCGGCTCAGTAGCAGCATTTGGCAGATCGGCGTCAGGATTTCCTAAGCTGGCATTCGGCTCAGCGGCAGCATTCGACAGATCGGCGTCAGGACTCCCTAAGTCGGCATCAATACGATGGAGGTCAATCGGCTCAGAAACGGTGTCTGGCCGACTGATTTGATCGGGCTGAGGAGGAGCGGCAGCAGATGGATCGGCTTCCTCTGAAACGGCTCCAGGCCGATCTCCCGCATTTTCTGCCAAAGCGGCGGCAGCCCGTTTTGCCGTAGCAGCTTTCCCCTTTCTTTCCTTAGCTCGTTTCCTCTTCAAAAGAACCCGTTTGGCCGCCTCAATAATCTGCGGGTCAGGATTTTCCAAGGGAAACGACTCGAAGGTATCTCGACCGACCTTCTTTCGTCTAAAAACTGACGGGGCCGAGAAATCCTCACCGTCAGCAGGCTGATCAACCTCTGGGTCCTCAGAGCGATCCGCATTATCGGCATCTTCTTCCTCATCGGAATCGACAATGCGAGAACGGACCAAGGACGGTCCTGCAGCAACGGCCGCTCTAATTGGCCGTCCTTCTCCTGCATAAAAGTCAAGTCAGAATTTCACAAAAAGATTCGGGCAACCTTTAGAAAATCTGGTAACTCACCATCAATGGCGCAGTCCAATAACGGCAAGCCCAGTGCCATCTTCTGCACATGGAACCTCGTGTCAAAAGTTAGCAAGATGTCGATCTGGGCCTGCAACCTGCTAGAAGGTTCCTCTGTTCTTACCCATTGAAGCTCATTGATCGCTGGATTGAACCCAGAGATCCATAAGGGTTTGTTTGTGCTGGAGATCAGGAAGAAGTGCTCCCTCCATCCCTTAATAGAAGATTCGTATCTGTCAAAAATTTTCAGAAACGGCTGAAGATTCTCATCCTTGCGAGGGCGAAGGGTAACCAAACTACTGCGAGTGCTTAAATGGAAGAAGTACGTAAACAGCTGGAGTGGAGGTTCCTTGATTTGGAGGTGAGCACAGACGTTGATAAAAGCATAGATCGAAGCCCAGGAATTGGGAGTGATCTGGGCAGGGTTAAGAGCATGCTGCACTAGCAGATTTTTCACCATGGTTTTCAGAGGAAAACGAAACCCATAAGCAAACATCTTAGAATACAGAACCCTGCGGTTATCTAGCAAGTCACTATTTAACCTAACATTAGGAGGAGCTACCAGGGCTTTACATCCTATCGGCAACTCAATATCGTACCTCTCTATTTCCAGATTTAAGTCATCCTCAGTCCTAATTTTGGTAGCAGTGTTCTCAAGCAACTCACCAGTGGTAACAACAGGGCGTCTAGGAGCCATTTTCTCAGTCTCAAACAACACAAAAAGGAAAGATAAGGTTAAGAAATACCAGGCGATTGCAGAAATTCCCGGAGAACAGAGCCCAAACTCGGAGATGGCAGAAGAAGGTTGCTTGAGCGAGGAAGAGAGAGGATTTTTGAGGAAGAAGATGAGAGCGGCGTTTAGAAACGAAAAGTGATTTAGGTTTTCCAAAGGAGAAGGCTTTTAAAAGAAATGATTCCCTAACCGTCACTAAACCCAATCGGTCGCTGACACGTGGCTCATCTGTTCTGAAAAGGCAGTAATTCGTCAATAAAGCTGAGCGGCGCATTTAAAGAGGAGCAGCGCACGCGTTTTCTCAAAGGGTTTTTTGAATTTCGAAATTCAAAAAACTGGACAGACGAAGAGACGTCTCGCCTCAAAAGCAGCGAGCAGTTACAAACACTTGGCCATTACGACGCCACGTCACAGGTTTACTTTAAGTTAAAAATTTGACTTTATTGCAAACTAAGTTTTATTTGCAGGAATGAAAAAGAACCTTTCAAATACGCGGAAGTAGATCAAAACGGCAACATGCCGATTGTCAGACGTCAAGAGGGAAACGGCAAGCCCTTGGTAAACACTCGGGCTCCTTTGTTGTTGGGCCTCTGATAATACATAAAATTATCAGAAGGGCACGATGGACTTTGCGCCTTCACAAAGTACCGTTGACCGGTCAAAACGGCACATGGCCGGTTTGACCAAGTCAACGATATAAAAGGCATCGTGATCGATTGACCAGGTCAACGGGAATAAGTAACTAAAGGACAAGCCCAGCCCGTTATCACCGAAACGGCACAGAGCCGATTTGTCAATAAAGGCGAAGACAACGACACTCGGCCGATTCTCCACAAACGGCTCCTTGCCGATTCTCCACAAACGGCTCCTTGCCGATTCTCCACAAACGGCATCGTACTGATGGGGCCCAGATATAAATCTCCCCTCATAGATATTATTGGTATAGTACTCCATAGTCAGTATACATTTAGTCAAGGTTGGCAGGGAGGATAACCTGCTCCCATCACATCGTCACCTGACAACCGGACAAAGGGACGACCCTATTCCCCTGAAATAAGGTCTGCGCCCCACGTTACAATGATGAATCCCTGCCCCTAGACCACCTGCTAAGGAAAAAGGAGAGGGGATGTCAGAGATCTAACCACTCTAGTCCAGCCTAAGGACTAGAGGGTGGTATATAAGGGAAGTTTTCTCCTTTACTCAAGAACGAAAAAAAAAAAGACACATACACTTTCTACCCACATAACAAAATTACTAACTTTGGCATTGGAGCTCTTACGCCGGAAAACACTTCCGGCACTGTGCAGGTCCTTCACGAAGATCTAATCACCACCTTCCAGAGAGCTACTTTACCGAAAAACCCCCCACTCCGGTCCACGGATTATCAGGTGTAAAATAATTATTTCACTGAAACAACAACAAATAAATTAAAGCTTTCTTTCTAGCAATTCCGTGTAGGAGACGAGCAGGAATTTATTCTCGTATGGGTTGTGGGGGGCTAATATTTAATTAATTAACAAACATCTTATTTGGATTTTTTTCACTCAATTATTATATGTATATACAATTTATAAACTTTTCGCACCCGAAAAGGAAAAATAAAGCACAATTGATGGGATTTTCTTTTTGTGCTCTTGGTATAACTAAATTGTTTATTTTGCATTTCATCCGATTAAAGAATAATAAAAAATAGAAAAAGGTATATAATTGTAGTTTATATATTATCCACCACTAATTTATTAAATTTTGAGATCTTTACAAAGTGCAATTCGAGCTAACTTAATTATATATATATATATATATATATATATAATCTTTATTAAAGGCCAACAACGCTATTCGATAAATTAACTACAATTCACATTCTACAATCATTTGAAGTTTTTGTTTTGCTTTAAAAAATGTGCAAAAACGTATAGAACTATTTATTATTCAATTATAGTTGAATTTCATCGAGTTAAACTTAATTTTACAACGTGACACTAAGATTTTTTTTTTAATAGGTGAAGGTAAAACTCGAACCCGAATCTATATTGATATTTTATCATCAATAAATTAATGAGTTGTGTGTCTATTGGCTACATTAAGTTTAAGATGTGATTGTGCGAAGTTATCAAAGAACCCTTTAGTCCCCCCCTCCCCCGCCGCCCAAAAAAAAAAAAAAATCCTTTAATCACATCTTAAAAGAGTTCATTTTAAGATGTGATTGTGTGATGCGATTATACGTAAGCAAGTGCGTACGTATATGTATATGTGTGAATGAGTAAATTTGATTATTTAAAACAAAACAAAAAAATGAACCCTTTTTTTGGGGGGGGGGGGGGATAAATTAAATGGCCAAGAAATTTTGAGAAGCATCTTTCATTAATTAATGCATTATTATTATAGGGGTCCAACTCAATCACCAAAGCATGGCCTAATTGTAGGTACGAGCAAAGCGTGCAAAATGTTCAAGGTGCACCCTCCAGTGAAATGCGTTTTTATTACCAGACTATATACAACGGTAGCACATTCGATTCAAATAAGAACAAAAAACCATATAATAGTAGTTTTTAAATTTCAAATGCATGGTAAATTAGCGATCTACAATCAGCTACAATGAAGAAATTGGAAAAGAAGAGAGAAATACTGAATCGTTAGCATGCATCTGGGTCGAGCAGAGGTAGTTAATATGCCTCTGATCGATGGTTGGTGGCCCTCCAAGTCCGGTCCGTCCTATAGGTCTGCCACCCAATTTCTAGGACCTCTTCTCTTCTCTTCTCTTCTCTCCCATTAATATCGCATCGATCTGACACACCACATATGCCAATTGGTTGGTTAGTTTGAATCTCTCTCATTTTCCTTACAGCAATCATCAAAATCATTAACTTTGTTGATAATAATTGTCCTTTCAAGTCTCAGCAGTACAGAATTTGGGCCAAAAGAACATGCATGCAGCATATGTTTTGCGAATTTGGGAGGGTAGATTAATTTATGAAATTATGAGTAAAAGACACCTTTCTTCGTGTAAGCAGTCTTGTTTGAAACTATGACCCATCAAATATCAAATCATAAACCTCTTGTTGCTCAAAATGCATACATTAGTTTCAACTCACTTTGAAATTATTAATTTTAATATCACATCATAATTACCAAAATCAAATCACATGAATGGCAAAAATCTCCAACACAACACTCTAATTCAAGCTTTCAATAATTTCACTTTTTAGTTAACTTTATTTATTTATTTTTGCTCCAATATTAATGCTTGTGGATGACATCTTGCTCACAGTTCACACTCCATAAAAAAGCCCATGTATTGTGGTACCATCCGGCCCATTATCAATCAATATGATTATGTCATATCACTTTCTTGATTTCGGTAATTATCACACGTGATCATCAAATTACATTTATTAAAGTACTTATATATATTAGATAAATGAGTCTCTCTACTTATGATAGATAAATTATCAACAAAGTGTGTAATTAATGAACTTGTAATTCAATAGCGCTCTTCTAAAATATCAATTAGGTAAAGTCAGAAATTGGCACCTGCACTTACATTGATTGACTAATTTGGCACCTCCTTCGTAAAAACGATTTAAAAGGCACCTCCACTTGACTAATATGACACTTTTGACACTCGTCATTGACGCCGTCCGTCCTCCACCGTTAACTGCTGACGTGTCATGCCACGTGGTATGACACGTCGTCAACATGATGACGTGGCATGCCACGTCTGAAAAAAATATAATTAATTTTAAAAAAATCATAAAAAAATATAATTAATTTTAAAAATTCAAAAAAAATATATAATTAATTATAAAAATTCAGAAAAATGATGTAATTAATTTTAAAAATTAAGAAAATTTAATTTAATTAATTTTAAAAATTCAGAAAAATAATATAATTAATTTTAAAAATTCAGAAAAATAATATTATTAATTTTAAAAATTCAAAAAAATAATGTAATTAATTTTTAAAAAAATTAAAAATAACATAATTAATTCAAAAAATTCAAAAACTACTTTAATTAATTTTAAAAAATTAGAAAAATGATTTAATTAATTTTTAAAATCTAGAAAAATACTGTGATTAATTTTAAAAACGCAGAAATGTAATTAGTTTTCATGACTAGTGGCTGGAAACGCCGGAATTGGAGTGGGAACACCATCCCCCACTGCCGATTCGGCAAACCCAAACATAAACTAAATATGAAGATCTACCCAGCAAATTAATAATTTTCATGACCAGCGGCTGGAAAACCAAACCCGCTGGAGTTTTACAGAGGTGATTTTGACCCTCCGAATCAGACAATCCTTAAGGAGAGGAAATGACAATTTATGGGAATAGAACTAGCATTCCACTAATTAGGCTACATACTAACATTGGGGATGGTGTTCCCACTCCGATTTTGGCGCCAAATCTATTGTGGCGGTGGTGTGGTGGTGGTGCGCTAGATCTGCGACAACGGGCTTGGTTTTCCAGCCGCTGGTCATGAAAATTATTAATTTCCTAGGTAGATCTTCATATTTAGTTTATGTTTGGGTTTGCCGAATCGGCAGTGGGGGATGGTGTTCCCACTCCAATTCCGGCGTTTCCAGCCACTAGTCATGAAAACTAATTATATTTCTGCGTTTTTAAAATTAATCACAGTATTTTTCTAGATTTTTAAAATTAATTAAATTATTTTTCTAATTTTTTAAAATTAATTAAAGTATTTTTTGAATTAATTATATTATTTTTAATTTTTTAAAAAATTAATTACATTATTTTTTTGAATTTTTAAAATTAATAATATTATTTTTCTGAATTTTTAAAATTAATTATATTATTTTTTGAAAATTTAAAATTAATTAAAGTATTTTTTATAATTTTTATAATTAATTAAATTAAATTTTCTTTATTTTTAAAATTAATTACATTATTTTTCTGAATTTTTATAATTAATTATATATTTTTTTTTGAATTTTTAAAATTAATTATATTTTTAATGATTTTTTTAAAATTAATTATATTTTTTTCAGACGTGGCATGCCACGTCATTATGTTGATGACGTGTCATACCACGTGACATGACACGTCAGCAGTTAACGGTGGAGGACAGACGGCGTCAATGACGAGTGTCAAAAGTGTCATATTAGTGAAGTGGAGGTGCCTTTTAAATCGTTTTTACGAAGGAGGTGCCAAATTAGTCAATCAATACAAGTGCAGGTGCCAATTTCTGACTTTTCCCTTTTTAATTTGTTTGAGTCTCTAACTAGAGCGTTCTTGTTAATGACAAAAGAAAAAATCTCTAATTATAAGTTACGACAAGTACCATAACGTTGTAACAATACAAAAAGCTTTAAAAAGGAACACAATATGAGTTATTTCTAGTATTTTATCACTAACAGTTAATTGATGAACACAATATGAACTCGAGATTAAGTAACGGAAGTTGCTATTGATTAAAATTAATTAATTCAAGTTAATTATTATAGATCTTTTTTTCAAAAAGAATTATATATAAAAAAAAATCATACTTGTGTATGTATATATATGTCCCCACATCCATTACTCCAGTTTACCATATAGCTAGTAGCTCCAATTCTGATCTTGATACAATTAAGTTTGTTCTATGAAACAAAAGGAATTTATATATATACACACACATCACAATCTCTCAATTACTACTCTCTCTTTCCTTCTCATTCTCAAATCTCAATCTCTCTCATTCATACACACATACACATAACACATTGATTGAATTGATATTGTTTGAATGCTAATTAGTCACCGCAGTTCTTGCTCAATCTTCCGGTTTACCCTCCATAGATTCAAAAAATACTCATCTCGATCCCTGCTGGATTAGGATAAGACCCTCTCCTAATCCGTTCCAGTTTTTCAGGAATATTTCTCCTTTAATCAGATAAGAACTACAAGATTAAATCACTGAATCTCGGCCTAATTTTTCAACAATCACGTTTTTTAAATCCTTACCAAACATGGGTTCTCCTCACTTCTTCTATATCTTCTTCTTTTTCTTCTGTTGTTGATCAGTAGCTCGGTACCCACTTCACTCTTCTTTTTCCATTTTTTTTTCCCGGTACTGAAAAGTTTAGTTCTGAAACTGTTTGATGGATTGCCTGAGAGAGTTAGAAGGGAAGCAAGCTCATGATCCACTACTAATCATGAAAAAGGGTTCTTCCACTACTACTCGCCGCGTGTTCGTTCCGGGTCCTATCATCGTCGGAGCCGGCCCATCTGGGCTAGCAGTCGCGGCGTGTCTCAATCAGAAAGGTGTACCGAATATCGTGATCGAGAGATCTAATTGCATCGCATCTCTATGGCAGCTCAAGACGTATGATCGCCTCTGCCTCCACTTACCTAAGCAATTCTGCGAGCTTCCGCTCATGGGTTTTCCTGCTGAATTCCCGACGTATCCGTCTAAGGCGCAATTCATTGAATACCTGGTTGGTTATGCGGAGAAGTTTGGTGTCGAGCCGAGGTTCAACGAGTCGGTTTCGAGTGCGGAGTATGATAAAGTATTGGGGTTGTGGCGCGTGAGGACGACTAATTCAGGGGCGAAGAGCACGGAGGAGACGGAGTATGTGAGCCGGTGGTTGGTTGCGGCGACCGGAGAGAATGCGGAGGCGGTGGTGCCGGAGATTGAAGGGATGGAGGAGTTTGGTGGGGATATAAGGCATACAAGTTTGTATAGGAGTGGACAAGATTTTAGAGGGAAAAAAGTATTGGTGGTGGGGTGTGGTAATTCAGGGATGGAGGTGTGTTTGGATCTATGCCATCATAGTGCTAATCCTTCACTTGTGGTTAGAGATTCAGTAAGTATAATCAGTAACTCTTTAATCATAATCAATCATGCTAATCCTTTTCTTTTCCCTCGACTCTCTAATTTTTATTTCTTTTCCACTTTTTTCATCCATTTTTAGTTGTCTCTTTGTCCACCCTTAAAGCCAAAAGAAAGGAAACCCATTTGAAAGTTTTCTTTAAGCTTTATGTCAATTAAATTGCCAATTTCTATTTTCTTTTATTTTTATAAAAAAACAATAACCCATTTTGGATTTTGTGTTTCTAGAATGAAATATTCTTTAATTTCTATACAAGCAAAACCTAACTTTTTCTTCTTCTTCATAAAAAATGGCATCAACTTAATTAGTATTAGGAAATAATACGAAATTATCTTGGAATTTGGATAACTAAATTAAAATTTTGTGAAAAATGGACAAACATGGGTGAAAATGAACTACATCCAACTTTCTTTCTTCTAGTGGGATTTTTGGAGTCTATTGATGGCAAGGGAATTTCTTAAAACGTTTGCAACTTTCGTGCGCGGCTAGTTTTGGAAAATTAGGAATAGTGAGTTCAAGTTCCAATAGCATCATCTCCAAAGATGATTACAAGAACAAAATTTAGAGATTTACTACTACTTTCTTGGGATTCCCAAGCATGCGCAACAACAACACTAGTAAATCATACTGTAGGATCTAATTGTTGACATAATCGTTGATATAATCATGCATATCTCTTTTTTTGTGTTCGGTAAGTTAGAGTATTCAAAATGAGATTTATGAGGTGTGTGACTCATTAACCCTTTTCTTCTTGAATTAGGTCCATGTTCTACCACGAGAGATGCTAGGGAAATCGACTTTCGGGTTGTCCATGTGGTTGCTAAAGTGGCTGCCCATTCAGTTAGTGGACCGGTTCTTGCTCATTGTGTCAAGGTTGGTGCTAGGCGATACAGGTCGACTCGGATTGGACCGCCCGGATTTGGGGCCCCTTCAACTCAAGAACTTGTCTGGAAAGACACCAGTGTTAGATGTTGGTACACTAGCCAAGATCAAAAGTGGAGATATCAAGGTACTTTTCTTTTGCAAGTTGTGGGTTTGAGTTCTTTGATGGATCCTACCGTGTGCGTGAAAACATTGGTACCATGTTGCTTTATTGAATTTTCTCACCAAGTGTCGGAATGTTTCTGCCTTTTTATATAGTTACTATTTCATTTCTTTTTCTATTGTCAATAGTTTTACACGACTGATTTGATCAACCTAATTTGTCCAATGAAAAGAAATTAACCTGAAAAGTTTATAATTAAGTGCATTAGATGCAAATAACTTATCATTCAAAACCCTCTAAATTATTTAAAAGATTTAAATTCGAAACTTAGTTTCTTTTTATGTTACTAGAAGTACGTATTACTGAAGTTACAAGTTTATTAATCGCTTATGAGAATTTAATTTTGACGATAAATTGACCATGGAATATATTTGGCTTGCTTCCGATGTTGATCAATTTATTTGCATTGCGTGTAGGTATGTCCAGGAATTGAGAGGCTAAAACGACACGCCGTTGAGTTTGTCGACGGGAAAACGGAAAATTTCGACGCAATTATCTTGGCGACAGGATATAAAAGCAACGTACCATCTTGGCTAAAGGTATACTTAATTTCAATCTTTATGTTTCTCCTTTTTCTTTCTAATTTCTTGGCTCTTAAGTATGCCATATATGGTATCGTACACTTCCCCTTTTATAACGTAAAGTACTCGTAAAAGCAATGTATTGCATATATGTGCATCGATCACTATTACTTCATGTTAGGTACGAAAGGGTATTTTAGAAAAAAACACTGATTAGAGATATGGGGTTGGATTGAAATTTTGTGTCAGGAAGGAGACATGTTTTCGGAGAAGGATGGACTGCCAAGAAGGCCATTTCCGAATGGATGGAAAGGGGAGTGTGGGCTGTATGCGGTGGGGTTCACCAAACGTGGAATATTAGGTGCTTCAATGGATGCCAAAAGAATAGCTCAAGACATTGAACATTGTTGGAAATCTGATGCCAAACATAGCATACCGTTTTGCACTTCTACTAGGTCACTCTAATTTTCCCCAACCTAAATTCCTTTTTTTAAATTTTTTTTAAATTTCCTCTCATGCTGAGAGATTTTGGATGAAGAAAAAAAGAAGGAAAAAAAATATAAAAAATAGGTCATTGTAGGGTTTTATTTATTTATTTGATGGTACCAATTGAGAAGATGTTGGTTCCATAGTTAGGTTTTCTCCTCCAATAGCTGATTTTTGTTCAAAGGAAGAAGAAGAAGAAGAAGAAGAAGAAGAAGAAGAAGAAGAAGTTGAGAGTGAAAGGAAGGTGTATGTTATGTTTTGTGGGGGACCTCTTTGTACATTCCATTTTTTCTCTAATTAGGTATGACTTTCTACAGAGGGAAAAGAGAGTGGTAGATTTGGTATTTGCTTTGTTAGGTCCTAATTAATTATTGTGTTTATTAATTTTTATTTTTATTTTAGTTGGCATTTTGGGTTTGAGTTGATGATGATGATCAAGGTTAAGCTAGCTCTAGCTATAGAGTTTAACATTCAGATTTCAGAGAACTGATGGCTTTCTTAATCAAATTCTTAATTATCGCCAGATACTATTGTGATATCATCACTTTTTTCTGTCTTTTAAGATATTTCACTCTGCCAAAGTGCTAATTAATCATTTCTCCAGATTTGTGGAGTTCTGGAAACTTTATTTGCCACTCAAAATCATGATTTCATTTGCAGTACTTTACACTATATTGGACCACATCTTTTCATCAGTAATTGCATATGATGATCATTCAAAAAATCCACCGGAATCTTATTAAATGAAGAATCACAAAAGAAAGAAACTAACACCACGTAAGTCCGCGTAGATCAATCTAGTTTAACCAAAAGTTTTATGTTCGAATTTTGAGTATTCGGATGCGCATTTTAGCAGCAGTATAGCCCGTTTCGAATCTTTGATGAGAAATTAGTGAAGTAGGTAACTTAAGATAGGGAAGCAGGGATTATACTCTTGGAATCTTCTTAGTCTCTAAAGCATGCATATATATGTCCCAGCCGTACGGGTCAATGGTGATTGGTGACACCTTTTTTAAAAAATAGGAAAAAAGAAAATGAAAATATTGGGTACTACTCCTTCCGTCAATTAATACCTGACGCGGACCCACGAATCATGAATTTTAAGAGTAAGTGAGCCCGCGTCAGTTTTTAATATTATAAAAATGAAAAAGTTATTTTTGTCAAGAACCCACGCGTCAGTTTTAATATTAAACAATTGAAAAAGTTGCTTTTATTAAAATCTCACGCGTCAGTTTTAATATTAAAAAAAATAAAAATAATTATTTTTGTCAGGGATCCGCGTCGATTTTTATATTAAACAATTAAAAAAGTTATTTTTGTGAGGAACTCACTTGTTAGAAATAATATTAAAAAAATGAAAAATGACAAACAACGAAGGCGTCAAATAAACATAAATATTAATTTTTGAGCTAAAACATCAATTATGGGAGAGAGTACTATTTATCAACTTTAAAAAGTAGTATAGTGTATTGATGCATTCTCTCCCCTGCAATGGTTAAAATATCTCTATAAAGAATTTTTTTTTAAATCAAAATATTGAATCTAGCTTGTTGAAAATTCGTTTATAAAAAAAAGCTTGTTGAAATTTTTCTCATGAAGTAATTATCTCATCCGTAATAATCGCTTGGTTGAAAAACCAGTATCGCAAAGCTACTGTGCGTTGAATTATACTCCCTCTGGTTCACAATAAATGTCTTCCTCGCATCCCAATATTCAGTAGGTAACGCATATCGAGAAGGCCTGATGAGATACTATTTGACCCCAAAAAAATTCGATTTTTTTTGTGAACGTACGTTAATCCTTAACGTACTTCCCAGAAAAAATTTGGGGCAAAATTGTCTCAAATAGTGAGTCTACCGGCCCTTTTAAGATACGTGCCGAAATAGTAAAAGCAAATGCTAAAACGACGTTTGTTTCGGACCGGAGGGAGTATATGAAGGCTCTGTGCTCGTGCATCGAACCTATGGATCCTTTCATTTCTTGACCTTTGGGCTTAGTTCCCGCAAGTGTTGCGTTGTTCATCTGTTGCGTACGTACTCATTATTGTGGAATCCAAACGTTAAAAATTATCTTTTTTTGAATAATAAATAAAAGTGTCAAAATCATTAATATCAATTTCATAAATATATGTAATTAGTACTATTCCTATAATTAATTAGTACATCTAAAACACCGGATTGGTGAAACATGTTTTTGCTAACACAAATAAATAAGTTTGTTTAGCATTGCTTTTTGTTATTTCTTACCACTGAGTTTAATATTGATCAAAACTATTTCTGATGAGTATAATTTTAATAATTTTAATCGTTAAATTTATGGTGAAAAAAATGGAGAAAACAATCACGAACAAACCCTTATTTCCTCAAGTTGTAACTTTACGGGCATGGTGTGATTTTTATTTGCATGCATGAATGTGTATGTTCGTGATATGTGCTATGCTTCTGGAGTGAGCTTGACAATACAGAATTATTGAACAAATGGAAGGAAGGCAGGCGTTAGTTAGGATTTTAAAGATTGTAGGTGTTGGGGTTTATTCCGACCGCATTGGCTTAGAGACTTGGTCATGAATCCAGCACTAACAAAAAGTTAAATGTTGGGTGGAGACATATGGATTTGTACAATTTATTCAATCTAATCAGAAACAGTACTCCCCCTTCCTAAAGAGTTAAGATTTTCACGGGAAAAGTGAATAACGTTTTGATCTGATATAATTGATTAAGATCTTCAGTTAACGAGTTATTAGTCCAAAAAAAGTTAAATGTTAATTAATTGTGTTTCGATTTCATTGATCTGATTATATATATATATATATCGATTCATAATTCAGGGAATCGATTCACTGATCAAGAATTCAATCTGTATTTTATAATTATTTTGGAGAGAATGCAAATGATAACTCTAAAATTGCAAAAAAAAAAAGAGTCTTATAATGTGAAAAATATCATGGTCCCATGTATATGAGTGGAATCTTGGGCAAGGACGTTACGATCCCAACGACAATCATGAGAGACAGGGTAATATCAACATCAAGTGCCATTACACAAAAATAAACACTGCATTTCTATTTAAAGGCCAGCAACAGGGTTTCGGCAAGTAGTTCGTATGGCCCATGAAAATCCAATTCCCTATCTTACTTGGGCCCCTTTGGGCCTTTATTACTATATCTAACTCTCGTCTAATTTCACCCCCCTATGTAATTGTGTATTGAGAGGGAGTTTTTTCAACTTCATTTGAATTGGATTTTTTTTTTTTTATTTTATCTTTTCAATATAGAAATACTCAACTTTCTTATAAAATTATATAGAATTTTAGGGCTATGACATACAGTTTATATATTAATTTTATGATATATAAGTCGAACTCTAATTAAATTCGAGTACGTAATCCTCGAAATTATAAACTCTTGCCCTTCTACAATGCGATTTCCTGCTCAGGTCTGGAAAACATATTGTACTCTTTTTTTCAGTGACAGTGATATGATTTAAGATGCCACTTTGGCTAAAGCGAAAGTCGTAATGCATTGTATTACTTCACCTTTCATTATTACCTTATAGCTTAATTTGGAAACCAAATACATTTTAGATATGGAAAAAAAGAAGATGGAGAAAAGATTCTCAGACAAGTGCTTTGAATCTTAACCGCAACATAAAGTTGGTAAACCGGTTCAGTTGTCCCATACCATGCATGTAAACAAATTAATTAACCTTTGGTAAACTTACCATTTTTTTGTATATCATATAAAAATATACTCAAATAATAAATAAAAATACTCCCAACCAACTAAGGAAATATAATAAAAAAAATATGCATTAATAATTGATTTAGTAAGTTTTATACTTATAATAGTGTTTTAATGATGGAAGGCTCCATCCATGCATTTAGAATAAAAGGAAATCACAAACTTACCAAAACTTAAACATTTCAATTTCAAAACACGTTTAAAGAGATTTCGTCGATTTCTCTAAGCTCGAGCCGACAAGAACTCTAAAAGACAGCAATTGTCTTTTTCATAAATTTTAATACAGTTACATACTTAGGGTTTGAAATCACAATTTTTATTTTTTCATGAGCTGTGGTGGTCCTTCCTTGAGGTGCATACCATCCACAAACTCATGATAGGTTTTACTTTCAAACTTGGTTTCAGGTACGTACACATGGCGCACATGCCCTCCCATCAGGACCATCCAATATGTTTGGGCCCAATCTAAAAGGGCTTTTATTATGCTTTGTGGTCCAGCTCCAACCCAAGAAAAAGAAAGAAAAAAGAAAATTGATTATTCTACTCCCAAGTCCTAACGGTTTGATATCTACGTCTTTCAGCAATTGGATATCCAGGCTTTTTAATTGAAACGTCCATTTCAGATCAGACGGTAGGTGTTATTTGTCAACGAAAATAGTCACACATCAATACAGTCGACCTAAAGCATGGATCGAATGATCAGGATTTGTCCTAATCACGATCGATCATTCTTTAGAAACAACTCCCGTCACATCGAATTTCATATAATTAATTAATTAATTAACCACAAGCCGGGAATAAAGACACGTGTCACGGCGTGGAGTGTCGTGAATTACTTTTTTCAAGTCTAGAAAAAGAGAGAACAACGAAAACAATACACTACTCTATTGCGTTGTGTTGATCAATGAAAGCAATGAGTTATTTTTTAGTCAGAGTTCGGATTTAAACATAAGTTTGAGTAATTTTAATATTAATAAGACGACTAATAAACGCAATGAAAGTAATAAACTTTTTTACCGTTAAAAAAAATGCAGGGTTTGTGCTCGAATCCTATTTTTAATCATCGTAACGTGGTCGCAAATGGAGTGAGCGTGTGTATACATATATGCTCAATATCGATCTCCACTTCCAAATTCCCCACGAAATTAGAACCTCGCAATAACATGAGAATGACATACACATTCAAACACATATACTCTTAAATTAATTAACAATTTAATTATAATTAATGACATAGGATCATGTACGTGTGATTGAAATATTTTCAAATACACCAATCATATCATTTACCGATCTATACTGGACATTGAAATAGTTCCCCGTCCTTTTTTTTTTTGAGAACTTACTATGTATGCAAATTGTAGTAATATTTTTTATCTTTTTTGGTAAGTTTTGAGTTCTTTTTAAACAGGAGATTAATTAGGTATGTTGTGCAGAAAATTAGTTACCTATATATACGTGTCTTCACAAAGTGCACTTAATTAACCTTTTCTCATTGGCTGAATAGCAGATATGCCATGTAATGCACCCAAAAGTGAAAAGCTCCTCTTTTCTTCACTTTTGGGGACCGCCACTGTACTCCCTCCTAGCTATAGCTAGCCAAGTCCCCTCTTTTTAGACTTAGCTAGGTGTCTTAGTCTGCAATATATTTGTGAGACAGCTAGTGCACGAGAGGGATCTGGTTGCTTGATCCAAAAGACCAGGGCATGCGAGCATATGTGCTTATAGTGATGAAAACTTCCAAAGTTTCAAAACCCACTCGTTCATCGCTTTTTGCACCCCCTTTTCTTCCCCTTTTCAGCTTTTGGAGGAATCTAGGTTATGTATTGGTTATCTTTTTGCGTGGTATATTTCTCCAAATTTTCTTTATTTGCAATAGAGATCGATTCTGAATCTAAATTGATACTTTATCATGAGCATAGAAAAATATCTGCCTCGTTGCGTTTTCTCCATTTCAACAAACTGCTCATGAGGTCTACTACTTGCAATTGTGTTTCTCCATTTGAATCCACCATCTTCCTTTGCCACTATTTAACCCTCTCTTTTTGTTTGCCATGTCAATTCTCTCTTGAGTGTTTTTGTGCAAAGATTCTTCCACTATCACACAAGATAAAAGATGCTCCCCCGATCTCCATGATCATAAAGAAGTAGTTGGTGAGAGTTCAAACGATCGATGGCTGTATATAAAACAACAAAACTTGTGCTCTCAAGGGCGGGCACACTAAACTTATTCCTAGTGTTATCGGTCTAAAATATCGTGGAATGGTCCATATATAGCTCTACCTTTTTTATGTTTATGTACACGTTGCATGTTTCATAATCTTGAATAGGAAAGGAAATATTAGAAATTACTACTTTTCGAGTATAATGTCAGTCTTCGCTCACGTAAGGAGTGATAAACTGATCTTTACGATGTTTTTTTTTAAGAAACGAGATTAATATGCTATATTACTAATTGATAGTTTATGAATCAATTTATCTATCTTTTTCTTTAGAAACTATTTTTATTATCTAATAACCTACAACTTACAACTTACATTAATATATATTTTAAAAAATATATGGAAGAAAGCAAAAAGGCATATTTAATGTGTGTTTAGGGACATAATGTAAGATTATATTATTAACAACCACTAATTATTATTATTAAATCATCTAAGCTGAAAAATAATCTTAATAAAAAAACACATTTTTACTAAGCATGCAAGAATTTCTTCATTCCATTTCTTTTTGTCCTCACTTCTTCAGCATGCAAAGCGTTCACCCAACACTGGATGGTTAAAATGGGCCTCGACCTTAGGAACTCGAACTATCTAGTTTATGCTTGGAGGCCCATAGTAGCCCACTTAAATATAAACTCTGGCCCAACTTCCACCTTCATAAAACCCTACCTCTGTTACTATATAAAATACTTCAACCTTCTTCTCCCTCGACTTTTCTCCGCGGAAGCTCAGCCCCAAATCGGAAGCCGTATTCAGCCAAAGTAGAAATGGTACTTCTTCTACCACTCTCAACATCACCGTCGTCTTTACCTATTGGGCAGCGGTTTTGATGATCGGTGATAACTAAGTGGTTTATGTTTGTTTTCAGGGGAAAGGAACAGGCAGCTTTGGTAAGAGGAGGAACAAGACCCATACACTCTGCGTCCGATGTGGCCGCCGGAGTTTCCATCTCCAGAAGAGCCGATGCTCCGCCTGCGCTTATCCTGCAGCCCGCCTCAGAAAGTGTAAGTTCAATTTTCCACATATCGCTGCTCCATCTTCTCTAGATCCAATGACATTTTAGGCCATTCAGTTGGTAGTCAAATTCGAGTAGTGTACTACTGCTCTGATTTTGAAAATCTTATGATTTCTGATCAGATAACTGGAGTGAGAAGGCGATTCGCCGAAAGACCACTGGAACTGGGCGAATGAGGTATCTCCGCCATGTGCCACGCAGGTTCAAGAGCAACTTCAGAGAAGGTATATAGTAATTTCTGGTTTCCATCGTTTTGATTGATTGTTTTATTTGTAATTCAATTTTTTTTTGGTTTTTGATTGGCTTAGGTACACAAGCTACACCAAGGAGCAAGGGAGCTGCGGCTGCATCTGCCTAAGGAATTAGGAGGCCGTTGTGTTTAGGTTTTGGTGTTTCTATAATTGCAAATGAGAATTTTTGGTCATTGTTCAATGGATGCTGCTGCTTATTATCATTTTGAGAGTTGTTTTTGATATGAAGTTTTATGGTAATTTGCTGGTATGTCACGGTTATTGAAGTAAACTACCTTTTTTCTTCAGCTTGAATCGATAATTGACCATAATTGTGATGTTTAATTGCCCTTGATATCCATTGTCTTGTGTTGCTATCAAAAATTTCTTGTTTTTGCGTTGCATTGCTTTTGATATTGGATGGAAGTGTATTCAATTGTAGTTTCAAACTTTAACTAGTGTTTGATCATATTAATCGGATTATGAATGTGACTTGTGCTGTAAGTTTGTAATGCCCAGATTTCTGTAACTCTTGTCATGTGTATCTGTTATCCATCAAAACCTCCAAGTCTTGTGCCGTTTGGTCGATTCCATTAAGTCTTAAATACTCGATATTAACGTTGTTGATGGAGGTCCTTTCTAATAAGAGTCGCAATTCGGTGATAAGAGTGGTTCTTTTTTCTTTCTTTGCGCAAGAAATGATCTGAAATTGCTCTCTACAGGCAAAAATGTAAAGCGCATTTCTTGATTTTATTGGAAGATTCGATTAGTTATAATTTTTGCCACTGTTTTACAAAATAGAAATCGTTCACTGTAGTTACGTCCAAAAAAGATGCATAAGGCAAACTAATATCAATCAACTAATTCTACCCCTCCAAATAAGCAAATTCTACACAATGCAGCAAAAAAATGTCCAAATGTTACAAGTGAAATAGATAGCGCATCTATCTGTTTGGGAATCTGGGTGGAGTATGGGGGGTGCAAGGACTGGCTCAAGCTCGAATGTATCTGTATCGGGAAATAAACTTCTCAAGTCAAATGAAAGGCAAATGATTCTAAGTCACATTTTTTTATCTATTGCACAAAATTGGAACTTTGTTGCCTTTCCCATACTAGTGGTAGTTCCACAAAATGTTACAGAAAGACAAACCAAAGGGCATGGTAAGATAACACATCCATGTCTCAGTGTTTGAGCCAGTAGTTTCGCAGCTGAGCCATATGCAGTAGTATTTCATCACGACCTTGGTTGGTGACACTGCTCGTCATAATCCATGGGGGTGTTGACTGGAAGAAGCCACGTATCAGCTCTGTAAATTCATTCACATTCTCTTCAGGCCTTTTCCCTCCATTCTTTTTCTTTTTCCTCTTGTCACATTTGGTGAAAACTAATGTCATGGGAATCTGAAAGACATGTTACCTCTATACATCATTCCATTAATCCAACCACAATTCTGACAAATGATAAAAATGGTCTAAAAAGAAGATTCCTATTTGTGAAAACGTAAACCTAGAATATCCTAACTCAAATGCCCCATGTGCTAATAATCCCGGAAGCCTGAAGAGCTCAGGAAAGAAGAGACGATAGTGAAAAAGAAGCTAACAACTGTCATCACACAAAATGTATTTAGGTTAAGATTTTACCTGATTCTCACCCAGCCAACTGGCATATTCTAGGTCAATTTTCTTTACAGGAATACTAGCATCTACAAGAAGAAACACTGAGACTAATGTTGAACGGTTGAGAAAATAGTCTCTGGTGAACTTGTTCCAATCTGTTCGAAGGTCTTGGGGTGCAGATGCATACCTGGTCCACGAAGAAACAAATGTAACACAGGTAGAATTGAGTTCTAAATTCTAGTTGAAGAGACATGGAGTTCTAATAAGTGGTTTAACTTAATTACTATAGAAGTTCACAATATTGCACCCTACAAAGACTTCATCGTGAAACTTGTTATTTAGTAGCATAATTCAATACAGAAACTTGAGATCAAGTTTTCTTCACCTAACTTTGTAGTGATTCAGTGCCAAGTTAAAGTACACAGTCAATGATATTAAAGTGAATTTTTTAAGGAATATGAAGCAGAACACAGATAGCATATACATATAACAATCAAACCTATACATCCTCTGGCATAGACAAACCTCATTCCAATCTCATTGGTGCATTATTTTTTAGAACATAATGACACAAATCATGCCGTCTATAACTGAACGAATTAGGTCAATCAACACCACGTCTCAAAAAAATACACACTTATCGGCATAGATCAATGCGTTATTGCATGCATCTCAACTTCATAGGTGGTCAAATCTCCACCTACTTCTACTCGGGGATGAAGAATAGAATTGAAATCCAAAAACTAATGCCTACTGAAATGACATATCACTACTCTGACCAGGTTTCTTAGAAAATCCAATTGACCACCACAAGATAAAAAATCCTAATCGAACAAATGCACCGTGCAGAACTCAAGCGTTAAATTGTCAGAACATACCCGTATCCAGGTAAATCCACCAGGAACCAGCTATCATTAACACGGAAATGGTTGATGCACTGCGTTTTCCCTTCAAAAAGAGCAAAAAATAAAACATATTAGAGTAAAAGATTACAGTACTGCTTCCTAAAAAACGGTTATTATCTTTCAATCGCGCACAGTTGAGCTAATAAAACTAACCAGGTTTCTTAGAAGTAAGCGCGAGCTTCTTTCTTCTCACTATAGAATTCAGAAGCGAAGATTTCCCCACATTAGACCTCCCGACAAGAGCAAATTCCGGAAACCCATCCGCTGGACAGTCCTCCGTCTTGACGCTACTCTTCACAAAATCGGCCTGAACCACCTGCGCATCTCTCGCGTACTTACTCAACACTATATTCGAACCTCTCAAGATTCTCGTCCTCAAATTAGCATCGTCAAGGGACACGTCGGTTTCCGGCGGGACGAAGAGCTTGTCGAGTGAAATTTGGAGCTGGGCCTCTTCCTCGGATGCAAGAGATGCATCGGAAACGAGAGAAATGGGTATGGGTTCGGCGGCGGAGACGGCGGATTTGGGCTTGTTGAGAGTACGGAATGAGAGGTTTGGAATTAGGTTGAAGCTGAAATGAGTGTAGAGAGATGACGGTGGACGGTGGGTCAAAATGGATAAGTGTAGTTTTGGAAGATGAGCTATAACCATTTTTCTTGCCTCTTTACTATTTTCAGCAAAGAAGCGCCATGAAAATGAAAATGAAAATGAAAAGTGAGTGAACGGAAGAAAGCGAGAAGTTAAACCCAGCACATTCCTAGCCGACGTCGTTTGTAGTCGGAAACAGGTTGCCTTGTCTTACATCAAACGCGGCGTTTAGCTATAGATTAAATGTAAGCTACATAACAACCCTAAATGTTATAGAAGTATTCACTTCGGTGCTTGTAGTCTTAAAACATCAAACATAAGTCCTATAATTTTCTAAATATTACAATTATAAATCTTATAGTAATTACAAAATAAAAAAATGAAAACAAAATCATGAAAATTTGAGTAAAAATGCAGCAAATATAGAAGAGCCTTCATTACTCAAAATTTGAAGAAATTATTAATAAGAAGATTTGAAAACATTTTTAAAAAAAATTAAAAACTTGCAAAATTAATTTAGAGTATTTTAGATTAATTTTTTTACTATTTTTTGGCCCTACTGTATATATTTTTAATTTTTTTACCATTTTATATAATTTTTAAACTATAAAAAATATTAAAATTGCAATTCTTACTGAACAATATGTTATATACATTGCAAGTTTCAAAACAACAGTGGCTGTAATGAAAGATTTTGTAAAATTTAATGTTTATTGTGTAGTTTTTCCTAGATTAAAACCAATCAAACACATCCACCTCAGCACGAACACGAAACACGTTGACGGCCGCGCAACTCCTCCTCCCTCCCGTCACCAGTCTCTCTTCCACCACCACCACCACCAAACTCTGCCATTAGCTTCCTCTATCATTTCTCCCAACTGAAATTCCTGCTACTAGATCCCTCTACGTAACGGTGATCTCATCGTACGACGTCTTAGGGGACCCATGGCTCCTCCAGCTCAGTCCCATCGATCTTCCTCACCGTCGCAACCCTCCGGGTAAGTCTATCATCTTAACTAATTTTCCTATTAACTGTTAGTCTGTGTTTGAATTCGCCACGTGATTCACGTTTTCGGTGTTTGATTCCATCGCAGGAAAGGCGAAGTGTCTGATTTGAAAACACAGCTCCGTCAGCTTGCCGGGAGCCGAACTCCTGGTGTTGACGATGCGAAGCGAGAACTCTACAAGAAAGTTATCTCTTGCATGACAATCGGCGTTGATGTCTCGTCTGTCTTCGGCGAGATGGTCATGTGCTCCGCCACTTCAGACATTGTGTTGAAAAAAATGTGTTATCTCTACGTTGGTAATTATGCTAAGGGAAATCCTGATTTGGCGTTATTGACGATTAATTTCCTCCAACGGGATTGCAAAGATGAGGATCCAATGATTCGCGGCTTGGCGCTTAGGAGTTTGTGCTCGTTACGTGTGGCGAACCTAGTGGAGTATTTGGTCGGACCGTTGGCTTCTGGACTGAAAGATGCTAATAGTTATGTGAGGATCGTGGCAGTTATGGGAGTCCTTAAATTGTATCATATCTCGGCTTCAACTTGTGTTGATGCTGATTTCCTAGCTACGCTAAAGCATTTGATGCTTAATGATCCAGATAAACAGGTGATTGTCGTTTGGATTCTGTATTTTGTGATTTTAGGCACTCAGTGTAGTGATTGATGGGTTTGGTTTTGGGTTTTTGGTAGGTTGTTGCGAATTGCTTATCTGCATTGCAAGAGATTTGGAGCTCCGAAGCAAGTACTTCGGAGGAAGCTTCAAGGGAGATGGAAGCTTTGCTTAGTAAGCCGATTGTATATCACCTTTTGAATAGGTATGTTCTATGTCTTGCCATGACTTGTAAAGTAGTAAGTTTTACTTGCAGGTCTCATCTTCTTTATGATGAAAGTGTTATTTAGCTGTTTATTATGGCATATTGGTTAAACTTGTGTCCTTATTTTATGCTCTTACTTGCAGGATTAAGGAGTTTAATGAATGGGCTCAATGCCTTGTGCTCGAATTGGCTGCTAAATATGTACCCTCAGACAGTAATGAGATATTTGACATTATGAATCTTCTTGAAGATAGACTTCAACATGCAAATGGTGCTGTTGTGTTAGCAACAACCAAGTTGTTTTTACATTTGACACTCTCTATGGCTGATGTACATCAACAGGTACTAATTATTGGTTTATCAAACAGCATGTCTATTTAATTGTAATGTCTCAGCAACGTCCCTTGTGAAGATGTATCAGTGAATGTTCATTATGAGTTAATATTATTTTTTGTTGGATAGGTATATGAACGTATTAAAGCCCCTCTGCTTACCCTAGTGAGTTCTGGAAGTCCAGAGCAATCGTATGCAGTCTTAAGCCACCTGCATCTCTTGGTGATGCGTGCTCCGTACATATTCTCTTCAGACTACAAACACTTTTATTGTCAGTACAATGAACCATCTTATGTGAAGAAGTTGAAGCTTGAAATGTTGACTGCAGTTGCAAATGAGAGCAATACTTATGAAATTGGTGAGTATAACAGCTTCATAGTTTATTTTTCTAAGGCCACTCTTGGAAAAATTGACATGAGCATGTCTGCATTATTGCGACTAATGTTATTATATTGTTTGAGGCAATTTCAGTGACAGAATTGTGTGAATATGCTGCCAATGTTGATATCCCTATTGCAAGAGAGTCGATTCGAGCTGTTGGGAAAATTGCTCTACAGCAGTATGATGTGAATGCTATAGTGGACAGGCTTCTTCAGTTTCTGGAGATGGAAAAGGACTATGTGACTGCTGAAGCTCTGGTATTAACACATCTTCACTTTCAAATGTTCAGTTACCGTGAGCACACTGTTTTCTTTGTTTAATTTATCTATATAAGCTGCAGGATTGACAAGTTTTGACATTGTCTCTACAGGTTCTTGTTAAAGATCTACTGAGGAAATATCCTCAGTGGAGTCATGATTGCATTGCAGTTGTTGGGAATATTAGCAGTAACAATATTCAAGAACCTAAGGCCAAAGCAGCTCTTATATGGATGCTAGGGGAATATTCCCAGGACATGACTGATGCTCCCTATATACTAGAGAGTTTAACTGAGAATTGGGACGAAGAACATTCAGCTGAGGTAATCCTACCTCTTTAATTCCGCTATCACTTCTTCCACACCTTTATTGGTTGTCCTTTTGCACAACTTGTTATCTCTGGCATGGAATATATAAACAACATAGGAAATTTTGATATGAGGGTTGTGACCTTGGTTTGTGACTGATCATTAACTATTTGAGTTTATCACATTGAGCAGGTTCGTTTACATCTTCTCACAGCAGTGATGAAGTGCTTTTTTAAGAGGCCTCCGGAGACACAAAAAGCATTAGGGGCAGCTTTGGCCGCAGGGAGTTCTGATTTTCACCAGGTGTGGGTTGACTTCTATTGTCTCCGGGACTGATGACTAAAAAATGTTTGTCTAACTTTTTCGTAATGTTTTTGACATGAATTTTCGATTGAATTTTCTACTCTGCAGGATGTTCATGACAGGGCCTTGTTCTACTATAGACTATTGCAACACAATGTGTCAGTTGCTGAGCGTATTGTAAACCCACCAAAGCAAGCTGTTTCTGTCTTCGCTGATACTCAGAACAGTGAAGTCAAAGATCGCATTTTTGATGAATTTAACAGCCTCTCTGTTGTGTACCAGAAGGTAAACATCTTTCTTCCCATGGGAGCAGGCTGTAATTATTTAACTAGTTCTCAAGTTCTTGCTGTGAAAATTAAAATAGAAAAATAGAAAAATAACTTGGATATGTGTGTGAAAGAGTGGGTGGAGGGGGGGGGGGGGGGGGGGTGGTGCTGGTGGAAGAATGAACTAGTGATTGGTCATGACTTCTCATGCAGATGTGCTCTAGTGCTTTAAGAACTATTTAACCAGTATTTAGAGTCTCTTTTGTGCATAACGAACCATCTCTGATACAATCTAGTTCCTCTGATACTCTGTCCCCAAGTTTCTGAAATGTTAATGCATTCACTCACTTTTCTGATTTCCCTCCTTGATATTTCAGTGCTAATTTGCAATACATCGAGAGCTGCCCTTTTGAAATCATTCAACTGTTTCTCTAAACGTGGAATTGTAATCTTGCAGCCATCTTATATGTTCACCGATAAGGAACACCGAGGACCATTTGAGTTTTCCGATGAGGTTGGTAATCTGTCTATTGGGGCAGAACCTGCAAATGAAGTTGTTCCAGCACATAGGGTTGAGGCAAATGACAAGGATCTGCTTCTAGGTACTTCAGAGAAGGAAGAAACTAGAGTTGCCAGTAACAATGGTTCTGCATACGATGCTCCTTTATATGACACTTCTTCATTGTCTGGTTCTCATACACAAGTACAATCAGGGTCAGGAATTCCACAGGCTAGCCTGGCCATTGACGATCTGCTTGGTCTAGGTCTACCAGCAGCACCTGCCCCCACACCTTCCCCTTCACCTCCTCCTTTGAAGCTTAATCCAAGAGCTGCACTTGATCCTGGCGCTTTTCAGCAGAAATGGCGCCAGCTACCGGTTGCTATATCACAGGTCTGCCTTTTAATCCAGCTTTTTTTACTCTCAAGCTTCGAGAACTATATTTTGTCATCACTGCTTATGAATACAAGTTTTATCCGTCTCAGGAGCATTCTCTAGGTCCACAAGGTGCTGCGGCATTGACATCACCTCAGGCCCTCCTACAGCACATGCAAGCCAATTCAATCCAGTGCATTGCATCCGGTGGTCAACCACCTAACTTCAAGTTCTTCTTCTTTGCCCAAAAAGCAGAAGAATCTTCTACTTTTCTTGTAGAGTGTAAAGTTAACACTTCAACAGCTAAAGCTCAAATTAATATCAAAGCCGACGATCAGAGTGCATCCCAGGCATTCTCAAGTTTGTTTGAATCGGCCTTGTCCAAGTTCGGTCCATGAGGACGACGAGTGTGGTTCCAATTCAGGTCTCAGAGTTACTTTTTTTTCTTCAGTTGCCTCTGTAAGGAAGAAATGAAAGTGAAAAATAAAACAACCCAGAAAAAAAAAAGGTTTCTGTTTTGCAGTTTGTAGATGAGGGCATAGCGAGTTTCAAACCTGTTTTTTCCTTCTTCTTTTTTTTTTTTGTTTTGTTATTTTCTAAATCTCCCAACTCAACCTACTCTCAAAACCGAACTTTGTATTAGTTTTTACTTTTTATTATTAGGTACTGTAATTTTTATGAATGTTTGCGGTCACTATTTCTTGTATGTGTGTTTTTGACACAATTAGCAGGTAAATTATCTGTTGGCCATCATCTAGTGCTAACTTAGAAACGCTACGTCGTTGGAAGGACACTTTATTTTGCGTATAAGACCTTTGAGGTCATATCAACCAAACAGCACACCCCGGATTGACGACATGTTAATTCTTTACCAGACGACCTGTCATTAGCCAGTAATTGCGGATAAGCCCCTCTATTTCGAAACCGTAGTGCCAACCTATAAACGACAAGTCGTTGACATCACCCGCTTTATTATCTTACAAGCGACATGTCGGGTGCATTTGACATACATGTCAGTTGATAGAAACGATCGAGTGACGACAAGCAAACACAGCATCAAACATGGCGTCGTCGTCATCGGCGAGGAGGATCATCTCCTCACTACCAGTAGTACTACCATCCCTAAAGAAACGACACCGCTCCTTCTGCCACTCTACTTCTAATCATCCTCTACTCAGCAAACTACTGCAGTCACCTACCTCTCAAATCAAGGCCACGCTTGATTCAAATGACACTTTTACCCTCACAACACCCCAATTTCCCTGGAATACCATCATCTCCACGCTTAGCTCGTCCTCTCCTGCAAAAGCTCACCAGGTAACTTCAATTCCTCTGCTTTCCTTTCCTGTATCTACAGCATCGGGATATTTTTATTGACCCAATTTTCATTTATTTGTTTATTTATTTGGTTGGTCAGGTGTTAGAATGGAGATTAGAGAGACTGATTAAAGATAATAATGACACAAATCATGCCGATTACTCTAATCTAATCTCTCTATGTTCAAAGATTCATGATGTTTCACTTGGGATTCGCGTTTTTCATTCCATGGAGGCTAATGGGATTAAACCCACCACTTCCATTTTCAATTCTCTTATCCGTGTTTGCTTGTCATCCAATGATGTAATGACTGCAATTAGTTTGTTTGAGATAATGGAGAGCTCTGATTGTGAAACCTACGACGTTTTTGTGTCTGGGTTTTCGAGTTTGAGAAATCTGGATAAAATGAAAGCATGGTTTGCTGCGAAAATAGTTGCTGGGTTCAATCCTAGTGTCGAAAATTACGAGGCTGTTATTTCTGGGTGTGTTAAAATAAGGGACTTTGCTGGTGCCGATAGGTTTTACGAAGAGATGGAGTCTGTTGGGGTTTTGCCTAGTTTGTTTGTTCTTGAAAATGTGGTTGAAGGGTTTTGTAGACGGAGGGATTGCGATCGAGTTAAGGAGGTTTTGAGGTTCGCGGCGGAGTGTGGGTTCGAGATCACTAAAGTTATGATCGAGAATGTCGAGATCCTATGTCGCGAGCTTCGGAGAGTGGAGGAGATGGAGGAGTTGCTTCAAATGTTGGTGGTGGAGTTCGATCAATGCGGCGGTGAAGCATTGTCGGAGCTGTATTCTGGGATTATAAGGTTGTACGCGATGCTGGATCGATTGGATGATGTTGAGTACTCCGTGGGGAGGATGATGAGTCAAGGGATGGCGTTTAGGAGTTCCGATGATGTTGAGAAGGTGATTTCTTTGTATTTCAGGCAGGAAGCTTATGACAGATTAGACATGTTTTTGGAACATATTAAGAGTTCTTACAAGATCACAAGATCAACGTATGATTTGTTAGTTTCTGGGTATCGTCGAGCTGGATTGGTGGAGAAAATTGATTTGGTGATCAAAGACATGAACTTGGCTGGATTGTAGTAGTAGCTTTTTCAGGTTTAATTTTATTTATAAAAAAAATATTATGTTGTTCAAGCGGGGTTTTTTCTTTTCTGTTAGTCCATCGGTGGCAAAATACCAGCGAAAAATTAAATCCGAGTCTCACCTCGTTTTTTCTCTTGAAAGTGCGAAAATATCCCTGTCATATTGCTAGCTGCAACTCACAAGTCAGTAATGTATTATAAAGGGAAAAGCCATTTGTATTCGCATTTTTCACAAAATGCAGGGTTCTAAAGCAACAATTGGTGGTCAAAACTGGTTGATTGTCTTTCACAGACTTCTAAATTGTAATACTAGAGGAAATCTAGCTATTCTAATACAGTGTAAAATCTGAAATCTGCCTAACATCGTCTATTGAATATTGTGAATAGGGTTTGAAAAATAATAATAATCCGTGAGCTCCTTCCTAGTTGAGGTTAACTTCCAAGTTGTGATTCCCTTTTCTCTGCAAGTAAATCCACTATGATCAACAAAAGCCTAGAATGAAACATGAGGGAGTATGCTACAAACTACAAAAAGCAAAAAAAATTATCCACCTTCGCCTTTTCGATCCTGCGTCGACAGAAAAGAATTAAACCACTCCTTCCAGGGAGCATCCTGTTGTTGCTCGAGCCATGACAGAAAACAGCTATCCAGCAAGCAGAAGACGTTGACATAAAGGAGTTGATACCTCACTGGAACAAATCGGAAATTCGCAACTTGAACAATTGGCCATATACCTCCTTCCAAAATCAAAGCCGGGAGAAAATCCCTCCGCAGATTTTCCTTGATCTGAGGAACACTCTTCCCAGAAGAGAAACCCATGTAAGTGAAAAATACAAACAAATCTAATGGCCCAAAAATGAACCCATCAAGTGCTACTTTAGCAGCTACAAACCGCAAGGAATTCGGACGCATAAGAAGCCGTGTCCTTATAAATGCATCCAAACCTTCATACCTACAATGGTTTAAAAAGAGAAAAATCAATGGAATATGTCTTTGCACTCAAATACTAAGATCAAGTCCAGGCCTGCAGCACTCATGATTGAGTTGCTCCCTGGATTAAAGATCTTGTGATTCTAGTGGAGAAGCCTGCTAAAGCCAGGTTCCACTTGGAAGATGACAAATTAGATACTGGCTTCTGCTCCACTAACATTACTCCACAAGTGTACTAATGAAATGAGGGGGAAAAGAAAAACACTCACCAGAGATGGCCACATGGTCCAACGAATCCAAAACCAAACAAGCTTGTTTTTGTTACTCGTTTCCAGTCAATATTTTGTTCTTTTTCCTCATCCTGGCAATTGAAATTAGTAAGTACATATGAGAAGATAGAAATAGACTATGAAGTTTTATCAGCTCTGCAACATTCATTTCTGCCACAACAATGGAATAGCCTCTCTTACTTCTATTCTAAAATTATTTCTAATTTCGAGAAAACAACAACCAGTTCAAGAATGAGGCTGGTTTAGAGAATGCTGCCATATGTATAGAGTTTTATAGGGAAAAGTGTTTTATGGGAAAACTTATATCGTGTTTATGTGCACTCTATGAACTAAAATAAACAGCACGGCCAACAGGAGGCACTACTCAACACAGGAAGCTTAATTAATAAGAGCCCTGAAAACATAATAATATCATAAGCAAGTAAAAATCATACTATTCTTGACATTTATGAAGGTGTTGAAGTAGGCCATGTGAACAAAAGATTCAATGAACTTATATTTCAGTTAATGGGTAGAGGTTTCCTTCAATAAACACCTCATAAAACAGAAGCTTTATGAGGACAAGGTGATTATTTCTTTCAGTAAAACCCGTAGAGAAAAAATCCAAAATTGGCATCATCATACTCCTTGCAAGCCAGTGAGCTACAACTATTGACAATCAAATGACAAAAGGAAACAGGAAGCACAAACAGTAATTGGATGAGAAGATTTGTTGGTCACAACAATAAGACCACTGATAACATCTCATGAGATACTGCCAGTTTACTGGTAGGAAGGTCATTGCTTCCCACCTTTCTAACAGAACTGCCTTAACCTACAACTTCCAAAACCTTAACAGATGAGTAGTGACGCTACAGTTGGAAGATCAATGTGTCAAATGCAATCTATACCCTTGCCAGTATAATGAAACACTAACTTGAGTATAAAGGAAATTTCTCAAAAAGATCATCCAAGCTCCAGCACAAGCAAAAATACAGATAATATGCAAAGATGTCAAGACAGTTGAACGCCCGCCAAAATCTATCAAAACTATTACTACACCTGAGAATGGAGTCTCAGAACTTGAACCTAGATAACATAGTCTAAAGTTGAAATCTTGCACACTAATCAAGCAAGACAGAAACAGAAGAACAAATATAGCAAGGCTTTGTGTTGGAAACAAGAATCATCGTGGACCAGTTTTCATCACGACCCATCAATAGAAAGTTAGTCATTTAGTCACAACAAAGACCAGTTCTTCGACAAGAGGCAAAGTTGCCTGTGCCCACGAGAGGCATTCATTGATTCACAACCCCATATGAGTTTATCAGCCATCAACAAACAAAAACATCAAAATGAGGCAACACCCATTTGCCAAAAAACATCTACAATCACAATCAAACAAGCTCACATCAGAATAAATAGAAAATGGGTTTTATGAGAATGTGACCCATGTATATGAACAAGTACCTGAATGCCACTTCTTTTGGGGGCAGTGTAACTAGAGACGGACTGTGCAGCTATATCGC
Organism: Viola odorata; assembly: GCA_963691705.1. Classification (NCBI taxonomy): domain Eukaryota; kingdom Viridiplantae; phylum Streptophyta; class Magnoliopsida; order Malpighiales; family Violaceae; genus Viola; species Viola odorata. The sequence continues at coordinate 2,212,980 of OY829546.1, forward strand.
CAACTCCCCAAATCACGCCGGAGCTGATCATTTGTGTCTTCACAGGATGCAGTGCCAAGCAATTCCGATACCATCTCCAAAGATTAGACATTTTCTTCTTCCCTTTCTATCTCTTTCGCTTTCCAGAAAAATACCCAACAAGAATCGTCTTCATGGGTCGGATTAGAATGGTGAGAAATGAGTATTCATGATTAGGGGTTTTATTTTGGTTTTCCCTAGGATTTCGTTTTCTCTCAATTTTTAGGCATGGAGGAACCTGGGCGAGTGAAAATAAGGATGCTCGAGCCTCGAGTAGGGGAGTGCTGCACATTTTGATTTTGGATTAATGGCATTATCGTCTTTCCCAAGAAATTGGTGGAGAACCGAGCTCTGTTGTCCTGTTTGACGATTATTTGAGAGTACAAGAAGAGATGGCAAATTTGTGGAGTCAAACCTTTTTCTATTCTTGCAAATGATTAATTAGTTGGAAATTATTATTATTAGCACTTTACCAAACATTTTAAGGCTGCAAAATGTGAAAAAATAGCTTCAGTTTTTTGAGAAGTGAATTAATTGTCTTGTTCGACGTTTTTAACAAGAAATGAATTTTGATAGTACAAGAAGAAATGAGAAATTTGTGGAGTCAAACCTTTTTTTCTATTCTTGTCAAACGATTGATAATTTGATTAGATGGATATTCTAGGCTGAAATGTGGAGGGAAAAATAGATTCTGTTGTTTTCTTATTTAACATTTAAGTGGATTATTGCTGGACTTAAAACATCCTAAACCCTAGACTTAAGTCAAAACATATTGTTTTACGTTTTAAATGGAGCAGGAAGTATTTTTTTTTACAAACTAACTTAAGACAATTTACATTTTTGAAAAGTCTTTTATTTCTAAGTAATTTTATTGTAGTTTAGTTGACTCATCTGTTTAAAAAAATTGAATTTTAACATCTAATTTAGATTTAAGTTTTTTGATCGATGAAAAAATCTAAAAAATATATAGAAAAAGGAATTTCTCTGGGTGGGGGGTGGAATGTCTTGTGTGTTTAAGGTGGAATTTGCACAATACTTCTGCAAATTAGCTATTGATTCTTTCTGAATTTCCCAAAGACGTAGGGTTTTTTAAAAAGAAATGAAAGTACAAAATGATGGGTTGGAAGGAATAAAAACTTAGCCCACCAAACACATGAAAGAATTCCAGTTTGACAAAAATAAGCCCAACCTAGTTCTATATAATACAGGGGGAAAAAAATGAAAGGAGAAGCAATTTCTCAGCCTCATTTTGGCTCTCTTATCTATGTTTTTCTGACTACATGTATTTCGTGGATAATATGTTTTTATAATTCCGTTTTTTTAACGTTTTTGTCCTTAAATACAAGACCCACCCGCTTCTGGGTCTCTCTCCAATTGTCTGCACTTTGCAACTGCCAAGTCCCCAGCAGGTACACTACACAGCCAAGAATTCATGGTTATATTTTCCTTTTCTTTTTTCATCTACTGTTAGTTAAATGCTTAAAATTCGTTTCTTTTTCTTGAAAGATGTATTCTTTGTTAAAAAAAGAAGAAAGTTGTAATCTTTAGCATTTTTTTCTTGAAACCAACATGTACCCATTTCCTTTGTTAAGCTTGTCTGGAACTGATCTCGCGGAAAAGCAGGTTTTTGTTGATATGAAAAGTATGAGACGATCCGAGATGGGTTGTTGATTAGGTTCTCATGTCGACTGTTTACCTGCCCACTGAAGTTCATTGTTTGTACATAAAAAAAGGATTCTTTTTGTTGAGCTAACTTGCATTTCCAGAGTTTGGATGATTTCTGTCAAAAGTTTTCACTTTCCATGAATTCTTGAAATGCCATAAGGAGTTTGGTGTTGCTTTGGTTGTACTGTACATTTTATATTTCATCCCCTTTCCGAGTTGCGGGGATTATCATATTTGCCTACTTTTGAATGCCCGAATCGTATCTTTGAGCTCAATCAAGGTTGATCTACCAGTGTACTCTAACTTGCTGGAACTGTGGTTTTTTTCTCTTTTCCTGTTAGGATCTTCCCAGGACAGAATATGAGAATGAACAAAAACTCAATCTTTACGTCGTCATTGGTACAGCCCAGCTGAAGTTGGATCCAGAACTGAGGTTTATAAGCATCCGTTGACCTTATGGGGGAAGCTGGCAATGGAAAGGCTTTGCCAAGAACCTCCTGCGAGAGTCAAAGGGGAAAAGCCACTATTAAGAAAATATGGGTCCGGATGTTGGCAATCAAGGTGAGTAACTGTGCCCCATCATTTACTCATCAGCTGGAGTGTAATGTTAGAAAATTATCATGTCTGATTAAGAACAGTTACTATAACCATGAAAATTTTGTATAGCTTTTACATGATTCGGAATTGGTCTGCATGGAAATTTAGACTATGATGGACAGCTCTTAAGGTTTTAACAACATGGGATGGAAATTGGATGCCTATTGAGTCCCCTGATATGCAAACCCCCAATGTGTGTGAGTTTTCTGAGTACGTTTCTCCATAACAAATTTGGGTTGTTTGGTTCACTTGACAGGAGAATGATCCAGATCATAGGAGTGAATCGCATTCAACTCACAAGTCCAAAGAGCTCGAGCCGCACAATGCAGCTAGTTGTGCATTCTGCATGACCAAAGAGGGTTGCGGAACTGTGCGATCAAGGACAAAATTAATGAACATTCTGATAGAAAGAGGAAAGCAGCAGGAAGTAGAGTCCATTTTTGATAGTTTAATCAAGGCTGGGCATAAACCATCTCTTATAACATACACAACACTATTGGCTGCCTTGACCGTCCAAAAGCGCTTCGAATCTATACACTCGATTATTTCAAAGGTGGAAGAAAATGGAATGAAGCCTGATTCGGTATTTTTCAATGCTGCTATAAATGCTTACTCTGAATCTGGGAATATGGAGGCAGCCATGGATATCTTTTGGAAGATGAAAGAAAATGGAATAATACCCTCCACTAGCACTTACAACACTTTAATCAAAGGGTATGGCATTGCTGGCAAGCTTGAAGAATCGGTGAAACTTCTAGATGCTATGTCTGAAGAGGGTAATGTGAGTCCCAATGTCAGGACTTATAATGTTCTCGTCAGAGTCTGGTGTAACAAGAAGAACATTACTGAGGCATGGAATGTTGTGCGCAAGATGATAGCCTCAGGGATACAACCTGATGCGGTTACTTACAATACAATAGTGACAGCTTATGCCCAGAAAGGAGAGCCAGATAAGGCCGAAGCCATGATTTTAGAGATGCAGAACAATGGTGTGCAGCCCAATGATCGAACTTGTGGCATCATTATCAGTGGGTATAGTAAAGAAGGAAGGATAAGGGAGGCTTTGAAGTTTGCCTACAGGATGAAGGAACTCAGGCAGCGTCCTAATCTTGTTGTTTTCAATTCACTGATCAAAGGCTTTGTAGAGATAATGGGCAGAGATGGAGTTGATGAGGTGAGTTCTGACCTGTGATTAATGCTGAGTTGAATTGAATTGTGTTATTACATGCAAATAAATTATTGAGTAACGAAACTTGTTATCAAACTGGTTTATGCAATTATGCATTCCTGTGCAGGTACTTACTTTGATGGCAGAATACAGTGTCAAACCAGATGTCATAACGTTTAGTACTATCATGAATGCATGGAGCACAGCTGGATTTATGGACAAGTGCAGGGAGATCTTTGATGACATGGTGGAGGCCGGCATAGAACCCGATGTGCATGTGTACAGTATTCTTGCTAAAGGTTATGTGCATGCAAAGGAACCAGAGAATGCAGAAGAACTCCTGACGGCCATGATCAAAGCGGGGTTCCGTCCAAATGTTGTGATTTTCACAACTGTTATATGTGGGTGGTGCAGTGCTGGTAGAATGGACCGTGCCATGAGAGTTTTTGACCAGATGTGTGAATATGGGATTTCCCCTAATTTGAAGACATTTGAGACCTTAATGTGGGGTTACAGTATAGCCAAGCAACCATGGAAAGCAGAAGAAATCATGCAAATCATGAGAGAGTTTAAGGTTCGCCCACAGAAATCGACCAGGTTGCTTGTTGCAGAAGCTTGGAGTGCTTCTGGATTGACAAATGAGGCAAATAGAATTCTTGGTAACATGAAAAGAAACGAACGTAAGAAAGATACTTCTGTTGAAGAAGCTATACCAGTGGAAACCTTAGAGAAACTCTATCAGAAACAAACCATGGGAGTTTCGTATCCGGTACAGATACCGAATACAGTTGCAGGTGACGAGAAGGGTTCTGCTGCAGTTGGAAGAAAAGGCAGGATGGTGGTGAGAGAAGGTGACTTTTCAATGGAATGGTCAGTACCTGCTACGAAATCGATGTCTGTGTCCCGTACTTGTAAATTTGGGGCAAGGCTGCCAATTATTTGCCGGATCAGCCCTCCAAGGAGCAGCATGGAATGTATGGTCAGCTTACACAGTCTTGTATAGAAAGTGTTTCTGAAAATGAAAAGAAAAATGTTTTTTTTATTAAGTTATATTCATATCTTCAAGAATGGTTTTCTTCTTATCTACCTTACTAATTATACAGTCAATTTCTGCAATGAATCTGCATAAACATGACATTAAAAAATAAAATTTGAGCGTTACAGCAGAGGAATAGAGACTGATTCTGGATTCAAGTGCAAACTGTGCGCCCATCGTTAGAAAAATCATTACTCGTTACGGTGCAGTTTTTAAAACAAGCCCTATATGATATACAAAACACGTATAGATGAGTTTAAATAAGAATCACATGCATCCGTTTATACATTTCACTTGGTTGCATATTTCAAGCTTGAAATAGATCTGTTCATTGATTTTTGTCATATTTCCTATTTAAAGTTGATGCCTCGTCATCTGGTGGAGAAGGGATTCTGCTGACAAGCCATACTAGAAAAACACCAACGAGAGCACCGGAGAGATGCGCGATATGGTTAACGCTTTGCATCGGGTAGCCTCCACGTAAACTTCCTGAAATTGCTGCTGAAGCATGGGCTGCCTCCATTACCTGGCACCCAAATATGCAAATATGAAGAACAATCTAAATTTCTTTCCGAGCATAGAGTAAAAGGAAAATCCTATGCTGATCGAGCACAGAACACAAATGGAAGAAGGCAAAAGCTCACCTTCTCTATAACAAACTGCCCCAATATTAGCACTTCAAGAATCTTCTTCCAGTCCCAAGTTATCTACGATTAACAGAAAACTGAATGATTTTATGCGTCCGTGCTATCTAATTCCACGAAACGATATGCAGAATGCACAATCAAGCATACCTTAACGAGGATACTAATTGCGAACAAGCCAAAAACAGCACCAGAGGCTCCTACAGAAACTGCATTTCCGGGCAAAACTAACCATGAGACAAGATTTGCTCCAACTCCGGTAAAAATATACGAAACCCATAATGCAAAATTCCCTTCCTCCTCCTCGACAAGCTTCCCTGTTTGGAAAAAGAACAGAACCACACAATGAAACCTTTCATTGTCCTCATCAAGAAACTTACTCCATTCTGTTAAAATTAAAGAAACACTCACCAAAAATGTACAAGAAGAACAGATTGCTTGAAATATGCTACCTGCAGAAGCACAAGTCACTTTCTTTAGATAACACATCCTAAAATCCAAAACATAAAACGAGAAGACAACGAACGTCTATAAAACGACCTCACCAGCTGGCATGGCAGAATGTTGCGGTGACGAACTGGTACCAAGCAGGCCGATTATGATATAAATACAGAGATTTAATGCCAGGGACCTATGAGGGTAAAAAAAAAAAACTAGAGATCAGCTTCACTGTTTCAACTACTACTAAAAGATGAAGCAGAAATTTGAATATATGGTTTAAATACCTGAAAGAAATGATCTGCTACATAGATTCCTAGATTAAGAAGTATAATCCAGAAGATACCATTCACCCGCTTCTCCGTTTTCCTTCTCTGTTCCGGTTTCCCGAGTTCCAGCTAGCGGATCATATCTAGTGCACACCAACTGTTTGTCAAAAATCCCACCTCAACAAAAACAACACCTCGCAGGAAAATATGCTTTTACGAATGTAAATAACAGAATTAGAAATTCCCACCTAAGCCATTCGACTTGCACACAAACCGAGGCGTGGTGGTGGGGGTGAATGGAGGAAGAAGGGAAGGAGAAGAGAAAGGCAGGCGTCTGGTTTTTGTAAACGAGAGCAGGCGAGGAGGGGGAGGTAGAGATTTAGAGATGGTGGAATGAGAATTAGGAATGGGCAAGAGCGCGCATGAAAAACATGGTTTTAGCGATGGAGGGGGGTGGAGATGAAATTGTCCCATGGTTTTGTTTTTTTGGAGGGAATTATTTACAGTCAGAGACGAACAAAACAAGTGGTCAGAGTTTTCTCGGCAAAAGGGAGGTGCCGAGATGGGTTTGTAATTTTGTTAGGACTTGGGACGAAAGGATTTACATGAACGACGTGTTGTTGGTTGGAGAATGAAACGACGTTTTTGCTTATGGGGTCGAAAAGAATTTACGGCCCAATAGTTTCATGGGATGTGAAAGTTATGAGCCCAATAACTTCATGGCTTCTAAAGTCTAAACAATTACGGGCCCAATAGCTTCACTTTGTGTCTCCAATTTGAAAAAAAAAAACATTGAAATACTTTTCAGAAAAATAAAATAAAATAAAATCAATCACCAGCATAACTAACAATAAATTTCAATAAGTTATAGGATGGATTAGTAAAGTGTTTGTCATATTTAATTTTTCTAATAATTTAAGAGAGTGCAATAGTTGCAAGTGACGATCACAATCAATTCAAACTTTTAATTAATAAAAACTTCACAATGTATTATTAATTTGAGCTTTAAGTATGTAATTATGTTAAAATTTATGAGGAAAAATTTTGTCGATCTTTTAAAATAATGTGCCATTCGAAATTGAATTAGTGGCAATCTAATACTATAATTGAAAATCAAATGATGTTAAAACTTCAAATATTCTGGTACACATGAATTTTCATTTATATTTTGGGTTTGCGGGGGACAACTACTTGATGAGAATTGAAGAGGAGAAGAAGATAGGCGGACGCGGACGCGGACTGGTAGTATATGACTAGATTCAATACTCACGTGCTAAGCCTGGACGAAAGGAGTGGGGTCATGACTCACGTGCCAAAAAAAATTCAGACTTTTCAGTACACTTTTCACTCCGTCTCTACCAGTTCCAGATTCATGTACGCGTCATTTTCTTTTCTTCTCTTTTTACTTTCTCTCTTAAATAAAAAACAAAATATAAATTGATAATAATAGTTTAAGAAGGTGACTACTTGTTTCCCATCAAATCCAGCCAGAAAGAATAAATAGTACTCCAATACTATATCTGTCTTTTCCTTCCACACTCATTTTGTCATCTCCCATCTTAACAGATCTCCAAAAATTAAAACTTTGTATGTACTAGTAATATTTTTGTTTTTTTTTCTTATCAACGAAATTTTTTTGGTAGAAAAATTAGTATTAATTAGGCGTAATTAGTTAAAAATATATTAAAAATAGTAATTAATCATTAATAATATTTCGTTTAAACGTGTTATGGGAGGTATTTGTATAAAATAATTAATTTCTTGAAACACATAGATATGATTAAATAGTCAACTTTTCAGGAACGAAGGGAGTACAAATAACATTTTTGTATACGAGACGTATTTATATTTTATATATAAATTTAATATAATAAATCATCCATGTCCTTTTCCTCTTTTTGCTAGCATTTTTTGGGTTATTTTGAGCACCACTCATATGGTGTGCCTGGTTGGACAATTAATGTGGAATTGACTGGTGTCTGACGTGTGTAGGGGTTATCGATCTTGGTATTTTTGGTATTTCCACATCCAAAGGTGGAAAAAACAGCAAGCGTGATAAAAGGAAATGAAAATGTGAAAAATGAAAGAAAAACCATGATGTGGGACAAATAGTATAAACGTGCTTAAATACAAATACACTCGCAACTAGTTTCTCATTTCTATAAAAATTCTCTGTTTTTTAGAATATCAATTAAATGTATTAATTTTTTTTAATGAAAATAGAATGCTCGTAAACAATCAGTGAATTACATTACATACATTCTGAAAGTCAGAAATTAGAGAATTATAGAACTTTAAGAGATGGAAAGATAACTTCTTATTGATGAAAATGTTAATTTGAAGTAATTTTTTTTAAAAAAATCAATTTACATCGTTTATACTCCCTCTGTCCTTTAATAACTGACGTTTTTACTATTGGCACGCATATTAAGGAGGCTAAATGACTCACTATTTGAGACAATTTTGCCCCGAATTTTTTCTCGGAACGTACGTTAAAAAAAAGTACGAATTTTTTTAGGGTCAAATAGTGAGTCATCCGGCTTCCTTAAAATGTGTACCGGAACAGTACCCAGAGTATTATACATCTTGACAAGATAGTTCGCTTGATTTTCAATCCGGGGGAAAAAACCTATACAATATTTATAAAAGGTGAAAATGTTCCTACGTTAAAAAAAAAAAAACACGATCCAAATCCAACGTGGCATCGTGTCAAATAATTGATTGGAAAACAGCAGTCAACGGCTGCAAATCCAGTTCGATACTGCAGTGTCTGGTTTATTACTTGTATTATGGAATCAGACGTATCAAGAGCTACAGCTGGCTGACGATACTATCTGGTTTGGAATCTTCAGAGATGCTAACCTCACGACAACGATACTGTAACACCCACTTTAATCTTTCTTATTTTTTTCTCCAATCTCAATACAAAATACTACTAAAATACTCCACAATATCAATGATTTAAGCTGGGTAGCGACTCTTATAATCTTATTATTGTTGTTTTCCCCAATATCTCTACTATCCTCACTCACTTTTCGATAACAGATAAATCTCGTTCGAATATAATTAAATTTTATAAACAATAAATTTTTAATCATTGAAGGTCATGTAGTGATCAACATTGAAGGTCATGTCTCTAAAATCGTGATTGATTCTTATACTAATTTACTAATTTACTAACGTTTTTCAAAAGAAAAAAAATCCACCCATTATAGGATATTTCAGCCGATATCCGATTGATAGATTCGATCTGATTCTAAGAACATATGCGTCGTCAACCACAGAAAAGTTTGATGACTTTTCTTGTTTGGTTCTTTTCCACTAGAGTTTTGGGATGGATTTGATTAGTATTTTTTTATAAAACTAGGGACTATTTTACCATTGATTGGTTTGTTAATTAAAAATCATTTTTATACTTTTAGTGTAGTATTTTTTATAATAAATAAAGATGCTCTATCAAAGTAAACAAAAATCAATAAATTTAAAATTATTCTTATTTAATTAAAATCTTACGAGCACAACTGTTTATAAATTTAGTATCACTTAGATCAATCATGTAGAGTTAGAAATCGTGTGATTTATAAAAAATGAAAAATAAAAAAGATTCTCTAATTATACACCGAAGTAACACCTACGGTATGTTTTTAAAGAGAGGAGAGCGAGAGAGAGAATATGCTACAAACATATGACATTCTTATTATTGTATGAGTGAGCAAATATATTGTTTATCAACGTCAGAAATCTTGCACGCAGTGATCTGCGCTTCCATCGGTGCATCCTCTTCTTTATGGCTTTATTTTGGATTGACATGCTTTGGAGTGATTTGGACATGGTTGAAGTTGGAATCGAGTAGGTAAAATAATACGACTAGTATATTATAAAAATGCTATTTTTATCGGTTTTTTATTCAAAATTATCATATTCGTTGTAAATCGATCAAAATAAAATATACTTTTTCATATTATATATAAAAATCGATACAAGGAGTACTCAAATAACACTGATTAAATTAATTTTTAAAATGATACCTAATAAATAAATTAAGTAACCAAATAATACCTACTCGATATGATTTTCATATGCAATCATTTCGAAAGAAACTCATTTCACGAGCAAAAGGTGGTTTAATGGAAGAATCCTCCGTGAGAAAAGATTGGGTTAATCACCTCGCACTAAAACTTATAGGGAGTAAAGTAGAATAACCGGTTCGAATCGAAAACAGTGAGCGATAATTGATAATTTTTCCTGTTTTTTTTAAAAAACCAGTTGATATTATGCTATTATATTAGCTGCCGATTATTTTGAGTTTAAAATAAACATATTTTTGAAGGGCGAAAAAACTATTTTTATAAATTTAACACAGTTACATATTTAAAATATTTAGAATTTGAACACATAATCTTTAATTAAGATAGAATATTGACAATAGTTTTTTTTGTTACGTAAGCAGACTGAGTGATAAATTAGTGGCCTTATATTATCTTCTTCTTCTTTTTCCCCTTTAAACAGACGACGGCTGCTTATCACATGCCCTTGGATTGGATTGGACTGGACCTCATATAATTCGTGGATATTTATGTTTGTAGTACGGAGTTGTTTCGAAAATAAATCTCCCCAACAAAGAAATAAATAACCTCTTACTCCAGTGACTAGCAGCCACGTGTGAGTAGTAATTATCCAATTCCGATGTATAATTGATCCAATTCTGGAAAAAAAGAGTACTCTTATTTATGTGTATTAAAAATAAAATAAATCTAGCTAGATTATTTAACCAACTAAAAATATAAAATATTACTCCATTTTTTTGTAATCGACGCTTTGATTTTGGGCACGCATATTAAGAAAGTCGAATGATTCATTATTTGAGACAATTTTATCCCTTATTTTTTTCCGAACGTATACTCGTAATAGAGGTGAATGCCAAGAATATATATCGTTGGCTAGGTGCATGAACCATGAAGTGCATCACCAATCTCACGACTCATGCCATGGAGTCATGGACAAAAGTCAAAACTTGTGTACAAAGTGCAAACACTCTTATTAAAAAGAAAAACAAAGTCCAAACATTCTATTCAAAGGTTTTTATACCATAAATTATCTTAAACTTTCCATAATTAATTAAGTTGTTGTTTTGGTATTCCACGCAACTTTTGTTGTTGATTTTTTAAGATATAGTATAAATAGAGATTAAAACATCTGCTGATATTTTACTCTCTGTAAAATAACGAGCTTATTATGAGTAGGAAATATGAAAATAAAATAAAACAATCTATGTTTGTTTAATTAATAGCTAAGAGAATTACCTAACTTTTTTGATTTTTTTTTCTCACTTAGACAACCCATGTGATTAATTCAGCAAGAATTATACAATATATTTTCTTGATTTTGTTTTCTTTATGCTTGTAATAGTATAAGTGGTTGCATTTCATTCAACCCAATTACAAGTATAAAATAAAAATAAAAACTTGATTGCCATATGATGTGAATCTTATATTCAACCCCTCTCTAATCTACTCCCTCCGGTCTCGATTAATTGTTCAGATTGCTACCGTAACATTCAGTAAACCAAACATTAAAAAGTCAAATAAAGTGTACAGTAATATTCCGTACAGTGGACAATTATTCGAGACCGGAGGAAGTATATATAAAACGATTAGGTACATGATTGCCATGAATTTGTCTAAATAAATCGTTTTATTTATAATATGTGGAAGGGAGGGAGATTACGGTAATAGTCGTGCAAATTGCAAACGGTGGGTGCACTCTCTGTCTCTCTTTCCTTCCAAACATTAAATCGCATCCAAACATATGTTTCAAATGCTATCCAGTGTAAGGGTCACCCAAAAAAATACACCTCCATCTCTCATCTTAGAAACAGGGAAAAAGTAGAAAAAAACCCCAATCCTCTGTTCTTCTCATATTCTTATGTTTTATCCCTTCAAAATCAAAACTTTTTAGCAGAAAAGCAGACCGTCCGAACAAACGAAACACCCAGAATAAGAATTTTTTCTTCTTTTTGGGTCTCTGTTCCTATTTTACCATTATTGCACCACCAACCCATCTTCTCCCTTCACTTCTCCGCAAAAAACTTAATTCTCCCCACGCTAAAAGGACTTAACTTTCGAAACTGCCGAGGTAGGGCACACCGTAATTCCAAAGTTTGTGTAAGTGAGTCGTGAAAAAGCTTCAGGATCCGACGATGGCGGGTGAGTTTGGTGGGAAATGGAGGAGGGGTTTGAGATCGGTTGCCATGGTTTTCCTCAACCTTCTGGTAGTTTTCGTGCTTGTTTCTGCTGAGAGAGGGTTGAAACTTGAAGCTACAAGGAAGGTCAACGAAAGAGAAGACGACTCCTTGTCTTCTTACTTTATGAAAGCTGCAAATTTCTTATGGCAATCTGATCAAACTGGTTACCACCATGTCTGGCCGGTAAAAAATCCTTCCTTTTTACCTTTTCACCACTGTTAAATTTGTTTGTTGATTTACTCAAATTATGCTTTGATGGGCCTGGATAGTTTGATTACTAGTGCAGTAAACTGGTACAGAATTGATGTACTCTTTGTTGTGTTGTTGGGTTAGGTGAAAATTACTAATATTGTTTTGTGTTATAAACTATTGGTGGTTAATTTTAATTATTGGTTGTACTTGGGGGCTGATGTTGAATTTTAGATTTATTTATTTGTTTCTTGGAAAACAGGAGATGAAATTTGGTTGGAAGATTGTAGTGGGTAGTATCATTGGATTCCTTGGAGCAGCTTTTGGGAGCGTAGGTGGTGTTGGTGGTGGTGGCATTTTTGTTCCCATGCTTAGCCTCGTTGTTGGGTTTGATCCCAAGTCGGCTACAGCTATTTCCAAATGTAAGAGTCTTTTTGTTTCTGTGTGGCCCATTTTTTTCCATTTTTCCATATGAATTTTTGATCATAACCAATGATCATGCTGGAAATTATTATTAATTATGGTATAACCAATGTACAGTCTCGTGCTTGTCAATTGTCAGACAACAGGGATTTTTGTTTCTTATCATGGTCCATTTTCCCCCTTTTCTATATGCAGTTTCCTTTCCAAAGATGCCAAAGGGGCCCACTTTTGTGTTGGTTTGGGAAATTGAATTTTGGTGAAAATTGTTGAGGAACAATCTCACAGTTGATGAATGTCATTAATTTTTTGTTGATTGAGGAATTACAATGTGAAAAAGAGAGTTGATTATTGGACTAACTGTGTTTTACAGTGTTAACCACTATGCATTTCGGATAGCAGTGCGACACTTGTAAATTATGGAAGTTTTTGATCCACTATTTGTAAGAATTATTTGGTGAAATTTCTGAACTTATGAATTATTGGTGATTTTGTGTTTTCAGGCATGATTATGGGTGCGGCAGTATCAACTGTTTACTATAACTTAAAGCTAAGGCATCCCACAATTGACATGCCCATCATTGATTATGATTTGGCTCTTCTCATCCAACCAATGCTCATGCTGGGAATTAGTATGGGTGTTGTTTTCAATGTGGTCTTTGCAGACTGGATGGTCACAGTACTGCTTATTATTCTGTTCTTTGGTAATAAATTTAAGTTCAATTTTAAGTCATTGTATCTGGTATTCTGCTCTAGGGATTGTCTTTCCTAATTTTAATGTTTTTTTCCTCACTTTTTAGGCACATCTACAAAGGCATTCTTTAAGGGTGTAGAAACATGGAAAAAGGAGACAATAATGAAGAAGGTGATCTCATCTGCCTATTTTTTTATTTCATTAATTAATGATGTTTTGTCAGGATGGTATAAAATAAGGTTCTTGGATTTGTTTTTATGAAATAACTATTTGACAAAGATCTCCAATCTCAAACTGTGAAAATGTTTCTTTATGCGAAAGGATTCATGCGTTTCAAGCGTTGGAAACTGAAAAAGAAGAAGTGCAATTAGAGTTTTCTATGTATTTTTTTTGGCATATGTGAAATTTGAGTCTTTGACCACTTTGACATCACTTTTTTCCTTCATTGCAGGAGGCTGCTAGGCGTTCAGAATCAAGTGGTGAGTGGATCTTCTGTAAATTTATTCTGTTAAAGATCGAGGAGTACAGTGATCCGTCCTAGTTAGTATTTAGATCTTTCTCTGAATTTAACATAACTATGTTGTCATTGTCTCAGGTACAGAGGATGGAGAAGTGGAGTACAAGTCTCTACCAAGTGGACCTGGAAAGGAGGATAACCAGGAGAAAGAGGTGAGCAAGCGAATTCAATAAGTGGAAACGATCCGCACTAGATTGTTCTCTGAGCTAATGTAATGTGGTCAATTTCAGGTCACTATTCTTGAGAATGTTTGTTGGAAGGAACTCGGACTTCTGGTTTTTGTTTGGCTTGCATTCCTTGGACTGCAGATTTCCAAGGTCTGTTTTTTGTCCTTTATATCTAATCAGCACTTCTGGTCGGCTTTCAACAAGTCAATGGCTAAACAACAAAGAATTTTTGATTTTTTCTGCAACAGGAGTATACCTCTACTTGTTCGACAGGATATTGGATACTAAACTTGTCACAGGTACTTTCTATCAAGAAGAGTGGTCTTTGTCTTTTCTGCATGTTGTTCATGGTTGAGATGTGATGTCTGAGCTGTATCAGATGTTTTTTCTGATATTTGCAAAACGATTATTTGCGATACTGTTTAAAGGATTCTTTCCATGCTCTACAGATCCCAGTTTCTGTTGGGGTGTCTTTGTATGAAGCAGTCAGCCTGTACAAGGGAAGGAGAATAATTGCATCCAAGGGAGAGGATGGCAAAAGTTTTACAGTGCTCCAGCTTCTAACCTATTGCCTCTTTGGTGTACTAGCTGGAGTAGTTGGTGGGTTGCTTGGTTTGGGTGGAGGGTTTATCATGGGCCCATTGTTTTTGGAGTTGGGAGTCCCTCCTCAGGTGAGCTTGGAAACAAATGAATAAACTTGTTATCAAGTCAACTGTTAAACAAATCCTGCATTTCGAGGTTTTGATTATTAACTTCCATCATTCCTTGATGTTATCCTTAAAATGGTACTCGTCTGTCCGGCTCGTTTCTGATATTAGTCATGAGAACTATGAACAGATCAGAAGAGTAAAGAATGATCATGAGAAATAGAATCTCTCGTGGCTAGCCAAGAAAACAGGAAATGACCTGCTTTGATGTTGTTTGCGCAGGTTTCAAGTGCGACGGCCACATTTGCGATGACTTTCTCATCATCGATGTCTGTTGTAGAATACTACCTCCTGAAGCGTTTCCCGGTTCCTTTTGGTAAGTTCAGATTCATAAGATTCAGAGATTGCTCCTTTTCTGATACTTTGCTAATTTCGTGTTTAGTGTAACCAACTTAGATGGTCCTAAGCATTCGAAACATTTCTTTGCAGCTGCCTACTTTGTAGGTGTGGCTACACTAGCTGCCTTTGTAGGACAGCACATTGTGAGAAGATTGATCATTTTGTGTGGAAGGGCATCCCTCATTATCTTCATCCTAGCTTTCACCATCTTTGTTAGCGCGATTTCGCTAGGTGAGTATTGTATCATTTGTCGTCCTCTTGTCTGAAATGTGGATGACCCCTTTTCATATTCCAAACTATTCAAAGAGAAGTGAACTGATCTAAACTCTTGCTTCTTCTGTGCTTAGGCGGTGTCGGCATATCGAACATGATCGGGAAGATATCACGCCATGAATACATGGGATTCGAGAACCTTTGCAAGTATGGCGCGTAGAGCTTTCCTGGAAGTTGAAGAAAAGGAAGTCCTTTTAGTTCATCATCAAAGTTGATTTTGTTTTCAAATTCCTTTGGTGGTGTAATTTATTTGGCTGAGGATGTAAAATTGCGCCTCATGCTAGGTGTTCATTGTTAGGGTTGGGTTGGTGGGGTAGGGTGTCAGCAAAATTGTTTGTTGACAGATGGTTTCCATTGTAATTTTCCATGCCATTGTTAAAGATGGCTATAGTGACATCATTGTAGTAGTAGTTAAAAGTTGATGAAACCAAAACTCATCATTGGTTTAGCTTTGAAGGAAAGTTATTTAAATTCCTAGTTTCTCACAAGGTGTGTCGTTAAATTTATTGTCTGACTCTTTGTTATTCCAACTATAGAAAAGAAAAAAAAAATAGGCTGATTATTTCTGGTGTATGTGATCGTCCAAACTAATAAAATAGTAAAAACGAACATGGATGGAAGATCATACCGATCGATATTCGAGTATGATCTGGTGCTGCTTATTCAACCAGTGCTCTTGCTCGGAATTAGTATAGGAGTCTAGTTCGTTCCTATTTCCTATGCCAAACTGCAATTCCTGTGTAGTACCAAGAACTAAAGTTATGTAACAGTTATTTGCTAAATGCTCCGCCTAAAAAAAAAATGTAATTAGTTAAATAGTTTTAATGCCAAATAGAAACCTTAATTATTAAAATTAGTATCAATAATGATTATTTTAATAAAAATACTCCAACACAATTTCTCGTGCCTAAAAATATATGCCCGTTGTTTTGGGCTCTTTAGACTCATTTCATTAACCAATGTTTTCCATTGTAGATTAAACTAATTAATGTATAATCCATCGGTTAACGTGAAAAATTTGTATGATTTGTTTGTATGTATAAGCACTACTCTCTTTAAAAACTTTAAAAGCGTAAGTGAATTAGAAAGGCCCATCGTACCTTTGCCGTGTTTGGGCTCAAAGCTCTTAGGAAAAGCGCATGACTAGGCATGCTGGATAATCAACACAGATGGAAATTTGGAATACGGTACAAAATTCGGCGTTTTTGTCTTCCAGAGTCTTAGTTTGGACCGTGATATTCCTTCGTAGCCCAAATGATCCTATATATATATATATATATATATATATATGAGTTTTGCTAACCTGCCCACTTTAAAGGCAGGTTAGCATTGTGTCCATTTTTATTGGACACAAATTGCCCTTATTTTACATTAATTTCATTAAAACACATGGGGGATAAATATGATAATTTTAATTATTTCTCTATCTTTCTAATTAACACCACATTAATTAATTAATTAATTTTATCTTTACTCTCTCCCATCCCGATCTCCTCCCTCACTTTCTTCTTTTTTCCAATTTTTTTCAATAATCAGAGTTTGATTATTCTTCATCAAAGAAATGTAATCGCTTCATCAAGAAATGGAATCGTTGTTGCCGTTCTTGTCCTTCCCGGGCCGATCAACGCAGGTGTCTGCTTTGATTAATTACAGCCTTTATCCATTATTGCTATTGGAAATCCAGTTTCTGGATTGAGTTGCCACTTTTATTGAGGGTTAAACTTGAGTTTCAGCTTACCTCAATTAAACATCCTTCATCGCTGCTTCTTCTGAATTTACCTCCTCTTCGTCTGCTGGATGCAACTCGTTTTGTGTCTATACGGGCAACCTCAACATCTAGTTTGCCTTTCACATTTATTTCTTAATACTTCAATTCTAACTGCAGATGTATAGCTGCAAATTAGTTTGAAGCTGTCTTCTCATAAATTACTGAATCCCCCAACTGTTACAATAACAATATGCATTAATTGCAGAAGCCACACCTAAGGCCATCATGAGGACCATGAATGTGAAGGGGTCAGCAAAACCCAATTATTTTCATAAAAACGCTAAAGTTGTAATTAAGACCACTGGCTGGCTTGCTTCTTCTTCATCCGTCCTTTTCTTTTTCTTGAATGTGAAAAATACATATCGTAGCTGGGTTGAAAGCGATATCTATGATACAAATCCTCTTTTATTCATGAGAAATGATATTTTGGCAGAAAAATTAGACAGAAAAAATGAGCAGATAACATTTTTGTAAATAAGTAATGGCAGTTTCGTAATAAGTGATGACAGTTTCGTAAAAAAAACGATCATTTTATTAACTAAACTGCCATCTGCTCATTTTTTCTGCCTAATTTTTCTGCCAAAATATCATTGCTCTTTATTCATGCCCCCCGGGGGTGCCCTAGAGTGGGCCCACGCCTGCCCCAAAATTTCTTTTAAAAAAAAATAAATTATGTATGTATACCATATACGTAGCTGACCACCTATGTCCTTACTTTCAATTTTTATCTGGCTCCGCCTTTGGTTTTCCCCCCTTCCTCGGCACAAATTCTTGTTTTGATGGCTCTAATTGGAGCCAGATGGTCATTTTTTAGGCCAGCAGCAACAACTTTCTTCATCTTTATTTTAGCTTTTGTGCTAGTTGATGCTGATGAGAGAAGCAAACAACATGGAACAGAGGATCTTGATAGCAGCTACCTCATGAAAGTTGCAAGATTCTTGAGGAAATATGACTTTTCTGGTTATCCACATGTTTGGCCCGTAAGTGAAATATGACTTTTCTTGGATTTCTTTTAATGTAGTTTACCACATATGCAAATTCAGCAATCTGTCAATGCACCCTATTGCAGGAAATGGAATTTGGGTGGAAAATTGTGGTTGGTACCATAATTGGCTGCTTTGGTGCTGCTTTTGGAAGTGTAGGTGGTGTTGGTGGTGGTGGCATTTTCATTCCTATGCTTATGCTAATTATTGGGTTTGATGCAAAATCCTCAGCAGCTCTATCAAAATGTATAACCTTTTTCTTCTTACAACCTCTCCATATTACAAGTCCTGTTTTGTTTTTTGGATACCACTCTCTTTATTGTGTTCCACTTGTTCAGGTATGATCACGGGTGCGGCAGTTTCGACTGTTTACCACAACATGAAACTCAGGCATCCTACTCTTGATATACCCATATTCGAGTATGATTTGGTGCTGCTTATTTTTCCATATCTGTTGCTGGGAATTAGTATAGGAGTCACTTTCAGTGTGATATTTCCAGATTGGGTCATCACAGCTCTTCTAATCATTCTGTTCTTAGGTAATTCTGTTGTAAAGCAATGTTTTGTACCCTAATTACGAAGCTCTTATCGCTTGAATTATCGTTTTTCCTGACACTCTTGATTAATTATTGTTGAATATTATATGTTAAATATATAACATATAATATTCAACAATAATCAATCAAGAGTGTCACGAAAAGCGATAATTCAAGCGATAAGAACTTAGATATTTAACATATATATTCAACGTGAATCACAGTGTCAGGTACGTATAATATGCATAATATCTACATATAATATTTAAATATTTAACATATAATATTCAATTGAGTATGATTGTTTCCAGGCACAGCAGTGAAGGCTTTCTTCAAGGGGATTGATACTTGGAAACAAGAGACAATACTAAAAGAGGTATATTTAACTTTTAGTTCTTTTATTTATCCGATATCAGATTTTGGTTCGTACAACCTAACGCCAATTTGTTGATTATAATGACATTCTTGCCTCTGAGTTTAGGATGCTGCTAAGCGCTTGCATCCAACAGGTGAGTTCATTTGTTTCTTTTTTGTCCAAATCCATATCTCAGTTTCTTGCCACAATCTTTTTGTCTAAACCCATGAATGAGTATTTTTTGTCCAATCTATAAGATGCTAATCTAGAAGTGGACTACAAGCCTCTTCTTGGCGGTGCAAGCAACAATTCTGAAAAAACTGCCAAGGAAAAACAGGTAACTGGTTCGATCCTATTTCCTACTCGGAACTGCAATTCCTGTGCTGTACCAATCGTGTGACATTTTCTTTGTTTTTCCAGTTTAATGTTCTTCGAAACATTCGATGGATGGAACTAGGACTTGTCGTTTTCGTCTGGATTGGATTCCTGATATTGCAAATTGCCAAGGTGTTCTCTGCATTCTGTTACTAATTCTTGAATCCTACACTTGACATTCTCTGATATGCTAACATAAATTGTTACATTGGAAACAGAGCTACACAACAACTTGCTCCACAGCTTTCTGGGTACTAAACTTATTGCAGATACCAGTTTCCGTTAGTGTGTCTCTGTATCTGGCAATTGGCCTGTACAAGGGAACACGCAAAGTTCAATCGATGGGAGAAACCATGAATTGGCCTGTGCGGAAGCTGCTCGCCTTCTGTATCTGTGGTATGGTGGCAGGAACGATTGGTGGGTTGCTTGGAATAGGTGGAGGATTTGTCACGGGTCCTCTATATGTAGAAATTGGAATTCATCCTCTAGTAAGCTCCCTCACCATTCTTTTTCTTCTAAACATTGTTGAATTTTATTTTTCTCGATAAGCTGATTTGAGCTCTTAATTTCTCCTTGTTTAGGTCTCAAGTGCGACGGCAACGTTGGGAATGACATTCTCTGCATCCATGTCTGTTGTTGAATACTACCTCTTAGATCGTTTCCCTATTCCTTATGGTAAGCAGTTCCTACTTACTGTTTCATTACATCCAATTTTTATAACTGTACTATATGCGACGAAAGTCTGGATATGGCTAAGAGGACGATTATTTCTTCACTGTAAGAAGAACTTGTCGCTAAATGTGGAAGATCCATTTTGATATTCTTTTATGTTGCCCTCTGTTTGGCAGCTTTGTACTTCATTGCTGTGTCGATTGTTGCTGCATTCGTAGGGCAGCATATCATTACAAAGTTGATTACAATTACTGGAAGGGCATCCCTTATTATATTTGTTCTTTCCTTCACAATATTTATTAGTGGAATATCACTAGGTAAGGACTAAGGATCAGCCATTTTATTGGTGTTTTTTTCTTTTCCTTTTTTAATGCACAAGTTTTGATTTTCTTATAACAAATTTCATTTTTTTTGTTGCTAGGTGGAGTTGGCATATCAAATATGATTGGCAAGATTGAGAGGGGTGAATCCATGGGATTTGAAGACCTTTGCAACAATGCAGGATAATAATAAATATTGAAAAAAATTACATTACCGTATTTCAGCGATACTATCTATAAAAAAGAAAAAGACTAGATTTTGAGATCGAGTCCCTTAATTTACACTCATATTGATCATATTGCATGTGAATCTCGGCTCAAAGCTACGACATGAGATGTGATTACGAACAAAGCTAATTTAGACTATCATGATTTACCTTCCGACATAGGGATTTAGGTGAAATGAGGGTCTCTACATAGGTAAGTTGTTTCAGAATATCCATACCCAGCTGGAATTTCATGAACTGCTAATGTGGCCTTGTTTTTTATTGTTAAAAACATGGTAAAATAATTTTTTATTTTTTATTTATTCTTTTAATTGAATAATTTACGAAAACAGAAATACAATTTTAAAAAATAGGAAAAAAACAGAAAATCAACAATCAAAAACAGAAACGATGCCAAGTGCCATCTTCAACAACAGCATAGCGGATTGAATTTGGGCTCATAGCTCTTAGGAAAAAGCCCGTGATCGAAGAAGCCCAACAATGAATTTGGCCAAGATTTCCCCTCGAAGCCCAAAGGATCCATTCGATTGGCAAGAAACGGTGTCGGATCGGCACACTGCGTTTAGATCACGCCCGCTGGTTTCGTCACCGGAGTCAAAACAATAATCCTTATTAAAACTCTTTTTTTTTTCTCTATAAGAAAGAACGAAAAAAAAAAAAACAAACCTCCAATTAGAGTTTTCTATGTATTTTTTTTGGCATATGTGAAATTTGAGTCTTTGACCACTTTGACATCACTTTTTTCCTTCATTGCAGGAGGCTGCTAGGCGTTCAGAATCAAGTGGTGAGTGGATCTTCTGTAAATTTATTCTGTTAAAGATCGAGGAGTACAGTGATCCGTCCTAGTTAGTATTTAGATCTTTCTCTGAATTTACCATAACTATGTTGTCATTGTCTCAGGTACAGAGGATGGAGAAGTGGAGTACAAGTCTCTACCAAGTGGACCTGGAAAGGAGGATAACCAGGAGAAAGAGGTGAGCAAGCGAATTCAATAAGTGGAAACGATCCGCACTAGATTGTTCTCTGAGCTTATGTAATGTGGTCAATTTCAGGTCACTATTCTTGAGAATGTTTGTTGGAAGGAACTCGGACTTCTGGTTTTTGTTTGGCTTGCATTCCTTGGACTGCAGATTTCCAAGGTCTGTTTTTTGTCCTTTATCTCTAATCAGCACTTCTTGTCGGCTTTCAACAAGTCAATGGCTAAACAACAAAGAATTTTTAATTTTTTCTGCAACAGGAGTATACCTCTACTTGTTCGACAGGATATTGGATACTAAACTTGTCACAGGTACTTTCTATCAAGAAGAGTGGTCTTTGTCTTTTCTGCATGTTGTTCATGGTTGAGATGTGATGTCTGAGCTGTATCAGATGTTTTTTCTGATATTTGCAAAACGATTATTTGCGATACTGTTTAAAGGATTCTTTCCATGCTCTACAGATCCCAGTTTCTGTTGGGGTGTCTTTGTATGAAGCAGTCAGCCTGTACAAGGGAAGGAGAATAATTGCATCCAAGGGAGAGGATGGCAAAAGTTTTACAGTGCTCCAGCTTCTAACCTATTGCCTCTTTGGTGTACTAGCTGGAGTAGTTGGTGGGTTGCTTGGTTTGGGTGGAGGGTTTATCATGGGCCCATTGTTTTTGGAGTTGGGAGTCCCTCCTCAGGTGAGCTTGGAAACAAATGAATAAACTTGTTATCAAGTCAACTGTTAAACAAATCCTGCATTTCGAGGTTTTGATTATTAACTTCCATCATTCCTTGATGTTATCCTTAAAATGGTACTCGTCTGTCCGGCTCGTTTCTGATATTAGTCATGAGAACTATGAACAGATCAGAAGAGTAAAGAATGATCATGAGAAATAGAATCTCTCGTGGCTAGCCAAGAAAACAGGAAATGACCTGCTTTGATGTTGTTTGCGCAGGTTTCAAGTGCGACGGCCACATTTGCGATGACTTTCTCATCATCGATGTCTGTTGTAGAATACTACCTCCTGAAGCGTTTCCCGGTTCCTTTTGGTAAGTTCAGATTCATAAGATTCAGAGATTGCTCCTTTTCTGATACTTTGCTAATTTCGTGTTTAGTGTAACCAACTTAGATGGTCCTAAGCATTCGAAACATTTCTTTGCAGCTGCCTACTTTGTAGGTGTGGCTACACTAGCTGCCTTTGTAGGACAGCACATTGTGAGAAGATTGATCATTTTGTGTGGAAGGGCATCCCTCATTATCTTCATCCTAGCTTTCACCATCTTTGTTAGCGCGATTTCGCTAGGTGAGTATTGTATCATTTGTCGTCCTCTTGTCTGAAATGTGGATGACCCCTTTTCATATTCCAAACTATTCAAAGAGAAGTGAACTGATCTAAACTCTTGCTTCTTCTGTGCTTAGGCGGTGTCGGCATATCGAACATGATCGGGAAGATATCACGCCATGAATACATGGGATTCGAGAACCTTTGCAAGTATGGCGCGTAGAGCTTTCCTGGAAGTTGAAGAAAAGGAAGTCCTTTTAGTTCATCAAAGTTGATTTTGTTTTCAAATTCCTTTGGTGGTGTAATTTATTTGGCTGAGGCTGTAAAATTGCGCCTCATGCTATGTGTTCATTGTTAGGGTTGGGGTGGTGGGGATTGTAGGGTGTCAGCAAAATTTGTTTGTTGACAGAGATGGTTTCCATTGTAATTTTCCATGCCATTGTTAAAGATGGCTATAGTGACATCATTGTAGTATTAGTTAAAAGTTGATGAAACCGAAACTCATCATTGGTTTAGCTTTGAAGGAAAGTTATTTAAATTCCAAGTTTCTTACAAGGTGTGTCGTTAAATTTATTGTCTATGACTCTTTGTTATTCCAACCATAAAAAAGAAAAAAAAAACAGGCTCGTTATTTCTGGTGTATGTGTTCGTCCAAACTAATAAGATAGTAAAAATGAACATGGATCGAAGATTATACCGATCGATATTCGAGTATGATCTGGTGCTGCTTATTCAACCAGTGCTCTCGCTCGGAATTAGTATAGGAGTCTAGTTCGTTCCTATTTCCTATGCCAAACTGCAATTCCTGTGTAGTACCAATAACTAAAGTTATGTTACAGTTATTTGCTAAATGCTCCGCCTAAAAAAAAATGTAATTAGTTAAATAGTTTTAATGCCAAATAGAAACCTTAATTATTAAAATTAGTATCAATAATGATTATCTTAATAAAAATACTCCAACACAATTTCTCGTGCCTAAAAATATATGCCCGTTGTTTTGGGCTCTTTAGACTCATTTCATTAACCAATGTTTTTCTTCGTAGATTAAACTAATTAATGTATAATCCATCGGTTAACGTGAAAAGTTTATATGATTTGTTAGTATATACTCCCTCCGTCCATAAATATTAAACGCGAGGGAATGAATCACGGTGTTTAAGGGTACTCCTGTGTGAGTCAGAAGCTGCCGCCACGTGTCAGCCTCTCATTCGTTCTTCTTTTTTTTCTTTTTTCTTTCTCTCTCTCTTCTTTCTTTCTTCCTTTGTTCGACAAAATACTCCCTCTATCATCGTTTCCTATTCTCACCTCCGCCACAGAAAGGAGTGGAAGGACGTCTCGAGTCGGGAGCAGGTGGAACGACTCCATTACGACGAGTGACGCGCCGCCAAACTCAGCCGGAAGCTGCCGCCACTCATCCACGCGCCGACGCGTCCGGTCTCCGATGAGACTGCCACCACCCTTGTTCTGCTCGCCTCGTCATTTCCGGTAAGAATATGTGGTCACCTTCGTGATCATGTCGTCCAAACCTGTTTTATTTTGCATTTGAAATCGGAGGAGGAAAGATGAAAAAAAAAGAGGTTGCAACTTTTTTGGTGACACCAAGCTGTCCATGTCCCCCAAAAATTTCAAATGGCTCCCTTTGACTTTTTAGTTTCTCTTTTTTGCCCCAGTATGACGCGATGCTCAAGCACAAACGACGGGTCGTTTGAGGGTGTTTTTGTCAAAACATAAATTAAGTGGACACAATTGCCAATGACATCAATTAAAAAAGGATACGATTTTTGGACTAAAACGTTCAATATTTAAGGACGGAGGGAGTACTCTATAACACTACTCTCCTGAAAAACTTTAAAAGCGTAAGTGAATTAGAAAGGCCCATCGTACCTTTGCCGTGTTTGGGCTCAAAGCTCTTAGGAAACGCCCATGACTAGGCATGATTGATAATCAACACAGATGGAAATTTGGAACACGGTACAAAATTCGGCGTTTTTGTCTTCCAGACTCTTAGTTTGGACCGTGATATTCCTTCGTAGCCCAAATGATCCTATATATATATATAATTTTAGTGGGGTCAGCAAAACCAAATTATTTTCATTAAAAAGGCTAAAGTTGTAATTAAGGCCACTGGCTTGCTTATTCTTCTTCTTCATCCGTCCTTTTCTTTCTCTTGAATATGAAAAATACATATCGTAGCTGGATTGAAAGCGATATCTATGATACAAATCCTCTGTTTGTTTCATGGCATTTAGTTCGAAACTAACTCTTTTATTCATTTTCCCCCCAGGGGGTGCCCTAGAGTGGGCCCACGACTGGCCCAAAATTTCTTTTTAAAAAAAAATAAAATATGTATACCATATACGTAGCTGACCACCTACTATGTCCTTACTTTCAATTTTTATCTGGCTCCGCCTTTGGTATTCCCCCCTTCCTCGGCACAAATTCTTGTTTTGATGGCTCTAATTGGAGCCAGATGGTCATTTTTTAGGCCAGCAGCAACAACTTTCTTCATCTTTATTTTAGCTTTTGTGCTAGCTGATGCTGATGAGAGAAGCAAACAACATGGAACAGAGGATCTTGATAGCAGCTACCTCATGAAAGTTGCGAGATTCTTGAGGAAATATGACTTTTCTGGCTATCCACATGTTTGGCCCGTAAGTGAAATATGACTTTTCTTGGATTTCTTTTAATGTTGTTTACCACAAATGCAAATTCAGCAATCTGTCAATGCACCTTATTGCAGGAAATGGAATTTGGGTGGAAAATTGTTGTTGGTACCATAATTGGCTGCTTTGGTGCTGCTTTTGGAAGTGTAGGTGGTGTTGGTGGTGGTGGCATTTTCATTCCTATGCTTATGCTAATTATTGGGTTTGATGCAAAATCCTCAGCAGCTCTATCAAAATGTATAACCTTTTTCTTCTTACAACCTCTCCATATTACAAGTCCTTGTTTTTTGGATACCACTCTCTTTATTGTGTTCCACTTGTTCAGGTATGATCACGGGTGCGGCAGTTTCGACTGTTTACCACAACATGAAACTCAGGCATCCTACTCTTGATATACCCATATTCGAGTATGATTTGGTGCTGCTTATTTTACCATATCAGTTGCTGGGAATTAGTATAGGAGTCACTTTCAGTGTGATATTTCCAGATTGGGTCATCACAGCTCTTCTAATCATTCTGTTCTTAGGTAATTCTGTTGTAAAGCAATGTTTTGTACCCTAATTACGAAGTTCTTATCGCTTGAATTATCGCTTTTCCTGACACTCTTGATTGATTATTGTTGAATATTATATGTTAAATATCTAGATATTTAACATATAATATTCAACAATAATCAATCAAGAGTGTCAGGAAAAACGATAGTTCAAGCGATAAGAACTTAGATATTTAACATATATATTCAACGTGAATCACAGTGTCAGGTACGTATAATATGTATAAAAGCTACATAACATATATAGTATCTAGATATTTAACATATAATATTCAATTGATTATGATTGTTTCCAGGCACAGCAGTGAAGGCTTTCTTCAAGGGGATTGATACTTGGAAACAAGAGACAATACTAAAAGAGGTATATTTAACTTTTAGTTCTTTTATTTATCCGATATCAGATTTTGGTTCGTACAACCTAACGCCAATTTGTTGATTATAATGACATTCTTGCCTCTGAGTTTAGGATGCTGCTAAGCGCTTGCATCCAACAGGTGAGTTCATTTGTTTCTTTTTTGTCCAAATCCATATCTCAGTTTCTTGCCACAATCTTTTTGTCTAAACCCATGAATGAGTATTTTTTGTCCAATCTATAAGATGCTAATCTAGAAGTGGACTACAAGCCTCTTCTTGGCGGTGCAAGCAACAATTCTGAAAAAACTGCCAAGGAAAAACAGGTAACTGGTTCGATCCTATTTCCTACTCGGAACTGCAATTCCTGTGCTGTACCAATCGTGTGACATTTTCTTTGTTTTTCCAGTTTAATGTTCTTCGAAACATTCGATGGATGGAACTAGGACTTGTCGTTTTCGTCTGGATTGGATTCCTGATATTGCAAATTGCCAAGGTGTTCTCTGCATTCTGTTACTAATTCTTGAATCCTACACTTGACATTCTCTGATATGCTAACATAAATTGTTACATTGGAAACAGAGCTACACAACAACTTGCTCCACAGCTTTCTGGGTACTAAACTTATTGCAGATACCAGTTTCCGTTAGTGTGTCTCTGTATCAGGCAATTGGCCTGTACAAGGGAACGTGTAAAGTTCAATCGATGGGAGAAACCATGAATTGGCCAGTGCGGAAGCTGCTCGCCTTCTGTATCTGTGGTATGGTGGCAGGAACGATTGGTGGGTTGCTTGGAATAGGTGGAGGATTTGTCATGGGTCCTCTATTTATAGAAATTGGAATTCATCCTCTAGTAAGCTCCCTCACCTTTATTTTTCTTCTAAACATTGCTGAATTTTATTTTTCTCGACAAGCCGATTTGAGCTCTTAATTTCTCCTTGTTTAGGTCTCAAGTGCGACGGCAACGTTGGGAATGACATTCTCTGCATCCATGTCTGTTGTTGAATACTACCTCTTAGATCGTTTCCCTATTCCTTATGGTAAGCAGTTCCTACTTACTGTTTCATTACATCCAATTTTTATAACTGTACTATATGCGACGAAAGTCTGGATATGGCTAAGAGGACGATTATTTCTTCACTGTAAGAAGAACTTGTCGCTAAATGTGGAAGATCCATTTTGATATTCTTTTTTGTTGCCCTCTGTTTGGCAGCTTTGTACTTCATTGCTGTGTCGATTGTTGCTGCATTCGTAGGGCAGCATATCATTACAAAGTTGATTACAATTACTGGAAGGGCATCCCTTATTATATTTGTTCTTTCCTTCACAATATTTATTAGTGGAATATCACTAGGTAAGGACTAAGGATCAGCCATTTTATTGGTGTTTTTTTCTTTTCCTTTTTTAATGCACAAGTTTTGATTTTCTTATAACAAATTTCATTTTTTTTGTTGCTAGGTGGAGTTGGCATATCAAATATGATTGGCAAGATTGAGAGGGGTGAATCCATGGGATTTGAAGACCTTTGCAACAATGAAGGATAATAATAGATATTGGAAAAAATTGCATTATCGTATTGATCGAGTTTGTATTTCAGCGATACTATTTATAAAGAAGAAAAAAATTAAATTTTAAAATCGAGTCTTTTAATTTACATTCATACTGATCATATTGTATGTGAATCTCAGTTTAAAACTACGACATGAAATATGATTGTGAACAAAACTAATTTAGACTATCGGGATTTATCTTTCGACATAGGGATTTAGGTGAAATGAGAGTTTCTACATAAGTAAATTGTTTGAGAATATCCACACCCAACTGGAATTTCATGAACTACTAAACGTGAGCTTGTTTTTTTATCGTTTTTATTTCTGGTTTTCTGTTTTCTTTTTAAAAGAAAAACATAAAACGTGTTTGGTAAAATAAATTTTTTTTTTTTTTTTTTTAAGTGAATAATCTATGAAAACATGAACACAATTTTAAAAACCAGAAGAAGTGGGTTCTTATTTTATATATATTTTTTTAAAAACAGTAAAAT
Organism: Viola odorata; assembly: GCA_963691705.1. Lineage (NCBI taxonomy): Eukaryota > Viridiplantae > Streptophyta > Magnoliopsida > Malpighiales > Violaceae > Viola > Viola odorata. The sequence continues at coordinate 2,241,453 of OY829546.1, forward strand.
AAACAGAAAATAAAAAACAAACGATACTAAACAAATGTGCCATCTTCGAGAACAGCATAGCGAATTGAATTTGGGCTCGTAGCTCTTATAAAAAGCCCATTCGATTGGAAAGAAACGGTGTCGGATCGGCACACTGCGTGTTGATCACGCCCGCTGGTTTCGTCACCGGAGTCAAAACAATAATCATTATTAAAACTCTTTTTTTTCTCTTTAAGAATAAGAAAGAACGGAAAAAAAAAACCCTCCAAAACGGACCAACGCCCAACACAGGGATTTGTGTGGTGCGGAGGCGAGAGAGGAGGCAGAGAAGAAGGAGAAGAAGAGGAAGAGGAAGCAAAGATGGTGTTCTACTTCAAAGCCCGACCAGAGGTAGGAGATTACACCATTTTCATGGGTCTCGACAAATACGAGAACGAGGAACTCATCAAATACGGCTTCCCCGAAGACATTTGGTAATAATTCCATCAAAAACCTCGTCTCTGTGTTTTCCCTCTTCATTTTTCTGAATTTTGGGTTTGGGTTTTGTGAATTCTGTTGAAAGGTTTCACGTGGACAAAATGTCATCTGCTCATGTTTATGTAAGACTGCACAAAGGTCAAACAATTGACGACATAAGCGAAGGCTTGTTGGAGGATTGTGCCCAGCTTGTCAAAGCCAACTCGATTCAAGGCAAGATCAGTTGCTAAGCTCTGTAATTGTTGTGTTGCTCTGGTGAATTTTTGGGATCCGCACAGTTTTGCTATGAGAACTCAAGTTTTTTTCTTTTTTTGTATTTCTTGGGGTTGTAGGTAATAAGGTGAATAATGTTGATGTGGTTTATACGCCCTGGGCCAATTTGAAGAAAACGCCTTCTATGGATGTGGGTCAAGTGGGCTTCCACCAACCGAAGATGGTGAGTTTTCTTTGTGTTTGTACGTATTCTCTGCAGAATTGAATAGTAGAATGTTATTGCTCATTGTGTTGGTATGTATAGGTTCGAACTGTCAAGGTGGAGAAGCGGATTAATGAGATAGTTAATAGATTGAACAAAACAAAAGTTGAAAGGAAGCCTGATTTAAAAGGTGGGTCTCCTACCATCTCGTTACTTTTCCAGTTTACAAAACTTATGAATTAACAATAGAAAGCTAGTAATTTAGAGCTTATCTTCTTCCTTCCTCCAGTTTGTTGCTTTATTTGTAGTAGAGTAGCACCAGAGATACTAACCTTTTTGTATTAACATCATTTACTAACTAATGTTACACCAAGCCATCAGTATTTACTCCTTGGTTTATTAATCAATAACTACCAGATGAATAAGAAAATGCGATGTTTATGTTAAGGACAAAACTTGGAAGTTCTCTTTTCTTGCCCTGGTGATGCTATCACTTACCATTTACTGTCTGCAGCTGAGAGAGAAGCAGTCAGTGCAGCAGAAAGAGCAGAGAGAAAGCTTCAGCTGAGAGACAAAGTGAGTTCATCTATTCTAGATATGCTATTGTTTGAACCATTTGACCTATCTGCTATACGAATTTCCTTCCTTTTTAACACATACTGATCACACGATTAATGAACAACAATATGTACTTTCATTCATCTGGAAGGTACAGTGCTATTTAAGTAGGTTCAGGTGCACATACATGAATTATATCTTGTCTTGAACCTCATCTTGTGATTTAAGACCATGTCCGCATACTTAATCGGTGCATAGTGTTCCATTATTTCCTTTTCTTCTGTAGCTTTTTAGTTATTAATGCCAGAAAATGATGCAGTGGGAAGTTCTCTGTGACCCTGTTCTTCTAATCTCATAAGGCTTAGTCGCTTAGGTGGTCCTTAGTTAGATTAGATCATTTTCCATGCTTACAATTATTAGCTCTTTGAGGTTTTCATCTCAAGTTGGAGATGTGCTATATCATAATTTTGAATGTTTTATATGTGTACATGGCTAGCTTCTACTTGTTTTGTACACATGACTAAATGTTGGTGATGTGTGAACGTTGCTCTTTTGGTCATTCAAGTGCCAAATCTTACTTAATATATCTGATGAGTATGAGATGTTGGTTTTTTTGGTTATGATTATACTTGTCTTGCCGGTGCTTGGAAACTAAGTCATATGATTGATCTCCTGATATTAAGGTTCTCATACTCAACCAGTTTGGACATCATAGGGAATGTCCTTGGATCAGTTGTGTTATTATACCTTTCCATTTTTAGTCATTGGTTTAAGTTTATTCTCCATCTGATTGAAGCATTCCTTGCATCAAAATGTGTTGCAACATTCATCTGATGTGTTGGGTTTTGTGCCTACAGTTTATCCTCTTTTCTTTGGGGATATGATTGCGGAGGATTTTGTTGTACTAACTTTCTTCTCTAGGTGCTTGCAGCGTGACACTAGACTGTCAAATGAAAAGGCAGCCCCTGCTCATTCTGCCAGTGTATAATGAAAGGCTTCATCCCTGATTGGAGTTTAATGCTTTGTTCTCATTTTGTAGTTGGATTGGCTTTATTCTTCATCCATTAATAGCTTGCAATTTGAATGAATATCTAAATCTTATCTTTTCGCAGAAACGGCGAGAGGATATGGATAGGCTTGAAAAGGAGAGGCAGGCTGAGGTAAGGAGCTACAAGGGTCTGATGGTGGCTGAGAACATGACCTCCAATAAACAAATCGCATCTGGAGAAAAGTCCTTGCAGGAGTTGGAAGAGGACTTCATGTGAGTGAAACAACAGAAGCGAATTCAAGCGAATTCAATGTACTTCCTCGCCCCAGATCGTAGGGGTCGAATGCAATTTGTAAGTCCTGGCATTGTACGAATAAAACTAGAAAAATTTGGAAAGACCTGTGTGTATAATGCCAAGCATAAGGAGGTGAATTTAGTGCCAGATTTAAAGGTGACAGTATGTTGTACTTGGATGATCACGTTTGTCTTTTTTACTATTTATCTGGTTTTCATAATTGACCGTTTATATCTACACATTAGTTTCGTTCAATTTGTCTCGATTAACACATTCGTTTTTTTGATGGTATTTTTAGAATTAAAGGTTTTTAATGGGAGACAAATTGGACAAAGTAGTTTTGCCATCAAGATTTTATTGGTTTATTAATTGAAGTAACTGAGAAAATGAGAAAATTAGAAAAAAAAAGGCAAAAAAATTATTTTATTTTATTCAAATCTATGCTTCATTCGTGGGCGTCTTAAACTGCTTACAATTCATTCTGATACGTGGGATTCGACAAAAAAACGTCACGTTTTCCCGTTTTGATTAAAATTCTGCTAATTACTTTTTTTTCTAAAAAGAAATTTCTCCTGTAATAATGGTTACATTATTGTTGTCAACCGCACAGGTCACACGACTGACGACACGCGCGTTTTGTGCCTCTATTAAGGACCATCATCGACACTGAACTTCAAAACCACCAAAATTCCCCGCAAAACCCTAGCAAAATCTCCCCTCACACTCTCCCTGCAACCTTTTTCTCATACAACAATGGCGGCTTCTTCCCTGGACGAAAAGACCGTCAAGGAAGTCCTTAGACAGGTGAACTGCACGCTCCACGCCTTCTCCCCTCCATTAATTTCATTACAGTTCGTTATCGAGTCGCTTGCAAAAACACCCATTCATTTGTTCTCTTTTTTTGATTTCCTTTACAGGTAGAGTTTTATTTCAGCGACAGCAACATCCCAAGAGATAACTTCTTGAGAAAAACCATCGACTCTAGTGAAGATGGCAGTATCCTTTCATCTTTGCAGTATTTTGTGATCTTTTGTTTTGATTTGAGTGTTTTTTAAATTGTTGGTCTTGACTGAGAGATAGTGGTTAGCTTGCCATTGATTTGCTCGTTTAAGAAGATGAGAGGATACCTGAATTTGACGGATGTGACGGCAGAGGACATCCCAGAAGCCACTATCCAGGCAGTTGCTGAAACTCTTAGAAAATCCACGACCGTTAAAGTCTCCGAAGATGGTAAGTTGTGTTTCTTGACTGCATTCTTATGCTCTTTTTCTGTTTTTGTACTGTGAATATGTGTATTAAGACAATAGACTGGTGGGTTGAGTGAAGTTATGCCATTTTGGGGGAAGTTTGAATTTTTATGTTATCTTGTCTCAGGGAAGAAAGTTGGTAGGATTGCTGAAATGTTGCAGCCAGAAGATGCAGCAGAGCAATTGGATGCAAGAACAATTGCTGCATCACCATTGGAGCATAATACGACACGAGAAGTTGTGGAGTCCTTCTTTACTCAATATGCTAAGGTAATAGATGATGTTGCTTGTAACTGCGCTGCCTTATGAATATATTATATAAATTGCACCATTTGTAGTTGTCAAGCCAATTGCGGAGGGTGTGTTTTCCTGTTATGGAGAATGAGCATTTTAATACTTGTTTCAGGTTACTAGTGTGAGGTTGCCCCGCCATGTAGGTGACAAAAAGGTGTTTTCTGGCACTGCTTTGATCGAGTTCTCAAAAGATGAAGATGCTGAAAAGCTTTTGAAAGAAAGTTTGACTTTTAATGGTGCTCAGCTAGAATTAAAACCAAAGTAAGTTTGGTTTGCTCTAGATATCACTATCCTTAGTGTGAATGCATATTTTTACCTTGGTCTAAATTACATGCATGAGTATAAATTGCTAATATTTTTCACTGTGATGGAAGAATATCAACTGAACACGTCCATAGTTGGTCCCTGCAACAGGGTTGCAAGAGTTTCACATATAATTACAAATCAGTTAATATTAACCTTGTTTAATTGCTTCATAATGATTGGGAAGCACAATAACTTTGGTGATACAGGTGTCTGCTTATGCCCTTGATCTATCATGTGCCACTGCATAGGTGTTTTTTTTTATTAAGAAAAAGAAATGCATATCTGAGTTTGGAAGTCACTTCCTGATGTCTGTGCCTTTTTTAATCAACATCCTTTCCCATACAGGAAGGAGTTTGATGCCCAAAGAGCAGCGGAGGAAGAGGAATTTGGAAATTCCCACTTTAAGGGTTCTAATAATACGAAAGATTCCAAGTCAGAAGCAAGGTAATCAATCAACTGTGACTATTTATTCCAATTTGAATATTTCCTAAATAGTTCTTAAGTTGATCCATCTCCATTTGTGTGATGGCCGCACAGCTATCCCAAGGGTTTAATTGTTGCCTTTACATTAAAGAGCACTGTGGCTGGAGTTTCTAAAGAGCAGAATGGTGCTCAAGTCCAGGATGATGCAAATGCCTCTATGGCAGACGTCGAAGAGAATGTGGCTGAAAATGCCAACACTGATGGAATTGAGGAGAAGAATAATACAGAGGAGAAGACAGACAACGTTGAGGCGGAAAATGGGTCTGAAAGTGAAGTAAAAAATTCGGGAGGGGAGAAATCATCTGAAAGTGAAGGAACGAAACCTGAAACAGAGGAGAAATCATCTGAAGATATTGGTGAAAAGAAGGACAAGTCCTGCGTTGCTACCTACAAAGACAACATGAATGTTGTTATCCGAGAAGATTTGAAGGCTGTTTTTGAAACTTTTGGCACTGTCAAGGTAGGAGGAAGATTCCATACTCTCTTTTTTCTTTCAATTACTGAGTTGTTAGTTATCTCGAAAGTCAAACAATATTTTCTTACTGTGGATGCAATCCTGGTTGGTCTTTTTGTTCCTCTATTTCCTTTATGTGGTTTGGATGGTGACGTGTTGTACCTCATCCCATGTTGGTCCTTACTTTGTTTCATGCTGATTTGTTTCCTTGTTTGTTTAGTACATCGATTTTAAGCTCGGAGAGGAATCTGGCTACGTTAGATTTGAAGAGGCTGAAGCAGCGCAGAAAGCTCGTGCGGCAGCTGTCTTAGCTAAATCAGGTGGCCTGGTTGTGAAAAGTTTCATTGCCACTTTAGAGCCTGTGACTGGTAAGCAAAAATCTTTGCTCTCTTTTGTTGATGAGTTATGTGGAAGGGCCACCATCAGTGGTGTGGTCTCTGTTATTTGGCTTCTTGTATTGTCACTGTTCTAGATATTAGTTGTTTTCTTCGGAGCTCTCTTGTTTTGTTTGTTAAATTGGCGCTTTTCTTTTGCTTTAATCATGTTGTTTTTGCCACTTTGCAATGTCAGGTGATGCTGAAAAGGATTATTGGAGCCAAATTGGTAATAGTCAAGGACGGTTACAAAATAAGGGCAACAGAGGAAGGTCAGTAGTGTCTGCTGTTGGCTCCTTTGTCAAAGTAGTATATGAATTGGATTACATATTTCCCCTTTGTCAAAGTAGTATATGAATTGGATTACATATTTCCAAGGTAAAGGTTGGATTCATGTTACTGACATTCTAAATGTTTATTTATGCTTCTCAGGGGAGGAAGAAACTTTAGGGGCGGCAAACATTCCCGCTTTAGGGACAATTCTGGGGGAGGCCGCCCAAATAAATTCCAAAAAGCTGGAGCATGATGAGAGTGAGTGATCTAATACTCAGTTTTGAGCCAATTTTGTTCGACACCTTCAGTTGATTCGTGGTGGAATGCGATCGGTGCTTTGCAGGGTGTCTTTAAGCTATAAGTTTGATCTGTACTCTCGTAAGATGCTGTGTTTGACATTTGAAGTTACAGATAAAATTTTGGAGTTCATCTTTTAAACAACTATGGCACTTTACATTTGAAGTTGAAGTTACAGATAATTTTTTGTAGTTCATCTTTTAAACAACTATGGCACTTTTAAGTCGTTCGGTCGGCTAAGTATTCTCACTTTTAAAATCACTTCTCTCTTATGTATGGTTACGGTAAAGTTGTTTTAGTGCTAGAAGTAGAAGTAGAGGGTGCTCTTTTGCTCTCAAAGTTCAAATCTTGTGTAACTTTCCTTTCTACGTTGACCGAAGAGCATAGTACTATCTTTTGAAACAAAATGAATGTTTAAATGTCAAGGATATTCAAATCTTGTTTTTAAAGTCAACAAAAGAGCAACCTCATTATTTTGAAAAAGAAAATTAAATGAAAAGGCATTTATAGGCATCTCAAAGAAAAACAAAATGTTTTTTATAAAATATACTAAAAAGTTATTTTTTCGTATGATGGGAGTACTTAATAAAAGATATTTAATTCGAAAACGTGCAAAAAGAAACTGTTTAAACTTTAGAGCATTGAATTTGAATCCATTACAAATTTACAAGGGAAAAAAAACAACAATTACTACTTGGAAATCTTCCAGGTAAAACCGACAAAAATCTGGTAATTTGGAAGATTTACTCATTAATTAATCATCCCATTTTGTCAGCATGAAAAATAAAACATTTGTCCAATAACAATGTATTATTACATCCACCACTAATCAAGCTATCCCTATTTTAAAACACGAATTACTTTGGGCCCGTTTACCTGGGAGAATTTTCAATTTAAAAATTTGCTGTTTTTCTGAATTTCGAGAATTTTGTTTTCATTCTGAAAACTGAAAAACGCGTTTACTTCGCGCTTGTTTCCTGATCAGAAAAACTGGAGAACGCGTTTACTTCGCACTGAATGTAAGAATTTCCTAATCTGAAAACTAAAAAACGTGTTTACTTCGCGCGTTTTCATTTTTTGTGGAAAACTGAAAATATTTGTAATGAAAAGAAGAAATCATTTGAAAATTATTTTAATAATCCTAATTGTTTATTTTAATATATTCAATATGAAATAAATATGATTTTTTTTATTAATTTAGAAACTTAAAATAAAAATAGTTGTTTATTTTAATATATTCAGAAATTATAAATATGGAATAAGTTTCTTTAATTTAGAAACTTAAAATAATTGAAAGGGTGAGGGATTCATTGAATCCATTTCATTGAACAAAATTGATTTCTTTACAAAATACAAGTCTGTCTCTTCTCTACCCTTTGTTCCCTTTTTATACTACACTTACTTCTAATTACAATTAAATTATTGACTCTAACAACTGCATAACTGGAGCGTAACAGCCTAACAACTTGACTCTAACAACCTAACAACTTGACTAACAACTTGACAGTTACAAACTGTTGTAACTGTTTTTTCCACAGCTTTTCCCGCTTCTTCCTTGTTGCAGCTATTGACTTATGGCTGTGACAATACGCAGAATATGCAGCCTGTTTAATGAAACCTTTTCAATCCTTGCAAAGCTGAACTGCTTCTTCATCATTAAGTTCTGGGTAGGATGGCACGCAACTGATATCACAGTGTCTGTATCGCCTTCTAGTTTCTGAAATATAAAAGCGAGTGTGTAGGGTTTTACCTTGCGAGTCCTTATCGTTTCAAATCACGGGCTCCCTTTCTTCTTCTTCCTTTCTCCTGAGTCCCCTCTTCTTCTCTCTTCTCCTCCTTGACAGTTTGTGCAGCGAAAGCTCACGTGCTAGTGTCTGTATCGTCGGGCTAGGGAGAAGAGAACAGCAACGGCGAAGAGGAAGAGGAACGACGCTGTAAGATGAGGAGGAAGGAACGGCTGCTGCGATTTAGGGCAAGATGAGGGAAAAGATGATGAATGATGAAGAGGGAACGGTTTTGTTTATGGACAAGGGCAAAATGGCAATAAAAAAAGTTTCATTAAAAGGAAAAATGAGTTTTCATTCTGAAAACCGAGTTTTCAAACATCACTTTTTTTTGAGTTTTCAAAACTTACCCATAGGTTTTTATTCCGAAAATTTTCATTTCGAAAACAGAAACGAAAATAGCGCGAAGTAAACGAGTTTTTGAAAAAAAAGTCCAGTTTTCAAAAAACTGGAGAATTTTCTGGGAAATTCTCTGCGGTAAACGGGGCCTTTCTATTTTTTCTTACCACAAATTTTCCTAAATTCAACAAATTTTAATAAAATCTTACGTTATAGATTAACGTGATCTAATTATAAAAACGACATGTTATAATCGGTTAAACTATAACTTCATGTTCCTACAATTATCATTATTAGTTAAAAAGCTTGTTTTTTTTTCCAAAGGGCCGTTAAACTTTTAAAAACCTAAGGTATGAAACCGACGGCTGAGATTCAAACATGTCCACATCCAAACCGTCCGAACCAGCTCGACCTTTAACCCTTTATAGGGTTTTAAATAGTTGAAAAAATATTAAAAAGGGGAAGGGAAAAAAAAAACTTCAAAATCCGCCTCTTTATGTTTGAATTGAATATCTCTATTCCAGACCGTTTCATTCACTATCTCCATTTCCTCTTTTTTTCAAAACAATAAAGAACCACTGCTCACTCCATACCAGCAATCGCATTTGCAGATCTCCTTATCAACCAAGTACACAACTTAAGATCTGCAAATGCGTTCCTTTTCGATCCAATCATCGCCTCTCAAACTCTGTTCAGTAAGTCTATCCATTCTTCGATTCATCCGTCTTGATTTCGGTTTTGTTTTGTTCGATGAGGTGATGTGATTGGGTTCAAATTTGTGTTTTTTTAGGGTGTTGCGCCGTAGGGGAGGAGGGGGTTTATGATGATTTGGAGGACGAATTTGGGAGAGAATTGTTGTAGAGTTGGGATTGGGGTATGCTGCAGCTTCGTTTGTTTTTTATTATTCATCATCAACAATGCAAAGTGATACGAAATCAGTTTCTGCTGCTCCCTCTGACGGGCTCAGCGAAGCGGCTGTTCAAAGAATCCGTCCTCTTACCGGGTAATTAAATTTAGTAATTTCGTTTGTAATCTGCGCTTTTGGAATGTGTTTGTTCTACCTTTCTGGGAATAGGGTTTTGAAAAGAGTGGCTTTTGTAGGAGGACTAGTGGACCAACAAGGAGGTCTACAAAAGGGCAATGGACGGCTGAAGAGGTGATTTTCTTGTTGTGCTAATTTTTGTATTAATTTTGGTCAATTGATGGCTTACCGTGATAATCTTGACGTTTCCTGTTAGGAGATGTTGGTATGTATGTTGTACGGTCGCCTGAGGAATTGTTTGTGTTTTTCAGGATGAAATTTTGCGCAGAGCTGTTCAACGTTTCAAGGGGAAGAATTGGAAAAAAATTGGTATGATTATGAACTTCTATGTATACATACATTTTCAGAAAAAGTCCAAACTTTGTCCGTTTTCTTGGGGATTTCACTTGTCTTTATAGTACGTTGGATATTTCACTTGTTGTCTAATTGTAATGCTGTTCTGTAATTAGCCGAGTGTTTCAAGGATCGCACTGATGTACAATGCCTACATAGGTGGCAGAAGGTCTTGAATCCAGAGCTTGTGAAAGGGCCATGGTCGAAGGAGGTATCCATATAGTTCTTTCTCATTTATGTCTGTTCACAACATGCATCTTTTGGCTAAATTTGACATTAAGTTGGACTGATGCACCTTCTTCATTTTTTAAATATAAACAGGAAGATGAAATAATAATTGAAATGGTGCACAGATATGGGCCAAAGAAGTGGTCCACAATTGCACAGCATTTACCTGGTCGTATTGGAAAGCAATGCCGGGAAAGGTAAGATAATATTGCTTGCCAGATGCTTTATTTTATACATTGCAAGTAGTTTCATTGTAATTGCATTGTTTGGTTTTACTTTTCATGCTGTTGTCTGGTGGCAATTATATTGTTGTCTTTGCTGTTGCGCTGAACAACACGCAGGTGGCATAATCACCTTAATCCTTCAATAAACAAAGAGGCATGGACTCAAGAAGAAGAATTGGCCTTGATTCGTGCTCATCAGATCTATGGGAACAGATGGGCAGAGCTTACAAAGTTCTTGCCTGGAAGGTTTGTGACTTCCTTACTTAAAGAACTTGAATTTTTCTGTGTCTTAGTCTAGCAATGTCAGAAGTTGCTGATCACCTGTTTAGTTACTTTCGGTGCTTCTTTCAGTTACGAGTTGTATTGAAAATTACCTAATCTTATGTGAAATGTTTGTGCGGTGTACAGGACAGACAACTCCATAAAGAATCATTGGAACAGTTCTGTAAAAAAGAAATTGGACTCTTACTTGGCATCAGGTCTGTTAGAGCAGTTCCAAGCCCTCCCACTTGTTGCACATCACAATCAGCCCATGTCTTCCTCTTCTTTACGGCTTCACAGATCTGGAGATGACAATGGTGTGAAGTGTGGTACAGAAGCAGAGGAAATATCGGAATGCAGCCAAGAATCAATGGTTGGTTGCTCTCAGTCTGCTAGTGACTTGAATAATACAGTTCTACCAACAAGAGAAGAATTCCGGTTTACTGAAGAGCCTGATACCAGAAAGGAGCAAAGCTCCAGCCCAGTGTCTTGTTCAGAACAATATTATGTCCCCGAAATCCCTTGTGAAGTGGGTACCTCTTGCAGCTATTTCCAAAATTTCTCGCATAACATTGTGACATCTTCCATGGGGGATTACCAGTTTCATATACCGGAGATTCCTAACATATCTTGTGTAGAACTAGAGCGGGACTCATCAGGTTTTCCAACAAATTGTATAGCTGCTAATGAAAACCGTGAAATGTTGAATGATCCATTTCAATCTTCCATGGGCTCCATGGGGCATATTGCTCTACATTCAGCTAAACTAGACCAGATTCTGATATCGGATGATGAATGTTGCAGGATCTTATTCTCAGATCTAATGAATAGTGGGTTCTTGCCACCAGGAAATCTCACCGAAGGCTCTAATATGGGTGCCTTGGGTGGGGGCTCAGATGTAGTTAATGCGGGTGGGGGCTCAAATGTAGTTGGTTCAGATGGAGCAAGAGATTCCTTACTTAGATCCTCAAATATCCAGATATCTGAGAATGACGGAACTTCAGCTTCACTGTCATATTGTCCTCCGAAGTCTGATTTGTTGGGAACTTCATGCAGTGAATTGCTTGTGTCTGGTCCTTCACTAGCTGATGATAGCACACTTATATATCATAAGGAACCCAGCCAGGGCCACACTTTTGGATCTCATAAACAAGATTATACTTCAAGTGCACAGGATGGTTTTATCTACCACAATGATGCTGCGAGCTCCCCTTGTGAGGGAGGTACTAATACCACAGGCCATCAAGATCAACCATATCTTGAGGAACCTTCAAAGTTAGTGCCTGTGAATGGTTTTACCTCATGTTCAGATACCATACATTCTTCTCCTGTAGCTGTAAAACAAATTTTGCACACAGAGCAGCAGGATGCTGGAGCTCTATGTTACGAACCTCCTCGTTTCCCAAGCCTGGATGTTCCTTTTCTTAGCTGTGACCTTATCCAATCTAGCAGTGATATGCAGCAAGAGTACAGTCCACTTGGTATCCGTCAACTGATGATGTCTTCCATGCACTGCATCACTCCATTTAGGTTATGGGATTCGCCATTGCGGGATGGTAGTCCAGATGCTGTTCTCAAGAGTGCTGCTAAGACCTTCACCAGTACACCATCCATACTGAAGAAGCGGAGCCGTGATTTGCTGTCACCTTTGTCGGACAGAAGAGAAGATAAAAAGCTTGATTTGACATCTAGTTTGACAAAAGAGTTTTCTCGTTTGGATGTTATGTTAGACGAGAATGATACTCACAAGTCATCTCCATCATCTGATTCTAAGAAGAGCCAGAGTTCATCTGGTGCAGATAAAGAAAATCTTGATCCTACTCTTGAAGGTGGACAAGAGATGATTGACAGGGATGGTAAGACTAAGGTTCAGACAGATAGTACTGCCCAAAATGTGAGTCATTTACTGTTTGTGTGTCTTATACCTTTCCATGTTTTATCATTTATTCTCCTACAACCATTAACAGTTCTTCTGGTTTGTGCATTACTATCAAGTATCAACTCTTATGATTTCTCTTGACTGTGCTTCCCTCCTTTTGACAGCTGCAACACCCTCCTGGCATCCATTTTGAAGACAACCTAAATGATATGTTGTTATTTTCTCCTGAGCAGCTTGGTATTAGAGTAGACAGAGCATTTTGCCCAAGCAGTCGAACTCCAAAGAATTTGTACCGTAAAATCCTGGGAACTTTATCAGAACAAGCTATTGCTTCAGAAACCACTTCTGGAAATCCATGCTTAGGTCTTAGTTCACCTGCTTCTTCTAAGAAAAATCACGTGACACATTTGGTTTCAGCTACATCAGCACAGTCTGCTGACAATGTTACTGATAATACTACTAGTGATGCTGCTTTTGAAAATTTTGGCATGTAAGTTGATCCTGGACTTGTATACTCTGGTTCGCCTCAAATCTAAAAGTTCGTTGTTTTGACCTCTAATGAAGTGTTGAAAATTCCTGTTTATGCACTCCTATATTTTCTTATGAGTTGCTTGGTTATGTTTTAGATTTGGTGGCACTACTTTCAAAAGGAGTATTGAATCTCCGTCGGCTTGGAAATCCCCCTGGTTCATTAATAGTTTTGTTCCTGGTCCGAGGGTTGATACAGAAATCTCAATTGAGGTATGAACAGCTCTACTGGAGTTAGCTGTTTATTTAGTTTTTTATATGATACTTTCCAATCGGTTATTTAATGCTGAGAATTTCTTACAGGATATGGGATTTTTCCTGAGCCCTGGGGATAGAAGCTACGATGCCATTACTCTAATGAAGCAATTAAGCGAGCAGACTGCCTCTGCCTATGCTGATGCCTTAGAGGTTTTGGGAAATGAAACTCCTAAAACAATTCTGAAGGACAACCACCCCAATAAGCAGAAGGTGGATCAAGAAGACCATGCAGCTAGCAGTCATCCTGCCAATGTTTTGGTATGTTTCATTAAAAACTTCTCCTGAACGGAAAAACTGTATTCACCGCTACTCGAGCACATGTATATCTGTAGGAATTTTGAGTGAGCTGATAATGATGGTTTTTAAACCCTTGCAGACTGAGCGCCGCACCCTTGACTTCAGCGAATGTGGGACGCCTGGTAAGCAAACAGAGAACTCATCGACTGCAATGACGTTTTCAAGCCCTTCTTCCTACCTTTTGAAGGGTTGCAGATAGATTTTTTCTCATAGCTACAGGTCTCTCAATGTTGAAAATTGTAGTTTATGTTATGTATACATAGTAATAATTTATGTTATGTATACATAGTAATTTTTTTCTTCTTTTCCTATTCCTTCTTGTCCCTATTGTTCAGTATCTGGATAGCAAATGAATTCATTAATAGAAGAGTGTTTTGTGTATTTTCATTTTTCCATTGAAACAAAAAGGATTGTTTACATATTTGCATTTCAGAAAAGAAGCTTCAGCTTTTGTTCCTTATTCAGTTTGTTGATTTCTATTTCCTGGAGAAATTTCAAGAAAAATGAAAAAAACAAAAAGGAAAAAACATATCAAACTTTTTGATACAATAACCAATAATTGAGAATTGGAGAAAACAAAGGAAGTTAAAAAGATCAAGACTTTACTAGTCTTTCATCTTCAAAATCCATCAATGTGCAAACTTTCATTTATGCATTCAAAGAAAATAAAATCAATCCAACTTTCTGCATCAAGTAGAGTCACCACCAAACACGCCACTCAAAATGGAAGATCCGATACTGATTATAGAGGGGGCACCACCACCAGCATCACCACCACCACCACCACCACCATCATTACCACTGTTATTATCACCATTACCACCCATGATGCTTTGCACAAAACTCTGGCCAACTTGCTGGGCAGCTCCGTCTACAAATCCTTGCACCATGGTATCCTTCACTGAATTCCCTGCCGCGTTCTGTGCCCCAGCTTGTTGTTCATAGATACTCTGCCGGGGGGTCACAACCGGATTTCCCACCTGAGTGTAGTTGACCTGCCTAGCTCCCACGCTTTGACTATGCATATAATTAGGCTGTTGTTGGTGTTGAATAGGTGCTGGAAAAGAGCCGTAGTGCTGAAGCTGAGGCTGAGGCTGAGGCTGAGGCTGTGTTGTTGTTACCACTGAAACAGCACCGGTTGCACACTCCAAATGAGCATCGAACTCGCACGGACCGCACCGGTAAAGCCAATGCCTATGCCCGACTTTGCCGCACAAATCGCAGGCGAAGCCATTGGTGTGGTACGGAGGCTGAAAGGTGAGCGAAAGCTCGTGAGGATGATATTGATTAATTAGAGTAAGAGGGCTTGTAGCACAAGTGATGTGTATATCGTAAAAGCAATGAGCGCAGTGGTAGCTGAACCCTGTCCCTTGCTGGCCGCACGCGTCGCAGTTGAATGAACCGCCCGAATACGGTGGAACGGGAAGGAGGGTGAGAGGGTGGATGTGATGGGCAGGATGAGTGATTAGAGTTGGCATTTGGCTACAAGATGAGTGGAGGTTGAAATTGCATTGCTTGCAAGAATACATCCAACCGGTAGCCGGAAGATCGCAACCAGTACATGGAGGAACGTATTGAGTTTGAGAGTTGGCTAGCTCTAGAGGATGAGGATGGCTAAAATGATTGATGTGTGGATCGTGTGTTAGCTGCCCCATCTCTAAAATCTGTGATTGTTGGTTTATGGAAAGATGCTCTCTTTTTATCAGGAGAAGAGAAACCCTAAATTAGTTGACTTTGGCAAGTGGATGGAATTTGAGCTGAGTCTTAGTCAACGGAACACGTTTTTACTTCTTAGCCATCATCATGCAGCTGTTCATTTGACTTTTATACCCGCATAGCATTACTCGCTCACCAATCAAAGATTCTGATTTTTATGATGACAAACCAACCAATTTATAATTCAGTAATACTACTTGCAAAAACCAAAAAAAATAAGTCTCATGTTCAAATCTTGGCGTGTGCGTATTGACTATTATCAATTTTTAAGCTTATCAAAGAAGCAGTAGAGTACAAAATGCGATGAAGGGGACTGGAATGACTTAATCTTGTATTTCATGTGAAGGGAAGTTTACAGACACCTGCAGATTTTCAGCTGCATTTATGTTATTGAGAGGAAACTTGAGAAACAAGCTTTTCTTTTAACCCATTGCATTTAGGGTTTACAATTATTCTGTCATACCAACCAAAACTAAAGAAGAATTCCACCTATGTGATGCTCCAACAGCATCTTATGAAATAGAGAGCTACGTTCTTGCTTCTACCCGATACGTGTAACAGCTGCGTGTATTGCATCTGCAAGATGAGGGACTCTTTTAGAATTCAGACCAGCCATGCTAATCCTCCTGCAAGGAAATATGTAGGTGATATTATTAGATGAAACAATCTCTTCAATATAGCCATAATAAGAGAATCATCCAGATGTGCTGGGAAAAGTTTATTACCCGTCGGAGGTCATGTAAATGTGGTACTCTTTAGTCATGAAGGCAACTTGTTTAGAGTTCAACCCAGTGAAAGTAAACATTCCGATTTGTTTAATTATGTGACTCCAGTCGCCAGGTGTTCCTGCCCAGATACGAACCCAACATGAATATATAAGCATAGAAATTCAGTTGAAAAATAATTGATACCCATAACAAAAACTTTGAATTCTCCGCTACAGCCTGGCAAAGCCAATAATATACAAATATTTTCGTATCAACCATGCAGAAGATCAAGTATTGAAGAAATCAGACCAAAGGGGTTGACAAAAAAGAGAGGCTAACCTCTGGCCCGCAAGGCATCAAAGAGTTGCTGGCGCATGCTAATAATACGATCAGCCATGGCCTTCAACTCGATAGTCCACTCATGGTACAAA
The DNA here is from genome assembly GCA_963691705.1 of Viola odorata. Lineage (NCBI taxonomy): Eukaryota > Viridiplantae > Streptophyta > Magnoliopsida > Malpighiales > Violaceae > Viola > Viola odorata. The sequence goes on from OY829546.1 coordinate 2,257,920, forward strand.
TCCCTACACATAGACCATAGAGTTCGAAGAGAGAATTAACTAGCATCACCTGCCTCGATGGCAGAGTCTTGCCTCTTCCCTTAACGGTAGAGGTCAATAACAAGTATTATTTTAACAAAAGGAGTTTAGGCAAGCCATTATTTCAAGGAGTTTAGGCATCATATAACTTTTTGTCTTCTTTACCTGTCCCTTAGGATTGTAGCCACAATAGATGCACCGTGAATGGGTGGATTGGAAAACATGGGTCTGATCACAAGCTTCAGCTGGCTCTCAACCCTGCCGGCAACATCAGGTGCCTTGCAAACCTATAAAGATGTGCGAAAAGACAACTTCTATATTTAGATACTCCCTAACATAAGTAACTAGTGTTCCCAATATAGAGAATGGCATTCAGAGTCATACAATGCTTAAGGCACCAACACGCTCTCCATAGAGACCCATATTCTTTGCGTAACTTTGAGCAACAAAAAGTTCACCACCATCAGCAGCAAACATGCGGACAGGCTGTGCATCTGCATCAAGACTTCCACTTGCAAAACCCTAGTATGCAATGAAAGTAACTTAAATCAACATGAGAAACTACCAAACACACATTATTCCCTAATTTCAAGATTCATGCCATAGGGGGGTTAAGAATCGTACACTTTCATAGTTACATTTAAAGTAATGTACCTGATAGGCGCTGTCAAAGAATGGCAACAGCCCTCTTGATCTTATCAACTGCCTGATATGTTCCCACTGCTGAAGAGTAGGATCAACACCCGTGGGGTTATGGGCACATGCATGAAGGAGTATGATGGCTCCAGATGGGGCAGATCCAAGGTCTTCCAAGAAGCCTATAAGCCACAGCAAATTAAGCGTTATACATAAATATAACTACAAAATCCAACCAATCCTGTGAAACCAAGACAGAAAAATGTGAGCATTTAGTAACACAAAGAGAAGTATTAGCATCACATAAGTGGAATAAAATGAATACAAACCTACAAGTTCCACCACAAAAATTGATTGGAAAAAAAAGCTTGTATTGAATAGATAGCATAATCTTGGGATAGACTAGCATCCGAGAGGAAGTTTCAAACCTTTGAAGTGCAGCCCACGTGTTGCTGGATCATAATACCGGTAACTCTTCACGGATAGCCCTGCCAAAGTGAAAACTTTGGTGTGGTTTCCCCATGTTGGTTGGGGAATGTATATCGTGCGCTGCAAACAACATAAGCAGAAGGAAAGAAGAATCCATCTTATAAAGTTTAGTTGTCAAGACAAATAGATGGTGAACCAAGAAAGAAGTCGGAGCACTTTACTTGGTGATGATGCTTTGCTAAAAATTCACCTCCAACCCTCAGTGACCCAGTTCCAGATAAGCCCTGAACTGTGGTTACCCTGTTCTCTTGGATTGCAGGGCTGTTTTTTGAGCAAAGAAGTGAAACAATCAGATACAAACTTTTTCATTTGAACATTCCAATAAAATGATATCATGCAACATTCATCATTTTCCTTTTATAAAAAAAAACTTCACACGAAACAGTAAAAACACCGCACCTGTCGGCACCAAAAATGAGCTTAGCACTCAGTTTATTGAATTCGGCCAATCCAGTAATTGGAAGATATTCCTTATTGCGTGACCTACACAAGCAATAAAATTAGGAGGTGAGACAGTAAATCCACCTAGTATTGTGACTGTGGTAGCCAGAATATAAAAGCAGGAAGATCTCACAAGTCATTTACAAGCTTCTGCTCGGCTTTTCTGACAACATTGAGCACAAGAGGTTTCCCTTCCTGCAGTAGAAGCAAACAAAAAACACCACTTATACATTGCGAAAACTAAGACCTAATACAAAAGAACCCATCCTTCTTCCCTCTAACTAAGCAAGTTGAGTATGTGCATTACATGGAGCAATAAAACCAAAACTAAGCCAAAGGTACATCTCGCATTGTGCAAGAAACAGTAGGAAATGAAATCCCGCAATATTCGATTGAGTTGCTATATAATGGCCATTAGGATCAAGGCTAACTACTGAATATTGAATTATTTCTAATAACTAAACACAAAACATAAACACCAACCAAAGAGAAACCTAATGAAGCAAACTAACCTCAGTTCGATAAGCACCCACACCCAAATTAAGCTTGACAGGACTTGGGTCCTTATTATATGCCACAGTCACCTGTTAAACAAAACCAAAACCAAAACAATACCACATCTTTAAAACCCAAATGCAACCAAAGACTCAAACTTTACACCCAAAATCACAAAATTCAGAGAGAAAACAAAACTAAAAACGGATAAGAATGATTATTACTCCAAGGATGGCGTCTTCAGGGGCTTGAGCAAGATGGGCGAAAACAGAGTCGCTGCCATGAAATCCGGAGGTGGGAGAAGCAGAGATTGCGTTTTGTGACTCCATTTCTATACCAAAATGCTTAGTTAAAACGGCAATCCTGCGATCACTTGGGAGCGTGAAGCTAGAAGAGCTCATATTTATTGTTTTTTAAGACAATCGACTTTTTTCTCTTCTCTTCTCTGCTATTCAACTTTTCTTTGTTTTCTTTCCCAACTTCTTGTTCGTCTGTTTTGTTAGTATAAGAATGGGAAAGTGATGGTTTGCTTACGCGCCGCGCCGAAAATGGCAGCCGTTGTCGTTTTTCGCCACGTGACAAAACTTAGGGCCCACTTCTATTTGATGCGTGAGAACTGAGAAGGCTGGTCATAATTAAATTTCACTAAATCACTAGATTTTCCTTTTTATAAAAATAATATTCATTTAATATACATTTTAATTTCTTCCAAGTGCTACAAAGTACGAACATTTTATTTTTTACGCCCCGTTGATGTTTTCAGGCACTTAAATTTAACGGACACTCACACGATACGCGTTAGATTTATTACCTCTCTTGTCCTGTTTCTTTTGTCATAATTCTAAATAATTATTGGTATAAAAAAATATTTAACATAAATTATAATTGCTAAAATATTTATAAAATTTAATTTAATTTTAAATTGACGTTTTAATTGTATTATCCTTAATATATATATATATATATTTTTATTTGTAAATAGTATTTTTATAATATATATTACTCGTGCATTGAAGTTCTATAATTTTTTATTTTTTGTATTATAACATCGGTAATTGTGTTATATCTGGTATATTAGTGCCCGTACTTCATAGTTCAAACGGTACATACTCTAATCTTTTTTTCTAATTGGAGTCGAATTTTCGTAATACTAACACTTAAAAACTAATTAATCATAATAAAAAATCATTATTATTTTTTTAATCAGTTCTGAAAAAAAAGAAATTGAAAATATTTTTTTAAGGAAAACAACAAAACTGTTTTAGTAGATTAGAAGAAGAAGAGATGGATGTGGCACGTCCCTCAAGGGATGCGTCACGGTACACGTCATTACGCCAGTTGGTCATGGCACGTGGGTGTCTACCTTATCTGGTTTTTCACCATTTCTAGAAACTTTTAAAACTCTGGAATTGAATAAAACGTTCATATGATCCATAACATTTTTGGGCTTTTCAATTCTATCCAGCAACCAACATACGTTCTAGGCCAAGCCACAAGAACCATGGCCCAAGGGAAGAAAATGGAAGCATCATGAACCATGATGGTTGGTGTTGGACGGACAAAAATGCAGTTGATTTAATCTTTTTACAAAGTGGTTAACTCAATCGATTTGGACATTTGAACTGAATAATTTAGTGTGATCGAACCAGTTTTTCGTATAGTTTTTAAAGTTATAGATACATAAATTTTGATTCTATTGATTCAGCCATTAATTATAGTTGAATTGAGTCGAACCATTGATTTATATTATATTTATGAAAACCTCAAGTTGTTTGATATCCTATCCCATTTTTTTGACTTTGAATTGTAGCTTGGATTGCAAGTCAACCCCAGCAACCAATTCCTACAAGTCTGAATCCTAGGATTTCAGCATTACAAATCCAAATTAAGAATGCTAGTGATCTGGGTTGGGTCAATTGGTTCTTTGCAATGCAGGTAACTGCTGCGTGTATCGCGTCAGCAAGGCGAGGAACTGTCTTCGAGCTCAACGCTGAGACGTTAATCCTCCTGTACCATTGGAGAAAGTTCCAAGTTCAAAATGAAACAAACAAGCTCAGATTTCAGGACAAATATACACTGAATGAGTTTATTTGATAGCTGAGAAATCAGAAGCTCTAAGTTGCTTCAAAATGTTAAAAAATCTGGTGGAGAAAGAAGCAGGTGTAGTGCTCAAATGTCTTCGAACAGATCGAGGAGGGGAATACACTTCCACTAGTTTTGACAACTTCTGTAAGGAGAATGGGATTCGAAGGCAGCTCACTAATGCCTACACACCCCAACAAAATGGAGTAGCAGAGAGGAAGAACAGGACAATTATGAATTTAGTGCGCGCTTTATTATCTGCAAAGGGGATCCCAAAATCCTTCTGGCCTGAAGCAGTGAACTGGACCTTCCATGTTCTCAATCGAAGTCCCACCTTGGCAGTCAAAGATGCAACACCTCAAGAGGCTTGGAGTGGAATCAAACCAAATGTGGATCACTTCAGAGTATGGGGCTGCATTGCTCATGCTCATATTCCAGATGTCAAACGAGGTAAATTAGACAATAAAAGTTCAATTTGTGTTTTCTTAGGTGTAAGTGAAAATACCAAGGGATACAGACTGTTCAATGTTACCACAAACAAAATTATTGTCAGTCGGGATGTGGTATTTGAAGAGAGTAAACAGTGGGATTGGGGAAAAGATTATGCAACTGGGGTGAGTTCAGGTATAGAATGGGGAGAGAAAACACAAATTGAGGGAGGAGTTGAGAATATGGGTGAGTTTGTGGGAGGTACTGGTGAGGAAAATTCAGTACCTGCAGAGAGTAGTGAGAGAGAGCCACAAACTGAGAATACGGAGCCCCAAACTGAGAGCAATGGAGAGCCACAAAATGAGAGAAGAGAAAGAAGAATTCCTATTTGGATGAATGACTTTGTGAGTGGAGACTCCTTATCTGACGATGATGAAGCTAACATGGTGTAAGAAGCAGGAACTGAAGATCCAATTCATTTTGACGATGCTGTGAAAGAACAGAAATGGAAGCAAGCCATGGACAGTGAAATCAGTTCTTTAGAGAAGAACAACACATGGTCTCTAACTGAACTACCCATTGGCGCCAAGAAGATTGGTGTTAAGTGGATAATCAAGACCAAGCGAGATGAAGGTGGCAGAATCACAAAGCATAAAGCTCGCCTAGTAGCTAAGGGATACTCTCAGATACAAGGTATTGACTACTCAGAAGTTTATGCTCCAGTGGCTAGGCTAGACACAGTGAGGATGGTGATTGCAGCAGCAGCACACAAAGGATGGAACATTTACCAACTGGATGTGAAGTCAGCATTTTTGCATGGTCAATTAAGTGAGCAAGTGTATGTTGCTCAACCAAGAGGCTATGAGAAGAAAGGGAATGAACACTTGGTATATCAACTGCACAAGGCTTTGTATGGACTAAAACAAGCCCCAAGAGCTTGGTTCAGTCGAATTAAAGAGCACTTCGTCAAGGAGGGATTTCAAGGCTGTCAAAGTGAGCAAACCCTCTTCACCAAAAGAAGCAGAGAAGGTAAAATCATAATTGTTAGTATCTATGTGGATGACTTGATTTTCACTGGAGATGATGAGCCTTTAATGATGGAATTTAAAGCTTCAATGATGAGGGAATTTGACATGTCAGACTTAGGAAGCATGAGCTATTTCTTGGGTATTGAAGTTTTACAAAGGAAGGAAGGTATCTTCATCTGCCAGAGAAGATACGCAGAAGAAGTTCTGAGGAGATTTGAAATGTTGGAGAGTAATTCCGTCAAGAATCCCACTGTGCCAGGTATGAAGATTCATGGAGATATAAAAGGGGTACTAGTAGATGAGACTTACTACAAACAAATTGTAGGAAGTCTTATGTATCTTACATCCACGAGGCCTGATTTAATGTATGCTACAAGTCTGCTAAGCAGGTATATGGGAAAGCCAACTGAACTTCATTTGCAAATTGCAAAGAGAATTCTCAGGTATCTTAAAGGTACAATGAGTATGGGAATTTTCTATAAAAAGAGCAATGATCTGGAGCTAGAAGCATATACTGACAGTGACTACGCTGGAGATAGCGAAGATAGAAAGAGTACGAGTGGTTATGTTTTCCTACTCAGTTCAGGAGCGGTTGCCTGGAGCTCGAAGAAACAACCCATAGTCACACTTTCTACCACAGAAGCAGAGTTCGTAGCAGCTGCTGTATGTGTCTGTCAAGCCATCTGGATGAAGAGGATACTCAAAGAAATCAACCATGAAGGAGAAAAATGCACCAGCATAAATTGTGACAACAGTTCCACTATCAAGCTTTCAAAAAATCCTATGATGCATGGTCGAAGCAAACATATAGATGTTAGGTTTCATTTCCTAAGGAACTTGTCAGAAGAAGGGATAATTTCTCTAGTCCATTGTCCAAGTGAAGATCAGGTTGCAGATATAATGACCAAACCACTCAAGGTAGAAGCCTTCCAGAAACTGCGTACTTCACTAGGAATGTGTGACATTGAAGATTTAAGCTAATGAGTTTCACAACATCAGCTTAAGGGAGGTTATGAAAGGAGCTGCTGTTTGTTATTGTCCGAGTCTTTAGGACTTAGTTTGATTTATTTAAATAAGCACCTATTTAGTAGGGTTGTTAGCATTCTGTTTGCAGTTGTTAGTAGTGGCTATTGTTTAGCTCAAGTCAGTTTTGACTGAGATCTTCTGTATCAGACATTGGCTATATATTGAGCCATGTCTCACATTAAATAACAAGGAGAGTTTTCACTGAATTAAGTCTTCTTACCTTACAAAAATATCACCGAATTACAAATTCATGATAATTAATTAATTTCTAACCGGCTAGAGAAAAATGTAACTTGCACTCAAACTTATTTTTATTTTTAACCTGTTTTTTTTATCTGAGCTAGGAGCCTTAGTAACAATCATATTATCAAACTAGACGCGACTTGCATGTGTTTCGTTCGTAACACATCAAACCAATATCTCCTGACAAATGAATAAGAATGATAAAGAGTTCAATGATCATCGATAATTTTTTTTTAAATTTCAAAATTCACAATTCTTTGAGATTGGCAATTCCAAACCTTTAAACAATATTAAAATGTAATATCAAGAAGAAAATAATCACATAAAAGGCCGGAGCCTAGTCCAATTATCCACGGCCCAATTGTTTTATTTTCCACTTAAAAGCGCGAACAAATCGGTCTAGATTTGCATTCTCAATCCTCACCGTTCAAAATAAAAAATAAAATAAGCAAAGAGTAATGTCCTTAATCCCTGCCGTGAACAACAACAATGCCTATGCTGAAAAAGACGGGAAAAAGAGAACAAGAACGAGAACAAAGAAAAATAAAATTAAAAAGAAATTAATTTTGGGACTTGGCTTGACAACTCTCTGTACCTTTTCTCCCTTCCTTCCTCGACAGGCAGACAGACAGACAGAGAGAGAGAGTTAAGGAAGCAGGTGACCGTGTTGGCATTACGCACAGCACCGACCTCTTTCCGGTCACGTCTGCTTTTATCCGTCTATTATCCATCCCGTCGCCGTTTTGAGCTGTACCGGAGTCCACGTCTTCCATCTCCGTTCTTTGTCGTCAATTACTTTCTCCGATCTGATCACACAAAACCCTAGTTTGATACACTTCGGTGAATGCTCAATTGTTGTCGGTGACCGGGAGATCGGTGCCAATCCAGAGAGTGATCGGATTTGGTGATCACTCTCAGCTTATAGAGAGGTGGATATTTTTGTTTGTTGGTTTTGAGATGCGCTCCGCTATCAATTGTTGGTTTTGGTTCTGGAGTGTTTTGTATTTTTTGGATTTCAATGAGCAAAAGATTTTTCTGATTGATTTTCCAAAAATCGTCACACGTAATAATTTACATAAGTATTTATAAGTGATAGAGAATTCTAGATTCTACTGACATACGAACACGTGGCTATTCTAGAAGTAGAGATTCTAGAACCCATTAGCAAAAGTACACGTGACTGTTCTAGAAGTTAATTGACACAAGCTATTCTAGAAGTTAACTAACACAAGGTAACAACACTAAAGTAAATAGCACACTGATGCACAACAGCGGCGGCAGTGTTGACAGCAATAGCCAGCTCCAGCGTTAACAAGCAATGATCACAGTGTTAAACACATGGCGTTAACCACATGTCAAGCGTTATCAAGCGCTAACAGGCAAGAGACTATCAACACCACGTCATCAGGCAAGCAGCGATATCTACAAGAGCAGCGACATCCGGCGATATCTACACAAGTGTCCAAGGCAGCGTTAACATGGCGATATCTAAGCAGCGATATCATGACAGCGGCAACATGGCAACGATAGCCAACACAGCAGCGTTAACAGCAGAGATAACAGGCAGAGTTATCAAGCAGCTTTAACCACATACGGCGTTATCACCAAACGATAACAGCCAAAAAGGAAAAAAGTCAATATCATCCATAATGCAGATCCAAAAAGTAAAGGCAACGATAACAGCAGCGATATCAAGCAAAAGGGGCATACTTCAACACTCCTCCTTGACCCTTTTGCGTGATACATTCTTCTTCAGTTTCCTTTCATCCTTTTTCTCTTCCTCGTCTTCTTCTTCCTCGATAACTTGAATGCGACATTAGGAATATCTTTCAGTGGAGTAACACGCCCCTCTACAATCTGAAATTCCTTTCTAGCATCTTCCTCAATAGATGCCGCCAACTTTTCATCAGATTTCAGTTCACGATGCGGCCTGTCAAAATCAGGAGTCCTTGGTTCAGACTTCATTTCTTTGACTATTTTTTTCTTCTTTTCAAATTTCTCACTAGCATTCTTCTGGTTCCCACTTTTCTTTAACTGTTTCTGCACCTTAGTTTTTTTCACCTTATCTTTTTCACCCTTGGACCCATCAACCTTCCTGTTTACCTCTTCTTTGATTTCCTCTTTTTCTTCAGTCTTGTCATTCCCTTCTGACCCAGTTTCTTCTTCCATTACTTCATCATTACTAGCAAAATTACAGTCACATGTACCAGCAAAATCACATTCAATTTGGAAGCTATTGTGAATCATAGGAATCTTAGTGACTCCATTGCCTTGAGAATCATAAATACGGCAGTGATCATCTTTAAAAATCAGAGAATAACCTCTCCTCATCATTTGACCCACACTAAGCAAATTGTTTCTTAACTTTGGAACTAAAAGAACATCTCTGATTAGTTTTGTACCTTTGCTGGTTTGCATAGTTGCAGTTCCTTTCCCTTCCGAATAGACAATTTCACCATTTGCTAGCTTCACGCGAACTTTGATTGTTGGGTCTATCTCCCTGAATAGGCTTGAATCATTGGTCATGTGGTTAGAGCAACCACTGTCCAAATACCAAGATTTTTTGCAATCAAAATTTATTGGAGTTTCAACTATGAATGCGAACTCCTCTTTTTCTTCTTCTATGAAATTTGCTTGCTGGTTGTGATTCTGGTTCTGAGCTACAGGTCTTGGCTGCTGAGGATAATATTGTTGACTTTCTTGATTCTGCTTAAATTTGCAAAGCCGTTCTGGGTGACCAAATCCCTTGCAGAAATGACATTGCATCTTTGTCCAGCAATATTTCTCTAAATGATTGGTTCTTTTACACAGAGCACAAGGAGGAAATCTTTCTCTCTGTATGTCATTCTCAGCAACTCTTGTATTTTCTTCACCTTTTTCGCAACCACTGCTACTTTCTTCACCCTTTTTCTTCTCATCTTGCTTGAATCTGAAATTGTGCCTGACCTGAAATGCACCTTCAGTTGTGCTTTCTGACCTGTGCAGAAGCCTTTGTTCATGAGCTTGCAGGGAGCCTATTAACTCTGTAACACTGAGTGTTGATAGATTCCTCGATTGTTCAATCGCGGCTGCAACTGAATCAAATTTTTCAGGAAGTGTTATTAACATTTTCTCAACAATTCTTCTTTCTTCAAACTTTTCACCAAGCAACTTCATTTGATTAACAACTTCAATTACTAGTAATCTTTGATTTTCTCTGTGTCTTTCATGTTGAGACATTCAAACTGTCTTCTTAAAGTCTGGAACTTGATTGATCGGACCTTCTCTGATCCTTGATACTCTTCCTCCAAGATCTTCCACGCTTGATGAGCTGTTGATGCGCCAACAAGCCTTGGAAAAATAAATTCAGATACACATGAATGCATAAAGGTGAGAGCTTTCATGTTCTTGGTTGACTCCTCCTTTTCCTTGATTAGAGCCACTGACATCTCGGTTGTATCTGTTGGTACATATTCTTTTTCAACTGATCCCCAAAGATCTTGAGCCATAAGAAAAACTTTCATCCTTATGGACCAAAAATCATAATTTTCTCCATTGAAAATTGTTGGTGCTGGCAAACTTGCATTTGTTGACATCTTGATTTTCTTGATTTCAAAACAGATCTGATTTTCTTGATTTCTTGATTTCACAACAAATCTGATTTCTTGATTTCAACACAGGCCCTTAAGATCAATAGAGCTCCGCTACCGATTGTTGGTTTTGAGATGCGCTCCGCTACTAATTGTTGGTTTTGAAGGTTGATGGTTCTGGAGAGTTTTGTATTTCTTGGATTTCAATGAGCAAAAGATTTTTCTGATTGATTTTACAAAAGTCCTCACACGTAATAATTTACATAAGTATTTATAAGTGATAGAGAATTCTAGATTCTACTGACATAGGAACACGTGGCTATTCTAGAAATAGAGATTCTAGAACCCACTAGCAAAAGTACACGTGGCTGTTCTAGAAGTTAACTGACACAAGCTATTTTAGAAGTTAACTAACACAAGGTAACAACACTAAAGTAAATAGCACATTGATGCACAACAGCGGCGGCAGTGTTGACAGCAACAGCCAGCTCCAGCGTTAACAAGCAATGATCACAGTGTTAACCACATGGCGTTAACCACATGTCAAGCGTTATCAAGCGCTAACAGGCAAGAGACTAGGGCTGTTCATCGGAATTTTCCGAAATTCCGAACTTCCGAACTTCAGAATTTCGGAATTCCGAAGTTTTTAAAATTCATTCCGTTCCGTTCCGTAATTTACACATTCCGAAATTCCGATTCCGAAATTAGTATGGAACGGAATTTCGGAATTCCGAACTTCCAAACTTTTTTTTAAAAAAAAAAAAATTAAAAACTAAAAACTTCCAAATCAGTTATTATCAATCTAAAACTGAAAAAATTACAGAACATGAACATAATACTCCAAAAATTACAGACATGACTACATGTTTGAGCAAGAACATAATATTTCAAAAATTAAAGTACATGACTACATGTTTGCTAATTAATTTAATTATTTTGCATCCTTCTTGCTGTTGGCAGCTGCAGCCTGCAAGCCTGCAACCAAGAAATAAATATTAGACATGGGTTTGAGCAGCAAAGAGATGAAGATTCAATCATTGAATATCTAAGAGTTGTTACTTCATGAAAAAGAGATTGTATCTAACTTAGCCAACTGGAGCCTATAAAAATGTGAGGCAAACAGGTATGAGAATATCTAAGAATTAACCAACTGGAGCCTATAAATAGAGACCAAGAGCACAAAAAACTGGCATGATTTGACTTCACGACACCATATCCACTCATTTCTATTTTTAGTTATCACGACACAATAACAATTACAACCATAAATAAGCATCAACACAAGTTCATGTTCAAGGCAGAAAAACAGAAATGCCATATTCATATAAATCCCTCGAAGTCGAAGCTGTATGCAACATTAAACCAGAATATAGTTTATTCATATAAACTAACAGAAACCAACATTAAACCAGAGGAGAATTTCAAAATTAAAGAAACATAATACATTAAACTAACAGGCTTATTGAGACACAGAAGCAACAACACTGTCATTTTAATATGGATATGGTGTACTTTCATCAAGACACAGAAGCAACAACACTGTCATTTTAATAAATAAATTACTCTCTAATTTCACAATGGATATAACAAACTAAGAGCTGAGATTCATATAAACTAAGACCAGTATAAATTACTCTCCAATAACATTTACAAACTAAGACCAGTATAAGAGCTGAGATTCATATAAACTAACAGAAACCAACATTAAACCAGAGGAGAATTTCAAAATTAAAGAAACATAATACATTAAACTAACAGAAGCATGTTAGGGATTGATAAAAAAAGAATTTCAAAATTAGAGTTTGGACTTACCAGAGGAGACGAAATGGAACGGCGAAGATTGGAGAGGAGAGGAGAAAGGAATCCGCGATTGCAGAGGAGCGAGGGTCCTCGCCGTCGAGGAGCGAGGCTGCGAGGTCGACGTCGTCGAGGAGCGATCCTGCGACTGCGAGAGAGGAGAAGAGCGAGCGTAGTGATGATTTAGGGCTGAGCCTGAGAGAGAGAGGAGAAGAACGATTGCGAGGAGCGAGGGTCCTCCTCGCCGTCGAGGAGCGAAGCTGCGACTGCGAGAGAGGAGAAGGAGCGGCTGAGAGCGGGCGTGGTGCGATGATTTAGGGATTACTGGATTAGGGTTGTTTTTAGTGTTTAGGAAATTAGGAAGTTGGATCTTGAAGTCGGGACGGCGTTGTGGAACTTTGATGGAAGGAAGTTGGAACTTGAAGTCTTGAACGACGTCGTGGAACTTGCAACTGCAAGTTGCTTGTTGGATTAAAAACAAAAATTTAAAATACTTAATTAATATGTCATATATTAATATATATATATATATATAATTTCGGAAGTTCGGAAAGTTCGGAATTCCGAACTTTCCAGGATTCATTCCGTTCCGAATTCCGAAATTCCGAAATTTTTTTTCCAAACTTTATTTTGGAACGGAATGGAATTTCGGAATTCCATTCCGAAATTCCGATGAACACCCCTACAAGAGACTATCAACACCACGTCATCAGGCAAGCAACGATATCTACAAGAGCAGCGACATCCGGCGATATCTACACAAGTGTCCAAGGCAGCGTTAACATGGCGATATCTAAGCAGCGATATCATGACAGCGGCAACATGGCAGCGATAGCCAACACAGCAGCGTTAACAGCAGAGATAACAGGCAGAGTTATCAAGCAGCTTTAACCACATACGGCGTTATCACCAAACGATAACAGCCAAAAAGGAAAAAAGTCAATATCATCCATAATGCAGATCCAAAAAGTAAAGGCAACGATAACAGCAGCGATATCAAGCAAAAGGGGCATACTTCAACATTGTTTCTATTTCTCGAGTGAAGTGAGCAAGAGGTGACGATGCAGAGACGGAGTCCGCCGAAGCACAGGCACGATGGGAGTTCGCCGCTGCCGCTGGGGATGGATTGGAGTCCTCCACCGCGCAAATGGGTATAATACTCACCACGCACTTCATTATAATTGCTTTCTACAGATGAATTTGTAGCGTAGAGCTTAATTAGGTGATGATTTCGATATGATATTCCTGTTAGTGGTAAAAGGATTGGTATTAATTGAATAGTATAAGTAAGCTAGTATAGTATGATAATTGAACGAATGTGATCCCTGGAGCAAGATGTAACGGTCAGCATCAAATTTTGCCATGTACTGCATTGTGATATAAATTGCATCAGAATTGAAATCACCTCATGCATTTAATGCGTAGTTTATGCTATGTAATTATAACTGATTGCTTTAAACTTAGAAACTGTAATGAAATCTTTTCTTTTCACTGAGTGCGATGCTTGGAAATGCAAGAAGAAATGTGTCAGATTTGATTGTTTTGATTGTGTCGACACTAAAGTTTTTAGAAAAGGTAGATAATGTTTGCATCTACTCCGCAATCGTTTATTGTCATTGTGCATTACTCTCTTACTACTTTATTTTTACTTCTCAGGATTGTGATGTACCTCTTACTAGTCATAATTCCGTCTACGCTGTTTAAATGAATTTCTGCACACCTTGAATGAGTTAAATTTTTTCTTCTGCAGAGTGGCCGGGACACTGTTTGGCCCCATGATCCTACATCAGGATGGAGTTACTGCGTTACTATACCTTCCTGGGTTGTGCTCCCAAAATCAAGAGATTCAGATCCCGTAGTGGTACTCAAAATTGAATGACTCTCCAGTGTTTACCAAGGGTAGATATTGTTATTATGCCATCACAGTGCATTTGGGCTGACAACATATTGGATACAGGCTGCATTCTAGCATTATTTGTCTTTTCTATGGCTATTTGTTACTGATTTGTACAAGTAAATGGGCTTTTTGATACCAAAGTCTACTTCCGTTTGTAGAAGACTTATCATGGTCTCCTGTTTTTGTCATTGATGTCAAACAGACAAAAGTACTCTTGCGTCTGTTTGGAATTTTAATTCTTATGTAAGAATGACTTAATCCTCATACCATAGTCTGCTTTGTAACATAAACCTGTTCACTTTGGAATACATAATTGTATATTCAATGTCCTTAGAATTCGTCAACACCACAAAGCTTCACATACCTGCTTAAGCATATTGATGATTTAAAAGCTTCTACTTTAACATCCTTAATGGTCAGTTTTACAGGGTTCAGGTTGGTGTACAATCGCCAGAAGGTGTCACAAGTATGCATGGAGTGCTGAGAAGATTTAATGATTTTTTGAAGTTATTTACTGACGTATGTATTGTTATTTCCTTTGGAACTTAAGGCATCATTGTTTTTTGTAACACTGTTAAGCTATGCTCTTATACTTGTATATTCTGTCCCTTTACAGCTTAAGGCATTTCCCAAGACGTCTCTCCCACCAGCTCCACCCAAAGGACTGCTTCGCATGAAAACCAGAGCACTGTTGGAGGAGGTAGGATACATGTTTTTGACATCATGATTAATCTTCTAAGTCTTATAGGTGACTTCTTTAATTTGATTTAATTTTGATCTTTGTCAGGAGAGACCTAAAGTGGTTTATGTTTCACTTCTCACATATTGTCTTAATCATTCCGTGAATTCTATGCATCGCTAGTAGGGTTACAATTATTACAATTATAAAAAAAAATCTTGAGAATTTCTCCGTAAATTTTTTTGTGCCATGGTACCATTTTGGAAAGTAAATGTGAATGTTGCACAGACTTTAAGATGAGTAATTCATTTAGAGGGTCAAGTTATAAAGTTCATATGCATTTATATAGGATGACTAGAATTCTTAAAAGGAATAGTTTTGTTACAGAGAAGGTGCTCTTTGCAAGATTGGATGACGAAGCTGCTATCTGACATTGATCTATCAAGAAGTGTAGCAGTGGCTTCCTTTCTCGAGTTAGAAGCCGCAGCGAGATCTTGTATGCATTTTCTTCTTTTTTATAATTCTTGTTGGTGCTGCATGAAGTCTACCTTAAAACATATTTTCCGGTGTTCTGTGTTTATAAGCAAATATGTAAATGGATCTCGTATTTCATAAGGATTTGATAGGTGTCTCTTGCTCAATCTTGCCTGACCTTATAAACATTGCAGCTTTCCAAGATGTAAATCAGCGCAGAAGACATTGTCCGATGATTCGAATTTCTCTTGTTCTGGATGTTGAAAGTTAGATAGCTAGGAAACTGAAGCTTATAAATTTTGCAATGCAGGAGGATGACGTGTTTCAAACT
Source organism: Viola odorata (assembly GCA_963691705.1). NCBI lineage: Eukaryota > Viridiplantae > Streptophyta > Magnoliopsida > Malpighiales > Violaceae > Viola > Viola odorata. The sequence goes on from OY829546.1 coordinate 2,273,554, forward strand.
TCAAACCTTTACCTAACGTTCAAAAATAGGTCGCAATTTTCGTCAATCGTTTGCTTCTCGTGGACTAGTTTTTTAGTACACTCATCGGATAGACCATCTTGTTTAACACTTTTTTTGCACAAAATCATTAGAGGGCTCAGGTGCAAAGGTTAGCATGATTAACAGATTCAAAACTGTCGAAAATCAGACCAGTTTACTAGACAAACCAGAAGCGGATGCAGCGTTTAGTGTAGGCTAAATGATAACAGCTGATGTTGATAACAAAATGAACAGATTTAACGGCGCTGCATTCAATTTGTGATTTTCCTTTTGGAGTTCAAAATGCAGCAAGTGAAAATTACATTCCTGATCTAACTGAGATCAATTCAAAACTTCAAGTGACAGAGAAGATGGAAGCAAGAGAGAGAATTGAGCGAAGGGGGGAAAACAAAAGAAGAAAACTGCCACAAAGGAGGAATAGAAACTCTAGAAAAGTGAAGTACTCAGTCCAGCTTAATACGGTCCATATCATTAATCACACCTTCAAGCTGTAAGACAGAACAGAAATAAAATTACCACGAGAGCACAGAAATAACACCACCTTCTATGCATTTGGCAACACAGCAAATCGGAAAATGAGCATACCTTGACAATTTGCCGCAAGAAGTAATCCCCATTTCTCTTCACAGGTTTGGATTCAGCAACGTGTATCATATCCTGCAACAACAGAGTGGTGTAAGAAGACCTGTCCAAGAATACAAGTAAATATTGAAAGCAGAGCCTAAAAAAGTAGATGAGAAGAAAGGGCATACGTCATCAATGTAGAAATACACATCAGCATTTGAGACAACTTTTCCCTCAGAATCAATAGAATGAGTCTTGTGCTTGTATGTCAAAAGTATAGTCCTGCAAGACAACCACAGCAAGCTCCAAAAGTTATAACCCACAACTTAAGTATTAGAATACCATGAGCTTAAAACAAAAACAAAAACAAAACCCACCTTAGGGTGGGTTCATCCACTTCCATGTAATTAGCAAGCTTCCCAAGGGAAATGGTTGAATACACTTTCAGGAACGTACGTACACCTGATAATAGCTGTTGCTGCTTCACTTCATAAAGGAACAGCTTCAACTGAAGCCTGTAAGCATCCTGGAAAAGAAGAGCAAGGGTAAATCACCTGTATGCATGCACAGTTCAACGGGGAAAAGAGGGAAGAAACTAGCCAAGCATATCAAACAGCCATGGAGGAATGTTTAATTTTTCAGAAGCACATGGTATCTCTTAATCCCACATACCTGGTTGTAGTTTACAAGAGGCTCATCAAAGTTTGGAGCTGAGGGGGTAATGAACTTAGGACATGCATATGAGAAGAGTTCATCATAAACAGCAAAAGCTTCATCATCAAATCTTTGCATTCTGATCATCTTTTCACCATACTTTTCTCGTAATTGAGTGTTCACTGTCTCCTCGACAAGCTTCACTTGGGGGCAAAGTGAAAGACAAATAGCCAGGAGGCCATACATCTGTTCATTCTTTTTTAGTATAAGTTCATACTGTGTAGATTTCTGATGATATTGCTTGGTCTTGTATATGTATAAGAGAATCTTGTTGAATTCACGAATGGCATCCACATACCTGTTAGGACAGTTTGGTGAGCTCAAGAAACAATGAAAAAAAACATGTACATATTTCCTAGAGATAATAAATCAGTATAACAATCTGGTTTTCTAACCATAACGAGCAAAGAACCTTAATTTTATATGCATGCACTGCAATATGCAATGAAGCCATAACAGTCTTACACATTTTAAATATTTATTCACAACCTGAGCTGCACCTGAGATCTAGAGAATTTTATGCTACTATCTCTACTTAAACTTGGAATCCTCCCAGCATACCACATTATACCAAGAGTCAACTCTATGTGCATGATGGACTGAACAAAAGGTGGAAAAGTGGAGCTTTAAGAAACCCTTAAATGGACAAAGACAGTATTGCCAAAGAAGGAAAACCTATGCAAATTAACGATATGCATAGAACCAACATACCTCCGCAACATGAGACTGGCAAAACCATAATGATATATTGTACTGATATGGCTTCCAATAACACTGGTGTAAACCCCTTGTTGACTGATGTCGATTGGAAGCAAGCACTTCAAACCAGTGTGATAGTCACCCAAAAGACAATGAACTCGAAGCAGACCAACCATGCTAAAGTATCCCAACACTTTCAGCACATTACTACCACCACTGTAATCGTAACCATCAGTTGCAGTGAACTGTTCACCCCCTTCCTTCTCTTGCTCCAAAATCTGAATTATCGAAGACTTCTCCACCAATGCTTGCAAGAAGTTCAGCACCCCATACACATTCCATGCCTAGAATCAAAAGTATAAACTGAGCAAACGCAGCCTAACATTCACACTAATCTCAATTTCATTCGAACAAAACAATCACAACAATGCGAGACAAACCTGATCAAATTGGCGTAGAAGAGCAATCTCCTGCTCAGTCTTGGCCTTCATCTTAGCCCTGTATTGGCAGAAGCTCTGAAACTGATAAACAAACTCATCCACCATATCCCACAACCACTGATTCGGCAACTGCATATTCACCACCCCATGCAACACCACCTGAAAATCCAACACATACAAATAAGTTATCCATTCGTTTTAACAAATACCCGAAACTTAAAAAGTCAGAAAACTGAATAGTAATTCACAGAAATTGTTTCGTAACCTGGAAGAGGTTGCAATAGTTGTCCCAGCTGTCAATCCTCTGCTTAGGAGTAGGGGTGAGGCGCGCATACAAATGACGGTACCACATTTCGCGGTAGAGGAGGCAGAACACGTGATCGTTGTCAACGTAGTGAGCCACGGCGTCGCAGGAAGGCCAGGGAGTGTCCTTGAAGAGGCGGTCCGATAGAGTCTGGAATGAGGTTTCGTACATCTGGTGGATCTCGTACACATTCTTCTCTCTAATGTGGCGATACAGGTGAACCACGAATGATTTCACAGAGTCCGGAACGAAGTTTGGGTCGTAATCCTGCCGATTGGGACCGGTCTGTTCGTCGTCATAGTCGTAGCCGGTCGCCATGATTATTGAGTTCTGAATTTTGTTCTTTCGATGAGCTGCTGGGACGAAGAAGAAAAGTGGATGAGCATAGTGTAGGCAGCGAAGTAGGGTTTAGAGAAAGAAAGCGGATGTTGAATTCTTCTACTGGGCCTGGTCTTGGGCTTGTAGCCTGGTTTTTGACGCTCCAGGCCTGTTATAGTTTTTCTTTTTTCTTTAAAAAAGAGAGAGGTTATATAGTGTTAAAAAAAGGTTAAAGTATTAGTAATATCATTATAATATTCTACCCCAAAAAAATATCATTATAATATTAAATATTGAACTCAATCAGTAGAACAATAATTGGTGGTACAGCGTTTGGTTAAAGTTTAATTAATTCATTAATATGTACTCTTAACTTTAAAAAATAAAATTCATAGGTAAAATAGGTTGAGCAATTTTATTTTATAAAGATTTTATACTTGCTAGAGAGTACTAGAAAATAAATACTACTAAGGAACTTAAAAGATGAATAGATGAAAAATTGATAGTAAATAAAAAAACACCATGGTAAACTCATTTCCTTGCGGTTAAATAGAACAGTAAATTAACACTAGAAATATTTTTTTAATAATAAGAATATCTGCTCCAGTAGATGTCAACTTGTCAGATACTATTGGGTGATCTTTCTCGCTAATTATTTACAATCTTAAGCAGACTTCCTCGACTGCAAAATCTCAACCTAAAATACTCCCCACACAAGTGACGTGAACATCATCAATTCATGTAAGCATATTCTTCGTCACACACCTTGTACCACTGCTAAACGGTGTGGCATTCTATAATCCCATATCAAAATTGGTCATCTATGGATGTTGCTGCATCGATAGAAATCTTGTAAAAACTATTCACTCATTCCGCTTGATCTCAGTCATAATGCTTGTCCGTTCGAAGAAGTATGCATTGGAAGAGAAGAAGCTTCAACATAACTGTCTGGTTCATCTTCCTCATCAGAAGATAGGGCGGATGATCCCATCCACGATTTAAAACCGTCATTGACTCGCCTTTCCACCTCAGGTGTGACTTCCACTGTGTTGGCTTCCAACATTTCAAGACCCAAGTTTCGACCATGAAAATCACTCTCGTCAAGAATTACAGCAGCTTTCCTTCTTAAGAATAAAGCAGTCCCACCATATAAAATGACTAACCCCCAAGTTGCAATCTCATAGCACCAAAACAAGGGCAATGAGCAACTACTCCCTAGTGTCAAGAGGCTTGCACCAAGAAACAGTGCAAGAAGAGCGAAGACAACAGCAAAGACAAGGTTCAAGATGGACAGGCAACGCACTCCACCTACATGAAAAGAAAGTTATGAGGTAGTGCTTTCATATTTATCAAACATCTACATACAGGAGCATGTTCATAATTGAACACAGTTGTGATACCAAGAATGCCATTCATCTCATTGAATCTAACAGCACCAACCACATCTTCAACAATAATAAATATGATGCAACCTGACTCAAATATTTTTTATCTCAAACAACTTATACCTCGAAAGCGAATATCTGCTGGTGCAGGTTTGTTAACTTATTCATGTAATCACAAATGGATGTCAAGAAACAAAGTTCCATGATAAACTATTCACGACTGCTTCTCTAACCAAATTTCTCTACACTGCACAAATGGTAAAGAATCATGCATCCAAGTAGCAGTACATTTCTTATTGTTCGGTTACTTGACTCTGTTGTCAGCCTAAATTATGGAGGGACAACAGGATATGCATTCAACCCTTCTTGTTACAAAGAATTAGTAACCAGATATCACACAGTGGGTGGAGTTGAAAAGCATAGCGGCAGCTAAAAACCCTTGAGAGATATTTGTAATGAACACTACACGAAGGGATAAAGCCACTAAAAGGATTCATTGGACATAATATACACACCCATGCATAGATTATCCATCACTATTCACCAAATGCCTAGCACTGGGTAACTACTGAAGTCCTAATCAGGCATAGTAAGCGCCCCTAGAGTGAAATTTACTCCACATAATGGACAATGTGTAAATTGCAGTCAACACTTCCAATACCACCGAAAATTAAAACATACCCCTCTTCGAAGCACAACAATTGTTTTCCACCACCGTTAAGCATCCATGTCTGGCTGGAGCAGAATAAGAAACAATCATCCCTGCATTATGCATAACACCACAAGACACTCAATAAAGGAAAATGCCAAAACCAACAGTCATCCAACCAGTATTTCTACTCTTAATATATATTCCCCAAAATGTTGTTAGTAATCCAGACGTTACACATGGAACTTTTATCTCACCTTAGAAAAAAAAAAAAAAACAAAAGTCCATGCTATCCATTGAACTATAATCATGCCACAAATTGGGAAAGAAAACCAGCAACAAAACTGAGGCCTATTTGCATAACCCTCAAAGATGTATAGTCACTGCAAAATCCTTTCTCAACACCAGGCAACGCTATAACTCAACCAAAATTACTTGTTATACTGGCCTAAATTTGTGAAACATTATGATATTGATGATGAAAACAATAAGCCACTCCTGCATTCGGAAACGAATTTTTGAACAACTTGTCGGTTGCATATCACAGCATTATAGCAGTTCATCAGCACTGAACACTCCTATGTTCTTTGCGGTATCAACCTAAAGAATTCATCGGTATTACTGAAACATAAAGGAAATGAATCCTTACCCGCCACGAGATAGAGAACGGAAGCCAAGAAAATAATCAACGACGGAATAAACACAACCATCCAGTAATAATCCACAGTTTCCTGATCCGTTAGATAAAATGCACCGGCTAACGGATCCGAATCACCTCGTTTACCAATTATCGGCAAAGGCTGGAGCCTCCGGTCACTGCAGAACGGCCTCTTCAAACTATCAGCAGGAAACACGATGTTGTAGCTAATAAAAGCACACACGAGAATTACAAAGCAAATGATTGCCACAGAAGATATTAACAACGGCCTTTGCAACTTGATCCACGCTCTTTCCTCCTCTCGAAGACTCTCGTACTCGTGCTTCGGCGTAAACGCTTGTCGAAGAGCGTCGCCGATAATCGCCATTAGATCTAGTTGAGGAAGAAAGAAAACCTAATTTTGAGGAAATGAGATATTTAGGGGATTTCAGGTTAGCGGTGATGGTATAGGGTAGTAGTTGTGACTTGGTGGTGAGGAAAGTGGTAGTGCGTGATGGTGGTGGTGTGCGGTTGCTTTCTGTTTCGTTCAGGAACCTTTGACGCATGTTCCGGGATTTGGCGGGGCGCATGGGCGGTGGCGCGTGCGCTTTCCAACGGTATGATTTGTTAGGTGGCGGTGGCGTTTTCTATTCCGTCGTCAGTCAGATTTTCACACTTTTTAAAAGACACAACCTAAATTCGTTGAACAAAAAAAGAAATCCAATTTAGCCGCTAAATTATAAAAAAATTCTCTATTTACTCACCAAAGTTTTTTCCGCTAACTTTCAACTTTTATTCATTTTTAAGTGGATCATATTCAACTTTAATTCTATTGTTTATAAAAGAGTAAATAGAGAATTTTTTAACATAATAATTGTTGATGGTGTTTATCTTCATTTGATCTTTGTTTTTTAACATAATGACTAATGATGACTAATCCAATGATTAAGTATTCTCATTGTTTTTTTTTTAACATCTAGTTATTCATAATAATTCTTCTATATTTTTCTCCCAAAAAAAAATTCTAATAATAAAACGGGTCCCTTTTCCAAAATGAAATTTAAGAAAAAAGCCAACGCAAACGCCAAACAGACTATATAATACATGATCAGCCGGCGACGATGCATACCGCCAATTCCCATCTTTGGCTTTTTGGAATCTCCTGTGTCAGCATTCGCCTGTAAGTATCCATCAATACGATTCAATAAAATAAAATAGAAAATTATTTTAGCTTTCTATTTCATCTTTTAAGTTTTCCCGTGTTTTCTTTTTTTTGGTGTGATCTCAGTCTTACTCGTTCAATTTTAATCAGCTGTGCGTCGCCCTCAGTTTGATCTAACACAGCGTCAACTCCATTTCCAAACGCTCAACAGCTGCTTTCTTTTCCATGGCGTCTCTCTCTGCTTCTTCCCTTCCAAAATCAACCTTGAACCCATTACCCTCCTCTAAGATCACTGTTCATTTTCATAATTTCTGTCCAATATCAAGAAAATTTTCATTTCAAAGACTTGGGTTTCAGTGTTCGCTACATGGGTCTTCGTCTTTTGGAGAAGTCAGAGCTAGTAGAAGTTACAATCAAGTTCAGGCCATTGTTGGTATGTCATCAACTTCTCCGCATTTTGGATTAATTTTTTAATTAGAATTTTTAGACTGATGAACACATTTCATGTGTTTACAGAATCTGCTGGCACTGAAGTACTCGACGTCCCAATTTTGACTTGCTCAGAGGTTTAAATTTTTATTTTTTTAGTTTGAATTTGTGTTTATGAACCACTCCACTACATTGTGTTTCATTTGGGTAACTTTCTTTATATGGAATTTTTGTGTAGGCTATTGAAAAGTTGAAGGATAATAGAGAGAATCATAAAGGGAAGCAGAAATTCTTAGCTATGTACTCTAGTGTTTTTGGTGGGATAACAACAGACACAGAAGCTATGGTGATACCCATTGATGACCATATGGTCCACAGAGGACATGGGGTCTTTGATACTGCCGCAATAATGGATGGGTCAGTATACTTTTCTTCAGAACTTTGGTATCTGTGTAGAAGCAACAGTTTAAGTTTTTATGTTTGTGGTAATTTTCCTGACTATTATTTGTGTGTTCGTAATCACCGGCAATTGATGAAATCCTAGTGAAGTATGTTACAATTATCTGTTAACAATCAACACTTGAATGATAAATAGTGGAGTTTGTTGTATTGGTATGTTTGTGCATTTCAGCCATCTGTATGAGTTGGACCAACACCTCGACCGTATTCTAAGGTCCGCATCCAAGGCCAAAATTGACCCACCTTTTGATCGGGAAACGATGAGAAGAATACTTATACAAACAGTGAGTGCTTCAAAGTGCCAAAAAGGATCGTTGCGATACTGGCTCTCAGTGGGACCTGGTGATTTCCAATTATCTCCGTCTGGTTGCTGTCAGCCAGCCCTTTATGCCATTGTCATCCAAGATGAATCTCCATTTGATTCAAAAGGTATCAAGGTAGTAACTTCTTCGGTTCCAATAAAGCCCCCAGAATTCGCCACTACAAAGAGTGTAAACTACCTTCCTAATGTGCTTTCAAAGATGGAGGCTGAGCAGAATGGTGCATATGCAGCCATTTGGTTGGATGGTGATGGTTTCATTGCTGAAGGACCGAACATGAATGTGGCATTTGTTACAAAGGAAAAAGACCTTCTCATGCCTCGGTTTGACAAAATTTTAAGTGGGTGTACAGCGAAGAGAGTTTTGACTCTAGCAGAAGGGTTGGTGAGGGAGGGTAAACTCCGCAGAGTAAGGGTAGACAATGTGACTGTTGAGGAAGGGAAGAAAGCTGATGAGATGATGCTTATTGGTAGTGGGATTCTTGTTCGCCCTGTGGTGCAGTGGGATGACCAGATTATTAGCAATGGTAAGAAACTTCAATGTGATTTGATTTTGGTATGTCCTTGAAAATGAAGTTCACTAACGGCCATCATTAATAACCATACGTTTCTTGATTTAGATCAGTAGAGAAAAATTGCTTCTGCAGTTTCTGCTTGCTATGGCTGCTCTGTGTCCTGTTGTTATCATGACCTAATCCCTAAAAAATGTCTTGTGGCATATACGCGTTACATATTGGAAGCCTTAATATTTCATCCTCTTATATCCAAACTCATTCATTTGGTTGTTTTCTGACTTGTATTTCCTTTTGTGGTGCTCATTTTATACAGGCAAAGAAGGTCCAGTTGCTCAAGCACTCTTGAATCTTATAGTGGAGGACATGAAATCCGGTCCCCCTTCTGTACGAGTACCGGTACCGTAACTCAATTATTCTCTTCTGACTGTAGAGTCAATAGCTATTGTCTGCCACTGTTCAACTCCCACTTTCCTTGTGTAAACTGCAGACAACTTTCTGTACTTAAGTTCAACAGAATTGTGTAACAAAATAAACTATCCAAATTGTGTAAAGAAGAACTCACACCATGCTCTTGGACTTGTTTCACCCATCTCCTTCCGCAATCCAAAGAATTTGTTTTGATTTTAGATGGAAAATGATCTGAATTGTTTGATTGAGTGCTGGTTATAGATTGTGTTTGCTGGGGTGATTGAGCGAAGAACTTGTTGTATATGATAGCTTTCAGTAAAAGTTGTCACTTTGATGAAATTCATCTCTTTTGCCAGTAGATTTTGTATATGGTTTTTTTATTTCTGTTTGGCACATTCAAACTTCAAAGCAGAAGCTATGGTTTGATTTCATTTGAAAATTCCCTTCCGCCTGCAGATCAACTCTGCTGAATCAAGCTGCTGCTTACAATCACTTAAACTTATGAGTAATTTGTATAGTCAGTCCCATAAGTAGTGGGATCTATCATTTGGCAATTGATGAAATAAGAACTTCTGGGATATACTCCGAATAGGGCTGCCCATTCGGTTATTCCGAATTTCCGAATTCCGAAATTCCGAATTTTGGATTTTTCATCCCGTTCCGAACCGAATAAAAAAGCTTCCGAACCCGAATTTCCGAATTCATAATTTCGGAAATTTCGGAATACCCGATTTTTCCGATTTTTCCGAAATTATGAATTCATGCAATTCAATCCACTGCCATGTTAAATAATCCACTGCCATGCAATTCAATTCAATCTATGCAATTCAATTCAATCAATTCAATTTCATCCATGCAATTCAATCCACAATCCACTGCCATGCAATTCAATCCATTCAATTCAATTCAATCCATGCAATTCAATTCAATCAATTCAATTCAATCCATTCAATTCAATTCAATCCATGCAATTCAATTCAATCCACAATCCACTGCCATGCAACTCAATTCAATCCACTGCCATACAAACAATCCAACAATTTTAAACATACAAATTAAGTTAATCCATGCCATACAAATAATCCAAGGCTACAACAACAATTCAATCCACTGACAAGTTTAACAAGTGAACTCCCTTTTCACTGTCATACTAATTATCCATACAACTAAGTGACTAACTCCCTTCTCCACTGCAATTTCTTGTCTAAGCAAAACAAGTGATCTCCCTCTTCACTTTAGCAAATGACTCCAAGCAACTAATTCCAAAACAAGTACCGAATCACTTTAGCAAATGACTCCAAGCTTCTGCTGGTTGTTTGTCTTTCATTACCACATCCGCATCAACTAGGTTAGCAGACATCTTCCTCCTAATTAATAAAACAGAAAATCAAGTTAATTTTAGTTTTATCTTTTTCTTAACTACTGTAAAGTTGTTTGTGCACAAGCTGGAAAATCATGACAACAGATGGAAAATCATAACTACTGTGACATCTTCCTCCTAATTAATAAAACAGAAAATCAATAAAACAGAAAATCAAGTTATAAAATCTTCTTCTTAACTACTGGAAAAGAAAAGAAAAAAACAGGTGAAGAATGGAACACAACAGATATCTGCAAATTGATTTTATTCTGATTGCAATTACTATCACCAACTAATTTGCGAACAATTTACAGTACCACTCAATATAAAGATTACATATAAGTGAAAATAAAATGAAAAAAAACACAAACTCATTAACAGTAAAAACATGACATATACAAAAATTGGCATGTGCAGAGGACCTAGTTAGCTCACTATTCAAAGGTTGCATTTTAGAAATAAACTACATTAATAGTAAAAACATGACATATACAAAGATTTGTGGAGATCCTGATTCCTGAAACAATCAAAGTTCAAATTGATGTAGTCAATTACCAACTAGCTCAGCACGTTTGGAAGTTTGCATGTGTAGAGTTTACTGTTTAGTGGGATATATAATTCTTTTCCTTTTCCTTTTCCTCCTATAAAAGAGAAATCAACTTTTTTGATCAATAAAAATATTAGTTACAAAAGCATCATTTTTTAACATAGTAAAGAAGAGGACCAGGAAGATGTAAAATCCAATCCAGAAGAGAAAAATGGGTCTAGTAGCTTTTTTAGGAATTTTAACAAAAATACAACTTTTCAATAATGTTACAGATTCTCTCATTCAATAGCTCTAGATTGTAACACAGAGTAATAATGGAACAAAGCACATATACCATCCTTTATTCTGCCTAACTCGTCTCTACACCACACCATCCTTTATTCTGCCTAACATGTTTCTACACACCACCGCAACTCAACTCCCACTCGTATACTGTTCTTTACTTTAAACGCATCGCAATTTATCTTCAAGACACAAAAAGGATACCTGGTGGTGAAATCGGGACGACGGCGGTAGTGATGGTGAGGAGAGATCGGGAGGAGAATGGTTGCGATTCGGGAGGAGAAGTTCTGGTGGACGGCGGCGCTGGTTGTGTTGGTGATGGTGGACGCCGGAGCTGTGTTTAATCGGGATGAGAAGTTCTTCTGTCTATGTGTCTGTGCGTGTGGTGTGTTGGCCGTTCGGGAAGAGAGAGTGAGTGAATTGAAATGAAAGAGAAGGAGAATGAGATAGGTTATTTTTTTAGGTTATACATAAAACGACGTCGTTTTATGTATGAAAAATTCGGGTATTTCGAGTACCCGAAATTTTCAAAATCCATCCCGTTCCGACCCGAATTAAAATTTCGGGTATCTGTTTCCGAATTCCGAATTTCCGAATTCTGAAATTCCGATTCCGAAATTCAAAATTTCGGGTCGGAAAAATCGGAAATTCGGAATTCGGGAGTTTTGGGCAGCCCTAACTCCGAATGGTGTTAGTCTAAATGTGAAAATAAGAAGAGCTATTATTAAAAAAGATAAAATTTTCGTCTTCATCACATATTCCAAATTGTCGAAGCAACTGATTGTTAATGGCAAGTTGGAAACATAAAGATTCGACCTGTTATGCTATAGAGCTAGTAAGTGGAGCATTAGTCACTTGTCAGATATGAATAACCTAAGCTATTACTACTACCTAGCAAAAGGTGATGCTTATTTGTTTGCTTTCATCCTTTCATATGCCAAAATAAAGAGGAAACGAAAATGACAAAACAAGAAGACCCAATTTCAATGCGTCATTCCTGAGTAGAATGACACTTTACTCCATTATTTATTTAAAATAGGTACAATAAATAATTTATTTATTAAAAAATCAAAAAAATTTAATTCGAAATTCTACTAATATTTTTACGGAAATTAAACAATCACTGAATTACATAGGTAACCGAAAAAAGAAGAAGTACGTGGTTAAATAAAATGAATCATTCAATAGATCATCTATTAACCAATCATAACAAGATTATGAGGGGACCAAGCAAGCAATTTTGGCGGTGGTGATCCTGCCCACGTGTACAGATTCCATTGTAATTCTGACCAAACGGCGTCGTATTATGGGCCACTAACCCCATAAAAGAAAATGGAAATCACCGCAAACACGATAAAAACCGTTAGATAGAATATGTTGTGCTCCGTCTTCAGGCGGGACTCTCATTTGCATCCAGGTGTCACGCATAGATTGGTCCAATTTTTTAAATCCCTCCATCTGCAAATATCGCAACCGAAACACTAAAAAGAGAAAAATAAAATAAAGATACTGTATGTATGTTTTTCCTTTTAACAGAAAATAGAGAAACTATTAAAAAAGAAAAACTTTAACAACAGAGAGAGAGAGGGAGAGAGGTGGTGTGAGAGAGAGACCTCTTGGTAAAGCACTGCTGTGTTTTCAAGCTGTTCGATCCAGAGAGAAAGGAAGAGGTGGAGGACGCGTGAGAGACACGTGTCGGAATTTCGTACGATCTCGCAGGAAGTGTGTTCGGTCGCCGGTGTAAGGATTGATTGATTGATCGTTTTGAGCATCTGTTGGAAAAAAAAGGAAGCGGAGATGGTGAATTCTATGGTGGAGAGGGCGACGAGCGACATGTTGATCGGGCCTGATTGGGCGATGAATATTGAGATCTGTGATATGTGCAATCACGACCCCGCGTAAGCGCCGCGCTTTGATTCTGTTCTCGGTTTGCCTGGTTTTATTTCATTTGATTTTTTTGTTCCTCACATTCTAATGCAGAAATCTATGTGCTCTGTAATTTGAGAAAAAATAGCTACTCCTGCTATTGTTCGGATTTTTCTTTGTAGTACGTTATACATTTGAATTTAATTGAGCACTTTATTTGATCATGCCTTACTCATAAATATTTATGTCGTTAGGTTACTGTAAATTGCTAAGTTTGGGTTCCTATTTGCTTACTTAGGTGTCTAATTGCTTAGTGTTAGAAATAGGATGAGTTGATTGGTTTTTATAATTGCCACAGTCAATGGAGCTCATAGAGATGGTTGTGGTTGTCATCGAGAACTTGATATTGTAGTCAGAGTAATTTCTTGTGTGCACTCCTTCCTGTTTGGTGGAGTTTGGATGATTCTGTGTTTAAGCATTGGTTAACTTTAGCCCGTGTGAAACTTAGATTTTTGTGATTTGGATTCACAAGCTGTTTCTTTTCCCTGAATTCTGATATTTTTGTTATTAGGCAAGCAAAGGATGTTGTTAGAGGGATAAAGAGGCGCATTGGGAGTAAGAATCCAAAAGTTCAACTTCTTGCTCTAACTGTAAGTTATGCTGCAGTTTATCGCTTTTGGCTCCCGTTCTGTTTTATGTTTTATTACTCAACTAACAAAGAGAAGTTGGGGTTGGGAAGTAATTTGGTCGCAGTAGTTCTTCTTTTGGAGGTCAACTGAAAATGATTAATTGCTGCAGAATTAAGTAAATGAGAGGATTTTTGTGAATTTTCTTTGACTTTATTCTATTTTTTATAGAACAACTGAAATTAATAATGTCTTACCACTTATAACTAGTTTGTCTTGAGGGGACTAATTTTGTTTGAACTTTTGTCTGAATGCTACTAGCTCTTGGAGACAATAATAAAAAACTGTGGGGACATTGTCCATATGCATGTTGCAGAGAAAGATATTCTTCATGATATGGTAAAAATAGTGAAGAAAAAGGTGAGCATGTGTGTTCATAATTTGCTTGCTCTCCCATTTTGTACACCTTTATTTTCTTAAACCTTTTGCATAGTCTTATGGTGGGTTCTTTGTAGCCCGACTTGCATGTGAAAGAGAAGATTCTGATGCTGGTAGATACTTGGCAAGAAGTTTTTGGCGGAGCAAGAGCAAGATATCCTCAATATTATGCTGCATACCAGGAGTTGTTGGTAGGTATCAGGAGTGCCTCTCTTCTAGCGTTTTTTTCAGACAGATAGATCCCAGTTGAGCCAAATACTTTAACGTATACCTTAGTATGAGCCATTGATTTGCATGCATTTTGATATTTCATTTCCTGTTTGCTGTGTAATCCTTTCTTTGCATTCCCTGAGTTTATCAATTATATTTCAGCGTGCAGGTGCAGTATTTCCTCCGAGATCTGAGAGGTCTGCACCTGTATTTACACCTCCACAAACACAACCTCTGGCATCCTATCCTCCAAATTTGCGGAGTAGTGAGAACCGGCAGGAGGGTGCGGAATCATCTGCAGAGTCTGAATTCCCAACGTTGAGGTATATATTTGACTCTTTTGCTTTTCTCTGTGAAAGCTAACATAGCAATGCGCGCTTTATCAGTTTGGTGGTTTAGCATTTTCTGTAACATAATATGTGCTTGTATTCATGTTAGGCTAACACCAATTTTCCCCTGAGTGTCTTATTTTGTTTCTCGTCCATTTTATGTGGGTAAATTATCTGAATATTTAGTTCAATTTGGTGTTAAAAATAAACCCCCCCTGAAATATAAGTGATCTGGAGGTATAGGATGATATTATGAACCCATATGAGGATTCTACAAACTGTGAGGTCTACTTGGTTGGTCAAAGAAATTTAGTAAAATTTTGGACCCTGTGAAGGGCTTGAAATTCATTTTTGTCATCCTATGTTTAATTGGTTAAGGAAAGGTGAGCGGTGGGAATCTCATCATTGCTCAGAGTGCCACTGACAAATGTGAACCATTCATTTCTGATATACAGATATAGTAATGACAGTTATATTACAACTTAAAATGCACTCTTTGTGGCTTGGTTCTTTACTGAAAGACTGTGTAGCTTGGTTGGATATGCTATACATTTTGTTATGCATATTTTGTCTTAACTTGCAATTGTTCACTAGTTTGACAGAAATTCAGAATGCACGGGGTATCATGGATGTCCTTACAGAGATGCTAAGTGCCTTGGATCCAGAGAATAAAGAGGTAAATTTCTCTACATGACATCAGAAGATAGTTAACATGGGGATGATTCGGCTACACTAACAAGAACAAAGGAGGTGCTTGAAGTAATAAATAAATAAATAGTAAACAGCGTTTTTATGTAGATGTAATTTTTTAGATGGTAAAGGCTCACATGTTGCAAGTGTTAAAAATTAAGAAAATATCTACCGTACCTTGCAAACACTTTTTGTCAAATCATTATGCATATCTTATTCTTAAGTTCAATTTGATATTTTCATGTTTATAACTTTTTTGTTCAATATTTAGGGGCTTAGCCAGGAGGTTATTGTTGACTTGGTTGATCAATGTCGCACGTACAAGCAAAGAGTGGTCCATCTTGTTAATTCAACTTCGTAAGTTCCATCTCATCCCATTTTCAACTTCTAATTTTGATCATTGTTTGTGCTAGCCTTTGTGTGTTTTTTATACATATTTGCATATGTTCCAACGTGTTATGGAGTTTAGGAACACATCAGTATCATGTTGTCATTAATAAGCACAACTATAGTAGAATCATGATCCTTTTTCCCTTGTTTATATTTTTCTTGAAAATCTTGCTGTAACTAGTGGGGATGGGTGGTGGCGTTTTCTTTTCTTGATTCAAGTGGTGAAGTGATGCTATGCCAGTTATATCTACTGCTTGTGTGTCCTTTAAATAGTCTGTATTTGCTATGTTACTTGAATTTCATTATTGATTCATCATAATGTCAACTCTGAAAGGGAACCATTCAATTAGTTGACAACAAATATTTTGAGATTAGTTACTTTAGGATTTCTTTGTTAGTTGAACCCAGTGCTCTTGTGAATTCAAATGTTTGCACATTTCCATTTCATCTGTTTTCACTCAATTTTTCCATTTCTTTCAGGGATGAATCACTTCTTTGTCAAGGACTATCATTGAATGATGACTTGCAGCGTGTACTAGCAAAGCATGAAGCCATTTCTTCAGGAACTTCTGCTCTATCTCCAAAACCAAAACCTCAATCTAGTGGAGCACTTGTTGATGTTGGTGGACCTCTAGTTGATACTGGAGACAATCATAAAGGGCCTGATGGAGGGTGAGTAAATTCATTTAGGCTTCACTTTAAAAATAATAATAAAAAAAAAAATTAGACCTTTGGAATGAGTTTTTGTACTATAGCTTTGATGCTTGGATTTTTCTGCAGGTCTACTTCAAGTTCTGGTGCAGCTACTGGAACACTGAACCAATTACTACTCCCTGCACCTTCTGCAACTAGTGGTTCTACAGCTCCAGTAATAGTCAATCCCAAAATGGACCTCTTGAGTGGGGACCTGCTGAGTGGTGATGACTATAGTTCACCAAAGGCCGGTCCATCTCTGGCTCTTGTTCCAGTGTCAGAGCCACAGCCAATCACTCCTCCATCTCAACAGAATGCACTTGTTCTTTTCGACATGTTTTCTGATACCAACAACCCTCCAAACGCTGTCAATGCTCAGCCTGCTCATCTGGGTGGACAAATGAGTTCTTTGACTCCACAATTTCAACAGCAACAGAATTTTCATCCTCCAGAAGGTGGAGTTTACTTAAACGCAGCTGCTCCAAATATGGGATCACCTCGGTACGAGCTGTCGCCATATATGCAGGCTAATGGTCCTGCCTGGAATGGACATGCTCCCCAGCCACACCAACCGAGTTCACCCGCTTATGGTGCGATTCTATTTCTTAGTTTTCCCTTCTTTTCTTTTCTTTGTGAGAAAATGTTAGGAGATTATGCTCTTGGCACATATCATGAAGTTGCATTCTCTTGGACGTAGGTATGGATGGAATACCAGGACATCACTTTTATTAGTATAACATGTTTACTGCAAAACTAACCTGCAACGTTGTGCTGGGTTCCTGATTGCCTGCCTTAGTTTAGAACATATTGGTTGATAGGATCTGCTCTGTGCTGCTGCTTGTTTAAATTTACTTATCTCTTGTTTTGGATTGTTCTAAAGGTGCTCAAAGCAATGGTGCCCTGCCACCTCCTCCGTGGGAAGCTCAGCCAGCTGACACTAGCCTTGTGGCGGGATCTCAATACCCTCCATCAGTACAAGTTACACAGGTGGTTGTGACACATGCACAACCAGTGCCAAGTCCTCAGGGTCCTCAACCGATGGGGAATGACCAGGCTGTAGGTATGTATATGCAGCCGATCTCGACGGGCCATTTTCAGCCAGCAATGAATAATCAGCCTGTGCAGAATAATCAATATTTAGGCATGTATCCTCAAGCATATCAAGGAGGGCAGTATATGGGCATGCATCCTCAACAAATGCACGGCCGGCAGATGACTTCTATGTATCCGCAACAAATGTATGGTAACCAAATGGGGGGATATGGTTACGGTCAGCAACAACAACAAGGAATGCAGTTCCTTGAGCAGCGAATGTACGGTCTCTCTGTTACTGACGACAGTGGCTCGAGAAACTCAACCTACCAGGTATCTACTTCATCATATGTGCAACCGAATAAGCCAGCCAGGCCAGAAGATAAGTTATTTGGAGACCTGGTTGATATTGCGAAGTTCAAGCCAACAAAATCAACTCCTGGAAGCGCTGGTACCATGTGAAATGACGATTTAGTTGCACTTCATTTCTACATTTTTTTTTGGCTTGCTAACTTGCTGTTTCTTTCACTTCATTTTTTTTTTCTCCTTTCCATTTTTTTTTTAATAATTCCAATTTATATAAAAAATATATTTTTCTTTTGGTCTAGTGTTTTGTTTGTTTGGCATTTCAATGTACATTCTTTGTAGAGAAAGAAACGAAGAGGTAGAATTTATGATTATTTTTTCTTGCAACTAAGAAGACTGTTTGAGATAATTTTATTTCTTTTTCCTCCTTTTGCAGCCCTAACTAAGTTTTAACAACTAAACTAATACTCTCTCCATTTACAAATAATTGTCATTTTTCTACTAAAAATTACTGTACACTTTACTTGATTTTTTAGTGTTTGTTTTACTAAAAGTTACTGTTTCAGAAATACAATTAAAAGTGTCCAGAGGGAGTACGTTAATATATACTTGGGAATTATATCGGCCATATGGTTTTCAGTTTTTTTGTTGTTGTATAAAGACGGCTATGATATAAAAAAAGAAGAAGGGCGGCTATGAAAAAAAAACAAAAAAACAAATTGCTATACAAAGATGGATGGCGGGCGATATAATTTGATAATCCAAAATAGGAAAATAAAGATCTCCTCTAAAGAATTTATTTGACATTTTTATTTAAATATTAAATTTATCCTTGTCAACAAATACAATAATTAGTATTTTCTATTTTTGAACTTAGAGTCTTAGTGTGTGAAAATAATATGTTGTGTTTTGACTATAAATAAATAGTAAGCCTAAAATTATTAGAAGGGATCAGGGTCTATGCAAATGGAGCGCAACTAGACATAAATACCTTTAATTGTCTTCTCCCTAAACGTAAACATCACCACCGAGCACCTAAATCTTATAAGTCATTTTCATTATATATCGTTTCAAATTGCGTGTTCTATTGTTGAAGATAATTATTGACAATAATTGGTAACACATTCCTTATTTGGACGTGTTTTTTTAGTTCGGGGGATAGGTACGAACAAACAGAGCCCACTACGGGCCAGCAACGTCGGCCGGTGGACAATTCTTAGTCCACGCTCAATTATTTTCGGTCTCCGATAGTGAAATCCGGTCCAAATATTACGGGTCTATAAATATAAGAAATAAATGTATATACAAAACTATATAATATACTTTTGCAAGCAAACGGGACTAGCATCATCACTCCTGAACTATTATCATCTGAAAAATAGGTCTTTTAATAGTTTTATTTCGTTGGATTTAGCTCTTCTAATTTTATTTTTGTTGTGTTATTTATCTTAGGTGAGACAGTAGAGTATTACAAGCAATTAGGGGAAATTAATACCATCGTTCCCATTACTGGCGCTGCAATGCAATGTCGCCCTCCATTACTGACCGTCGTTTATCATTTATTAAAGCCCATACTATAATCTTATTTTATTTTTCGATCTCGAGTGATACTCTATAAATAGAAGTACGTGTGCAATTGTATGAGTTAAACACTTAACACACTCTGCAGGCAAAGAAGGTAGAGGTAGAGAGAATGGCATCTTCAATTCCAGTGCACAAGGGATTTCAGTTGAATTGCTGCATACAGAGGTCTTCTATTCTCAAAACCACATTGCCATCTACTAATTTTAAGGTAATATACTTACTTATAAACAATCTCTAATTAGTCTTATTGAACAAGATTTTATGATCTCACAAAAAAATGTAATAAGAATGATTAAAACTAAACAATATTGATTTTGGTGTGCAGCCCTTGTTGAGGAAATTGCAAGAATTTCAGATGGGAATAGAATTAGATTCAATATCGAAATCCATGAAGAACACTTCCATCAAGCTATTAGATGGTGTTGCTGATTCCATGTTCAAGTTTATTGACCAGCCCTTGCTTCCTGGTCAGGTAATTCATTATTTTTATATTAACTCCCAACTCATTTGTTTAATTACATGTACAAAAATGTTGATTTTTGTGCACATTTGAATTATTTTCATCATGACAGGCCAATCTTGCTCCTGTTGATGAACTGAAGGAAGCTGTTCTTTTGACCCAAATTGAAGGAGAAATTCCCCATGATTTCCCAACCGGAGTTTATATTAGAAACGGTTCATTCTCTAAGCTCTTTTATATATATAATATATACATTAACCAATTTCCTTTCTGAAAAGGAAAAACTTAAAGCTCTAATTTCAATTCTAAAATAATACTAGCGTATAAATATAATTAGTTCAATCTATTAGAATTTAAGGATATGTGTTGTTCCGATTTTAAAAAAATAAAATTAAATATATCTTTATCGTAATAGTTGAATCGATGCATAATATTAGTGATTTAACGATTCAATTATACACAACACAACTGTTTATTTTGCGATGAAGTTTGATCATTATTCTTTAAAGAGAGTCAAAGAAAATTAATACAGTAACAGATTTTACAAATCGGATGATAAATAAATCTCTC
Organism: Viola odorata; assembly: GCA_963691705.1. Lineage (NCBI taxonomy): Eukaryota > Viridiplantae > Streptophyta > Magnoliopsida > Malpighiales > Violaceae > Viola > Viola odorata. Next base: position 2,293,978 of record OY829546.1, read on the forward strand.
CTAATTTCCTAAATTTAATGTCTTAACAAAAAAACAAAAAACAAAACTCCTAATGTTTACTGGACTCGGCAGGGCCCAATCCGACATTTGGAGGACTAAAGTCAACAAAATCAATGTTCGGAACGACAAGTCACATATGGGTGGAAGGTGACGGAATGCTTCACGCCTTATACCTCGCTAAATCTGACGGAGACGACGACGCCAGCTGGACTGTCGTCTACAAGAACAAGCAGGTGGAAACAGATTCCCTATCCATTGAAAAACAAAGAAAGAAGCCGTCTTTTCTCCCAGCAGCAGAAGGCAACACCGCAGCAGTAATAGTAGCTGCGTTCCTTAATCTGGTGAGTGAGCATACCTAAACCAATCTCATTTTCGTGTAATTTCCTTTGTGGGTTTCTTTTAAACGAAAAAGTTATACAGCTGCGATATGGAAGAATTACAAAGCTCATTAGCAACACCAATGTGTTTGAGCATGGCGGGAAATTCTATTCAACTGCAGAAAATGACATCCCTCAAGAAATCGACATCTTTACCCTTAAAACTTTTGCAAATTGGGACGTCAATGGAACTTGGAAGCGACCCTTCACCAGTCATCCAAAGGTTCTTCCTTTTTCCTTTTTTCGTATTTTTATAGAAGAATGAAAAAGAAAGATAACCCATGTCACTATTCTATCAATTAGGTCTGAATTGACTTTTTCATGTTACAGAGAGCTCCAGGGACAGGGGAGCTGATTATAATGGGGGTGCGCCCCATAAAACCTTTTATGGAACTGGGAGTAATTTCTGGTATGTTGGTCACAATTAATTCAGTGAATTGAAATCAAGTTTTGTGGGATTATTCAAGTACTAAATGATTACCTTCCAATTTTCAGCTGATGGGAAGAGATTAGTTCATAAGGTGGATCTAAAGTTCAATAGGTGCAGTTTCAGTCATGAACTTGGGGTCACACAGAGGTGAGTAAACCAATGCATGTTCATCTCTGTGTTAAGTGACGTAGAATTGGTAAACCAAGAATGTAATTCTGTTTGCAGGTACAATGTGATCATTGATTTTCCACTAACAATGGACGTTTTTCGAGTCCTCAAGGGCGGCCAGTGAGTGTCATTCCTTTCAACTGCAATGTGTTGTTGTATACATCTTATTAAAGGGAAACGCTTGTGATGTATTTGATAAACCATGGTTAGGTTATTTAAGTATAACAAGGAGGATTACGCAAGGATTGGGGTAATGCCTCGCTATGGTGATGCAGAGTCAATACAGTGGTTTGATGTGAAAACAAGCTGCACATTCCACTTTCTTAATTTCTTTGAGGATGACAATGAGGTAACCATTGATGAAGTTGTAAATTAACATGCACTTCTTTACCACAAAGTTGATTACTTACGAGGATGGCAGCAGGTTGTGGTGCGGGGGTGTAGAACTCATGATTCTGTCATACCAGGACCTGAAGTGGGTGATGACAAAGTTGAGTGGTTTAGGAGAAGAAGCAAGCCTCTTCTAGAATCAGATGAAGAAAATGAAAATACTCGACATGAATCACTTTTTACTCGTTGCTACGAGTGGAGATTAAACATGGAAACGGGAGAGGTTAAGGAAAGATATCTCACCGGAACTGATTTCTCTATGGATTTTCCTATGATAAATGAAGATTTTACTAGTGTTAGAAATAAATACGGCTACACCCTTCTTGTTGATTTTGACTCAAGCTGCAGTGCAGGTGATCTATTTGACTCTCCTAATCTTCTTGCGGAATTAGATATCTAGTAGTTCAGATAATTAACGGTTTCTCAATTGGTCGTTTCAGCTACAGGAAAATTTGGAGGCATAGCCAAGCTACACTTTGAAGAGCCAGATACCAATAATGAGAATTTGGTAACTACTTAACCTCTTACATGTTCTTTATCTTCCCCTCCTTTCTTTAGCATAATTTTTATTTCATGAATTGCTAATTGTTGGAGCAGATAAAGGTAGAATACCATAAATTTGAGAAGAACACTTTCTGTAGTGGGGCTACGTTTGTTCCTAAACCAGGAGCTACTGAAGAGGATGATGGTTGGATCATCACTCATGCTCATAATGAAGATACTGACATTTCTAAAGTAAGTCAAACTTAATTTGTAAGCTCTTAGTAGTAATCATATGTAAGACATTTATTTACTTACTATCATGTTTGTCCCCTAATTTTCTGGTTTTTGCAGGCTTACATAATTGACACGAAGAAGTTCTGCAGTGAGCCAGTTGCCAAGATCGGGTTGCCTTGCCGAGTTCCTTATGGTTTTCATGGAGCTTTCATGCCGATCCCATTGCACAATCTTTGACAGATATTCTTAAGTACTTTCATACCAAGATTGTATGGTGGAGAATCTGGTGGAGACTGTCAACCTGTTTCGCCTAAACCCACTTGAAGTTTCCCCATGTAAACTACTCTTGTATTGAATGAGCAGTGTTGTATTTTAGTGCATTAGTTATGGTGTTAATTAGACCGATAAGCGACAATCAAGATGTATTTGGATTATTTAAAATCTCAATCTCCTAAAGTGATATGAAGGAAAAGTTAATCTCTTGATTAATCCTAGTTTCTACCAAGGGAAGATGCTTTTCAGAAACGGACACTAGGGTACTAGCCCACTTGTGTTCTTTAAACCAGGAATATTCTTTTCATTTTGTCCTATGTTTATTATACGTACTTCCAGTGATAAAATGGAATCTCCATGTAAGGTTAAACCTACACCAGTAGCTGTATGAAAATAACTTTATTTTATTTTATTAACCTGCGTAAAAGGGATACTTTCCATTATTTTTGTTGCACAAAGCATTTATTGGGTTTGTGAAGAAAAAGAGATGGCATTGTCTTGTGTTTCTTTGCAAGTAAACAGTTGTGGTCTTAGGCCTTTTGTCTCCCATAATGTCGATCAGCTGAAAACTTCCTTGTCATCAACATTTAAGGTATGCTATCTTATATAACCCCTCTGTTGAAAAGAAACAGAGATGGTCTTTACACCATTATATGGTAGCGAGGGTCGGTAAAAATCTACTCATATCCAATTATATACTCATACCCAACTAATTTAAGTGGGTATGAATGTTAAATGGGTCAATATAATTTTTAATTGGGTATAAATGGGTATATATCCATTTAAAATATATGAGTTTAATTAGGTTTGGGTACTCATACCCAATTAAACTCAAACCATCCATATGGCTCTCCTTCTTCTCTCTCTAATCTTTTTTATTTTACTTTTTAAAACAAATTCAATTTTCTTACTCTATAATGAACAAAATAAATTAAAAACTACAACAGCGTAATCTCTATCTCAAGATGAGTTTTCTTATTTTCTTTAATCTTTTAAAAATGAGTTTTATACTTTTCATGGGATCACTCGTGGTTTTCTTCTTCAAAGTATAAAAAAATCATGGTCATGGACTATTCAAAATTATTTAAATGTATTTTGAATTAATTTAGAAATTTCATAACTATTCTTATAATTAATATTAAATTATTAATGTTGAAATAAATATATAAACTTAAATAATTTATGTTATTATTTGGGATTTACTTAATTAATTAATAATTATTAACTATTTTATTTTGATCCAGTTGATATTGAAAGTTCGAGTTCTGTTAGATAAATGTTTAGTAAAATTTATCAATGAAATTTATTTATGTAAGAATTTCATTTTTAAATCTGTTTATTTCAATGCAGTATTTATTTAGAGATTTAAATGCGTAAAATATATAGTATGAAACTTATTAGCCGAAGAATTACATCAATAACAATTTGTTTCTATAAGGTATTTATTTTTAAAAAATTCGTAAAAAATTTGGCATTATAAATGGATCAACACTTAAACAACCAAAAAGCAAAAAAAAAAAAATCGGGTCAATTCGGCCCAGCCCAAATTTAAACGAGTCGACCCGCCAACTGACGGGTCAAAACAGGTCGGATCATTTTTGACCCTTTTTTAAACAAATCACAGTAAACGGATCGGGTCAACCCGTTTTGACACCCTTTGAGGTAGATGATCAGGATGAAGATCTCCTTGTTGAAGATTTAAGTGATATGTGTGGTACTTTACTATTTGCTCGAGCCTAAATGGTCAAACTCGAGCCTAAACGATAAAACTCGAACCTAAATGATCAAACCTAAGTCTAAACGATAAAATCAGCATACACAATCAAAATCGAGTCACGTAGTTAGATTTTGTCAAAATCTATATTTTGTTGGTCACACATGGTATTTTTAATCTTACTTAATAAAAAATTATATTTATTGAATGAATATGATTTAAATAGGTGTAAATGAGTATAAATGAGTATGGGTACCCATTTAAAAATTATATAGGTAATAAATGAGTATGATACCCATATCCACCCATACCCATTTAATCCTTACCCATACCCACTCATTTGCCACCGCTTATATACTTAGTCTTACTTTGGTTTTTTTGAATTTATTGTTAAAAGAGGAAAGAAGTTACAGAAAACCGATACAACTCGAATTTATAACAGATGCAAAATGCTTAGAATCCTATTATAGTACCGTGTTGAGACCAGCCTTTCTTGATGAAGTTGCAGGGATTGCACAAGAAGATCAATAATATTTCTAAAACCATATTGCAAAATACTTCCAGGAGATTGCTGGATGCATTTGTGGATTCCACATTCCACTTTGTCGATCAACCATATCCACCATCTCAGGTATGTATATGAACTAAAGAAACTGTGTTTCAAAATTAATCAGCTCACGAGTTCGAATTCCCTGATTCGATTTCAACCATATATCATAGAGCAACATGGCTCCTGTTGAAGAAATTGGAGAAGAAGTAGAGGTTACTTGCATCCAAGGACAAATTCCTGAAGATTTTCCTGAGGGTGGATACATAAGAAATGGTGCGATTTTATTTTACTCTTGTATGAAAAGATCAGCATCTTTAGTCCCACATCGGCATTGAATTTCATTGTTATTAATGGCAGGTGCAAATCCTCTATTTGGAGGTTTAAAATCTGCAGTTTCGGTTTTCGGTAAAACAAACCAGATTTGGGTAGAAGGAGAAGGCATGCTTCACGCATTGTTCTTTAGAAAGAATGGTAGAGGGGATTGGACCATTACCTACAAGAACAAATATGTTGAGTCTGCTACATTCAAGATCGAGACAGAACAAAACAGCCCCATGTTTCTTCCTGCTGTAGAAGGAGATCCTTTAGCTATTCTCATGTCAAGTGTCCTCAACATGGTAAACATGAAACATTATCTGTGATGGATTTCTTCAGGATCTTGATTTTGCATTTACAATTAGCATAACTTTTTCAGTTGAGACACGGTGCAGTTTCTAAACACTATCAAAACATTAATGTTGTTCATCATTCCGGAAAGCTTTACACAGCTTCAGACAACTGCCGTGCTCAGGAGATTGACATTCGTACACTAGAAAGTCTTGATGATTGGGATATGAATGGAGCCTGGGATCGCCCTTTCACTGGTCATCCAAAGGTTTTTATTTTAACGTATTTTCTTGATTGACATAATTATCGAGTTAAGTACTATACATGTTATAGCATGTTTTCTGATACAGAAAGCTCCTAGATCCGGAGAGTTGGTGACTATGGGAGTAGATGGGCAGAAGCCTTATTGGGTGGTTGGAGTTGTTTCTGGTATTCATTGTATTTTCTCAGACTTTGACAATCAGGTAACACAAATCGATGCTGACAAGTTAGAATCCTATTGAATTGATTCTTTTATTAATTTCAGCCGACGGAAGTAAGTTACTGCACAAGGTTGATCTGAATTTAAACAGAAGTGTGCTCAGCCATGAAATAGGAGTTACTCAGAAGTAAGTTCACCAACTTCGTATTCTTTAAGCTTGTGCAGTATAGAAATCTTAAACATTCAGTAAAACTATCACTGATGCTTTTATTATTTGTCTTATCAAAATATCTTTTTCACTCAGCTACAATGTGCTCATCGATCATCCTCTTGTAGTTGACCCACCAGGAATTCTGAAGGGTGGACCGTGAGTTTTCTGTTTCCTCGAGTGAAAATTGCATACAAATTGATTACACAGGTTTTCCCTGAGAATGCTATACATTCCTGACCAAATGCAGATTGATAGAGTATGATAAGGAAGGGGATGCAAGAATTGGGGTTATGCCTCGGTACGGGGATGCAGATTCAATCAAGTGGTTTGTTGTAGAACCAAATTGCACATTTCATATAGTCAATTCCTTTGAAGACGGAGATGAGGTAAAAGTAAAGACGAACACCTGAAATTAAATCTTTTGTAATCCACACTTCTATCACATGAAGAAACCTTATAGTTTTCTTTCAAATCAAGAACAGGTTGTTGTCAGGGGTTGCAGGGCTTCCACATCCATCGTACCGGGTCCAGATTGGGGTACAGACAAGTTTGAGTGGTTTTCAAGAGGATTTAAATTTACAGATGTGTCACCTGAAAACGGATATCTCTTTCACTGCATTCATGAATGGAGATTAAACATGGTAACCGGAGAGGTTCACGAGAAAAATCTTACCGGAACTGATTTTTCTATGGATTTCCCATGCATCAGTGAAAATGTGATTGGTTTGAAACATAAGTATGCCTACACTCAAGTTATTGATTCTGTAGCAAGCTCAACTGCTGGTAGGAAGAATCATAATTCTTCTGTTTTCGTGTTTTCTTTTTCTTTTTCTACTAGGAAACAAGAATTCATATCATTTTTATGTGTTAGGCCTGAGTAAATATGGAGGTCTAGCCAAATTACACTTTGATGAGGAAGAGGAGGAGGAGCAGCAGCAACAAATAAAGGTAGAGTATCACAATTTTCCAGAAAATGTATTCTGCACCGGTAGCATATTCGTCGGTAAACAAGGAGGGGTAGAAGAAGATGATGGCTGGATTATTACCTTTGTACACAATGAAGAGACCAATGTGTCTCAAGTAAGTCTTCCCGCTCTCGTGTCTTTTTTAATATCTGAATGTCTCATTGGAGACACCAGCCCTCGTGTCTAGACTGTCTTCAATCCATTGTTACATTTCTTGATATAGTTACCTGATCTTGTTTTTCCTGTTGCATTACAGGCTTATATAATCGATGCAAAGAAGTTTGAAAGTGAACCAATTGCGAAAATAAGTATGCCCCAAAGAGTTCCTTATGGTCATCATGGAATCTTTGTCCCTATACCAAATCAAGCATAGCAGATGCACTTTTGCTGCAAAAGAATGTGTTGTTACTTTTTAGCATGCATGTGTTGCAAATCTTCGTCCTTTATACGAAGCAAAAAGCTTTTGACGAATACAAAATAATGTGAAATTACCCAGTTTTTTAAATCCAAGAGAAATGCAAAGCTGCGCCAAGAATGGAAACAGAGCCACCGCCAATACTAAGGTTTTAACTTTAAAGAAGCCATTGATCGTCAAAATGCAAGTAAGCAATGCCAAATCGAAAACACACTTCCTCATAGTCATTGCAGATAAGGTTTAAAGTCAGAAGTGGAGAAATCACATCAAAGTCAACTGAAATTTTAAAACTTTTCTGATGATGAAGACAAGTTTCTCCTCACACCGAGGAATAACTGCAACATCCGTTGATCATTGTAACGAAGAATTGATCAATAGAGACCTCAATTTCGCCATCACAGTCTCTCCGGATTCCAGAACTAAGGATCGTGGAAAGTCAAAATTAGGGTTTTGCAATTGTGCTCGTGCTGCCAAGTAGGGATTTGAAAGTTTGAATCGCAATTTTATGCGGGCAGCGGGTCTTTTTCCCATCACGTCTTTTCCAGTTTAAATATCCCTCATATGAGTCCTTTTCAATATAAAACGTCCTTTTGATTCGAGTCCTTTTCAACATAAGACGTCATTTCTGTCTCGCGTCTTTTTTCACATCGGTTCGTTTTCATCATAAGAACCACTGTATGTGTCTTTTTCACTCTAAGACGTCCTTTTTTGTCCCGCGTCTTTTTAAATATAAGACGCATGCGCATACGTCCTTTTGTTGCGCGCCTCTTTTCAGCTTAAGTCTTTTTTCATTTTAAAGCCGCGCGTCTACATCTTGTTCACTGTAAAACGCATATGTTTTATGTCTTAGATCCTTTCCTTTTTTATCTTCTTAGAAAAAACCAAAAAATAAATAAATAGAAAACACCGGGTACCAAATTGTCATCATCAAAAATATCATTTTGTTTTTATAATCTGTTCCATCCAAGTTGTAGAATGGCGGCAGAATCCTAATAAAGAAATGGAGTACAAGTAAATCCTGCCATTATGGACAAAGGTATGTATATATTCATTTATAAGGCCTGGCCTACCTTCGATAATTGTTAAGCAAATCAGACATAAAGAGTGAAAAAACCATAAGCAGTTCCTGTATGGATCGGACAAAAAAAAAACATAAATGCATCTAAGCGAAGGATATAATGTTAGAAGAAGTATCTTCTCATCAGATAGTTTCATAGATCCAAACCTCAAAAGCTTCAAGGATTCTTACAATTTTTCCTGATAGAATCTCCAGATTCAATGAATCATCTTCAGATTCTCATGATCGTTGTTGTTTGCTTGTTTTTCCATGTCAAAGCTCAAGATAAGCCGGCTTCAGGTTCAGGACAAGGTGCCCTTGCTCCATTCCATCCAAGACTTGCTGTTGTTATTGGTATCATATCCATCATCCTCTCCGTAATGTTCATCATACTTACCTACGCAAAATTCTGTCAGGAAAATGCCTTCGATCTATTTCGTCAACACCAAGCTGAAGTTCAAGGACTCGCCCGATCATGGTCTAGGCATTCAGGGTTTGACGAGTCAGCCATCAATGCTCTCCCATTCTTCAGGTTTTCGTCACTGAAAGGGTCTAAAGAAGGCCTAGAATGTGCAATCTGCATATCGAGATTCGAAGATGAAGAGATTCTCCGGTTGCTGCCAAAGTGCAGGCATGCATTTCACAAGAACTGTATTGACCAGTGGCTAAAGAGTCATTCTAGTTGCCCTCTTTGCAGGTACACGTTCTATCCTGATGATCTCAAGTCCCTGACTTACTCCAAAAGTTTGAGGTACTTGCGAAACCCTTTTAACCGATTGGACGATCTTGATCTTGAGATCACTGTCCAAAGAGAGCAGCAGGATCATCATCAAGGATCGTCAAGATTCAACCTTTCGAGCAGATTTTACAAAGGCAAGAAAGAAGAATTACTACTTGTTCAAGATAGTAATCATGCCAATGGCCGTAAAGGTAAAATCTTGGATAAGTTCAGGCACAAGATTGTTGTCTCTGATGTTATGATCAAGAACAGGTGGAGCGATGTCAATTCTTCGGATCTGATGTCTTTGAATTGTGAGATGCTTAGAGAAATGTCAAGCAGCAGACTCTACCCTTTGAATTCAAGTAGTGCAAGATTCTACAGTTGCTTGTCAAAGAGCGAAAACATAGAAAAGATCAAGGAGGATATAGAGAGCAAGAGATTGCACGAATCCAAGAATACTGGTAGAAGCACTTCAGCTTCTACTTCATATAATGAGGAAAATTCATCAAAATTAGTTGATTTTCCCAAGATGAGATCGATGTCTGAGATCTCAAAAGTTTCAAGGTTTAGAGAGTTTAGCATGACGGAAAAATTCAAAGAATCTGCATCGCCAAGGAATGTTGGAAAGGAAGAGAGAACTAGAAGGCTTTGGTTGCCAATAGCAGAGCGAACAGTTCGGTGGCTGGAGAATAGGGAAAGAAACTCGAAAGAAATTGAATGCAAACTTCCATCTTCTCACGTGTAATTAGAGAGGAGTTTAGCTTCATCTTTTATTAAATATTCAGACTGTTTGTCTCTTTCTATTGTATTCGGTATAAGTTTCTTTATGAAAAAGATTTAACAGAATCTATTGTAAACAATTGAGGAAAGTAGATGATAAGTAACCATCAACTCCATCAATAACAAATACATGAATGGTTACACAATAAGGTACTAAAGTTAAACCCTTGCTGCTAATTAAACCTGCAAGTCCTACACGAACTGCTCGAGTGGATCGGAACTACCCAACAGCTACATCTACTTTATATTCAAATTTACCAGAATTGAGAAGTACCCAATATCTAACAAATCATTAAAAAAAACATATGATAAATGAACCTAATATAAATGATACCCCCCTTTATCAGAGCTGTCAACATCTGAATTACTAGTAGATTCACGGCTGCGTTTCCTCATCACCCCCAATTCTTCGACCCGACTGATGCTGCTATCTGGACTTCCGTTCTTCTTTTTTACCTTATTTCTTCTCCATTCCCATTTCCTAACCCAATGCTTGGCCAATAGCACACCCAAACCGGCAAAGATTGCTACAGTACAACCAGCCCCTATACCCACCATTGCCATCAACACCCATCTCCTCCCTCTTCCCTTCCCATGAGGTAGAATTGTCCACATTGCAGCAATATAAGCAGCCGCCATGAATGAAATGGACAGCCACATCACTTTATGTGTCACAAACAATAACTTCATCAACGGTTTTCGTCGAAAAGGGACAATGCTGACGAGGGAACCGACAATGCCTAGGGACAAGAACAATGCAACAATGTTACACACCACAAAGACCTTGAAAGAGGTAGTCTTTCCCATTAGGCTTTCCCCAGTCTGTTGGTTAAACCCACCAGGAGGGTTTACGCCAGCAGCAAATGTAACAGTAGCTATTAAAACAGCAACAAGAGTGATTGTGTTGCGCGCATTTCGCAGACCCTCAATCTGCAGCTCCAGCTGCTTTTTTCTTCTGTGACGAGTCCTGCGATGATGTTGGGAGGGAGTCTCTAGCAACATTTTATTTCTTGATGAAGAAGGTGGTAGCTGTGGCAGGGGATTGTCTTGCTCTATCTGTCCAAATTCTCGGGAGATTGGGGGCAACTGATCGCTTTCCTTGCCACCTGCATTTAGCAACGCGGGTAAGATCAAAAGACCACCAGAATTGCTCACATCAGACTCCACTACGTCAAGAGCAGTCTGTCCCTTGCGGTTTATAGCATTTACATGGACGCCCAGCTTTAGCAAGTAGCTCACCATCTATCCTCATCCAAAAACAAAACAAGAAAAGTTAATCTAGATCAGCAAATCCCTTAGAGAAACTCTAAATAATTACAAGATGCAAACTAATCAAATATTGTTTAAAACCCTAAAGCCCATTTGACGAAACATTCAATTCTGTTCCTTCCTAGTAATCCTGATCCGACAAGGAAATCTACTTCTGAATGAGGTTCAAGATCTTACTGTGCTGAGTTTTCCAGCAGTTGCTAAATGCAGGACAGTATTTCCATCATTATTAGGCATGTTAAGCAGCTTTTCGATGTTGAGTGTCTCTGTCAGGTATTTCACCGCCTCATACTGATTGTTTTTAACTGCGAGATGAAGCACAGTTTCTCCATTTCTGGTGATCATTTCTGCAGATTCCAGACTGACCAATAGGATTTCGTCGATAATGTTAACTCGGCCTTTGATTGCTGCCCAATGCAATGGTGTTCGTCCATCATTGTCCTGCAAGATCGAATGGTCGGCATCGAACCTGAGGAGCTCTCTGGTGATGTCTAGGTGGCCTTTCCTGCAAGAATGGTGCAATGGGGTGCACCCATCAAGATCCTTCTTCCACCCAAAATCTGGCCTTGACTTGAGGATTTCCTTCACAATTTCTGTGTTTTGGAAGAAAAAAAAATTATTTTACAAAAGAGACTTCGGCTTAAAATTTCTCGATTATGGAAGGAACTCATGATCTATTCTATAAAAAAAATATACATTTAATAAAGTTTTATGCAATTACTAAAGAAATTTTGGTGGCATTTATTATCAGAATTTTATAAATTGTAGGAGAGATTTTGTTCTCGTCTAGTTTCTACTACTGTCTTATCCAGTCAGAGTGTCCTAAGAGTCCAACGTTGTGGGTCCCATCGTTGTCAGAGTTCTCCGACTTCGCTTTATGTTTTCATTGGCTCACATGGAGGAGACACGACACGGAGTTCAAAGACTTTGGAGGTGAACCAAAAAAACGAAAAGAAAAGAAAACTTGTTGTAACGGTGTTTAATTTGTCGCATATGCAAGTTCCGCACGGGACGATATTTTCCGTCGATTAAAGACGCTGTACCGGTTACGGTTAGGCAGAAAAAACAAATTTAGACCTAAATCAGCAATTTTCTAATTAATTAATTAAACCTCAAAATAAATTAATGAGTTTCTCTCTTTATTTTTCATTAAAGATGTTCATGTTTTAATATGTGTGTCTCATCGAAACAATACAAACGACTAGTAGTAGTATTAGGAGAGAAAAAATCATGAAAATTTACCTGTGTAGCCACCAGAAGCAGCAACATGAAGAGAAGTAGTGGATCCATCAAGTTCAAGCATTAGCAACTCATGAAAATTCAACAGATACCTCACCACCTCAACCTTCCCTCTCTCACTCGCTACAAACAAACAACTTGTGCCAATCTCTTGATTCAATTTGTAGACCAACGATCCATCGCTCTCCACCAAAAACCTTACCATCTCCACCCTCCCTTCCCTGCACGCCTCATGCAATGGTGTCTCCCATCTGTCGTTCACCGCCGACGCCATCTCCGGTCGTAATTTCACCACCTCCCTCGCTAACTCCACATTCCCAAACCGAGCTGCCAAGTGCAAAACAGTGGCGGATGACCCTGCTACCCTTTGCTCAATCATGGATTCATCTTCTTCAATTAGGCCTGAAATCACCGACATGTCGCCTTTTAGTATAGCCTCATGGAGCCGTCGGTCCATCATTGGACAATTTTTTATATAACGTAGATTAATTGGAAGGGGATTGGTGATAAGTTGCAAAAATGGTTTAAATGTATAATTAATGGGAGGAATTGAAGTTGCAAGAATTTAATATATAATGATAGAAATACTTCTTTTTTTCCACAAGTGCAGCAACTAAGAAATTTCTAATGGGATGGGCCCCGCACACGCCTTTTATTATTATTACTATTATTATTATTTTAAAAACAGGGTATTGCATAAAACAAAAATCAACTTAAAATCAATTTTTGTGGATCTGTTTTGGTCTTTTTATTTTATCCATGTCAACGCCAATGGATAAATAAATTTCTAGAGAGGAGATTTTAATAGTCGGACTAAAATACTATGCATGATTAGTGGATTTGATCATGCATGACGCATAAGTTTTCTATTTGTTGTGGGCTTAGGCCTTTGGATCTTGGATCCTTACCCAAATTGCACTTAAGCTTGTCTAAGGCCCATTGGCCCATGACAATGTGCACCTGGACTTTTTGTTTGGGCCTTTTCTTTTGGGTGTAAGAAAAAAGGAGGAGAAAGTTATTTATTTATTATCCAACTTTTTTGAAATTAGCTAAATAATTCCAACTAGCATATAATTTGTTTTGAGGAGTAGAACCAATTTTTAGAATGTAAAAGAAAGAGAAAATAAAATCCAGCTGATGATGATTGAAAACAATTGGTTGGTGAAGAGTTTATTATTGTAATTAACTTGTATCAGAAGGACAAACATGTATTAATATCAAATCCTATCACACACTTAAGTTGTTCCGCATTTATTATAATTAATCCTCCGAAAATTAAATTGTTTTACTAACATTGTTTCCCAACATGCCGTTTTTAAAATAAGATTATGAATTTCGTTCATGACATTGTAATAATACTTAATGATATAATAAATTTTATAAAAAAATTGTTTACTAACAGTGATAAAATTAATTCAATTACATAATAATAAGAGAACTGAAGGACTAGACCAATCGCGTCACTGAATCTTATAGTTTCTCACTACTTTCACTTAGCTGTTGTGGTTGGTAACTAAAAACAATATGAATTCCCTCCAAAGTCCAAACCCACATAGCCAGCCAATCACTATAAATCTTTTGTCATGACTTTGGCTTTTCTCTACTCTACTGTCACACCAAATGGAATTCTTAAGCTACGCAGATGAAGAAGAGAGAAAAGTAATGCAATTTGAATCACCAATTCATCGTCTTTCAATTTCAAACAATCAAGAAGAACCCATTATTTATGATAATCTCCAATTTAGTCCTCCAAGTCCCCCAAATCAATCACCATGGGCCCTGTCCCCTCCTCAAACTCCAACCCCTTCTCTCCTTTACCACTGTATCGCCTCCCTCCACCGCCACGAAGGAATCGTCTTCTCCATCGCCGTTTCTAACGGAATCGTCTTCACCGGCTCTGAAAGCAACCGGATACGGGCATGGAAGCAGCCCGATTGCGCTGATCGGGGTTGCCTCAAGTCCAGCTCCGGCCAAGTCCGAGCCATTTTAGCCCACGGTAACATGCTTTTCTCTGCACATAGAGACGGTAGAATTCGGGTTTGGGATTTCACGGAATCGGAAAATTTCTTTCGTGCTAAAAAGATCGCAACTTTCCCCAGAAAAAGAAAGACCCAATTCCTTAAATTCTCAAAATCAAACACCCAACTCCACCAATTTAGGAAAGATTGTGTTTCTTATATGGCGTATTATCACGCAGAAGGGCTATTGTACACAGGATCAAGCAACAAAATTGTAAAAGTTTTTAGGGTTTTGGACAAGAAATGTGTAGATTCATTTGTTGCACATGAGGATTCTGTGAATTGTATAGCGGTGAGCCAAGAAGATGGGTGTGTTTTCACTTGCTCAAACGACGGGTCGGTGAAGATTTGGAGGAGAATTTGCAATGGTGAGAATTCCCACATCCTCACCATGACATTAAAATTCCAGCAATCCCCTGTGAATGCATTGGCATTGAGCTCATGTTCCAGCAATTTGGTCCTGTATTCAGGTTCGTCGGACGGGGCCATCAATTTCTGGGAGAAGGAGAAGTTTTCAGGGAGGTTTAACCATGGTGGGTTCTTGCAAGGTCATAGATTTGCAGTTCTGTGCCTTGTCGCGATTGAGAGATTAATCTTTAGTGGGTCTGAGGATACAACAATTAGGATATGGAGGAGGGAGGAAGGGAGTTGTTTTCATGAATGTTTAGGTGTGTTAGATGGGCATAGAGGACCGGTTAGATGCTTGGCTGCTTGTTTGGAGATGGAGAAATTTGTGATGGGGTTTCTGGTTTATAGTGCTGGATTAGACCAGTGTTTTAAGGTTTGGAGAGTTAAGGTATTGCCTGGAGAGAATATGTGCTTGAATTTTGCAGAAACAAATGATGATGCCAAGATTACAAGGATGATGGAGTATGAGATGAGTCCTGTCCTGTCTCCTTCTTGGGTTGAGAAGAAACTCAATGGATAGAGATTAGCTATTTTCATCAGACATAGCAGCAATCAATCTGTTAATTTTATCTAGAGTGGAAGTATAATTAGTGAGTGATTAGTATTTTGTAATTTAAGCAGGAGTCTGCATTCTGGTGGTTCTGGACGATTTGTCAATCGATCCAATGAACCAGAGCATGCAAAACTTGCTTAGCTTTTGAATGTGGAAATGAGAGTAAACATGTTTTTAGTCCAGTGTTATCCTTGAGTTTTCTCAAATAAGGCTCGACCACAACTAATTTTGGTATTACGGATCCAGTCTGTCTACAGGTGAAAAGACATCAGGATGAAATTAGACCGGCAGCCATCGAAAATTTTACTCATGCACATCCATGATTTGCTAAAATTGTAACATTGCATGGTAGGGTCGACTTTTCAAGTGGGATGAGATCTTCTTTATAGCTTATGGAGACGTGTACCATTGCTAATTTATTAATTCTATGTAAGATGGTGGTGTTTCATAGATCCAGATCCAACCATGCAATTTTCTTTAGTGAATTGCCTAACCTTGATCACACATAAGAGTAGCAGTGTATTAATTGTGGAAACAACAATGTTCACCTAAATTATTTACATGTCCACATCACATTTCTTGCTTCTCCTGTTCTCCATTACTGCTCTGCCTACCTTTGCTCTCTTGTTTCTAGCCAGTAGCCAGACGCTTTCGTCCCTCCATTATTGCGCCCTGCCTACTCTACAATTATAGTTGATAGGCACGTTTTTCTGTTCTTTTTAAAAATGTGATATCTAACACCATTAGTTTTATAAAAATTACATAAATTAATTGATGAATTTGTCACGTACTAGATTATTTTGGTACATTTCATGACAGATATATTAGGAGTACTAGTTGACTATAAGCAAAAATTGCCCATTCAAATTTAAGGATCCATAATTTTTCACATAGCAGAAAAGGATATTAGTACATTGAACAAAATAGAGGGTACATGAGTTGAGTACAAACAAGTTATTAAGTTACTAGAAAGCTTCTTGGTTAGAAAGAGGGTGATGAGTCCTTTCAATGAAGAAATTTTCATAGATGAACCCAGCAAGTCCTCCACCAATAAGGGGCCCAACCCAGTAAACCCAGTGATCAGTCCAATCCATGCTCACCAAAGCGGGCCCAAATGATCTTGCTGGGTTCATTGATGCCCCAGAAAATGGGCCGCCAGCTAAGATGTTTGCCCCAACTACAAGCCCAGTTAACAATGGGCCCAGCCCATCAATAGATCCTTTCTTGGGGTCAACCATTGTTGCATATACAGTGAATAATAAGGAGAAGGTCAAGACTATCTCCCATACTACTCCTTGGAGGGAACCCACCCCACTTCCAAGAGTAATGGTTGGTATAGCCTGCACAGAGAATAGAAATTCAACTAAATATTTTCTTTTACAAAAAAATAAAGAAACTACACATAACCAACTTTTATTTTAAATATATAAAACTTGAGTTTTTTTATTTCTTTTTAAATTTACTGGATTGAGACTAATCGAATTGGCATTGTATCATAAATTAATTATTTTGTTAATTTGACTTACCAATCCTCCGGTGAGGAACTTGAGAAGGAGGCAAGCGAGTGAAGATGCTACCAATTGGTCAATCCAATACAAGATGGATCGGAAAAGAGTGATGTGACCGCCGGCAAGAAGGCCTAGAGTGACGGCCGGGTTGAGATGGCCACCGGAAATGTGACCGGCCGATATCATCACAGCCACAACAAGTGTATGTGCCAAAGCAACAACAAACAAACCCAACAACGAATCTCCCAACATCTTATCTGTCCACCGTACATGTAACACAAATGAAGAACAAAAAGAATTATGAAAAAGAGTTAGAAAAAACAAACATAATTTAGTAACATAAATAATACGCATACTAGCTTTAATAAAGAAAACAACTAAGCATAAGGTACTCCCGTAATTGAAAATTTCGATCAAACATAAGGTCTAAAACAACATTTATGTTAAGAAAATCATGATGAATAAAAAAAATAACGATGGGTGTGACTTGTGAGTGTTAAACAGAAATTAAGTACCGGCGGTGATGGCGGATCCGACTCCGACGAAGACGAAGAAGAATGTTGTGATGAACTCAACGACGAGGGCTTTGATGCAGTCGGGTTTGGCCGCCTCACGGGTCGATCCTAGGGCAATTTTCGCCATTGTTGCTCAGTAGTGGTGCTTTAATTACTACAATTAAGGACCTGAAATGTGTAAATTAATTAAATAAATAAACAGTTCCTGAGTCCTTGGTTAATTTGGCTGTACAAGAAGGGTATTTCGTATGTGTGTATATAAAGAGGAGAGGAAGCAGCAAATGCTTTCCCCAGTTATTGGTTGTGTCATCATGCATGCTGTCGTGGAGATGCAATTATTTTTTAGCCAAATTACCTGGATGCCCATCATTACGTTGACCTTTGTTTTAATACCCTTATAAAAAAATGCATATGACTTTCACACAAATTGTAGCTTAGCTGATAATTTATAACTTTGAACCGTACACTTAATTAAAACTATTATAATAAACATTCCATTCTATTTTTAGTATAATCAACTCTATACTGGAAACAAAATGTATTTTAAACCTTCCATTAACATTAAACTTTTTGATATCCCACTTCCACGAAAGGTTTGCCTTTAACTAGTATGCAATTTTGTATTTTATGTATGGATGAGCTGCCCGGCACTGTAAATTTGTGGGGTTGTCCTTATCATCACAGGATAGCTGAGCTAAGTGCAGAGTTTTGTGTCGTCTTCTTCACTCTTTCATTCTTTTTCTTTTTCTTTCTGTCAATTCACACCCTATGTTTGATTTTTCACCTCACTTATAACAAAAAAACCAAAAAAATAACAGTAAAAGTTGTATGTATAGCCATGTTAGTGCCAGCTGCTCGTTATAGGTAGGTCTAGGTGCACGTCTACTACTCCCAAGTCCCACCACCATATATATTGTCCATATAGCATAGCTCCTTTCTTTATGCCTTCATCCTCATCATTCATGTTGATTGGTGAAAACCTCAAAATTATAATCTTTCTCTTACCTGCATCTTTTTGTTTCTTGTGAAATCAAAGTTAGATTGATCTTGGAATCATGACTATTACACCACAAAATTTGGACTAGAAAAACGAATAATAGCTATTAGCTACGTTGATGGGCATGCAACTTATTACTAGTTTGATGATGGTAATATAGCAGTAAGATTTTTAGTTCAAATTTAATTTCTTATGGATTTATATATATTGAATAAAATCATGGTTTCTCTTTTTTCCATACAATATTACAAGGTAGTCTCTTTCTTTTTAATTACAAATGAAATAACGTTGGAGAAAAGAGTGGGAGAAGAAGACCATGCTCCATTATTAGGATGGATGGAGCTATGGACCCACTATTGCAATAATTTGATTTTTCTTACGACGAGATTCGAACCCAAGTTTGAGTTTCTAATAATAATAAAAGACAACAAACAAATTAGATCCTGCAATAATTGTTAAAAACAATATAAAAGTATGATACTATGTTTACCACCGAAAGTCTAGTACTATTATTCAAGTCAACTAATTGTGTGCTAACTTAATGTTAGAAAAAAAGAGAGAAGGGTTAGCTAATGAATCTGTAGATCAATACTAGTAATCACAAAAGATTAGTTGTTGAGTTTGAATTCCGAGACCAAAAATTAAATAAATAAAACAATTCAGTGTGCACTCAAATAATTCCAATTCTTTAATCTTTATGCTACGATGAGAATAATTCTTTGTCAAAAAATAAAATATAATTAATTATGATATTTATGTGATCAAATTATGAATAATTTATTTTATTGATCAATTCCAATTGTCAACGCTTAATTAATTTGGGCAGTGAATCGAAGTCATGACATGCTCGCCTGCCGGCGGAGCTCTCACGTCCTCCCTCGACGACAATACGACCAATAGGGTTGTAAATTGTAATAATTAAGTAAATAAAGTGGAAAACAAGCCCATCCTTTCTATTCATAATTCATGTGACGTGTTTGATGCTTCAACTTACTTGTCTATAATTCCGATAGACATTTCAGGGATTCGCATAGTAAATATATGTGTTTTTTTTAAAATAAGTTATGAATTTGATCTATAATAGGGTGATAGGGTGATGAATGAAAATTCTAAATTCTTTTATCCGACAAAAAAAGAAAGTTTTAGGTTTTAAAACTCTCCTATGATAAAAATAAATAAATATATGTATTTAGAATTTTGCTAAGTTTCAGGTTTGATTTTTACATTTGAAGAAATTACTTGCTCACAACACTTTATCTCTTAATGAGCTAACTCGCTACGAATATAATTAGTACGAATCTCAAAATGGGCTTGGGAAAACTTTTGTTTAGAGCTAAAGAATAAATTTGGGTCAAACTAATGTGGGTCCACGACAGGCCCATATGGATATGGGCATATATAATCCTCGCTCACAAATTGGGCTTTGAATTAAAGCCCCAAACCCTAGAATTTTGATCAGACCGCGCGTACAAAAACGGATCGAAAGTAGTCGATTCGTTACCAAGAGGATAACATAGTACAACTGTACAAGCAAACAGAGAGGAAGAAGAAGCGGCAAGAACCAAAAAGAATATAGAAATGGAGAGAGCAATAACAATACCGTCGTTTTCTTCTTCTCTCAATGTGTCAACGCAGAACAAGCCTTCATTTCTACCACATTCATCGAAGTTTTCCTCTAAAAACAATGGAAGAAACAGAAAAATCATCACTTGCAACTACAACCCATCAAGAAGGCTCACTCTATTTCAACTCGGCACTGGTAATTTAGACACCCTTTACTTCCTTTTTGATATCTTATTCATCATTGAGGCTAAAAATAACAATGCTGTTAGAAAACGCCATGAGTTTGAGGGTTTTGATGTCTTTTTGCATCTTGTTTGCAGTCATCCCTCAGTCACATTTGTTAGGTGGGAGCATTGCAGAAGCAGCAAGATCTGTAGCTACTGAGCAAAATGTACTAGATTGGGTTAAGAATGAAAAAAGGAGGATGCTTCATGCTGTGTATCGAGTTGGCAATTTGGATAAGACCATAAAGTATGCTTCTTTGCTTCTTTGTTCGAGCAAAGTTTGTATTTTTTAATCTGGGTTGTGGAACTTGTGCTTGTGTGGCTAATTAGTGTTATTGAATGTGCTAATTTATGCATATCCAGATTTTACACTGAATGCTTGGGGATGAAGGTGTTAAGAAAGCGTGATATACCTGAAGAACGGTATAGTAATGCTTTTCTTGGGTTTGGACCCGAAGATTCTCATTTTACTGTTGAACTTACTTACAGTAAGTTGTTGTCCTTAGTTGAATTGTTTATGGAATTTGATTTCTGCTGTAACTGTTTATACACCATCATTTGATGTTGTTTCGATTCTGGAATGTATTGCAGTTTATGGGGTTGACAAGTATGAGATTGGAAATGGATTTGGCCATTTTGGTGTTGCAGTGGAGGATGTAAGTTACTGTTTCACAAAGGCTTTGCTCTCTTCCTTTTAAGGCGCACATTCTAATTAGTTGTTAACTTTAGAATCGATTTGGTGAATGATTCAATTTCCTCTCACGAGGTCAACTTTTGGAACTGATTTTCCTTTCTTATGATTAATTTTTGTTCTAGGTTGCAAGGACTGTAGATCTTATAAAGGCAAAGGGGGGCACAATTACTAGGGAACCTGGTCCTGTTGAAGGTGGAGGTACAAGAGTGGCTTTTGTTGAAGATCCAGATGGTTATGGGTTTAAGCTTTTGGAAAGGAGCCCTACATTTGAACCCCTATGCCTAGTGATGCTTCGAGTGGGCAATCTTGACCGCGCTATAAATTTCTACAAGAGGGTAAACAGTAATGGTTGCAGTCAGACACTGCTACTGAGATTAAAGCAGAGATACTTGCTTCTTTCGCTGTGATGATAAAAGATACCCATAATTCTTATGCTCGTTCTTTTTTTCCTTTTTTCCTGAATTTGAAGGCTTTTGGCATGGAGCTCCTACAGAAGACAGACAACCCTAAGAGCAAGGTAGCTTACAACTTCTGCTTGGCAAACAAATCCCTTCATTTTTTTTCCAGTAATGCTCATGCACATACTGTGCCCGTGTGTATCTTAATTTTAACCAAAAACTTGATTACCTTCACTGAATTCCTAGTCTCTCTTGGAATCATAATTTTTATGTCTCTAGACTCTCTACAAAAGCCTGTCCTGTTTTCTTCTTCTTCTTACAAGGGAAAACTGTGTATGATATGCTAATTGGTTTACGTTATTTCTACACCTTCAGTACACGGCCGCAATAATGGGCTATGGCCCGGAAGATAAGAATGCAGTGCTGCAACTAACATATAACTATGGCATCACAGAATATGACAAAGGAAATGGCTATGCACAGGTTCATTCTTTTCCTTCATTTGAAGCAATCTGCCATAACTTGTTAATTGTTTGAATGTTATCCACATCATTTTTCCTGACAAGCTGTTTGTGATGAGAATTTATATTGTCTACCTAGGATTATGCTATGCATACGCTATTGTATTATACTTGAAAGAATGAATGCTTATACTTTTACCAGATTGCGGTAGGCACAAATGATGTCTACAAGAGTGCAGAAGCAATCAAACTGTGTGGAGGAAAAATCATCCTTGAACCTGGGCCTCTTCCAGGCATCAACACCAAGATTACTGCTGTCCTTGACCCCGATGGTTGGAAATCGGTATGGGTTCAACTTTTCCTTAATTCTTTTCCTGTTATATTTATAAGTATGCTCATGTAGATTCTTTTACATTTACCTTCCCTATTCTCTTAAAAAGTCCCCCAACTTTTTCTTGGCTCACAAAAGTTTTTAAGTCCGGGTGGCTTCAATATTTGTCTAGATTCAGAATTTGTATTTTATGAGGTGGATGAAAGATGATAAATAGGATAGCCAGTGGAAATAACAACTTTAAGATGGGGTTCATTGAAACTTCTTATAAACTTGTTATGCTAATGATTGTATTTTGAGGCAATGAAATTAGTTCAAGTGAATTGAATTTTTCTTGTTTTACCTTCTCCCCTTGCAGGTCTTTGTCGATAATGCTGATTTTCTGAGGGAACTGGAGTGAACTAAGGTATCATGGTAGCTGCTACATATATCTTGATTGAATCAATGGGAAGATTCTTAACAATTTTGTTGCTTGGAGTAGTGCACACGAAAAGACTTGCCTTATCATTCTGTGGATTCCATATCCCCTCATCGATTATGTATATCGCTGTAACAATTCGTTATCAAAGCACTTTACCTGTAATCAATAGTTAATACACAAGAAGGAACAAGATTGCATTTTCACTATGCTTTTTGGGGAATGATATACATTACATGTTCATTGCTTAGCACAGAGTGAAATCTAGCTTGTGGGGTTCCAACTATGCAGGCATACTACCAGATTTTATGTTATGTTGGCACGACAATTAAGCATGTACTGAATGCCATCAATCCAAATCTGTTTATCAGTTTTACTTTTGCATTCAAACTCTATTATTCTATCAGCTGTTTTTACTCCAAAGTAAGCCCTGAGATCGCTGCAGCCTCCTCTCTCCCTTCCAGGCCATGCTAGAACGTCACTGCAGACTCCAGAGACAACACCTGCAATCACAGCATGGCTTGACTCAGTTGATAGGAAAGAGAGAAACGTAGCGTATTTGTTCCGGGTTTTGAGAATTTGCTTACATTTCTTCTTTTTCGTGAATGTTCCTGCCATATGCTTGCTTTTCATTTTAGCTACCACCTGAATTATGTAAAATCAGTAGGTACTAATTTTTTATAAAAGATAATATAAAGGAACAGTCCCCTTTAATAATTTTGGTAAACCACTAGGAAACCTCTTGTATCAAACAAAAATAGATTATCTACTTTAATTCTGCCTGTTGCTTAATTTTTTTGCATGGTTTATTTAGTGCCTTCTGCTTTTACCTGCCAATTTGAGTTTGTGTTGAAAGAAACTTGCTTCCAGTGATGAGCTCCTGCCGGGAACATTAAGGCACTAATGAGTTCTATATTTTCAAAGAACATTAGACAATAATGAAGATATAGACGATTATATACCTTTCCTCGTACGCTTGAGAAGTTCTCCTCCTGTAGTGACGAAGTTCAATACTGTTGAGATGTAGGATTCCCTGTCATCTTCACCTTTTTCATCCCCTAGAGCAAAGGTTGTAGCTCCATACCCCTTTTGCAGCCTTGCCCTTAGGGTGGCAGCTCCCCTCAAGGCTGCATTCATAAATATTTAATTAACTAGGCTGCTATCGTAGTACTTGGCAGAAAGCTGTAGTTATTGATGGCTTTAATTTGTTTCTGCAATCTTTCAATTTTCTTATTAAAGATGAGTGAGATATAACATACTACTGAATGTCATTTCTAACTGCAGCTCCATGTGAAGTAGTTGTGTTATTTTTTACTTGGTTTGGCGAGTTAAGTTGTTGAATGCTAACCAATTTACCAACAGAATTTTGAAAAAGGATTTTCTGATACCTGTAGCTGCTCCAGCTGTTAAGGTCATGATATCTCCATTGGTCCTCACATTAACTGCAGAGTTGACGGCAGTTATGATTTGGTCATGTTCAGCTCCCATGTCCTCTGCAATCTCAATGCAGTGAGACGCTACTAGAGCTGCAGCCGATGCCATAGCAGATGATAGTTTGGCAAGTGTTTTTTGGTTTGTTGCTGCAATTTCAGCTGATACTGCATTTGTTGCAGCTAGTGCTGCAATTGCAGCAGCAACCCCTGCCACAGATATGGCTGCATGTAGCTCGGCGTTATGGATTCTAATCTCCTGCTTCTTCCTCACTTTTTGATCCTTCAACCATCTTCCCATTGTTCTCCCTCTCATTATGCTCTTGTACAGCTGTAGAGTAGCAGTAGCAATAAGGAAGACAGAAAGAGTAACTAATAGTAATTTAACAAAGTTTAATTATGAGATACCCCATTCTTCAGCAATTGTTGATTGGAAAGAAAGTCTGGATTGAGTGCTTGGTGGAGTAAAATCAGTTCCTGCATAGACGAGGAAGGTTGTTAGAAGCGGCCACGAAAGAAATTATATGCAGTCCTTAAAAGGTAGTTTTTGTTCCAAAGCAACAGAAGAAATAGGAAGAACCAAGGATTACCTTCATTTCTTCACTGTCTCTTGGAGAAATTGGTGGGCTGCCACTGCTACCACCACTTGGGAACTGCTGAAAGACCTGTCAGATAATAAGACCAAACAAGCATGATAAATTTATCTGTTAGTTTTCCATGTCTTCTCATTCATGAGTCTTTTTCAGGTTTTCACAAAGGAAGCCGACAGACAAGTTAAAGAAATATCAACATTCAACTACATCAAGTAAGAGCCCCATCTTACAGATTCCTGCGAAGCTGTGGAGCTCGTATCTTGTGTTTCAGTGGCAGCAGACGACAAAGGCAACTTATCAAGGCCATCAGTAGCAACATGAGTGGTGGAAAGAGCCTTGGACAGCTCCATGGCTGAAAGGCTCCATGATCTAGCGAGAAACTCCATGGACTCGGTTGGAGTTTCAGGTGCAGCACATGGCACACACTGCAGCCAACGAGCAGGACCATTTTCATCAATGTTTTGAAGCTTTTTCTGTGACAAGCTTTTAGAACTGCAAGAGCTCACTGAACAGAAGAAACGAAAGGAACCAAGTTAGTATTCCATTTTAACACAAAAAGTAAGTCCAGAGTCATCAAACAAAGCAGTTTAGTGATTACTTTGACACTCTTGTGCTTGGTCTTTGGTGCAGGTTCTCATGTTGAGAGAAACACTCAAGTTGTTCAAGGCAAGGAAGAGAAGAAGAGAACCACTTGGATATATAATGTGGGATGGAATGCAACCTCCATGGTTTCTATGCTACAATTGAGAGGGGTTCCTGTTCATTAAAGGTACTTCATCTTTTTCTCCTATACTTCAAGTACTTTACTTTTGATCTCCACTCCTCGGTGTTTTTGTACATAAAATGAAAAAGAGCTAAAAGATTCAATCTTTTTTCTTGAGCGGCGGGAATCATGATTACTTGAGTTCTACTTTGTCACCATTATCAATTAAGTTAAAGAAAGAAATCAGAGTCTTCTTGCATTAAATTTATTAGTGTTATCACTTGAATTTTGTTGTTTTCTTCTAAACAAGGAAAAAGAAAACAGGAGAGAAAGAGGGAAAATCTCATTTTCAAATGTTTTGTGCGTATTTAACATAATATAATTTTTTCTTTTTATTCCCACTTCTCTCCTTGACTTGTACGGTTGACAATTTGACATGCTTTTTGACTCCAAAAGAACCAAAATTTTGGCAGTTTTTCCTTCTGAAACCAGGAAAAAAGAAGAAAAAGGTACAGACCAGTTTTTACCAATGAATTTACATTCCGCTAAGAATATAAAAGAATATAGTGTTACAAAGCTAGTAATAATTAGTGTCCACTTTGTGTCCGAAAATCACATTTTATGTGGATTGCATTTGAGTACTGCACACTGCACACTGCACACTGCACACTGCACAACATAATACACCTCAAACTCAAAGAAAGAAATTTATCTTGGGGTTCTTGTGGAAACAACACACACGAGTGGCATTGGATTGTGTGTAAACCTGGTTTTTTTAACAAATTAAGAAGTCCTAAATGATAATTAGTCAATAATCTGTGCACGATTGGTTGCATAAAAAAAGTTACAATCAATCAGACCCTCTTAAATCTTATTCTAAAGAATTGTTTCTTTCTTCTTTCTTTTCTTTTTTATAAACCCTAGGCTAGGCAAATGGAATTGAGAGCGGGTATCTTTCTCAGTTATCCCTGCACCATTTGCTTTCTGCATCATTTGCTTTCAGGTCTCATCATGTCTAGCGCATTAAACCCTTTGTCAAGGACCCACATCCCATTCCCAAATCCCAAGTTAAGTACTTATGATTAATGTAAACCACACCTCCACTTAAGCCCTAATTAATAATGCCTTAAGATAAATATTTAATTAGTATTTTATTTTTTGAAGAAAATATTTAATCAGGATTAGTCAAACTACTTAAGCATAATTTCATGATAAAATATACTCCCTCCGTCCTTTAATAACATACATTTTAGGATAGTAAAAAAACGTAAGACAATGATTTTTGATCTTATTTTATTTCACATTGTTTTATTTTTACCTCTAATTTCCACTCAAATTACCACACCATCATTAAATTGGGTTGATTCAAAAAAAAATTGTCATTTGCACAAAACATATGCTTCGGAAAAGATAAAATGACAAGTATTCCAAATAGTAGAAAAACGTAAAAAAACATCAGTTATTAAAAGACAGAGGGAGTATCAAATTACCAACTAGTAGCATGATAATTTAAATTAAAAATATTTAAATCTCATAAGGCATCTTATCTAACACATGCATATAATTTGTTCTTTCTCCCTCCTTAGTTCCTGCTCAGTCCTCACTCTTTTCTTCCTCAAACAACAGCAGCAGAGAAAAATGGAAAATCCATTCGATGAATCCACTACAAAAACACTCCTATTTTGACCACCAAAATCCTCGGTATAGATGCCAAAAATCGTCGGGAAAGGCTGTACCAAGAAATGGTAGTTCGTCGGCTATCAGACTGTCCCATTTGACAAAGAGTAGAAATCTTCGGGATAATTGGATCTATTTGACGAATGTGTCGGGATATATGGTCCTATCCAGACAAAATCGATGATCGCGTCGGGATAGATTTACCTTCCAGACGAAATAGTCAGAAGAACGACTATCCGGACGAAATCGTCGCCAAATGAAGGCTTCCCAGACGAAATAGTAGAACTCGTCGGTAATATGGATCTATCCTGCCGCAATCTTCGAAAACGTCGGGATAGGTGGACCTACCCAGACGAAGTAGTATAAATCGTCGTGATAGAATGTTATAGGCTGACGAAGTCTTCTGAAACGTCGGGATAGCAGGACCTACCTAGATGAGCTAGAAGAAATCGTCGGAAGAATGTTCTATCCTGACGTAAGCGTCGCAATAGAAGGACCTACCAAAGATTATAGAATTCCGTCGGGATAGATTGATCAATCCTGACGCAGTCGTCGGAAGCGATGCATACGGACCTATCCTGCTGAAAATCAACGTGGTCGTGGTAACTATCATGACGAAATCATCAGCATGGAGGGACAATTCCTGACAAATCGTCGGCATAGAGGTCCCTTTCCTGAGGAAATCATCGGCATAGAGGTCCCTTTCCTGACGAAATTATAGAGGGACCTTTCCTGAAAAATTCGTCGGCATAGAGGAACATTTTGCGGACGAAAGCATACTCATAATAATTTCCGCAGCAAAATTCCAAAAGCATTAGAAATGGGAATATTATCTATATATGAAAAGAATTAAACAAATAGTTCCCTTTTTATTAATGGAAAATAAAGTGCAAAGATGTAATATAGTTGTCTTTTATGGATTGGTAAGTCCAAATGTCAACTTAATAGTAGTACTATAATATGAAAAATTAGAGTACAAGATATATGTGTTACATTTATTTGTGTAATGTGGTAATTTAATTGTTTTATTACACAAATAGTTTATCAAGGCACCATTTTTGAGCTACTATCCTTCACATCACATTAGACATTCCTCTCTATTTTATTTTTAAAAATATTTATAGCAATTTCAACTTTGGTAGCAGGCTTCTCTTCTCTCCTACATACTTAGTTTCCTAAAAGTATCATCTCACATTCACATCTGCTGCGAAACTTGTCGTATTCTTATTATTTTCTTGTTTTAGAACCATACCTTTCATTCTTGGTAAGCCCCAAAAACCACTTTCCTCTTCTTTTATTTTTAAAAAAAATGTTCTGTTCTTTGTTTTACTTCTATCATTTGTCTGATTTTTTCGTTTCTGTAAATACAACGGAAATTAAACGCCTTTAAATCTCATCCTTTGTAACTCATAAAGAAAGCATGCACTTATCGACCCTGCTACATCCTTCACGTGCTTCATCATTTGTTTTTCTGCAAATGAAGCATTGGAGAGCGTGGCAAGTTTTGGGCTTACACCGAATATGATTTTGTATCTGACCAGAGATTATCATTTGGACACGGCCCAAGCTGCCCAGATCATGTTAACTTGGTCATCTGTTTCCTCTCTCACTCCAGTCATTGGGGCTTTTCTTGCCGAATCTTTCATCGGCCGGTATCGCATCATTGGCTCCGGTTCCGTCATTAATTTCTTGGTAATTTCTCATTTTGCAATTTACTAGCTTCTCACTGTAGATGATCATATATAATAGCAGTTTGTTGACAGTGTGTAACTTATAATTCTTTGATTTCTTTTGTTTAGTTTTTAACTAATTTCAATGCGACAGGGAATTTTTCTATTGTGGTTAACAAGTGCAATCCCAGAAGCAAGGCCAGCTCCTTGTGCACATCCTAATGTGAAATGCGAATCTGCAACCAAATCACAGCTTCTGCTCTTATACACTTGTTTTGCTGTCATGTCCATTGGAGGTGGAGTCATAAGGTTGATGGGTCCAGCTCAATTATGCAACATGTGCACATGCCATCCATGCACCGTCAACCACCTTTGGGTTGTCAACCATGGCTGCAAAGTCTTCATCCATGTGTTGCAGAATTCTTCATCCGTGAGCTGCAAAGTCTTGAACCATGTGCTGGAAAGTGTTCAACAATGTGCAGCTGCCACCAACCTTTTGAATTAATTAATGTCAAATAGTAACCTTGCACCATCTATAAATAGAGGGCTTTGAAATTCATTTCAGAGCAGAGAAAGCAATTGCAACGAAGGCAATTGAGGGTGAGTGCAAAGAGTGAGTAGAAAATAATTAGTTCCGGGTGAGAGTAATTATTTTCTCGGGTATACGGTATTCGGGTGTAATACCAAGAAAGTCAGGAGTACTTTGTAATATTTATTTTCTTTCAACCTCGGGGTGTTGAGAGTGTGTGAGGGAGTGAAACACTTGTGTTAATAAAATCTCTCCGTGGAAGTAGGTATAATTTTTGCCGAACCACGTTAAAAAATATCTGTGTCCTGATTCTAGCATTTTCTCTTTCGTTTATAATTTTGCTATATCAACCAGTGGGATCCGATTATCCCAACAAGTGGTAGCGGAGCGAGGTTTCTCGTATTGGTTGGTTAGAAAATTATAAATGGAAGAGGCTTCAGGATACATGATAAAATTGAAGTCCGGCAACTACTCCATTTGGAAGTCAAAAATGGAGGACCTCCTGTATGGTAAGGACTTGTTTTCTCCTGTAAAATTGGGGGACAACAAGCCAGAAAAGACAACTGATGAAGCTTGGGAAAAGGAGCATCGAAAAGCTCTTGGTATTATTCGACAATGGGTTGATATCAGCCTATATTCTCATGTGTCCAAAGAAGTCAACGCTAAAGTGTTGTGGGACAAACTCCAAACTTACTTCGAGAACACTACCGGCATGAACAAATTGTCAGCTCTCAACAGACTCATCACTATGAGGTACAAAGAAGGCACGCTTGTCATTGAACACTTGAATGATGTTCAAGATGCTTTGAATCAGCTCGTTACTATGGGAATAAGCTTTGATGATGAGCTTCAAGGCTTGTATATTTTAAGCTCATTCCCAAGTAGCTGGGAGACGGTGACGATTACTATCCAGAGTACTGCACCAGGTGGCAAGGTTACTGTAGATTGGGCAAAGCAAGGACTCTTTAATGAAGAGGCCAGACGCAGACAGACTACAAGTAATGAATCTCATGCCTTTGTCACGGAGAACAGAGGAAGGAGTATGGATAAAGGAGGTAGTAGACGTGGCAAGTCCAGAGGGAGATCTAAAGTCAAAGGAAAGTACAGATGCTTTCATTGTGACAAAGAAGGACACATGAAGAAAAATTGCAGAATCTGGAAGAAGGAGAAAGAAGAGAACCAGAGAAAATGAGGAGATCAAAGCACTGCTGCAGTAGCCTCAGATGAGGTAATTATAATTTTCTCAAATGAGGAAGAAGATTGCAGTGTGTCAGATTCAAGTGCTGAGTGGGTAATTGACTCAGCAGCATCATATCATGCTACGCCAAACAAGGAGTTCTTCACCAACTACAAAGCAGGAGACTTTGGTCGTGTGAAGATGGGAAATGATAGCTTTGCTAGCATTGTGGGGATTGGTGATGTTTGTGTACAAACAAACATGGGTTGCACACTAACTCTGAAAGATGTGCGACATGTTCCAGATCTCCGGTTGAATCTGATTTCCACACATGTATTGGATCTTGCTGGTTTTCACAATAATTTTGGTGATAAACAATGGAAACTCACCAAAGGTTCCTTGATTCTTGCAAGAGGAAAGCTTCGGAATACGTTGTACAGAACAGAAGTACAACCATTTGGGTCAGAGGTGAATGTTGCGGCAGATGAAGCTACACCAGAGTTGTGGCACCAGAGGCTAGCTCATATGAGTGAGAAGAGCTTGCAGATTTTGGCAAAGAAGTCTTACATCCACTTTGCCAAAGAGACAACTACAAATCCTTGTGATTACTGCTTATACGGAAAACAACACAGAGTTTCCTTTAGTAATGTTGCTACAAGGAAAAGTGATTTGTTAGAGTTGGTCCATTCGGATGTTTGCGGACCATTGGAGGAAGAGTCCGTTGGAGGTAGCAAATATTTTGTTACTTTTATTGATGATGCTTCGAGGAAGTTGTGGGTGTATTTTATTCGATCGAAAGATCAAGTCTTGCAATGCTTCAAAAGGTTTCACACTATGGTGGAGAGGGAGACTGGCAAACCACTGAAGTGTCTCCGAACAGACAATGGTGGTGAGTACACATCAAAGGAGTTCGATAGCTACTGCTCAGGGCATGGTATCAGACATGAGAAGACTGTACCGGGTACTCCCCAACATAATGGTGTTGCAGAAAGATACAATCGAACCATTATGGAGAAAGCCAGAAGCATGCTAAAAATGGCTAATCTGTCAAAACCATTTTGGGGTGAAGCAGTTAACACTGCTTGCTATATCATCAACCGGTCACCATCAGCACCGCTGAATTTTGACATTCCAGAGAGAGTGTGGGCTGGTAAAGATGTGTCATACTCATACTTGAAAGTATTTGGGTGCAAAGCATTTGCACATGTACTTAAAGAAAAAAGGCAGAAGCTGGATGACAGAGCCATTCCATGCATTTTTCTCGGGTATGGAAATGAAGAATTTGGCTACAGACTCTGGGATCCAGTAAAGAAGAAGATCATCAGGAGTAGAGATGTGGTGTTTCGTGAGAATGAGTTCTTTAAGGACTCAAAGGTGCCAGAAGAATCCAGTGGAGATTGTAGAGTGCCTAAAACCACATCAGTACCTCCTCCAACCCTTGAAGTGGATGACAGAGGAGAGATCCAAGAAGGAGATGGGTACGAAGGTGAAATGGAAGGTGCTGAGCAAGGAGTGGGGGCAGATGCAGAGGAAGATGGTTATCCCCAACCACCAGATCCTGTCCCACCAGGAGAGCTAGTACCAGGACCTCTAGCTGCAGAATCTTCACCACAAATGTTTAGCAGATATGGGAGGCCAATCACCAAGAACAAAAGATACCCAGAATCAGAATGGGTCATGGTAACTGACGAGGGGGAGCCAGAGAGCTTCCATGATGTTCAGTCTCATCCCGAGAAAGATGAGTGGATGAAGGCAATGCAAGAAGAAATGAGTTCCTTGCATAAGAACCAGACCTATGAGCTTGTTGTTCTACCCAAAGGTAAGAAGACCTTGAAGAATAAATGGGTATACAAGCTAAAGAAAGATGGCGACAAAGTCGTGAAGCATAAAGCTCGGTTAGTGGTGAAGGGATTTACGCAGAAGAAAGGGATTGACTTTGACGAGATTTTCTCTCCAGTAGTGAAGAATAGTTCAATTCGAGCTGTTCTAGGTCTAGCAGCCAGTATAGACCTAGAAGTTGAGCAACTAGATGTGAAGACTGCATTCCTTCATGGTGACTTGGAGGAAGATATTTACATGGAACAACCTGAAGGGTTTCATGTGAAGGGAAAGGAGCACTTGGTTTGCAAGTTGCAGAAAAGTTTGTACGGACTGAAGCAAGCTCCAAGACAGTGGTACAAGAAGTTTGATTCGTTTATGGTAGATAACAATTATACCAGAACGAATGCAGACTCATGTGTTTATCACAAGACTTTCTCTGGAGGTGACTTCATCATCTTGTTGTTGTACGTGGATGACATGTTGATTGTTGGACAAAATGTTCAAGCTATCAACAAGTTGAAAAGGGATTTGTCTAAATCCTTTGACATGAAGGATCTAGGACCGGCTGATCAAATTTTGGGCATGAAGATTATTCGTGATAGGCAAAGAAAGAAAATTTGGCTGTCACAGGAGAAATATATTGAACGAATCCTAGAGAGATTCAACATGAAAAATGCCAAGCCGGTTACTACACCTCTTACTGGTCATTTCAAACTCAGTAAGAGATTATGTCCATCCACCGAGGAGGAGAAATCAGAAATGGAATTAATTCCATATTCATCAGCTGTTGGGAGTCTGATGTATGCTATGGTGTGCACAAGACCGGATTTGGCTCATGCAGTTGGAGTTGTGAGCAGATTTCTATCCAATCCTGGAAAGGAACATTGGAAAGCGGTTCAGTGGATTTTCAAATACCTAAGAGGGAGTTCAAAAATGTGCTTGTGTTACGGGGGAGCTAATCCCGTTCTTGTAGGATATACCGACGCGGACATGGCTGGTGATGTTGACAACAGAAAGTCAACGTCGGGATACTTGTTTACTTTTGCAGGGGGAGCTGTGTCATGGCAATCCCGACTGCAAAAATGTGTTGCTTTGTCCACGACAGAGGCAGAGTACATAGCCGCTGCGGAAGCTGGAAAAGAAATGATATGGTTTCAACGGTTCCTTCAAGAATTAAAACTCAATCAGAATGAGTATGTGATCTACTGTGATAGTCAAAGTGCAATTGACTTGAGCAAGAATGCCATGTATCACAGTAGAACGAAGCACATTGATTTGAGGTATCACTGGATAAGAGATGTCGTCGATCAGAAATATTTCGAGATAAAGAAAATCCACACCGACGATAATCCGGCTGATATGTTAACTAAGGTCGTACCTCGAGAAAAATTTGAGTTGTGCGCCAGTTCAACTGGCGTAGTTCTTCTGCAGTAATAAGCTTTTATTCCCCTATGAGCTGGAGGGGGAGAATTGATGGGTCCAGCTCAATTATGCAACATGTGCACATGCCATCCATGCACCGTCAACCACCTTTGGGTTGTCAACCATGGCTGCAAAGTCTTCATCCATGTGTTGCAGAATTCTTCATCCGTGAGCTGCAAAGTCTTGAACCATGTGCTGGAAAGTGTTCAACAATGTGCAGCTGCCACCAACCTTTTGAATTAATTAATGTCAAATAGTAACCTTGCACCATCTATAAATAGAGGGCTTTGGAATTCATTTCAGAGCAGAGAAAACAATTGCAACGAAGGCAATTGAGGGTGAGTGCAAAGAGTGAGTAGAAAATAATTAGTTCCGGGTGAGAGTAATTATTTTCTCGGGTATACGGTATTCGGGTGTAATACCAAGAAAGTCAGGAGTACTTTGTAATATTTATTTTCTTTCAACCTCGGGGTGTTGAGAGTGTGTGAGGGAGTGAAACACTTGTGTTAATAAAATCTCTCCGTGGAAGTAGGTATAATTTTTGCCGAACCACGTTAAAAAATATCTGTGTCCTGATTCTAGCATTTTCTCTTTCGTTTATAATTTTGCTATATCAACCAGTGGGATCCGATTATCCCAACAAAGGTCAGCTTCGATGGCGTTTGGTGTGGATCAAATGGACCAAAAGAGTGACCTTAAAAAGGCTGGAGCTTTAGAGTCATTCTTCAGCTGGTACTACGCTACTCGCACAGCTTCGGTTTTTTTCGCAATGACTTTTATCGTCTACATTCAAGATGCTCTAGGATGGCAAGTCGGTTTTGGAATTCCTGTTGTGCTCATGTTGTTGTCAACTATTGCATTCTTCTGGGCTTCCCCATTTTATGTCAAATCTAAGACATACCCAAGTCTGCTCACTGGATATGCTCAAGTTATTGCTGCATCTTTCAAGAAGTGGAACATCAAATTACCATCTGATCAAGACATGGATGATGTACACTACCACCACGAAAGGGGTACAAACCTAGTCCGTCCAAGCGAAAATTAAGGTTTGTCTAGGATACAATTTTTTCTAGCAGAGTCAACCTTAACTTTAGTCCTGACAATGTGAATTTAAATCCTGATTGCAAACTATGTGATGGTTTCTAAACAAAGCTTGCACTGCTCGAAATCCGCAAGAAGAGTTGACTCCAGATGGAAAAGCTTCAAATCCATGAAACTTGTGTACAGTACAACAGGTAGAGGAGCTGAAAGCAATGATCAAGGTAATCCCTATATGGTCGACAGGAATTATTATGAATGTTGCGGAAAACCAAAACTCTCTTCTAGTAATCCAAGCGTCCACCATGGATAGACACATTACTTCCAAATTTGAAATTCCTTCAGGATCCTTCAACGCATTCATGCTTCTCTCCTTAGTAATAGGTATTGCTCTCTATGACCTTGTAAATGTACCATTAGCATCGAAGTTAAGAGGGGAACCAACTCGGCTCAGCCTGAAACAGAGGATGGGACTTGGGATTCTGCTCTCGTTCCTATCGATGCCTGCGATCGCAATTGTGGAGAGTGTGAGGAGGGGAATTGCAATCAAGGAAGGGTTCTCGGATGACCCGAAAGCGGTGGTGTCAATGTCTGCAATGTGGTTGTTGCCAAATCGTGTCCTGGGTGGACTGGCAGACGCATTCAATGGGATTGGGCAGAACGAGTTCTACTATTCAGAGTTGCCGAAAAGCATGGCAAGTGTTGCAACCAATCTGTATGGGTTGGGACTTTCTGCTGGAAGTTTGGTTGCAAGTTTTATAATGGAAAGTGTTGATGATTTTAGCGGGAAAGGAGGGAAGATTAGTTGGGTTTCAAGCAACATCAACAAAGGGCATTATGATTACTACTATTGGGTTCTAGCTGGTTTGAGCTTTGCTAATTTTATCTATTATCTTCTTTGTAGCGAGGCGGGGAAATTGTTGTAAACGAAGACAGATCGTTAGATTAGATTGTTAACCATAGTTATTAAAACCACATCGAACCAAAAGTTTAGCCAGAAAACCGGAGAAACCCTTGGCAGATGGAACAATAAATTAATAGTTCTATTTTATTATTTTTCTTCATAGTTCATGCATTCGATCCTTACTACTATAACAATAAATTAATAAATCAGCCAATTTTTTTTAAAAATGTGAGTTTTCTCCGTTGTTTAATTATCACTTTATCAGTGATTAAACCACGTACTAATCAAAAGCAACATAATTAATTAATTAAATCAGCATCATTCCTATATTTAAATCCCATACATGTGCATAGACATTTTATATCCCTCCATGTACTTAGGCTCAGTCCCCTCTCCTCTCTTTCTCTTCCTCTAACTATAGCTAGTAATATTAGCAGAGCAGAGAAGAATGGAGAATCCATCAGACGAGGACGCCAAGATGATCAAGGAACCATTTTTGAGCAATCCAAATCCAAAGGGTGGTTTAAGAACCATACCTTTCATCCTTGGTAAGCCAAACAAATCACTATCCTTTAAAAAATTGTTTAAGTTCTTGATTTTATCATTTTTCTCTAAATATTGACTTCTTTCGTCTTTTAAAAAAAATAATAAATAATTATTGGGCAGCAAATGAAGCTTTGGAAAGTGTGGCGAATTTTGGGCTTTTACCGAATATGATTCTGTATTTGACCAGAGATTATCATTTGGAAACGGCCCAATCGACCCAGATCATGTTAATTTGGTCATCTGCCTCCTTTCTCACCCCAGTCATTGGAGCTTTCCTTGCCGATTCTTGCATCGGTCGGTATCGTATCATTGGCGCCGGTTCTCTCATTAACCTCTTGGTAATTACTAAATCTTCTCATTAATTTCTTTATTTATAATTTATTAGTTCTGGATGTAATAATCAAGCAAACAACTGAACAATTGTAGCTAGGCAGATGATAACTGCATTATTGTTTTTGTCATACAAAGCAGCAATTCATTGATGGTTATAACTTATAATTCTTGACTTTTTCTTTTTTGAAAATAAAGAAGTTGTCAACTTTAATTTCGGGCGAGGTTGAGAGAGTTTACCGAAGAAATTGTACCTTAATTGTATTTCCTACGAACTATATAGATAGTTAGTTTTAGCTAACTGATGTCTTTGGCCACAGGGAATTTTTCTATTGTGGCTAACAAGTGCAATCCCACAAGCAAGGCCAGCTCCTTGTGCAGAATCTAATGCCAAATGCGAAACTGCGACCACATCACAGCTTTTGTTCTTATACACGTGTTTTGCTGTCATGTCCATTGGAAGTGGAGGCATAAGGTCAGCTTCCATGGCATTTGGTATTGAGCAATTGGACCAAAAGGACAACAACCTTAAAAAGACTGCAGCTTTAGAGTCATTCTTCAGCTGGTACTACGTCACTCGCACAGTTTCTGTCCTTATTGCATTGACTTTTGTAGTCTACATTCAAGATGCTCTAGGATGGAAAGTGGGTTTTGGAGTTCCTCTTGTGCTCATGTTCTTGTCAACTATTTCGTTCTTCTTGGCCTCCCCATTTTATGTTAAATCGAAGACAGAGCCAAGCTTGCTCACTGGATTTGCTCAGGTTATCGTTGCCTCGTTCAAGAAGTGGAACATCAAATTACCATCTGATCAAGGCATGGAAGAAGTACTCTATCACCATCAGAGGGACATCAATCGAGTCCGACCAACCGAAAAATTAAGGTTTGTGTAGTTAAATTTTTATGTGAATTTATGTCCTGATAGCAAACTAACCAGATTTTCTTTCAAACTATGTGAAGGTTTCTAAACAAAGCCTGCATTGTTCTAAATCCGCAAGAGGAGTTGACGCCAGATGGAAAAGCTGCTTCAAATCCATGGAACCTTTGTACAGTACAACAAGTAGAAGAGCTGAAATCAGTAATCAAGGTAATCCCTATATGGTCTACAGGAATTATTATGGCTGTTGTTGTAAACCAAAGCTCTCTTCTTGTAATCCAAGCAACCACCATGGATAGACACATCACTTCCAAATTTGAAATTCCTTCAGGATCTTTCCAGGCGTTTATGCTTCTCTCCATAGTGATAGGCATTGCTCTCTATGACCTTGTAATTGTACCTTTAGCATCAAAGTTAAAGGGGAAACCAACTCAGCTAAGCCAGAAACAAAGGATGGGATTTGGGATGTTGCTCTCATTCTTATCGATGCCTGTGCTTGCGATTGTGGAGAGTGTCAGGAGGGGAATCGCAATCGAGAAAGGGTTCTCGGATGACCCGAAAGCGGTGGTGCCAATGTCTGCAATGTGGTTGGTACCAAATCGTTTCCTGTCTGGATTGACGGACGCGTTCAATGGGATTGGGCAGAATGAGTTCTATTATGCAGAGTTGCCCAAAAGTATGGTGAGTGTTGCTACTAATCTGTTCATGTTGGGGAATTCTGCTGGGAGTTTGGTTGAGAGCTTTATATTGAAAAGTGTCGATGATTTTAGTGCGAAAGGAGGGGAGATTAGTTGGGTTTCGAGCAACATCAACAAAGGGCATTATGATTACTATTACTGGGTTCTAGCTGGTTTGAGCTTTGCTAATTTTATCTATTATCTTGTTTGTAGCAAGGCTTATGGCTCTTGTAAGGAGGAAATGGAAGACGAAGTAACTGAAGAGGATAACTAAACTGTTAACTAGTATAATTAGATTCTTGTAGTATCAGGACTTTAGTTAAAAAATTCGAACTCGAATCTCATCTAAAAAAATTAAAAAAACTTTTACTTTTCCATAAGCAAATTGTATCAACTTATAATTTATTTTTTTTCTTTTTAATATTGAGACTTTAATTATCGACTTTGAGACTCACTTCTATCTCTAAAAGAATATAAAAAATTGACCGACTCGAATTATCCCACCCGTAATGCAAGAGATCTTATACTACTTTCTGAAAATGCGGTATGAACGAATTTTTTAACTAAAGTCCTGATATTACAAGAATCTAATTAAAATCCTACACAAACATTGATTTAAACTGTCTAGTTATCCTCTTCATT
Organism: Viola odorata; assembly: GCA_963691705.1. Lineage (NCBI taxonomy): Eukaryota > Viridiplantae > Streptophyta > Magnoliopsida > Malpighiales > Violaceae > Viola > Viola odorata. The sequence goes on from OY829546.1 coordinate 2,332,402, forward strand.
TAAACTTTGCTAAAAAAAACATTGATTTAAACTGCACTCAATCCTATTCCTAGCCACGTCTCTATACATGTATTTTACTTTTGGTCTTGCACTCTCTTTCACCTCCTCCAACTAGAGAAAAAACAGCAGAATGGATCCTGCCAAGACGAATACGATCACAGACCCACTTCTGAGCAACCCAATTAAGGGTGGATTTCGGATCATACCATTCATCCTGGGTAAAATACAAATAAAGTTTTGCTCTTTTCTAGAATTTTGTTAAATTATTAGAAAACCCAGGAATGATTTGTTGTTGTTTTTTCTCTCTCTGTTTTGTGTCAGTAAATGAGGCATTGGAGAGGGTGGCAAGTTATGGACTTGTGCCAAATATGATTTTGTATCTGACGAGAGAATATCGATTTGGAACAGCCCAAGCAGCACAGATCATGTTCTTCTGGTCTTCTGTCTCCTTTTTCACTCCAGTCATTGGAGCTTTCCTTGCAGATTCTTATCTGGGTCGGTATCGGATGATTGGATTAGGCTCTCTTGCTAATTTTCTGGTAATCAATGACCCTTTTCTTTTCTTTTCTGCCCTTTAATTCCTTGGTATGAGAATTATCTTGTTCGATCGGGTCCTGGCTACTTTTGTGGACCTAAAAGACTAATCTTTGATTGTTTTATATCAATTTCAATCTTAATTGGGGAAGGGAATGGTTCTGTTGTGGTTAACAACTGCAACTCCTGAAGCAAGACCGCCTCGTTGTGCACACTCTAATGACAGCATGTGTGAATCTGCAACCACATTACAGCTTCTGCTCTTATTCTCTTCTTTTGCTGTCATGTCGATTGGAGGTGGAGGAATTAGGTCATCTTGTCTGGCGTTTGGTGTGGATCAATTGGATCAAAAGAACAACCTTAAAAAGACTGGAGCTTTAGAGTCATTCTTCAGCTGGTACTATGTTACTTGCACAATGTCGGTCCTTTTCGCCATTACTTTTATTGTGTACATTCAAGATACATTCGGGTGGAAAGTGGGATTTGGAATTCCTGTTGTGCTCATGTTCTTGTCAACTATGTCGTTCTTCTTGGCAACCCCATTTTATGTGAAATCGAAGACGAACCCGAGTTTGCTCACTGGATTTGCTCAAGTTATCGTTGCCTCTTTCAATAATCGGAGAATCAAATTACCATCACCGCACGACGCACAAGCAATGTACTATCACAAAGGAACAACACAAACTAGGCCTACTGAGAAATTGAGGTACTTATTCATTGGATTAATGCCATAACTTTTAATTTCTGATGGCTACCGTAACAGGGTTATTGTTTTTCTTGAATTCTGTCTAGGTTTTTGAACAAAGCTTGTGTTATTAAAAATCCTGACGAAGACTTGACCCGAGATGGAAAAGCTTACGATCCGTGGAGTCTTTCTACAGTGGAACAAGTAGAGGACCTCAAAGCAGTGATGAGGGTATTTCCTATATGGTCAACAGGAATCATAATGTCAATTTCTGTAAGCCAAAGCTCTCTTCTAGTAATCCAAGCATCCACCATGAACCGACATGTAACTTCTAAATTTGAAATCCCTCCTGGCTCCTTCAATACCTTTATGGTTCTTTCCTTATCATTATGTGTTGCTCTCTACGATCGCATACTCGTACCTTTAGCATCGAAAATAAACGGGAAACCTACTCGTCTCAGCCTGAAACAGAGGATGGGAATCGGGCTTCTGTTCTCAGCCCTATCAATGCCCGCGATCGCGATTGTGGAGAGTTTCAGGAGGGAAATGGCAATAAAGGAAGGATCTTTAGATGATCCAAGTGCTGTTGTGGCCATGTCTGCAATGTGGTTATTGCCGTATCTTGTCCTGAGTGGAATTGCTGAGGCATTCAACGCAATCGGGCAGAATGAGTTCTACTACCGAGAGCTGCCGAAAAGCATGGCTAGCATAGCCACAACTTTTTTCGGGCTGACGTTTTCGGTTGGGAACTTGGCTGCAAGTTTTGTGATGAAAACTGTCGATAGTTTCACTGGAAGAGGAGGTGAAAGTTGGGTTTCAAGCAACATCAACAAGGGGCATTACAATTACTACTATTGGGTTCTGGCCAGTTTGAGTTTTGCTAACCTTGTATACTATCTTGTTTGTAGCAAAGCTTATGGTGCTTGTAGGAGTGAAAGCGGCATTGATGTAGGGCCAGAGGAAGAATCAGAAGACTGATTACAACAGAAGTAGATCAACTTTTACTTTTGTCAAAAATTAAAATTGAAATACAAAAATTACTGGTGATGATATCAAATAGTAAGTTGTTGATGGTTTGCTTTTCATTTGAGTAGTTCGCTGGTTTGATCCCTTACTCATGGACGTACGAGAGACGAGAAAAGTTAGAGTGGGTAGGGAGGATGAATCTGGGTAGTTGATGGAGGTAGTCGATTACCACAAGTTTTCGGTAATTGTTCTGAAAACTATATCTTCTATTTGTCTTTTTCTTGGATCAATTTTTAATCTCTGGGTAATTGCTACTTATAATCTTGCTTTTAAAAAAATCAAATTCTCAAATTAAGAAAAAAACAAAAACATCGCTATTGTGCAATCTGTCATTTTCTAACCTGAAAAGAAAGTAAAGGAAAGAAAGAGGTTACTGGTATGAAAAGATGTACATTTCCATGAAAAATCAACACAATACCCTACTCTGGGTAAGGTTAGGCTTAAAGCCAGACATGTCTAGAGAAGCCTAATCGGATGGCTGGAGTTTACTTGATGAGCTGAAGGAAAGTAACTGCAAGCATAAATTCCGTTGAAAGATGTCGTGTACAATGAGCAATGTGCGTATAGTCTATTCGTATCATGTTGGTATCGCATCATACGGCTCATAATTTTCCTGCAAATGGAGAGCTACAGAGAAAAAACGATGTAGTAAATTGAGTTTTGTCGAAACATCAACTGGATTTCCTGACAATGTGAATCTGTTTCATCCTTCCTACAATTGAGAAAAATTGACAATTTACTATAAACCAGGGGGTTTGAACAACGGAGCAAAACTGAAAAAATCCTCCACATCAATTGGAACTCCGATAGCACGGCGGACGAGCTCCGGTGAATGTGTCTGGCCCTTCCAAGTGTTGAACCACGGTCCTCCTCCTACTTCCACTGCTGCCATATCACTCGTTACATCCAAAATTATCTACACGAAAAATTAAGGATTAGACAGGTAAGACTTACATGGGTTTCTATCTACGTGTAACACAATCAGCACGGGTCATAGACATGCATTTGCGGTCCATGATGTTTCTGAATGGAGACAAAGGACAATCTTCTCTTGATGGTGCATATGGAAAAAAAGGACTTTGCTTAACAATATGCCGGTAGCTATGATCATTTCACGGTCATGAGACTGAAACTTTATGCTAAAGCTAGTTACCGGTCATTTAATGCCTTGTTAAACTGAATACCTAAGTTAGTATAAATTGTACCTTTCCCTTCGAGCCATCATATCTTCGTTCCCAAATTTGCAACCTAAGAGCACCATAACAAGTATCTTTACAAGCTGGAGCAAGGCCAGCTTCCACTGTTGGTGCACGCAATGTGGTTCCCAAATCCTTTGTTGTAGCCTCCAACTCCACCTGCGAGGGGAAAACAAAATGCAACTCCCTTAACCAAAAACTTTGACCAGCATTTATTCATTGCTATGTTTCCTAGCAAGCGCATCATCTGCTGCAGAAACGCATGGACCAGACATGCTTCCTGATTTTAAATACTTGGGTTCACAATCTTGCTTAAATGGTGAATAACACCAATTTTGCAGGGATTTCAAGTATCACTAATAGGTCTACAGAGCAAGACTCCTACCGCTACAATAAAGCAAATATATAGGTATTCCAGAAATTACCAAATGGCTCTTGTTCTCTCCAGCTATGTACCAGTGACCCCATGGAGCAATTTCCCAATTCACAACACCATTCCATGGCACAAATTCATAGAAAATGCCACCATAATGCACTCCAATCTGCACCAGCAGACTTAGCGCATTAGTATTAAAGGGATAGTTCAGAAATTTGTGAAGTTATGTGCCAGATCGGCTTCTGTGAAATTTAAGGATTCCAAAGCATCTTTATCAAGGCACATCCCAGAAAACGACACCGTGATGCCAAATCCAAACATAAAAGACCAGCACAGAGAAACTTAAAAATAAGCACCAGTAATTAAGGTGTCATCCCTTCTTTGGTCCAAGACAATAATAATGAATCTGATTTGGGTTAAAATAAATACCAGTGCGGCATTCTCATACGTCTCAGTTAGTCCGGGCAATTGCCTCAGTCCACCAGCTGCAGTCAAAGCCACTTCTCCTGTTGCACCTTCAAATACATTACATTGAACCTGCGATAAAAAATTAAAAATTAAATGTAGAGGTACTTAACTTTTCTATCCATCTGATTTGTTTATAGAAACAAGCAAACGCTCCACTTTGTCATCTCAATATATTGAAATTAGAATAACAATTCATTTTCTGTACCACAAAGAGCAAGGGAGAAACTCAAGTTTCTTAGAACGTAACCAGCAAGGGTGAAAAATTTAGAACAATATAAAGCAGTAGAACATCCAAATTCATGACTTGCATATGTGAAAAAAGAAGCAAACCGTTACCCAAAACCACTTCCTTGGGAAAGCTCCACCCCAGTTCTTCTCTGAGTAAGAAGGAGCATCTTTAAACTCAAATCTTTCACCTTCCCACTCTATCCAGCCTGCATTCAGTCAACCTCCTAGCATTAAGGCCCAAACTACACACAATATTCAACACAAGATCTCCACAACACCAGTAACAATGTCAAAAACAATAAAAAACTAATCATGCTCACTATAATCTCGCAAATTGGCCTATAAACAGAAGAATGAATATTTGATGATACTGGGGAAGCATGACTACAATGCAATAAATTTATCCGAACAGCTCAGAGTAGTAAAAAGATCATGAGAAAGAGGAGATTAGGGAATGCCTGTTGAGAGTCCGCCAGCCATGCAGACTTGCCAATGAGGTTCAAATACAGGAAAAGCAGCAAGCCAGCCAGCTGTAGATTTCTGCTTAGACCCGACATTACCCCATCCATAAACAGGGCGAGTACTGTACTCCCATCGTGCATCTTTCACAGTCTCCACATAGTCTGACCTGCAATTGGCAGCTAAATTGTGTTGACATATAAAGCAACAAACAACTGCTCAGAACAATGATTTTGATCGTAGAGATTGACAATTACCTGCCATCATCACGAATAAAGCCCTGGTGCCAAAGAGGGGTGACTTGAAAACCTTCCGAAACTCTTGCATTAAATTCCTGCACAAATCAAAACATTACAAAAGACTGCATTCTATCATTTGGATTGATTCCACACAATTCATCTACTCCTAAAATGCAGTACATACTAACCTGTGGTGGAATCTCATCAGTTGGCGGCCGCAGATTTTTTCCAGATGTAAAAGTGTTCCCTAGTTTCAGCTCATGCCTACCTAGCCATGAACAGACCATTGATTTTACTTCGTTTAACATGCAAATTCATTTAAACAACAGTAACCAACTAATCATATCAGCAGCACTTACTTCCCCAAAAATTGTTAGACTCTTCAGTGTATTGGCATATATACTTATCATATGCCCCAAGAATCTGCGCCCCAACTCCAGTTGACCGAGGCCCATGCTGGGCCAACTCCAACCCACTCAATTTCCGACGAAACGCGGGATTCTCTACGGAATACATAAAACAGAAACTCTGCTTCCGTTCCGGAATCGACACCTTAAAATACCACCCTTCAAAAAACTTCCTCGTCGTCCCATCAAAATGGTACCTAAAACAAACCAACAACGGGTAAAACAGTAAAATACCACTAACAATCACCATCTCCACTAGTCAGAAGCAAAAATTCAAACAGTTAGAAAATAAGGACATAGTACCGTACCCGCTGTGAGGAGTGCGGAGGTCGCGATTGGGAGGGGTTGGGGAATAAACGGGAGGAGCGGCGGAGACGTCATCGCTTTCCTTCCCAGGGGTGGATGTTTCGGCGGCGGAGGCTGGCGGTGATTGGGAGGTTGAAGAACGCAACTGTAGATTTAGGGGGCGGGAATTGGGAGAAAGCGAGGCGTGTCGTGGAGAGAATATAGAGGAGTTGGAGTTGACATTGGAGGGGAAATGGTGGGAAAAGAAAACGTGGGTCTGCATTTTGACTCCAATGACTCGAAATGGAGAACCGGTGAAGAAGGAGGAGAAGAGGAGGAGTGACTCGAAAATGTTAAAGTGCTGTGCTGTCCTAGCAACAAAGCGCCAAGTGTCTGACTCTGACCACAATTTTAAAGGACAACAATTAAATTTTTTTGTGCCTCTTAATAAAATAGATTTACAGATTGAACTTTTAAATGCACTTTCTATGAAACTTGTTAATTGCATTCTTTTTGGGTATGAAATTTGGTGGCTGAGCAGAGCTGTTGAGTTGAGACGCACGAGCGCGACGTGGTCGAAGTCGCGCCTAATAGCCAATATAATAATTATTTTTGAAGTTTTTTCTTTTTTAACTTCTTTTGAACAGAAGAAAACAAAACTGCATATATTTGTGATGGGCTGGGCTGGATACCAAGTAGTCATTTCCCTATGGGCTTCCCAAGGTCCGAGTCAGGTCGGAATGTTTGTTGAAAAAAACAACTTTCAATTCTGATACGTTGTCGTATAGGAGTTTTGTATAGCATAAAGATGCTGTAAAAATCAAGAGTAAAATTAATTACTACTCCAAGTTAACAACACTAAAATAAAAGTTTAGGATTCTCCATAATCAATGCATGCTTCTTCTTTTTTACATTACTCCCATTCAATTACATACATTGAGTTGGGGAAAGATGAATATATACGTGTTTAAACAAAGTAAATATCAAGAAAACATATAAATCGCAATTGTAATTTTATATATGTCTAGATTTTCTAAATAACTACAAGTGTATGTATACACTGATTGGAATTCTGAACTAGGAAATAAAGTGATATATGAGACGAGGTTTAATCTCGTAAAATAAACACCTTTCAGAATTTCTTGCAATTCTTCCTCCATAAATTATAATGTCGATGAGGAGATTACTCTTGAGCCATAAAATAGAATTAGAACAGCTCCAATATGATTCATGAGATGGTTAGCCTTGACTTTGAATCTTGAGATGCTAGCACGGACACCATGGTTCATCAGAATGTAGAGAGGATGAGGCTGAAACAAAGCTCGAAACTCTGGTCGAAAGGCGGGAAGATGTACTCATAAAAGACTATGAAGAGATGGTATAGATCCAAGAAAACAATGGAGAAGAGTGCGAGGAAGAAAGCAAGCAAGAGGGCATTGATGACGGTGAAGGTGACAAGAATGACTAAGCAAGAGATGAAAGAGGCATAGAGGAATGTAACTAGGATCAAGTCCAAATTAGGCAATCCCATGTTTGTGCCTATATGCACACAAATGTAAATTCTTTTTCTGATCTTTTCTTTAACTTTTTTTTAAAAATGTTGATGGAGGGATGAAGATTTGAGAATGAAGTGAGTTGCACTCAATTCTTGTTTATAGTACACAAGAGTGCATAGATGCTCTCTTTGAATCTTGGCTAAGCTAAGTAAAAAAAAACCATTAAAAATTTTGAGGAAGAATTTATTCCATTAAAAATTAAGAAAATTTAATGATTTTAAAAAATATATATTAAAAATGAAAAAATAAAAAACAAATTGTAAATAAAATTTACTTATTTTTTTCGTTTTCATAAGTTCTACCATTGTAGTTATATTTTGTATCCAAAACTCACTTTTTCTTGCAATTGCTTGCTTACTATTGTTTTTAAAATTTTAAAATTTTAAAATATTTAAAAGGTTAAGATGCTTTCTATTATTTTAAAGTTTTTTTTATGTAGTTTACATTTTGAATTGTTTTTTTTTAAACATATTTCTAAAAACTGTAGATAGACAGGCCTCGGAAAAAAGAGAAAACGAGGAGGAAAAATAATAAAAAGGTAAAATATAATAAAAGCGTCAACAGCAGGATTCGAACCTGCGCAGGCAAAGCCCAATAGATTTCGAGTCTATCTCCTTAACCACTCGGACATATTGACACTTTGATTTGTTTTCCCGGTTTTATATAAATTTTGTATAGATTAAAGTATATCTTTGCTACTTCCATGATTTTTGGTCGACTTGCGAGTTAAAAATGAAATATTGCTGCTACTTATCATTAAACTGAAAGGTATCGTCGGGCTGGCATATAAGATGGAATACATAAAAAAAAACACTCTTTCAAGCTTTTTTTTTATGGAATACATCAAAGATTGCTCATTAGAAAACCTGCAACTCATGCAAGCTTTGAGTTTCGTACAGTTCATGCCCAAACCATCAAACCAAATACCATTAAAAAGAGTAAAAGATTGATACTTCGGCCTGTAACTAAAAACGACGACGGTTCACAATTTGCCCCGTCCATTTTCCTACCTAACAAAAAAAATCTGGTTTGTTTAGATGGTGCGGCAGAAGGAAAAAAAAAGACCTCTTTTAAGGTCTCACCATGCTGGAAGAAAATTAGTCTCCAAGAACAGCCGGGATACCCAAAGAACAGAATACAACTGAAACTAGCGGGAAACTACACTAGTTTGCAACTATTCCGATGACTATAGTTCTTGACAGATCCCCTACACAAAAGAAAACGATCAGAAAATTAACATCTAAAGTTAGGAAAAAGAAGGTGCAAGCTCAGACATTGTAAATCATGTAATATTAAGTCGCTCGATTCTGATTCGCGATAGTTAGACATGAAATGCTTCCTAAAGCACAAGTGAAATGAAGAAATTGGTTCCTATATGCATAAAATGTGGAAATCTCAGAAAACATAGTTACCTTTGTTATCTAGATGGGCGCCTCTCGGATGTCAGCTCAGATATGACACCCAACTTACTGTTGATGAACCACTTGGGTGGATAGTAGAAGGTCCGAGGAGACTCAAGCCGCAGACGCCAAACCATTATTCTCAAGCAATCCTCCAGCAAGCATTCCATTTGGCTCTCATCTTCAACAACTTGCTCAATAAATGCCGTAGTCTGCAGGCATATATGCTAGTGAGATCAACATTTGAAGACAAAGCCTATCTTTCCATGGTGAAAAGTAGGATATGAAATACACCATATTCTCCATTAACAATGACAAATCAAAGTTACAGACCTGGAAGCCGTCCTTGACTGTGTCAAGAAGCCTAACAGGTTCAGGAGTTGGCCGGTGCCATCGCTTTTGATCCCAAATTATGGTACTATTAAAGGCAAATCCACCCATGTCAGCATGGAATCTCCGAAATCTCCTCCATGATTCATCTACATGCCATCCAATAACTTGAGTTCCATTACAGATGGGGCCCTTCAAAACAACTTTGCTTTCATTTTCGGTTAGTTTGGCCACAGTCCATGTCCCAAACCGCCTGCACAGCAGAAAAAGAAAAGGCGTAATCTCAATACGGATAGAGAACAAACTGTTATATCATAAGCATCTCCGTGGGATGATATAAATCTGGTAACTCCTAAAACCTATAAAGGGACTAGCAAAAGAGAACATCATATCATATTTTGGTGCACAGAAGAGAAGTCACCTGATCTGCCTCATTTGCTCAAAGATATCAGATGAGTAAACATTATAATCATCTGCAAAGTAGACAATTCCATCAAGGCGATGAGTTTCAATATGAGACAGTGCAACATTCCTTTTGTGAACACTTCTATCGTCTATGTCAGTTACATTTCTTCTGCAAACAAGATGCCTGTACATAACCCCAGTTCTCCTCAGCAAGTCAGCAGTTTGCTCAGATTGGGTTGTCATTTCCACAACTATCCACAACAGGGGAGGTTGGACTAATCTTAATGTTTGCGCCAAACGATTCAAATAATAGGCTTGAAATGGTCGAGAATATGTTGACGTCACAATTATCAAAAGCTTCTGATCCACAGGATCCAAAACTACAGGGAGTGACTGGTTAAGGGAAATATCATGAAAAACCTCATCCACTGACTTCTGTTCCTTGGCCTCCACCTCCAATGTGGCATTAGCACCGACTCCTCCACTATCTACCTTCGGTGTCACATTTCCAGCCATTCCTTCAAATGAATGAAACTTCTCAACATTCGATACCACCTCAAAGGAGAAAACTTGATGCTTCGACACTAAATTTGATGATAAATTCATTGTGACAAATGGGGTTAATCCAATAAATACTCCAACCACAAAACATGCAAGAAAATGGAAGAGAGCCCTCCTCCAAATTTGCCCTTTAGGTTTAGTCCTCTCGGGCATCCTAGAATATCTCAATGAAAGAATACCAAACACAAAAGATTGAGAATCTGATCCGAATATCGAAGATAGCAGCCCACCACATGCCGGGTAGGTAGGGGTGCCCGGTGAGGACTTGGATAAGGGAGAAGGGACCTGACAGACTTCCCCATTCAGCAAGCTCCCAGCTTTAGGCACTGGAGACAACGTTCTCCTTATGGATGCCATACAAGAAAGAATAACCTAGAAAATCAAGTCCTTAACTAGTAGAACTTTTACCACAAAAAGAACATCTAGATCACCCCTGGTCTCATTATCCTCACAAAAACTGCCACTAAACACCATATATATGCCAGCGAACGCTAATGCGTTGTTCTCCTAGCGCGCATTGTTGTCAGAAGTTGAACCAAACACTATTTCGCAATCAAAGTAACTTCATAGCAACCAAATAAACATAAACCCTCGAAATATGGTCATAAATCACACATTGACACTTCAACATGCAAAATTCCCTCTTCCTTCCCAATCTTAGCAAATTCTCAGAATTTATCTATAATTCAAAAATGCACTCATACAATTCAATGGCTACAAATCAACTCCTGCAACTAAAACCAACTCATTCAAATCAAAACAGAACAGAGAAAACCACCAGTACATACCACAGGACACTGAGATTCCAAGCCAAAACGCGGGAAATCCACCAATGTATTCAAGAATATGAGGAAATAATCTTCGAAAAGCAAATGGGTCAGGGATCTTTCCACCCAAGAGTGCAGATTTCAAAAACACCTCACTTATGCGTGCAGAGTGTTTGATATATTTCTTGGAAGGTCAGGTCCGCAAGAGAGAATTTATTGAAAGAATTTCTAGTGGATAATAAAAAGGCTGATGATGCAGTACTTCACGACACGCACACTCTCCCATAACAAATCCAATGATTTCATACAAACTCAACGACAGTGTCATCAAGTTTTGCGTTCTTCTTTTTTCTTTTCTTTTTCCTTCCTTTTTTTTCCAATTTTTTAAATAGTAATGCCAGCCACACATCTTCCATGTTGGCCACTACTTTGGCCAATCTCGACCGTTGAAGATAATTGATTGGACGCCTATTTACTATAAAATTATTATTTATTTCACTATTTTTAGATAATGATACTGCTGATATTTGATAGATTTTCTTTTTTTACAGAACTAGTTAGAAGAATCAAATAAGAAGAAAAGGAACAAAAATGCTAAGAAAATAGAACAAAAAGAAAATAGCGGTGAAAAGGACTCGACCGGAGTGAACATGTCGCCCCTAGGCCTAGGGGAGAGTCCATCAACATCTAGAGGAAACGCTTCTCTCCTAGGAGAGAGTCGATCAACATTAGTGAAAAGTGCTTCTTCGCTAGGCCTAGGGCTGAAATCGCTGGGCCTAGGATACAGCGAGCTTGGGCCGCGAACAAAAAAAAACGCACAATCATTTCTGCTCACAGAAAAAGACTTCCAGAAGGTGTTTCAAAGTTGTAAACACATCTTAAGGGATGAAAACAATTAGCTTTTATATTTTATCTAAAACTCTAAGGAGATAAGGACGATTAGTTTTTCCTGGTTCATTTAAACAAGGGAATTCAGAATTAGGGATCTCTTCTCTTCTTCCGTTTCTGTTTTTTTCTGCAACTGGATAGAAATTACGTTATTTTCTGCCCTACCCGTCTTCTTCCTTGAGACGAGGAGATTTCCGATTTTATGCAATTGTTTTTATTTTATTATATCTTTCTCTACCTAAGTAAATCATTCCCGACTTCAAGGTTCATGATTCCAATATTGTGAGGTCTAAACGAATTTAATCAATTTCTAATTTCATATTTCTTCTCTTTTTGATTTCTTGTCAATTTATTCTTATTTGATGTAAGAGTAATCAACCTAAGTTTTAAACCTGAATAATTACAGCTTTTCTCAATAACTATGGGTCTAAAGGAGTTAGAAGGAATCCGTAGACAACTAGCTCGTGACGAGTCGGGACTCAATTAGAGAAAGAGAAGAATTAGGTTTATAAGGACGAGTGGGGTTCTTTCCTAAGTGCCTGTTTGGGATTCAAAGTTGGGTACCAAACCAACTTTTCCCACAGGTAAATGAAATTATTGGTGTTTGTTAACACCCCTTTCCACCGTTACACGCTGGGATTCTCAAGAATCCCAGTGCAAGGCAAGGCCAATTTGGCCTTGCCTCCGCTAGAGCATTTTGCTCCAGCAGCCACTGGTATGGGACCAGTGACTCCCTTTCCCTTTTTTTTTTTTTTTTCATCTTATTTTGATTTTTTTAATTTATATAACCAACAAAATAAATTAAAAACTACTACAATAAAATCTTTACATCAAGATAAATAATTCTAAATCCATTTTTCCTATTTTTATTAATTTTTTAAAAATGGGTTTTATACCCTTTATGGTCATTTTACATCAAAATCATAGTTTTGAAAAACTGTTTTACCAAACACCTCATGTATCTCACACTCTATTTTCCAGAAGTTATTTTCCCACACAACTTTTCGCACAAAACTTTTTCCCACAGAACCGGAACGCCAAACAGACCCTAACTCTAGGGTCATTGGTCAATGGTCAGGCATGGGAAATTGGGAATCCCCGTTTTGCAGCCAAAGCCAAAGCCAACGCCACGTGATGCAACCTCATCCATCACTTCATCAGCCTTTTGCAAGCCAATATGTGGATAGTAAACCAAACTAAAATATCTCCTTTTAAGTTTCAATGCCAGATTTTTTTTTTCAAAGTCCAAAAAAGACAAATGGAAAAGGTTTGCATATTCGATCTATAAAATACTACTATTTCATTATTAAAATTTATATTATAAAATATAATAAAAGTTAATATAGTAATTTTTTAAATTAAAGAATATGAAGTAAATAATTTAAGGTGTGAGAATAACAATACTTTAAAAAGATAAGAATATTCTAAGTCTTATATACGTAAACAACAACTTGGGTATGTTACTCTCACATTCCAAATTATACTCCCGCACCCTTTGATTGAAAAATTACTACATTAACCTTATTATATTTTTAGATATAATTTTTTATATTTAAGTAAAAGCAGTGAAGTGAATTCATAAATAAAAAACGTGAGAATAACAATTTAAGTGATGAGAAGTGAAAGATAAAACACAAGGAATTTGTACTTGAGTTAAAAAAATGTTAGGTTTTTTCGAATGACACGTCGCATTTCACACTCACTCACATAAATAGTGTGAAATTCACCACATGTGAGTGGAGATTCTTATGGGATGATTTTAATGGCACAACCTGCCGTTTATATGAATAGAATATGAAGTTTAGGTTAGGTATGTCAACCTAAAGAATAAGGAATTTCCCAGGTAAATCTTGACAAGTGGTTAGTCCTCGGTATATTCCTTTTCTACTCCTTACCTGAGCATTGAGATCTGTTTGCTCAAATCATAAAAAAAAAGGAGTAGTTCTTTAATTAAATTTAAATCAATTAAAGCAGCTAATGATTCCATCAGAGCTAATCCTGCGCATTTCCGGATGATCTATAGCTGTAAGCAATGTAAGCTCCAACTGCTCCAATCAGCTTCCTCTGTACAAAAAGCAGTGAGATTCTTCCTTCTTTTACAAAAAGAAAATGTGTTAATTAGCGTGTCATGTCCAATCTTAAAAAGAAGCAAACAAAAAACTTAACATTTTCATAATTTATTTCAACATCATTTATTAAAAAATAATAATAATTCATTTCAATAACTCCAATAACCTTGCAGCCAAACTCCGGCTCACTGCCGGAGAAACACCATTCTCGCGGATAATTATCTCGAGTACCATTTCCGAAAGTAGTTATTACCATATGACTTATTAGTTTGTCTATCTATGATAAAATATTATTACTAAGGTTTTGAGTTTAAATTTCACTCTCGCTTGCGAATATAATAAATCTAAATTTTACATTAAGGAGTAAAATGTTTTCAACACGAAAAAAACAGTATAAAGAGTGCTTTAGTTTTATATCTTTGGGAGGACAGTAATGTTTAGCTTATGGTCTGAGTAATCGCAGTGCCATTGGCAAATGTAGTAATTGCTCTCAACAGTTTCCAAGCGTATCCTGTCATTGCCACTGTCGTAAGTCCCTTGGTTTGGTAATGAAATACACTTCTCCTATCCATTCTCGTCCTGTGTTCTCTTTTCGTGTACTTAAAAGTTATTAATTATATATAATGTTAAATTTTAATTAATTAGTGTTTTGGTTTTCCTCAACAACAACAAAATGAAATCAAAGAAAATGTTTCTTAAAAATTAATTTAAATCGGTCAAATTTTATTAAATTTGAGGCAATATGATTTAAATTTTCGACAACCATTATACTTAAAAATCCACCGTGAAATATCTAATTTTTTTTAAAATCTCTCTATACATCAATATTTTGCAGCTCTAAATTAAGGTCGCAAATTCAATGGTCGAAATTTTTATCGTTGTGTATATTGTATCCTTTAATGATTCAATTTGTTGTGAATATAACTAGTAATAGCCCTAATGAGTTTTAAAATACACGTGATCAATGTTTTCCATCATTATACCATATGACCATGTTAGTAAACTTATTGAGGTGCGATGTGGACTAGGGCTACTAACAAAATTGCTAACCCTGTTTAGTTAATTTTTTAGATACATAAGTTAATGTGTTTATATTGATTTCTCAACTAATGAGAGGGTTTATATATGGGGAGATAGGATGGTAATGTGGTGAAAAAACACTTAATATTTAGATAACGGTGGATCAATCTAAACAAAAGCTTGAAATTAAATGTAATTATTTTAGTAGAAATTTCAAAAACATTGCATAAACAAGTTTCTTCACATAAAATGCAATTAAGCCGTTAAATAATGTAACGTTAAGATAATTTTATATAATTACCCTACGGCCCAAAAGCTAGATCCGATTTTCGGTTAGAAAAAGGCCGATATGTTTCTTAACAAATCAAAACGGGCCTAACTGGTGAAATAACCAGAAAGCTGAATGGCCCAAAACCGTAACCATTTTGTTTGTGCAAAAACCAGAAATCTCGAAAGAACGAAACATAGAAATGCTTTGCAAGAAAGAAGAAGGTTTTGCAATCAATCAAGCTCCTCTGTTCTTCAATGGGGTATAGTAGCATAACGCCATGCGGTCTTCGTTTCCCTGTCTTTCGTTTTTAGAACATGCAACGCCAAAAGCTGCTGCGAAGTTTCCTTCTTGGATGTGCCAAGTCTGTGCCCGCCACTCACTGTCCCCGCAACAAGAGTTGCAGCAGCAGCGAAAATCCGATTCTTAGATTGCTTTTACTTCTTCCAAGTTCTACTCTACCACCTAGCTCACCTGTCACTACTGCTCGTCGTTTTAGCTGGCATGCGGTTGAGCAGTTCTCTGATGATGAGTATGAGTGTGATTTTGAGAACCAAAAGGTTCGTTTTTTTATTCCCAAATGAGTTTTTATGATCTGGGTTTATGTTTTCTTAGTGAGATAAACGAAAATGATTGTGGTTATTTTTTTTTGCTGAACTTTGGTGGTAATCATAGTTGTTAATTTTGGTTTCCTTTTGGTAATGTTAGGCTTCTTCCTCAGTGGTTAATATTGATGAGTGGAAATGGAAGCTTAGCTTGTTGTTGCGTAATGAAAATGATCAAGAGATTGTTTCTAGAGACAAAAGGGACAGGAGGGATTACGAGCAGATTTCCAATCTCGCTAAACGGATGGGACTTTACAGGTATTAGACAATGTTTTGGTTACTGAAACCTGTTTATGGTGTTATCCTTCTCGGCTAAGATAACGTTTTTTTGTTATTGTGATAGTGAGCTGTATGGGAAAGCAGTGGTTGCAAGCAAGGTTCCTCTTCCGAACTATAGACCAGATTTGGATGACAAGCGGCCACAAAGGGAGGTAATAATGTGGAAATGGCTTGACTTGTTATGTACATCGATTTCAAGCCTACTTGTTAGTTCTGCTTACTTAACAAGTTGTGATTGTGATATTTGTTTGTACAGGTTGTTATCCCTCTGAGCTTGCAAAGGAGAGTAGAGGGATTGCTTCAGGAACATGTTGATAGAATCCAGTTAAGTTCTGGAAAAGGTTGTGACGGTGTTGATGATGCTAAGTCCACCATTCAGGTTGAGGATCCAAGTCTGGCTGAGGATCCAGATTCTTATCTGGACAGGTCTGTTATGGAAAAGGTTCTTCAGAGGAGGAGTTTGCGAATGCGTAATATGCAGAGAGCTTCGTCTTGTTTTAAACCTACTTATTTTTTGTGGATCGAACCTTTTACTATTATTTGTAAATCTTTATAGTTAATGATAAAATAGTTCTTATAAAAACCCCCTTAATTGGCTATTACTGTTTTCATTTGATCTTCGTCTTATTTTAAACCTACCATATTTTTTGTGAATAGAACCTTTTACCATTATTTGCAAATTTTTATAGTTAATGATAAATTGAATTTATTTTTTATGGATTCGACACCCATGAATAATTCTTTTCAGGTTACCTTAATTAGAAGAAAAATCTTGTTGGTTGTTTTCCTACAACTAAATTGTTTTGATTTGCTAAAAAAAAAAACTAAATTGTTTTGCTAAAAAAAAACTAAATTGAGGAGGGAAATGAGAGAAAAATGACTTCGGAATAGCAATCTATAATCTAGGGAAAAAAACATATCAGCCATCAAACTATCATAAAATTTTCAATTAGGTTACGAAACTAATTTTTAAGACAAATTAGTCACTAAAGTTGTAAAAAATAGACAAATTAGTCATTTTGCTTGTGAGATAATTTTAACTTGATGATTAATTAGTCCCTACACTTATACATCAAATTCTATTCATCTTTCAATGCTGATTTCTTTTTGGATATATCTTCTTCAACTTTTTGAATGGACCAAAAATTAAAAAAATAAGAAATAAACTAAAAAATCAGATAAATTTTTTATTACGATAAATTAACGACACTATAACCGGACCAGTTGTTGGGTTGGCCCCTGGGCTCACTTCTATTGAACCTGGGGTTGGTCAAGGTACTATTGCGGACCAAGTTGTCCAAGGTATCGCAAGGCATCTAGAGGAGGAGGGAAAAAAGTTATAGAGATTACAAAAAATTACCTAAAAAATCTATAAAAAAATTAACTAAAATATAAATGTGGCGTAATTTTCGAATGAATTTAAAATTTTAATAAACCAAAAAAATCCTAGTTGTTTTTCTTGAGTGGAGTAAATACGAATGATCAAAGTAAAAAGAATAAAACTTAAAATACTATTATGAGAGAATTCAAAAGTTGTAGAAATAAATATAAACACTTAAAGTAAAAATAATAGAATTTTGAGAACTATTATGGGAGAATTTGAAGTTTTAGAAGCTAAAGTAACAATAATAGAATTTCTAATTTTAAATTATGGAGGATTAAATAAAAAATACAAAAATTATTATAAAAGAATTTAAATATTTTTGAGTTCTTTACAAATAACTAAAATAAAAAGAATAGAACTTTAAAGATTATTACGAAAAATAAAAATTTACGGGGTCCGCCCCTCTAATTTGGTGTCATTCATTGTTGTTCAGCATTTGTTTGAGAAAATCATTTTTCTTTCTGAATAAAAAATTTACCATTTTATTTATTCTAATTTTATTCATACTACGTAATGGCATAAAAATATAAAATATAAATTAATAAGACATATTTTAGTAATTTCACCCATTGAGTGGCCGGCGTCGATGCAAACTCCGTCCCCTCGACACTCCTTACAAGACCAGCCAACACACTAGCACTCCTCAGATCCGTCCTCCTCATCGCCACTGTCACAACTGACTGAACTGAACCGCCGTTAGCCATGGCCTCGGCGATGAAGCTTCTCGTCGTCTTCCTTCTCTTCTTATCTGTCATCGGCCCCGCCTTCTCTCTCTACGAAGATCAAGTCGGCCTCATGGACTGGTAAACGACTTTCCTTAACTATCTCTTCTTCGCTTATTACTACTCCATTAGTCGAAGTTTAGCTTAGTTTAGCTTAGCTAAGCTCAGTGTATTGTTTGTAATTGCGGTGATGTTATTAGGCATCAGCAATACATAGGCAAAGTGAAGGACGCAGTGTTCCACACACAAAAGACTGGGCGGAAGCGTGTTGTTGTTTCGACAGAGGAGAACGTTGTTGCATCTCTTGATCTCCGCCATGGCGAGATTTGTGAGTGAATTTCGCTCAGGAGTGTTTGGATTCGTTGTTTCTATATGAACTGTTTATTGAAGGAATGCCGATTAATGGTTTGATTTTTTTCAGTTTGGAGACATGTTCTTGGAACCAGTGATGTTATTGATGGAATTGATATTGCCACGGGAAAGTGTAAGTTTGCTTTTATTTGTAATGGCTTGTTGGAGTTATTTAGGGGAAATACTGTTGAACTTTAGTGGTGTTTTTTCCCGGTTTGATGAATCTTTGATTTGGGTTTTAGATGTCATTACTCTTTCATCAAACGGGAGTATTTTAAGAGCATGGAACCTTCCCGATGGGCAGATGGTATGGGAAACTTTTCTTCAAGGTCCAAGCCAATCAAATTCATCATTGTCTGTGAAGGACAATATGATCTTTGTTGTTGGTAAAGGACGCCTACATGCTGTTTCAAGCACACATGGAGAGGTTCTGTGGAAGATGGATCTTCCAGCTGAAAGGTTTGACAATTGAACTTTTATTTTTTGGCAGTTGCTGTTTTCCTTTTTCAACAATTATCATGAAATTGATATGAGTATGGTCTTCTGTTGTAGTTTTGACGTTCAACAAGTGATTCAGCCCATTGGTAGTGATGTAATATATATGGTAGGATTTTCTGGTTCATCCCAGTTTGATGCACACCACATCAATGCTAAGTCCGGGGAGCTACTAAAGCATGAAAGTGCAGCCTTTTCTGATGGTTTTTCCGGGAAAATTTCTTTAATTTCAAGTGATGTGCTTCTGGCACTTGATTCTACTGGGTCAATTTTGGTGACAATAAGCTTTCAGAATGAAGGAATCAGCTTTCAGAGAACATACTTATCAGATCTTGCAAAGGATTTCTCAGGGACTGCACTGATATTATCTTCCAAAATTACTGGGATGTCTGCTGTGAGAACTGATACATTTACTGTAGTAATAAGACTGACAAGTGATAGTAACTTGGAGGTGGTAGATAAAATCAATCATGCAACAGTAGTGGGTGATGCGATCTCGCTATCTGAGGGCCAAGAAGCGGTGCCACTGATTCTGCATGGAGGCAATGACATTCACATCACAGTTAAGCTTGGCCATGAGTGGGGCAATGATTTGCTCAAGGAAAGCATTAAGATTGATCAGCAAAGAGGATTGGTCCAGAAGGTTTATATAAACAGTTACATCAGGACAGATAGGTCTTATGGATTCAGGGCCTTGATTGTCATGGAAGATCATTCACTATTGCTGCTACAACAAGGAGAGATTGTCTGGAGCAGGGAGGATGGTCTTGCCTCAATCATAGGTGTAACCACTTCAGAGCTTCCTCTGGAAAGGGAGGGTGTATCTGTAGCAAAAGTGGAGCAAAATGTCTTTGAATGGCTTAAGGTATAACCCTATAATTCCGTTTAAAGGGTTTATGGTAGTTTTGTTAAGTTGAGAGTTTTCGTGTTACGCATCACAATGGAATATGGTACTCCCTGCTTAGGCTGGAACAGTACTCTGATAACTTTTGCCAAAAAAAATTCCTGTTTTTCTTCTCATTGATCTTTTATGTTAGGTTACAGATATTAACCATTATTTTTTCCTAAAACTTCTTCCTTCATCTTTTGTGTAATAGTTACTGATCTTGTTCTAAGTTTGGCATGTTACAGGTTTTAGTTATTTTATTTTTGTACCTGCCTATAAGTTCTTATTGTTCATGTTTTGGTGTTTTTAGGGGCACATGCTAAAGCTTAAGGGCACCTTGATGCTTGCAAGTCCTGAGGATGTAGTGGCTATTCAAGCCATGAGGTTGAGAAGCTCTGAGAAGAGCAAAATGACCAGAGACCATAATGGGTTCCGAAAGCTACTTATTGTGCTCACCAAAGCTGGTAAAGTTTTTGCCTTGCACACTGGAGATGGACGCATTGTTTGGTCTGTATTGTTGAGTTCTCTACGTCAATCAGGAACATGCAAAAACCCAAATGGCCTTAATTTATACCAGTGGCAGGTCCCTCATCACCATGCAATGGATGAGAATCCATCTGTCATGGTAATAGGCAGGTGCCAAGCAGCCTCTGGTACACTAGGTGTACTCTCTTTTGTTGATACGTACACTGGGGAAGAGCTTAGCTCTTTGGATCTTGTTCATTCTGTTTTGCAAGTCATTCCACTTCCCTTTACTGATTCAACTGAACAACGTCTGCATCTACTAATAGATGCTGGCGGACAAGCACATTTATATCCAAAATCCCCTGAGGCTGTCAGTATTTTTTCACACGAGTTCACGAACATCTACTGGTACTCAGTTGATGCTGATAATGGTGTTATTAAAGGACATGCGTTGAAGAGCAATTGTGTTGGTGAAACAGCTGCTGAATATTGTTATGACACTCGGGAAATATGGTCAATTGTATTTCCCTCTGAATCAGAAAAGATCATTAAAACCTTGACTAGAAAATCAAATGAGGTATTGTCTTTTAATGGTGCTGCAATGTCGAAGTTTTCAACTGAAATTTTATCTGTTATGGTTTTCTATATATATTTTCATTTTTATCCTTTGCTTCGCTTTTAAGAGCGGAACCAAACTGGTTTTTTGTCTTCAAAATTTTCTGTAATCTTTTTGTTGTTGTTTATTATTGCTTTGTAATGATGTTTCTGATTTTGTTCCTTAGGTGGTCCATACTCAAGCGAAGGTTGTAGCGGAGCAAGATGTGTTGTACAAATATATATCAAAGAATTTGCTTTTTGTGGCTACTGTTGCACCAAAAGCAAGTGGTGATATTGGATCAGCCACCCCAGAGGAGTCATCACTGGTTGTGTATCTTGTCGATACTGTTACTGGCCGTATATTGCACCGAATGACTCACCATGGTGCACAGGGTCCGGTCCACGCTGTAAGTTCATCTTTTTATTCTTCTTAGCTGAATGAAATGTGATCCCTTATGCAGGTTTTTAGCTTTCTATTCTCCTGAGTTGAATGAAATGTGACCCCTTACGCATGTTTACTCATGCAGGTTTTTAGTGAGAACTGGGTAGTCTACCACTATTTTAACCTTCGGGCACATCGATACGAGATATCTGTCATTGAAATTTATGATCAGTCTCGAGCGGTAGGCTCACTATCTTTTACCTGATGCACTACCTCGTGGATTCATGATCCAAGCATGCTTATCTTGTGCAAATTTGATGCAGGACAACAAAGATGTCTGGAAGCTCATTCTTGGGAAGCATAACCTCACTTCACCAGTCTCCTCATTTTCTCGGCCTGAAGTCATAACAAAGTCACAGTCTTACTTTTTCACCCACTCTGTCAAATCAATGGCAGTTACAACAACTGCCAAGGGTATAACTTCGAAGCAGCTTCTGATTGGTACAATTGGTGATCAGGTTGGTTAAAACCCTTGACAAATTGAATTTCTGAAGTGTTTTTCCGGAGTAAAGACGTGGTTCAATCAGTCATGTTCTTTCTTTGAATACCATGTATCAAGTTACACCCGAGCCTATATTTTTACTGAGTACAAGTGAATGTTCTACTCTACAGGTTTTGGCACTTGATAAGCGTTTTGTGGATCCACGCCGCTCGGTTAATCCCACGCAAGCAGAAAAAGAAGAAGGACTTCTACCTCTAACCGATTCTTTGCCAATCATTCCTCAGGTTAGTATGATGTTATAATACTAAACAGTGGTGCTTTAAGCTATTGGGGCTCAAACGAGTTCTCGCTCATATTGTAGTTTCTGGAGTTCTTTTGCTGCTTTCACATCACATGATTGTTTGCATTCATTTTTAATTGGTTGTTCCTGTTAATTGATCTGGGAATTATTCTTGCAGTCTTATGTTACACATGCCCTTAAAGTGGAGGGTGTCCGAGGCATTGTAACAGTGCCTGCTAAGCTGGAGTCAACGACCCTTGTTTTCACGTACGGTGTGGATCTCTTTTTTACTCGCCTTGCACCCTCAAGAACATATGATTCCCTTACTGAGGATTTTAGCTATGCACTCTTGCTCATAACGATCGTTGCTCTTATCGCCGCAATCTTGGTAACATGGATTTGGTCCGAGAAGAAAGAGCTACAAGATAAGTGGAGGTAAAACCAGTCCTTTATACATCCAGTCTGTACCCTAACACTTTCCTTCCTTGCCTTTTTTCACTTGCAACCAGATTAGGAGAATTTGCACTCTAAACTTTGTAATGTTATTTTTTGTAGCAATTCCCAAATTTTAATAGCAAAGTTTCCCATTTTGAAATAGTAAGAAAATTTACCATCATTAACATGTAAAAGAGTAACTTCTTTCTCCTATCATGGTTTATGATGTACATTGATGATGAGCAGTTATGATAGTAATTTTTTGTTTACTGTTGTTCCAATTCAGTCATTCTGGAAATAGGACTGTGCCTACCTACTGAGTACCTCAGTGTACCAAGCAATGACATTATTAAAGTCCACAAAAAGCTAAACAATTTTGCTTGGATCTTTCGCCAATGCCATCTTCTTGAAAGAGAAATGACCATTGACACTGTGGTCCCTGGAATTGTACTTGCTTATAGGTAGGCCAGTACAGTCCCTAAAGCAAAATATCTTTCATACAGAAATTGCAATTATCCAATTGTTAGTCATACCAATGTTAGATCAACACAGCAACAGTCAACAGAATTCTTTTTTAATTTTATCACCTGTTAATCACACCCCACCCCCCTCCACTAGAACACTATGTTCGTTCGAGCATGATGGAGGAGCTCTATAGGGATGATTCTAGACTCGATTTTTACATTTCTATTAGTATTATTTATGGTTTAGTGAAAGTTGAAATGAACTGGAACTGCTGCATCTTTTAAGAGAGAGTCATCTTCAAGCCACACTCGTGAGTCTTTCTGCTACTATACAACACAATTGCTTCACTGTCCCAAAAAAAAAAAAAAAAACAGTCTCTTTCCTCCATTATTGATCTCAGTCTGCAACTACAAAACTTCACCATTATTACAATTTTCTCAAAAACCAGCAAAACATCCAACCAAACCCTCATCCACCCACCACCACAATCTCTGATCACAAAAATCATGAAAACCCAACAACACCCAAAGCTTAAAACCCAGCCTCGTCAACTCTTCTCTTGTGGCTTCTTTGGCCACTGTACACAAACTGTTCTTAGCCCAACCACTCCTACCCCTCCTTCTATCCCTCTTTCTCCTCCTCCGCCATCACCACCACCGCCTCCTCCGCCTCTTCCGCCTCTTCCGGCTCCTCCACTGCCACATACCCACCCACCACCTCAAAAATCACATCACCAAGCTGAATCTTCCTCCTCCTCTTCTTCCTCCACTTCTCAAAGCTTCACTCAATGGAGGTTCCCTGTCGCTAATTCCCCTCACCACCACCACCACCAACCCGACCCACAACCCGGATCCGACTCCAATCTTGATCAGACTCTTCCAGCTAACCCACCATCATTGCCGCCTCCCTCTGCAGCAAATCTCCAAGAACTCTTCCACGTGGCAGAGATTCAGCTAAATACTGGGTCAGAGTCTGAGCAGCTTTCAGCGCTCTTCCTCTTAGAGCGGTCATTGGTTCCTAACCCGCCGTCCGACCCGGTTTGCTCACCGGAGCTGATGAAAGGGGTGGTGGCAAAGTTGAAGAACAAGGCTGGAGTGAAGTCGGCGACCAAGATTCTGTTAGCGCTCTGCTTGGCGGAGGGGAACCGGCACGTGGCGGTGGAAGCTGGAGCGGTTGGAACGGTAGTGGAGGTGGTGATGGAGATGGAAGGGGCGGCAGCGGAGCGGGCATTGGCGGCGCTGGAGCTGACGTGTACGGTGGCGGAGGGAGCGGCGGATCTGCGTTCGCATGCGCTGGCTGTGCCTGTAATGGTGACCATGATGGGTAAAATGTCTGGAAGGGGGAGGGAGTATGCGATAAGCGCACTGGCTGTGGTATATGGTGGTGGTAGTGGAGGAGAAGGGAGTGGGAGTGAAGAGTATTTTCAACACGCGCCGCCGGAGGAGGTGGCGCGTGCGGTAGTGTTGGCATTGCAAGGGGACTGCACGGCTAGAGGAAAGAGGAAAGGAACGCAGCTGTTGAAAACTCTGAAAGAATATGGACGCGTGGATTTAACCGGTGAGGGAACTGAACGGCCGTGATTTGATCTTGATTAGTGCGTGCAATAGTTTCTTTGTTAGGGATGGATGACTAGAGTAGTGGGCTGGTGGGCTGGTGGGCCGGCAAAGATATAATACTAATAAATCCCATTTCATGTGTGTTAGGGTGTAAAACAAATTAGTGGATTAATAAATAATTTACTACTGTTAAAGTTTTATTAACAATTTTTATTTTTGGGTCAATTCTTTTATTTATTCTGACTTTATGAACACGGTTGTATCATTGTATGTAATGTTTGGGGAGAGTTCAATGTTAGAGGGAACGCAAGACACAACGCGACGATTATATTCGTCGGCAGTTCTAATATATGGCGACGTAACCAGTTCCAGGTGATGCCACCGTCACGTTAGGCTTGTCAACAGATTCGTCGTGCTAGGTAGGCCCGGTGATTTTTTTGCGAATATTGAGTAATGCAAGTCCCCAGCCCGTTGGTTGGGGCGTTGCTAATGATTAGGATTTACTATTTAGGCGAGGGTCTAAAAAGAAAAATATGATTTTGCCAGTTTTTTTTTAATGATTGGTGTGAGTGGTTTGACACTGTAGTTGTAAAAATACTTAGTTGTCTTAATTCAAATCTAAGTAGCAACGAAAATCACCCCCTTTACCAAAAAATATAAATCGCCTCGATTATACTCGAGCGAGATTAATTTCAATTGAGAGATAGAAAGAAGATTGAAAAACGATAATTATAATATTTTGAGTAATTTGTATAAGGTTGAAAAGAAATACTCTTTTCATTGGCCTTGGCAGATTGATGAGCTTTCTAACGGGCTTTTGTTTCCAGCCTTCTTCTTGTGTTAGAGTCCATTTTATCGTTCATGGACCTTGAGTTAATTTCTAACAAAGCCTACCATGTAATGTTCCACGTGTCAATAGTGAGTATTTTGGGCGGTCATAACCAAAAATGGAAAGGAAAGATTTCCCCTATTTTGTTTTTGTTTCCTTACTGGAACAAATTAATATTCTATTCCATGTATAGTAATGTTTCTCTTTGAAATATTTGAATACAACTAGCAATTTTTGTGAGCAACCTATTGTGGCTCGCATTACTTACTCGCACTAATTAAGTCGAATCAGATTGAGTCGCTAATTTAGTAAGCATGTAATGTGTAGCCAAACACTGAAGACAGAACATTGAATCTTATCCTGTGTCTGCAACTCCTATCTTGGATTATCATACACTTGTTTCATTTTGTTCCCACCGACTAGTTTCAAGATATAGTACTGACACGTATCTTATATTTTACTTACTGTTGAAATTCTTTAATGAAATTTTATTGAATACCTCCCGCCACCACCACTACTCTTCTCTCCCACTCCTATCTAATTTGTGCAATATGCCTAACAATTTTATATCATTATATATATATCCTCGCGTGCAGTCGTGTTGATCAATGATCATCTCCCTTTGAAGCATTGTTTTCACACCCAAATCCCATTCACACGGAAATAAAAAAAGTTCCCATCTTTTGCCTCATCAAAGCTTGCATCAAATAGAAATCCCATTCACAAGAAAATAAAAAGTTCCCATCTTTGCCTAAGAAACAAGAAAAAAATTCTTACAATTTCCACAACCCTACAACACAAAATCCAAAATGTCTCAACGTTGTCGCTGGCTCCTCCTCCTCTTTGGCCTGGTGCTGGTTCTGTTGGGTCCAACTCCAATCCATGCCATAGTCCCTGCACCACTGGTTCGATGCAACCAGACCGGCTGCACTTTGTACAACGCCTATGGTGTGTGGAATGACAGAAAAGATTGCCATGTCCCATCCATCACGTACGCAAGAACAGAGGAAGAACTCCGCTTAGCAGTCGCCCACGCCAATCAAAACAAGCTCAAACTCAAAGTTGTCACCAAATTCTCACACTCCATACCAAAACTAGCATGCCCAGATACCAATTCAGAAAATGCAATGCTAATCAGCACAGCGAATTACAGCTCGAGTATCGAAGTCGACACAGAGAATCTAACAGTAACTGCAGATTCTGGAGTTGGTCTTAGACAATTGATTGATAAAGTTGAACAATATGGGTTGAGCTTACCGGCCGCTCCTTATTGGGAAGGAGTGAGTGTTGGAGGAGTGATCAGCACCGGAGCACATGGGAGTTCTTGGTGGGGTAAAGGTGGAGCTGTTCATGATCATGTCATTGAGCTCAGCCTTGTTGTTCCTGCAAAAAAATCTGAGCGTTTTGCTAAAATCATCAGAATTGGGCCCCAAGATCCAATCTTTAATGCAGCAAAAGTATCATTGGGGTTGCTTGGTGTCATTTCTAAGGTTGGTACTTCATCCGTTTCAAAATATGTCGTTTTACCTACTACTCCATCCGGTTCTATTTAAATGTCGTTTCAGGGAATTCAACTTGGACCAATTTAAATGTCGTTGACGAAAAGCGAGGCTTACCGTTAGACTTTGCTTACATGCTTACCCTTACTTTTTGGCATAAATTTCCTTTTCAATTTGTCTTCTTACTAAAGTCTCTGTGTTCTAAATTTTTATCAAAAAAAAACCCACCTTCCATACTTTCTCCATCGATCTCACCTTCCTCTCTCCAAAACTGCAATTTGCAGCCTTATTCATATAGAACGCAACTCAGTGCTCTTTTTTACTTCCATTAAATCCATTTTATTTCATGAAACCCATTCTTTTTTAACCGTAGCGATTCAATAATTCAATGCAATTTTTCTTTTGGATCTTTAATTGAGCTATAATTATAAATTAAATTTTTGAAAGAAAGAAAAGATGGAGAGAGATTGTTGCAGAAAAAATGGAGAAGAGAGAGATAAATAAAATGGAGAGAGAAACGTGAAGGAGAAAGATGAAGTGTAAAAGGTAGAGAGAGATTATTGAGCAAGGACAATTTGGTAAAAAAACAATAAATAATATATTTCTTAATTTCTGTGTATTACCCTCAAACCACGTTTAAATAAGACGGGAGGGTGTATAGTTTTTTGTTATTTAATTATTACTAATTGTTCTGTCTGCAAAAAAAACCTTAAACCATATCTATATTTTTGCAATTTGAACCAATTTTGGTGTTTTGAATGATTAACAGGTTAGGTTCGCGCTAGAGCCTGCATTTAAAAGAAGTGTGACATTCAATTTCGCGGATGATGTTGGGATTGAAGACACGTTCATGGATCATGGGAAGAAGTATGAGTTTGGTGACATTACTTGGTATCCTTCAAGGCACACAGCTGTGTACAGAAGTGATGACAGAGTACCCTTAAATGTGTCTGGTGATGGAGTTAACGATTTCATTGGGTTTCAATCCAATCTTATTTTGATCTCTCAAGCAACTAGATCAGCAGGTAATGGTTCTTAATCTTGTTTTGGTCTAATTTGTATATATATTTTTTTTTCTGTTTTCATATCTACAAACAGTAGAACTTGATGAAATTCTTACGCAACTGAGTATCTATCAGAATGAAAGTTTTCACCTTTCGATAGAGTTTTGATAACGCCATACAAAACTCGTTCGTTTAACAGACAAACCCTTCTTACAGGATACACTGTTTGATGCTTCAGACACAGAATTTGAATGTTTCTTGATATGAAAAGAGTAAAAAAATTGTATCTTTATTATCGCAGAGAAATCGCTGGAGAAAGCAGGAAATGTGATGGGGAAATGCATGATGGCATCCACATTTCTGGGGACGAAGAAGCTAGTAGCAAATGGGTTCAAGAATGGCCTAATTTTCACTGGCTATCCTGTGGTGGGTCGTCAGGGGAAAATGCAGACATCAGGTACTTGTCTCTACTCAACAAGTATAGCCACATCCTGCTCTTGGGATCCAAGAATCAATGGTCTTTTCTTCTACGAAACAACCGCGATATTCCCCGCTTCAAAATTCGGAGACTTTATCCGCGATGTGAAGAAATTACGGGACATGAAACCAGAGAATTTCTGTGGAATTGACATCTACAATGGTTTGTTGATAAGATTCATTAAAGCTTCTCAGGCATATCTAGGCCAGGCAGAGGATTCTGTTGTTGTTGATTTTAACTACTATCGAGCAAATGACGCATCGATTCCTAGACTAAACCAAGATTTGATGGAAGAAATTGAGCAGATTGCATTTTTGAAGTATGGGGCTAAGCCACATTGGGCCAAGAACAGGAAATCTGCATTCTTGAATGTGCAAGAAAAGTATGGTAACTTTAACAAGTTCTTGATGGTGAAGAAGCAATTGGACCCAACAAATATGTTTTCTAGTGAATGGTCAGATGAGATATTGTTTGGAAAAGGAGGAGGGAAAGGAGAAGGGTGTGCATTAGAAGGGGAATGTATATGTTCTGATGATGGACATTGCAGTCCACAAAATGGGTATTTCTGCCAACCAGGTCTTGTTTATAAAGAAGCAAGGGTGTGTAGGCACTCCTCAACCTCCTTCGCTTAGGCCCATAATTATTATTTATTGTCATTTTCTTTTCTTTTCTTCTTTTTTTGTAAAAACAATGAAAAAAAATAGAATAATGCAAAAGTGTAAGAAAAGAAGTTAGAGAATTTGGTTTTTAGTTTTTTATTTGGATTGTTTGGTTTTATTTTTTATTTTTTAAAAGGTATTGGATTGAAATAGTCAATCCGTTAATGAGCATGTAATTTATTGATTGTTTTCGGGTGACAAAGTACTAATCGAATCTGGAATTGGAATCTCAGCTCTGTTTACTTTTAAAAAATGTAAAAAAAGTGCAACTCTATGATATCGGGTAAATGGCTCAAAAAAGAGGAAATAATTTATTTATTTTATATAAAAGATAACTATTGAGAATCAATGCAGATCATGTTGGGGCCTAACGGGCCAGGGTTTAAGGGGCTAATGGGCCCAAGGCCATTCTTTTGTCGAACAATTCTGGAACATCCGCGCCTGCATGCACTTTATAAAAATAAAAAATATTTGAATTTTGAACTCAATTTACTATTTTTTTATGTTATAAAATCTACTATTATTTCTTTTAGAAAATAAAAAATTAATGTTTGATTAACTAATTAGTCAAATAATACCTGCCTATTAATCTAGATCAATCGAGTTGACATCAAACCTTGCCGCAACATAGCTGCTAAAATTACTGTTAATTTCTAGCATCTCTTTAGTGATGAGGACTTTTTATTTGTGATCGGGTTGGATCGCCCCTTAATTGCTGCGGGTTACGATTTATTTATATTTATTTAGTGTTTTGAGTTACCGGTGGAAATATAGTTTATTGATTGTATAGTTGATGGTAAAAAATATCAAATTCGAATCTCACCTCCTACTACGAGAAAAAAACCATTAATTTGTGTACACTAGACAATAAAATTAAAGTAGAGATTAATTTATGTTTGAGTTTAAGCTCTATCTATCAAATTAGTCCACGTGTACTTATAATGTTTCTTTCTGACTCCATTTGTTTTCCAGATAATTAAGATTTCTGATTCCATTAGATAATTATTACTACAGATACAATGCGCAATGAATGCCAAATTTTAGACAGGGACTAAGAAAAATTATACTGATATTCAGGGACTAAATAGCAGATTTTGCATAAACATAATGATTAATACAAAAATTTTGCAAAAATAAAACGTTATGGATGAATAATTAAGCAACTATATTGTTAAATTCGAACTCCATCACCCACAAATGTTTAAATCAAATAGCAAATGGTTATTCATATTTGATGAGTGTACAATTTCGTTAAAATTTACGAGAAAGAATTTTACGCAAGTGAGAACGGATGGGAGTAGGCATGCACACTCGTGTTCTCTTGGAAGTTGAAAGAGGAGAAGAACTCTAATGAAATGGGGTTTCATGCATAATAATTTTAATCTTTTAATTAATGCTGGGCGATGGCATTCATGATCATCAATCATCATGTATGGATGGCAGTATGGGTGGCCATCATATCATATATCATATATACATAAGCACATGCATGCACATAATCAATTAATGGATTAAAATAGATCACGTCACGTCCCTTTTACGGATGGAGAGAAAAAAAAGAAAAAAGAAGAACCAAAAAGCTGGTAATTGCAGCAAGCAAGCAATAATGTACGATTTCTCCTTTTAATTATTTTATATATTTTTGTATTGGGTTTCTTTTGGGGTTGGGGGCTTAGGCGTAGTTAAATTTGGATAGGATTGGGGTTAAAAAGTTCAAAGAAAAGCCAGCAAATCCGGTCCAAATCCGGAACCTATGGCTATGGTGTTGTGCAGCCTAACCTAACCTAGCCTAGCCTGACCTAACCTAACCTATCCTCAGCCTAGGAAGCCTATGCATTGCGTACTTGGATTTTGAGTTTCAAGTTTTAACTCTTAGAGTGGGACCCGCATCCCTCCACTTATTAACTAACAAACTCACTGCATTCTGAATGATTACTGTGGCACCTTATGTTCTAGTACCTACGCAGGTGTTAACGTTCACTATTTAAATCTTGAACTTAACAAGTACAGTAAATTTTGTTATTTATATGAGTAGAGTGTAAGATGCGAGTAAAATTACATTTCGGTTTCAAATCACAATCCAATCTATTAAAATTATTTTACATCTCAATGAACTAACTCAATACGAATATAATTAATTACTATCAGTAGTAAGGTTTAAAAATACACACATGTTGTATTCTGATCTAAAAAAAGATTAGGAGTATTTTATTTTTCACAGTACATAAAATAAAACTATTGGACACTTACTTGGAACTTACAGAGATGCCACGAGTATTTGAAATCACATGTCGCCATCAATGGGGTAAAATTAAATTACAGAGATTTATTACCAAAAAGAAAAGAAAAGAAAAGAAGTTGATGACTGATGATTACTCGTAAGCGACACATCACACACAGACTGACACATATACATCCGTTTCAATCATCTCGAACCAGACTTGAGCTTTGTTTCACTATTTTGAAATGTTTGTTTTCGTTCTTGTCTAACCATTTCAAGTCTTCAAGTTCATTGGTCTGCTCTAATGTCTGTCAGCAATTCATTGCATCATTTTATTTTAACATCACATCCATTTTTCCAAAATACCCCTCCCAGGTTTAAAGTACCTTTTTTTTTCTTTTTAACGAGAAGAATACAAGTTAGGAAACTTGAACATGTAACTTACCATAGTACTGTATTTTGTAAAGGGCTATTGCTGAACTACAAAGTCTTGGATACTACAAAAATGCACTCAAACCAACCACCCATCTTGATTAAGCATCTCTTCAGTAAACATCAACTACAAGTTCATATTGTAATCTCTTTTTTCCTGGATATAATGTTAATTTTACAACAAACATTCTACAACATACATATATATTAACCAGCCATAGAAATGGCCTGTTTGGCAGAAGGCATTGTCTCTTTCCCCTATGATATTACAGAATTGAAGTGCCACCAACAACTGGGGATGTCTTGGTGATACCACCGGCGATATCCCAGATGCAGACGCGCGCACCATGGACTGCAGTATCTAATGTCAATTTCTTTATTCCTGCTCTTACTGGTCAACAATGGAGCATAAATCATCCATCACTCAAGCACAACGAAGCCATTGCCCTTACAGAGAGTTCAGGGTGCTTTTACAGAACCATGTTAAGGTAACGATCACACCAAAAAGACAACATGATATATGAATACATAAATTAAGACAATGTTACTTAACGAAGAAGGGTCAAGGTGTTTGTAGGTTATATACAAGATTGAGTTCTTGCCACTTCTATGACTTGATTTTGTAATGTATCCAAAAGACACCATGGAAATGAGTGATGCTTCCATGATCAACAATCAGTTTGTCGCAGAGAAGTAATAGTAACACTTTGCTGTTTGCCATTGGTACATTCGGAAAGCATCCGATGCATTCTCATTTTGCTGATGGCAAGTGGTTAAGATGTAACCTACATGATTTAAGAAATCATTGAGAGAACGAGGACATGGCAAAGAAAAGGAAAATCTTAATCAACAGGAGAAGGGGTAACAAGCTACCAGAAAGGAAATTAGGGACCATCATGAAGTTACATGCCGGCCATGTTCATCAACATTCTGAAGCTTCCTCTGTTGCTTGTGCCCATCCAATTTGATTGAGCCGGGTCCATTTGTACAAGGGAATGGCTTTCTAAATTTCAGGTCTTCACCTTCAATCATGTATACATTTCCTGCTTCTGGTAAGCTAAAATCAGAAGGATTTCGGTTAAGAGTGCAGATTTCAGTCTGAAGACTGGTTTTTTTTAGATGAGCAGCTATGGTAGCTCTTCGAGACTCCATTTTCCGTTTTTTGGAAGTTTTGGGTGGTGCATTTGATGGCAAGGTAAAAGCCACAGAATCTGGAGCACCCAAAAGTATTGTCTGCATGCTATGCAAACCACAATTGGTACGAAAACTACCACTTCGAGATGCATTTTGTTGAGATCTATAGCCACTGTTCTGTGTACGTGAATCAGCTACTTTTCTCTTCTTATCATCAGAAACTTGACTTGAAAAACCAGTTGGCTTCTTGAAACTTTTAACAAGCTGAGATGAGGAACCACATGCACGGGCTGTTGTCGGAGTGACAGGAGTACGCTCATGGGAATTCTCCACAAGTTGATTTTTACCAAGGTAATCATACCACGGGTGCTTCACAGCATCGGTCCCCTTGTGAGGACCTGAATCTGGCCTTGGAAACTCCTTAGGATCATGATCACTAGCAATGGAAGGTCTATCGAGGAACTTAGGGGCTACATCCATGCCAATTGGGGTGCTGGACCGTAGTCCTGCAGCATCCATGAGACTGAGCAAATGCATTGCTGGTATGGTTTCATTAGAATATAGGTCTATCGAGCCCACTGGCTTCTGATTAATCTCAATCCCGATATGTTTGCCAGAAAAAGGGTACTCTGAATGAGTCCTGTTGAGAGTCTGAGAACCAAAGTTATTGTTTTGCTTTCCTAGGTTGGCAGGATTCTGATTCTGAAACTTTGTGTTTAGACACCCACTATTATGTTCCTTGTGCACAACTCCAATGGAATGTGAAATCCCATCTATATTAGGAGACAGACCAACATGTTTTTGAGGAATGCTATACACAAAGGGTATCTGATTTTGCATCATGGTTGGCCAAAGATGATTTGCTTCTCTACTCTGCTGTGAAATATTCTGGCATGTATTGCACAGTCCTGAGGCATGCAAACTGTTATGAGAGGATCCTTTCCCCACCAAATCTCCAAACCATTTGCAATTTTGGGATCCATTTTGCCCGCTAGAGCTGGGAAGAGAATAACGGACTCCAATTGGTGGCTTCTCTTGAGGCTGAAGAAATGCCCCAAATCCAGCAGGAGTAGTAGTTCTATCCATGTGCCCCAAATTCAACTGGTTTTGGTCAGCTTGAGCGAAGTAATCAACTGATTTCTGTTTGGGGAGCCCCACATTTCCACCCCACTGCATCATTCCATTTATAGACTGAGAGTTTTGCTTATGCACAGTTTCCTCCTGAAATAAGTTCAGCTCTCCATGCCCATACAATTTACGGGAATCCATTGTCTGACCACTTTTTTTATAAGTTACTTCTGACCAACGCTTATCATTCTCAGCATCAGGAAGACATCTCTCATATTGATTCTTTGCCATGAGCTCAACAATTTCCATAGGGATGTCATCTGAAGCTCCCTGCTCACCCACCTTACCAACTCTTTGGTCCACACTTTTCCTTGTAATTGTTAAGGGTTCAATGGTTGTTTTGCTGGTGCTTGCACTACATATATGCTGGAATAATGAAAAACTATTAGCCCCAAATGATACAAACTATGGAGCACTCATTTTAATTAACAATGGAACAGCCTAATTTCATTCTATACATCAGCCAATAACCGTGCTTCCATGAGACTGCTATGTTGTAACACTTAAGCAACAGCTAGATGTATTGTTTTTCCCTAAATAAGAATATAATGGGGTTAAAATGACGAGAGAGAAGTATCACCATTTTGGAAACCCGAATTTAACTTGAAACACACCAAATTTCACACACTCAAAAAGAGGGGGGAAAAAGAGAGGCCTTTGCCTCATTGTTGTCCCACTGAAATGACTTTTTGGGATGGTAATTTTTTAATACTAAGCAATGCACAATAGCCTGCAATTGTACATCTTATCAATGATGAATTCGCACCTCATGCTGCACCATTATGTAAAGGCTAGTGATGCACTAAAAGGACAGCAAAATATTAGATTCAGATGGGCACCAAAAACCAGACATCAAGATGCTAAAACAAAGCACGATGGTTGAGCTTAGTTATCAGGCAAATTCAGAATGAAAACCATGCATGAGCTGATTTGACTAATGGCCATGCAACAGAAATAAGTAGGAGTAAATAGCAACAGAAGAGAAACTGATGAAATCAGCTAACATATGCACCCCCTTCCCCAACGCCCCCAGACAAAAATTAGAGAAGAAAAAACAAAAGCCATACCTTTGGCTGCATAAGAGGATAACTCCTGCTTTCAACCTGAGAGTGGTGGTTCTGCTTATCATTAAGTAAGTGCATTTTATTTGTGGACCTCTTACCATTCTGCTCATTGTTCAAGCCTTTGGCAAAAAGTTCATTCATTGCAGATTTAGAGGCAAAACTGAAATTTCCATTATACTTGGCTTCTGCAGCTCTCCTTGTGACCAGTTCTTCTTCAGGCTCTTGATAATTCAATAAATAATTTTTCCTGTTTCCAACTTGAGAAACACAATTACCTTCATATCTTTGTGCAGCTGAGTAGCTGTTAAGCGAAAGATTTAGCACATTTTTGTGGGGTGCATCTTGTAACCGTTTATAAGTAGTTCTTTTATTACTCATCTCACCATGTAAACCTTTCCTTAAAAATGAATCTTGGGCCATTTTAGAGGTAAAATTGATATTCCCAGCATACCTTGAGTCTGAGGTGTTCCTCATAACCTGCTCACTGGGGGGGGCCTCTTGCCAATTCAACAAAGAACTTCTCTTGTCAAGAGGAGGAGCATAAGCATCATTGTATCCTTGTGTGGTATTATAGCAGTTAAGTGACAGATTTAGCCTGCTTTCCTGGGTTGCATCTTGTGCTGCATGAAATGGAGCAGTTAGAGATCCAGTTTGCATCATTTGTGCATTCTTCCCCATCATTGGACATTCCCTCATGACGGCATGATTCCAAGAAATTGGAGAATCACGATCATCAAATTGAAGCATCTTTCCCTTGGAAGCTCCCTTCTCAATCCTTTGATCGGACAAAGGGAAAAGTTCTATCTCTGTGCACGTAGCTGCATCCTGCACTGGGTTGACTGAAACATCACCAGTAGCATTGCCCTTAGACCAGTCTCCAATTCCGTCCTTAATTTCATTTGGCACATTTTCTTGTGATGATGAAGAAAAGCTTTCATCAAAAATCAAGACCCTTTTATTTTTTTTCTTCCCTGTACTAGGACTCCTCTCACTCTTATGTTTGATCCAATTCAAACCAGCTAGTAAATCCTTTCTTGCACATGCATCTTCTGTTTTAGAACCAGCAATTGCATCAGTGGTCGCAGCATCTCTCTTTAAGGCCCTAACTTCTTTGCACACCTTACTGGGAGAGCTCATCTCCGGTGGTCTCCAGTTTTCATCCTGAAGCAATTTCCTTTTTTTATTTTGTAGCAGACTCCTTCTTAGTTTTCTTTGGATAGACACCTCACCTTGAGAAAGAGTAATCTCATCAACTGCTGCTGATGCATGGGGAACAATAGCATTGGACCAGGAATCCTCAGTCCTAACGTTGTCAGCATCTCCACCTCCATTTCCATCCAACAGCTCAGTTAGAAGGCGTACCTTTCTAGCTTTTCTGCGAGGCACAGGACTTGAATTTTCATGACTGGCCTCTTCTTTGCTTCCAGCCATGCTATCATCACTTTTGTATGAAGACTGATCAGGCTCATCTAATTCAACAGAGGGATGCCCAGTTGCATGACCATTGTCAGCATTAAGCATATCATCAACATTACCAGCTTCCCCAAATGCGCTGCAACCTACTGTCTTTGTGTTTTGAATCTTTTGATCATCCATTGAAATTTTATTTCCAGTTTCACTACTTTTAGTAGCACTCTTGACCATGCAGTTGACGTCTCCGGCATAATCAGCATTGGCAACTTCATGATGTACATATCCTGGCTCACATGGGTCAACACGTCCACTAGCCTTTGACTTGAAAGCTGCTGTTGAAGAAAATGGAAGCCTAATCAATAACAAAGAGAATACAGAAGCACAAGAGCAAGCACTCTCTATTGTGCAGCTCAGAAAATTGACCTGTCTGATCATCTGCTTGATCTGTCATCTGCAACTGGCTTGAAGTAGCTTGTGGGGTGACATGATTCAATCTAGGATTACCCTTTTTCAAGTTGTCTTCTGAACCCATACTATGCTCTGGATGAAAAATGATAAATAGTTTAATA
The DNA here is from genome assembly GCA_963691705.1 of Viola odorata. NCBI lineage: Eukaryota > Viridiplantae > Streptophyta > Magnoliopsida > Malpighiales > Violaceae > Viola > Viola odorata. The sequence continues at coordinate 2,369,403 of OY829546.1, forward strand.
AGCTAAAATATTATACAGTACCTTAGGTTGCACTGAAATATGCATACCTTTTATGGGAAGATTTGCAGCCTCAGATTTCTTTTTTCTCTTATCAGTGCATGACAAAGGAGGACATACAGCAGGATTATTCAAATGACAAGAAGCATTAGTAACGAATTTCCTTCCATCACAAATGCCTTCCTTTGGAGCATGCTGGAAATTAGATTGCAACATTATAGCATCACCGTGATTTGGGGAACGGGGGCAAATGCCACTGGATGTGTATTCAGCAGCACAAGATTTACGGACAGCTCCATAACCACTAGCAGTTGCTTTGGCACCATTCTCCAGTAGACAGTTGTCGCAGCGCCAAAATCTGAATTTTGGAGCAAGTAAAGGTGGAAGTATACATGTTTTGTTCTCAGTATCCCCATCTGATGCAAATGGACAACACCTCTTCCAGTCCTTTGTGCGAATTTCAGATACATATCCACTGCAGAAAAGGCAAAGTTAATCAGTACAGAAATGAAGAACACTGTGATTGAGCAACATTAGTAGTTGTATTTTCACCATTCATTACAAGGTCTAACACGGATTCTACTGTTTAGACCTCAATGGCAGTATCTTTTAATTCTAAGAAACAAAACATGTACATATATACATATTGAACTAAAGCATGAGATTTCTTATCTATATAACAATAGAGCAGAAACTCACTCAATAAAACTGTAAGGAAGTAAACTAAGAGAACCAAGTAAAAACAAGTTATGAACAAATTAGAAATGACGCGACTAAATAATCATGCAAGCTCTACTATCATTGGTTACTAAATCCTGATACGTACTTAACAAATGTGTTGTGTTAACTCTCCCCCTAATGTACCTACATATTGGTGAATTCCACAAGTTACCAAGTACTTCAAAGCAGGCAGCACCTACCGTATAGAAAAATGATCGCACTTCTCCTCAGTCTTTCCATCAGCATCGATGAGATCTATAGATATCGAGTCAATCTTAATATCTGATTCAATGGGCTTGGCTGCAAGAACAGAATCAACGCCATGATGACTCCTCTCCACTACCAAACTTCTCTCCATTCATAAGCAACCAAATTCGGCCCTTTATAACAACAAACATCCCACATATTCAGACAACCAGATCAGTATTCATAAGTTACATTATTATCATATGCTAAACGCACAACATACTTCAGTTTAAAACAATACAAACAACAGACAAACCAAATTCGTTAACTACTAATACTCCTAAACATAGTACAAAAAGCTTTAGAAAAGAAGTTCCCAATCCCAAACAGCCACTTTAGGGTACATTCATAATACTCCTTCCAAAGTTCACCGAAAATGAGCAAGGAAAGAAGCCGAAAATCCGTCATATCGAATGATTTATCACATAAAATAACAGCATTTGACTAAATACAAACACTTAATATTCAAAAGCTAAACCTTGAAATCTAGGGTTTCCATGATGACAAAGATAAATCTGAAGTTCTCATGCATAATCCAGCTTCACAGAAAATTTAATCAAGCACAGAATTGAATCAAATCCATTTTAATTGCATAACTGATTGAAACAAATAACCTCTTAATCCACACCAAAAACTAGGGTTACAAAAATTGAAACCATTATCCAGACCAAAAAGTGAAGATCTTGATCTCACCAAAATATCGAACAGATGAAAAACAAACCCACCTCAAAGAGAAACCTCTTAAACCTCCAAGTTAATTATCATAACTCATGTGCACAAATCAATTTCCAGTCATGATAAAATTCAACACTAATGAACAGTCAAAACACTTTCCACCACCTCAAAAAAAAAAATAATACAAAACGAAATAACCACATGAATTATCAAAAGTAAAAACAAATTCACACCCTTAACAAATCTGGAACCAAAAGAAACCAAAAAATGACCAAACTGCACGTACCATACACAGTGAAATGACAGAAATGACACTACCAAACCAGCTGAACCTCAGCTAAACCTCATCCACACAAGAACAAAAAAAAAACACCAAAAACCAAACACGCCCAAATTAAAAAACAGGCTAATTGGAGTCAAAGTTCATACCTTTACCTCACTTGACCATCAAAGATTCAAACTTTACATCAACTCAGCCTTCATCCTCCACGGCCGGCCACAAAAATGGTATCACCAGAAAGAGACTTTGATGGCAAACATGTAAATACAGCTCATGAGCAGAGATTGAGACCCAGCTGGCTATGATTAGAGTGCGAAGTTTCCATAAACCCTAGATGGAGAAAGAGAGATGGAAGAGAGAAAAAGAGAGAGGTTTTCGATTCTTTAGGAAGAAAGGAGAGAGAGAAGAAATAAGAAAGAAATAGTAAGAGAGAGAAAGAGTGAGTGTGGTGTTTTTATCTTTTGTCCTTGAAAGCAGCTTTTGTTGTTGTTGTAATAAAATAAAATAAAAAAACAACAGCAGCAACAAATAATAATAATACTATCCATTAACTCAAGTGCCCATCCTCATGTCTATGCCCATGCCATGTCATGTCATGGTATGTGTTATGTATGCACGACAGCCAATTAGGTGGTGACACGTGGAGGAGCGGTGCGGTTCTTATCACTGTCCATTACGGTTGCGGAAAACCCTAGATGTGTGTTTTGTTGTCGCGTTGGTTACACGCGAGGGACTAAAATAGTCGTTGTCATGTGGAGCGGAGGAAGGGATCAAAGATGCCTTTTGCACATAAATGGGTCCGGATTGGTGCGTGTGGTAGACTCGCGGCAGTGGAGAGTTGGAGTTGAAATTGGGATAAGAAAACCCTAAGGGGCAATTTTTTTTAGGGATAGGTAACCCTAGGCCATTGTGTGTTGGTGGGAAGGTACAAAAACAATAATAAATATCCTAACCCTAAATGGGTTAGTAATTAAAGATCATGTGGTCACAATGTGAGACTGCCAATCTTATGAAGACGAGGATAGGAATAACCCTATTCCCAAAACTTTCCACACTCTTTAACCTTCGGTCTGTTGTTTTTTTTTATCGTTGATCTAACGATCAAAATTGTTTATAATAAATTCTATTATGCTATAGTAAAAAACAGTTTTGGAAAAAGAGAGGAAGTAATCCTAACAAATTATGACTAACTAGCTTTTATGTAAACAATATTGTATACCTCATCATTTAATTAGAAATGGAAATCAAAGATGTTACGATTAGCGAATTGATACATGGTTGGTATGAGTGCGGTCTAGAAATTCTATCTTTTCACAAATTTTACATAAATATAAAGTAATTATTCTTTCTTTCTTTTCTTTTTTATAAAAGAAAGCATCTTTGTTGTCTAAAATTCTTCTTCGTTTTTTCAGAAACTTATCACTTGTACTTGTCAACAACATAAAGAAAGAAATAGAAAGAGAGAGAGAAGTACGTACATATCAATTAATTAAGGCTTTCAATGTAAATCTAGAAATCTATATATGTATAATAGAATGGAAGAAGGAATAAGTTAAAAATTGTCAAATGAATTTGTACCCTTGTTTTCATGCTCAAGATTTGTGAGACATTACCACCACATTGCCTGCTGGGTTCTATAGGCAAGAACAAGGGCTTTTGTTCCATGTAAACTTGTTTAGATTAGCACACGATCCCGATCATTTTTGTTATTTATCATCCGTCGACCGTCGTATGTATATGCATATAGATGTATTAATCTGTGTATGGCAAGTAGCAACCACGTGTGTTACATGCATGTAATTGTTTGGGACGCAAATATTATACGTGTGTGTGTGCGGGAGAAAGGTTACAAGTTCTATACTTGCTGCGCACACCTTTTAATTCATTTACTAGTACTATTTATTCTCTCTTTAGAATGAAGAGTATCATTTGTTTAATTTGTACGTATAACATTTTGTTTTGTACATTAAAACATGCTTCAAGTTCAAGATTATATAATCGTGGAATAGAAAAAATTATATTACGAGAGTTACTATTTTAACGATTATTCTCGAACGGGAATCAAGTGGACAATGAAAACACCAACCTACAGAAGTAGAAATTTGGCATATTGAAGTAGCGATGAAAAAGACATTTGTTTTCCATTTATACTCACAAGTGAGAAAACATCATGAGGAAAATTCATTGCTGTTTGTAATACTCCATTAAAGAGAAAGAGAGAGAGAGAGAGATCCGTGCAGCATTGAGTAAGTCTAACTAACATGGAAATGCAAGCAAACAACTTGCGCAGATAAAGAGAAAGAGAGAGAGAGCCGTGCACACAGCCATTGGTTTTCGTGTTGCAATTTTAAAATAAATTTTTTTTTACGCAAATCTTAAGAGAAAAGAAAAAAAAAAACATTTGGGTCCTCATCCTCAACCCTTTTTAGTTTTGTTTAATTATTTCATTACCAATACAAATTTTTTTCTTCTTGTTTTGAAAAGGATACCTCAACCCTCCTTATGAAAAAAAGGGCCCCTCCTCATATCATGATGAGATCAACCATGACCTAATTTTCTTTTCTTTTCGACAAATCAATTATACGTTCGAATTGATTATTTTTTTAATTTTCGTAAAAATAATTTATGCAGTCATTTTTTAGAAAAAAGAGGGATTACAACGGAGTAAAGCCCAAATAATATGTTACGAACCGAAAAAACAATGACTAATGTCCTCTCCTCATTTTTCTCAAAACAATACTATATAGTCAATAAACTCACAAGTTGAATTCTTAAACTAAACCAGGATCAATTAGAGGAAATCTTATAATCATGTGAACGTGTAGGTCATCTGACAGATTTAAAGTTTGTTAATTAGAAATCATGACAACATATATACGTGAAATGCGAACTTTTTCAGGGTTTATATTTGTGATGAGATTGAAATTGTATCATTATATGGAAGTATTAAATTAAGACAAATCCATTACCACATTAAATTAATGAGGTTAATTGAAAGGTACATTTAAGTATAAGTTGTTGTCTTAAACAAATTTTGAGCCGCAGAAGTTTGATTTAAAAAGGCAATTGCTTCACTCATCATTTAGCATTGTGGTTGGAGTTCCCACCCAAATGACGTGACATCTTTTGGTATTTCCACGACCTAGTTTTTTACCATTTCTAAATTCCTAATTTACTTTCTAAAAACACGCTCATAGTCGAATAAGAACAAATTAATATTTTTTATTAATATAGCCAAAACTTCTAATATTTTTTTATGAAAAAGAAAAGAATATATTTAACAAAAGAAAGAAAAATATATATATATATATATGTTTTTGTAGACCAGATGTATGTACAAGATTTGGACACGTAAGGGGGAAATGATATTCCTTTTGAAAATTATATAAGGACCTGCAGTTTCTTAGCACTAATTTTGGATGCTACCTTGCTTTTTAGAAGATGCTGGCGTAAAGATAGGTCCCTCTTGCCAGGTTTTATTTTGGATATATATATCATTAATTCTCTTTTCTTTTTCTTTATTGATTATTTTGCTTATAAAATTTATTTTTAATGAAGAAGACAAGAGTAATTAAAAAAATAAAACAAGATAGGAAGAAGAAGACAGTAGAATGTATTTTTAGCGTTGCAAAAATGCTGTGCGACTGTAGCATGCCCCAAACTGGTAGTATGTGTTGCTGAAATCCTTTAATAGCCCATTCATTTGTCGCTGTCACAGCACAAAATTAAATAAATACCAGCATTTTGATCAGAACCGTGCATCACGAACCATCCATCGACTTGGTTCCTGAACCTCGACCAAAAAAGAGAGAGTCCGTTCTTGAAACCGTGCAATCAAGAAATTTATGATTTTCTTGGTTTTTTTGTGTTGTTTGAGACGATGCTTTCCTTGATTTATGATTTGCTAGTATTTCTAATTTTTTTATAACCATCGATGGTTAAAACTTAAAAGAAACGATTATGACAAATATCAATATTTTGAGCTGGAGACATATAGACGAAAGCGATATTTGAATTTGAGTCTAAATTTTATAGTAATTTTACTACAAATAAGACAATTAATGAGTTGCATGTCCATTGACTTGTAATTTCTTAGTTGTTAAACTTAAACCCTAGTTTAGTGATTTGAGAAATAAGTTTTGGCCACCATATGTCTTCATACTTTTAGATTAAAATGACTAAAGTCATCTATAAGATTTATTTTTGTTTAGACGGATGAGATTAAGTCATTCTAATCTGAATAGTCTGACTAAAAATTTTAAACCCTCCTTTTATTCTAGTTTCCACATCAAGATAAACGTCAAAAAATTAGAATAGCTGGATGACATCTCATAATTTCAAAATAATACTGTCCTGTCACAAAGCATAATTTGTTCCTTCACAGCTGAGCGATGCGGGACATTGTCGAAAACCACTTCTTGCCTTCTTGGTGTACAGCAGTAAAGTGATCTATCGATCATCAGCACTATTATCTATTATGGTTGCGAATTGGAATGGCCCAAATGGTATATAATGATCGATCAGCTGTTAATTACACCTAAAAAAACAGGAAAAATGAATAAATATGGGATATGGTGTGAAGAAAAGAGAAGAATCATGCAGAAGAAAGAAGGACGTTTAGCAGAAGCAGAAAAGGAAAAGAACAGCTGACACAAACTGCAACAACCGACACATGCAACAGTCAATAGCAATACCATTACCACCACTACTAAGTCACTAACACCATTTCATTCATCACTTCCATCGTGTCCTGTGTCTCTCCTGTTTCTTCTCTTCTGAGAGAGAAATTAGTAGAAATAGAGAGTCCTTTTCAAACAATTCTTTTTCTTTTTCTTTTTTTGAGTACAAAAGATTAATTACTGCGAATTAATCTGATATGCAGTTGGGTTTAATGTTTAGCTATACAGATAGATTAGATCCACTGATGAAACCGATGTGTTTAAATTAAACCGGATTGTTTTAGTATTATTAATTTTACACCCAATCACAAATGAAAAAACCTTATATTATCCCCTTTTTAACAAATGAAATGAAAAGTTAGGGTTCGTAAAAAATCTCACAATTTTTTAAATTTATATATACAATTCTGAATATACAGAATAAAACCTATAAAAAATGATATTTATTCAACTCAGTTTTTCTTTTTCTTTTTTAAAATGTTTCAAAGTTCAGCACTTATTACTAGTTTAAAAATATGGGTCCCATCTCCTTTAAAGCGAGCCCACATGAATTCATAAAAAACTTTACTTTCTAGCATCACTGTCACCGCACTTTCAAATTTGGTCCGTCGATCAAAACCCTAAAGACAAGTCAAACCATAACAGAACCGTACACGTGTCCCGACACAGAACAAAAAACCGTTCCTTTCCCTTTCAGCTCCCCCATTAGCGCCAAAAAGTCCCTCACGCATCGACCAGGCCACCCGTGTTCAATTTCAATCCAACGCCCGATGACCATTCGTACAACTCCCACCCAATCTTAACCGTCCACATCAAACTTTCAAGCTCATCCGTCCGATCCCTCATCACCCTCATCTCATCGTCGAATTATGATAAAATTAAAATTTCAAAATTTGGCGAGGGAGGAATGAGATAAAAATTAAAAACCCTTTCTTCTCCAAGTACTAATCTCGCACCTCCTCAGCTGCTGCTGCTCATCATCTCCAAAACGACTCTCTCTCTCTCTCTCCTTCCATTGCACGTTGTTTTGGCCGTTTATTTCTTTAATTTTGTTGATGGAGCAAAATGAGACAGCCGTCACCGATTTGGCGCCGAAGAAAATCGCGCGGCAAAAGCTAGATTTCTTTGCGGCGTCGCCGAACGGGCAGCCGCAATTGCAGTTGCATGTACCGTCTTCGCAAACGCCGCAGCCGCAAATACAAGTTCAGCCGGTGGTGCATCGTATTCCGCATCCTGTGCGTAAGCTTCCTCTGCCGCCAATGCCGCAATCGTAAGTTTTTGTTGAATGCTCATCTTTTCCTGTTTTTTTTTTTGTTTTTTTTTTGGGTAATTTGAAGTTTCGATTATGAATGTTGATGGTAATGAGTTTTTTGGTAATTTATCGCAAACGCTGGGTACTGATGAGATCTATCAATTGACTTGTTTTGCATGTTGGTTAGTAAGCAAGAGTCGCCTGGATCTCGGCTGAAGTGTAATTTGGAGGTAAAAGATGGCACACCTAAGAAAGGCAAACAATGTAACTGCAGGAATTCACGGTGCTTGAAACTGTAATTCCCTAATCTGTCTCGTATCAATTTTCAAGTTGAAGATTGGTTCACCTTTGATTTAATGCGAATGATCTTTATTTCCAAGACTAATGTGGAAAAATGTGTCCAATTCCTAGGTACTGTGAGTGTTTTGCTTCCGGATCTTATTGTAATGGTTGCAATTGCGTAAACTGCTACAATAATGTTGAAAACGAGAAGTTTCGACAAGATGCTATTAGGGCAACTTTAGAACGTAATCCAAATGCCTTTAGACCAAAGATCGCTAGCAGTCCTCATGGATCTCGGGACGCAAGGGTATGGATTCCTGTATTTGGAGTTTGGAGTAAATGATTTCCTACTTTTGGATTTGATAAAACAGTGACCTTTTGTTGCTTTGAAAAGGTTAAGCTATTCAACTTCAAAGACTCTTAAATGATGTAGAAAAAAAACCTTTTATCTAATTCTATTTATGTATTTGACGTGAATCTCTATCTTTGGATGGACTTGAGTTATGATGATGATTTTAGGTTGAGTGTTATCAGCAGGGATTAGTGTAATGACATGGATGATTTTTATAGATGTCTTGTTTTTTTTCCTTTTTAGACTGTTTTATCTTAAAGTGAGGTTCTTATTGAAAGCAATGTTGCGTCATACAATGAGGAAAGGCTGGACTGGTGGGATGGGGGAAGATGTATTGATTCCTTGTGGGGAATGAATCTGATAATTTCTTTTGAGAAGTAAATTTTTATTTGTCAAGCATACTACCTGTTGTCCCTGCAACTTCATGCATTTTAAACTTTGGGAAAAATAAATCCAGGAAGACCCAAGGGAAGCTCAGATGCTTGGAAGGCATAATAAAGGATGTAACTGCAAGAAATCAGGGTGCCTCAAGAAGTATTGTGAGTGCTTCCAAGCCAATATTTTATGCTCTGAGAATTGCAAATGCATGGAGTGCAAGAATTTTGAAGAAAGTGAAGAAAGAAAGGCTCTGTTTCATGGTGCTCTTAATGGTGTTTCCTACATTCATCAGGCGGCGAATGCAGCCATTAATGGAGCTGTTGGTTGTTCTGGCTTTGTGCCTCATCTGGCGTGCAAGAAGAGAAAAATTGAGGAAGTTTCAGACATGGCAACCAATTATCAATTCATATGCGATGTTGCTAAATCCCAACAGGTGTGTGTTTTGTTTCTCTCAACACTGTTCATATCTTCATCAATAGGCACAAAAGCCTTTCCTTAGTACTAGAGAAACTTCGGGGGGTGTGAACTTGATACTGTTGCTGGTTTGTTATTGTGTTTATGTATTTCCTCGGCCACATTCAACTGTAATTTTACGAAAATTTGCTTTCCAAGACTAACTGGGTTAATGGTCTAAACGATCCCGAGAGGACGAAAATAACTCTATCATTTGATCTGCTCGATTAGGATTTTGGATGCAGATTTTGCATTATCATTTCCACTGCCTTAGTTTCTTGTCTTCTCATGTTAAAACTGCTTATGATTTTTTCCCTTCCACTTTCTTGATTGGAATCAGGACTATCATCTTAGGAATACTGCTGCCTCTTCCTCTCCATTATCCATTCCTGTGTCTCGTGCGACCAATGGAGCAGTGACGGGATCTTCCAAATTAACATATAGGTGAGTGTTTTGTTTCTCACGACACTGTTCATATCTTCATGGAAACTTATTTTTCTTAATTCCATTGAAGAACTGATTAGTGTGCGCAATTGTTGAAGGTCCCCACTGGCAGGCATGTTCCAATTTCAGGATGTGATGGAGTTTTGCTCAATATTAGTTGTACTTTCCAGGGAAACAGCGAATGTGCTTGAAGGTTTTGGCAAAACTGTAGAAGTATACGGATTTTTGCATTTTGCATGGCATTCCAGTTTACACTGTGTAGTTATTCTGCATTGTGTAAATCAAATGAAGCATAAAAGCTTAATTTTCGCTCTTGCTCTAGGAAAGAAAACTGTATTCAGATGTTTCCACCCCTTATTTTCTAGTCTCAGAAGAACAAAATAACATAGTTTTCCCAAACTTTTGGGTACATGTTTAGGATAGGTTAGAGAATTCAAGTGAATTTCATCAAGTACTTCAGCTATCTGCATGTCTGTGCTATGTAAGCTATTTGCGTTGCTTTCATATGAGTTACTTCACAAGAGCTTAGTATTTGCAGGTAGACAAAGAGATGTAGATCAACAAGCTAAGAGAGAGAATAATGAAACTGCTGCTTCGCCCAAGCAAGAGGTGGGAGGTAGTCTAAAAGAACATGATACCAGGAAAACTGAGCATGACTCTCATTTAAATGGGATTGACGCAAAAAGAAACGAAAGCAACAATTGTGGAACTGTCGGAGATGAGATGGAAAATGGAAGGCCAGGATCTCCTGAAATTGATTTGATGTGTCATGAGCAAGAGATGATGTTCACTAAGGTAGAGTCACCAACTGGGTTGAAAAAAGTAATTCAAAGTAAAAGCCTGAAACCATCCAGCGAAAATGAGTTCTCAGCGATCTATGCTGAGCAGGAAAGGCTAATCTTGACTGGGTTACAGGATTGTCTCAACAGGCTCATCACTTGTGCAAGCATAAAAGGTGAGTTTGTTCATTTCAAAGATCCGTGTGTTTAATTTCCCTTTAATGGTTGAAGTCAAAGCGTGGAAAAGGTTTAGCTGCTTATGACTTGCAGCTCTCAAGTTTTACTTTTACCTTATGACAATACCATAAATCACAACTGCTTTTGGGATTGTATTGGCATTGAATCCTGAAATCTCTTAATTTGTTTATCCAAAAAAATGTTTCTTTATTGCTGAGGATCGTAACTCTGCCTCCTCAAAGCTCAAGATACAATGATGAACAAAATGAAGAGATTTTGGCATTGGTAAAAGGATCTTTTGTCATATCCAGTCTTCCTCAGTTTGCCATTGAGATTTGACAGATTCTATAATGTAGGCTTAGAAATTCTCGATATGTAGAATTTAAATCATGTTCCTCTCTGACAATGCAGAGACGATGCGCTCTCCATTGGCCACGAGCAAGACCGGTAACCCACAAGAACCTGCAGAGAGAGAGAGGGACCGTAAAAACCATAATTGAAACAGGGAATTACAAGAGTTCTTGTGGCAATGATGATGTGAATGCTACCGTCACAGCAGCATCTCTTCTTATTAAGGTTGCGTCTCTTGTTTAACAAGGAGCTGCAGAACGGAGTATCATAAAACCAATGGAGGGGAAATAGACAGGATATGGTAATATCGTCATGAAATCACCCATTGCAGTATTTTCTGTTTTCAACATTGATCTTCCTGCAAAGTGATCAATTCAGAGTAGCTACAGAGCAAAATAGTTGAATATTTGTCCTTGTCCATATTAGCACACTTATATAATCCTGCTGTTGTTGATGATGCTGTAGATTGCCTTAGTGTTCTAAAATCATTGCAGGCCATTAAGTAATTTTCTTTATGATTTCCTTTTTAGTTGTGAACCAGAAGTATCGTAGAGTATATCGGTCACAGTCAAGTAGATTGTACCGGTTACGATCAGGTTAGCTCACTAAAAGATAAAACGTTCCTAGCATGTAGTTAGTTACTTGCATACACGAATGTGTCGTACCACTCAACCAAAAACAACGCATTGATCCGCTACTGATGTTCCTTTCAAATGCCTAGCATGTGCCGAAGGATGCATCTTCCTGGCAAGTTCTTCATCTGCTTTACTAACACTAGTTAGTAATTTCTCTACACTTTTCCATATTTGGTTTATTCGTGATTATTTTAAAAAAAGAATGTAAATGAGTAATCAACATTTCTTGGGTAAAGGTACCCTGGGGTTCCTATGGTTATTATTTTTATTTTAATTGATCCAATTTTTCGATTTCTGTTCGATTTGGTCCCATGCGTTATTGTTGTTATCCTTTCGGAGTTCCTATCGTCTAAATTGATGTTAATAGACTTTTTTTACCGTCAAGTACAATTATTTTATTACTATTTTTGACATCGTCTCAGTTTTATTATTTAATTAATTATAAAATTTAGAAAAAAATATAATTAATTATAAAATTCAGGAAAAAATATAATTAATTTAAAAAATTCAGAAAATAATTCAAATTTTTTATTAAAAATTCAGAAAATAAATATAATTAATTAAATAAATTCAGAAAAATAATATTATTAATTAAATAAACTTAGAAAAATAATGTAATTAATTTATAAAAAATAATGTAATTAATTTAAAAATTCAGAAAATTAATAAAATTAAGTTTTAATTTTATCTCTTATTTCCTTTATTTTCACTTCTCCTCTTTTCAAAAATATCTCAAAAATAGTTTTATTAATTATTTCAAAAAATAACATAAATTAAGATTTCTTTTTACAGCATAAGAGAGATGATGAAGAGAGGGCGAGGGTGTTGGGTTTGGTTGGCGATCTGGGCAGTGAAGCGTGGCAGGCGAGATGAGTGCCCATGTAAAGGTAACTCATTTTTTTGTGTATGGACATGAAATAAAATTAATTACACTGTTTACATTATTTACATTTGACTAGGGAAAGAAAGAAAGAAAAAAAAAGAAGAAAAAAAAGAAAGAAAGAAATAGAAAGAAGAAAAGAAAAAAGGAGGAGAAGTGAAAATAAATGAAATAAGAGATAATAAAAGAAAAAAAGAAATAATTATATTATTTTTCTGAATTTTTAAATTAATTACATTATTTTTCTGAATTTTTTAATTAATTATATTTTTTACTGAAATTTTAAATTAATTACATTGCTTTTTATAAATTAATTATATTTTTTTTCTAAATTTTTTAATTAATTATATTTTTTCTGAATTTTTAAATTAATTATATTTTTTTCTGAATTTTTTAATTAATTAAATATTAAAACTGACACGATGTCAGAAATAATAATAAAATAATGATAGTTAACGGTAAAAAGTGTCTATTACCGTTAATTTAGACGATAGGGACCCCGGAAGGATAATGACAATAACACATGAGATCAAATCGAACAGAAATCAAAAAATGTGATCAACTAAAATAAAAATAATAATTACAGGGACCAGAGTGTTTTTTCCCAACATTTCTTATCTAAAAAGTCTTGTTTTTTAGCTTTGAATACAAAGTCATAATAAAAATTGTAAAAGAGTTTTGCTTCCTTTCGAGGTCCTCTCTAATCGAGTTCAGAATAGTCGGTTAGATATGATGCTCTCGACTAAAAAACAAATCTAACGGTTGCTTCCTCATCGACTATTCTATCTTCTGTTACATTCTAGTGAACAGAGAGATGGATGTTCCTTCTCTACTCCCCGTGAGAATCGCCATATACAGTCTCCTCATGGCCAAGTTCATTCTTACATCTCCAGCCCAGCTCATCAGGGCCCACCAACTCGGTCCCACACACGTGGAACCCATCACACATCGCGCGTGCACCTCACACGCCATAACCAACCCGCCAAAACAACAAATATATAAAACCCAAGCTGTCAAAGCCAGAAATTTCTTCGTGAAGTCAACAAAAATGGAAGCTGAAGCGACTACCGTCCACGAGCTCCGATCTAACTTCCTTCAAGTCCTACGAAGCCGACGCTCCGGCGAAGGTTAGACCCAACCAAACCCATTTCTCCATCATGACTAATCATCTATTTTTGTCTCCCCGTTTCATTGTTTGAAATTTGTCTTCTCAGTGGAGCTAACGGTGGAGGATGCCAAGCCAGTGGCGGATCCGCTGTTTCAGGAGAATCCGAAGCCGACGTTTAGCGAGGCAATGGAATCTTGTCCAAGGAAAGAGATGAGTAATTTCAAAGAGTTGTTGAAAGAGGAGAATCTTTACCTAATTACGGAGGCAGGTGAGCAAGGGCGGTTACCGGTTCTGATTTTGAGCTTGAAAGGAGTTGGCGAAGAGAGAAAGCCTGCTGTTGTTTTCTTGCATAGCACAAACAAGTGCAAAGAGTGGGTTCGGCCTTTGCTTGAGGTAACTACTAACCAAGTATCTTGGATAGTTAAATGGATGATGAAAGTTTCTTCTTAGTATAACTTTTATGTGTGGTTAACTAATTGCAAATGCTGAATTGTTTTTGGTATTGTTGTTTAAATTTAAGGGATATGCTTCACGAGGATATGTAGCGATTGCTATTGATTCTAGATACCATGGTGAACGTGCAAGCAATCTGACAACTTATAGAGATGTGAGTATCTTTTGGCTTACGATTCATTGCTCTGACCAAATTGGTATGGTAGAAGCAATTTCAGATGTTAGGAATAGGAGCGGAGCATATTAGGATATACTAGTTTTCTGAGTAATTGCTTTTGAATGTGAGGATTTTTACGTGCTGTTTTCTGTTTGTGTTACTTGGATCCAGGCTCTTGTATCAGCTTGGAAGAATGGAGACACAATGCCCTTCATATTTGACACGGTAATTTTATGCCTATTGAGGTTTGATCTTCTACATTCAAAATATAGGAGAGTTGATGAGTTTAGATTTTGACAATTCGGTTCCTGCAGCTGAGTTTTCTGTTTTGTTGAGGCTATGAAGGGATGAATAAGTTTGATGTTTGAGTCTGTTAGTTCTCAGTCTACATGGATTCTTGAGCGGATTACTTAATGTTTGGGTACTGCAGACATGGGACTTGGTAAAACTTGCTGATTACCTTACACAAAGAGAGGATATAGACCCTACAAGGATAGGGATTACAGGGGAGTCACTGGGAGGTTAGTTGAGACTCGAGTAAAGTTTTAAGATTAGTTCAAGGTTATACTTTGCTGTCTTGTGCATAACTTGTATGATCATTATGCATTGCAGGGATGCATGCATGGTTTGCTGCTTTTGTTGAACCTCGGTATGCAGTGGTTGCCCCTATCATTGGTGTGCAGGTGTGTCTAGTAAAATGCTAAAACATGGCGATGACCTAGCCAATACTTACTGAGCTGCTAGCTAAATTCTGTCCAATGAAATTGCAGGGATTTCGTTGGGCCATAGACAATGAAAAGTGGCAAGGTCGAGTTGACAGTATAAAACTTGTATTTCAAGGTGAAGTACTGATTCCCATACTAGTTGTTTCGTTGAGCTCAGAGCTTCTTACTGCTGTGCCACACCTGTTACAACATTATGTTTCGTTTTGGAATATATATGGCTGTTCCTACTTTGATTGAAATAAGTTTGTCGTTTCAGAAGCACAACAAGATTTAGGCAAGAGTGCAATTGACAAGGAGGTGGTGGAGAAGGTCAGTCATTTTTTTAACTTTAGGCCTCTGTCCATGTCTTCCTAACTACATAAACTGCTTAGAACTAGCATGTTGAAGCAAGTGATAACTAGATCCAAACTTCCCGCAGCTACTTTCCATTTTTCTATATTGTGCAACTCAGGTTGGATTTTTTACTTACTGTTTAACCTCTTTTTTTACCAGGTCTGGGACAGGATTGCTCCTGGTTTGGCCTCTAGCTTTGATTCCCCATTCACGATACCAGCAATTGCACCACGTCCCCTACTGATTTTGAATGGTATGGTGTTTCCTTCAGTCTTAGATCTAACTTGCAGTCTCCAACTGAGTAGATTTTCTCAAGTTATAGAGAGATGAAAGCACACAATTTCCTTAAACGCAATGTTCATGGGTGATATGGATACTCATATGTCAACTTTGCTTACTGTTTATTATTAAAACATCAAAATGACTTGCTGTTTCTGTGACAACGTTAGAACACTGCCAAAATCTTAGAGTAGAGGCCTTTTTCCTTCTGTCCAACTTGCTATTATGACTTATTTTCAAAATAATTATTCAATACTTTGTTTGAAATTTATAGGTGCAGAAGATCCTCGATGCCCACTTGGAGGTTTGGAAGTTCCCAAAGCAGCTGCACTCAAATCGTACGGAGCTAGCACAGACAAGTTTAAGGTATGAATTTGCATCATGATTGAACTCTTTACGAGATTCCATAAATCCATAGTCCTGCTGTGGTTAGCGTACGGCTTGTAGCCTGTTATAGATGTCTCAGATCTCTTTACCTTTTTCATTCTAACCCAACAGCATCTTCATTTTCCTTGAAGTTATTTGGATACACTTTATCGTTAATAGAAATGTTCCTTTTGTGACGTTCTTTCATCATTTGCAGCTGGTCGCTGAACCTGGAATCGGGCATAAAATGACGCCGTTGATGGTGAGAGAAGCAAGTGATTGGTTCGATAAGTTTTTAAAGCATTAATAATGCTCCGTTTATCATGACTGAATCGTCCAAAAAACTTGTGCGCCACTCAAATGTGCAAAAAAATTAAGGGGCTCGCACGCATTATTTCTTGAAGAGATGCAAGAATTCTTCAGATTTCTATGAATTATCGAATTTTCTTTCTGCAATTTAACATTTAAGCATTCGGGATGGGAAATGATATGGAGTTGAGTTCAGAGATGAAACAATTCAAAACATTTAAGTCGATAGCGTCAAAGGTTTTCATGTTATTGGTCACCATACAGAATACAAACCCAACAAATTTAAAACCAACTAAAAATCATCCCTTCTTCGGCATGGCTGCAAGCCTAGTATACATCTTTGCCATGGATTGAAAACCTCTAATGTCACCAGAACGTAGAAGATTGCCTGCACCAGTGTAATAGTTGATTAGGAATGAATGTCACCAAGTAGATGGAACCCTAGATGCTAAAGAAAAGGTTCTACGCTAAACACACGGTAATCTGTTTATGGAATACTAGGAAAAAGAAAAGGAAAAAACCTATCGATGTCTGACCTTGTAGCTCTTTCCTTTAGATTTGTTCTTAAACGGACATTGTGGCTTCAATCACATAACCATGAAGCATCATACACACAACATACAAGCCAAAACTATGCAGCATTGACAAGTCATTAAATTAAGTGTTCATCACTCCAATTCCTTTACTTTCCACTCTATAAACTATCCTGTTGTAACTCAGACTAACTAGCTCAAGAGGCAGCAATACTAACACCAACAGCAACAAGGACACAACACAACAAGGGAAAACCCAAAGGCAGACAGGAAAAAGAGGCAGTCAACATTTTAACAAAGCTTCAGTACACAATTCAATTCAATATGCTTCTTATTTCTCTATTGATGGAAATTTCGTACTAGGATTCTCGATTTAAGGACAAAGAGATTTCCTTTATCCATCTTCACCTTTCCTCGAAGTAGAATGAGAATGTTAAAACCTAAATGTACTAAACCTTGATCTACTGACCTGAATCACAGTTTAGAGGGCTATCTGGTTCTGGGTGAGCCATCAAAGCAATTATTGCCCTACAAACAGACTGAAGCGTCCAAGCTGGACTCCATGCATTCTTCAAGATATCAAGGCATATCTCTCCCGTCTGCAACATAAAAATATCCATAAACAACATTCAATACTCAACCAACTAGCTATGCTACATCATATTCAAAAAGATTTTAACAGCAGTACACAATCTATCTGACACAGCAATAAGTGGATGCTCAAATTTGGAACCCCTTGTTGACAGATAAGGGCTCAAGCACTGTTAATCATCTCCATCTTCGTTTAACTAAATTGCTAAGTAGGATCTCTTATTGGGTATAATTCTGGTAAAGTTAGACACAATATTACCACTCTACTCAGATCATCGTACATCAAAATATCTGATCATGAAATAAATCAATAGTTCTCCATAAAGAAGAACCAACCGCACTCACCACATTCACACACAAGACCCATAATGAAAATTCACACCATGGCTCAAGCCTCAAAGACACCAAATTGTATACCTTAAAGTGCACATTGGGATGGAATATTTTCGTCAAGAACCGGACTTGCGGAGGCTGTAAAGGATACTGCTCGGGAACCGAAAACACCAACTGGAAAACTCCACCCTCATACGGCGTCTCCGATGGTCCCTGCATCCACCCATAACCCAAAAACACCAAACAAAGTGAATATCAACCAATCCCCTAAGAAAACCCACAAATTTTCCATCCCAATTACATAAACCCTACAACTCCTACCTTAATAAGAGCAGTCCATTTAAATATATTGGAATCATCACAAACCAACTGGATATCCGGATCCGCCGTCTTCTCCCTCTGCACCTCCTTGTATTCCTTGAACAACCTCGCGCGTGACGTCTACAATACCAATATCAAACAAGTTAGAAACAGAAACAGATCTCGCACGTAGAAATTAACACGGAATTTCAAATGCTAACCATGACAGAGGTAAATCAGATGGTGATCCTGTAACTGCAAGATTGGAGGACGATGTGTTAGAGCAGTACCAGGAAGTGCTTATCGTAGACATAATTGTAGTTTATAGAGTTAGGAAGGATCTCTCTTCTCACCTGGTTGAGGTTAGCTGGACAAAACAAAAGGAGGAACGAACCTGTTGATAGATTAATGAAAAATTTGGCACCTGTACTCGAATTGAATGACTGATTTGGCACCTCTTTTTGTTTTCGTTCTTAAATGGTACCTGTACTCAACATGAATGTCATATTTGGTACCTGCCTCTAACACCGTCAACGAAGAGCCGTTAACTCGCCTACGTGGCATGCCACATCTAACGACACGTCAGAGATTGCTGACGTGGCATGCCAAGTCATCCAAATTCAAAAAATCAAAAAAAATGTAAAAAATTCTATAAAAAATAAAAATAAAAATCTAAAAAAATGTAAAAATTCCAAATAAATATTTAATTAATCTAAAAATCCAAAAAAATGTTAAAATTCCAAACAAATTGTAAAAAATATAAAAATTTTGAAAAAATTCCCAAAAAAATGTAAAAATTCTATAAAGAATTTGAATTAACCTAAAAATAAAGAAAAAATGTAAAAATTCCAAACAAATATTTAATTAATCTAAAAATTCAAAAAAATGTTAAAACTCCAAAAAAATGTAAAGATTCTAAAAAAAATGTAAAAAATCCAAAAAAAATGTAAAAATTCTATAAAAATCCAAAAAATGTAAAAATTCTAAATAAATATTTAATTAATCTAAAAATCCAAAAAAAAAAAATCAATCCAATTTTTTTGAATTTTTTACAATTTTTTTGAATTTTTAACATTTTTTTGGATTTTTAGATTAATTAAATATTTATTTGGAATTTTTACATTTTTCTGGATTTTAATTTTAATTTTTTATATAATTTTTACATTTTTTTTGAGTTTTAACATTTTTTTGAATTTTTAGATTAATTAAATATTGTTTGGAATTTTTACATTTTTTCTTTATTTTTAGGTTAATTCAATTTTTTTATAGAATTTTTACATTTTTTTGGGAATTTTTTCAAAATTTTTTGGATTTTTTTTATTTTTTTAGAATTTTAACATTTTTTTGGATTTTTAGATTAATTAAATATTTATTTGGAATTTTTGCATTTTTCTGGATTTTAATTTTAATTTTTTATAGAATTTTTAATTTTTTACATTTTTTTGGATTTTTTGAATTTGGATGACGTGGCATGCCACGTCAGCCATCTCTGACGTGTCGTATGATGTGGCATGCCACGTAGGCGAGTTAACGGCTCTTCGTTGACGGTGTTAGAGGCAGGTACCAAATGTGACATTCATGTTGAGTACAGGTACCACTTAAGAGCGAAAACAAGAAGAAGTGTCAAATCAATCATTCAATTCGAGTACAGGTGCCAAATTTTTCATTAACCCATTACTGATACAAGTTTCAACTTTCGACTTTCAAGTTTTATTTCAAGAACTCACTCAATACGGTGCGGTTTAAGAGCTCTTGTTGCGTGTTTCGCGACTTAGCATCGCTAAGTTGACCAATTGGCTTTCTCAATCGTCTACTGGTTTATCAGCGGATGAGAAGGGGTGTAAAAAAGTCCTGAGACCCGAAAACTCGGTCCCGGTCTCGGGTTTTTTTGGGCAATCGGGACTCAAATTTTGGTCCCATTTTATTCCAATACCAGTTCCAACCTGAATTATCTCGGGACCGGATTAAAAATAGTCCCGGTCCATTTTCCCTCAATTCCTCACAGTCACTCCACCAAAAATATTTATGCTGATCATTTTTGTGCCTTTCATTCCATTATTTATGCTGTTCATTTCATTCATCTTGTGCACTACTTGTAATAATTTTTTAGTCAGAGGATATGCTATTAAAATATTTTGCAGATTTTTTTTTTATTTTGAAAAAAAAAACTCGAGACCATTTTTTTTTGAGTCTGGTCCCGGTCTCGGAAATATTTGACGGGTTGAGACCGATACCGGTCCCGACCCGAATTGACATCCCTAAATGAGATGAGCTCGCACGTAAATATAACTATTATTATATGTGAAATAGTCACTCTACAAATACCAAAAAACTTAAATCATATAAAAACTAATTAATCTAAATTGTACTCCGTAAAGATAAATAATTAAATAATATTATAACAAAAAAAATTGAGAAACATAACAAATAATATAAAATTAATATGTATTGATTTGAAATAATTAATAAATATTTATTTGTTTGTTTTTAGATTCAATAGTTTAGTAAAGCAATAAAAAAATTAAGATTCATTTGTTATTATTATTTTTTTAAAATGGTTGCAATTTTATTCGCAACCGATAGAATGTGTTCTTCCAAAAATCATTTAAAACCTATGATTTATTACTCTTAAATTATTATCATCCGACAATAAACCTTTTAATAATTTTTTGTTGGATTCAATTCTACAAAATATTTTTTTTTGTTGCAAAAAGGCTTAAATTTTCTATCGAAAATCTTAACGGAGTTTTTTTGACCATTTTTTTTATTTCTCTTTACAACGAGAAAATAATTAAAAGATTTAGTTGAGAAAATACCTATTTTATTTCCATACTTGCATCGCATGTAAGGCGGTAAGCCATTAATATTTTTGTTTTAGTTTCCTGGGCGGGAAATTAAAGCAAATGTGGGTGCGTTTTCCCGGCCAAATCTTTCTTTTCATTACAAAAATAAAATGAAACCCTAAAAAATAAAATCTACCCACATTTGCTTTGTCTGAACAGCCGCAACACCCCCTCTGTTTCATTTCTATATCCATCGTTTTGTTTTATCTTTTGAGGAGCGGGAGAAATTGTTGGAATTCTATGAAAGCGAGACAATCTGTCTTCTTCAATTTACAGGGAGCGCCGCCTGTCATTGAAGACACTCGTCCATCCCTCTTCACGAACTCGCACAATCAATGTGTGTGTGATCCACCCATTTACTGAGTCACTCCAACACCCATCATCTTCATCGCTGAAACAACACCGGACTGGACCACCACGATCGCCGGCCAGCCACTTGCGCCGAATCGCAACTATTTTGGCAAGAATTCTATCTTTTGTTAATTGTAGTATTGAATTCGATTGGATTTCAGTCTAAATGAACTGAACTCTTCCCAGATTTTGATACCAAACAGCCTCTTATTGTTTTGTGAACAATCAATTAATTTGCAATTTTCTTTTTTAATTTGCTCAGATGTTTCCTAGTGTTGTTAGGTTAATTAATTTTGTTAATTTGCACAGATGTTTCATGTTAATTTATGTTTCCTACTTGTCTTTCAAACCAAGGAACTAACAGGAAACCCTAGGCACATTTTTTCACAATCCTTTTATATCTTTTGGGGCTGATAAACTATTCGTATGCTGCTGATCTCATGTGGATATTAAACAAGTCGCTCTGCTGTTTTTCATGTTCATCATCTTCTTGGGATGCCTTCTTATAAGAACGTATGATCTTCAAAACTTGTTTCCTTGCCCTAATAAGTTATTTATTGTCTATTGCAGTAATGTTAGAGAGCTGATAACGAGATTTGTCTGAAAAAAAGAGGAAATCTTGTCTGTGGAAACAATCAGTGATCCTCGACTGTCTGCATTCAGTTGCCGTTCTAACTTCCATTGATTTGTAACTTTTGTAAGGTAAAATTTTGAACCACATGGTTTGCTGCGTTTTTTTGGACTTACCATACCCATGCATACACCCTCACGTTATTTAGATTGCTGCTGATACTTAAGATGCCTTTAATATTCAGAGAATCTTAAAAGACTGTAGATGCTTGTCACGAGATAAAAGTTCTCATCGTGAAGATTCCATTATGTGGGGTGGTAAATTAAGTTAATTACAGGACACTAAATTTAACACATGTTTACTTTGTTTCCTTTTTCTCTTTCTTCTCCTGGCAAAGCATTAAATTTCCTTAGTAATGTAGACTGCTTTGTTTTTTCATGTACATTCCTCAGTAATTCATAAGAATTGATTTTGACGACCTGAGCAATTTCCCTTTCGGGTGAATTTTTGTAGTTCTTGGTGTGGATTCATGCAAGACTGTTTTACTTATTTATTGTGTTTTATTTCCTTCTTAAGAACTGTTTACTTATTTGATCTCATTTATTATAGTTTTACGTGGCTATTGCGTGCTAGTTTGTTTTCTAATATGATTTTACCATAAATGAAAAAAAATCAAATACCAAACTTAACATATTAATGTTTCTGCAATTGAGATGCTCGTGTGGATATCGGTGGATTAATATTTCCCTAAACTGATTTCTTCTACACGGCAAATGTTGTCTGCCTGAACTTATGACGTGCATGGGGTGTGGGTGCTATGTGTGTGTCCTAATAAACTTTGTTATGTGGCTTTCTAGGTGAGCTTGTGTTCTCTTTCTTTTGCCTATTGTATGATGGGTACCTTTTGAAAGTCATAACGTTACTTTAGTCCGGGCTTTCAAGGTAATATACAGACAAAATGTTGAGGTTCTTCTTTGTTAGAACTGTTTTTCGCTATTTGAATGCGCAACAATTATGCATCTGTTAAGTTGTTCTAAAACACATATAATCAATAGATTGTGGTTCTCATATAGCCTACACTAAGAGTCATTATCCGGCATTACCTTTTATCACTTTTGTACATCTTTAATATCTTGTGATTTTAAACGTCTTCGCACTTGGGATCTTCTATTTATGTATACCTCAAGTTAGACTATAGTTTCACTCTTTACATATTGTTTTTAGTCTGTTGACATTTTCTATCTTCTTTTTTACATCTTTCTGTCACATCATGACATTCCTCTCGTGACTTATTTAATTTCATAAAAAAAAAATCTTGCTAACTGGCTATTTTATGTGTTGTAGACATGGGGAAAAGTACCAGAGTGCGACCAAAAGCTCCTAAATCTGATGAAAATAAAGTAGATACCAATAACGGAGAAGCTGCTAAAGATCCAAAGAGACATCGGGCTGAGAAAGATGAAAATGCATCTGTTTGTCGTAAGATGCCAAAGCGAGCAGCTGCCTGCTCAGATTTTAAGGAGAGGTCCACTCACTTGTCAGAGAAATCTTCACTTGTTGAAACTAAAAAGGAAGTGATAGTGGAAGATGAGTCTGTCGCATTAGCTTTGACTTCTGGACAAGATGATTCTCGGCCAAATAGAAGATTGAAGGATTTTACCTTCCATGATGTTGATGGATCTCCCCAACCAGTTGAAATGTTAGAAATCAATGACCTGTATATTTCAGGTGTAATCCTGCCCCTCGATGACAATGATCAGAATGTTAAGGAAAGGGCAGTCAGGTGTGATGGGTTTGGAAGGATCGAATCATGGGACATTTCAGGGTATGAGGAAGGGTCACCAGTCATTTGGGTTTCCACAGAGTCTGCAGATTATGAGTGCTTGAAACCCTCTAGTAAGTACAGAAAGGTGTACAATTTTTTCTTTGATAAGGCATCTGCTTGTGTGGAAGTGTACAAAAAACTGTCCAGGACCCATGGTGGTAACCCCAATTTAAGTCTTGAGGAGTTGGTTGCTGGGGTTGTTCGTTCAATGAGTGGAAGTAAGAACTTCTCTCGGGGAACTTCCATTAAGGACTTCCTATTTTCACAGGGTGATCTCATCTATGACCAACTTATTGGTTTAGATGTTACGTCAAAGAAAAATGATCAGGTTTTTACGGATTTGCCTGTGCTTGTAGCCCTTAGGGATGAGAAGAAGCAAGAGGGTTTTGTGCCTCCAGAAGCCACTGCATCTGGCAGGGTGTCCAATGGAAGTCTAAAAATTGGTGGAGAGACAGCCACTAACTCCACTTTATCCACTCAGGCTGTGGAAGATGAGGACATGAAATTGGCCAGGTTGCTACAGGAAGAAGAGAACTGGGTATCATTGAAACAAAAAGACCGTCGAATCTCGCCACCTTTGTCAAGATTTTATATCAAAATCAATGAGGATGAAATTGCAAATGATTATCCTCTTCCTTCATTTTACAAGACCTCTGTTGAAGAAACTGATGAGTTTATTGTCATAGATGATGATGGAAGTGGTGAACTTCCTGAGAATGTTCTTCACGATTGGACACTTTACAACTCTGATGCTCGGTTGATTTCTTTGGAACTCCTTCCCATGAAGCCTTGTGCTGATATTGATGTGACAATTTTTGGGTCAGGGGCGATGTCTGATGGAAGTGGTTTCTGCATGGATGCGGACTCTTGCCTGTCATCTTCAGGGTCGCAGATAGAGAGTGGTCTGCCTATATATTTAAGTGCAATTAAAGAATGGAAGATCGAGTTTGGAGGTTCCCTGATTTACATATCCATCCGAACAGATATGTCCTGGTACTTTTCCTATATACCATTCAGGCTTGTAGGGTAATATGTGATGGATTTCCTTTGTTTAATCTAATAGTATTATCCTTCCTGTTTCCAGTATAGTCTTCAATTTAGGTTGCCTGGGGTTCCTATACTCTGAAAATATAAGGAATATATCTTAAATTGGTAATTGATATTTGCTTGCATGAGCTGTGATGCCTTTCTGAATGTTTCATTGTAAAGTCTAATTATGGCATGAAATGTTTGTAAAATTCTGAAAATTGTTGTGTTACTTATTTTGTTTGTTCTTAAATTAGTAAAGCTCCGAATATAAAATAAATGTTCACTGTATCCTTCTGCTTTTCCAGGTACAGACTTGGAAAGCCATCAAAACAGTATACTCCGTGGTATGAACCAGTTCTTAAAACTGCAAAGCTTGGTATTAGCATTATAACATTGTTGACTGAGCAGACCCGGGTCTCGCGACTTGCTTTTGCGGAAGTTATCAAAAGAGTGTCTGAATTTGGGAGGGAACACCCTTCTTTTATTTCCTCCAACTTGGCAGTGGTGGAACGATTTGTGGTGGTTCATGGACAAATAATACTCCAACAGTTTGCCGAGTACCCGGACAAAAATATTGGGAAGTGTGCTTTTGTCACTGGACTCCAGAATAAAATGGAGCAAAGACATCATACTAAGTTACAGGTAAATAAAAAAAGGGTACTGATGGATAAGGGGATGAATTTGAATCCAAGAGAAGCAGTGGCATACTCATCATCAACAAGGAATGCAATGCCAGCTACAACAACAAGGCTTATAAATAGAATTTGGGGAGAGTATTACTCAAATTACTTACCTGAAGAACAACAGGTAGTGGAAAGTCTTGATGTGAAAGAGGATGAAGTTGAGGAGGAGCAGGAAGAGAATGGAGAGGAAGATGTTGAAGAAGGTGAAGACCAGAAAATGGAAGTGGATGAGAGAACTATGAGGTCACAATCAGATGAAAAACCACCAGAGTCTCCGTGTTCTTATAAGGATACGAGATGGAAAGGGGAGTCATTGGGTAAGTCTAACAGTGGTGTGGTTCTTTATAAACAGGCTACTGTTCATGGAGACTCTGTTTCTGTTGGTGATTTTGTCCTCCTGGCAAGGTCAGACCCTGATCAACTTCCATGTATCTATCTCGTTGAATACATGTTTGAAAACTCTGATGCAAGAAAGATGGCTCATGGACAACTAGTCTTACGGGGATTTCAGACTGTTCTTGGCAATGCTGGAAATGAGAGGGAGCTATTCCTGACAAATGATTGCTGGGATTTTGAATTGGATGATATCAAACATACTATAGCTGTTGAAATCCGGTCAGTTCCCTGGGGTTATCAGCATCGAAGGGCAAATATCCAGAAAGACAAGATTGACCGGGAGAGAGCTGCTGATAGAAAAAGTAAAGGATTGTCTACAGAATATTACTGCAAAAGCTTGTATTGGCCTGAGAGAGGGGCTTTCTTTAGTCTTCCAAAAGATATGATGGGCCTTGGAAGTGGACTTTGTCGTTCTTGTAGAACAAAGGAAATACAAAAGGAGAAAGAGGGCTTCACATTAAACTTGCCCAGTGGTGGCTTTACATTCGAAGGAACTGACTATTATATTCATGATTTTGTTTATGTAGCTCCCAGTCATTTTGCAGTGGATACAAAAGAAAATGGTACTTTTAAGTCTGGGAGAAATGTCGGGTTGAGACCGTTTGCCATTGGGCAATTGCTGGATATTGAAGTGGGTAAAACTTCAAAACAAGCTTGCCCTGAATTTTCCATGGTAAAAATCAGGAAAATTTTCAGACCGGAAGATATATCAACAGATAAAGCATATTGCTCTGACATTCGAGAGGTAAGTGGTATAATAATTAAAACCTGGGAAGACATGCTTGTAAATTATCAATACTTTTTCAGTTGGTATGCATCCCGTGTTTGGTTAAGACTAAGATTCCGTCAGGACACATAGTTTAGTAATTTTTTGAACCTGTGACCATCATGGGTACATTATTCCACAGTATGCAATTAGACTGTGTCTGAAATCATGTTGATGCAACTTCTGGCATAGACATTGTTCTTTACTGTGCTTAATGTTATTGCTACAGAATATTATTTTGACTCACGAGAATCCACTCTGTAATTAACAGGTTTATTACAGTGAACAAACTTTGACAATACCAATTCTGGCAATAGAAGGCAAATGTGAAGTTAAGAAAAAGCATGACCTTCCGTTATTGGATAGCCCATCTATTGTTGACCATGTCTTCTTCTGCGAACATATGTATGACCCTGACAAGGGTACTATCAAGCAGGTATTTCTGATCTTGTCATATGATGTGATCTATATCACTACTTTCTTAATTCAAATACTTGTTGCTTCTATAATCTATGTTTGTCTGGCTCCTATAGCTTGACAGGTTCTTTTATTTCTTTGAGAAAAATTTCCTAGGTAATTTAGTTTTGAGCCCTGCTATACTGTACATCTCGCAACAATCTTTTGTTTATAATACTAGCACATTATCTCTCATGTTTGATGATGAATGAAACTTTGACTTCGTGAGCTGTATTATCTCTGTCTAATAATGTTGCTTTTGGAAGCTAGGAACAAAACTGGAACTTGGTTAACACTCGAGAGTTTAAAAATAATGTTATTGTTGTTTTTCTCACTCTTGTTTTCATCTTGTACTTTTTTCTTAATGACTGAGGTTATCTTCTTATGGCCAGTTGCCAGCTCATATCAAGATTAGGTCGTCAAAAGGAAGGCTGGTAGGTGATGTGGCATACAGAAAGAAAAAGGGAAAGTGTAAAGAAGGAGAAGATGATTCTCTTGATCTTAGTGAAAAATTAGAATCAAAGTGTAAAAGTCAGCTGGCAACTCTAGATATCTTTGCTGGCTGTGGAGGCTTATCAGAAGGTTTAGAAAAAGCAGGTTAGTGCTTATAATTTACAGTATCCATGAACCAGTACACATGGCTTGAGTTTTTTATGCTGTGAATAATGGACCACATCTAATGGTTGTAGGTGCCTCATTAACAAAATGGGCGATTGAATATGAGGAGCCAGCTGGGGAAGCTTTTAAACTCAACAATCCAGAGGCATTAGTGTTTGTCAATAACTGCAATGTGATCTTAAGGTGCATGCCTCTTTTTTAGTGTTTCCACTGTCTTCTAACTGTTTGAAAATCTGTTCCACCATTAAAGTACTGACCAATTATTCTACATTGCTTTTGACAGTTTCCTGCTTACATTTCCTTGTCATCTTTTAATTCCCCACTTTCATTCTGTTTTGGGATGCTAGAATTGTTCTAAAAGATGGGGTTGATTCTCTTGTCATAACTGCTTAATGGTTTACCATACAGGGCCATCATGTCAGCCTGTGGAGACTCAGATGATTGTATTTCTACTTCAGAAGCTTCTAAGTTAGCTGAAAAGCTTGACGAGGAGCAGATAAATAGCCTGCCTCGACCTGGTCAAGTTGAATTCATCAATGGAGGGCCTCCTTGTCAGGTATAATGCTTCTTTTGTTATTCCTCGTACTTCTCTCCCAAAGTCCTGTATTGCATCTACAAATACTACTATTTTTTCATTTCACTTGAACTACATCTACAGGGCTTCTCTGGAATGAATCGGTTTAATCAAGGCGCTTGGAGCAAGGTCCAATGTGAAATGATCTTAGCCTTTTTGTCTTTTGCTGATTACTTCCGCCCAAAGTTTTTTCTTCTGGAAAATGTACGGAACTTTGTATCATTTAACAAGGGGCAAACATTTCGGCTAACTCTGGCTTCACTACTAGAGATAGGTTATCAGGTATGTACAAGATTTCTCCTTTATTCAAGACTTCCTCATTTTCTGAATGCTTAAATGTTCATTCCTTCACGCCTACTTTGTGCATCCAAGTCTGACATTAACCACTGCAGGTTAGGTTTGGAATACTAGAAGCTGGAGCCTTTGGTGTTTCTCAATCTAGAAAGCGCGCATTCATATGGGCTGCTTCTCCAGAGGAAACGCTCCCTGAATGGCCTGAGCCAATGCATGTCTTTGCTAGTCCTGAGCTAAAGGTGACATTATCTGGAAACTCCCAATATGCTGCTGCCCGAAGTACTGCAAATGGAGCTCCCTTTCGAGCAATTACTGTCAGGGATACAATTGGGGACCTCCCAGCTGTAGAGAATGGGGCCTCTGTGACAACTATGGATGTACGATTTTCTTCTTCATCTATCATAAAGTTGGTTTTTGTTCAGCATGTCTGCTTGTAGCTCACTTCTTTCACCTTTGTTTTCCAGTTCAAAAATGAACCCGTGTCATGGTTCCAGAAGGTTATTCGGAAAGACACGGCAGTCTTAACTGATCATATTTCAAAAGAAATGAATGAGCTCAATCTGATTCGATGTAAAAGAATTCCAAAGCGCCCAGGTTCTGATTGGCGTGACCTCCCAGATGAGAAGGTAGATGTCGATCTAAAACTAATTTGTTTGATAACTTCTCTACGAAAGGAAGATTCTTTCCATGGAGAGTTAGCTGGACCAAAAAACTAGTTCCACATTTCATCTTATTTTCTAAATTGCTCCTGCAGGTTCGATTGTCTACAGGACAAATGGTTGATTTAGTACCCTGGTGTCTTCCAAACACGGCGGACAGGCACAATCAATGGAAAGGACTGTTTGGAAGGTTGGACTGGGAAGGGAACTTCCCAACTTCTATAACAGACCCTCAACCAATGGGTAAGGTAGGGATGTGTTTCCATCCAGAGCAGGATAGGATACTGACAGTCCGGGAATGTGCTCGATCGCAAGTAAGTTTCGTTGGTTCCTCCCAATAACAAACTTTCATGTGTTTGATTGTCAATGGGGTTTCGTAAAGTGACAAAATGGTGTTCTTTGCTTTGCACCTGCAGGGTTTTCGAGATAGCTACAAGTTTTCAGGTAACATCCAGCACAAGCACCGGCAGATTGGAAATGCTGTCCCTCCTCCTTTGGCATATGCACTTGGAAGGAAACTCAAAGAAGCTATAGAAGAAAAAAGTTCCAAATGAGGTTATACTTTTCTCATGCATGGAACGTGACGCGGAACAGATGGCTCGGGACTTTACGCAAGTTTTTTCCTAGTTTCGCTGTGTCAGAATGACGTTTGATTAGGTTTTTGTCCCCCAAATGTATTTATTATGTAAATCAAGCATGCTTTATATGATTTACATGTTTCAGACAACAGATTCCTAGGGCATGCCTAGTATTAAAGACTACAGGCAAATACTAATTGTGATTATGGTAAGTAGAAGACATACTTGCCTGTTTCTATTTTTCAAAATCTGTTAAATTCTTGAAAAATTATCATTAAAAACATTTTTTTTTTTTATATTAATGTTTATCTATATATACATAAAAAATCTCCCTATCAAGTTGTTACAAAGGGATTGGCATGAATGCCCCATGAAAACCATAGGGTACCCTACAGGGTAGTGTAATCTTGGCCACCGGCTCACTGCAGAACTTCTTAGTGTCAATTATATAAACCTGTAAATGCAAACAGTGAAATTAAACACAAACTAATAATAATTAAAGAAAATATTTTAAAAATTAAAGAAAGATTAGTAATTTACTTGAGAAATGTTAGTATCTTCATTATGAACAAAAGTAATGATCCAACCATCATCCTCTTCTTCACCTCCTTCTTTAGGGACAAATGCAGCTCCAGTGCAGAATGTGTTCTTCTCCAATTTATGGTATTCCACCTTTATCATCTCCTCTGCAGATCGCGGCACAATCCGGTTCACGTAATCGGATCCTTTAGTGTCTGCCTCTTCAAAGTATAGCTTGGCTAGACCTCCAAATTTCCCCATTGCTGGAAAAAAAATATATACAAATTAGATCAGAACTGTTATTTTCTAACAACGTTATGCAAACTGATCTGCAGGTAATAATCACCAGATTTAGAGCTGGCCTCAGGATCAACAACTTGGGTGTACCCATACTTGTTCTTTACACCAGTAAAATCTCCATTGATCATTGGAAAATCCATAGAGAAATCAGTTCCTGTCAGGAATCTTTCCTTAACCTGTCCTGTCTTCATATTCAATCTCCACTCGTAGCACCGCGTAAACAGCGATCCTGTAGGCTTAAGCCCTCGCGTAAACCACTCGACTTTATCCTCATCCAGTTCAGGTCCTGGTATGAATGAATCAAGAGCCCTATTCCCCTCACCACAACCTGTATCAGGAAAAAAAACCAGAAAACTATAATAACCCATTCCTGTTTAGTTAGTTCTGTTAACGAGTAAATTACCTCATCACCATCCTCAAAACAGTTAACAATGTGCAATGTGCAGTTTGGTTCCACATCAAACCACTGAATTGACTCTGCATCACCGTAACGAGGCATTATACCGATCCTCGCGTACTCTTCCTTGCTATACTTAATTAACCTTTGCATTCAACAACAGTTACAAAAGACATCTATAAGTTTTAATTCAAAAAGTACTATGTACTACCATTGTATGTTTAGAGAAATGTATAACTCACGGGCCGCCTCGAAGGATTCGGAATCTGTCTGTGGTTAGTGGAAAATCAGTGATCACGTTGTACCTGCAAAATGTAATCAAACCCATAATTAGAAATTATGCAGTTCATGCTTACGAACTAATAACAACCATGTCTGTAGTAGTTACCTCTCTGTGACCCCAACTTCATGGCAAAAAGTGCACCGTTTTAACTTCAAATCCGCTCAATGTACTAATCTCTTTCCATTAGCTTAATCATTGGAAAATTCAGTTAATAAGAAACTGGATTAGTACATAAAAAAGAGTTAAATTATGTTCATATTGGTAACACTTTTTACCAGAAATTACTCCTAGTTCCATGAAAGGCTCTACTGCATTCACCCCAATGATCACCATCTCCCCTGTCCCTGGAGCTCTCTGTTACACAAAAACAAGAACATTAGCATTTCATTTAAACATATAGCATGGTTCAGATTATAATCAATATGTGTGGCTCAAACAGGATTAAACCTTGGGATGGCTCGTAAAGGGTCTATCCCAAGCTCTGTTTGCATCCCAATCGCCTAAAGTTTCGAGCGTAGAGATGTCAATTTCTTGAGGAATGTAATTCTCAGCAATAGAGTAGGCCTTTCCAGCATGCTCAAAGACACTAGTGTTGCTAACTGACTCACTAGTTTTCCCAAATCGCGCCTGATCCGTTCAGATAAAAGTGAGCAATCAACATTAACAATGCACAATCTTTCGAAAACAAATAGTACAGCAGATTCATTAGGAAATGTATAAATTAGGATTATTGAGATGTTCACCATATTCAGTAAGGCCGCGGCTAGTACTGCAAGTGCATTGCCTTGAATTGCAGGCAAGAAAGATGGGTTGTTTCTTTCTTTTTTAATCTTCAATGTCTCAGTTTCAACATATCTGTTGTTGTACACCACAACCCAGCTTCCATCATCACTTGATTTCTCAAAATACAAAGCATGAAGCATCCCTTCCCCTTCTATCCACACATGATTAGTCCTTCCAAGAATGGATTTTGCAGATTTTAGCCCTCCAAAATAAGGATTTGGTCCTGGACCAAAACATTAACAATGCTCCAATATTAGTTTTTCTAGAACTCAAATCATAAAAAAGCCTCAATCTTTTGCATGCAAACACAACTGAAAATTACCATTTCTGATATAGACACCAACAGGAAAATCATGTGGGATTTCTCCTTCAATTTGGGTCACAAGAACAGCTTCCTTCAGTTCATCAACTGGAGCAAGATTACTCTGTTTGCTCATGAGAGAGAAAATAAACTATACATTATATATAATTAGCACATAAATAATATCATATCAATCTCAATTAATTAGTACTTAACATTACCTGACCAGGAAGCAATGGCTGGTCAGAAAACTCGAACATGGAATCAACCACAGCATCCAGCAAATTGACAGAATTAGTGTTCTTCTTGATATGGTAAATTACATTTATTTGGAAAGGAAGTTGCTGCAACAACTGATCTCCTGACACCAGCTGCAGCTAAGCATAGACAGAAATGTAAGCTAGTAAGTACCACACAACTACAAACTCCACAAAAGCTTAGCTACGAGATCAATGTAAGCTCGACTGCATTAAAGTTTTAAACTTTGGGATCGAATCATTGATTCGACCCAAAAATTTAAAACTTTAGTGCTTGCTTAATTAAGAATGTAAATTTTGAACTAGAAATGATTGTACCTTGAGAGTGGAAGCTAGAGAGGTTGTGAAATGATGGAAGTAATTGTGTGAGATTGGCTGCTTCTGCATACAGCAACTGAGTTTAAGCTTTGTGTGAGTTAAAGATGCCATTTTTCTTTCTTTTTTCTTTTAGTTTAAGACAGAAATTTGCCTAATTAGCCGTAATTAACGATCGAGTGTCCAAGTTAAGTAGATGTTATAAGGTTTTCATCTTTATTAATTAAAACCTACAGTCATGTTGTGGCCTATTAGTTTTGTTTGTGGCATCAGTGTTCCAATCAAGATGGGCAAGTTTTGTCTCATCTCATGGTGGTATCTTCTACCACTAAATTCCCTTTTGATGCTACAAGTATTTTTTTTTATTATTCAAATTGTATATTTTTAACTTAAGTTTCATATATAAGTCGTAGAAAAAAAAAATGATCGTTTGGCTTATAGGGAATCGAATTCAGATTTAAATATCACTTTTGCCTATAAAAAAAAGGAAATTATACTCGAGAGTCACCTTTTAGAGACCAAAGCATACGAATGATATTAATTTTATTATACATTATATGGTATTATTAGAGTATTACACATTATAAAATTTAAATAGAAAGACCAACAATTAATGGCTAAAAACGGTCAAAGGTTTATATTATTGTAAATTAATGGATTTGAACCAGAGACTTGGCTTGTGAAGTAAATCATCACAGCTACGGCCCAACTAATTGAAAGAGAATCGATAGATTCCTTCATCCTCCCCGAACGCAACATACAACTTTCTCTCTAAGTGTGCTTGTTCCCAAATTGTATAATTTTGTGAAATCCTAACTATTAATACAATAAAATAAAAAAGCTAAGAGACTAGAATTTAAGGTAAAAAAGCTTAGGAATGAAAGTTTGTAAGTCGTTAATTTGACACTTACCGCTCTCTACTAGCATGAAATTAAAGCATTAAATTTTGAAGAAAATATCTGATTTTTAAGAAATCAAACTTTTAAAACAATTCTTTAAATAACGTTTTTGGAGGAAGGCATATTTTCCTTGTTTGAAATAAAGTTTTCAAATAAGGTATGCTTTTCTTTCCATACACTAGTTTGGTTGAATTTGATTGTCAACAAATTAAACACACGACTAATTCGATCTGCTCTATTCGGACCCATTAAAAATTAAAATAAGTGATACTAATTAGGTATTTCAAAGTAATTGTTTCTCCAAAACTTGAAACTCGAGACCTTGAGAGGAACTAGTTTAGTCTTTATTACCTCAACTAAAAATTCCGTATATTTTTTTTCTTTTTTTTTTGTTGTTAAGAAACTTAGAATACTTTCATTTTCGTTATTTGCCAACGAGAATACAAAAATTATTTTCTTTTAAAATTTGAATTATAAATATCTAAAAAACAAAATCATATCCAGATAAAATACTCATAATAAATAATTTGTACAATAAAAATTAACCAATCACGAAGGCACAGCACATCATCGTTTCTAAAAGTGTGGAATTATGATTTTTAAATAAAAGTAGCATCTCGTAAGTAATTTACTCCTGCTTTTTTTCCTGCGGAAATCCGTGGATGTAATAATAACAAACTTTACTACAACCAACGTAGGCTCATGAATGATAGTATATCCTTGTAACTAGCGGAAACTGACAGGAGCGCGTGGGCCGCCGAAGCGCGTGGTAGTTCAAAATAAAATAAAAAAATAAAAAAAGTCAAAACCAGATGGCAGTTACGTAATATCCTAGTGAACAGCAGCCCCTGCCAGTCCAAATCAAAGTCCAAACAAAACAAATGCCACCGATTGATTTAAATTACTACTAACTACTGTTGAGATTAAATTAATTGAGAAAATCAAAGCATTGCCTTCACCACCACCATTCACCGTCAATCACCGCGCTTCTTGTACTCATAATGAGTACAAGAAGCGCAACGCGTCGTAAGAAGGAAGGAAGACGGCCAAAAAATGCTAACAGACCCATGTCGCTTTCCGTCCCAAATACAGTAGAAGAAAAAAAATGATTGATACATTATTGCAAATACAAATAGTGTTTGGTGGCTGAGAATCTGTTGTCTTCTTTTTTTTATAAAGAAAACGAGAGAAAGCGAATATTAGGAAACGTGGAGTCTTGTGTTTACAACTGGCAATTTGATTATTTTGATCCAAACTTGTTAAGGAACTCGATTGCTGCCTGTTTTGGGTACATTTTCTTTTTCTCTTCAATTCCTCAGCTACCAAACAGAGGACTAACTGGAGAATGCAATCTTCTCTTTACCTGCTTACTCTGTGATTTATTATATGGTAACTCTTATCATTCTTCTTCCTTTCTTTCCAGTCTTTTTCTTTTTGCATTCAGATATTTTTTTCCTGGAAAATTGGGATTTTTTTCTTGCTTTTCTTTGATAGGAAAAGGTGTGTGCATTGCATGCTGATTATTTTATTATGATTCAATCCCTGCTATCAAAATTTCAACTTTTAGTTAGTTTTGGTAGATATCTGTTAAGTTGAGGAAAAGGGGTGACTTTTTTTTTTTTTTTAATTCAATTTAGGGTTTGTGGAACATTGTGCAAGGATGGTCGTTTATGTTGGAAATTGGTAGCAGCATTTAATTGAATAGGTTTCGAGATGGATCAAAAGATTCGATTTTGGTGTCCGGTGGATGCCCGGAAAATGCTATTGATTATGGGACTGGTGTTTGCTTTAGTTGTAACATTCCAGCATTTTGAGCTACCCTATGGCATTGTTCTGCCATCTCTGTCTTCTGCTCATAGGGATACTGTAGGAGGAAATATTACTAGCTCACTAAGTGATGGTAACTTTACTCGATTTGATGGTCGGGAAGATTTGAACTCGTCCAGTCCATCGAATGATGATTCGGAGAGGAGTGGTGGTCATGGACAGGAGAAGGCTGGAGATGGAAGTGGTGATGGAGTTGTATCACAAGGAATTGAAAGCTTGAACAACACTACCAGAACAGAAAACAATGTGAAGGAGTTTTCACCTGAGCCGGTCATACACACAAAAGAGAACTCCACACCGGATCATGTTAATAGTTCAGGTAATGGGTCTATACCTGAAGAAGTGGAGCATGAATCTTCTCAAGAAAATATCACTTTGACATTGGAAAACTCAGGAAATGCAAATGCTGATGAAGACTACCAAGAGGAGGAGCCTTCGCAAGATACAAATGTAAATTCTACACTGGATGCTCATAATAGTTCAGTTAATGGACTGATCCCAGAAGAAATGGAGAAGACCTTTTCTCAAGAAAACATCACTTCAACATCAGAACATCCAGATGCTGGAAATGTGTCCTCCATGCCAGGTGCACCAGTTGATCCGAAGGCATCATCTGTGGATGGAGATGCAAAACTGAACATTCCAGATGGCAGGAAATCAGGAGAGTTTGAAAATAATGTGACCACATGGCATGATGGTTCTTCCGCGACCGTGGTTCCTAGAGTGGAAAAAATGCATGAGAAGCCAAGTACTCCTCGAGTGAATAAAGTTCCTGAGAAGCCAATGCCTGAAGTGGTCACAGTTTCTGACATGAATAATATGCTACTTCAAAGTTGGTCTTCTCCCCATTCAAAGGTTTGTGCAAAACATATGATCTGAGCTTTGTAAAGTGGTTTACATCTTGTCAAGTACAGGCTAAATCCTTTTTCTATTTTCAATGCCTTTCTTTGCAGAGGCCCCGCTGGTCTTCAGCAGTGGACAAAGACCTTTCAAGTGCAAGATCACAGATTGAGAATGCTCCTATTGTAAAGAATGATCCAATCCTTTATGCTCCTCTTTATAGGAATGTCTCCATGTTCAAAAGGTAAGAATATGAAACCCCTTGGTATTTGTTTATGTTCTGGCACCCAACCGTACAAGTTATCAATCTCCCAAATAGTCTATGCATAGGAGGTTAGCAGCTCAGTCATATGATATGATTTTGCATTGCTGAATCTGCAGGAGCTACGAATTAATGGAAAGCATCCTGAAAGTGTATATCTACAAGGAAGGAGAGAGGCCAATACTGCATACGCCGTTACTCCAGGGGATATATGCTTCTGAGGGTTGGTTCATGAAACTGCTTGAAGCTAACAAAAAATTTGTGACAAAGGATCCGAGAAAAGCCCATCTGTTTTACTTACCTTTTGGTTCTAGAAACTTGGAGGTAGCATTATATGTGCCAAATTCTCACACTCATAAGAACCTTGTAAAATATTTGAAGAACTATTTGGACATGATCGTGGCAAAATATCCTTTCTGGAACAGAACTCAAGGAGCAGATCATTTTCTTGTTGCTTGTCATGACTGGGTATGCTCCTCATGCTTCCTTCAGGTTTTGCATTTGCTATTCAAATAAGTTGGTGGTAGAATCCTCATGCATGTAGACTAATTCCATCCGTTTTGCGTGCCTTAGGAGAAATTTTGCTTGCTTTATCATAGATTTTCTTGAACAAGAACCAATTTGATGCATGTTTATGACATCCCAAATACAACTCTCTGTTTATGGATCATATCCAGTGCTATTTTATTTATTTAATCTATTTTATCAGGCCCCGAGTGAAACACGCAATATCATGGCCAATTGCATAAGATCCCTCTGCAATGCTGATGCTAAGCAAGATTTCGTTTTTGGCAAAGATGCATCGCTGCCTGAGACAAATATGCGCATGCCTAAGAAACCTCTGCGAGATCTTGGAGGCAAGCCTTCATCCCAGAGGCATATATTGGCTTTCTTTGCAGGCAGCATGCATGGCTACCTACGGCCAATTCTGCTACAGCATTGGGAAAATAAAGATCCTGACATGAAAATATTTGGTCGGTTGCCTAAGGTCAGAGGAAAGAATGCCAAAGGAAAGAAAAAGGTCAGAGGCATAGTGAGTTACGAGCAATATATGAAGAGCAGCAAGTACTGTATTTGCGCAAAAGGTTACGAAGTCAATAGTCCACGAGTCGTGGAAGCCATTTTTTACGAGTGTGTTCCGGTGATTATATCTGACAACTTTGTGCCTCCATTACTGGAGGTTCTGAACTGGGAATCATTTGCTGTTTTCGTATTGGAGAAGGACATTCCAAATCTGAAGAACATACTGCTTGCAATCACGGAAACGAGGTACCGCGAAATGCAGATGAGGGTTAAAATGGTGCAGAAGCATTTTCTTTGGCATCCTACGCCTATCAAGTATGATATCTTTCATATGATTCTTCATTCAATATGGTACAATAGAGTTTTCCAAATGCAGCCAACTTAGGAGATAAAAATAAAAAAACCGCATGTATGAAATGAAACCCATTCTCTCTTTTTCCTTTTCATAGGAAGTCAAAGCATGTAAATTTCATACTATAATTTTGTTTATTGTAGATGTAGATCTTGAGAATAATCTTTAGTGTTTCTGTAGAAGACGCAATTCGGTATACAACTACAAAAGCGTCCTTTTCAAGTCTTTTTGTTGCTGAGAATGCCTTTTTTTATTTATATTTTTTCCAGCTTAAATCTGTTTTTGCACCTTTTCTTGCACTTGACATGTGACGTTCATGCGGATAATAAGGAGTAATCGCATCGAGGCGCCGTCTGTACTTTCGTAAAAAATAAAAACCTCCACTTGAATTTTAAAAATTTAATTTCACCTTCTCTGTATTAAAGATCAACGGCAAACAACCTCCTTCTGTTAGTCAACCTAACGAATCTGTTACATGCTACATGAGGTTTTTTTTTTTTAAATTTATTGTAGCAAATAATTATATATTAAATAATTTAGAAAAATAATATAATTAATTTAAAATATAAAAAAATTAAAAAATTAAAAAATTAAAAGATAAACATTTCCAGCATTTTTATTTCTTATTTTCTTATTCTTTAATTTCTTTCTTTTCTTCTCCTCAAATAAAAAAAAATTATCCAGAAAAATCTAAAAAAATAAATTTAATTTATATAATTTTAAAAAATAATATAATTAATCCAAAAATTCAGAAAAAATTATGATATTACATTTTTTTTCTTTTTAATTTGCAACAGTGATTCTTTATCACAATCTACTACCTTTCCAATCCATGCTTTCACCCATGTTCTCCATCGTAATTGAAGTTGAATAACACCACTCAAGCAAACAAAAATCCAATCATCTCCCCAACAAAGAAGATGATAAAATTACCCATGAAACTAGTAATTAATTAATTTATTTATTAAATTTACCGGATCTTTGTTCATCTCCTTCACCAAAAACCGACCTCCACCCCAGGTCATCTGCGACCTCACCGCCATTATTGGCAAGCTATAAACAAACGTGAAATTAATTTTGATGGACCCAATCCAAATGTTTCCTCCTCCTTTTTCTTTTCGTTTTCTTGGGTAAAAAACCCATTTGTTATTATCATTCCATTTGCACCAAATCATGTATTGGGAAAAATTCCAAAATTGCCACTCAAGATTGACACTTTGCCCTGAACAGACAAACAATTTGCTTACAATGGGAAGTTTAAGCTCAGGCACTTGCTCTGACATGGAAAGAACATCAGTGGCACGATCCTCATTTCTTCATTCCTTATTGAGTTTCCTAATAAACCCATCATTACAAAGCATAACAGACAACTCCACAGTCCGCAACAAATCGTCAACGACCATCAAATATCTGTAATTGCACAGCAACAGATCTTGGCGAGCCAGCACACGGCTTCTCTCGCGCGGCCGCAAGCCAGACACCGTCACTCCACACTCCCGATCTCTCTCCATCATCTCCCACCCACCATCGCCGACACCAACACAAACCCACCAAGAGGAAGATGAAGTGAGAAAAAAAAAAAAATAGAGGATGAGGTCCGATCCAGATCTGGGTGCGGCCGTGGTGGAGGAGGAGGAAGAAGATTGCAGCAAAAAGATTCTAAGAAATTTTATGTTATTATACCCAATGTTTGTTTACAAAGCCTAGATTTATTGAATTGAGAAAGAAAAGAGAGAGAGAAAAAAAGAAATTAAGGAATCAGAAAATAAGAAATGAAAATGCAGGTTGCAGCAACTGGTTGTACTCAGTCAACTAACAGCGAGAGTAATACAGGGATCCCTATTTGAAATTTTTTTAATCCACAAGAAATTTTTGATTTACTATTACCTCAGATAATAAAGATCACGTGGCAATATGAACGCACTAACAACGTCTTTTGGTACGCTTTTTTCTAAAAACTTTTCTAAACAGAGGAGAATAATACACATCTGAGGTTTGACCAATAACAATCTCGGGCACAACAAGAACTAAAAATATAAGATCCAAAAGTTCTATTCTCTGTACTTTTATTCATTTTATTTTTTATTTTTCCACTCGAGAGTCTCACCACCATCAGTTTTCTGCACTGTCGCTCTCCATATTCACGTAAGTCTTCTTCTTTCTTCTTTAATTAGATTGCACAATTTAATGATTTCCTTGGTTTCTTGACGAGAAATTAAATTCCAGTTGAAATTATACACCGCTGCATGATCTTGAATCCCTCCTTGATACATATGTTCTTCTAGATCTCTCAAAGAATTTCCCTACGGATTCTTCCCTATCATTATTACATTTCAAATCCCCTGTTACTACTTGTTCTCTGTTCAAAGTTTGTATCTTTTTAGCAAGATCGCATCACTGTTCATCATTCATTAGAACTGCAGTTCTGGATTTTTGCTGTTAGCTCTGGGGTTTTTTCTCTTTCATCAACCGACATGTCGTTTGCACACTGGGTAGTCCTGCTGTCTGACCTAAATGACTGGAATTGATTTTATCTTTGAGAGGACTCTACAGGTTTGGTAGAGCTGTGTTTAGCGGCCCTTTGGTTTCGACCGTGCGATTTATGGGTCAAGGATATCGATTTCTATGTCGAGCAGAAGCCAGGAGATTACTTCTACTGATGGGTGCAACAGTGGCTTTAATTATACTTGTTCAACATTTTGAATTCCCATCTAGTAGTGTTTTCCTCTCTCTTTTTCCTCTTGGTAACGTAAGCAGCGTTCCGTTCGGAGAATCATCGACGAATTCTATCAACACAACAAGCACCTTTCATGAGTCAATAAACAGCAGTGAGGCCCCAAATGTCAAAGAAGTCTCTAGTGATAAAGAAGCGAAGGAATTGAAAGAAAACAGAACAAGCATCAAGAGTAGCAATTCGACTGATAACAATGCAGGTCATAATGGATATGTATCAGATGACTACACAGGTAGAAACAAAAGTTCCACATTGGAAAATGGTGCAAATTCAGTTGATGGACATGCAGCTGGTGAGGCTATGGCACCTAACATTTCAGATTTGCCGCTTGAGACTCCCTTTATGAATGTTGCTGGAGACAATTCTTCAAAGACCCCCAAAAGTGGAAGTTTGGATAGTAATCTTGTATTCCCACCATCTGTAGCACCATTAACAAATGAGTTATCCGACTCTGGAATCCACGGCGATACAAAATCATCAACTCCTGTGGCAATGGTGAGCTTGAACTCCTCTTCAACAACTAAAGATGCAGCAGCCACTCTTAGCGTAGCTCAAAACTCTGACTCTCCGATAAGTAATTATTCTGTATCTGGAAGTGGTGGTTCCCCTGCAGCGGCACCTATTAAACACAAGAATGCGCCGTCCAAAGTATTCTCGATAGCTCAGATGAATGTTTTGCTGCTGCAGAGCCAAAGTTCTTCCTTGTCAATGGTATGTAGGGGTTTTGACTCCAATTTTGTTCTACGGGCAAGCTCAATACTAAAAATTATTAACTCCTTTGCCAATGTTCTTTTAGGCACCAAAATGGCCTTCAAAGGCTGATGAGGAAGTGCTGTTTGCAAGGTCACAGATTGAAACAGCATCTGCAGTAAAGAATGATGATGGACTTTACGCACCTATATATCGTAATTTTTCCATGTTCAAAAGGTATGCCTTTCTGTATTACCTACACTTTATCTGTTACTGGTTTGATGAAAGTGTCATTTATTACAAGAATTGGAGTTCTTCCTTTAGTGGTTCCATCATCGTTGAATGCCATCCCATGCTATTTTTAGCCCAGACTAGTGATGTGAGAATTATCATTAAACAAACGGCTTGTGCTTAGAGATTCTAATCAAGATTAGAGGATTCTCTCTTGATATAGAGAGTTTTAAGACTTTCATTATTATCATGAGTAGCAGATAGTAGAGAGACCTTTGTGCCATTATAATTCCTTCTATGGTTTTGCTTTGTTGAAAATTATCTTTTCAAATAGAAGTTTGCCATAAACGTGGAAAAGAAGAATATTCTAAGGACGTTGGGACTGCAGTTAAGGATTCTAAACCAAGTCACTGTTGCAGGAGCTATGATCTAATGGAGGAGATGCTCAAAGTTTATATCTACCCGGATGGAGAAAAACCCATCTTTCACCAGTCGATACTGGAGGGAATATATGCTTCCGAAGGATGGTTCATGAAGCATATGGAAGCTAATGAAAAATTTGTAACTAAAGATCCTAAGAAAGCTCATTTATTCTACTTTCCTTTCAGCTCTCGACTTCTAGAACTAACACTTTACGTGCGTCATTCTCACAACCGCAGTAACCTTATTGAATACACGAGACAGTATGTAGATATGATTGCTGCCAAATATTCTTACTGGAACAGAACTAGTGGGGCAGATCATTTCCTTGCAGCATGCCATGACTGGGTATGCTTTTCCACCTTTAAGTTACATTTTGTGCCTAGTTTATAGAATTTATTGCCAGATTGAGTAAATGGCAGAGAACTATTTTCTCAGGCTCCAGCTGAAACAAGGGGACCTATGCTCAATTGCATCAGAGCCCTCTGCAATGCTGACATTGGCGTCGGCTTCAGCATAGGCAAAGACGTGTCTCTACCAGAAACATATGTGCGCTCAGCTCAGAGTCCGAACAAGAATTTGGAAGGCAACCCTCCCTCCGAAAGACCTACCCTTGCTTTCTTTGCAGGTAACTTGCACGGTTACGTCCGGCCAATACTGTTGGAGTACTGGGGAAACAAAGACCCGGATATGAAAATATTCGGTCCAATGCCTCACGTCAAGGGTAATGCAAACTACATTCAGCTCATGAAGAGCAGCAAGTATTGCATCTGTCCAAAAGGTCATGAAGTCAACAGCCCACGAATCGTGGAGAGTTTATTCTACGAATGCGTTCCTATTATAATATCCGACAACTACGTGCCTCCATTCTTTGAGGTTCTGGACTGGGAATCGTTTGCCGTGTTCGTGTTGGAAAGAGATATCCCGAATTTGAAGAACATACTGGTTTCGATCTCAGACGAGAAGTATATAGAGATGCACAAGAGAGTGAAAATGGTGCAGCAACATTTCCTTTGGCACAATGAGCCTGTCAAGTATGATTTGTTTCATATGATTCTTCACTCAGTTTGGTACAATAGA
Source organism: Viola odorata (assembly GCA_963691705.1). Lineage (NCBI taxonomy): Eukaryota > Viridiplantae > Streptophyta > Magnoliopsida > Malpighiales > Violaceae > Viola > Viola odorata. Next base: position 2,412,626 of record OY829546.1, read on the forward strand.
GTTTTCCTAATGAAACCAGCTTAAGTCCCTCTGCATAATTTTTTCAAATGATAAGTTGTAAATTAGAAGACTTGAACTTGATAAGCTATAAACTCACTTTTATTAGTTACAATATTTGATTGGTATACTTACTGACAGAATCTTGATCAAACTTTAATCACAAGAACCTTAAATTTTGTCCTTTTTTTTATCAGATACCCAACAGTTAAATAAAACCGTCAATTAAACCAAGGGTTAACTGTTTCTTTTCTGCAACAGAATCTACAGTTAAAATGTGTCCTAACGGACATTGACGTGGAAATAGTGTGAGCAATAATAAATACATTAATAGTATATTATTAAAGGAGTAGAGTTGCGGCGCATACGCACTCATCGTAAGAGTTTATATCGCTAATACCTACCCTCCGATAAGAACTTATCACAATCGAAGCCGTCCATCGAGGATGGCTTAAATGTAACACAAAGTTTACTTGATCTGCTACTAGACGACAAAGACAACCTTAAAAAAACAGTTTTGTTAAAACGGTAAAAACCGGCAAATTTTAACACACAGTCCTCTTCCTACCTAATTTTTGCACTGGGTTTTTTTTTTGGAAAAGCTTAGTTCAGAAAGAGGAAGACGATTGTCTGATTAGTAAATCAATCAATATCCTCAGTATTAAGAAAGTGAAGAATTTGTAGTGATTGATAGAGGAAAATGGCGACAGATAGCAAGCCGAGTGGGTCTTCAAAGGGGAAAGTTGTTGATGCGAAGGTGAAGAGGATTGAAATCTCAACCAAACAATCTCTGACTGATTCTAAGAACAAATCTGTTTCAATTTCCTCTAAAACTGAGGTGCCCATCTCATAAAGTTTGCATCTTTTCACTTAATTTTATGGATTTGTTTCTTCTGATTGCAAAAGTTGTTAACTTTTTAATCGGTTTCTGGCTATTTGTAATGTTTTCCATTTGGGTTTTTCATCTTGTTTAGTGGGTTTAGTGAATTGGGTGTTGGTGATATAGCTATGTGGGTTTATTGACTGATTTGGAAACCGGATTGATGATGCTGTATATTTTAGATGAATTGGTTGATTTGGATATTTATTTTAATTGAGCTGAATTTGATGATTTTTGGATAGGGAACTGCTTTATCAATTGAATGAATTTTGTGTTGAGTGTCATGAGGTTTAACAATGCAGTGTGTTTTAATGCGAAGGTAAAATCAAAACCGACAACCAGTTCCTCGAAAACCACCAAGACAAGCACACCTAGTAAACCTAGAGCGAAGAAGGTGTTCTCCTTGCCTGGCCAGAAATTCGATCCCCCTGAAGAGGTTTTGAACTTGAAATTGTCATTTTCTAATGTTGTTTGGGTTAGTGTTCGTGACGAAGTTTGACTCATCTTTTTTGTTGTTGCTGTTGCTTCATTTTGATAACAGAGGGAACCTCTTAGGATCTTCTACGAGTCGTTGTCGAAACAGATACCATCGAGTGAAATGGCAGAATTTTGGTCAGTTTCTCCTCATAGCTTGATCCATCCTTCTGTGTGATTGTTTGGAGTATTTTTGAAGTTTGAGATCAATCTTCACATACATTTGCACTTATCTTGTCAAACAACAGTATCAACCCTACTTCTTCAGGGTAAAAAAAGGATCTGCAGTTGCCAATCTGTATGGGCAATTTATTTCCATTTTTGTCATATCATGAATGATGTTGTTTTCTTCCCCTCTTAACCGAGCAGTAGTTTGTTGTTAGCCTTGGTAGGACAAACAATATTCTAGATGAACTCCTTTGTTTCCCAGGCTAACATTTATAGTTTACCCATTGAGAAAATGGAAGATTAACAATGGTTGTTTTATCCTTCATAATGCCTGACCTGCTTACACTGTGTCACCCACAACCAAGGAGGGCTCTCACGTTTGTTTCTTCATACTAAGAACTTTTCCAACGCAAATTATCTGCTAAGTTTTGAGCTTCACTTATGGGTTGGATCGTTGGGATATCTGCATTTGCTTGTGCCTGTTGTTATCCCTTGTTACCATGGTGGTAGCCTACTTCATTGCATTCTCATCCTCTACTTTGTCAGTAGAGTTTTCTGTTTAAATAAGCTCTTTCTTGTTCTTAGTAAGGCAGTCTTATCCCAATCACTTACCTCTCTGGCAAATTATCTGCTAAGTTTTGAGCTTCACTTATGGGTTGGATCGTTGGGATATCTGCATTTGCTTGTGCCTGTTGTTATCCCTTGTTACCATGGTGGTAGCCTACTTCATTGCATTCTCATCCTCTACTTTGTCAGTAGAGTTTTCTGTTTAAATAAGCTCTTTCTTGTTCTTAGTAAGGCAGTCTTATCCCAATCACTTACCTCTCTGAGCATACTTTCTTATAAATTGCTTAAACAACAGTAGTGTATAATTTTTTCCTACATTCTCTCGTAGGATTTTCTATTCATTTCTATGAGATACTTTTGGTGCAAAAATCTTCATTTCTATGTGACGACTTGTTGATCTGATGGAAAAGTGAACCAACTTATTTAGATGTAAATAATATCTTACTGACATGAGTGTTTGTACTTCCATTTAGGATTGTTCTCTTGTTAATTTACGAATCGGAGAAAGTATAAGATCAAGAAAGAGAGATTTTAGCACATGCCCTAGGCTGGGTCATTAGACCATCTATACTAGAACAATATGTAGACATCCAGAAGGTACACCAAAGTACTTTGTAGCTCTGTCTCTCTAGCTAGTATATTGTGACAAATGTTACTCTCTGCTTTTATTTTTTCCTTGCACCAGACATGGGGACCCTGCAGCTGAAGTTAATTTGAAAGTTGTGGCATGCTTTGATTTGCAGGATGATGGAACACGGCTTGTTGTCCCCCGACAGAGCTAAAAAAGCGCATGAGAAGAAACAAAGAAATCAAAAGGCACAAAGGATGGGAACTCCCATTAAATCTGCCAAACCACCAAGTAAACCCGAGAGTTCCCAGAGGCAGCAGCAGGCATCAAGGAATGGTGACTTAAAAGCAAAGAAGAGAATTACAAACGACAGTGATGATGATGACGATTTCATTTTGAGATTCAAAAGAAGAAAAGGGTAAGAAGGACAATCCTCCTCCCTGTGTGTAACGACAAGTATCTAGGAATCAGTTCATTTAGATTTATTTTCATTGAACTGCAAAAGGCATGTGTTCTTAACAATTAAACAACTTATAGATTAAGACATTCATTATGTTATCAAACCTTTTGAAAGAATAAGCTTAAGCAGAATAACTTTTCTTTTCATCTCTCGTTTTTCCATTTAATTTAATGCCAGTAACTTATTTCACTGTTGTGTGTCTTAGGGCTTTCATTACAGTTTCTGATGCAAACTACCTTTCCCTTTTTGGCTTGATGGTCTCTTGTTCTCTAGGCCCATACAGTACTATAATTTTGTTTCATTAGTCGAATCCTACTAAGTTTTATTCTACATAAGTGACAAGCTGAGTCTTTACTTTGGCTCATAATACAATAGATATATGCAAACTCAGGTTGAGCAACTTGTGCCTCACTTTTGATGCAAACATCAGTTCATCAGCAATCTAAATATCGTTGCATGCACTATTGATGGCACACAAAACCAACAATACAGGATGAAGAGTGTTTCCTGACCTCTTATATGTGGAACTTTCTTCATCTAACTAGTGATGGCTCAATAGTTCTTTATTCAAGCCATTGCACGATAAGATCGCCATGGAAACTAGCGTCACTTCAAAACTTGTTAAGTTTTAATCTCAAAGTATGGAGGTCAGCTATGAAATAAAAGCCTTTTCACCCCACTGCACTCTGTTTTAAACCATACTCAATAGGCAACATTAGAAAGATGACTGTTTAACATTACTTAAATTTGTTCTCTCATTGTTTGTCTTAGCACCACTTTACCATTTCTTTCCCCTACCAGTAACTCATAAGTCATGCATAAGAAGAGGGAGGAAACTTGAATGTGAATACATAATCAGGGAACTTGCTCCAGCGATTAGTACTAAAGTTCATCAGCTCCTTTACATTTTACTGTCAACTTATTATCGCCCTCCTCATCTATTCTTGCTCCATTTCCATAAATGAATTTAGTTCATGACAAAGAGCTTTTCATTAACTATGAAATTTAAGTTGATGGGTTATGTTATCTACCTTTCAGCAAGTTTTTTCTATTATTTAGTTGGGAGAAGAGTTGATGGCAGAGAGTTATTTACTTGATTATTAACCTCAAATGATCATCGCCCTTGATATTTTCTGTGGATGGACTAACTTGAAACTTGATGATGATGCGCTACTGACTTATAGGGCTATCCTGAATTTTTCCTGACAATAGTAATCATTGATCAGTTTCATTACACAGCCATTTAGTAGGCGGATTCAGGGAAATAGACAGATCAACTTCCAGCACTAAACTTCACTGGTAAACTTGATGGTCCTGAGAAAAAGCACGAGTTTTTATTGATGCAACACTGGCAGGAATAGTAGGGTCATTTTGCTTTGTATCAAAACTCACATTGAGCGTGTTTTTATAATACAAGTACGAACCATGCAGATAGATACACAAATATGCATATATGCATGGACAGGAAAGGAAACACATGGTCCTATTATATAGAATGCATTTACTTGAACTTTATGCAATGGTAGTTGTTGTAGAATGTGGTTAGTATATGATTCACTTACTTTGATGGCTATGTATTTTGACAAGCCACACTTCCAAGGTCCTACTTATAGTACATACTAATTACTAGCATTAAAGTGCAAATTGACCCGTATGATCATCCTCCTTGCATGAGCTGTGTCGTATATTCTGGTCTGTGTCATCTCTTCAAATTCTTGAAAACCTCTTTGAATGTGTTTGAACAAGAATATGATCATGTGAATAAAACACGGCAGGATATAACAACAGCTGGTTTGATCTATGTTTGTTTTAGTCCCATTTTTCCTTTTTTTTTAATCATAACAGAGGGAGGAAACTTGGATGTGTATACATAATTGGGAACTTGCTCCAACGGTTAGTACTAGAGTTCATCAGGTCTTTTACATTTTACTGTCAACTTATTTTCGTCATCCCCATCCTATTCTTGCTCCATTTCCATAAATGAAGTTAGGTTTATGACAAAGAGCTTTTCATTAACTATAAATTTAAGTTGATGGGTTATGTTATCTACTATTTAGGTGGGAGATGACTTTATGAGTGAGAGATATTTACTTGGTTGTTAACCCGAAAAGATCATCACCCTGATATTCTACTTTGTAACTTGATAATAAGCTACTGACTGATAGGGCCCGTCCTGAAGTTTTCCTGACGTAGTGCTAATTCAGTGTCGTTACACAGCCATTGAGTAGATGGATTCAAGGAAAGAAGCAGAGCAACTTCCAGCACAAAACCTCACTGGTAAACTTGATGTCCTTAGAAAGAAAGCATGAGTTTTTATTTATGCAAGACTGGCAGGAATAAACATTAGGGTCATTTTGCCTTGTATCAAAACTAGCATCCACCATGTTTTATGATATAGGTAGATGAATAAATATGCATTTACATGAACTTTATGCAATGGCAGTTATAGCATATGGCAGTATTGATACTGCCAAGGTCCTACTTATAGTACATCAATGTGAGAATTTGAAGAGTAAGAGTATTCTATTATTTCTTACTTATTTAGACTCATTACATTGGTGCATATATATACACATGTGAGAGCAATTACAGCAATGAATTATAGAAAGAAAACAAGTCACTAATTAGGAAGTAAATCAGCCACCAATTAGAAAATAAATCAAGGCTCATAATGTAGGTCAGATTAGAATCTTCAACACCCCTCTCAAGCTGAGGAATAGATGTTTTTCATTCCCAGCTTGGAAATCAGTCCATTGAATCTAAAGGTATGCAATCCCTTAGTGAGAACATCTGCCAACTGAGAAGCTGAAAGAACATAAGTCATGCATACCAGTCCTTCCTCTAGTTTTCCTTTGATGAAATGTCTGTCAATTTCTATATGTTTTGTCCTGTCATGCTGCACAGGATTGTGGGCTATCGATATTGCAGACTTGTTGTCACTATTTACAGGGCCTTCAAACTTAATTCCTAGATCGTCTAGGATTATTTTCACCCACAATAGCTCACACAATCCAAGGGAGATAGCTCTGAACTCAGATTCTGCTGAAGAACTTGCCACTACATTCTATTTTTTGCTTCTCCAAGTGATCAAATTTCCTCCCAGAAAAGTGCAGTATTTTGTTGTGGACCTCCTATCCACATGGGATCCTGCATAATCTGCATCTGTATAGCCTTCAAGAGAGAGTTTATTATTTTTCTTGTACAATATTCCCTTCCCTGGACTACCTTTAAGGTAGTGTAGTACTCTATAGGCTGCCTGTAGGTGAGGAATTCGTGGATCATGCATAAATTGACTAATTATGCTTACTGGAAAAGCAATACCAGGCTTTGTATGAGATAAGTAAATCAACTTTCCAACTAGTTGTTGGTACATCTTCTTGTCTACAGCTAGTGCTTCTTTAGCTTCTCCCAACTTGTGATCGGCATCTATAGGTGTAGAGGTTGGTTTACACCCAGATTTTCCTGTTTCTTTCAGCAAATCTACCACATATTTCTGCTGGGATATGAAGATCTCTTGTGAAGAATAAGCAACTTCTATTCCAAGGAAGTATTTTAGTCTCCCTAGCTCTTTTAATTCAAATTCTGAAATCAGCTTCTGTTTCAATTCCTCTATCTCCTTATCATCATCCCCTATGACAATGATATCGTCAACATACACTAGGAGAATGGTGACTCCACTAGTAGTGCCTTGTTTGATGAATAAGGTATGGTCTCCTTAACTCTATTTGTATCCAAACCCCTTCATCGCCTTAGAGAATCTCCCAAACCAAGCCCTTGGTGACTGTTTTAGGCCATAGAGTGCCTTTTTTAGTTTGCAAACCTTGTCACCTTTATTCTCCTCAAAACCCGGTGGCATGCTCATATAAATTTCTTCATCAAGCTCACCATGCAAGAAGGCATTCTTTACATCATATTGAAAGAGAGTCCAGTTATAGTGTGCTGCAAGTGCCAGAAGAATCCTCACTGTATTCATCTTTGCCACTAGGGCAAAGGTCTCCTGATAGTCTACTCCATATGACTGAGTATACCCCTTTGCTACTAATCTGGCCTTGTACCTCTCTAGTGATCCATCTGCCCTATATTTGACAGTAAACACCAACTTGCACCCTACTATATTTACTCCAATAGGTTTTTTCACAATCTCCCAAGTTTTATTTTTCTCCAATGTATTCATCTCGTCCTTCATCGCATTTCTCCATTCCTCCTGTCTTAAAGCTTCAAAAATAGTGTTAGGAATACTAATAGCATTTAGACTCAAGATGAACCTCTTATGTGGGTCTGAAAGGTGTTTTAGTGAAATGTAATTTGATAGTGCATTTGTTAGGGTCATCTGGTAAGTCCGTATTTTGATTGGATGGAGGTTGAGTAGGACTTACAGTGGTTTCATTTTGAGGAGAGGGACTGGACTCTTGGTCTTGTATCAACTCAGGAACAATTCTTTTTTAGTATACCCAAGAGAATCTAGATAAATTTGTAGCCTTAGGATCTTCTTGTTGTGGTGACTGAATTGGAGCTGCTGGTGGACTAGGTGGGGCATTTGGTGGATTAGGTGGAAGTTCTAATTGTGGGATAGGTTGAGAATTTTCAAAATTGAGCTCTTCTAGTTGGGGTGAAATTTTATGGAATAAGGGAACACTTTCTGAAAAAGTGACATCTATAGAGACGAACCTTTTTCTGGTGATTGGATCATAACACTTGTAACCTTTTTGAGTAGGGGAGTATCCTAAAAATATACACTTTACTGCTCTCGGTTCTAATTTATTCCTAAGAGGTTGATGAACATGGACATAGGCTGTGCACCCAAATATCCTAGGAATAAGATCATTTGTAGTTCTGAAATGTGGATAGAAAGAGTTTAGGACAGTCACAGGGCTTTTGTTTCCCAAAATAGGAGATGGCAATCTATTAATCATCTATGTAGCAGTAAGAACTGCTTCTCCCCAATAGGCCTTGGGAATATTTCCTTGAAATAATAAAGCTCTAGTGGAGTTAAGAATGTGTCCATTTTTCCTTTCTGCAATTCCATTTTGTTGAGGTGTATAGACACAAAATGATTCATGAATAATTTCTTGTGACTGGAAATATGAGGAAAGAGTGTTATTAAAGTAGTCTTTAGCATTGTCTGTCCTAAAGAATTTAATCTTAACTCCAAATTGGTTATGAATCATAGAATGGAAGTGAGGGATAATATTACTGACATCAAATTTTTGTTTGAGTAAGAAAACCCATGTGACCCTAGTGCAATCATCAATCAAAGTAACAAACCAGCGAGAGCCAGAAATGTTTGGAATAACAGATGGTCCCCATATATCACTATGAATCAATTGGAAAGGTTGAGAACTTCTCTTATCACTTATAGGAAAAGTCACACGAGTATGTTTTGCAAATTCACACACCTCACAATGAAATGATTCTGTATCTATTCCTAGAAACAGGTGAGGAAACATAACTTTTAGAACTTTAAAGGATGGATGACCTAAACGCAAATGATGTAACCAAATGGTTTCCTTACTTGTGAAGCTTACTAAAGCTATGGGTTCTTTATTTTTGAACTCTGGAGTAACTTCTAGTTGATACAAGCCATGCCACTCCTTAGCCAGTTCAATCCTCCTCCTCATTTTTTGGTCCTGAAAGGTAAAATGTGTGGGAAGAAATATAGCACGACAATTGGCATCATTGGTGAGTCTGTGGATAGAAATGAGATTAGCTGATAGTTCTAGTACATGGAGGACATTTTTAAGAATGATAGTAGGTGTGACATGTATGTCGCTAGTACCCGTCACGGTGGCTAGGGAGCCGTTTGCAACAATAACTTTTTTGTTGCTTGGACAGGGTGTGTAGTTGTGAAAAAGTTTAGATGTGTAGGTCATGTGGTGTGAGGCACCTGAGTCTATCAACCAAGTATTCTTATAACATTGCTTTTGAACACTTAAACCAGTAGGGAATGTAGTTATACCTGTCACGATTGAGGATGAGGCTGCTCCTGCTACTCCTGTTGGCTTTGTATCCAGTGAATCCAATAGTTGTCTCAATTTTTCAACCTCTTCTGGGTTGAATCCTTCTGCAGTACCAACTGTGACTGCTTCTGTCATTATGGCTTGGGGCTTTTGCCAACCCCCTTTGTTTCTTGCCTCTTTGCGTGGCTTCTTCCCATGTAGTTTCCAGCACTCTTCTTTAGTGTGCCTTGGTTTATTGCAGTAGGTGCACCAAAGATCATCTCTATTCTTCCTCCACTATCCTTCTCTACGCTGATCACACCTCTCTTTCTTCTCATTGTTAGTTTTAACAGTTGACATGATAAATGGGGAGCAGGAGAAGAAAGAGGACAAATAAGTGGTAATAGTGATGTAGGTTGAGATGAACAGGAGAGAGAAACCAAATACGAACGTTCAGCAATGAAGGCTAAAGTTTTAAATAGATAGGAAATTTGCAGCAATGAAGCCTGCTAAAAAAAAGGATAATCCTCAAGGAATTTCCTATAGCTCTAATGGCTTTGTTTCTTAGGTTAAGAAACCTAAAGCTTACCATGTGAGAATTTGAAGAGTAAAAATATTCTATTATTTCTTACTTATTTAGACTCATTACATTAGTACATATATATACATATGTGAGAGCAATTACAACAATGAATTATGGAAAGAAAATAAGTCACTAATTAGAAAGTAAATCAGCCACCAATTAGGAAGTAAGTAAATCAAGACTCATAATGTAGGTTTGATTAGAATCTTCAACAATCACTAATTTCTAGCATTAAAGTGCACATTGACCCGTATGATCATCCTCCATGCATGAGGTGTGTCATATATATGCATGTATTCTGGTGTGTGTCATCTCCTTAAGTGCTTGAAACCTTCCATGCATGATTATGTGAATAGAAACACAGGATATAACAACAGCTGGTTTGATAACTCTTGAGAAGAAACATCTATGATTTTTTTTGTAACTTAGGGTCCCACTCACTGTTGCATTGCCATTTATGTGTTGAACTTTGGTTATAATGAGTACGGGCAGTACATGTGACAAACAAGCGGTGAATCTGCATGACTCAGACTGTTTTGAGTGTTTCCACCCCATGTTTCTGCACAGAGATTTTAAATTTTTGTGTGGAATAGAATGGAATGGTAACACCACCACCACCGGCCGCTGAAAAGTTGGCGAATACGGGTGGTTTTGACCGTTCCGAACTCTGCCCATAACCTTTTTCTTTGTGTGGATGAGATGAAGATGGATTGGATTTACACTGGTGTTACTGTATTAAAAGTTTTGCCAGTCCAACATTACTTGCAGGTGAAAAAGAAATATAAAAAGAAGGAACAAGATAGTATGAGAATTGACTGCCCATTGCATAACGAGACAATGTCATTAAATGCTTAGAGGGGACAGCTCCTGTTGGTGGCAAGCAATTATGAGCAAGCTTACATCTTACATGATTGAGTTCCTTCTCCTGCATGGTAGGTTTTTCACATGGTTGGAAAAGCTGTCAAAGCCACAACCAGTGTTTGTACCAAAGATAATAACAGTACTTCCTTGTTCAGTAAATTTCATTTGCCTCTTTGGTTAAGACTAGACTGAAATTCAAGCCCTACTGTTATAAGAAGGAGTTTTCGAGAAATTTAGGATGGATACCAGCAAAACAGTAAGTATCTTATTCACATCTTCTGGTTATAAAACTATTCTCGTTCGAGCATTGTTAGGGAGGGTGTGAAAGCTGGCGGCTCTCCTAGTATAATTTTCTCCATTCTTGATTATGCTCGAATTAGAGACTTTAAGTTTAGGGTGGTCGAGTCATTCACCACGAGTCATTCACCACTCGGTCACAAAACAGTAAAACTTAACATGTTTGGATCAGAAGTGTAGTTAATACAAAGTTTTGACAGGAAAAGGATGGCAAATTGTGTGGATTGGATTGTTCTGCTGAAGCTACACAAGTACATTGTTATTAATTAATGCCTTTGAAACATAAGATGGAAAAGATGGGAGGCAGATTTTTCTCTGAAACCTTAATTAGATATATAGCTAGCTTTGTCACGAGAAACAAAAGGTACCACCTTTACCTTAACCTTACTATTCATGCCAAAATACTAACTTGACAGTAACCTGAAACTTGCTACACTACACCTGCCTCGTCACATCACAGATCTCTCTAGTCTTTTCGGTCGGAGATTAATTTTATTCGAGTACCATTAACTGTTACTTTGCTACTTTGACGAAACATAAAAACCGGGGTTGGGGTCTTGGAGCTGTACAGATGCATATATCAGCATCACAAGATTAATAATTTAGTACTACAACTTTAGGCAGGTAGTGTAGAGGCTAGAGCTGCTCTTCTTTTCTGGTGATGTATCTAAACATTTTTTGCAAATTTGTGTAGTAATAATGTGGCTGTTGTGTTCTGGATACATTCGTTGTTTCTTTGTTTCTATATCAGACCAGTAGTTAGTTCCCCAATTTGCTTTTTTGAACAGCAGGTTTAAGTCCAAAGAAAGTGATAGTACTTGCAAATCAATCTCACAGAACAATCACTTTCTGTCAGCTGTACAAGTGGATAATATTTTTTTACAGCTATACAAAATGGTAGGCCAGCTGTGAAAACAAAAAAACAAAAAAAGAAACAGGTTTTACTATTCCCAGTTACCACTTTTCAGGTTCTTGAGTCTCTGGGAAATCGCGACTTCTTTAGTTGTAAAATATCAATAAAAGTTCGAATTTAAGTCATTTCTCTGTCTAAAAAGAAGTGGCCTGAAATTTTTTCTCCTTTTATCATGGCTTCTGAATCTGAATCACCAATGATATATTTCTTGTCTTCATTTGAACATCAAAAAGATAGATTTGTATGATTGTATTTCTCCATGATTGGCAACCAACATGAGTCATGACACAAAATAGTCAGCCCAATTTCCATATCACCAAAATTTTGGATTTTTATCATAACTTGCTTTGGTAGTTAAAGATTATCGAATAAAGTTTTAAAAAAAATTGGACAAAAAACAGAAACGAGTAAGATTTGGAATTCGATCATCGTGAAAAGAAATCTTAAGCATTTATGGATGCACGTAAGCGCGGCTAAGTTGTCAAATTAGGAGGGTACAAATGTGAGCATTTAATTTCTTGGTAGTACTTGCTTTGTTGGCATTGGCCGTTTGGCCCTATTAAAGGGTCGTATTCCTAAGTTGGGTCCTAAGTTGGTGTCGTGGCCTTACGGTCATAGAATCATTTACGTAGGTACTCTTAAAAAATTGTGTGGTTGTGATGAATCATGACTTAATAATTACCTTCCAAAATTAGTCATATCATCATACATTTTTTTATTTTTATTTTTTCTAATATATATAGTACAATTACAATACATACGGATTTAATAATTCTAAAAAAACATAGACTGAAAAATCATGCCCATTAACAGCTGGGAAATGTCCCCTCCAGTACAATTATATAAAGTCACGTCCAAGTTATAATATTATGTCAGTACATTTCTATTGGCAGTCAGATACGTGGAATATTAATAAATGATTAGTGTTAATATTTTGACGCTCTTACTCTTTAAGATTATTCGGTACTTACATTTGCAAGTTACTACAACAATTGAAAAAATAATAACAATAATTGAAGCTTAAATTGTTAGTTGAGACCAAAAGAAATGTCTGTGTCAAATGCTTAAACACTTTTAAAAGAAAGAAAGTCAAGTAGATATGGAGATGATAAAATCTCTGCAACCATACCAAAACAAAACTCTTTAACGTACAATGATGATGATGTGATTCATGAAGATGAGATGCCAAGGAAAATGGAAAAGAAACTCCAAATGGGCAACCCTTCGATTTTGGGAAAACGACGAACCGTTTTTAACGCAGTGGGGTAAACCTACATTTATGAGATACATACAATTTAATTGGAATTTAAAAATCGCCTTGTTAACAAGAAAGCATCAAGGCGTGAGCCAAGTGGTGCACCAGGATGTGTGTCCTGTAGTAAAGTTCGGGACTTGGGACCCTTGGTCACTTGGGTCTGGGTCTGGTGATTCAACGGCACCATCTGTGTCGACCCAACCTGTCCGGACCCAATGCTTGATAACTTGATGTACGCATTAATGGTAAATGTATAATCCCTCATATACGTATTTTATAGAAACTTTGCCGGCTTAAACCTTCCTCTTGTACTTTATATACATTAAATGAAACCAACTAACTTTTCCACGTTCAGCTATCTAATTAATTTTATCAAACACAGCCTTTTATATATCATCATAAATCCCAATTAAATCCAATGGAACATCGAGTTAGTTGCAAATAGTAATTCGGAATGAAACTTACAATTACAGATATAAGCCCTAATCAAATGTAGTTTAATTAATACTCATATTAATTAGTTTAATTACTTTATATACGATAAATTCACAAAAAATACCTATTATATCATGATTAAACTAACGATTAAGGCCGTTTGGCAGTAAATCTAAGGAGTGAACTCGCAGGTAAAAAGAAAAATAAAAGTTTATAGCTAGATTGCGGTTCGAAAACTCTAGCACTGACATGTGGCAACCAGCCAATGGTATGTACTAATCAACGGTTGGTGCATGGTTTTCTTCCAGGGAAATGGCTTATCGGGCCATAATTCAAGGGCAACGTTCTTTTTCTCCATCTGTTAGCCTAGAAAAGAGGCAACCAGACAAATAATCATGGGCCTTATTCCAATCTATGTTACTACTATTAATTGCTCCAAAAATAACCAATCTTGTTCGCACCTTATCGGATATCGTGTGATCACTAAATAGTTATTTTATAAATGAGTATCGAATCAACGACCAGAAAACAAAAACACAAAAAGAAAACTAGTTTGTTACACTAAAATAAGATATCATACATGAAAGATCCTCCAATAATACATGCAACGAGAGATCATACAGTAGATTAGGACAGGAATTTGGTACTGTTCATCCCTATATTGCTACATCACACTATAGAATATTTATATATTTACATTATTAGTGGATCTCTCTACCAACCAAGCTAAAGCTTAAGCTAGATAGAAGAAATGTCTCACAAAACAAAAGCTAGCTATGTAGGAGTAGTAAAAAACAATGACAGCTGGTTGGTGGTTTTACTGTAGAGAATGATCATTAACTGTGATATTTTCAATTCTGTATCAATTTACGCTTTACACTCTATTAACGTAAATCGCAGTCCGTGGCACGGTATTAGTGACTCAAAAACCCATTATAGAAGATTATAGAAGAGGGGTAAAGTGACAATAAGATAAGGTTGAAATGAGCAGTAAAAGTGGTAAAAAAAAAAGGAATTGAGTAGTAATGGAGGGGTTGCGTGGTTACAAGAGGGAAAGGACCCCATTTGTAGTACTCTAGGTACAGGGTCCTAGGCTCCTAGCAGAGGGTCAGGGTCAGGGTATGACCCATTTCCCCCTTACTATACCTCTCTTTCTCTTTCTCTCTCTACCTCAATGCTTTATAAGTGTTGTATGATTCATTGGGAAATGATGAGTGAGTGAAGCAAAAGGGTAGTGCCGTTTCGTTCCAATTTCATCAAAATAAAAGTTATAGTTACCTCTTTGGCTCTTTCCTTCCTTATCTTTTCTTCTCTCTCATTTCATCAAAAACCTTGTGGCCATTCTGGTTTTCTTCTACTCTCCTGACTCTTTCTCCTTTCTCACTTCCAAACAACAACCTCCATATCCATTTTCCTTCCCCTCATTAACTCCTACCCTGTTTTATAGCGCAACCTGAAAAAGTTCTTCCATCTCCATTTTTAGCTAAAATCCATCTCTCCATTCTGTTTTCTTTCTCCATCTCCAATTTCATCTTTTCTGATAACATTAGGTACCTATTCTCTGGGGGAAAAAACAAAACCCATAACCAGAAAAGCTTAAGATAAAACCCAATTCATAGTTTTTCTAGAAAAATGTCTGATCAACCGCAAAATTCAGAAACGGAGAGCTCATCATCATCTTCTCCTATACCCTTAAACCCTAGGAAACAAAATGTTGAATCGGAGCAAATACAGGATGACCCAGAAGTTTCTCCGGCCAAGAAAACGAAACGCATTCGCGATTCAAGCAAACACCCGGTCTACCGCGGCGTTCGGATGCGGAATTGGGGCAAATGGGTCTCTGAAATTCGCGAGCCCCGCAAGAAATCACGCATTTGGCTCGGCACTTTCCCAACTCCAGAGATGGCGGCGCGTGCACACGACGTGGCGGCTTTAAGCATCAAAGGAAACTCCGCAATCCTGAACTTCCCTCACCTCGCCGCGTCCTTCCCCCGCCCCACCTCCCTCGCTCCCCGCGACGTCCAAGCCGCGGCCGCAAAAGCAGCCCAGATGGAGATCATCGAGTCAACAATGGCATCCTCCTCTTCAACTTCCTCCCTGTCCTCGCTCGTGTCAGCAATGGACTTGTGTACATCATCAACTACTGGGCCGGAGGATGATCTGTGCGAAATCGTTGAGTTGCCGAGTCTAGAAACCAGCTGCTTCGAGTCAACCGGGCTGAACCGGGATTTCGTTTTCTTTGACTCGGTAGACTCTTGGCTGAACTATCCTCCATGGTTGCAGAGCTGTGATGATTTTGCAGTTCCTGAGAGTATGATCATGCCTAACAGCTTCGGCAAAGGTTTGCTTTGGGATTATTGATTAGTCCCTTTTTTTTTCTGTGAATAAATGTACATTTTGTGAATTTCCTGTTTGTTGGGTCTTTCTTTCTGGAAGATTTTTAGCCCTCAGTCTTTTTCTTTGCAGGGTTAAAAGCTAAAAAAAAGCTATCTCTGGTTTTGTTTTTGCTGTTTTTTTTTCCTTTTCTAATCAAGTTTGAATTTTCTTGTGTTTGATTTCATCATTATCATGATAGACTTTATCTTTAGTTAATGAATCTAACTGTACGGTTGTTTTTAGGGAAAGAAAGTTGAGATATGAGTTTTTGGTCGTTGAGAACACAATAAAGGCTCTCCCTCCTTCTTCTGTCACTCTCTTGCTCTCTTTTCTTTTATTTTTTCTTTTGCTTCCTTTCCTCTTTTCTTTTATCTCCAAAAATCTAACCAACACAATCTTTTAGCTCATTAACCACAATTACTACGGATCAAGAATCAAGATTAGTGATTAAAGAAACTAGACATGGACGTATTGGCGTTAAAATACGAGTAGTGTTTTGAATTTGAGTGAATGATAATGGTAGATGATGAGTTGAGAAAGTGACATGGTGCCTCGTATAGGCATAATATATTTTTCACGTTTTTTTCTTTAAAAGATGTTAGTACTACGAAGAAATCAACAATGTGTCTTGTGTATGGATGAACAGCGTGTTCTACAGTAAAAGGTATGATGTGCCAAAAGCCTTTGCTGAGTTGGGCCGAGCTGGACCCGACTTAGCTCTACCTATGAACAGGTCAAAGTAAATCAAGAGTAACCCATGCATAAATCGAGCTATTTTATTTTATTTTAGAAGTAATCAAAACTCATTTAAACTAAGTAATTCACGGTAACCCAATTAATTAATTTTTTATATTAAAAAGTTGAATAACGCCAACGGAGGTGCCACGTTGGTGAGTTTTCATTTATCATAAAAAAAGATGATGTATCCAATCCAATGAATTAATTCAGCACCTATGGTTGACCAACGTGCGCAAAAAAGGCTTATGGGTTGGATGTCATTATTAATCTATTTATGGGTACTACCACTTCCACCAATTTGAAACCCACATCAAATTCTCCACTCCTTACACAATTTGTATTTCCAAATCATTCTATTAGTGACGGAGGGAGTAGAATACGATATACCCAAATTATTTTATTAGTTCCGTGATTTTTTAATATTATGATAGTAAAGATAAACCATACCCATAATTATGAGTGCAAAAGTTATTTCTAGTAATTATTAGAAAGAATGGTCTCTTTTTAATGCCTCTTTTTAGATATCACACACACCACGTTCTCTTCCTTTTCTTCGCAAAGAATATAGTTGAATTGAGTGTTTTTTCTAGCTCCATTATCACATGTTGTGAGTAATTTGTGTTTTTTTAGTCCAATTTTAATTTGCGTTCGATGGATAATTTATTGACGAAAAAATAAAGTTCATCGATAAAACTCATTTTTTTATTGGAAATATAGTTTAATTATCGAACGCGCTTCAATATTATCATACTAAATTAAGTAAAATTTTAAATTTGAATTTCGAACAAAAAAAAAGAAAGAAAAGAAGTTAGAGCAGTATGGACATAAATATCTATGTTGGTATGCCTTAACTCTGCATACCTAACAGGACAACACTGCCTGCATTCTTATTCAATAATGCCATAATGGCAAGATCCTCCTAATTGCTAATCCACTAATTCAGCGTAACAACCAAAAAACAAAGAAAAAAACAAGAAAAAGAAATCCAAATTGAATAATGATTACAAAAATGCAAATATATCCCATGAGTGGCGTAAGGATGTGATGGGCTAAATTGGATTTAATTATTTTTAATCCTCCAAACCAAATTCATCTTCCCATAATAACAACTTTAAATGTCAAAGTCATATATCCTGCTGTGCAGCAGACTTTTTTTAAAAATTACTAGTAAATCTTTAAGTGACCCACATTTTTATTCTTGCTCCCTTAAAATCCACCATCAGCTTTGAAATCTTATTAAAAACAAGTGTTAATTTCTTAAATTTTAGTCGTGTTAATAGCGAATAGTTCACGGTGTCTAAATTTAAATTTTACATCCGCGTATTATAAAATAGTGTATAAAACAAAATGGCCATAGTGTAGAAAGAAACAAAATGGGCTTTTATATGAATCAACTTGCACGATCCAGCTTTGCAAAACAACTGAATTGCCCCATATGGTGTTGAGATCTTGCAATTTTCCCAAGTATGACCATACCTTTACTCTTCTTCTATGTGTTTAATAAAATTGGTTTACGCTAGTTTAATCATGTTAATAATACAGCGTTGATTTTTCACCCATCTCATAATGTGTTATGGGGGTGGGTCACCGGGTCATGTTCATTTTTGGGGAGGGACAAAAGAAAGCTTGTTAGGTCGGTACCAAAAAAACAAAACATACTATTAATGGAATTTTATCCTTCTCTCGCACCACTGCAAGTTTTGGATATCCTAAATCTTTTACGCACCACTCCTTACTCGACGCGTTTTCTAAATAAGATTAGTGGGTAATCACGTGGTTAATTATTCTGAATAATTAATTCTCTATATTTATAATCTACATTAACCGGTAATAAAAATACTAATAAAGATTCAAATTTAGATTTAAATATCACCACCGCGGCGCGGCGCCTATAAAAAAAAATTATATTTAAGACCTCAAATCAACCAACTAATTGATTCTATCATTCTGCCCCCAGCCCCCCAACAATATATAATACTAATTCATTGTTTTGTTATTTTTAATTAAGGCACTACATGACATCTCACCAATTATTAAATTACTCCGCTTAATGGGCCCCACGTAATTTGACACTAACTAAACCAACCGTACACTTAATTAAATTTAAATATATCAGTCATTTTAAATTACATAAAAGAATTTCTAAATATATAGTTAATTATGAAATCCAGAAAGAATAATCAGATTTTAAGTTTTATTTTTAAAGTGGTCAAATTAAGGACGTATGTCTTTCTTGGCAACTACTCCCTCCGTCCCACAAAGGATGACTTCCTCGCATCCCAATATTCAGTAGGGAACGCATATCGAGGAGACCGGATGAGGCACTATTTGACCCCAAAAAAATCCGAATTTTTTTTTGAACGTACGCTAATCCTTAACGTACTTCCCAGAAAAAATTAGGGGCAAAATTGTCTCAAATAGGTCGTCTGCCGGCCGTTTTAAGATACGTGCCGAAACAGTAAAAGCAAAAGCTAAAACGTCATCCTTTGTGGGACGGAGGGAGTAGATAATTGCTTAATATTCGATTCGCACAATGATTATATTATTATTAATTACGTAATTTTTTAAGATCTTGAACTATATATATAACCTTAATTAAAGTTAAGAACCTATGTTTGCATTGATATATTAATTCGTATATAATAATCGAACTTACGCATAATGTTAGGAAAAGGAAAGGATAATTGGTAATTTATTTCTTTATATTAAGTTTTTTACTATGCTAGTAACAGTTGTTTTTGTTGTTGAAAAGAAGACATTATTGAACATGTATCAAGTGGTAGCTGGGTTGAGTAGAGAGTAGTGTGAGTCCACGTGGCGTGGAAAAATAATGTAATGTAGCTGGAATTCTCAATCGAATGAAAAAGGCTAAAGAAATGTAGGTGGGGAATGAAAGGATGTGTCCCGCAATTTTATTGATTACTTTCATCCAAGTCCCTGACCACACATGCGTAGTCAATATCAGTCCCCACAAAACCTCATCAATGTAAACATTGTCCTTATGCATTAAATTCACGCCCGTTTCATTTCTATACCTTGAGGAATGATTAGATATTATTCATCTACTATTTTTCACCCTTTTAATTGTACGCCACTCCACACAAGTAAATGCAGGGAATTGTGTTCTTTTTAATATGAAAATTGTAAATTAAAATTTACTGCTCAAAACTACACTTACTTATTTATTTCTTTATTATATTTTTGCCATTTTTTGACTTTTAGATTGCAAAGTTCAGTTAATGATTATATATTTATTGATTGTCCTGCTAATAACAAAATGCATTATTAGAGAATCAAATACAAATTCGAAGGAAAAAGAAATAAAAAAATCGTTTTATAAATTACTTTAAAATTCAGTTCACTTTCTGCAAAATGAAGAAAAATAGTAGATTTTTAGTGGAATTCATCCTGGAATTATATCTCTATCTATTAACCAATTATATATATATACGTATGTTTATAAATCATATTAATAATTGAAATAACGAATTTTGCTATTTATATGCATGACAGATTTTCCCTCTCAGTCTCCTCGCAACCATGCTATATATGGTGATTAAATAAAACTAAATTTTTTTTTTCCCAATACTAATTTATCGGATCCTAAAATGAACGATATATAAAAAAATGATAAACGTGAAGTTCAAATTGAACAAAACTAAAATGTGAGTGATTCGAAGTTTGGGTACAATTTTATAATAGTAGAGATTTTCTTCTTTTTATAATTGCCTAATGAGCCCCAACTTTAGTTGAATCTTGAAGGGATTTAAAAGGCCCAAATCGTTTCCTTTCACTGTCAAACTTAGGTCCTTGAAGTTTTGTTCACCAAAAGTAGGACAGAAAAAAAACGTCCAGGAGCGATGAATGGTGGCCCCCACATTTTTCAAAAATACTAAATTAAACCCTCTGCTATGCAATTTTTATTTTTTTACAGGTAAAAGAGGGATCCAACAATTGATTATTATTTTTTTGTATACTCCCAAAACAATTTATTGGTGTACCTTTCAAGAGAGAGAAAATGGTTGTTTGAGAAGATTTTAACAATAAGAAATTATAATGGAATATTGCAAGAATATAAGGGCTAAATAGAAAAAAAGGACCTTTTTTTGGTCTTTTTTTAAGAAGAACAAGTTACTAAAAATGGTATTCATAGTAAAATATGAATTTAGGATTCGAAAAAATGGTCACATCTGTCAATAAATCGCTGAGGTGAAAGGTGAAATTGAAGTTGGGAAAGCAAGGCCCACCGTTTGATAACGACTGTCGGCATCCTGATTTTTCGTCACGTGCCCCCTCCATTGGCTGTTATACACTGTTATTGTCTCCCTAGTTGATCCCAGTTATTTATTGCTCCGAGCCGCTTTTTATAAATAGAGGTGAGATATAATTTTAAATTTGAATTTTTATCTAAATCCAACGAATTGGGAATTAGTACATAATAAAGATGACAAATATTGAAATTGTTGGACTTTGGTTAGTTTTTTTAACTCCATAAAACGAATGGAAATGGAATAAACACTATTAAGAAAAGGAGTAATATAGTCTCAAATATCCAAATTAAATATGAGTTGATTCTAGGTTCGTAAATAAATCCTAAAGATACGGATCAATAATTGCTACAAAATGAGTAATATAGAGAGGAATTATTTGTAGACAAAATGACTTGATTTCGAGATTTTATCCTTCATACTTTGTTACATTACAAGTTCGAAAATTACAGATTTCGATCCAAAATATATATTAGAAATATCACGAGCTTCATTTCCATGTCATTTTAAGCACAATAAAATATAACTTGATGTTCTTCTTCTTTTCCCTTGTCTTGAAGGATTTATATTTGTATGATCCAGTGAGAATATGGAATAATTGGATTAGGCGAGAGGGATGTGAATTATGTATGATAACGACTAGTCGGTAGACATGAAAATCAATATTCAAAGGTCAGACCACTGACTAATATGTCATGGAACTTTTATTATACTATCTTGTAGTTGTACCTCGGACATGTCTAGCTAGCTAGCTAGGTTTTCAAATAATAATTAGAAAACCTAAAAACAAAAACAATATGACGTTATTCCTCAATCGTTTTCGTATAGTGTATATATACAACGGGTACACTATACAAAGCAGACACGATCGGGGAGGGGAAAATCTGATAATTACTTGTTAATTATGGTCGGCACCCTTTTACGTAGGCACATATACGAAGAGAAAGATGACCGAGTCCGTTGACGTTGAGGTTTATACGTCTTTTTCAGACGTATATATGTATAATTGTATGTATGTATATCTTGAGAGGAGAGGTACGGTGTAGAAATGAACACGTATATATATATGTACGTTACTCTAGATATGGGCTCCTTGATTTGAAGACGAACCACCTGTTTAATTAATACAGACTATATGTTAGTACTACATTATTAGCAAACAAAACAATATTGATCATCAAGATTCTCCGGTTGATATTATACTTATGTTTTATTTTTTGTCTAGCATAATTGGTTCGGCACATTTTGTTTATTTTTGTAAAGAAAGGCCTCAACTTGCTAATAATAGAACGATTACATGAAAATCAAATCATCGCATTCGCATTTAGATTAACCAGATCAAGAAAGACTCAACTTGCTAATAATAGAATAATCACCACGTAAAAATATACTATAATCATCATCTTCTTGATTCTTGACCAATGCTAGCTAGGGATTACATATACAATTAATACCTCTTGATTCTTGACCAATACTATGTGCTAGCTAGGATTACTATATTCGCATTTACACACATATATACATATATATACCTCTTTCGTCTTTGCTCTAATCATTTAACCATTATTTTCAAAAATAAATGTCAGCAACGCCATGCCGTCATTTTCTTGCCTCCCCCCATTAATTATAACTCTTTGTTCCATTTCTTTTATCATTCATTTTATTAATTTACATAATCTGGACAAGTTGAGATGAAAATACCAATTGATTGTAAAATTAGTATTGCAATCTGGAGGATATGTAGTACATTTTTATAACATGTATATGTAAGACGAATCGTGTTTCCACAAGTAGGCATTGAGGTGCCATCACAAATCGCAATTATGTTATCTTCATGATTGACTTAGAGACTCGCTATCATTTTTTAATTCCTATTACTTTGTCTGTGTAGTTTTCCTCCTCTATTATTTTCATATTAATATAGAAACAAAAGAGAGAAGAGAAACAAATATGAGAGAGAGCAGTGACTGGATGCTTCCTTCAACTTGTTCGTGTGGGGGAGAGAGACAAGACAAATTAGTCCCACTAATGAGATTAGATCTTAAAAAATAAGGGGGAAAAAGTGGCATTAGGGCTAGCTATAGCTACAAAATAATGCACTTCACTTGCTATTTTGGGTTACCAATAAAGAAATGGATTGTTTTAGACTATTTACTTAACTTTAATTAAGCAAATGCCGACCTCTACAGAGACCAAGATTCTGTGAGGGATTTCTTTGGTAATATTATAATTAGAGAGGAAGGTTTTAATTGTAGTTTTCTTGCTTAAACCTTTTAATTTTAAAAGTTTAACTGTAGTTTTCATTCAATTCTTAGACTCTTACTAAAAGTTTACAGCTCTTGCGAATTTCTTGTCGTAATTGGTTTAACTTTTTTCCCCTTTGGGATTAAGTATGAGTATGTAGGGTTAATCAAACTACAACTTATTTTATTTCACATAAGAAAGGAAAGAGATACGAGAGAAAGAACTATACAATTTTTTTTAAAATTAATTATCATTATAATAATAAGGATTGAATCCATGACCTATCTCATAAAAACAACAAAAAGAACTATCATACAATATATTAATTAACTTCAATTTGTATTTGGAATGTCTTATGTCTATGATATAATTTTTTTATTTTTTTTATAAGTGGTACTGAGACTTGAACTCGAATTCAAAACTTTTCTGATACTATATGTTTCTATTGTTTAGATAAAATAAAATATGAACGTGTGTGTGGACTTTATAATGTAAACATCAAATTAACTTTATGTTAAATCATAATGTACTTTATTTTATATTTTCTAATCAGTGGAAAGAACAAACCACAGTATTCGACCAAAAAAGAAGAAGAACAAACCGCAGTGTAATAATTAAAAAACAAAAAAAGAGTTAAATTTGGAGGTTTAGGGAGCAAAATCCATCATTAATTAAGAAACTGATGTCACAATCACATTGATCAATTCAATTTTAACCGACAAGCTAAGAGGTAATCGATCATCCCACCAATCTTTTCACATTTAGTCATTTAGTCTACCAATTGACACAAAACTAATTATGACCGACGTAACCAGGTTCTTCCTCCCCTCGTTGTTGCTGTAGTTGTTTAAGGAAAGAGATAATGCGAGCGGAGACTACTAAATTGTCTCCTTATCCCTACAACAATTTCTACAGCCCGCCCACCTCTCCTTATCCCTATTAAGAAAAGGTGAAAATAACTAGTTAGTGTTTGGACTTTGGACTTCTTGTAACTTTAGTTACAAGTTATTACAACAGCTAAGCACAAAAAGGCAATGCGAAGGAGCCTTGTTTTTCTTGCTCCGATAGACCTCCTCTTCTTTATTACAGCTGACACATCATGGGTCTTGGGGCCCACCAAAAGATTACGAGCCTAGATTTCTTGATGGGCTCTGTCGGCCAACTATGTATTGACACGTGGACACGGCGTTTCAATGGACAGCCGTCAGATCATCATGGCTGCAGTCAAATCAGAATAGGTAGGCTCTCTTTTTTGTTGACCGTACGAAACCTGGGCCAGTTGCTTTGGCTGATGGAGTTTCAGTTTCAACGACACCGGCACGTGACTTTCTCATAAGAGGGCACGTGAACGTGGGGGTGGTGCGAAATGTGAAAATCGGAGGATTCGTCTGTGTGATGAACATTGAACAATATAATAAGGTAAAACCCCCAACAAAGTGAAATGAACACTAGAATTTGAAAACTTGTTATTCGAAGCTAATACGTAGCTAATGAGTGTAAGTTCTCGTTACAAATAAAATTTCTAGACTCTAAACTTTTCTTATAACAATAACGTATTGATTTAATTTATAAGTTTCTTCATGGTAAATTTTTTTTGAAGTATAAATGATAATATTTTTTTTTGAATTTACCCATATTTTAAAGTAAAATCGTGAGTTTAAATTTTAATAATTGAGCAAATTATGTTAGATGAATCACCTTTTTGTTAAGATTGGAAAATTGCTCAAATAAAATTATTCTTGTTTTATTTTCTTCTTTTTCACAACTATGCAAAAATCTCCGCTCAATTTCTACGCAATGGATTAGGTTTCTTTTAGAAGAAAAGAAACGGACAAGCCCAATAAGGCCCATGGATTCTCACAGACCGGCCCACAGATGATGAGCGATATGGGCCAACATCATCATATACAGTTGGTAGTATTTCAGTTTTCCAGTTTCAAATGTTTAGCCGAAAATCCCATTAGAAGCGAGGCCCATTTTCTATAAATGACTTGTATTACATATTACCATTTTAATGTTATATCGAGATTAATTCCGTTGGAACATTGGTGGCTTTTATAAAAGCAGTAGCTCTCCGGGATGGTTTTGGTAGGCAGCATTGAGATGTTTCATTACGTAATTGTTCTCTTACATTTGTTTCAAATTATTTGCCTCAGTCGTGTCAGTTCTGGTGGACTTCCACACCTCGTTTGGACTTTGATGGTACCGAAGGCATGGGGACACAAAGAACGGTACATCAGTTGGGAAAATCATGTGATTAGACAGCATAATGCAAATAATTTTAAACAAATGAATCATGTAGTGAAACATCTCAATGTTGCCTTGGAAGAATAGTCAAATTTCTAGATTAAATTGATTTTGGTGGCTCAGAGACAGAGACAGAGACAGAGACAGAGACAGAGCCACACCTCCTCCTTAGTCCTCACAACAAGAATGTTTAACTCCAATCTGCACCAGCAGACTTAAGTTAGCACATAATTAGTAAAGTTATGTGCCAGATCGGCTCTCGAGATATTTAAGGATTCCAAAACATCCCTATCACGGCACATGCCAGAAAACAGGAAAAGGATAACCATGATCCCAAATCCAAACAGAAAAGAGCAGCATAGACAAAAAGAAATGAGGATGAGATGTCGAAAACAGCGTATGAAACACCAAAAAGGGAAGTACCGAAGCAATTGATCAACATTGTCATCCCATTATACTGGAACTATAGTAACAATTCAATTTCTGCAGCACAACGATCAAGAAAAAACTCTTTTCTCTAGGTGTTTTTGATCGGATATTAATAATTAAGTTGAAGTTTATTTGAAGCAAGTGGAGTAATTAATAGAAAGATCAAATTCTACCAATTCTACAACTAGAATAGATAACCTTTCTTATAAACCTCATCATTTTTTCTCCATCTTCTTCCTTCCCCGAGCACCACCATATGCGGTCGTCTTCTTCTTCTTTCCATGGGAGGGTGGGGTAAGGGACGGAGGCACGACGGAGGAGTGAGGGGGTGAATTTAATTTTGAATCTGGGGAGCGTGTGAGCGGGTGAGACTGAGCTTAGATGACCTGTCGATATTTGCAGAGGCGGTGAGAAGGAAGGCAACACGCGTGGCGTGGGAAGAAGCGGTTGGGTTTTTTAATTTTCCGGACAACACCACCTTGATTTGATGGGTCCCACCTCCTCATAATTTGAACTTTGAAATGGGAATCTCTTCTCTGTCTTGGCAATTACTACTAGTAATCCAAATGAGTAGTACTTCATTAATGAGAGAATATACGGATTACAACTTACTTTGTACTGTACCTACCAACAAAACAAACATCCATAATATACGATGAAACATTTGGTGGGTCCCACCTCTGCAACCAAATCTACAAACAACGTCGTACCCTCTTCTCTTGTCTTGTCAACCAAATCGGCAGCTATAAAATCCATTTGGTGGGTCCCACCTCTCTCTCTCAGTGTGTTAATTTGATTTTTCAAATGGGAATTTCTTCTCTCTATTAGTATCCAAACGTGCATATCCGAACTTTTTTTTTTAAAGAATGTGTATATGTATTTTATTTATTTATTTGAAAAGGGGGTATTTAATGGATGATATATTCGAAAAGATGAAAAAAACAATAATTTAGTAATTAAAGAGTTGCAATAATAAATACAATTAGTAGTAATAGTAGTATATCGGGACACGAGCCCTCACCATCACGCTTGAACTCAGAACTCAAAATATGTCGTTTTTATATATTGATACTATAGAGTTATTGGTGCCATTTTTATCTTTTTTATTATTCTTTAAAAAAGATAGTGAGGAAGTTATTTATTTAAAAACAAAGAAAATATAAATATAAGAATAAAAAATAATAATCAGGGGTGGTTAAATAAAAATGGTCAAAGAGGAGATTTAATGGCATGTGTTGTGCTTTTCTCAACCTTTTCAAGATTGGATGCGACAACAATTTATTTTATCACCATTTTCTCTCTCCTTTGCTTATAAATGGTAAACCTGCGTACATGTAATGAAATAGAATAAAAAATATAGGGACCAATAATATCCAACATGTACGACAGTTGTTCCCTCCTCACCGTTATTGCTCTTGCCGTCCTCTTCGCCGTCCTTGCCGTTGATGGCGGTCGTTCTCCTCCTCCAATCTCAGGTATATGTAGTAGTGTATATATATAGGTTAATTTCGACATTATACAACTTTCTCCTTCTTCTTTTCATTGATCAATTGAATAAATTGCACTGCTTATAAAACTTCTGCTTTCTTTTCCGTTAGCTAATCTCTCGCCGCCCAACCAACCGCCGGGATATCCACCCCCACCCCCACCACGCGGCAGTGCAAACTCTCCACTACCAATATTAATCCTGCTTCAAAATCACGTTTCTAGGCATGGATGGTAATTTTCGAAGTGTTTTGTTCTATTAAAAACTGAATCTTCGATAACTGTCGCGAAGCAAATGACGTAGCCCTCTTTCCGTACACAAAATGCACCTTTTACGAAGAGTTTATCAAATATTTAATTTGTTTTTTTTAGTGGGGTCTGACCCTACTGGATTGGGTTTGAATATTGGACAAAGGAGGACAATCCAAATTTACTTGTATCTATCAACTGTTTTTTGCAGGTCTTACATGGAATTCGCGGGCTTTTCCATTGTTGTAGCCTACTACTATATGAGATCCGATTTGTTTCTGAAGTACCTGTCGCCGGGTTTTGGCCGGAAACTGTGGTTCGGATTTGGACGTACCATCTTCGGGCCTAGGCGCAACAGTTTCGCTACTAAGCTTTGGATTAGAATGAAAACCCAAACTGCATAAGCAAATAGTACACTAGAGAAATATTGTATTAATTCCTTAATACTCTTCACTTAGTGGAACTGTTTTTAATATTTTTCTTTTAAGTTATTCTTCTACAGTACAATAAAATTAAAACTTTTAACTTTCTTTAAAGGGGTTAGGTGTTGTAACGAGTGTATGACAAGATTTTTTTGATTTTTCGGAGGTTCTTCATTGACGTTGAGCTAATTATAGTGCAAAGTCTCGTCTCTTTAGTTAATAAAAAAATTAAAACATTTATTGATCACAGGGAGTGTAAATTATTGTGAGTCAAATTACCCTTATTTTTCTCTCATGGGAGACATCCAGTAATTGTAACAAAATATGATTAACATGTTGTAAATTGTAAGTCACAGAGTGAATTTTTAACCCATGTTACACTCCTACCAAACAGGACCTTACTGATAATTGATGCTCCGTATTGCTAATACGAGGGTGGGTGGGTACAAAAGAAAAAACAGCAGAGTAATCAATTTGCAGCAAAAACTTTAACCAATCAAACAAGCCAATATTGACATCAAATTCGAAAGTAGGGACAAAATATAACATTGCCATATTGAGTTGGAACCTAGCTACCCAGAAAGGCAACAAATATCTTTGTATCGTAGTTTGATTAAAGTAAAGATTGAAGGTTGCGTGAAAGAAAAGGGGCAGCTAAAAGAAAGAATTAAATCGTGATAATAAGGACAATCAGGCAATAAAGCTAGAGTCTCTAACCTTGGATTCCTCCAAAACTAACCTTATGTTGCGCGGACCGGACCCTTTTCTTCATTGTCGTAGCAATTGTCTGTGTCCAAAACTATTGATAAATTAATAAAGAGAACTATCCATTCTTAATTAGGTACTCCCTCCGGTTCCTAATAAACGTCGTTCTGCCTCCTTGCACGTGACTTAAAAAAATGATTGGTGGGAAGAAAACGAAGCATTTTTTGACCATACTACCCCCAGCCTCCCTTGCTATTTACAACTGATGGTTGGCTCAATTCTGAGAGCTGCTGGCTTGAAACCGGCTGGGTTGATGCATGTTGATGGCTTGAAACCGGCTGGGTTGATGCAAGTTGATGGCTTGGGGAGATGGAAGACGGAGACTCAGCTTGGCTAGGTCACGGGCTTGGCCTAGCAGATTTGAGCATCAATGCAATTTCATATATAGTTGCTTCTACTTTTACATTTCCAAACGAGTTTTTATTTGATAAATAATCAACACGCGTGAATAATCATAAAAGAAACACAGAGATAACGGCGCCATTTTGATAACGCGCTTGTCGAGGGCACGATCAAACAAATTATTACAACTTATCACATGCAACAAAATAGATTGAAGACAGTGGCAAGAGGATCGATCCACAGAGATTGGTGAAGACTTACACTAGACAAGGCCAGATTATAAAATAAAACAATAAAAGAAACAAAACAGAATTCAAGGTCTTGAATGTATTCGGGGGACAAAGGCACAAAAAGTAACAATCAGGGGGGGTTTTACTTGACCAAACGAGTTGGTCAAGAGAGATTTGGAGCTAACAAGTTTATCTAAGAAAGCAAGGTTTGGGGTCCCGAATGTCACGTTCGAGGTCCCGAATGTAAAAATATAGCAAATCAGTGAATAAATTCAGAATTAATAAAACAGAAAGTGAAACAAGCACAAATAATCGGGTAGAGAAAGATCTTAGCAAAAGGTATTCTTGGGTTGCATTCGGGACCAGATCGTCATCGGCTCGAGGGTATTCTATTCAAGACGTCATAGAAATGACATGGGGACCAGATTCCTCGGATATCCCCTACTTTTCTCTTTAGAGAAACTACCCCCGTTTCCACTTATGAGGTAGTCTTGACAGTTTGCCATCCCCCCAGGCACGAATGCGGGAGGGCCATACTCAAACCGCCCATGAAGATAAGAAAAAACAGATCTAGAGCTAAAAACCCCTCAGTTTGTCAAGCTCGTGACCTCGCTCTAATCAACTACCCACCCTATCTATTCGAGACCACTTCAGCGCAGTCAAGACTAAATAGATGCCTACTTGTTCCATGCAACTTTCCTTTCGTATTTATCACAAAGATGGCAGCATTCACACAAAGTAATAATCAGTTGATCAAACCTCTAATTACCCCAAGTGAAATTATAATTAAAATGATAAACAATTGAATATGGCATCAAAAATATATTAAGAATGTTTAGGCCTCGAATCTGCCCCTGCAGCCCTTGAATAACCCTTTGCTAAGAATTAAATATTTAGCTACTCATGCTTGAAGATAAATAAATAACAATTAAAGAAAGCATAACAAGTAAATAAATAGATGAAGGGAAGAAAACTTGTTACTAAAATCCGTTTGAAGCCCGGCGGCAAGGTTGAAGATGAGCTAACAAGAACTAGAGAGATAAACTAGAGAGAAGTCTAAGAAAACTAAAACTACATGATCATGGATAATCCAAGATGTCCTAAACCATTGTTGTAAAAACCGGACCGGCCCGGCCGGTCCGACCGGGGACCGGTGGCCTGACCGGTCCGGTTAACCCCCTAAAACCGGACTCTTGCTGACCCGGCAAAAACCCGGGTGACCCGGCGGTTCAACCGGCGACCCGATGACCCGGTGCCGGGTCAAACCGGGTTGGCCGGGTTTTTTACAAAAATGCCACTCCTTTCCTTTAATCCCATTTCATTAATTCATTTTCACGATTTTCAGCCCTAATTCCTTCTCTTCCTCTTCCCGCAGCCGTTCTCCTCAACTCCTCATTCACCACCGCTCCTCATCCGGCCACCGTCTCCTCCATAACCAGTTCGAGTCGTGGAGTTACTAGTTAGTCATTTATTTCTTCAAGATGAAAAATCTGATGATGATGTTTGAGAATTGTAGTTAATTAATTAGTTACTTATGCACTTTTTAGTATGCACGTTTTTGGTAATGTAATGAACATTTTTTGTTTGTGTTTTTAGTTTATAAGGTAATTAATTAAATTTTATATTTATAAAAATATATAAATAATATTATTAAATAGATCGGGTCGATACTACCGGTTGAACCCGGTTGAACCTTTGACCCTCTCGCCCTCTGACCTGCCCGGGTCAATGTCCCGGGCCGGTTTTTACAACCTTGCTAAACTACTCTTAGATGCCCTTTATATACTAGGGCTCTAAGCACAAAATATCTTCAGCCTAAAACTAGGGACAAAATGCATTAATTGAAAGCCTAAAAAAGTGGATCCATGCTCCTTAAAGCACAAAGCTGAAAAAGCATAAAGTTGTTTGACTTTTCCAGCTTTGGCAGGTCTGGAGTGGGCTCAAGGGCTGACTTGGTCAGAGCGGTAGGTATTTTGTGATCAGTGCAGACTGTCGGAACAGTGTCAGAGGAGGCACATGGAAGCTCTGGCAAAGAGGACACGTGGAAATGCCATTCTTCGCCCTTCGGGGTCCCGAATGGATTCGGGACCTTAAACGTTGCTTTGGGCTCGGGACCTCGACTCTGGGTCTTGAATCTCAAAACTGCACAAAATGCTCCAAAAATGCATCTTTTCCAGTGTTTTTGGAACCGGACCGGACCGGCCGGTTCGGTCCGGTTCAACCGGATTTTTTGAGTTTCCGGTCTGATTCGACCTATCGGGCCGAAATGCATGTGACCCGGGTTGGACCGGACGAACCGGCCGATTTTTTGACAACCGGCGAATCGGCCGGTTCGATAGCAACCCGGTTGGTTCAATGCAAAACGACGCCGTTTTGAACCCAAAATCCAAAACGGCGTCGTTTTGATTTTTTAATATTTTTTTAAAAAAAATGGAAAAAATTATTTGGCCAAAACGACGCCGTTTTGGTTTTGGTTATTTTTTTTTTTTTTTTTTTGAGAATTTGATGGGCCGGCCCATTACAGGCATGGGTCAGGCCATCAGAACTAAAAAACCAACCGGTTCAATCCGGTTAAATTATCTAAAATTGAATGGTTCGATATGTGTCCGGTTCAAAACGGTCCAATGGTTCAATCTAGTTTTTTCCGGTTAAACCCGGTCGAACCATGAAATTTTCATTTCCGGTTCGCTGTCCGGTCCGGTTCCAAAAACACTGATCTTTTCGCATAAACTCCCATTTTAGGCCTAAATCTGCAAAAGTAATGAAAACAAGGGTAAATTAGCAAAATCATGCCTTAAATGGGTGAGAAAATGGAGGGAAAATCATGCATAAAAACATGCTATCAATGCATGTTGATGGCTTGAAACCGGCTGGCTTGATGCAAGTTGATGGCTTGGGGAGATGGAAGACGGAGACTCAGCTTGGCTAGGTCACGGGCTTGGCCTAGCAGATTTGAGCATCAATGCAATTTCATATATAGTTGCTTCTACTTTTACATTTCCAAACGAGTTTTTATTTGATAAATAATCAACACGCGTGAATAATCATAATAGGCCATTAAGTATAGATTATGCACTAAAAATTTTACTTTATTTACTTTATAAAAAATTCGGATCAAACCCGAAATAATTAATTTATTTCTCATGTTCTTTTTAAGTTTTTATTTATTGATAATATAATATTTTTTCTATTTTTATTTCATATCATTTCTTTTATTCTATTTTATTTCACATTTCGGTATTTTCTGTTTGAGTTTTTATCAGTTTTGAGCAAAATTTCTCGTCCCGATTAGCTCGAACCGAATAAATAAATAAAAAATTCTAATTTACCATTGTGCCATTATAATTAATTTGGTACAACTTTACTGTTCACCTTCTTCCTCCTCGCCTCTGTTCACCTTCTTCCTTCTCTCCTCCACACAAACCCAACCAAATCAGCACCCTCCAGAAATTCCAACACTAAAACCAAACCAATTCCAACATCAAAACCAAACCAGCACCCTCCAGAAATTGAAACCCGTGGAGAGAGAAAATGAAAATTGAAGATGAAAATTGAAAAAGGAAAAGTTTCCATTCCCATGAAAAATTCGGATTCAAACACAAGAGAGAGGGAAAATGAAAATTGAAAAAGGAAAAGTTTTCGTTCCCCCGCAAATTTCAGATTCAAACACAAAAATAGGGAACGAAGCCAAGCCAAGTCGTCGTCGTCGTCACCAGCGTAGACAGGCAGGGGTATCCTCGTCTTCTCCAGCCTGGGGATCCGAGAATGATTAGGGGACTGCTTTTGGGGCGTAGAACGACGATTGTAACGCCCCAGAGGGAGTATTTAGTTCGAATTGTAGAAATTAAGAGAATTACTTTTTTTTAGAACTCGACAAACTTCGAACAAGATTAGTTTAAACATCTGCAAAAGAAAAACAATAGTTTTAAGCTTTGTTTGTATTTTTTCTTTTTTTTCTTTTTAGAACTATGCAACCCTAAGTTTTAAGTTCCACTCAATTAAATTTCATGCTTATGAATTCGGTTGAAGAAAAGAATGGACAAAAGCCCATGGGACGAGATACACACAAACCGGCTCATAGTTGATGAACGATATGGGCCAATACCGCCAGAGAAACTTGAACAAAAGTTTAGCCCAAACGTCCATAAGAAGCGAGGCCCATTTACTTATAATACAACTGGATAATGAGTTCAGCCACTGGCCGTTTAGCCCTTGTATTTTTTTCCCGGTCATCCCATATGTTTTCTATTGAGATTAATCTTGTTCGAGTATTATCGGGCTATAATAAAAAGTAACTTTTTCAGCATGGTCTATTTTATTCTCAAAACTCGACTCAAAATTTTATTTTTCCAAACATAATAATCGATATTATTTAAAAATAAAAGAGTGTCAAACTCCTCGATATTATATATATTGGTGGCCAAAAAGAGTGAGTAGTTTGTTTGCTGCCATCTTTTATTAATTAGCAGTCCTAGGAAAGCAACTTTGGTCTTCAGATCCTAAATTAAACCAAGATCGACTGTAGTTTACGTTGGAATCATTGTAACGTTTCAAGGTAGCCTCATCAATTCAAACAATGGATCTTATTAATTGATTTCCATTTATATCCTATATTATATATATATAGTATGGGTGAAGTTATAAGCAATGAATCAATTACTTTTTCTTCACTACTGTTCTATAAGGTTGGCATGTGACATGAATTTTAAGATCATTGGACCGTTAGCATTAATTGTTCCGTTACCAAATATAATTTAATTAGAAAAATTTAAACCTCGTGGAAAATTATATTCCCTTAATTTTATATTGAATTAATTATTAGTTATATTTTTATTCAACGTGAGATTCATTTTGCAGCGCGAAAAAAAGTATAAAAGTCTTCCCTTATCACAATCAACTAAGCGAAAGAATGAGAATCCACACGTAACCACACAATTAATATACATAGTTTTACAATAATGAAGAAAGCTAAAACGATGGTTCTTATACAAGGAATGAAACAAGTAGTGAGGTTTGGCACTTGGTGTGTGTTCTGTTCGTCACCGCCCCATATAAATATAGTATAATATAAAAAAAATCACAGTATTTCTTTTGTCCCACCACTAATTATTTGTTTTATTCAATTAGCTTAGGAAAATAATATAAATTAATGAATTAATGGGTTTTTGTCTGCCATTAGTAGAAGAATCATTGCTCTTGTTGATTCAAGATATTAGGAATCTAGAGAACAAGAAACGACATGGGAAATAATTATAAGAGTCTTCATCTCTGGGTGGAACAAAATGAACCACGCAAAGGGGCAAATATTGTTTGCCATTAACATATGAAATTATATAAAGCAACGTGGCAAATTTGATTAATCTTCCAATTTAAAAGAAACACACAGGACATCCGAGGGCTCAAAATATGGTATATTTGCAAGTTGAAAAGATGCCCACTTTCCTAAATAGGTATGGAAGGAAGTGGGGAAACGAGATGGTGTATTGTTCATGGGAAACAGAAACACCACTTATATATCATTCGCATAATTAATCCAAGATGGGAATTTAATCTTTCAATTGATACCATACCATCCTCCAGCCACCGTCCTTTCCAAAATCTCTCATAGTAGCCCTTAATCTTCTTCTTTTAATCTTTCATATTTACTTCCTTAAATTTTGAATTTTCTCATAATATTTTTTAAAATTCTATTCTTTTTGCTTTATTAATACTTCATATTTACTTTCTAAAACTTTAAATTCTCTCGTAATAACCGTTAATTCTTCGTATTTTTCCATTGAATTTTATTTTATATTCTTCCATTGGTACAAGCCCACAATACGTAAACAATTATATGTGTCCTGTAGCAAGAAGGAATTCCTCAACTTAAGATACCTCAAATCTCTTCTTCTATAAATACCCCTAAAACTTCAACTCCTATAGCTACTACCTCAAACCCTAAGCATTAAAATAAAATAAAATAAACCATTTCTTGAATTAGCAAAATCCAAATGACTTCTTCCTTAGCGTTTTCCTCCATCATAAGCTTTATTTCGCCCTCGAATGCGGTGGTTTTTAATGGATCCCATGGCGCTAAAAGAGAGGGGTTAATTTGCTCAGGCAAAGTTAATGGCATTTTTGCTAGAAAACGTGACGCTAGGGACTCAATCGTCACTAGTGCTGTAACTCAGGCCCCACCAGTAATCAATATTCCGGTCTCCTCACCGGAGGAAGAAGTTGCTGGTAACGGGAACCATGTTGCTTGGACCAGTGTCCGACAGGAAAGGTGGGAAGGAGAGCTTGCAGTTGAAGGGGAAATCCCATTATGGCTGGTATGTACACAAAATAAGAAAAAATTTCTTGAAACTTCTCTGGTCAAATAAAATTATAAGAGTATAATCAAAATGTATTTTCAACTTTAATATAAGTTAGATTAATGCAAAATTCAGGCCATAACTTATGCCCATTAAAAAAAGAGGAAGAAACAAAAATCAGCACATAATTTTCTTTTTGATCTTTTAATATATTTTTTTAAAAATTATATGATATCTGGTTATTTTATTAGATGCCGTTTTATCCGAGACGGAATATATATGTATACTAATAAGACACCCATCATAATATTCCTTAACTAGCTAGCTAGCTAGTGTAAGGACGTGATAAATAAGATCAAAATAATATGCTTGATCGTCAGCTTTAACAATTAAAGTACTCGAATGAAAACATATAGTCAGTGATCAAGATTAAAACTTAACATGATCCCAATTAAATTACACCTAATTACGTGCGTGCCATGATTTCCTCCTGATCCTGATCATCGAATTATTATATTTATATATTTAAAATAAAAATGACAAGGAATATTCTCAACCGCTCCTAATCTATATTTATTTATTTAACCAATAATATATACATTTTTATTCATGCAGAATGGGACGTACCTTAGGAACGGTCCAGGTCTATGGCACATAGACAACTACAACTTCCGCCACCTTTTCGACGGCTACGCCACCTTAGCCCGCCTCCATTTCGAGAACGGCCGGTTAGTATTCGGTCACCGCCAGATCGAATCGGATGCCTACATGGCCGCAAAAAGCAACAAAAAATTATGTTACCG
This sequence comes from Viola odorata, assembly GCA_963691705.1. Classification (NCBI taxonomy): domain Eukaryota; kingdom Viridiplantae; phylum Streptophyta; class Magnoliopsida; order Malpighiales; family Violaceae; genus Viola; species Viola odorata. Next base: position 2,448,911 of record OY829546.1, read on the forward strand.
TGAATTCTCCGAGGTCCCAAAATCAGACAACTTCCTGGCCTACATCGGCGACATAGCCAGCCTCTTCTCCGGTGCATCATTGACCGACAACGCGAACACCGGCGTGGTCCACCTCGGGGATGGCCGGGTTGTTTGTTTGACCGAAACCCAAAAGGGATCAATAGTGGTTGACCCGGACACATTGGATACTTTGGGGAAATTTGAGTATAGTGACTCACTTGGGGGCTTGATACATTCGGCCCACCCGATTGTTACGGATAGGGACTTTTGGACATTGCTGCCCGATTTGGTGAAACCGGGTTACTTGGTGGTGAGGATGGAGCCAGGTACGAACGAGAGGAAAGTAATCGGACGGGTGGACTGTCGGGGCGGGCCATCACCCGGGTGGGTCCACTCGTTTCCGATGACGGAGCATTATATTGTAGTGCCTGAAATGCCATTGAGATACTGCGCCAAAAATCTCCTAAAGGCTGAGCCCACTCCACTATACAAATTTCAGTGGCACCCAGAATCGAAAGCGTTTATGCACGTTATGTGCAAAGCTAGCGGCAAGATTGTAAGTACCCAGTTAATTTTTGCTAGCTGTATATTTTCGTAGAAAGTACAACTGAGCTATAATTAATATTCGTTCTCCGATTTCGTGTAGGTGGCGAGCGTGGAGGTGCCGCTATTTGTGCAGTTCCATTTTATCAATGCATATGAAGAGAAAGATGAAGATGGGAGGGTGACGGCTGTTATTGCTGACTGTTGTGAACATAATGCAGATACCACCATTTTAGAGAACCTTAAACTGCAAAATCTTCGATCTTTCATGGGCGCGGACGTGTTGCCCGATGCCAGGTTAATTAATTTGTTGCTTATAATTTATTAATTATAATTAATTGTAGATTTGCATAATCATTTAATTAACACGGCCGTTAATTAACAGGGTAGGGAGGTTTAGGATTCCTCTTGATGGGTCTCCATATGGGGAATTGGATGCAGCTTTGAACGCAGAGGAACATGGGAGAGGGATGGATATGTGCAGCATCAACCCTGCTTACTTGGGCAAAAAGTATAGATATGCTTATGCTTGTGGAGCACAACGCCCTTGCAACTTCCCCAACACCCTCACCAAGGTATTTGCCCCAATGCGGGTGCAAGTAATTCTCATGCACTTTGAGTGTCTCACGTCACATACTACACTCTACTCACATAAGCGGTCCTTATTTTATTACTGAATTTTCTCATAATTTTGGTTATTGAATGTTGTTCTAGGTTGATTTGTTTGAAAAGAAGGCGAAGAATTGGTACGACGAGGGTTCTGTACCCTCCGAACCATTTTTCGTGGCACGGCCAGGTGCAACTGAGGAAGATGATGGTGAGTAGTGTCACAATAAGTCACTACTGCTTAATGCTCATCACAAAAATGATTAACATAATTAATTAATAAGTTATTATGTATGCTAATTGTTTTCAGGTGTGGTGATCTCCATGATAAGTGAGAAGAATGGGGATGGGTATGCACTATTATTAGATGGTTCTACATTTGAAGAGATGGCAAGAGCTAAGTTCCCATATGGCCTACCATATGGGCTACATGGATGCTGGGTGCCAAAGAAATAATCATGCCTGTTTCCAACAAATCTATATGTGGAAACTGTTTAGCTTAATATATTTTTCCATCTCCAGTCATTCAAGAACAGCTACAAATGAGTTAGTATCTAGACTCGATCAAGCAAAATGATGGGTGATAGTTCGAATGTAGGTTTCAGAAAAGATCGGTAGAAGTGTGAGTTTTCATTAGATGAGCTTGTTAGATAAGAATTTGTGTTGGTGTTTATGTATATAACTTGTAATCCATTGGTATGGTGTTTATGATATCAACAACATCATCCGATAAAACTCCTTCAATTCTGGCTCAGTTATACTACGAATTCATCTATCAACGGGAAAGTAAACATCAAAGCATCATCAGATTCGTTAGACACTAACATAATGCAACACTTACGTATTACTACTGGATAACAATCAGAGCACATAAGGGTTGACCACCAACATGTTGCAATGAGCTTTAAATTATTATAGGCATGAAAGTAACATCATCCATGAGCATATGGGCCAATGCTCCACTAAATTTGTTGTATCGATAATCGATTACAAGATGGAAAATCTTACGTCTATGTATAACCACCATTGACTCACCCCCTTCCCTACCAAAAACTATCTAGGACAAAAAAGAATCCATGTATTTGCAAGTACTTCTGCTTTCTCTGTGAATAAACCAGGTGTAAGGAGTAAAAATGATAAAAGTTGGTCCTTCCCCGTCAAACCTTGAAATTCAATAACTAAGACAGTGACAGGAGATCAAGATTTCTTCACTTCTGGTCTGTGAAAACAGTATCGACATCATCAAGGTCGAGTAATTTAGCCATAAGTTCCTTGTTCAACTCCTCTGCCTCATCATCAACCTAAAATCCAGCAACAAAGAAGTCTCAAATTAAATTGACGCAAATTCTTTTTTAACAGAATTACGGTCATTGCTATTACTGCAGCTAGTAGTGGGCAAAATAAAAGATTCTCCAGCACTTATATGGGAAAGGCACCATAAAAGTAAGCAATTTCTTGCTACTAATGACTAATAATAATGTTAACAGAACCAGAAACAATACCCAAAGAGCTCAAAAGCAAGAATCAATTTCAGCACTGATGACATTACCTCAACAGTTGCTATGGGCAATAGCTCAGAACCGGTATCGGTCTCAAAGTTTATTCCTTCCTCGCGTAGCTTTGATAGTATTCCAGCATAGTCCTCGGATGAGCTTACAATTTTATAGTAGCTGTCCAAAATTTGAAGGATTATCAATTTCCATGACCACAGCTATATAGTTTGCTAACAGAACACAGTTAACTAAGAAAGGATTATTGTAATCAGATTTCAAGTATTTTAGTTAGATGTAAACCAGATTAACTCTCATAGTTTTATGATGGTTATGTTGGAACACATATACAACTAAGCAGTGTGTGGGTGGGGGGCAGGGGGGTGTCGGAATCTTTCACGCAGCACATACATCACTTCAAATTGTAAGGTCCTTTTCACACTAGTTATTTTCTGTCTCATAGAAGGCAAGTGAAAGCATGCATCATACGACCAGTTTGGTGCATTCTTTTTCCTCTTTTACACAAGATGAGGGGTATGGTTATCATGCTTATAAATGTTATACTGAGGATGAAAGTCATAATCACATAGTGTCTGCAAAAATTATACAAGACAGTTCCAGGTATTTATTTTCACCAAACCATATATCATTGAAAATCATAAAACAAACTCAACTACATCATCAATATCAGATGCTCAATTCCCATCATTGGTTGATACACCATGTTCTGACTGACCATCTACAGAATAATAAATATTACCCTTTTTGACCTGAATTCATCCCAACAGTTACCAGTAACAATGCCGGAAACAGGAGTTAAAAAAACTCAAAAAACTCTATACATTATGCAGATTAAAGTGGATGCATGAGCTGTTAAAGGGAGCAATACCTTTCTGCCGTGTCTTCATCGGTGTCATCTTCATCAATATGTGGTTCAATAACATCCTCAGCACCAGCATCTAAAGCAATATTAAGAAGCTGGTCCTTGTCAGCATCAGTGACTTTAACATTCACAGCGCGAACACGTCTAAATTTAAACATAACAGATCCTGGATCTGCCATCTTGCCTCCATGATCCTTCACTACTGACCTAACAGCAGCAACAGACCTGTTTATCTTATCCGTCGACACCTCCACTACCATACTAGCCCCACCATAGCCATACACCTAAAAGTATAAGCATCCAATCATCTGATCACCCAATTCATGGAAAAGAAAAGAAGTAGGGTATAGACAGAATAAAAATAAAAATCTGACATGCTAACCTCATAAACCTTCTCAATGTAATCCTCCTGTCCCTTTTCAGACGCACGCTTAATATTGCGCTCCATAATATCCTTAGGTACATCAAGCTCCTTGGCTTTGTCAAGTAAAGCAGCCAGAGCTGAATTTGATACAGGGTTCGGACCACCTTTTCTTACACTGCATAACTTAACGAAATTACAACACATTTCACAAATGGAAAGCAAAACACAAGCATTTACTGTGCTTACGCAGAGACGACTTCCTTGCCAATCTTTGCGTAGAGTTTCGTTTTCTTCGCATCTTGAGCTGTCTGCAGTGCAAACCAAGTTCGTTAAGGCATTTTATCAAACATCCAATCCGCGACTGAAATAGAATAAAAAAGACAAGAGATGGACCTTTCTGCCAGCAATTTTGGAGGAACGTCTCCCCATAGAGACAGGAGGGAAAATCCATATCCGTCTCTTGAGGTTCAATGGAGAGCAGAGGGCACCATGTTTGTCCTCGAATAACAATAACACTCCCGAAGAATTGCTGTATAACGAAGCAGATGACAACAATGTTCTATTACCAGGCAAAACAGTCCCTAAATCAAGAAAAATAAGAAGAAGACAAATGGCACCATAATCAGAGAAGAAAAGGAAACGAAAGACAAAAAATGATTTTTCGACGAATTTACTTGGAAAAGAGAAGGGAACCCCATTTGAGAACTTGTGAAGAATCGCACCCACTGCTCTCATCGATGAAAAAGCTTACTGGGTTTTGCAGCTACAGAATGTAATGAACTAATGAGTAAACTGGGGTGTAGTGTAAGTGTATGCGCAGAGGATTGTTTTAAGGCATTATCTCCGTTTCAGGTGTACAATTTTCTCCTCTGTAAAAGCTGTCCGTTGTGGTTGTGGATAGTTTGGGCCCAAACCATTTACCTTCTCGCGGCAATTTTATGGATGAAAGAGGCCCATACTAACGTTGGGCTTCCGATTTGGCCCAATAATCCAAGCTGCATTATTTTTTTTCCTGTGTTTTTTTTCTTATTTGAAAAGTCTTTTCTTTTCTTCATAACGGACATGAGATTCGAACTTGAGATCCAACCGGTATTTCGAGCTAACCGTGACCTACTTATAGGAGAGGAATGGCTAAAAATTGACCTATCCCAGTGGCAGTGGCCAGTAGTGGACTTTTAGTTGTCCCTGCTTATTCTTAAATTTACCAATTTTGTTACTAATCAGTCATCAATCACCAGATTGCAGGTGAGCTGTAGATGACCATACAAACAGCCTCATAGCCATTGATATCCAAGCCATGGAAATCATCAAAAGTTTAATTAAACAGATGAAAGAAAACATTGAGAAGGTTTATGATGTCAGCATCAATTTAACAGTAGCAAACTGCAAAAGTCCATTCTATGCCAAAGATAAAACGACATTCTACAGTAAGAAACATCAATCTCCTAACAAACTATCTTAAAGGTATTGCTGCTAAAATTGCACAAACACTAATGCTTCATTAATCAGAAGAAAAATAGGGGGGAAGGAGAAACATTTAAACTGCTATTGACATTTGCTTATCCTCCATCATCTCCAAATCAATTGAACGAAAAGGCTGATTCTCTGTTGCATCCAGACTGGTATGCAGATTCTGAATCCGTCGTCGAGCTCAATGGACCTCAACGACTTGCTTGGCAGCAATGAGTACACATCATCCCCACTAATTCGGGTACAATGAGCCAACACTACTGTTTCTAAACACTGGTGAACACCAAAACCTCTAATGCCTCGAGTGATCCACTCACACCCAGTCAAATCAAGCGCCACCAAATCCTTACAAGCCTCAGCTAGTGCAACAACAGTAAGGTCAGTTAGGTTGATCAACCATTAAAGACTCAACCTTTTAAGGCTAGGAATTGCAGCAACCTCAATGCCTCCGAGATCGGTCACTTCCTGTCCGCATTTAGCCAAATTCAACTCCTCCAAACAACACATTTGCTTCAACAGTGAAACCCGAGAATCAGTCACCCATCACACTCAGCAAGAACAAGCGTTTTCAAGGTTTTAGAGCAAGACCCAGTAGCTAAAAACCCTAAACCCTTATCAGTAATTAATGAACAAGCTTCCAAATTCAAAACCCGTATCGACTCTAATCCCCCAATTGCTTCAAGTGAATCGAACCGCACCTGCCTAAATCCAAAGCGGTCAGATTTCGAACACAATTCACAAGGCTAATCACACCGAAATCTCCAACATTCCTCCTCCTCCTCCTCAATAGAACTTTAGTCAAATTACAACACCCATTTCCTAAACTAGCAACACCAACATCACCAAAATCTAACCTGTCAACAATCCCGTCGGCGAAATGTTCACCTCCGCGTGGCTGCTTGAACTTGAGATAGAGGAATTCGAACCTGGGGCATCTTTGGGCGATAAATTGGAGCTGGGTATCTGTGATTAGCGTTGATGATAGAAAGGCGACCAAGTTTGGGAATCTGGGCAGGAAGTTTTGAAGGAGGTCGGGTTCAAGAACCCGAATGGTTAATCGGGTCTGGCCCTCGATTCTTAGCCATTGCTTACATACTAGAGAGACGGGTTTTCTGTCATCGAGACCATAGATCTGGTTAAGGATCATGGTTAATTCATCGTCATATAGTTTCTACATGGTTTTATCGAATCTAAGAAACTAGCAATAGAACAACACTGTTGAAGAGGAGAAGCAAAGAGACGGGAGAGGAATCTTATTGCCACCGGGCCTGACTAGTGTAAAACCATATAAACAGCCCAATAACGTGGGCTCCAGAGCAAGATCCAGTAGCTAAAAACCCTAAACCCTTACCGGTAATTAATGAACAAGCTTCCAAATTCAAAACCCGTATAGACTTTAATCCCCCAATTGCTTCAATGGAAAATTTTGACTGTGAAACAGATTTTGGAAATAATTCCAGTTTTGGAAAATTTTTAGAAAATTTTCCGTAACTAAACAGCCCCTTAGTTTCCTCTGATGAAGAGTGGTTTCGAGAAACCAGCATTCATTCTCATCAGTTACTGTGCAACCTTTTTAACACTTTCTACAAGGTATAAAGAGTCTCTTGTTTCTCCTCTATATTTGATTTGAACTATTAGTTGTCCTCTTCCCTTATGACCTTGTGTGATCCCAAAATAAAAATACGTAATTAATAAAGAGTATTTAAAAAATGAGAGTATTGTTGTAATTATAACATGCTATAAAAATTATGTACGAGAGTAAAAAAAATAAAATATGAGGACCGGGCAATTTATAATTCTTGAGTGATCCCAAAATAAAAGTACGTATGTGTGATCCCAAAATAAAAGTACGTAATTAATAAAGAGGTAAAAAAAATAAAGTGTGAGGATTGATGAGGCACGTTACAGTTCTCTACGTCCAAACCGTACCGTGGGACATAGAGAACTGTCATTTACCTATATCGCAATTCTCATACTCTATATTTCTTACTCTCATGTACATAGTTTTTATAGCCATTGTACAAAAGTTTTTTTTCCGATGTGGTATTTTCACATATGGGTTTTGCAATTCCACGAGCACATTCTCTTACAGGTAGCATGAAAACACCGAAATAGGCAACACTACTATTTCTAAACACTGGTGAACACCAAAACCTCTGATGCCTCGAGTGATCCACTCACACCCAGTCAAATCAAGCGCCACCAAATCCTTACAATCCTCAGCTAGTGCAACAACAGTAAGGTCAGTTAGGTTGATCAACCATTAAAGACTCAACCTTTTAAGGCTAGGAATTGCAGCAACCTCAATGCCTCCGAGATCGGTCACTTCCTGTCCGCATTTAGCCAAATTCAACTCCTCCAAACAACACATTTGCTTCAACAGTGAAACCCGAGAATCAGTCACCCATCACACTCAGCAAGAACAAGCGTTTTCAAGGTTTTAGAGCAAGACCCAGTAGCTAAAAACCCTAAACCCTTATCAGTAATTAATGAACAAGCTTCCAAATTCAAAACCCGTATCGACTCTAATCCCCCAATTGCTTCAAGTGAATCGAACCGCACCTGCCTAAATCCAAAGCGGTCAGATTTCGAACACAATTCACAAGGCTAATCACACCGAAATCTCCAACATTCCTCCTCCTCCTCCTCAATAGAACTTTAGTCAAATTACAACACCCATTTCCTAAACTAGCAACACCAACATCACCAAAATCTAACCTGTCAACAATCCCGTCGGCGAAATGTTCACCTCCGCGTGGCTGCTTGAACTTGAGATAGAGGAATTCGAACCTGGGGCATCTTTGGGCGATAAATTGGAGCTGGGTATCTGTGATTAGCGTTGATGATAGAAAGGCGACCAAGTTTGGGAATCTGGGCAGGAAGTTTTGAAGGAGGTCGGGTTCAAGAACCCGAATGGTTAATCGGGTCTGGCCCTCGATTCTTAGCCATTGCTTACATACTAGAGAGACGGGTTTTCTGTCATCGAGACCATAGATCTGGTTAAGGATCATGGTTAATTCATCGTCATATAGTTTCTACATGGTTTTATCGAATCTAAGAAACTAGCAATAGAACAACACTGTTGAAGAGGAGAAGCAAAGAGACGGGAGAGGAATCTTATTGCCACCGGGCCTGACTAGTGTAAAACCATATAAACAGCCCAATAACGTGGGCTCCAGAGCAAGATCCAGTAGCTAAAAACCCTAAACCCTTACCGGTAATTAATGAACAAGCTTCCAAATTCAAAACCCGTATAGACTTTAATCCCCCAATTGCTTCAATGGAAAATTTTGACCGTGAAACAGATTTTGGAAATAATTCCAGTTTTGGAAAATTTTTAGAAAATTTTCCGTAACTAAACAGCCCCTTAGTTTCCTCTGATGAAGAGTGGTTTCGAGAAACCAGCATTCATTCTCATCAGTTACTGTGCAACCTTTTTAACACTTTCTACAAGGTATAAAGAGTCTCTTGTTTCTCCTCTATATTTGATTTGAACTATTAGTTGTCCTCTTCCCTTATGGCCTTGTGTGATCCCAAAATAAAAATACGTAATTAATAAAGAGTATTTAAAAAATGAGAGTATTGTTGTAATTATAACATGCTATAAAAATTATGTACGAGAGTAAAAAAAATAAAATATGAGGACCGGGCAATTTATAATTCTTGAATGATCCCAAAATAAAAGTACGTATGTGTGATCCCAAAATAAAAGTACGTAATTAATAAAGAGGTAAAAAAAATAAAGTGTGAGGATTGATGAGGCACGTTACAGTTCTCTACGTCCAAACCGTACCGTGGGACATAGAGAACTGTCATTTACCTATATCGCAATTCTCATACTCTATATTTCTTACTCTCATGTACATAGTTTTTATAGCCATTGTACAAAAGTTTTTTTTCCGATGTGGTATTTTCACATATGGGTTTTGCAATTCCACGAGCACATTCTCTTACAGGTAGCATGAAAACACCGAAATAGGCAACACTACTATTTCTAAACACTGGTGAACACCAAAACCTCTGATGCCTCGAGTGATCCACTCACACCCAGTCAAATCAAGCGCCACCAAATCCTTACAATCCTCAGCTAGTGCAACAACAGTAAGGTCAGTTAGGTTGATCAACCATTAAAGACTCAACCTTTTAAGGCTAGGAATTGCAGCAACCTCAATGCCTCCGAGATCGGTCACTTCCTGTCCGCATTTAGCCAAATTCAACTCCTCCAAACAACACATTTGCTTCAACAGTGAAACCCGAGAATCAGTCACCCATCACACTCAGCAAGAACAAGCGTTTTCAAGGTTTTAGAGCAAGACTCAGTAGCTAAAAACCCTAAACCCTTATCAGTAATTAATGAACAAGCTTCCAAATTCAAAACCCGTATCGACTCTAATCCCCCAATTGCTTCAAGTGAATCGAACCGCACCTGCCTAAATCCAAAGCGGTCAGATTTCGAACACAATTCACAAGGCTAATCACACCGAAATCTCCAACATTCCTCCTCCTCCTCCTCAATAGAACTTTAGTCAAATTACAACACCCATTTCCTAAACTAGCAACACCAACATCACCAAAATCTAACCTGTCAACAATCCCGTCGGCGAAATGTTCACCTCCGCGTGGCTGCTTGAACTTGAGATAGAGGAATTCGAACCTGGGGCATCTTTGGGCGATAAATTGGAGCTGGGTATCTGTGATTAGCGTTGATGATAGAAAGGCGACCAAGTTTGGGAATATGGGCAGGAAGTTTTGAAGGAGGTCGGGTTCAAGAACCCGAATGGTTAATCGGGTTTGGCCCTCGATTCTTAGCCATTGCTTACATACTAGAGAGACGGGTTTTCTGTCATCGAGACCATAGATCTGGTTAAGGATCATGGTTAATTCATCGTCACATAGTTTCGACATGGTTTTATCGGATCTAAAAAACTAGCAATAGAACACAACTGTTGAAGAGGAGAAGCAAAGAGACGGGAGAGGAATCTTATTGCCACCGGGCCTGACTAGTGTAAAACCATATAAACAGCCCAATAACGTGGGCTCCAGAGCAAGATCCAGTAGCTAAAAACCCTAAACCCTTATCGGTAATTAATGAACAAGCTTCCAAATTCAAAACCCGTATCGACTCTAATCCCCCAATTGCTTCAATGGAAAATTTTGACTGTGAAACAGATTTTGGAAATAATTCCAGTTTTGGAAAATTTTCAGAAAATTCTCCGTAACTAAACAGCCCCTTAGTTTCCTCTGATGAAGAGTGGTTTCGAGAAACCAACATTCATTCTCTTCAGTTACTATGCAACCTCTTTAACACTTTCTACAAGGTATAAAGAGTCTCTTGTTTCTCCTCTATATTTGATTTGAACTATTAGTTGTCCTCTTCCCTTATGGCCTTGTGTGATCCCAAAATAAAAATACGTAATTAATAAAGAGTATTTAAAAAATGAGAGTATTGTTGTAATTATAACATGCTATAAAAATTATGTACGAGAGTAAAAAAAGTAAAATATGAGGACCGGGCAATTTACAATTCTTGTGTGATCCCAAAATAAAAGTACGTAATTAATAAAGAGGTAAAAAAAATAAAGTGTGAGGATTGATGAGGCACGTTACAGTTCTCTACGTCCAAACCGTACCGTGGGACATAGAGAACTGTCATTTACCTATATCGCAATTCTCATACTCTATATTTCTTACTCTCATGTACATAGCTTTTATAGCCATTGTACAAAAGTTTTTTTTCCGATGTGGTATTTTCACATATGGGTTTTGCAATTCCACGAGCACATTCTCTTACAGGTAGCATGAAAACACCGAAATAGGCAACACTACTATTTCTAAACACTGGTGAACACCAAAACCTCTGATGCCTCGAGTGATCCACTCACACCCAGTCAAATCAAGCGCCACCAAATCCTTACAATCCTCAGCTAGTGCAACAACAGTAAGGTCAGTTAGGTTGATCAACCATTAAAGACTCAACCTTTTAAGGCTAGGAATTGCAGCAACATCAAAGCCTCCGAGATCGGTCACTTCCTGTCCGCATTTAGCCAAATTCAACTCCTCCAAACAACACATTTGCTTCAACAGTGAAACCCGAGAATCAGTCACCCATCACACTCAGCAAGAACAAGCGTTTTCAAGGTTTTAAAGCAAGACCCAGTAGCTAAAAACCCTAAACCCTTATCAGTAATTAATGAACAAGCTTCCAAATTCAAAACCCGTATCGACTCTAATCCCCCAATTGCTTTAAGTGAATCGAACCGCACCTGCCTAAATCCAAAGCGGTCAGATTTCGAACACAATTCACAAGGCTAATCACACCGAAATCTCCAACATTCCTCCTCCTCCTCCTCAATAGAACTTTAGTCAAATTACAACACCCATTTCCTAAACTAGCAACACCAACATCAACAAAATCTAACCTGTCAACAATCCCGTCGGCGAAATGTTCACCTCCGCGTGGCTGCTTGAACTTGAGATTGAGGAATTCGAACCTGGGGCATCTTTGGGCGATAAATTGGAGCTGGGTATCTGTGATTAGCGTTGATGATAGAAAGGCGACCAAGTTTGGGAATCTGGGCAGGAAGTTTTGAAGGAGGTCGGGTTCAAGAACCCGAATGGTTAATCGGGTCTGGCCCTCGATTCTTAGCCATTGCTTACATACTAGAGAGACGGGTTTTCTGTCATCGAGACCATAGATCTGGTTAAGGATCATGGTTAATTCATCGTCACATAGTTTCGACATGGTTTTATCGGATCTAAGAAACTAGCAATAGAACACAACTGTTGAAGAGGAGAAGCAAAGAGACGGGAGAGGAATCTTATTGCCACCGGGCCTGACTAGTGTAAAACCATATAAACAGCCCAATAACGTGGGCTCCAGAGCAAGATCCAGTAGCTAAAAACCGTAAACCCTTACCGGTAATTAATGAACAAGCTTCCAAATTCAAAACCCGTATCGACTCTAATCCCCCAATTGCTTCAATGGAAAATTTTGACTGTGAAACAGATTTTGGAAATAATTCCAGATTTGGAAAATTTTCAGAAAATTCTCCGTAACTAAACAACCCCTTAGTTTCCTCTGATGAAGAGTGGTTTCGAGAAACCAGCATTCATTCTCTTCAGTTACTGTGCAACCTCTTTAACACTTTCTACAAGGTATAAAAAGTCTCTTGTTTCTCCTCTATATTTGATTTGAACTATTAGTTGTCCTCTTCCCTTATGGCCTTGTGTGATCCCAAAATAAAAATATGTAATTAATAAAGAGTATTTAAAAAATGAGAGTATTGTTGTAATTATATCATGCTATAAAAATTATGTACGAGAGTAAAAAAAATAAAATATGAGGACCGGGCAATTTACAATTCTTGTGTGATCCCAAAATAAAAGTACGTATTTGTGATCCCAAAATAAAAGTACGTAATTAATAAAGAGGTAAAAAAAATAAAGTATGAGGATTGGATTAGGCATGTGATAACAATTGAGACACTCCTGACGGTATTACTGTAATTGCGGCCTCTGCCGAGACCGGACTTCTACAAACCTCCCTGGGATATCTACGTATCGCCCCTGGACCAGAAAAGGTTCCTAGGATGGTCGACTTCAGCGGAGGGGGGACTCGCGCGTCTTTACGCGCACGACACCATCCCATCCTAGCGGACCCATGCTGCTATCACTCCCGACATCCTCTACCAGATATCGCTTGTGACATCATTCCTTGGATTACGCCAGTATTGTTACCTCTAGGTATCGCCTTCCTTCGGCCTACAAATACCCCTACATTTTCGAACAAAAGGTAAGATCGAGATCACTTAGAAGAATCTCTGTTATTTGAAAACCTGAACTGACTTAAGCATCGGAGTGTCTATGCCGGAACCCCCCTCCGGCGCTTTGCAGGTACACCCGACGTCAAACGCAACCCTTCTGACTACCTGAAGCGGCCGTCATTCCGATCAGATCCGATCTTGAATCTTATCAAATGGTGCTTTCATTGAGAGTTTTGGTATATTAAGTGAGCGTCCTTAATAGCCAAGCTCCGTTTATTCCAGAGATTGGGACCGTTATGACTTCAGGATTGGAACCGGTCCGATCGTCATCCTCTAATATTCCTTTTTCGATTCGCAGACAATTATTCCCCTTTGCTACTGCTGATCTTTCTATGACATCACAACAAATCACTTCAGGATCTTCTGACCTCATGGTCAGGTTGACAGGGGAAGCCCTCTCCTCACAGACGGTCGCCTCATCATCCCAGATGGCGGGATCTGATTTTTCCACTCCTCTTTCGAGAGGATCTGTGCTTAATAATACAGAACATTCTTTGGTAAGTGAAATAGCGGCCTTTCGTTCCCGGTTGGAATATTAGACTGAAATGGCCGCGAGAATTACGCCTGGTGCTTCTGGATCTAGTATCCCTCCCCGCGTCATGTTCACACCCTCTATTGTCGCTGATCGGCCCTTGTCACCGCTGTTCCAAGAAAACCTCCAGATGCCTTCATCTGTGGCAAATCCCTCGGTCAGTTTTGTGCAGCTCACTCAAGGAAGAGTGGAAGCTTACGTACCGCAGATGCCGCGAGGTCTCCTCCCGCTAGGAGATAGACCCCTTGAGGAGGTTAGGGACCGTTGGGACGGACGGAGGGAAAGAGCAAACAGGAGTTTATCTCCCGAGTATAGTGAAAGATCCAGTAGCCGAAGGTATCGAAGTCGTTCGCCCAGGAGTCACAGTCGATCTCCTAGGCGACATCTTACACCAGAACCACGGGAAAGGGGGCACCAAGCGGAAATATCTCCCCCGCGTCATACACGTGAAATTCTTGACGATACACCGGGTCACCCTTTTAGTCGTCGTATAAGGCGTCATAAGGTCAGTCGGCGAGTGAAGCTTCCCACTGATACTTACGATGGCACCAAAGATCCCATTTCTCATATCAATAAAGTGAAGGATTTTATTCAGTTTCAGACCCACAGTGATGCTGCGCTGTGCCAGATATTTGTTATGACCTTATTAGATGTCGCGCGTCTCTGGTTTGAGGGTCTTCCTGGTGGATCCGTTAGTAATTTTGCGCAGTTAGAATCCAAATTCCAGAGCAGATTTAGTACGGCAATTCCAATTCGAAAATCTGCCGCAGCGTTATTTGACATACAACGAATGCCTCAAGAAACTCTGAAGGAGTTTCTCAGCCGATTCGATTTGGAAATGTCACTAATGCCGGGCGTTACTATTGACTTCACTATAGAAGCCCTGAAAAGGAACTGCTGTTACGGTAAGCTGAAAGATGCACTAATGGTGGATGCTCCAGTGTCTTTGGATGCACTGAGACTCAAAGCCTATAATTATGTGAAAATGGAAGAAGAAGAGAACAGAGATAGAACTTATAACATGCCACCTGGGGCATCTCACGTTCCTGCCGCTCCTGCAAATCCCCAAACCGATGACCACTTCACTGACGATTATGCCAGACGGAAGGATCATATTCCGAAAGCCTTTGATAAGCAAAAGGGTCATTCTTCTAAAGGAAAGCTTGGTGGTTCCCCTAATCGGCGTCAAGGAAATTCTTCTAAAAATCGGACATATGATCCGGATTTTCCTTCCCTTAATGTACCAAGGGCAGAGATTTTGGCGATAACGAAATAGCCAAACCTCCCCATCCGTTACCCTGCCCCCACGAAACCTGGAGTACTTCTGGGCAGAAGAGAGAATGCTTACTGTAAATTCCACAAAGCCAGGGGACATTCCACAGAAGCGTGCAGAGAATTAAAATCGGCGATAGAACGTTTGGTGAAAGAGGGATATTTAGGAGAATTTGCAACTCAGGTAAGGGAGGACGCCAAAAATAATCCCACGAAAAGGATGACAGACGAACGACCAGGACCCCCTCGGATTCCTCAGCAATATAATGCTCCCGGAGGAAAAGGTGGAGAAACTTTTGCAATAGATGACGATAACCTCCCTATGATTAACATCATAGCGGGAGGGACCCCCTATATGGACGAGTCAGAACAACCGACGACCGCAAAAGGAGAAAAATGCACACGAGATGGCACGACAAAGAAGGGTGGAGCGATAGGCGTACTAGATCGTATGATTTTATCCTTTTTCGAAGAAGACGAAAAAGGCGTTATCTATCCCCATAATGACGCATTGGTGGTTACACCCGTCATCGCCAACCATGGAGTCAGAAGGACTCTTATTGATAATGGGAGTGCGGTGAACCTCTTTTCCCTGGAAGCGTACAATCTCATGAAACGCCCCGATAACGAGTTAACGCCCAGCAAAAGACCCATAGTCGGAGTGGATGGGGTCCCTATCCCTGTCACGGGAGTAATCACTTTGCCCGTGTATTTTCGAGAAGACACCTACAAGCGGTCGGAGAACCTGTTATTTCTTGTCGTAGACTTAAATCTGCCTTACAATGTCATACTCGGACGACCTTTCCTTAACCGCTTTGGAGCGGTGATATCTCAGAAACATCTAAAAATGAAATACCCCTCCTGGGACGGAGTAATGTCGATAAAGGGCGATCAGAAGCTGGCGGCAGAATGCTACTCGCTCATGACTCAAAGAAGCTGCGATAGGTATGTATGCATAGCAGCAGACCCCTATGAGCAGGGTGATGAGAAGCGCGCTCAACCTCTAGACAAGATGGTGCCCGTACCGGTAGTTGGTATAGAGGAAGCCAATTTCCTAGTCAGCAAAAAACTTAGCCCTGCGGAAAACCTTCAACTAGCACGGCTGTTGAACAAATGCCAAGGAGATTTCGCATGGAAACCCGCCGATATGCCAGGTATATCGCGAGAAATAGCCGAGCATCGGCTCAATGTTGACCCTGGTGCCAGGCCAGTTCAGCAGAAGCAACAGGCGTTCTCTGCTGAAAAAGCATCAGCCGTAGAAGAAGAAGTAGCAAGGCTCCTTGACGCAGGGTTCATCCGTGAGGTACAATATCCCACATGGTTAGCCAACCCCGTTCTTGTTCCTAAACCCAATGGAGATTGGCGCATGTGCATCGATTTTACCGATTTGAATGATGCTTGCCCTAAGGATTGCTACCCACTCCCTCGTATAGATCAGCTAGTTGATCAGACTGCCGGGTACGTATATTTAAGCTCGTTGGACGCCAACTCCGGATATCATCAAATCCCCATGGCCCTGGAAGATGAGGAAAAGACCGCCTTCCTCACTCCTAAAGCCACGTACTGTTGTACAGCGATGCCGTTTGGGCTAAAGAACACGGGGGCAACGTTCCAACGTATGGCAAACAGGATATTCGAAGAACAAATAGGGAGGAATGTGGAGGCGTACGTTGATGACATATTGGTGAAGAGTGTGAATTTTCAGGATCACTTGCGGGACTTAAAAGAAGTCTTTGACGTGATGAAAAGATACCGCATGAAGCTAAACCCCCGAAAATGCATGTTCGCATTTCAGATAGGAAATTTTTTGGGTTACATGGTCAGCCAGAAAGGTATCCAGCCTAATCCTTCGAAGGTTAAAGCCATTCAAGACATGATATCACCAAGAACCGTTAAGGAAGTGCAAAAGCTAACGGGGCGTGTTATCGCCCTCGGGCGATTCATTTCCAAGCAAGGGGAAAAGTGTCTCCCTTTTTTCAAAGTCATACGCAAGAAGGCCTCGTTCGGGTGGACCCCGGAATGTGAGGAAGCGTTCATTAACTTGAAAGATTACTTATCATCTGACCTACTACTGACGAGGCCCGAGGCAGGCGACACCTTATACTTGTATCTAGGCGCCGCGGACGAAGTGGTCAGTGTCGTCCTCGTTCGTGACGATAACCACTCTCATCGTCCGGTCTATTTTGTAAGTCACGTCCTGAAGGATGCAGAGTTGCGATATGCCCGGATCAAAAAATAGCGTTCGCCCTTATACAGGCCACCCACAAAATGGACCGATACTTCCAGTCTTATTCCATCATCGTGCTTATAGACCAGCCTCTGAAAAGAATATTTTGAAAACCTGAATCTTCAGGAAGAATGCTGATCTGGGCACTAGAGCTCGAACAATATGGGCTGAGGTATCAGTCCCGACCGTCCGTAAAGGCCCAGATCCTGGCTGATTTTATATCGGAATGTACCTTCACAGAGGATCCTTTGATCGGCGTGCCTGAGGCGGAATGAAGCGATATGGATCTCCCATTTCCAGAAACCTATACGGACCTTTGGATCATTCATGTGGATGGAGCCAAAAACCAAGAGCTGGCGGGAGCCGGAATCTTCATAAATGGACTGCATGATATGCGGATACGATATGCCATTCGAATCTTACAGCCGTTATCCAATAACGCGGCAAAATACGAGGCGTTGTTAGCCGAACTCAGAATAGGGAGAGGATTTTCTTCCAAAGGAAGACGCGATACTAGCAGGACAGGAGATCTGTGTCTAAAAATTTATGGTGATTCCAAATTGATAATTGACCAGGTCTTGGGGCACTCTCAGGCCCGAGAACCCGTCATGGCTCAATACCTCGCCAAGGTGAAGCGAGGGCTAGTAGAGATAAAGAAAGAGGGCATGCAGGTCAGCTTCGAGCACGTTCCTCGAGAGGAAAATGCTGAAGCTGACAATCTTGCCAAGTTGGCCGCGAACCCGGAAGCATCCATACCCAAAGATATATATTACCGTGAGCTATCGGTGCCGTCCTTCATGGAAGAGTAAGCATCTTTATGTGTGGAAGAACTCGAGAATGACTGGCGAGTCCCCGTAATTAAATACTTGAAACACGAAGAGCTTCCTGAGGATAACGCTGAAAAGAAGAAAGTGCTGAAACAGGCTTCTCGTTGCACGTACTATGACGGGGACTTGATTCGGAGATGTTTTTCTCACCCAGCCGCCAAATGTATAACTGAGCAAGAGGGTCTTCACACCTTGCGTGAAATCCATGAAGGGATATGCGGAATGCATGTGTCAGGTGGCACCCTAGCGGCACAAGTTTTTAGGTCTGGATTCTACTGGCCCACCATCCGGAGGGATTGCCACAACTATGTGCAAACTTGCCCCAAGTTTCAGGAGTTTGCTAAAATTTCTCGACGTCCAGCCACTGAAATATCTAAAATTATCGCCCCTTGTCCTTTCGCTAAGTGGGGGATTGATATCCTTGGCCCCTTTCCAAAGGCAAGATCCCAACTGAAGTTTGTGATAATGGCTGTGGACTATTTTACGAAATGGGCGAAAGCTGAAGCGGTCGCCACAATCACGGCAAAAAAAACATGGCGTTTTTTCAAACACCAAGTCATCATGAGGTTCGGTGTACCTCGCGTCCTTGTCAGCAATAATGGAACACAGTTCACCAGTCAATTCTTCAAAGACCAATGCTCGGAATTCAGGATTGAGCAACGATTTTCCTCCATGGCTCACCCGTAAACCAACGGGCAGGCGGAAGTAACCAACCGGAGCATCCTCAGCGGTATCAAGAAAACCTAGAGGGGTCTAAAAAGAAGTGGGCTGACGAGCTGCCATACGTGATATGGGCGTACCGCATGACCGTTAAAACCAGCACCAGAGAAACACCCTTCGCGTTGGCCTTCGGGACCGAAACTGTTACACCGGTGGAAATTAAAACCATGAGCCTACGGGTGGCTCACTTTCGGGAGGAACTGAATGAGGAAAGGTTACGCGCTAACCTGGACGCGTTGCCAGAAGTCTGAGAAGAAATCCTTCTGAAAATGCAGCATTATAAACGAAAAATGGCCCGTTATCATAACAGGCGTGTCAAAGAGCGGTTGCTGAAGGTCGATGACCTGGTGCTCAGAGACAAGCGAGCAGCTGGACAACGCATGGGAAAACTTAGTCCTAACTGGGATAGACCATATGGCGTCACCTACGTTGTCAGGAAAGGAGCATATCGTCTGGAGACACTCGATGATATGCCCTTATCCAACTCTTGGAATATCGCTCGTTTGAAATTATATTATCCTAGAATCTAATTTTATCTGCACCTTCGGATTATGTCAACCCTAACCGTGGCTAACGCTCGATATGAGAGTTTTCATGGGTTTTGTGGTTGCCCTTGTGCAGATAAAAAATGGGGGTATCCTGGGAGTGAAAAGTCCTACCCTTGTGATGGTCGGTCTTGATCAGATGACCCACTAAGTGAGGGCACGACCCAACATACCTTTGATTAGCGTCGGATTGAAAGATCCTTGATGCCCCCGGGGGTGAAAAGTCCTATCCTTGTGATGACCAATCTTGATCAGATGGCTCATTAAGTGAGGGCACTGCCCGGTGTCTTTGGGAGTGAAAAGTTCTTTTCTTGTACTGACCGTTCTCGCGGAGACGGTTCATCAAGACAAGACACACCCCAAAGAGATAGTAACTCCGTTCTAGAAACAAGAATCCTATCTTAACGGCCAGGCTGATACAGCCGGGCCATTAAGTAAGGACACGATTCTAAACAAGAGGACAACGCCTAAAAGTGAAAATTCCCCAGCCTTGTGATAGCCGTCCCGATCCGACAGCTCACAAGATGAGGCACTTTTCAGGCCGATCGTGAAAGGAGGGAAATGCGAAGAATCACAAAATCCCAGCTAGTAACCAGATGAGTAATCCCTGGCGAAGCGTAGAGCTGATAGTGAAAGTGATTCGCGCGGAATAAAGCCCTATGACGGCAGCGGAAAGGCTCCTACGGGTAATTACTATCCCTCATAACATGTTTTTGTTACTGATGGTTTACAATTAGAAACGCGCAGAATATTTTTCGAGCAGCGGAAGGAGTGATGGTTGCGTTAGCCACGATATCGTTAGATTTATCGAGAGGCCAACCTGATACGGATCTCAGTAATTTTGATGGAAATACTGCTCGAGAAAGTAAATGCACCATGATAGAGGGCGATGTTAACGCCAAAGGAGTCTCGCGACGAGACAATTGAAAAGAAAGAAAGGATATCGATAACAAATTGTCTGAATATATCAAAGGTGCTTTAAGGATTTACAAAGCTTCAGTGTTCAAAATGATAACGCCGCAAAGGCAAAAAACAAAAATCGAGCGACACTCGATCACTGGGAAGGGGCGGCAAGGTTTCTCGGTGCATCAACCCTAGGGGTTCCTCCATTTCCAGTCCGCTGCCTTAGCCTGGTGAAAACCTGCTTCATTGAGATGGGCAGATTTCTGTTGGAAAGCCTTCGAGACATCTTCACCTTTATACGTGTCCACCCCTTGGATTTCCTCGAAGCACTCAACCAGAATACTAGCGGTCTGCTCAGCATGCCACAAGCTCATATCGGCTGACTCTTCCGCCAGGACGGTTTTCTCCTTTTCCAAGGACAACTTCTCATTCTCCAAAGCAATGACCTTAGCCTTCTCCGCTGTCAAGGCTTCGTCCAGAGTGGAATGCTGCTTCTGCAGATCATGATGAGTCAGCAATAGCTTGGTACGCTCCTCCAGTAACTTTTTCTTCTCATTCTGCTCCTGAGACAGCTCCGCCAAGGCAGAGGCGAGGGAGGCAGTCTGATGCTTCACCGCCTCAGCCCAGTAATGGAACTTCATCATGTTGGAGAAAAGACTGGAGTGAAGGGAGTTCGCCCTTTCATCGTCGGTCTTGGAAAGGAAAGCCTCCTGTTCCGCAGCAGACGCCAAAATTTAGGAAGCCAACAGGGTAGAAACTTCATCCGAACCATCACCCCCGATAGCTGCCAAACCATTATTACGAAAGTCATATAACCCGACTTGGTGGGTCACCCTGCCGACCCCATTCATCGGACAAAGATCTGCCACAAAGTTGAAAGCGGTACCCCCGTCGCCATAGCGTTGTGACCAAGGGACGCTCGAATGAACAAAATTCAGAGGAACAGGGGGATGAACCTGTGAAGAAGAGCTCCCCAGGGCCAGGAAAACACCATGAGGCTGATAACCCGAAAGGTTCTGCAAGCCCTCTTGATAGTCCAAGTGGGAGGCATATGGGTGAACGGGCCCGTCGAAAGAATTGGGCGAAGCCCCGAAAGGGTCAGCGGTGCCTAGGTTCGCCAGAAGTTCAGAGGAATGCCCCCCTGGGGAGCAGTCATGGAATCAAGGGCGCCAGCAAGTCTATCCCCCCCACAGCGTTGGAGGAGGATAAGTTTCCGCCCTCACCTTCTGGTCGTTGCCTTTTCTTGGAACCAGCCAGCACGTAATCCAAGTTCATGTCACCTGGGGGAGAAGTGGAAGCAGTAACAACAACAGTCTCCTACAAGGAGCACAATATGAAAGACAGATAAGAGAAATAAATCGAATGGCAGCAAATATCGGTGTACAGTATATTGCAACTAAAAGACACACTTACGGCAGCGATGTTAGGAGGAGGTGCTTCTGAAGAACCCGCTGCGTTTGGAGAAGGAGTAAGAGCGACGACGCTTCTTGTTCTTTTCTTCTTTTTTCCTTTGGCAATGACCTTAGGAGCCTTGGAAGATGAAGGCTGAATGGAAGGAGCAACGACGGTCACGATGGGAACGCCTGTAGGGATGTCAATATTCCTCTCGCCGACTGAAGAAGAGGATACTTGAGCGAGACTCGTGGAAGTAGCCAGAAGTTCAGTGGGGTTATCGGTGGCTTCTGAGGCAGCCCTCTCATTTTCTTCTGTCTTGAGCCCTTTTCAGACGTCTCCTTACGCTCTCGGGCTTATAATTGGGATCCGTCACTGCAAGATCACAAAATAACGTCAGCATTAGTATCAGCGATAATAAAGAAAGGAGTAACGCGACACTCATATTTAACACAAGACCGAATGCCCATTCTACATGCCACTTGACGAATGTGAACGCTGATTTCCAGTTGGAGCAATTTGTCTAACCAGTCTTGTTCGCGTTCGGGAAGGGTCCCTGGCCGGCTCCAGACATTATCCTGGACGTCTCGGTTAAACCCAGATCGCCACTCGAAACTAGGAGCTTCAGGAAGATCTATTATAAAGAACTCCTTCTTCTAAGCATCGACGGAAGACTCGATGTGGAGAAGTTTCTAGGTAAAGGACTTAAGAGAGTCATCGTCAAAGCGAGGCGATATCGTTATCACACCCCGACACTTCATCAATTTAAAAAGAGATCTAAGCAATAAAAGAGAAGGGGAAGTGATCCCCTTATATTTACAAAGTTCCAACAAAGCATAGACACAACAATATGCATTTGGGGCTAACTGGGCAGGATTGAAATCGCCGGCAATAAGCAATTCTTTCACAAAAGAGTCGATGGGAAGCCGGAAACCATAGCGAAACATTTGGGCATATAGGACCCTGCGCTTGCCCGTCAAAACGTTGTTCAAACGTAGTGACCCAGGGGCAACGATGACTTTATAACCGTCAGGGATAATAGCATTGTGAGCGGCCAAATGCTCATTGAGAGCGGTCTCAGAGGTGATAACACTAACCGTGGTATCTATCTTTCTCTCATCGACAGATTTCGACTCAGAACGGCGAGTCTTAGCCATGGCAGAAGTAAAGAAATAAAGATGAAGAAGACGATGGAAGGGGAAGAAAATACCTTTAGAGGAAAAGCACTTCGAGAGCCTTGAATGGTGGAGAGAAAAACAAGACGGCTAAAAGAGAATATGAGAAAGTAGAATGAGAAAAGAAAAGGAAAGAAATAAAAGTTGGTTTTTATAACCCTAATAATTAAAGGAAACGACGGAAGCTACAGTCGTTGTGTTGAAGCGTCATGAGGGACAAGACTCAAGTAATGAGTACAATTCTAGAGAAGCGCTACAAACTCTTCGATTTTGCTAAAAAATTTAAGCACCCTAGCCTGTACCGTCAGAAGAAACGGACACGTGTGTCTGTACCATCACGACTTTTCCCTCGTACTGATGAAAGGGTCGCGAGCATTAAATGCTCTGAAAAGAAGATGTGGTTTTTGGGAAAAAACAAAAGCGATATCGCAGTGATGGAAATAACGCGGGCTGGCGTCGGTTAAAAAAGCAGCTTTCGAGATAACGCGAGAAAGCGGAATAAAATCAGTCATCATCTAAATAGTAAAGTATGAGTATCGCCGCACGATAGGGCGTTATTACAATACAAGAAACATAAGATTAACAAATAAATAAAAAGAGTCCTTTAATGGATCGACCCCGATCAATCATGGGCCATCGTGTGCTTCGTCGTTCCCCTGCTCTCCCCTAGAAGAAGGAAAACCTCCCTCACCCTCGCCCAAATCCTTCATTCTTTGGGAAGCATAATCGGCCAGCGTAGATGAATTGACGCTTTCTCGGCTATAGAGATCCATCAATCCCGCGATACAGACCTCCATGGTCTTGTTCTTTCACCAGGCTATCCTCGAGGGAACTTTGGCCAAGTCTGCGTCACGAGATGACACCTCTTCGCGAAAGAAGACGTTCCTTTTGTCAGCCACCACCAGTTCCACCTCCAGTAGCTCTGCCTTAGCCTTCCCCTTTGATTTTTCTCGTGCGAGCTCGGCATGGCAGTCGTCCAACTCCGCTCGGGTTCGCTCTTGAAGCTGCGATAGCTCCGTCACCTTCGCCAAAGCAGCATCTAATTATTCCTTCAAATCAAGAGAGGGCCGAACTTTGTCACGCTGGTCTTCAAGAAAATAATGTAGCTCGCGAAAGCTGGCCAGCATGTCGTTCAGAAGGCGTGAATGTCGTACTTCGGGAGGATACCGTAGGTACTCTTCCTTGTCCTTGGAGGAATTAAACATTTGCCCCACTATAGAGCCCACCGGTTCTTCTCGCGATAATGGATCCGATATTCCTAAGGCGCGAAGCCCGTCGGTACCGAAATAGGACAAATCCAGCTGGTATCCGGCGTGGCCTTGAGGACTTTGAGGGGAGAGGTTGGCGATATAAGGAGGAGAACAACTCTTTGCGGAATCACCAACGCCCGAAATTGAAGACAGAAACAAAAGCTGAGGATTCCTGGGGAGAGGATCAAGAGGAGCGCTTGAGTTGGAAACCGGTAAGGTTACCTCCGGAATGAAGGAACCAATCGGAGAAGTAGGACAGCCCGGAGAGACCACTGTAGTCGAGGTCTCATTGATTTCGGGAGGAACGACAGAGGGCACCTTGACAACTTCCGTCACTTGCGAGGTGCTCGCAACGTGAGAAGCGTTAACCTCCTCGGTAGGAACTGCGTTGACTTCCTTCGAGGGAGGAACCGACGGGTCAGTTTTCTCTTTGCGGACTCTCTTTAGGAGACGCTCCGTCTCGACAGCAATCTCTTCGCTATCATCCTCGGTTGACTCCGCCGCGGGTTCAATTTTTCTCGACCTAAGCTTCATCCGTTGGGCAGGGGTAGCGTGACGCAACTCAGAAGCAGCATCTATGCTTTCGCTATCGCTGTCAACTTTCTCAATCACAGGATCGCTCGGAGCTACTCCCTTGCCGCGAGGCGGAAGCCAATTTTCAAAGAAACGGGAAGGTCGAGCGGACGCCCTGCGAGTCACGGCGGTCTTGTTCCTCCTTCTCCGAGGTGGAATGGGCGGATGACTAAAATTTTCAGGCGGAGGGGAAGGAGGTAACGTCTGAAGCGACACCACGTTTAGGGGAGTGTCACTTTCCCCGGAGGAACTACCCTCAGCGTTGCCTGCCAGCGAAGTATATTAGTATAACAAGAAAAGAAAAGCGATAAAGCGGGAAAGGGAAAACTCACCCACGACGCACTCCTGCAAGGGCCTGTACCGAGCAAATTCCCGAATGCGGAAATACCCTTATATTTCTAACAAAGTGCTAACGTTGGACATATCCATGCTAGATAGCACTTCTGGTTTTTTCCAAGCGGCGCTAGTAATCTCTCGATTGAAACCACCGCGTCATAACCGAGACGGCAGGCGAAGGGTAAAGAAGCCTTTTTTCCAGTTGTCTACATTCTCCTCTAAATCTCAAAAGTTCCGCCAGAAAAACTGCACGATGACATCATTCCATCTTGGGGTAATACCACCAAGCAGTCGCGGCACCTCAAGATGAAAAACGTGCGGAATAGATAGAGTGATGGAGCGAAAATACGCTTCATCTCACACGAACGAAGGAAAGCGTAAATCCCACACCAGGAGGGCGGGGTTATTTGGACGGGATTGAGATCATAATGACTTAGAAATTTCAACAGAGAAGTATGAAGTGGGAAACGAAATCCGTAGGTGAACATCTTGAAATAAACCAACCGGAACGTCCCCCACATGGCATCAGTCAGCCGAGTATCCTTTAAAGAGACAAAAGGGCGATAGCCCGTGGGAAAAGTAATATCATTCTCCTCTAACTCAGCCCTCAAAACCTCATTACAATCGAAAATACTACGAGCTCTCCTAACTTCGGGATCTAGAGGATTTTCGATAGCAGCAGGAGCTTTAACACGAGACATAAGGGACTGGGAAAGTAAATCTACAGCGATAGAGGAACAGAATACCTGGAGCAAAAATTCAGTAAGCAGGCCGTCGGCGCCGGCGAGCGGTTCCAGTAAATCCTCTTGGAAGAAAGAAGCGCAGAAAGAGAGAAAATGCGAAGAATTTCAGAGTATTAGCAAAAGTAATGAAAGAAAAGAATGATTTTCTTATAAAGGAGAAGATCGAAGAAGAGACAACCTGTAAAAATGAAACACGTGCGAAGCAGAAAGAAACACGTGGATAGTCATTTATGCCTTCTGAGAAGACAGTTATTGGTTAGAAACTGAAAGCGGTTGCACTCAGCGAAAGGCACGCCTCCGCGATAACCCTGGATACTCGAAAAGATAAAGCGAGAAAGCGATAGGGAAGCAAAAGAAAAATAAAGCGTCATCTTATTATTATGGGAAAGCCATACGGCATCTACAAAGAGGCGGGCTATGCCCAACTATTCACCGTCGGACCAAGAGACACCATAGTAGTAGACCACATCATCATCATCGTACCCCAGAATGATGGATCCCCGCCAGCAGGGGGGAAAGGCTCATCGACCCTTTTCCCAACGCGAGTAGTCGACCAGGTTGGCTCCTCCTTAACGGCTGGCAATACCGCCCCGACGGCTGAGCAAGCAGAGGGAGTCCTCTGAGGCGACCCACTTGGAAGGGAAGATGGTTCTTTCCCATTCGAAGCGAGAGAAGCAAGAGAATCAAAAAATGATCCAGATGCCTTCGCAGCATTCTTCCTCCTCCTCTTGCGACCCCACCGGCGAACAGGCGGCCTCCATGGGGGCGATGGAGGAGGGTTATCTAAATCAGGAGAAGTCGGAGGAGTTGGTGGAGAGTCCCTCGCGGCCGTATCTAGAAAGTGGGAATCAACCATGAGATTTGCAGATTATTTGTCAAAAGGAAAAATAAGTAAGAAGATGAATAGAGATGGAGGAAAGAAGGATCCCCTTAAATAGCAGGAAAAATGGGAAAAATGTTCTTCGATCATCCAACCCGACCCTTGAGGATTGACACGCGTACAACCTAAAGTGTAAATATGGATTTGCAGTCACGCCTGTTGAAATCTCGCACAAATCAAGAAAAACCACAATTTCCTCCAATCAATTGTCACAATGACGACGGCGCAGATTTAATACAGAATGACCAACAAGAAAACCGCTCAGTGGCTGAATCATTTTCAGTTGGGCTGGGAATATCTCAAAACGAAAAAAGACAAAAGATGCAGTAAAGAAGAAGAACAGTGGCAAGTATCATAATGAAAGCAGTTTATTTATTATGGCCTAATGGCCGGAGAGGTACAGTGGTAAAAAGAAAAAAGGCTCAGAAGGAGCCATTATCGTCACGCGTCGGAGCCGGTGTCCTCGGGGAGATGAGGAAGGTCTCTCAGGGAATCCATGACCAAGATCAGGTCATGGGAGGTGGCTCTCATTCCTTTTAGGCAGCACCCCAGCATATCCTTTCGCTGCTGCAGCATGGCAAGCACCACTTGAATCCGAGCGATGGAGGCTGCCAATTTCGACACACTTACCAGAGGGTTGAAATCCTCTAGGGACGTAGCTCCCAGCCTGGAATGGAGTGGGGTCAGCATCCTTTGCAACTCCAGAATGTCTTCCGAAGTCTTGATCAGCATGTTCTCCAAGAACCCTATGTCTACATTGTTGAGGTTCTTGAGAGTATGGCCCTTGGAGAGGAGAATTTTTTTTGTCAAGTGATCCATGATGAGAGCAAAAAGAAAAGATGAGCTTAAATGAAGGAAGCCTCTAGATTTATAGGCGGGTCTCATAAAAGAGAAAGTCCGCGAAAGATGAATCACCCTGTTACCCTTAGAGAGCGATAGGCCCACTAGTACGCTATCCTGAGTAGAAATGAAGCTCCACCGCAGAAGAGGCGATAACCCTTGGTAAACACTCGGGCTCATTTTCAGTTGGGTTTATGATAACAATTGAGACACTCCTGACGGTATTACTGTAATTGCGGCCTCTGCCGAGACCGGACTTCTACAAACCTCCCTGGGATATCTACATATCGCCCCTGGACCAGAAAAGGTTCCTAGGATGGTCGACTTCAGCGGAGGGGGGACTCGCGCGTCTTTACGCGCACGGTACCATCCCATCCTAGCGGACCCATGCTGCTATCACTCCCGACATCCTCTACCAGATATCGCTTGTGACGTCACTACTGGTATCGCTCATGACGTCATTCCATGAATTATGCTCGTATTGTTACCTCCAGGTATCGCCTTCCTTCGGCCTACAAATACCCCTACATTTTTGAACAAAAGGTAAGATCGAGATCACCTAGAAGAACCTCTATTACTTTGAAAACCTGAACTGACTTAAGCATCGGAGTGTCTACGCCGGAGCCCCCCCTCCGGCGCTTTGCAGGTACACCCGATGTCAAACGCAACCCTTCTGACTACCTGAAGAAGGCCGTCATTCCGATAAGATCCGATCTCGAATCTTATCAGCACGTTACAGTTCTCTATGTCCAAACCGTACCGTGGGATATAGAGAACTGTCATTTACCTATATCACAATTCTCATACTCTATATTTCTTACTCTCATGTACATAGCTTTTATAGCCATTGTACAAAAGTTTTCTTTCCGATGTGGTATTTTCACATATGGGTTTTGCAATTCCACGAGCACATTCTCTTACAGGTAGCATGAAAACACCGAAACAGGTAACACTACTGTTTCTAAACACTGGTGAACACCAAAACCTCTGATGCCTCGAGTGATCCACTCACACCCAGTCAAATCAAGCGCCACCAAATCCTTACAATCCTCAGCTAGTGCAACAACAGTAAGGTCAGTTAGGTTAGTTAGGTTGATCAACCATTAAAGACTCAACCTTTTAAGGCTAGGAATTGCAGCAACCTCAATGCCTCCGAGATCGGTCACTTCCTGTCCGCATTTAGTCAAATTCAACTCCTCCAAACAACACATTTGCTTCAACAGTGAAACCCCAGAATCAGCCACCCATCACACTCAGCAAGAACAAGCGTTTTCAAGGTTTTAGAGCAGGACCCAATAGCTAAAAACCCTAAACCCTTATCAGTAATTAATGAACAAGCTTCCAAATTCAAAACCCGTATCGACTCTAATCTAATCCCCCAATTTCTTCAAGTGAATCGAACCGCACCTGCCTAAATCCAAAGCGGTCAGATTTCGAACACAATTCACAAGGCTAATCACACCGAAATCTCCAACATTCCTCCTCATCCTCCTCAATAGAACTTTAGTCAAATTACAACACCCATTTCCTAAACTAGCAACACCAACATCACCAAAATCTAACCTGTCAACAATCCCGTCGGTGAAATTTTCACCTCCGCGTGGCTGCTTGAACTTGAGATTGAGGAATTCGAACCTGGGGCATGTTTGGGCAATAAATTGGAGCTGGGTATCTGTGATTAGCGTTGATGATAGAAAGGCGACCAAGTTTGGGAATCTGGGCAGGAAGTTTTGAAGGAGGTCGGGTTCAAGAACCCGAATGGTTAATCGGGTCTGGCCCTCGATTCTTAGCCATTGCTTACATACTAGAGAGACGGGTTTTCTGTCATCGAGACCATAGATCTGGTTAAGGATCATGGTTAATTCATCGTCACATAGTGTCGACATGGTTTTATCGGATCTAAGAAACTAGCAACAGAACACAACTGTTGAAGATTTAAGAAATCCTGTATTGCATATAGTAACAATATATACATGCCCTCGAGAAGAACATTTGAATTCATAAACACTTTTCCTTTTCTTTCATGGCAATTTCTTTTAACTTTCATGATCTTGCTTGACTCCATGTCTTGTATTTTCCAATGAGAGAATGATTTTACAAATTATATTTCCAGTAGCAGCCAGTCATGTGCTAACCCTCCCAGTATATTTGATTTGTCAGGGAAGAGATGGCATACTATCTGCAGAAGTACGGACCTTCAGTTCTGAAATCTGTCATGAAAAGTGATGTCCTTCATTTGGTGAATTTGTTAATAGAGTGGACCTGGGTGCAAGATTCTCTATATCTTTGTTGTTGACCATTCAAGCTCACATCTGCAAACTCGGACTGTACGGACTCTGATTACGAGTTTGCCGACTCCGATGATTTTTCAGATTCAGAATAAGAAAAATCAAAATGGTCATGAGCACTTTTGTGCTTTCTTGTGGTTTAGATTCTTGTTTCGTCGTACTGTTGGAATTTTGTATTATGATTGAAAATTAAAATATTAAGTACTTTATTTAGCAATGACACAACTCGAGTGGTTTGATATGGTTGCAAATATTATGGCATGAGATTTTATTGTTGTTACTATTTATGTGGTAAGATATTTTAGTAATTATATATTAAATAGGTAATTGTTACTATATAGAGAGAGAGAGGATGGTGGTTCTACGTGAAAAAAATATAGATGAAACAAGTAAGTTAACATAAGTGTATATTATATAATAAATTATATTATAGTCTAAAGAAATTATTGTGAGCTTATGTATGTTTGTCGATTCGGGAAGTTTTTGGCTTCATTTAATAATTTTAACGATTGTCGTATCTTCGGAAAATACCACTATCATACAACCACCCCGTGCAAGAGGGGTATTTTTTCTTGGAGGGTAGTGCTTCGTGGCGTACTTCAATCCAATCAGACTATTTCTATTCTTATATTTGTTATTTAAATTATCGATTTATTGAAATTGCAATCTAGTTATTTTTTTGTCCAATATTCGATTTTTTTATATTATTAACTATGTATTTTGGTGTATATTAATCTATATTAATTTATAATTTTGTATGGTCTGATTTAGGTTTGACAGTATGGGTTGTAAATACTACTTCGATTAGGGCTGTGCAAATACCTACCGTACCGAAATTACCGTAATACCGTACCGAAGTTTACTCTATTCGGTCGGTATTTTTTCCTGATTTTTTACTGTTCGGTATACCGAATTACCGACCGAACTTTGTTCGGTATGGTATGGTATTTGTTTTGATAATTTCGGTAATACCGAAAATACCGTACCATTTTTAATATTAATATATTTTATTGAATATTTATTAAGTAATTAAAAAAAAACACCACGAATAAAAGTATATATTAAAAATAAATATTCCTACGAAAGTTATTTGAGCCCGTGGGTTTCAGTCAGGGCCTTAAAGCCCAAACACATTTCACCAATTGCCTCTGTTTTTTTTGCTCCTCTGCTCTGTTTCCTCATGCTGCTCAAATCAACACTCACTTCCCATTATTTGTTTGTAAGAATGCTATTTTTTTTACTTAAAAAGTATCGTGTTTGCATGTAATTTGGTATGTAATTTGGAAAGAACTTTGTTTAGTATTTATTAAATTAATGCTTGTATGTAATTCGGTAATACCGAAATACCGAAATATCGTACCGAAATTATTTCGGTAATATGGTAACGGTATTAATTAATTGAAACTATGGTACGGTATTGAATTTTTTTAGTTCGGTATACCGAATACAGAAATTTTTATACCGAAAAATTACGGTACCGACCGATGAACACCCCTAACTTCGATTGTATATGATTTATGCACTTTTTTAAACATTGTATTTGTATTTATTTTGAGATTCATTATCAATGTATTAATAGTATTACTTTCCCTAGTACATAACAAGATCCTCCATCAGAAGCAAATAATATGCACACGTGTCTTTTAATTTATTAATAGAAAAATGTATTTAAAAAGAGAGATTGATTTAACATATTTTCCTTTTGAAATTGAGACAAAATAAAATAAATATTTAACATTTTATTTGAACTTTTAGGTAGATGAATATTCTTTATATTGATAACAAACTTGCAAATGATACAAATCCACCAATAATACCATTGTTAATCCATGACTCTTTAGACTTTAGGTGATTAAATAAATTTATTTATTAAAAAAAAGAAGGTGGTAATTGTAATTTTAGGAGAAAAAATGGGAAAATAATGCAATAAACACAAGATTCAGGGACTTAAAATCGAAAAGAAAATATTTCCATCCCTAATTTTAATCCCCCAAAAGTATCGAGGATCAAAATTGCAAAACTACATAAACAAAGCACTCTCTTCCTTCCTCCTCGCGACTGGTCCTGTAGTAACAAAACTAGAAAAAACTCACACACAATACAGATCCACTTCAACCAGCTTCTCATTTCCACAGATCTCCAATTTCCATCCCCCCTCTCCAATTCACATGGAGTGCGCGGTACAATCTCCATCTCTTCTTTCGCTCGCTCCATTTTCGTTTTCATTTTCTCGCCGGTTAATCACCTTGATTGGTCGGTAGCTTGCTCCGATTCACATCATTTTGATGCCTAATTCGGTTTTTCTGTATTTGTTTTTGCATATTTGGAATAGCAATGGCCGCTGGGGGTTTTGTTAACCGAGCATTCGAGTCAATGCTCAAGGAATGCTCGAGCACCAAGAAGTATCTCGATCTTCAAAAAGCCATTCAAACTTATATAGGTCTGATTTCTATCTGGATCTCTAAGTGTTTTAATCATGTAGGTGGCTGCATTATTAATGGCGGTTTTGCTTTTTTTGGGGCAGATTGTACAAAAGTGGTGCCGCAACCGTCTAAATCCAGTGACGAGACGGCTCAAGTAACTGATACATTAGTTTGGTGCAAGTGAAGATGGAACCCCAAATAGTCGTGGTCGTGGTCCTGGTGCACTGGTCTTTTCTGATCAGAGTCAAGAATCAGGGTTACATAGTGCTATGGATGGATCAGAAGGTTAGTAGTCTCTTCTTTCCCCTCTGTCCAGCTGTGCAACACTACAATAATTATATACGATCACGGTTCTTACTTGCACTGCTGAGCCACATCGCCCAACCCAGAGTTTCATTGTGTTCAATGGCTGTATGTAAAAACTCCATTTTTCATTTTATAGCCTTCCATCACCTTCAGGAAGAACTCTGAAACCTGCTGAAGCTGGTAGCCTCCAGAGGAATCAAACGATAGGTCAAAGATTTATGGGAAATATGATGGATAATGTGTTCCTCAGAAGTTTTACCTCTAAATCGAAGGGCCGCGTTTCAGATGCCTCTGTACCATCTTCCCCAGTCAAGGAACTCCGCTCCTCATTGTTCTGTTCCTCTGCGAGGTTCTTCTTCTCATACACGGATACTAGAAAGCTGAGACTAGTTGGACCCCAATTTTAAATCTTGGAACTGTGTCTCTACGGATCATGCGTCTGTTGCATACATAGCTTAATTAAACTAGAGTGTTTGTCGGTGATGGTAAAAGAAAAGAGAGTATTCACATGCTGTTGATGAAAAAGAACTTGCAAAGCAAATTAAAGGCTTATCAATTTTAGTGCATGGTCATTTTTTGGTGTTTGCAATTAATAGTTTTATTTTCTCCATTTCATGCTTGGGTCTTATAAATTCTCATCTATGGTAGACCAATTGAAATCACATACCTTCGTATTTTTTGTGCATGCTTACCTTTTCTTCTCTTCCCCTCAAGTTCTCTTTTTCTGATCTATTCTTTGCTGTAGGTTCCTGATACTATAGAGCCTGATACCAAAGAGGAGGAGGAAAGCCTATTGATGGCAACTGTTAGGGGAAAGTGCATCCCTCAATCACTACTTCTTGGTGCCATTGATAGTATTCAGGTAATATTGCTTTTCTCTATTTTGAATTTGTTCATTTTTATGTATTCTCCTAGTGCCCCATCTTTCTCAAAAACCATATTTCTTAGGAATGATAATGTATGATTGGAAGGAAAGGGGTGTAATAAACATGTTTGGTTACAATCTCAGGGGAGGGTTATTAAGGGGTTAACATATAGTCCACTTTGGTGCAATGGGTTAAAATGCTCTATTTTTTTCCCTTGAACTTCTAAGTTATGATCCACTACTTTGTTTACGTACACATTTTGAGAGGAACCAAAATACATTTACTTGACAACTTATCCAAAATAATTCTTGTTTAAATACTTGTTAATAAGTTTATAAGACATGGTAGTTCACACACACCATGATCATTTCCGATGAATGTGGAAAGCCAATACCTTAAAGCCGTAATCTCCAAAGTGTCTGTACAGAAACTAGTTTTCCAAATCAGTTGTTTTCTCTACTACCTTTTTTTTTTCAGCTGTGGTGAGTGGTTGGGGAGAGGTTTGTTAATGCATCTTTTGATTTTGTGGATCAAGCAAAATGGTTTCTTGAGTCAGTTTTTTCCAAAATTTGCAGAAGAAGTACTGGAGCAAGTTGAAAGCACAACAGAAGGTTGCTATTATGGACATTATATTATCCATGTTAGAGTTTGCAGCTTCATATGATTCTTATTCAAATCTCAGGATGCGCATGCACCATATTCCCGTTGATAGGTGAGATTTTTTTATTTTTCTTTTTCTATTTTATGTTCCTTCGATAAGAGTCCTGTTCTGTGATAGAACATAATAGTATCAGTACATCTTTAGCAGGCCTCCTCTAAACCTTCTTCGTCAAGAACTAGCAGCAACAAGCATATACCTGGATGTGTTACAGAAAACCACTTCAGGCTTTGATGCCAACAATGAGCAAGACTCTGGGGATGAGAAGATTGAAGGAATAGCAGAAGACAATCTCGTTTCTTTCTGCGAGCAGGTACTGAGGGAAGCATCCGACCTCCAGTCCGGCCCAGGGGAGACTGCTAATATGGATGTTCATCGTGTTCTGGAGTTACGTTCGCCTGTCATTGTTAAGGTACTGAAAATCTCTCTTAGCATTTAAAACTAAGCTGCATTCCTTATATCAGATACATTGTTAAATGAAAAAAAACAGAAAATTAAATTATTTAAAAGATATATGGGTTTACTTGATACATTGATGGGTCTTTTTCTATGATTACTACGCTAACAGAGCATCTTCTTTTCCTTTTTGGTTCTTCCAGGTCCTTAATGGCATGTGCTTTATGAACAATCAAATCTTCAAACGACACTTGAGAGAGATTTATCCTTTGCTTATGAAACTCGTGTTATTCGATCAGGTACCTCCCCTGTTACTCTGGTTCCGTAAGTAGAAGCTGTTTGTATGTTTTAATACCCGATCTATGCACCATGCCAGAGAGTCTGTATGATATCACCTACTAAGAAAATGCACAGACTATACAGCGAAACCCACCATCCCTATTCTTCTCACCCAAAAAGCAAAGCTTAAAACTTCCTTTTAAATGTCGTCTATTCTATAGTCTAGATTGTTCATGGTTTTTTTCTTCGAAATGCTGATCACTTCTTTCCTTCTGGCAAGATGGATGTTCGCGGAGCACTTGGCGATCTTTTCAGAGTGCAGTTGAAAGCTCTGCTGCCATAATAGTCCTAGTAATTTATCTTTCTCAAGTGATGATTTCCTCGATGCATGTCGTAGCTGATCTTTCTTGCATCATTCTCAGCATTTTTCTTCTCTCAGCTGATCTTTCTCGCATCGTTCGTAGCCCTTTTCTGTCCAACTTTTTGGTGTATAGCTCTTTCTTTTTAAATGCTTGTTTTTGTGTTTTTTGCATGTAGTGTATTGGGTCGTTATTTTAGATTTGCTTTACTTTTAAAGCTAGCGAATGTTAGTGTAGTATCCAAATCTGGTGGATGAACAGAAAGAGGATGGAAAGTAGGATGATGAGATAGATACACGGAGCTGACAATTGATTGTACTTGTACCATTTTAGTGTGATATAACGGAAATTAGTTCTTGTAGTTATTCAAGAAATCGCATCTGTGCCCTGTTGCTTTCTCTTAATCTTGAATTTGAAGTTTTCTTCATTTTTCTTTTTCGTAAGATGACATGATAGTGCTTGTTCAGGATGAATCGGAAAAAAGAAAAGAAATAGATGGAGTTGCCTGTAATAAGTGTGAAAAGAATGTTGGGTAAATTATGCTGAACCAAACTTGGAAATGAGTTTTGAAAGAACACACTAGATTGATGTATCTGAATTCTGATTTTACAATTACAATGACAGACTGTACAATATGGTTGATCTCAATTTACTTCTCGATCGCTGATGTGTGCAATAAAGGGTAGCCACTTTGAGGCAAAATTACTCTGAATGTGCTCGTGGAATTGCAAAACCCACCTTACAACCACTTTTGAA
This sequence comes from Viola odorata, assembly GCA_963691705.1. NCBI lineage: Eukaryota > Viridiplantae > Streptophyta > Magnoliopsida > Malpighiales > Violaceae > Viola > Viola odorata. Next base: position 2,484,636 of record OY829546.1, read on the forward strand.
CTTGCACTGCATTCTTTAGGGAGATAGTTGACCAAAATAGGGTCTAGTTAGTGACTTAAAAGGAAATAACATTTTTAAAAAATCTCATTTTGGTCCTTATACTTCTAAAATTTACGGTTTAAATTTTTAAAGTTATGATTTTAATGGTTACAAATTAAAAAAAAAAAAAAATTGAAGCAGAGTATACATCTTTTTTCTTCTTTAAATAGTGCTCTCCTTTTTTTGTTCTGGGTTAAAGGAAAATAGAGGTTGACTGCACTGGTCTTGTTTTTGGAAAAGACCACTATCAAACAACCACCCCGTGCAAGAGGGCATTTCTTTTTCGAGAGTAGTGTCTCGTGACGTGCTTCAATCAAATCAGACGATTTCTATCCTTATATTTATTATTTTAATTATCAATTTATCAAATATACTAGTTATTTTTTGTGTCTATTATTCAATCTTTTATATTAACAGCTATGTATTTTGGGTAAGGAGTTTTGCCACTAGATCGGTAATAATTTTATTATATTATTACCTATTAATTATTTATTTATTTTCTTACATTATTAATTTTTTAAAATATATTTATGATTCGAATAAAATACAATCACATATTAATTATTTTTTTCCCTTCAAAATGACGTCGTTTAGGTGTTAAATACACTATTTTGAATAAATAATATATATACTTAATAAAAAATCCTAAACCTTAAAATAATTTCTCTCAAAAATAGTGCTTTTATCAAATAAAATAAAAAGAGTTGTCATTACTAGCATAACCGAAACTATTCACCTTAAAATCAGCAACATACATAATACATATGTCCATCCGTACTCGACAACTGTTGGAAACACGTAAAAAAAACCCGGATTTCGTGATAATTTGAAATGAAGTTTCTAGTTAAGTGGTTTGGAGTTTGGACTCTGGAATATACTTCTACTTCATTCGCCCAAGCCTAGGGGTTTTCAATTTCAAAGGAAGGCAGAGCTGCAATTTCTTAACTTTGAAGCAATTTCTATAGTATATTTTGTGGAAATGATAACTTTTTTTTATGAATCAACCTAATTTGATGATGGGGTGATAATTTGAGTGAAAATTAAAAGTTCACGTATGTTAACTTTGAAGCAATATACACTTATGTTAACTTACTTGTTTCATCTATATTTTTTTTCACGTAGAACCACCATCCTCTCTCTCTCTATTAATAGTAGATTATTTTGGAGTCAAATAGTGCGTCATCCGGGCCGCCTAGGGACCCGTGCGTGAACAGTGAACGACAATCTTTAAAATCCAGACTGCGTTTTTATAATAGACGCGCAGAGGGTAAAACCCATTGTTGGGTTTTATTTGACGCCTCGGGCGTCGTGCCCTTTTTTATTTTTTAATATTATTTTCTGACGCGGGTCTCACTTGCACAGTAAAAATTTTAATATTTTAATACTCCCTCTGTTTACTTTTAAACGACGTTTTAAAATAGTAAAAATTTGTAGGATAATGATCTTTAATCTTATTTTATTCCACATTGTTTCATTTTTACTCCTAATTTCCACTCGATTTACCACACCATCATCAAATTGGGTTGATGCATAAAAAAAAAAATTGTCATTTGCACAAAATATATGCTTCGGAAAAGATAAAATGACAAGTATTATGAATAGTAAGAATCTGTATGAAAGTGACAGTTAAAAGTAAACAGAGGGAGTATTATTTTCTAACACGGGTCCCACTTACACAGTAAATTTTTAATATTTTAATATTATTTCTGACATGGGACCCACCACCACAGTAAATTTTTTTACTTTTTAAATATTATTTCCTAACGCGGATCCCATTTTTTTAATTTTTCCAAAAAGTAGCCCGCATCTTATATAAGAAAACGGAGGGAGTATATAATTACTAAAATATCTTACCACATAAATAGTAACAACAATAAAATCTCATGCCATAATATTTGCAACCATATCAAACCACTCGAGTTGTGTCATTGCTAAATAAAGTACTTAATATTTTAATTTTCAATCATAATACAAAATTCCAACAGTACGACGAAACAAGAATCTAAACCACAAGAAAGCACAAAAGTGCTCATGACCATTTTGATTTTTCTTATTCTGAATCTGAAAAATCATCGGAGTCGGCAAACTCGTAATCAGAGTCCGTACAGTCCGAGTTTGCAGATGTGAGCTTGAATGGTCAATAACAAAGATATGGAGAATCTTGCACCCAGGTCCACTCTATTAACAAATTCACCAAACGAAGGACATCACTTTTAATGACAGATTTCAGAACTGAAGGTCCGTACATCTGCAGATAGTATGCCATCTCTTCCCTGACAAATCAAATATACTGGGAGGGTTAGCACATGACTGGCTGCTACTGCTGAAATATAATTTGTACAATCATTCTCTCATTGGAAAATACAGGACATGGAGTCAAGCTAGATCATGAAAGTTAAAAGAAATTGCCATGAAAGAAAAGGGAAAGTGTTTGAATTCAAATGTGCATGTATATATTGTTACTATATGCAATACAGGATTTCTTAGGAGGTGATAAGTTCAGATCAGCTTATCAAAAATAAAAATAAAAATGCAGCACCTTGAATTTTCAAAAAGTTTTTATAGTTTTCAAGCTCAGCATCTCTTTAATGTAATTCACGAGGCCTTCATCCAATAATTTATTGGATCATTACAAATGATACACCTACCAACAAGGTCACTGTGAGGCCTCACTTTGATACGGAAAAAAAGGGAATCATGGTTCATTTACTCTCTCAAAGTTCAAATCAAACTATCTTCAACTTCTAAATCAACCATAAAACAGTAGGGAAATGAAAAGTCCGCTGCGTAGTTTTATAATAACTTATAACAAATATTAGAACATCATAAATGGAGAGTGAGAGAACGAAAAACTGTACCAAGTTCCAAATTCTCGACCGTTGGGAATGCTTGCTCATGGTTCATTTACTCTCTCAAAGTTCAAATCAAACTATCTTCAACTTCTAAATCAACCATAAAACAGAAGGGAAATGCAAAGTCTGCTGCGTAGTTTTATAATAACTTATAAAACCTCCGTACCTAAATAATTCACACTTTCCTACGAATTTTCTGGTCCTTATGTACTTATCATTTTATCTTTTCCGGAGCATATATTTTGTGGAAATGACAAATTAACCCTTATACATTGATTATGAAATGTGGTAATTTGAGTAAAAATTAGGATAAAAATGAAACAACGTGAAATAAAATAAGATCAAAGATTATTGTTTTAAATTTTGCTACTGTTTCAAAATGACAGTTATTTAGATACGGAGTGCGTAACAAGTATTAGAACATCCGAGAGAATGAAAAACTGTATCAAGTTCCCAATTCTCGACCCTTGGGAATGCTTGCTAAACGAAATGTCTAAATATGCCTCTTCTAGTGTCTCTTGTTGCATTGATATTTATAATGAAAAAAGGCTCACCAGTTTCAAACACATTCTCAATTTCTCTTTCGACCCACATTTTGTGATTATTATAAATTTTAAAGATCAGGAAATCCTGTTAAAAACTAAAGAAACAAATAGACTCACAGGGACGATCAATAGATCTGAAAAATACTAATACGGAAATAGATCACAAACCTGGTCCTTGATTCTGCAATAATGAATGATCCTATGTCTGTGTCGATAAAGGTTTTCATGTCTCTCCAAAAGGATTCTTGATAAAAGACCTCATGGTAAAGTACTTCACCGGGTTGATCATCAGGTTCAAAAGCAGGCATCTCTTCAAGAGGCCTTTCATAATGACCATACCAAGAGTCATTAGGGGGCTGGTTAAAATACCTCCCAGTTAAGTTTTCCCCTCTGACCAAAGCATCCCAATTCCATATGATGGTTGCAGTACTGCATATAACAGCAGGAGCAGATTCTTCGGTAGCAAGCAATATATTGTAATTGTTCATCCTTAAGTGATTTAAAAAGCTTGTGGAGCCTTCAAAAACAGTAATGAGAAAAAGATGGACAGGTGGTGGATTATGTCTAACCCAAAACATAAGTTTTTGGACGAGGGAACTATGAGCACAGTACTGTTTACCTACATTGGCAGATAATTTGAAAAGTTAGATACCTGCCAAAACAAGAAATTAAATTCTGAACTTAAACTACCATGAATAAAGATCAATTCCCAGTCCTTTCGGAGAAGAAAAAGAGACAATAACAGAACCTAGTGGTGTGACAAAGCTAAATGGATTCTACCATGCACTTCTGATGAAAATCAGAAATACAATATATAAAAAATGCTTTCGGCACCAAAATGGCTTGATGGTTATGGATTGAGATGATGGATGGCTGCCTCATGTTTGCAGTCAAACTAGTTTGTTCCAGAATAGTATGCACTGGTTGACTATATAGGGTTAGTCGGGCAGCCAATTCCATAATAGCCTGACCTCACATCCAAGGGAACAAGAGTAGGAACGTAAAAAATTAGGGTGTCATAAAACTCATTAGTAACAGGGTGACGACATAAATAATGTATTCCACTGGATAAAATAGAAATCTCTACAGAGAAACTTGTTAATAATAAAACATTTACACAAGTGTTTTTAGATATATGTATTACTGAAGAACGTAGAAAGACAATAATTTATATGATGGCACTAGAAATCTTTAGAAAAGAACCAAGACCCGGTGGATAAGATTAAAAGCCCCAATCAACGACTGTATTCTAGTAATCCAACAAAATCTCCAAACCACGCAAGTCAGCCACTTGACAAGTGCAATCGATCATGCAGACCATAAGAGCGGTGATATTAAATCAACAATAACACCTCAATCAATTTCTTAATCTATGCCAACTCAACATTAATGATAACAAAAGTGTCCAATAGAACACTGAAAAGGGAGCAAACCGTGAGGAATATGAGTAAAATCGATCTCAGTGGAAGACTCTTCATTAGTCTTTTCAAGCCGCAACGTATCACCAAAGGCTGTGATCTGAATAGGCCCTTTGATCCCACTAGATCCGATGGCAGCTGTGATGGCTTGAGTCCCTCTAGGGACGGTTACACCAGAAGGCAAATTGCAGTTATCAAAATCCCACCACACCGAGACCCTCACGTTTCTCGGATCGGGGTGACTGTGAGGGTGAGGGTAAGTGATATGAGGAGGAGAAGAAGTGGAGCATTGAGCTACGAAGATAGAGTATGGGGACGGCGATCGAGATGGAGTTAAGGAGAAGAGAGTACGGAGAGGGAGAGAGAGAGAGAGGCGTTTGAACATGGCTTCAAAGTTAGAAATTTAGGTTTTGAGATGGTTTTTGAAGGCAATTAGAAGTAGGGGTATTCACAGAGGAGAAGAGAAGAGAATATGGTTTGTGTGCGTGGATAGGTTAGTGTAAGTGGGCTAGATTGGTATATTATTTTGGAGGGTGGGCTTTTTGCTGGGCTGGGTTGGTGTATATATATATAGGTTTTGCCCACCGCGAGTTATTTTCATTTTAGGGAGAAGAGAGTACGGAGAGAGAGAGAGGCGAAAAAATCTAAAAATAATAATTTTATTAATTACTTCAAAAAATAAACCTCAATCACTACCAAAATAGCATTACTGTAGAAAGATGACTAGTAACTGATACTGTCTGAGTTCCAACGAAAAGAATTGCACTACCTCTAAAACAATTCTCCCTTTGTCATCACATGGGAACCTGCCAAACATGGACTTCCCATGTACTCTCTCCTGCTCCAATTAATTGACTTTTTACTATTTTTACGTATATCAATGAGATCGGATGACTCATTATTTGAGATAATTTTTGCCCGAATTTTTTCTCGGACGTACGTTAAGGCTTTAGGTACGTTAAAAAAAAAGTACGGATTTTTTCAGGGTCAAATAGTGAGTCATTCTACCCTATGGTCATTGTGGACTTCAAGGAACAATAGGATTTTCTGCCAACGTGACGAATCAGCCCAGGAGGTAGTCATTAGGGGAGGGAAGTTGTTGACAGATTTTAAGGAAGCTCGGCGTCCATCACAGAAGTCATCCTCGCCCATATGCCATCACAGCGATTCGAAGTGGGTGCCTCCCCCACCGGAGGTAGTAAAGGTAAACACTGATGCAGCCACCGGGAGTTCAGGGATTGGCTTGGGTTTCATAGCTCGAGTCGGAAGGGGTGAGCCGATCTTCTCAGGAGCAATTTTTTTCCCTCATAAGACTGACGCGCCAACAGCGGAGGCTCTGGCGCTTAGAGACGCTATTACGCAGGCTAAGCAATGGGGGTGTGAAAGAGTCATCATTGAGTCGGACTGCCTTCAAAACATCTCGGCTCTAACCAATGGAGAACTTCAACTTAACTATACGGGCTTGGTACTAGAGGAAGTGGCACAGTTGGCATCTACGTTCCGGAGTTGCACCTTTACGCACACAAAACGGACCACGAATGTCCCCGCACATGAGTTGAGCCAATTAGCATTGATTTCCGGTTTAGGGAATGTATGGATAGGGGAATGCCCCGAGGCGATCGCGTCTTTTGTACTTGCAGATTTAAATTAATCCAATTATATTTGACTTTCAAAAAAAAAAAAAATCAAGCAACACACTATTTTGTTCTCATTAATATTAAGAGGTAAACATGATCACACGTCTCGATTGTTTATGGTAACCCAAATGGTAAAATTGAATGAAACATGTGCAGATGGGGAAAAAGCTTGAACTAGATTTTTGCCATTCTCACCCTGAAAGACCTTGTGTAGGTCAATATTGGCGTACATAACGTAATTTGGAAGATAAAAGTTTTTTTTCCACACTTTTTTTTTTTGTAGATATTAGTGTGATTATTAAAACCTCGAAAATTCCTCCATTTTGTTTTCTTGAAAAACATTTAATTTTAGTGAGAGAAGAAAATGTTAAATCGTTTAATTTTTTTTAAAATCTTTTCATCGAATGAATCTATTTTTTTCTTTCTTTCTCTCTTTTCATTATATTTCGTTATTCTTTTTCGAGTAAAGTGACTTAACTAAAATTGGTATTTGAAAAATAGATTGATGTGTATGTAGAATGTAAATTGAAGAAAAGAAAAACTCCCATCTACCAATGAAGGATTGCAGAGTTTATAATACTCCAAGTCCAACCAGCCTGTCACACCTCAAACTTAGCTTTCATTCTAATAATAATAATAATAATAACAACAACAACACTAACTAACAATGTCACGTTCTCATGAATCTCATCACTCCAAACTCCAACAATCTATTCACTGAAATGGGACTTTTGCATTATATTCTTACCACACAACTACACCCACCTATGCTACAAAATTGTTTTCAGTAACACAACACAAGTCTCGATTTCGAATACGTAACAGGAAAAAAAATCACACAGAAAGAATTATTTAGTTTAAAATTCAATAATATTCGAAGGAGAATGGTATATTTTATTTGCACTCTTTCCTACTTCATCCTCTTGACTCTCTCCACTCTTCACTGCCTCCGTCTCCTTCTCCTTCTCCCTCTCTCTCTCCCATCAATGGCTTCTCTCTTCAGAGACTTGTCATCACTTGGCCATTCCAAGAGAGAGTCAACACCTTCCCCTTCTCCGCCTCCCTCCCTCACAATGCCTTCCACCCTCAGCACCACCACCGCCGACATCGGTATCGAGTCTCCACTCGGCCACCTCCCTTCCCATCTCACCGACTCCGACCTCCGCTCCACCGCCTACGAGATCTTCCTCGCTGTCTGCCGCACCTCCTCTGCCAAACCCCTCAGCTACACCCACTCCACCACCGCCACTTCCTCCACCGACTCCCCCAACCACCACCACAACGGCTCCCCCTCCTCCCCCACCTTACAACGATCCCTCACCTCCGCAGCCGCCAGCAAAATGAAAAAGGCCCTCGGCTTGAAATCTTCCCCCATCTCCAAAAAGAGCCCTGGCTCGGGTCCCGGCTCGGGTCAATCTAAGCCCAAACGGGCAGTAACTGTCGGCGAGCTCATGAGAATCCAAATGCGCGTGTCAGAAACCGTGGATTCCAGAATCCGGAAAGCACTGTTGAGAATCTCCGCTGGCCAGGTCAGTGAAGTTATCGTGGATTATTTGTTGATTATCTAGTGATCTGATGAGGAAACATTGTCAGTTTTGGATTTTGAGTGCTTTCGTTTATTATATTGATTGATGTGTTATTGGCATCACAGGTAGGGAGGAGAATTGAGTCGGCTGTGTTGTCATTGGAGCTGTTACAGCAGCTGAAAGTGTCGGATTTTACTGATCAATCAGAATACGAAATGTGGCAGAAGAGATCTCTGAGAATTCTTGAGGCTGGTTTGTTGTTGTATCCGCGTGTGCAGCTTGATAAATCAAATTCAGCCGGGCAGCGACTGAAGCAGGTTATTAATGGTGCTTTGGATAATAATCGGCTGATTGAGACTGGTAAAAACAACGAGGCAATGCAAGTGTTGCGTGGAGCTGTTACATCTCTGGCAAATAGATCTGATGGGTCTGTTATTGACGTGTGTCACTGGGCTGATGGGATTCCATTGAATTTGAGATTGTATGAAATGCTTTTGGATGCCTGCTTTGATGGTTATGATGAGGTGTCAATAATTGAGGAAGTTGATGAGCTTATGGAACATATGAAGAAGACTTGGACGATTCTTGGGATTGATCAAATGTTGCACAATTTGTGTTTTACTTGGGTTTTGTTTCGGCGGTTTGTGGCAACTGGACAGGTTGAGACGGATTTGCTTGATCTCGTGGACGGTCAGCTTATAGAAGTTGCCAAGGATGCGAAAACAAAAAAGGATGCACAATACTCAAAAGTTTTGAGTTCTACTTTGAGTGCCATATTGGGTTGGATGGAGAAAAGGTTGCTTGCGTATCATGATACTTTTGATAGTCGGAATGTTGAGACAATGCAGGGAATTGTTTCTATTGGGGTATCAGCTGCCAAGATTTTGGTTGAGGATATATCTAATGAGTATCGCAGAAAGAGGAAAAGTGAAGTTGACGTCGCCCGAAGCAGGATCGACACTTACATCAGGTCATCACTGCGTACTGCTTTTGCTCAGGCAAGTGCTTGCTACTGTTATTATGGCATTTATATCATTTGTTCTCATTGACCGTGGTATGCTTACAGCATTGCAATGCCGCCTATGTTTTTGTGACATGTAAATAGATCACTGAAAAACAAAATCCCTGCCTATGTCTGAATGGATGAACATGCACTCTGTTATTTGGTTGATAAACCCTCGACTAGCTTTGTGCTGGGTTGGAACCAAGTGAGACCTTCATAGCTGAAACTTAGCCTGTATTAGGTTAACTGATTTCATTGATTCAAAATGTATGTTTTTTAGGTATGATAATGTTGATGTATTTCCATGCCTAGTCTTCTATTCTCTCAAACACACACACACATATTTAGAGAGGATAATGAAGTGGTGAGAATGAGAATGGAGGATTTGCATTTCGGTGTTTACAACTACTTTTTGACTAGTTATCTGATTTTATTTTCCATAATATAGAGAATGGAAAAGGCAGATTCAAGCAGGAGAGCAACCAAAAATCAGCCAAATCCCCTTCCTGTTCTCGCCATACTTGCAAAAGATGTTGGTGAGCTGGCTCTTAAAGAGAAGCAAGTATATAGTCCAATTCTCAAGAGATGGCATCCTTTCTCAGCAGGTGTGGCTGTAGCCACTCTTCATGTTTGCTATGGGAACGAGATCAAACAATTCATCTCTGGCATAACAGAATTGACACCAGATGCTGTGCAAGCGCTAAGGGCTGCAGATAAACTGGAGAAAGATCTTGTACAGATAGCTGTTGAAGATTCAGTAGACAGTGATGATGGTGGGAAGGCAATAATTCGTGAAATGCCTCCTTTTGAAGCGGAAGCTGCAATTGCAAATTTAGTTAAAGCATGGATCAAAGCAAGAGTAGACAGACTCAAGGAATGGGTTGATAGGAATCTGCAACAAGAGGTACGCACTGCCTTTTATGGGTTTCTTTTATTCTGTTGATACCTCTTGGGTTTTTTATGTTAAAAATTACATGATGTCAAATTTATTCTGTTGAATTGAATATGATATCGAAAATCTGTTAATGTCAATATGCTTCTGTTTCTAGTGGCCTACCTCATACTGTTTCTAATCTATTGGGTTATAACAATAAATATCCCTCCTGGAGGAAATTCTCAAGATAAATTTATGCCAACTCCTGTCTATATATTCTTCCTTTTTCTTTCATAATCTTGATTCTCAAATTCTCTCAACTTCATTTTGATTTTCTCAAATGATTTTGTTTTAGCCTCCTTTTCTTTTTAAATATATGTAACGAGCTTTTGCAATATCTCAGGTGTGGAATTCACAAATAAATCAAGAAGGATTTGCTCCATCTGCTGTTGAAGTTTTGCGGATCATTGATGAAACTTTGGATGCATATTTTCAGCTCCCAATACCAATGCATCCAGCATTGCTACCTGACTTGATAGCTGGCCTTGACAGATGCCTTCAATATTATGCTTCTAAGGCTAAATCTGGCTGTGGTAGATACTTGCAAAGCTCAATGATATCTCTGTTTCCTTGTTTTTACTATTTCTAACTTGCTTCAATTCAATCTGATGTGTAGGATCACGGAATACATATATTCCAACAATGCCGGCATTGACCAGATGTACTACAGGATCAAAATTTCAAGGTGTGTGGAAGAAGAAAGAGAAGTCACCAAATGTACAGAAGAGAAATTCTCAAGTTGCAACAATGAATGGAGATAATTTATTTGGGATACCCCAGCTGTGTGTTCGTATAAGTACTTTGCACCGAATCCGAACAGAGTTGGATGTTTTGGAGAAGAGAATAATAACTCATCTGAGAAACTCTGAATCTGCTAAGGTCGAAGACTTTTCAAATGGCTTACCAAAAAAGTTTGAACTCACACCAGCTGCTTGTGTAGAAGCAGTTCAACAACTTAGTGAGGCAGTTGGTTATAAAATAGTTTTTCATGATTCAAGTCATGTTTTATGGGATGGTTTATATGTTGGGGATCTGTCATCTTCTAGAATCGAGCCCCTCATTCAGGAGCTTGAGCGGAACTTGATGACCATCTCAGACTCCATGCCGGAAAGAGTGCGTACAAGAGTTGTTACTGACGTGATGCGAGCTTCATTTGATGGATTCTTGCTCGTTTTACTTGCTGGGGGGCCCTCTCGTGCGTTTACTCGTCAGGATTCGCAGATACTAGAAGAGGATTTTAAATCGCTTAAAGACCTATTTTGGGCCAATGGGGATGGCTTACCTAATGAGTTGATAGATAAGTGTTCCACCACCGTCAGAAGTATCCTTCCTCTTTTCAGGGCTGATACTGAGAGCCTAATTGAGAGGTTCAGACGTGGTACATTGGAAGCATATGGCTCTTCTGCCAGGTCTAGGCTCCCACTACCTCCAACTTCAGGGCAATGGGACCCTAATGAACCAAACACCCTCCTTCGAGTTCTGTGTTACCGGAATGATGAAGCAGCAACAAGATTCTTAAAGAAGACTTATAATTTGCCAAAGAAGCTGTAATAAACTTGAGAGCCACCTGGTCTGGTAAGTCATAACTAAGGCCAGCTGCTTCGAGAAATCTACTCCTGCAGACGCCTCCCACTTTTATGCTTGGTGAGCTGCCAGTGTTGGTAGCAATGGGTGTACAGTACGATGAAAGTGTGTTGGTTAAGTCCGTTTCGCCTTTGTTAACCGGATTCAGGAGTGGAAGTGAAGGAAAGTGGAAAGTGATCAGGCTTATCAGGTATAGCATATTGTGCAGGTGTGGGTGGAGTTCCTGTATATTTATTTGATTATTATTCAAAGATATAGAATTCCTTGCGCTCTTTTTGTTCTCTTGGTGCATTGTCTTCTGCTTGTTTTAGTTCTTCAGATTCCTCCTCGGCCTAAGTATAGCATTATTTGTTTGTTGATTGTAGCGCCAATATTTTTTCCCCTTCCATTAGCTTGTATCATAAGGCAGCCTTTTGTTGGTTGTAATCGAGATATAATGGCTCATTTGTTTATTTATTGTAAATCTTAAATGTGTTTGCATTGATTATCATCGAAACTTCAACGGCATAGGATTTTAACATTCCTTCGAAACCCTGATAGTGGTAAATGCTATTTCCAAATTCATCTAAGTTTGAAAAAGCTTGAAAATAGAATTGGAACGTTATGGTTAAACACAAATCTATAAACGAGGAATATACAGTCTCGTGAACTTATCTATAATTTTGATCAAATCCATCTCCGGTACATCACAGTACTCCTGGATCCGGAATTGATAGAGCTTCCCATCTCATGAACTCAACTTTCAACAAGAAAAGGTAAAAATGAATAGCATCAGTGTTCGCCCTAAGCTACACAAGCATCTCCGTCTCCAAATCCTTACAGGTATAAATCAGTCAGGAAGAAGAAGCTAGCCTAGCTGAATGATCTCGTGCTGCGGCTTAGATATCTCAAATTCAACATTAGTAACCGTCAGACTCCAGAGAAGTGCTCTATAAACAAGGATTGTCTGCTTTCAACCCATGGGCTGTCCAAATCGTAATACATAAAGGTGTAGTCTTCCAGGCATGTCGAAAAAGCAGATCAGAATCGATCCTCTCCGATTGACAAACGATGTTAGAGAACATACACTGCGATGGGTTCGCACCATGTGAAAAAAAAGAAGCATCACTCCTCTAGGAAGGCGCGTCCAAGATTAGTTGCAAGAGCCAGTCTGATAGAGCTTAAGGCCTGAGGTGGCAAGTCAACTTCAACAAAGCCAGGGCGCAGCCTTGCCATTGACAACTCTTGCAGTTTATTCAACAAGAGGTTCGTCTGAGAGGCATCTAGCAGAGGTCCACCTTGCCAGCTAAGCAATTGCAACTGCACGCAAGGATTAAAAAGATCTTCATTTCTGATGGGCAAACAAATCGTATCCAAACAAGCAATATAAGTGTGAGCATATTCAAGAACTCTGGGTGCAAATAGCGTATCACTAAGAAAACCGCCTTTTCTACCTCTAACGATGACGGACAATTTAGAGTTTGATGAGAAACAGCATACAAAGTTGAAGGTCCATGTGATGACATAACAACAGGTCTAGCGCATGACAATGTGATGAACTTTTGCAGTGAAAGAAAAAAAAAACTCACTGAATCATGGAGGAGTGGAAGCCAGAAATGTTGAGGTGTTGAAGGGTTTTTCATAAGCTGCAAAGTTACAAAGCAGAATTAACCGTAAATCAAAGCAAGTACTGTATGTAAATCCCCATGAAGTTTTCCTGCAGAGTGGATTCGCTCTTTACATAACAAAATTGAAGGTATGGAATCTACAATGAGGAAATGCACTGCTAAAACAAGCTTGAATTCAGAGGAATTTGCTGATTGGTTCAGCTAAGGATGCACAGCATCAGTTAGACAAAATACAGGCCATGGCACATACCGACAAAAGTGATTCTACAGCTTGTCTGGCGGCATCTGTGATTTTTCCTTCAAAAACCAGCTGAAGGGATTTCTTGAAATCCCTATACCTGTGGCACAACCAAGGTAAAAATCAACAAATAAATATTCAAAAAAAATAAAAGCGGAAAAATGAAGAATAGTGACCAATCTCAGCTGGAAAGTTTCATACTTGTGCAGGAATTCAAGACTCCCAGCAGACTTAGATTCTGAACCCAACAATTCAATTAAACCTTCCCATTGCTGCAGGAGAAAGGAACACAATCAATATCCAAGATTTCAAAGTAAAATGATCAAAATCTCATATTTGTGTGCACAGGCACAGTTTTGCAGAAGAGTTGAGCAACGAGACAAAGAAACTTGAGATAAAAACCACACAGTTTGCTCAAACAACAATTTTTTTTAAAACAAAAACATGACCTTGAAACTTTCACCAGAGATTGACTTTCCAACAGAATCAAACAGCTGCTGGGCAATCCTGTTAAGACGAACTTCATCCTGGGCTTGCTGAAGCCAGAAAACTCCAGAACCTTTCCTACCATGCTTCCAGTTGTACACTCCAGCAATCTAGACATTTTTACTTAAACAAGTTAATACATTGTCCACGCCTGTCTTGCAAGAAACAGAAGATGGCTTTCAAGATATACATCTACCTTCATAATATTTGAGCTGATACTGTCTAGGTCATAAAGGCGGCAAAGCTCTAAAGTCTGCATGAATTTAAAATCAAATTTTACAGGGCAATCTCAATGGTAAGAGGTAAGAGCAACAAGGATAAAGTGATGAAACTGAAAAATGAATGGACTACCTTAAGCAGCAGTTGGTTATGTTGAACTGGCTGCCTGTACAATAAAATCTCTAACAAATCCAATCCTTGCTTCCTACAGGACGTCAAATAGACAGGAGCAATCTGTAGTCATAAAAATATAGAAGAAACTTGTCAGTATATATAAAAAAGCAGACCAAAGTGCTAATCAAGAATCTAAACTCCTTCAATGAGAATAACAGTGACACATTGGCCTCAGCTACAACACTTAATACCCAAGGAAAAAAACACTTCACTACGAGCACAGCAATGTGATAACTATTCCATTGTGTCCCAATATATAATATTCAGAACAACATAACAATTCAAAGATGATCTGCCATCTTTGAAATGGACTTCCAAGTAAACCTTTCTTCCAGCACTGCACACTCACCTGCCAAGTCAATGGATGGGAAGATAGGACTTGAGCATAAACAAGCCGATGAAGCTCTTCCATGCTTATTCCACCTAAGTTATGACTCTCCTCATGTAAAAGAATCTCTGCTTGGTCATCCCCAGCAGTCAAAAGCTCATTTGCATGAGCCACCATCCTGTTGAAAGCCACAAACAAAGTTATACTTAAAAGAAACTCACCAGCTAAAGCAGAAGCCATCCTGAGCATGATTCAGCCATTCATGGATGGATCTTTATGCTTTTAAAGTAGAAAAACACTTTTCTGGCGGATTTTTTTTTTGTTTTTGGCACAATCGACTGACACTGATAAGAGATGGAGGATTGAAAAAAGCTGCTCACCAAGGGCCAAAACCTCTTGAACATTCCGCTAATACAACCTGCATTGAAAGACCTAATGACTTTCCTGTACAAGAGAGTAATAAGAATGGAGAATGCACACTAGCAGTATCTGATCCATATTGCTGACCTCAGTATTTTCCCCAAGAATTCCGAGAAGAAGCCGCATCAGCTTATGGTGGCTGGAAGTTGGTTTCAACTGAACACACTTCTGCGCCAAGGTATGCATGCTTTCTAACCCCTAACCAAGAATTCAAAGTTGATGTGTTGGCTCAGGCAGACCAGAAATCTCATTGAGCTAGAGAGAGACTAATAGATACTTACTACTGTGAAAGGCCTTATGTATAGAAAGTGAGATATGTACAGTTCTATCCACTGGCATGTTTCAGTGCACAACATGTTAGTGTTCCCCAGCATGATCTGGAGCGCACTCTTTAAGCCCTCACAAGTCTGATGGTGATCACACTGAACCCAGATTGCACTAGCCTCCAACTTAATAATTTGTGCTCGCCATCTCTCCCATGCCTGGACAATGAAACGATGTCACAATTATAAAAGGAAAAAACAAGAGAAAGTACAAAGTAAATGTAACAAGAAAATCAGAAAGGGTAAAGAAAAATGTAAGGTGCATCATCATCAAATATGCAAAAGTACCTTCACAAAATCTGGCTTTGCTTTAAAGCATTCACCTAATCTTCCAGCTTCTAACTCTGGGCGCATCCGTGGCATCTTTGAAATAAGAACAGCAACAACCTCTACAAGACCATTCTCTGTCTGCTCGAATCATGCAGAAAAAAATGTCAACAATCAACATATCAAAAGTGAACGACCAGCATATGGAAAGTTCGAACCAAGGAAATTAATTTAACACAAATTCTGACAAAGGAAATCTAGCAATACATACTGAGGGATGATAGTCAAGCACATAAATTTGGTAGGCTAAAGGAATTTCAAGTAAGAAGTATAAATTGCACATGCTCAAATTTATCAGAATCAAATTAGTCACTCGTTGTATGGATATACTTTATACTGATACATGACTGCACATATGAACACGAACAATCAAGAAAAAGATTCTGGTGAAGTAACCAGCTCACATGATTATCGATCAGAATTTACTATCAACCAAGACTTTGTGCAAACAGAAAATTAGTGCCATTGATTAATGTTATATTCTCAAATTGACAACTAAAAACCAGAAAGGATGCACCCTTCAATAATATTTTCAAATTATTGGGCACATCCCATTGATTTATGTTATATTCTCACTAACCTCTCTACTGCCAAGCTGATCCAGCCGATAAGATCCATGCAATCGCAGCAATTTCACCTGTAAGCAACAAAAAAAAAAGAAATTAAAAGTTTTCCTTCATCACACCCTCCTCCATCTACTATTCAAGAAAGACAAAACACCAAAAGTGCTTACAGCAATCTCTAGCCAACCAACTGCGAGTGAGGACAATATCACCTCCCAATATTTAGGATTGTTCTCAACAACCTGAATAGAACAATCATCTAATCAAAGAACAGAATATACAAAGAAACTGCCAAAAAGTTAATTACAATTTATTTATTTTCCAATAACTACTGAGACATTGTGAAACCTGTAATGTGACTAGTTCTCTCTGAAACTCCACAAGTTTTGAATGAACTGTTGGTTGTGCAGTTGATAAGAGGCAATCGTAATCCTTCAATGATAAACAAACAATGAAGAGAGAACAATCAACACAATGCCGAGGGAAAAAAACAGAAAATAACAAAAAATAACAAAACATCCCAATAATAGAGAAGAACAATGAAGATGATCATTACAGCTAACCAATCCACTAGGCGTTCCGGTAACCATGATTGAGACAACTTGTCCACATAAAGCATCTCCAACAACTCCCATGCAGCTTTCAAACTTGTTGGCTCCTCACCTTTCTACCCATGAGAATTCACATAAGCACATACATACAAGAAAGGGTTTAGACTAACAACATAATAAGTAGAAATTCTAAAACTAAATTGGTCAAGTGAATCACCTTCAAAATTTCCTTGCTGTCTTCAATAACTGGACTTACAGTTGAGTTTTGATCACCAAGGAGTAAACCAATATCCTTACTATATTCCATCACATACTCCCACCTATTTATCAATTTATTTGTTAAAAAAATAAATAAATAAGTAAAACTTCTAATAATATCTTCTTAAAAGACATCAAAACATCTTACCATTCCAGATGATAGGGAGAGGGACTAGATTTTAAACGCTGCAAGTTCGAAACTGAACTCTTACGACTCTGGAGAAGCGCAAAAGGAGCGAGTGATCCATACGCAATCCTCCGCATTTGCGCGTCGCTAATCTCTCCATCTCCGTTGCCGTTCCCGCCGAGCTTCACCTCGACAACTTTTCCTCCTACTTCAGAGTCGGAATCCGAGTCAGTAGTCGGTGGTGGATGGAATAACGAGACTCGTAGAGTGTTGCCACGCGCCCAGGAGATTGAGACGCGGGAAATTGGGGATTTGAGACCGTGATGGAGCGGGTACACGGAAACCTGATTACCCGGTGAAAACGGGACTAATGCCCCTGTTAGCGAGTCCGATAACGCGCCTCCTCCGCCGGAGTCCGACGCGACGCCGGGCATTTTGGAAGGGAGAGAGAGGGAGTGAGAGCGTAGGGTTTTGGAGAGGTTTGCGCGAAGAGAGTGAGAGCGTTTGAGTTTTTGAGTATCGACTGTAACTGTTAAGCTGAGCAGCGGTTAACTGTTAGATTTTGAGTTTTTGTGTAGTAATAATCGACTTTGATTTGATCAAAAAATAATAATCGACTTTGTAATTAAAAAAATGAAGCGCATAAAAGAAATTGACTTTTTAATTAATTCATTCAGAAGAGCTGCATATTCAGTTCAACAATAATCCACAGCCAAAATCACGATTCAACCACAACCAATATTTAACATTTTTTACAAGGGGATTATGTAATCATATTTCAGCAATTATTCTTCAATCTGTTATTTTTTTATATACCCAGGAATACAGGAGAACCATTGCCTTATACAGACACTGACCTTAGTTTCCCAAAGGCACCTTATTCTGTTGTAATGTAATGTAATGTAATGTAATGCACACCAAAGATGCTACAAGAATGGCATCTAGTCATCTACAGCACAAATTCTAATGACAATTTGAGGAACCATGTAAAGGGTAAGCGCCTCAAATACAAACAGAATATCTAGCTATGGTTGAGAAAGTGTAGGATCGATCGATCGATCAACTTCCATGAATGTTTGATAGAAACAACTCAACGAAGATGCATATCCTATTTAGGAGCACTTCTCTCCTCCGGTTGAGCAGGGAGACGCTCCTTTATGAGCTCCTGAATCCTTCGCTTCATTATTTTATCTTTCACACCAGCGAGCATGTTTCGGTAGAACAATTCCAATCTCACAAGGTTTCTTTGATCTGCTGATTCTAACATGTTGTCCCATTCTCTCGCAATGTCAAAATTGCCTGAGGTCCGCAATGAGGTTGGAATATCTTGCTCCGTGAAAGGTTTATCGAATATTGAACCATGGAGTATGCCAGCGTATTGCTCCATTGTAGAAAATTTGGATTGGAGAAGCTTCAACTCCTCCATTGCCTGCGACAATCTTTTATCAGTTTCTGCAGATATGTCAGAACCCCTGTCTCCAGGCTTATCATCCTGCTCAGTAACGTGGTTCGATTCCTCTTGCTTGAAATCTTCCGTTAGCGGCGGCCACAACACAAGAGTGGGAGTGAAAGAATCTGATGTTTTGCCATTTCCAAGAACCCCACTCCTTCCCCTTCCCCAAGACCAAAGCTTATATCCTTCATTTGCGACAAGAACTGTATGAGCAGCCCCACAAGCAACCTGAACTGGTTTGTGAAATTTAGGTCCGTACAACCCGTCACCTGAGATTAATAGGGGAGAAATAGCATCACCAGAATCTGTTCCAGAAAAACTAGCATCAGGGCACAGGCCAAGACCCTTCTCCATTCCCCATGACCACACATCTCCAGCTGATGAAACAACACTAGTATGAAACAAACCACAGTCGACAGAGACCAGGTATGCATACTGGGGTAGTTCTTCGACACGCTTGGCTTTCAATGCACTTTGGGTGGTTCCATGCCCAAGCTGCCCATTTTCCCCAAGGCCAAATGTCCAGCAGGTGCTGCTTAATTTGTCGTTTGCTCTCTTTTTCCGAGTGATCAAAGCAGTATGAAATGCCCCACATGCTACATCATAAATAGCCCAAGAAGAGTCTTTGCTAAATGTTTCAACAACTTCAGGATGGAGTCTGGCCTCTCTATCACCAAGACCCAATTGGCCATGGCTATTGTTACCCCAGGAGAAGCATACTAGATCTTCGTCCTCATATGCTTCACCAGCAGTAACTAGGGCCACAAGATGTTCATTTCCACATGCAACCTTCACAACGACATGACCATGGAAATCCCAAACAGGAATCGGAGTAAAGCTGCTCATTAAGTTGAAACCACCATCATCAGTGCCCCTTTGCTGGGGGCAATTGCCCCACATCCATAAGGCCCCGAGATTATCAATCGCTAGAGACATCATTCCTCCAGCTTTGACAGAACAGATCTGTCGAAAGCAAAACAATAATAAGTCACCAAATAAGATTGATGTGCTTGTATTTTAAAGCAGTAGTTTGGTGCTTAATTAGAAAGGGCAAGATCTTAAGTTCAATTCCTAATTTTTGTGTTCCCAAGAAAAAGAATTAAATATTACATGCTCCGGCTTTTAACTTGGATCACATTGCGACACACATTACTCCTCACCTTTAAAGTTGTTTTAGTCTTGGTTTCTGACTCATCCTTCAAAGACTGAGGAGAGCTTAAGTCAAGGAATTGATTCATCAAGTGCGGCACTTCAAGATTCTCTCCGTTTACCCCAAGTTGGCCATCCATAAAACAGTCAAGGATGAACCGAGTACAGAACACATTAACAAGCACAACAAGGAAAGCCTGAAATGGCACTTAAAACTGATAGACAGTTGCAGTACAAAGGATACAGACATTATAACCCCAACACCAAACTGATCCATCATCTGCCATCATAAAGACCAAAAATATTAGAGCAGCAAAAGGCTTGTTACCAAATCCAAAACATAAGCAGCAGAAGGGCAAGCTCAAGTTTTCATGTCGGCATATATTCATCAACATTCAACAAAACAGTAGACATTACTGAAAAAAACACATATCAAAGCTTCTCTAATTGGAATTCAACAAAACATCCCATCCTCAGAAAAGACCACAAAACCCACAAACAATCCATTGTTGAAAACACTGCTAGTTTATTACTCATCATAAATCCCAATTCATCAAGCTAACCTGCGAGAGCAAGACTGTGATAAGCGCCAGCCGCAACGCCTACAAACTTGAGCTTGTTTCCCTCTGGAGAAGATCCACTAGAAGTTCCAAAATTTACTGGAACAGGAAACAGCTCATCCCTTTCTGACCCGGTCCCGAGACGCCCAAACATTCCTCTACCCCATGAATACACGCACCCATCAGCTGCAAGCAAACACAAAAAAAAAAATCCCCAAAAATCACTTATTTTTTCATTACTTCATTGGCGTAGACCACAAACGAATAAAATCTAAAGCAGGGTAAAGGTAATATGTGAGTATGCATTACCTGTGAGGGCTAGAGTGTGAGCTTCGCCGGCCGCGACTGCGACTACTTTCCCGGAATCTGAAAAGGGTCTGTTGAGCTCCATTTCATGTAAGAGCAGCAGATAGCAGAGTGACGGGTAGAACTCACTCGCCTCAATGTCAATTGGCGGTTAATTGCAATATATCAAGAAGAAAAGAAAGAGGCATCTTTTATAGCATTTTTTACCTTATTTATTTATTTTGAAGTTTATTTTTAAATCAGATTATTGGATTTTATTTATTTATTTATTTGCATAGGGATGAAAATTTTAGGTACTAGTTTATTTTCTTTGATACTATGACTTTAAAATGACAATTTTAAAATTTAGTTAAAACAATTGATTTATAAAAACTAGAAAAAGGAAATTAATTCGGCATACATACATACATACAAAAAGGAAATTGAAGATCTTAAAAATGGGAAGTTAAGGATAAGATTGCAATTAGTCAATTTAATTATGAATCACCACTAAGAATTTTGCTCTGGCGGGGCCAACTTGCTGTTTGACTTCATGTCGTTTTTTATCGATAAAATATTTGTCTAATGATCAAATTAAATTGAAAAAATTCGACAAAACTCGAACGAGATTATTCAATAAAATGAAATTAAATTAAAGGAGAAAAAGAAGTTGACGGGATAGAATTGAGTTCACCGGCCCGCCAGGCCCCATTTGAAAGGAAAAGCACCTGGAAATCGGGGGTTTGCGTATTCGCCTTGAACTTCTCATGTTTAAACTACGTATATTCTTCTGGTAACTGATCAATCTGCTGCCTGTATATTCTTCTTCTAATTAGCCACGTCAATCCCTAACAAACAACAGAAAGAAAAACTATGTATATACGTACGACTGATTAAACATAAATCCAGTATTTAACTTTTATTTACAAACAAATTTAAGTATGGTTTATAATTAATTAATCAATTAACCAGCACAAAGCCCTACACCACTAGTTTCACCATCATCTTGATCATCGCTGACGTAAGCTCCCAAATTCACATACTTTTCTTGATCGATCCTGTTCGATCTCCACCTTGCACGACACATCACACAACTAGCTGCCCTCCTCCCCCTACTCCTCTTCCATTTCATCAAACACTCTTCATGCACACCATTACGACATGTCGTACAAGCCACCACGTTCTCTCCTTTCTCCATCTCATCCAAACAAACCGGACACGTAGCTCCTTCTTCGACCCCCACACTATTATCATTAGGTCTCGAACCACCACCTTGTAGTTGCACCCTTTCTTGGAAAAACATCTCATGGAATCGCTCTCGAACCCTAACCCTAGCCAGTACCCCAGGCAGTGTCTGAGACCTCAAAAGTTGGTTGAGCTTGCATGGACGGAGATTCCTGCGCCGAAGACACATGTCATCGAGGGAGACACCCAACACGCGAATTAGAATGAATAGAATGTGTTTGCATGGAGTCGTGCGATCTGGGCATGTGCATGACGGGGTGGTGGCTAAGGTGACATTGTAAACATTCCCTGTGGCACCTAAAATGTAGAAGTTGGATTCCGATCGGTGGAGGAGACGAAGGTGGTGGCGGAGGGCACGAAAAATTCGGTCCGCCACCGCTTGGGAGGGTGGCCTAAACCGGGAGTTGAGAGGATGGGGTTGGTTTGATGGAGATGATGAATTAGAGACAGCAGATTCCATAATGGATATGGATTAATTAATAAATTAATTATGGCTAATAAAAACGGTGAGGTTGAGGCAATGAAGAAATTAAATAGGGATATGTACATGAAGTATGGTGAGGGTTTGGTAAGGAACGTGGATAGGTTATTCTTTATTTGGTGACGAAGATAAAGTTAGGAAAAATAGTGCACGTAAGGGGAATTCCTTACCTTGATAACATCATAAGGTTTACGAAAAACTAGTCCTAACATGCTTTTCTTAGGCCCACACTTCCTCAGGCCCATACTTCCTCAGGCCTACTTTCTTTTCATATTGGTAGGCCCAATACAACGCAGTACAATGCTATCATCTCTTGAGTAATACTAAAGCCCACGTAGATATTTCTGGTTCACCACCACAGCCCATACAGTATTTAAGAAGGAAGTTCACTTTTTAATTTTTTGCACTTATTTTCAAATTGAATCGTATTAGTTACTCCTCCGTTCGCGATTAATTGTCATTTTGCTACTGAATGTTACTGTACACATTACTTGATTTTTTTGTGTTTATTTTACTTTTTGTTACTGTTTCAGAAAGACATTTAATGGCAGGGAGTATCTTTTAAAAAATGATTATTTTTTTTTGTGCATAAAAAATCATTTACAATAGTTTATATTTTTTTTTATATATTGAGAAAATAGTTTATGTTAAATATATTTTCAGTAATCATAAAAAGATACTCCCACTGGACACAAATAATTGTCACTTTTCTACGGATTCTTACTGTTCATAATACTTGTCATTTTATACATTCCGAAGCATATATTTTGTGCAAACGACTATTTTTTTTTTATGAATCAACCCCATTTGATGATGGTGTGGTAATTTGAGTGGTAATTAGGAGTAAAAATGAAACACTATAGAATAAAATAAGATCAAAGATCATTGCCCTACGAATTTTTACTATTCTAAAACGTCATTTAATTGTGTCCGGAGGGAGTATATGATTACTAAAATAATAAAAAACTGATTTATTTATAAAAAAAATTAAAAGCATTCAGTTAAAAAATGCAATTCTAAAAAAATGTGAGAGATAAATGGTTTTTTCCAAAATGCTTACAATATTTTTTTTTTTTTTATAGATTTCTTAATTTTGAAGTCCACAACGTCAAAACTAGTATGTTGCCCCCAATAAGAATTACTTTTAATTAGCAGGAGCTATTAATAAATATTGGTATTTTTGTTTTTTTGTTTTTCAGGAAAAATAAAACTAAAACCCCACGAAAATCCTCCAAATCCCTAAACCCAACATTTCTTCGTCTCACTACTCGAAAATGGCGTCTCGCTACAGATCCCTCTCACGGCCAACTATTACCCTCATCAAGTCAACGTTCAACAAGCCCATACATAATTCCAAACCCAGTCATCCGTTGCTGCCCTCTCCCCCGTCTCTCACATTCCAAAGGTGAGAACTTTGAAGTTTTTGTTTTTCTGAAATGAGTTGTCTTCATAACAAATCTATATATTTTTGTTAATTTGACTATTTGAGATTTGGGTTTTGGAATTTCAGGTCGGTTTCTCAATTGGGTGCTGTTCAGTCTCTGCTTCCACTTCACTCTGCCGTCTCTGCGGCTCGCCTGACGTCAGGCCTCAGCATTGATTCGAAGAGCTCGAGGTCGTTGTCTCAGGGTATGATCTGCAGTGCAAACCCAGGAGTTTGATTCTCCCAAATCTTTTAGTTTTACTTTCTGTAAGCAACTTTTAACTCTATAATTAGCTCATTCAGTCATTGTAGCAATTTTGACTTCGTTCATCTTGTAATAAGATTGCCAATTTAATACTGTCTCATGCCTCATGGAAGGAGGCAAAAATTGAAAAAGAGAAACCAATAATAGAGTTGAATTTGATCAAGTGGTTGTTTTCATTTTGAAAAGCCAAAATAGTCATCTAGTTCTTAATGCTGAGAAGGTGCGAAATGTTTGTGCTTCTTTTACTTGTGATGTTAATGCATTGAATTGAATTAATGAAGAAGCTTGTCTTATTTATCAGTTATAGGCTACCTAAGAAACTGCATTGTTATAGTTTGTAGTAATATTTTAAATGGGAGGAAGTGAGGGTGGGAAGGGAAGAGTTTTTTAACGGAAGGAAGGATAAGTGGGAGTAGGTAGTTATCAATTTTTCTCTTTGAAGTTATGGGATGGAAACGGTAATTATTGTATCCTCTCCTTGTTTGTTGAGAAGGTGGAGGTTTTCGTGATGAACTGTATATACATTCTTCATTGCTTGGATAGTGGAGGAGTTAGTATTGCCAAACTTTGACTAGTACTATTTTCAGCTTTGTAACATATTGATTATTTATATCATGTTATTAGTTGGTAGGCTTGGTTTCTAAGTTACCTGGATGCATGATTGAGCCTTGAGGTTGATTTTCATAATGCCAGGTCCAAAAGTAGCACCCATATGCTATCTTAGCTCAGGTGGGCATACAAATTGTTCTGTCCATGCCTCTGTGTCTGTTTCTTCTGGTTACTCTTTTGAGCTAACACTAATCATTTCTTAGCTATCTGTGGGTTTGCCTATGATACATTATTGACAAGTCAGGCTAGTGTAACTGAGATTTAATATTGTGGTTGCGAGTCTTTCCTAATATTGGTTGCCAACCGCAATCAACCCTGTTGCCTCATTGATTGATTAGTCTTAAATAGCTTTGGTAGGGGTTCATTCAACCTGTGAAATGTCATATTTCCGGTGAAATATTTGGGATTATTGCCTAATATTTTTTGCTTTGTTATTTTTTTATTTTTTTTTGCAGAACTTGGTCTTAGTGTACCGCGATAAGCAGAGGATGCCAGTTAAAAGAAGATTACGAGTTGATCGATTATAATCACTGCTTCTCTTTGGTGACTTATCTTCCTTACTGTATAACATCCCATTGCAGAGGCTTATAGCTAGCTGCAAGATTTTGGATGCTGATTTCAAATGCATTTCCTGAATTAAAGCGTCAATTCGATAATCCTTCCTTCCAATTATACTCGTACCGTTGCTCAATCTTCCCATTTCTACTCTACTTCTTTCGCTGTTACCTTTCATGTTAAATTATAATTTGATCATCCATTTCGATCGGTAAGCTATTGTTTGTTTTGTTCCTCTTCTTCATGGCTTTTTTGTGTAGAAAGTTATTCAAAGTTCAAACACATGATTGCTTGGTCAAATTTGAATTGATTGAAAAATGTTTGTATAAAACTTGGGTTAGGAATATGCCTTTAGCAAGGGTATACCTACCCAACTTCATCTGATGATAATTAAATCTATTAGGGCAGCGTGGAATGCACGTGAGGTAGTGGGAGGTTGATCAGATATTGTCCTCATGTCTCCCATTTCTTTCAAAAAAAATGCTTTGGGTATAGCGCTTATGTCTCCCTCCTAGCAATACAGCTACATGTGGCCTTAAACCCTACTCTTTTAAGTCCTTTGCATCTGTACTTTTCTTTGCTTTGTACAAAAAAAGACAACGTGGACTGTGCAAATTTTGGTGCATCAATCACGCTCCATCTCCTTGCTCGTACGTACACGAGCAAGCAACATACATTAATTTGCTGAATCTAGTGATTTTTTTACTTACAAAGAATGTTGAATCATTCACATCAAATGATAATACGTGGATCTGAGGGTAATTAAGAAAGAAAAAAACTTTTTTGTTGTTGAAAATTATGGATATGTATTGCCATTACCAAGTCATGGTCATCACGAATTGTTGTGGAAAAGAGACGACCGTTTACAGTGAATTACATGGAGCTATGAAATGAACCCCATGCATGGAATGGAAGCCCATCTGTTGTTCAATTGGTTGTGATTCTTGTGAAATGGTAGTGCATGCTACTGCTCACTTGCTTTTTTAATTAATACTAAATATTTCTGTTTACTATATATATATATATATATATATATATATATATCTCTTTGTTAAAAGAGAGGGTCTTTCTTTTGCTCCTTAGTCAAGTCATATATCTAAGGGGTGGAGTTGCTTTTTATACATTTAATGGAGTAAATTACAAGATATTTCGTAGGGCATGCACTTAACAATATTTTATATTTCTTGAGTGACCTCTCGGTCTCTTTTAAACTAATTTAATTTAAGCATTATTGATCTTAAATGTGCTCTCATGATATAATCAGTTTGCTTCATTTTCAAAACTCGAATACGAAATATTGATATAATAATAGATAAGTCTTTTACGACTTAATTATAGCCAGCGGTATTAACAAACATTTATACTCAATATATAATTAGCTCTGGTTTCTGAATCGTTAATTTATATAGTTTTAGTTCTTTTTTTCTTACAAGATATTTCGTAGGGCCATATGTACCTAACAATATCTTACATTTAGTTCTCAAAACCTAAAAAAAATCTATATATAATAATAACTACTTTAGTTCTTACGAGTGTCCTCTCAGTCTCTTCTGAACTAATTTAATTTAAGTATATTGTCGGATCCCAAATATGCTCTCCCGACATGATTTGTTTCATTTTTAAAACTCAAATACAAAATCTTGATTGAATGGTAGACAAGTCCCTTACGACTTAACCATAATTTGTTTGTGAATCATTAATTTATATAATTTTAGTTCTCCCTTTTTTTCTTTCACCCAGTTTGGCACAATTTATTTATCTTTTCAACCCAAATGGAATAAGAATCCGCATCCTCACATGAGAACGCTCAGAGTTCCTGCAAGTTCTTATTATTAAACGCCAAGACTAACTAGCTAGCTAGCTAGCTATATAGGTTATACAAAGTTTGAGTTTTCTTTAAATTATAGTAGGAAATAAAACCAGTTATATGCCTGCCTCATTAATCAATTAATTAATTCACAAAAATAGATGATGTACATCCTCTGCAAATATGCTAATAATTTCAAGTTTCAATTATTTTACGTTTATTTTTCAAACAAACTTGTAATCTAATTGTAATTTTTGCAGCTTTTCTTCTTTTTTTGTTACTTTGTGTTAGTAAAATTGGAAGATCATCATACGCCACTGACTGAAGCATGAGGCCTGGAAGAAGGAGCATGTGACCACCGCAAACTTTGCTTCTCTTAATTGATTTAAAAATACTAATACTCCTGGTACGTATCGGATTAGTTAACATATTCAGATTTGGTAAGTCGTATATTTATATGTATAATTTACAAAATGTTCTCTGTCAAAGAAGACAAAAAAATGTTCATTAAACGAAGCAAAACATACAAAACCAAAATTATTATACTGAAAAAAATAAAAATATAACTTACTTAATTATATTAAGGAACAGGTCTATATGGATTAGCGTTGCCTAGGATCGTGCATACTGCATAGTATACTACTACCATCGATGTCATAGATTGTCAACTATTTAAAAACCACAATTATTCTTGAATTTAATGAGTTAGAAATAAATACACTCCCCGTCTAGGTCATTCTACTAAATTAATAATTAAAGTGATGGCCCAATTCACCAATTTTTACCAACATGGGTTAGTATATAAACTTTGATGAATATTCATTTGATTTGGTAGTTTAGTTTCATTTCGCGGTAAATTTTAGGTACGAATAATAAATAATTTTGAACTCACGGGTTTACATATTGGGTCGGTCAATTGGTAAAAGCAAACGGGTATTGAATCAATTAATGTTGGTAAAAATGTGAATTGGGTTTTGAGACTAAAGATCGATGTTAAAATGTCTATCACATTCACAAGTGAAAAAATAATAATAGTCAAATGATGATGACATGGTAGTCACATGCCAAAGGAGAGAGTCTCTCAGAAAACACACCACCTTTTCTTAATTCACACATTTGCCTCTCTTTTTTCACTAGATTGATTACTTGGTCCATAATTTTTTAGTTGTCCAATAAGACTATATATGTTTTTTTTTTCTTTTTAGTAATTCAATTTTCATTTTTGGTATTATTGGTTGTAATTTTTGACCAATTTACCTCTAATACTCTTTAATTATAGTTCTATATATATGCACAAAATTTAAGAATAAATTAAGAGTAATTTTATATTCTACCAATACTATAATCACTCTTAATTATTACATTGATTTGTGTGTTTTTAATTAAATGAACAATTAAAAAATCACGGAGGAGTATATATGTTTATTGTAATATTGTGACATGATCACCATCACCATATCCCCCACTCCTCCTCACGTATAGGATAAACTTTAATGTACACATGGTTGAAAATTTCTAGACGGATCGTAAATGCAAATCCCTGCCCAAGGGTAATGGTCCTCTATTTTGTTAGCATATATGCATGCTTCTCCTAGAAAATGGAGCAGTAAGTGAGCACACACCAGAGCAACTTTTCCCTACATATAGATTTGATGATGGTCAAGCCTAGAATTGATGTGGTACCGCCCATCAAAAAAATGAATTAACGGAGACTGATATACTAAGTGAGGCTGTAATTATTACGTACCCACATCCCTTAATGAGTTTGGAAGAGCAATTAAATTTTGGTCCGTAAATTTAATAAATAATCTCTTAAATGATATCACTATACACTTTAATTAACTTAATTAAGGACTTTGGTATAGTCATTTTCTTGCTTAATTAATACTAATATGTTTCTAGCTACTAGCTACTAGCTACTAGCACTATTCTCTCGTCACTAAACTCGGAAGTCAAACATAACGGAAGTCAAAGAAGGAAACAAAATTACCTGAATTACCAAATATCGAATTTCCAAAAGAGTTTGCCGAATTAGGCAAGGAAACGAAAAGATAAAAATTAAAATTAAAATTAACAAGTCTACGAAAATTGAAGAGAAAAACAAAAAGTTAGGCAAAAATTAACGAACTTGCTCACTAAAAATCCTGAAAAAGATAAAAACCAAAAACGAAAAAAAAGGAAATACTAGTACTATATCATTTGCCTGAAATCTGGGCCCACGTGTTGGTGAATCGAGTAATCGTCGCCGTTGGATACATCAAACACCATATTCTGATGATGATGAAGGAATTGCTGCGGGTGATGTTGCTGATGGGACCTCATCATCTCCTTTTGACGCCTTAGCTCCAGCACCTTACGGTGGGAATTCGAGTGCTTGGTCAGCACAAACGTCGGGCTCGCCGCGGGTCGGTATTCGGGCACCAACCGACCCGACTTGTACCTCACACCGCAAGCATTACACAGTGTTTTTGGACCCATGGGCCCGGTCCGCCACTGCGGCGTTTTGTCTGTGGCGCAATGCAGGCATCTCCTCCCATCCCCCACATTATTCCCGGCAACAGCAACCCCTTCCCCGCCGCCGCCGTCCTTCTTCTTCTGCACCATTGCGATGGCCTTAACCGTCTTTTTCCCGGAAGTCGGGTGCGGAAGCGGGTGGGAGCCTGACCCACCGACAACAATTTCGGGCTCCGATGAGGAAGTCGTGGGTGAGAGCATGAGGAGGCGAGATGCCCAATTACATGGGGCGTTCCGCGACCTCTTGCTGCGGGCCTTTGCCGGGACCAGCATTTCCGGGTGGAAAATTGGGTTGTTGCCGTCGCCGGCGATGGCAGTGTTGATATTATGACAATTGTCGCCGCCATTTTGGTCAAGCTGAAAATTCCCGGTCTCAGATGACTCGTCGGGACGGGTCGCCTTCATCCCAGATATCAGCTGCATCTTTTGCAGGTCCTCACTGGAGAACGACTCCTCCACAAAATTCGACAGCCATTCCAGCTCCGCCAAATCATCATACTGTTCGATAAAATGCCGCAACCGAAAGAAATTAATAAATTAATAAATTAACCACCACAAACAAGAATTGTGATATGGGTATTCATAAATTAATTACCGGAACACAAAGCTCGCTGCCGAAGTGGGATTCCGGAGGGAAATTGTTACACCCAATGTCACCGCCGGAGGAGGAATTGCAGCTATCAACGACAGTGACAGTGGATGAGTCTGTTGAGTTATTACCAACGGCGTCAATTGACGACGACCCATTATTAATAATTCCGTCGGAGACAACAGCGTCGTCTTCGTTGGAGAAGTCGAGGAGGTCTTCGACGACGAAATGGTCGGCGGCGGACTTGTTGGAATCCAAAGAATGGTGTTTTTCGGTGGGGAATTGGGAGCAAAATCCAGCTTGGTGGTAGTAATTATCAGGCGCTTCCATTTGGTTTATAATTAAATTAATCAATTGATGAATTTTTTTGAGGAGTTTATTAATAGTAAAGAGATAGAGAAGAAAAGAGAGGTGAAGGGTTAAGAAGAAGAGTGTGTAGAGTGAGAGGAGGTGTGATGTGTGCGTGTGGGAGAGAAGAGAGAGCGTTTGAAGGGGATTTTGACGAGGAAAAATAAAAGGTTTGGAAGAGGGAAGAGGAGAGAGAGGGAGGGGGAGGATAGGGGAGAAAAAAAATTTTAAATTTAAAAATTAAAAAAAAAGGTGAAAACAAAATAAGGGGAATAATAAAAACTGAAATTAAAGAGGCTTTAATTTGGGTTAAAGGAAAAAATCTTGCCGGAAGTTACTTTATTGTCCTTTTTCTTTTTCTGACTTCTTTTCTTCTGTTGAGTTTACTAGTTCTGTCCTTTCTGGTTTTTAATGTAGTAGTGTGATGGACATGATTGATCATGGTGGGGGCAAATTTTGTGTTTTCTACTTCCTTCTAATTTTATTAACTATCGTTTTGTTGACACGGATATTAAGAAAATTAGACGATTTACTGTTTAAGATAATTTTACTCCTTATTTTTTTTCGAACGTAATCAAAACGATGTTTAATTAAATTGAGAGAGTACTATTTATCAATCCAAAATTTTGCCTTTTTCTTTTTCGTATTTCTAAATTCTAACTACCATGGTCTCTTAATCTTCCCACGTAAATTTAATTCAACCAGATACTCTATAATCTCTTCAATACAATACCGCTAGTTATACCATAAAGTAATTTATTTAATGAGAGAAACCGACATTTTATAGGCTCACATGTATGACATTGCTTAATTAAGACTCCGTGATTCGACTAAAAATACATAATTTATATTTATGTGGTAACTATTGGGTTATAATTCATTATAATATAATATAAAAAAATAAACTCTAATTATTTGGTGTTATATCAATTAAAAATTAATAAATGTTATTTTTTTTACGTGAAAACGTATCGAGTAATAGATATCCGTAATGTAGTTAAAAAAAATTCTGCTTATATTAATATTTAAGATAAATAAGAGCTTGATTTGTTTTTTATTATTGTGATGATCAGCTATATTAATTCACTTCCAAATTAGTACCTTTAATTTTTAAAAATTGTTTTACTATTTTTTTGTTGTTGTGATGTACCATTAGCACACGTGCATGCATTCAACGTAGCCATGATAATCGCATAATAAAGTGGTGCAACAAAGGATTTAAGAAAAACAAAAAAGAAAGAAAAAGTTGTACAATACAACAAAAATGACCACCACTCTCACATCACATCACACAGCAGAAGAAGAAAACGAAGAAGAAGATGCATAATCATTACAAAGTGTTTGCTTAAGTCAGTCAGTCACTGACACGGGTAGTAATGTAAATGTTCTCACTCATCATGTCACTCACCCAAAAGGGTAAAATTGTCAAATACCAACCAATATTTGATTTCTGGTTAATTAACAGATTTAAATTACAATTAGGGAGTAATTAGGTGTTCTAAATTTGTAATTCAACTCCTTTAGAACCGATCTACCAGGTTTGTCGCTGAGGCTTGTGCATTAGCGTCCAAGTTTACAGCCACCCCGACTCAACTCTGCTTTCCTTCATTTTTTTAAATAAATAATAATCTCGATAGTCGTGCACCTTTTATTTTTTCGTTTTTTTTTTCTTTCGCTAATTACTAATTTCTGCAACACTAATATGTTTTTAGACTGAAACTCCCACTTGTAAGCACGTTTACAGCTCAACTTGATGACATTGGACGGCTCTGATCTTCCCCACGTGTACGCCTGGTCAGTACTCCTGCTATCGTAGGCTGGATTATCAGCGACTGAGCGAGTCAATTGTTAAGGACACAGCTTACCTTGCTATATATAGCCTTTGCATATAATTTTGATGATGTTAAAACACTAATTAAAAATAGTTACAGATTCTGAAATTGTGTCAAAAATAAAAATCTTTTAATTTAATTTTTAAATAAAATGAGGGATTTTGTCAAAATTAGGAATTTTACTGTGACTGTTGACCTCTCCAAGTATTTAACCCAATTTAACCCTGTCCCCGGCAGATTTAATGAGCCTAACCCCATGCAAGGATAGATATATCTGCATGGATGGTTAAGTTAAGAACCCACTGTTCAGTGTCGGCCTTGTCACCACGTGGCAAACATCGAGGCGGTGTAGTGGGTCCTTTGGTTTTTTATTACACCAATCCCTATGTAAGCTACTTCGAACTACGGATAAGGTGCTGCATATTTGTTTATTATTCGCCGGGGGAGATTCGACATTTCCATTTTCTATCTATTTTCTTTTTTACTCTTTTTTGCTTGGATTAAAAGGAAAGCCTGTAAAAGAAACAGAACCTGGGCCGTTGCTTGGCGTGGAGGGTTTCACTTATTATACATTTGTTATAGACTTGGGCCTTTTTGTTTCTAACTTGTGGGTTCAAACTCAACCCATTTTGCAAGTTAAAAGATAATATAATGTTAAAATAAAAACCATTTTCCCTATAAATATCATCATATTGGGTGAACAATAATTTTGAAAATCCTCAATTAAGTTCGTGTATATATATAAATATCGAAGGAATACATGTCATACTGCACAAAAACAATCACTCAACTAATAAATATACGTTTATTTTAATTATAAGTTCAGTTCGTGGTGGAATGAAATTATAATTATTATCTATTTTTATAACTATTATCGTTTCTTAAATACTTCTTTATTTTGGCGTGTGTTTTATTGGCGCTAGTAATTTAAAAACAAGAGGAGTAAAAAACAAGTAATTTTTTTTCATATGGAGGGGGGAGGGGTTATTTTTAATTAATTAAGTGGGTGGGTTGCGAGAGTTTGGGTCCAATACGCACGTGATGGAGGTGGAGGGACGTGTCAGGCAACCATGTGAGTGCTTGGCTCGTGTCAAAAGCCAAGACTGACGGTGGTCAATGACACGTGGCATTCATCTACGGTCTCTTTTACCTTTCTAGGATGCTTTGACCTTTTGCATGGGCCTTTTATAGTTTACGATCATCATCAGTATTCAAGTAACGTGATTGCACATGCCACCTACGGTCACGTGAGTTTTGGGCAATGCTCGGGCACTGCTCCTACTCCCTTCTTGTGACAAGTCACGTGCTTTTCTTGCTTGCTTACTCTTGCTTGCATTTGGAGTGGAAGAAGGTTTTCTCACTTGTTTCTCAATTTTAGCTTCGTCAAATTTTAAATAAAAAAAAGTAAATCCTACGGGTGTCGGAGCGATGGACCGTTGCCAGACAGTCTTGTATGGGCTCGATTAGTAAAAATTATTACTCTCTGTCTCAAAATAAACTACGTATTGAGTATTTCAACACAATATTGGGTATTTCACACAGATCAAATAAATTATTTTTAATTCTTTTAAGTTTAAATTTGTTTATTCTAACTTCCCATATTTTTTTAATTTGTTTATCCTAACTAAATAGCCGCCATAAGAAAAAAATAAAAATAAAAATAAAACCTGGGCCGATAAAGTAAGGTCCATCAAAGGGACTATTCGGCCCTATGTAAACCAGAATACCCAACCAGAGCCATAAAAAAGCACTCGGCCTAGAGGACTGCCAGGAATCCAAGAACTGGGCCAGGCCCTAATTTGTAACAAAAATGGGCCATCTTTCATCTACCAGCCCATAGATGAAAAAGAAATAATCTGACTCTGAACTGAAGTTTAATCATAATGGTTCTTTAATTTGTTTCATTCATTCACTTACTCGGTACCCGTTACATCATAGGCCGAATGTACTTCTGACATTTTGTTAGCCATTGCTTCTTGAGTCGGTATTAGATGTTTTATTGATCACGTGTATCTTCTCTTTCTTTTTTTAATAGGAGAGTATCTTTTATTTTTCTTTAAAATAGGGGATTGATTTTGTTCAAGTATAATCACATATATACCGAAAGACCTGAATCGTCCATGGGAAGACCCGATGCCCGAGACTGGCGAGAGGCAGCTCGCGCAAGAGCTTCGCTGTGTTGGTTTATCTGCTATTGACATGCCCGAATGGAAGAAAGCCTCCACTTTCGGGCAGAGGTCGTCCAAGCTGTCCATCCAGAAACAGCGGCAGACCTTGCCCATCTACAAATTGAAGAAAGAGTTGATTCAGGCTGTCCATGATAATCAAGTTCTGGTAGTTATCGGCGAGAAAGGATCCGGTTAGACAACTCAGGTTACGCAGTATCGTGGTAAGATTGGCTGTACACAGCCCCGTAGGGTTGCTGCAATGTCTGTGGCCAAAAGAGTGGCTGAAGAGTTCGGGTGTCGCGTGGGGGAAGAGGTGGGGTATGCTATTCGGTTCGAGGATTGTACTGGATCTGCCATGGTTATCAAGTACATGCGTGATGGAATGTTTCTCAGAGAAATTCTGATAGACGAGAATCTCTCTCAGTACTCTGTCATTATGCTTGATGAAGCCCATGAGAGGACAATCCATACAGATGTTCTATTTGGTCTGCTTAAGCAGCTGCTCGTGACGAAGAGCAGACCTGATTTGCGCTTGATTGTGACTTCAGCTACACTGGATGCCGAGAAATTCTCAGGTTATTTCTTCAACTGCAACATATCACCATTCCAGGGAGAACTTTTCCTGTGGAGATATTGTATACCAAACAGCCGGAGAGTGACCATCTAGATGCAGCTCTCCTCACCGCGTTACAGATGCACTTGACAGAACCTGAAGGCGACATCCTGCTCTTCCTGACAGGTCAGGAGGAGATTGATTTTGCTTGCCAGTCTCTCTATGAAAGGATGAAGATTTTAGATCAAGGTAACAATGTTCCAGAATTGATTATATTAAATGTGTATAGTGCACTTCCGAGTGAGATGCAGTCAAGGATTTTCGATCCTGCCCCTCCCGGAAAGAGGATGGTAGTTGTCGCAACTAATATTGTAGAAGCCTCATTAACAATTGATGGGATCTATTATGTCATCGATCCGGGGTTTGCTAAACAAAATGTTTACAACCCAAAGAAAGGGATTGATGCCTTGGTGATTACCCCTATTTCTCAAGCATCAGCCAAGCAACGAGCTGGACGGGCTGGGCGAACTGGCCCTGGAAAATGTTATCGCTTGTACACTGAAAGCGAGTACCAGAATGAGATGTCCCCTACCAGTATTCCGGAAATCCAACGAACTAATCTCGGGTTTACAACATTGACATTGAAGGCCATGGGGATTAATGATCTTCTGTCTTTTGACTTCATGGATCCACCTTCACCTCAGGCACTCATCTCTGCCATGAAACAGTTGTACAGTCTTGGAGCTCTGGACGAGGAGGGGCTTCTGACAAGATTGGGAAGAAGAATGGCAGAATTCCCCCTGGAACGGCCGCTGTCGAAAATGTTACTGGCTAGTGTAAGATAATAACGAACATTGCAATGATTCAGACTGGCAACGTCTTTTATCGCCCAAGAGAGAAGCAAGCTCAGGCAGATCAAAGGAGGGCTAAGTTTTACCATCCTGAGGGTGGTGATCATTTGACCTTACTTGCTGTATATGATGCATGGAAAGCTGACGGATTTTCAGGTCCTTGGTGTTCAAGAAACTTCATTCAGTATCGATCTTTGAGAAGGGCACAGGATGTCAGAAAACAGCTCCTGACCATCATGGACAAGTATAAATTACAGGTTGTGAGTGCAGGAAAAGATGTTACCAGGATAAGGAAAGCGATTACAGCAGGATTCTTCTTCCACGCAGCGCGAAAGGATTGACAAGAGGGTTATAAGACTCTAGTTGAGAACCAGGCAGTTTATATCCACCCAAGCAGTGCAGTTTTTCAGACACAACCGGATTGGGTAATATATCATGAGCTGGTAATGACTACAAAGGAGTATATGCGCGAAGTTACTGTTTTGGATCCCAAATGGCTTGTGGAACTGGCACCAAGATTCTTCAAAGCCACGAAAATGACCAAACGCAAGCGTCAGGAGCGCATCGAACCTCTCTATGACCGCTACCATGAACCCAAACGGCGGGCTTATTGGAGGCAATGTTTTAGAAACTATGGTTTGTTTGGAACTCAAATCCAGTGGATATATTAAGTGGTCCCCTGTGATTCTAATCTGCAAGGATGAACTCGATCGGCGCATCATCATCTCTTAATTAATTCGGGTTGAATAGGAGGAAATTGCTAGAATCGTGGCCTGTATTGAGCTGCGCTGCCCCCACACAAACAATTACAATGCTCTTAGTATGAGCTGCTAGTGATTGCAATTCTCCACAGAATTTGTTATGTTGTGGAGCATTTTCTCATTTTTAACGAGTTGTGAATGATCAATCTGCATAAGCATCAAATTAGATTAGAAGTATTGCCAGTATTAAAGCAATGAAATAAAAGGCTCTTTTATGCCATCAGAATCAGATTAGAAGAAGTGAAATTATATTAGAAATGGTCCCAATCTGGGCCGTAAGAAGAAGACTGGAGTATCGGGCCCATATAAACTAGGATTTGTAAGGTTCTCCCAAATATAAACTCCTTGAGTAGCTAATTAATTAAAAAAAAAACTCAATAATTTAAAAAATATTCCACTTAATGCTTTATAATTTAAAATCATAAAAAATAATCCTACACTTGCCTGAAAGTTGCAATTTTAATTTTCATAATTGCTTAAAAAATCAAATAAAATGGTAAAAAGTGACAACATTTTATGAAATTTAGTATTTATAGTTTAAAACCTTGAAATATCAGCCCTATAGTCCCATAGTGTTCTTTTTTCTTTTCTATAAAATGAAATATGTTTAATTTTACTTGTGGTTGAAATCTTGAAAATTAAAAGTTGTGAGATCATTTTTGCATTTCGACAATGATTGAAGGGTTGAATTACTATTATTTAACCCATAAATAAAAGAAGACCTTGAAGAAATAAAATATCCTGGTTTTAATTTATCTGCTTAAATAAAATTATAATATATTCGCACCCATTCAAGTCCGTTAGGCAAACCCTAAGCAATGATTCTAAAACCTTACCTTGTTCAGTCAATTCAGACTACTTTTTTAAATTTCAGTTGGACCTAGGCCCAGAAAGGTTACAAGGCTGCAGAAAGCCTGGGAAAGAAAAAACGGAAGGGTCAGTTTGGGCTTGAAGGGACAAGGCCTAGGCAGCCCGAAATGGAAGTAACCAAGATAAGCCCATACCCGGTACAGAACCTGACCCGGGGTAAACCCAGAAAACTAACATGATTACAAGCGCATTTATCCATATCCAATCTGAATTGGAATAGAGCCGGTTATTGTTCTAATGAAAAAAGCAAGTTTTTTTGACAATTGTGAAAGACAAAATTCTCTCTCCAGCCATTGTTCAAAAACATAATTGTAATACGATTGAAGAGAGATATGTATTTTGGTCAAAAGAAGAAGAAGATATACGTACATTTATACGCACAAAAAGATACATACGATTGAAGAGATACTAATATCGTTTGCAAGTAACTTTTTATAGATAATAGATAAAAATATAAGGACATGTGGACTTACAAATTTACTTGGGGTTGAAATCTTGAAAATTAAAAGTTGTGAGGTCTTTTTTGCATTTGGCCAATGAAGTTATTAACCAATAAATAAAAGAAAATTATTATTATTCTAAAAAAAACAAAAACATTTGGGCCAGAAAAAGATGACCAGGCCCATATAAAGAAAACTAGGTTCTCTCTCCAATATAAACCCCTCCTCCCTTCACCCTCGTCAGTCTCTAGGGTTAAGCAAGAAGATACAGCCATGGTGAAATTCCTTAAGCCTAACAAAGCTGTGATCTTGTTGCAAGGTCGATACGCCGGCCGCAAGGCAGTGATCGTGAAGAACTTCGACGACGGCACTCGTGAAAGAGGCTATGGTCACTGTTTGGTCGCTGGGATCAAGAAGTACCCGGCCAAGGTTATCAAGAAGGACTCCGCCAAGAAGACCGCCAAGAAATCTCGGGTGAAATGCTTCATTAAGTTGGTGAACTACCAGCACCTGATGCCAACTCGCTACACCTTGGATGTGGACTTGAAGGATGTGGTGGCGCTAGATGTTTTGCAGAGCAAGGACAAGAAGGTTGAGGCGGCCAAGGCGACAAAGGCAAAGTTTGAGGAGAGGTTCAAGACCGGAAAGAACAGGTGGTTCTTCACTAAGCTAAGGTTTTGATTGCTCCAAAAAGGGCATATCATTTCTTGTTTTTCGATTTGAGTCGGTTGTTTTTATGGATTTTGAAAAGTTGAGACCTTTATGTTTATGGGTTATTATTGTTTAAGTAGTTTTTTGAATGGATGAATGTAGAGAACCTATTTTGACAATGCGGATCTGGTTTGATGACTTGCATTTCTGGGTTCGTTATATACCATCTCCAGTGTTTCTGCTTATGGATTTTGTTTGATTTTGGTTTACTTTTCTGCCTCTGTTCGTTGTGATCATTCTATTGTATGATGGTTGCAGGTTTGGTGGTTATGAAATAGGCATACATTGTTGTTCATTGCTGTATTAGTTGCTCTTTTGCTGTAGAAATGATTTGATATTTGTGTTTTAGCTCTTTTGGTGGTGATTCCTCCATCCTTCTGTTAATAGGTAGCTCTTTTGATCTTTATTTGCTCTCTGAACTGTTTTTGATGGGCCATAAACACATTCTGTGTTGAACAGGAGTAGAATGTTGAATAAGAACTGTTGTTCAATGTTGTTTACTTACTCTGTTTTGGATGAATGAGTTTTTCTCAGTTTTCAACAGAGAACAAAGCATTACTACTTTTAACTACTGACTTTAAGGGGTCAATTAAGAATACACATGCGCAGGCACACACCACCCTAATGAACTGTAGTTGAGAATTCTGGATTATTTGATTCGTCCGCTGAGTCAACCATCCTGAAATTTGTATTCAAGCTGTAAAATTGCTGTTAAATATGATATGCTCATCATTGATGAGTCGTTTTTCTATTGTTCTATTATTAAAGTAGTCAACTGTTGCTTCGATTCTTGAAACTGTGTAATCTACAATATTATGTATGGTTCCTCCCTTTGATCAATTACGTAAGTTGCTAATGGCCTGCATACATCTCAGGATATGTTTTTTTCTTCAGGAAATTGAGTTTGGAACTTTTGTGTACTGCACCGCGTGTTCTTG
This sequence comes from Viola odorata, assembly GCA_963691705.1. Lineage (NCBI taxonomy): Eukaryota > Viridiplantae > Streptophyta > Magnoliopsida > Malpighiales > Violaceae > Viola > Viola odorata. Next base: position 2,524,202 of record OY829546.1, read on the forward strand.
TTGTGATCTTGGTTGCTTTTGGTACTTGTTTTTGTTATATTTTGAATGAAGTAGGATGTTTCTGCATGTATGAGACTTTTAAACTGCAATATGTGGCAAGTACCCCCAACTCTAATTTGTAAGTTCATTTCAATTGGATGGAGGGGATGATGATTGCTAGTGTTTGACTAAGAAAACCCTTTAGGATTGCCTCAGCATGACTGCATATTGTTTGTCAACGGCCTCCCTTTGTGGAGTGATCTACAAGTGCTTCTCTTCCCAAAGGGGAGCGCAGTGAAAACCTGCAATATGGGCAGGTATATTTTTTTATGAGCCACCAGATAAGGCAGCCATAGTGAAAAAGATGGGAGCACGGCAAGCGGAAGAGGGATGTATTGAGCGGATGATTATCATGTTGATCAAGCTCCTCGTGGCACATGGAGCAGACCTCTCCCTCCATCTCCGGTGGCCAGTAAGGAATTGTTTCCAGTTCCATAATGGATTCAATAAATAAACTACCCTTAGGATTTTTGCCGGGATCTTGAAAGAGGGTAGCATAAGATACAAAACCGTTGTTGTTTCGCTCCCACTGATTTTGTTCGGATCGGGCCGAGTTGGTAACTTGAGATCTCTGACTCTGAGGATGGGAGTGATGAAGGTGTCTTGTGTCTTGTGTCTTGTTCAGTTCGGGATCGAGTAATTGGTTGGTTGGCACGATCCATTGATTAATTGTAACCATAATTCTTAACCAAAATCTCGAGAGTGGACAAATCACATGAGGTGCGCTTAACTTTGGAAAAAATCTACGGGAATAATCTTATGAAAAATAAAAACGATCCATTGATTAATTACAATTATCATTCTTAGGTCTTGAAAATAAATAAATTACATATGTAAAAAAATTCGGCTCCGACAATAGATGAGAAAAAAATACTAAAAACAAAAAAAATCATGAGTTTTAACAATCAAATAAATGACGTTTTTCTATTAAAAAGTCGGTCCAAAATAGATGACGTTTATACTATTTAAAGCATAAATTGCATTCATTTAACTTGTTTTACTCTTACCCTCATCCCATCTTCCTCTTTTCCATTCATGACATGGAATGAAATGAACAAAGGGCAGAATTGGTAAATTAATTAATTTTACTTACTATTCTAAAAAATCATTTATTTTGTTTAAAAAGAAAAGTAAAAAGAAAGCAATCGTCTTCGATAAACCATAAGCCACATTTACATTTCATCAAACACGTAATCCGCGCAAGAAAAAATGCAGAAGAACCCACTGGAATGGCTAAATCTGATGGTATCAGAACCCTACTTTCTCTTCCACTTCCTCACTTTCTTCTCATATTTCGTCGTTCGCACCTCCGCATCTCAACTCCTCTCTCCTCACATCAGTCACCATCTCCTCCATCGGGTATTAATCACTCACTTCATTCTTTATTGTATTCTACCATCCTCATGTTTCCTTTTCAAACTGCTACTTACTTAACCTTTTCTCTTCGTTTTTAGGAGATTCAAGCGGTTCTCGCATTTGCCTTGTTATCAGCTTACAAGGTATATTTTTAGCTTGATTCTTAGGTCGAACGGTGATCTGGTTGTTGAGTTTTGATGCTTATTTATAGTATGCAATTACAGGTAGTGAGATCAGAGTCATGGGAAGCTTTTATTGTTGATTCACTGTTTTACGCGAAGGTGAACTGTTTCTTTTCATTGCTGTATCTCTTCTTTTGTTTGTGTTCTTTTACAAATTGTGTATGCTTATGTTTGTTGAGGTTGCGCAAGTAGTGCCTCCATTACTTTAAGTAGCAGTAGAAGTATATTCATCCATCATTAATGCGAGTGTGTGCTTACAATGAGTTAGGAGTCAGTTTTATGTTCTTTTGTCTTCTATACTGACTTCTGATATTTATGCCTTTCAGCTATTTCTTATTGCCATTTCTTTGGTATTGGATTATCATTTGACTCTGTGGTACATTGTGGTATTTTCAGGTCAGTGCTCTCATCAATTATTATGTCTTTTCGTTGTCGTAGTTGAGATGAAATTGGTGATATTATAGGATAGGACGATGCTGTTCTAATATGGGTGTTTGAAAAGTCCGTTGCTTTTCTGATATTTGAATATAAGAATTTTGTTTTGGGTTCTCTAGTCAGACTCGGTGAAATTTGTTAAAATATTCAGTGAACATAATATTATTTGGCAATTTATACCTCTTGTTTTTGTTCACTCCTTCATTTACACCAAACTTAGAATCGAATGTACTGGGATAGAGGTTTTAGATGCTGACACTGAAGATGGCCCGAACTTTGATATGAATAAAGTTTTCTTGTTGTGCCCTGTTATTGCAGTGATTTACATCTTGACACAGCCACCTGCGTTCCAAGCACTAGGTATGGTATGATTTTGGATTAGTTCTCAACGGTGATGAGCATTTTATGAATTACAGGCGCGTTTATTTCTTTTTCAGGACCTCAGATTTTCTTTTCTATTTGATTTGATTTCCAGGCACCTCATGTAAATTAACACCACTGCAGTTAGAAGCCCTGCTAACCGAAGGGAATACATCAAGATTCTGGTTGGTTGGTTCCTCAGACTTTTAATCACAATTTTATACTTAATGCCTATTATGTTGACTTTCTCTTCAAAGATTCTTGTTGGTTGGTTCCTCAGACTTGGTTGCCTGGTGGCCTTTTTTTTTTCAGGATGAACAATAGCCTGCTTAACTATTGTGTGATTCTGGTAATTTGTGATTAGTAGTCTAGTACTTTAGTTTCGTATGGCATAGAATTTAAAGCTTTAAGCATTGAAAGGTATGCTTTTTTCAATGCTATGTTGATGAGCATTTCTGTGATCTCTTCCATGACGGCAATTAATGGTTCTACCCTCTTCAAATACGAGTTCATTTGTTGTTTCTTTCGTCTTTCAATTTCCTCCAATTTGTATCCTTTGTTCCTTATTCACTCACATATTTGTGTTTCTGCTTAGACTAGGCTCTGGAAGCTTTCCTTGGACTTACATGGCATTTCTCATAAACGAACTTGATTGCTTACCTGCAAAATGATAACTTATCTCTATTGAATTCAGTGGATTCACTTTTGCCTGTTCATCTTATATTCTTATTAACATGTCAGGTAGAATTTCGTGCTTCATGTTCATCTCCTTGTATACGTGCAAGTCGGTGCTTACCTGAGCTCTCAGTTACGTATGTTTTCTTTTACTTCATTTGTTGTTTTGGATGTGCTTTCTTTTTCAAGGGTTGGGAAATTGATAGGGATGATCAAACTGATGGCATCCATCACTGAAAAATATAATTAAAAATTGTTTTATGTCCCCCTTGGCAGATACTCAAACAAAAACCTTTCATTTGGAATAGTTGATCTTGGCCTTTTTCCTAATGCTGCAGAAAAATTTGGAATCTCTCTCAGTGGTAATAATGTGACGGCCCTGGCGGGTGAACCTTTTCTTATTATTATTTTGTTCAGTTATTGTCAAGCAAACTAATTAAGGGGACTTGCCAACTTGGTTATTGTAGGGGGCATGGACCAACTTCCTACATATATACTGTTTGAGAATGCGACTGAGGTTACACGCTTTCCAGAGTGGAATTTTGAAGTTAAACCCCCCTCTCCTCCTATAACTAAGGTACTTTTGTGTGCGGATGGCATATTCTTTTTTAGATTTTGTCTTACGTTTTTTTCTTTTTACAACTTATCATTCCTATGACTACTCGATAAAAACATAAAATGCTTTATAAACTGTTTTTGAAGATTTGCTTCCTGCATGGGTGAGATGAATGTGAATAGGTTGTGTTATTTGAATGGGATAGGGCTTTAGAATCAACGTTCAGGGTTTTGCCTTGTGTGTTTTGGCAACCATTAACAAATTTGAGTTAATGCTTAGGTTTAGAAACATGAGTATCTTCTGTTTTAAGCAGAGGAAACTAGGGTAGTTTATTTTCTCTACGTATTAGTTTGTCCATCATGCTGTCTGAATCGCATGAATCTCTCTAGTGTGCTTACCACCAATTGCTGGATTGTTTGCTTTGCAGAGACTTCTTTCTCGACATTTTGAACTTGATCGACACCTTCTGGCATACCTAAACGGTAGATAGGTACACTGGACAAACTACCTGATTTGTGCCTGGTCATTTTTCCGGCTTCATTTCTTCATACGCAGCTTCGGTGGTGAAAATCACAATCCTTCATACCATTTTCGACTCTCAATCAGAAATGTAAGCTGATTAGTGAAATGATCAATGTCATTCATCCTCGTTTTTTTGTTGACATTGGTCACATTTCTGCAATTCCATATTTTTAAGAGAGTGAGTGATTCAGGAGGCTTTAAGTTTGGAGTTGCTTCCTTTCATGTCTAAATCTTTGCTTGCATTAAGTATGAATTTTACTCGTTGGCTCGCAACCAAACTCCGAATGAATGATTTAATGAATGTAAAATTGATGCCTTATATAACAGTAAAAACTAAGAGGGGTAATTGCTTTATTCCAATTGGTATTGCTTGGTAAAAAGCATCACGTAATATACATCCATACAAATTACAAATCCAGATTTCGTTGCGCATAATATGAAACAGTGGAAACTGATGGCAACAGAACTTCCACTTATGCCGAACAGCCAACAAGATGATCGACAAGTAACCTACATGAATGACCTAAGTAGCAAAAGTTCTTGTTACTGATTGGGTTGTGGCCTACTCTGCAATGACATCCGAAAGGAAGCTCTAATGAGAATGGAGTCGCGGCAGCTAGCTAAATAAACAGCTCTTCCAAAACATCAGAGCAACCGCAGTTTCCCAGTGACTGAATCTACTAACGCTTTGGGTCCTGCTCAAAAACAGCATCATTTTGTTAGTTTTAGCAACTTTCGTTCCGATAGTGTATTCCAACTACGCGCAGTCAGCTAATTTGTCAAACATATAGAGTAGGAATCGTAAGTAAGATTGATCACACATCTTGTTTTACAACTTAAGAGCGAGCTCAGATAAGAAACATTTTGTTGGGCAACAAACAGAGAGGAATATATACCAGGGCCTACAGCAAGAACAGTCTTAGATCCAGATGCAACCTGTACAAAATCAAGAAACAAGCATAAGACTTATGCCTAGATTCATATTAGAAGCTACAAGTTGTGTATTCCATATAAAACCAACAACTGATGAGATTTATGGCCAGAAAATGAAAAAAACATTCTCTCCTCAATAAACACCAGAAGGACCATAATCAAGCCATACCTGTGTTCGTCCAGCATCAGCGACGACATATGTTGGGAGACCGATGCTCTCAGCCCCTTCTCTTATTTTATTCCTGAGGACGAGTGGAATTGTTTCCTGTCAAATATGAGATCGTATTTCTCTAACATAAAGGCATGTGGTTACAAAATTTGAAACAAAAGCATCAATCAACTGAAATCACCTGCTTACATTTCTTGCTGATTCCTGCACGTAACAACTATTTTGGGCTGCCCGGATTGTTCCCATTGTCTCAAAAGCAAACGGTGGTTGCAACTACAAAGCATGAAGAACAACGCAAAGTAAGATGATACTGGAATGATTGATAAACAAGCAACAAGGAGAGACTGATAAGGCCATTCAATTCCTGGTTCATGACTGTAACTTGCAAAAGTATACTTAGGCTAAACGTGACATTCTCGCATCTCTAGGCTCTTAAGGATTGAAAGGGGAAAGAACTTGTCCATTTAAAATATCTAACATAAACCAGCTTGGGGGCACGGCTAGCGTTACATCAAACAGCCCATTCAACTACTTGTATCCTAAAAAACAGTACAAATTTCAAACATATGGATATTAGTTTTACAATACAAAAGTTAGCAGCTTCATACCCATGCACCAGCTCTGCATACATGCCAGTGGCTGCATCTGGAAATATGCAAATTATATAATGAAGTAGATAATCAAGGTTCAGGAAAAGAGCAAGGGAAATTTCAAAGCATTAACAACCAAATAACGCGAGAGTGAAATCAATTTATCTTACGGGCACATTGAGATGCAATTTTTCCAGCACCCATTTTCAGGTCTTGTCTGACTACCAAAACCTGCACCAAACAACTCCCCTCGGATCAAACAATTCTTCCTCATTCATGGATATAAACAAAACACATTATCCAAGCTAATCATGAGCTAGAATGAGTTATTTGACAAAATTTTAATCCTTCCCACTATGTTCCCAATCAAACCAACTTAAAATTGCTATAGATAAGTTCCTGGATTTCGTACTTCCATACGCTTCATCAGTCCAATTGAAAGAGAATAGGCCATTTGCGTAATGCAACCAAACATTTAAAAGTTTTTAAAACCCATTCAATCAACTTAGCGAACTATAAGAGAAGCAGCAAAGGCTCACAGGTTACGGTTTTCCCAATTCAGAACCTTTTTAATCGGTTGAAGTTGTATATCACAATATCAACTAGTATCCTTAACCAGTTAACCTCCTGCCTTGGCCATAAACAAACCAGAAAGCTAAGTAATTTCCACAACATGAGATGAAAAGTTCTAATTACTTCAGCCGGAACTAGAAAAGTCGAATAGAACAGATAAACTGTAAAAACGTCATATAGTAGGTTCAACCAAATACCAGCTTAAGCTCTGGGTCACCATTACTGGAAACAGAAAGCTCTTGTCGAGATTTTCCGGGCAAAAAAGTCTTCTTGCTAGAACCTTTAAAAGGAGTTGTCAAGTCCAACAACAAGCCAAAAATGAAACCAATAATAAGGCCTGGAATGAAGTTTTCCGGCCTAAAACTCTCCGCTAACCCTCCTCCTCTTACTTGCTTCTGCTCCTTCTAATGACACAATTCAAACAAATTTCACTAACCAAACAATCAAAATAACAACAATACACAAACCAAATTGGAACTAGCAAGGAATTAGAGATGGAAAATTCAAGTACTTGAAACAATTTTTTTTGTTTAAACTAGAATTTGAAAGTAAACAAGCAATGAGCATGAACACAGAAAATAAATAAATTTAAGTAAAAAAAACTATGAAAGGAGAAGACTTTAACGTACCTTGGTTGATAGCTGAGATGGGTTTCCAGATACACCCCACATTAGTACCGAGAATACGAGCTTACTAATCAATTGAGCGTGTCCAAAAACAAAAATTGAGGACAAAGCACAAGTAGCAGATGAGGAAGAAGGATACGGTACTACTCTATAACTGAAACGCACCTTTTCCTATCCATGACTTAACTTCATACTGGGCCTAGTGGCTCATTTTCCCTTGCTGACATTTTGGGCTTTAAACAGATTAAATCCCAAAACGTGAGCCCAGCCCACAATCTGTCCAAATGAAATTGGACTCTTGGCACCTGGTAGGGACTAATGATATTCTGCCACGTGGGTGTGAAAACCGAGATTTGCGTGACATAAAGAGGCCGCCGCCGAATATTCTCCGTTGAATTTAGAATTTTCTCCCTATTTTTCCACAATTTTAAAATATAAATTAAAAAAAAAATAGGGGAATTGAAGGTGACAGTACAGTAAGAAATCTTTATCAAGTGGGTGGGCGGGGCTGGCTAGGAGGGCCTAGGGGATGGTGCGGGCGCCTCTATTTCCCCGCCGTATGGGTGGGGCCCACTAGTGGGTTTGTCGGCCCACGCTCAGGCTGTCCCACACTCGTCCCTGACACTTTGCTCACTCCCATTTACTTGTGCTTCGCGTGCCTTTTCTTTTAGGACACTCTCCTTAGTCCTTTCCTGTAGTAACAAAGATACACTCCATCCGCCGTAATTTCAACCGGTAGAAAATTATTTTAATTAATTAATATTCCTTTTGGCATAAATTAAATAATATTTTAGCTCTAATTATATAACTTAAAAAAAATTATAAAAAGAATTGAAAAGGCAGCTTCTGAACAGCTGGGCAGCAGGCGGGTAGCCAGATAATAAGGTAGAGCGGGTTACTCGGACAGCAAACAAGGACAGTCAGACAGCTAAAAAAGTAGTAATTCTTTTAGCAAAATGTCAATTAATTTTGGGGACACATTTTTGACCTACAACATCGTTTAAATAATATCGGAGAGAGTAATATTTGAAACTTTAAATTCTGATTATACAATTATATTTATATTTATGAAAACGTACTTGATCGTCAACTCTTTACTTGCATAATTTCTCATTTTGGGTTGTTCTTGTTCATCGTACCCGGCTAAACAAAACCGTTGTCATCAAAAGTTTATTAGCTTATATTAATTGCAAATGGCTTAAAGTTATTTTTTTTAATAAGCGCATTGCTTAAAGTTGGTAGAGGTAACCTTTCTCTATTCTACCTTAACCTTTTGGAGTTTATAAAAAAACATGTAATACGATTATTCAATTTGGGTAAGTTTTTATTAAAATTCATGACAAAGTAGTAATTTATAACTCTTTTTTTATTAGGAGGAATTAGGAAAAACCTCGATCAAATCTATAAATGTGAAGAAGCTTGTGGAAAGATGGGTACCGTTATTAGTAGTACTTGGAATTGGATTTGCAATAATTGTGAGTAAAAAGAGAGGGAAGAGAGGTGAAGGGGACAGAGCGACGTCGTGTCACAGCAAAGGAGGACGAGACAATGAGATTTCTTGACCTACGTTAAAAATTTAAAGAAGTCCGTTACGTTGACGAAACATAATAAGATCAAGACAGAATGTTTTATTCTTAATAATTGAAAAAAAATATAGAATATATTTTTTTCTTTTCTTTTCCGTCAATATCATCCGGTAATCCGATCACTCCATTAAATACCGATTAATTTAAGCTCAAACTGAATTTTTTTAAAAAATAGTGAATGATGATAACAAAAAAATCTCACAAATTTTTACAAATTACTAGAACTCGAACTTGAGACTAATGATAAAATTAGAACATTTTTTTATCAAATGATGTGCATACTCTTCCTGAGTAAAAAAACATTTCTTTAGTTAGCACTCTGGACAGGCCGAAAGATGGTGACACGCGTTCTGTTTCTAGTGCTCCCATCCTTGCATATCCAAGACAAACCTGGTAGTTTTGCAAACACCCCAGCGGTCTCCATTCCTCCCATCCTTCTTCCACCCAGACCCAGGTCTGTGCTCCTCCACGACTAATTAGGATAATTTGACAAAATCCACCTTTGATCATTTAAACCCAGCTTCACCCTTAAGTTTTACCGCCTAGTTTCGAATATGATGTTTTTATTGCTTAGTCTCAAATTTTACCATTTAGTCTCGTATTGTCCCCTAAAACTTTTTTTTTAAAAGTATATATACTCGATTTTAACTGAATATCGACTTTAATTATACAAAAGTGATTTTTTACCATATAGATACCGAAACTGAATCAAACTTAATCAAAGTAAGAGTATGATAATAAGTCATATTTTTGTGTGTTTGGTGAGTATAGCAAACTTTATTGATTTTAAATTGTGTAATTATAAGTTAATTGAAAGTGCACCAATGAGAAGTTAAAATAACTCAAATTATATATTATACGATGGAACAAAAGTATTCATTAATCTGACAAGAAAAAACACGTACATTGTACGAATGCATCTAACATCGTACCGAAGACTTTAATAAGTAGATGAAACAATCTTATTGACATTAATTGTAAGTTTGAATAAAGATAAAAATACGCCAAGTGTTTGTATCTTTGTTTAATTAAACCTTAAAAATCACACTTCATCCATAAATTAAATAATGTTCAAATTTAATCTCCCTGCTTACGTTAAACGTGCGTCATTAATTGGAAACCAGGATGACAAATTTCCCTTTAAAAAATAATTAAAATAGAAGTCAAATGCGGTCGTTCCTTCAAATCTACATTTCTGCCTCATATTAATTTAATACTCTCTGCGCGTAATGTGCTCTTGAAAGTGAGCGCGTGGGTTCAACATTTTTTAATTTATTACTTTAGAAAGAAGGGGAAAAGAAAAATAAAAAAATAAACAAATGACACTTGTGAGGTGGCTGGTGAGGAGCACGTTGTAAAGTTGCGAGAGAGGCTTCACGCGTGCGGGGGCCACAATATCCGGGACCCACACGTGTGGACCCCAAGGGAGATATGGCCAGCTGGCGTCAAGCACACGCCACCACACCCAACTAAGGACACTCGTCAGGCTTTCTATAGGCAAGACTATAAATAAAGTGTCAAACAACATCCTCACCCCAAAAGAGAAAAAATACTACTCCCTCTGGTCCGAAATGTATGACTTCCTCGCATCCTAATATTCAGTACGGAACGCATATCGAGGAGGTCGGATGAGGCACAATTTGACCCCAAAAAATTCCGTACTTTTTTTCGAACGTATGTTAATCCTTAACGTACTTCCGAGAAAAAATTCAGGGCAAAATTGTCTCAAATAGTGACTGTTCTGGCCGTCTTAAGATACGTTTCGGAACAGTAAAAGCAAATGCTAAAACGTCATACATTTCAGATCGGAGGGAGTAATACTTAATAGTATTATTAGCATGAATTTTGTTAAACGTATTGAAATTATTTTGTCGTATAATAATTGAGAGGTTTATTTCATGTATGTTTATCGTAAAACTAACGGTAGTGTAAAAGACTTCACTAATTTTGTTTAAATGATTAATAATTTTTCTAAAGACACAGTATTATTCTGTCTTACATTTGGTTATAACGAAAATCATGTTAGATCATATTTTCATCCGTTTTTTTAAATAAAAAAAAGAAAAAAAAAGTAACTCTTAAAGAATGAATTGAAAAGGAAGTGGGGCAGTTTGGATGGTGGTAGGGACTAGCGCGAGTGGCGGGGCGTGTTGCAACTTTTACCAGCCGATGGCAATCTGTCACGGCCGTTGACATATAGTATTGTTAAAAAGATTAGACACAAAATTAACCCTTTCAATTAGGCTTTTAATTAGGAAGTTAGCCATTGATGGGGTCGTGCCCACCTTTGATTAAATTATGACTAAGTTAATCTGCCTCTAATCGTAATGGAGATGAAAAAGTGAGAAAAGGAAATAATTAAATAGTAAATACGCGTATGGTAATAGTAATACTAATAGGTCTATCTTTGGATGCGGAAGAATGAAGAAATTGGGAGGGAAAGAAAAAAAGAGCCACTAGTGTTGGTCTGCCATTTCTATGTTTTTGCTACGAATTATTCACTACATGGATAGACCAAAGCACTAGCTAGTTTAAAATTTCTCTCCTTTTTTCTCCCGATAAGTTGGAATTTTTCTTTTCTTGTTAGCCAAACTTAATGAGTGGTTTGGAAATGAAATTGTGTGGAGACGACCTTGCATCGACCTCAACATCATGTTTTGGTAAATTGTCAGGACTCTCGTTTGAGTCTTTAGGAAGAAAATATTGTAATTCCAGAAAGAAATTAAAGTCACATTTCATTATTAAAAGGATCCATAAAATGTATCATAATTACCCTTAATTATTAAACATTTGCATTAGAAATATTAGAAAATACTCAGTTTCAGGGCTACGAGAATTGAATTTCTACAGGCTCAAGGACAACATCGACCCACAATCTAAGAATGACCTCAGGTTAAGCATTACCTTCTGCATGCCATTTTTTTTCTCTTTTCTAAATAAACAGCCTCAAACCCTCAGGTCATTCTAAGAGTTCACGTATCAACCCGAAGAGCACAATTGAACCTCCAGTAACTGCTCCACTAGTCACACCCTTTCTAAATACTCATGTAACGTATCACCCTGTTTTCAGAATCATAATTTAACCTAAGAATAACATTCTTGGGTTGCGCTTTTTTCCCCCTACTCTCAGCATCAACATTCGGTACATAAAAGATAAAATGTAGCCAAAGCTAGTTAGATACATCTAGTACTATTGTAAAGGGCGTTTTACTTCCAACACAATTCAAGGTAAAGCAAAACAAAATGATGATTTTTTTTTGAAGCATCAAGAGCAAGTTATACGCAAATTATACTACTGTACTGTACTAGTTTTAAACTTTAAAGGGCGTGAAGCGATCCAATCCAATTGGCTGGCTGATCTCTCCCATTTTTGGATTCGTCGATCGGGTTTTTCCTTTCGTAGACGATACGATACCCTCTTGCCTCTTGGATTCAGTGACATTTTACCTTTATATTCTTGTTTTTGCTCGTTTTCGAAACTAATTAATTTAGGGCATAATTAAATTGATGTTTATATATGGAGTTAATTAAAATGAAGTATGAGAATGAACATATAATAAAACGAAAAAAAATTTGATCTGGTGACAAGAAAGTTTTTCCTTTGATTTTTAAAGGGGACAAGTAAGATCTTGATTGACTTAGTGGAAGGAATATTGTGCAAGAAGAAAAGATTAATTTTTGCCATCTTTTGTTGACTTTGCAAGGAGTAATTATCTTTTGGAGGTTGAAAGCAACGGATATGAAATTGCAAAAAGTCAAATATTACATTTACCATACGAATTATTATTGCAAACGCAATCAATAAGTAACGGATTCTAACGTTCTCTACTGATATTTTTATCATTAACCAGATAATCAATAAATGAGATGACCTAGATAATTTTTCTCTCTATTTTTATTGATCAAAAGCGTCATGGCACTTAATCGATTTCCCTCATAAGTTTCGCAATACCCTTAAGTACGTAACCTTCAAAAATTACCAGCTGTAATTGATTTCTTTTCTTTGTTTGAGCGCGATATAAACCTATAACATCATTTAAATTTTTAAAGAAATGACTCTTTTAACGTGATTTTTTAGTTATAATTAATTTGAAAAACAATAAAATTTCCTTTTTTCTTCCGTATAGCCATTGAAATTCTGTCAAATTACTCTAAGTACTCAATAGATCAGCATTGCATGTGATAATTAAGGATCATTAATTGTTAAATGATCTTCTAAGTACTGCAACTAAATTGCATTGGAGCACAATCATTCAATGTAGTGGAGGAAATCAAAAGTTTTGTTGTTAATTTCGGCAATGACTAATACTATCGAGTATTATCGATGTCCAACTAGAAAGGAAAGAAGATTTACGCATTTATTTCACGCGGCCATGTCGATATATATATTTAAGGAAAAAAAAGATTATGATGATGAGAGAGGAAAGGTGGCATAAGATCTCCAGGAGGCCGCATGCAGTCTCTCATAATTCTGTCCTCTCTTCACCACACAACTCTCATTACTATTTCTATTTTATTTCTCAAATTTCTCAAAATTATATACGTACTTTGGCTTGTGGGTATTTTAAATATGAAATATTTTGAAACGGAGCGTAAAAAAATAAAATAAAACAAGGTTTTAAAAAATGTATTTAAAAAATCGTGAGATCGACAATGCTTAAATTGAGTTAGTCACAAAAAATGGATAAAATATATCGCTAATAAAATATATTTTTAAAACATCATATGTTCGAGTTAGATTAATAACTTTTTATTCGTGAGATCTGATAAATAAATAAATGTATATATATATACTAAAAACACTCAAATTACCAACTATAGGCAGGTAACTTATCAACAAAAAAAAAACTATCGGCAGGTTTTTTTACTATTTCCACTTCAAAGAAAAAAGAAAGAGGTGTTTCTTTGGGAAATCAAACATTACTACACGTGCAGAACACGCGCGATCACTGAGAGTATGCATCTCTTTCGGCTCCACCACCAGACAGCAAGAAATACTCAACAGAAGACAAAGTGAGAGGGTTTAAGCGGAAAGGGATGATGAGTTCCGGAAAGCGCCAAAATAGAGCGAAACTGAAAACACAAAACAAAAATACAAAATCAAAAGTGAAACATTTTTTTTTTCTTTTCTAATTTATAAAATATGAGTAAAACGTAAATACCAGAAAGGAAAAAAAGAGAATAGTATAAGATTTGTTTTGATGTTATGGTAGCTAGTACTGGTAGGAGTAGCCTGTGATTATTAGTATTATTGTATTAAAACGAAAAACGAAAACAAAAGGGAAGAAACAAGAAAACATGCTCTGATAATTCTCCTTCCGATCTGTCTGCTATTTGGGGTGTGTTCCCTCTTTTTCCTCTTTTAACCACACCAACCCATTGCTCGATTCCTTCACTCAAACACCTCTTCCACTTCTCCCTCCCTTCTTCTTCCTCCTCCTTTCAACTCTTCTTCCTACCAATTTCCATTCCATGTTAATTTTCTTGTAAGAACAAGCTTACCTTGCTAGCTTTCATGTTTTATTACTCTCCCAGATTGAAACCATACAGCAGCTATCCCAAGCTGATCTGCCCCAACTGGTAATTACCACTACTTAATCACTACCCATTTGCTCCTTTTTGTTTTAGAACTGATCTGGGTCGGGAGTATTGTTTATGCACATAAGATGTTTGATTTCATCCGTGTGTGTGTTTGTGTGTAGAATAATCGATCGAGAGGGAGGAGGGGATCAATGATGGTGGCGGTTAGCAAAAGTGGGGGAAACAATATCATGAACGATAAGCTGCTGGCGGGAGGGAACATGGACAACGGGAAATATGTCCGGTACACTCCCGAACAAGTCGAAGCTCTTGAGCGGCTTTACCATGAATGCCCAAAACCAAGCTCCATGCGCCGCCAGCAGCTCATTAGAGAATGCCCCATCCTTTCCAACATCGAACCCAAACAGATCAAAGTCTGGTTCCAAAATCGACGGTATTACTTCATTTTTAATGATTTTTGTTTCTGGGGCTAACTAATTTTCAAGTTCAAAACTACTGCTCGTTGTAAAGTTGAGTGATTTTGTGGTTTTGGTAGATCTAATATTGAATCTTTGATATGCAGATGTAGGGAGAAACAGAGGAAGGAGGCGTCGCGGCTGCAGGCGGTGAACAGGAAGTTGACGGCGATGAATAAGTTGTTGATGGAAGAGAATGATAGGTTGCAAAAACAAGTGTCTCACCTGGTGTATGAAAATAGCTTTTTCCGCCAACAGACGACACAAAATGTATTAAGAACAAATCTCTCTTCTTCCTCCTTCTTAACTTAAATTTTATTTATTTTTACACAATTTCCCCTGTCTTTTTATGATGACCTAAATCTACGATGAAGAATAAGATTTAAAAATTTAAAAATGTTATTAAATGATAGTTTTGGAATTATATTAATTACTTGCCACCACCCAAGTTGGAAAAATGGATTATGACTTTTTTTGTTAATTTTGCGGAGAAGGGGGGATTTTGGGTTGATTAATTAATTAATTATTTTTGTTTTGCAGACGACGACCCTTGCCACCACAGATACGAGTTGTGAATCGGTGGTGACTAGTGGTCAGCACCATTTGACTGATCCTCAGCATCCGCCGAGAGATGGTAGTCCTGCGGGGTGAGCAGAATTACTATTGATTTTTGTATGATGGGTCGTTTTCTGCCATTGTTTTGTTACCATCCTTTGTTGTTTTCTGGGTAATTAAGATTGTTTTTGCTTGTTATGTTTTTCTAGACTTTTGTCCATTGCGGAGGATACTCTAGCGCAGTTTCTATCAAAAGCTACTGGAACTGCTGTGGAGTGGGTCCAAATGCCTGGGATGAAGGTTACTACTCAATAAAACCTTACTGCATTATTCTCTGTCTTTGTCCTCAAAATAGTACTGATAATAAAACTACAAAAACCCTGCAAAATTGCTGTGTAATTTCGAAATCACGTGGTAGATGTGTCTTGGAAGTCATAATCCCTTGTTTTACATTCTAACATAACGTGTTCCAATTTTGTCTTAATTATTTTGTCTTGAATTAAAAATGGCTGGAAAAAAGTAGGGTTTTTCAGAATAATTATATAGGGGAAATAATTGTAATTTTTCAAATTAGTTTTGGTAGCAACCAAGTTCTTCACTTCACTTCTATTCCTATTAATGTTTGTAAAAGTAAAGTGAATAAGGTGTAATATCCTAATTAACATTCTCTTTAAGTCATCATCCAAAGAACATTGATCTTGTATTCCCTGGCTTATTAGATGCTGGACTATCTTAGATTCTTAATGATATCCTGACAATTTCTTATCATATTATCCTATTACAATCTTATCACTGTACTTTTTTAGTATTGAATCTTGTTCATCCTGTGTATTCATTGTTTTGTCAATGCGTGCAGCCTGGTCCGGATTCCATTGGAATCGTTGCTATTTCTCATGGATGCGCTGGTGTTGCAGCACGTGCATGCGGCCTTGTGGGTCTAGATCCTACAAGAGTGAGTCTTTATCTGCCTGTCATAGGTTTACATTTCTCTGCTGAGAATTGAAGAGTCATTTGATGATCTACTTTGTAGGTTGCTGAAATCCTTAAAGATAGGCCGTCATGGTTTCGTGATTGCCGAGCAGTGGAAGTTCTAAATGCATTGTCCACTGGAAATGGTGGAACAATTGAGCTGCTTTACATGCAGGTAGGTGCCAGCTGTTTTCTTTGGCTTAATATTAATGTTGTATACACTAATACTTAATTTTCCGTGATGTAGCTCTATGCACCTACGACATTGGCACCCGCTCGTGACTTTTGGTTACTGCGCTACACATCTGTATTGGAGGATGGTAGTCTTGTGGTATGCAAGTGGAAATTATTTCTATAATGGGTGTTTCCTTTTTCTTAAGAGATTTTGTGGTTCCCTTATTAAATTCTCAGTTAAGCTTTATGTTATGCTTATTAGATATGTGAGAGATCACTAAACAACACTCAGAATGGTCCCAGTATGCCACCCACGCAGAATTTTGTGAGAGCAGAAATGCTGCCTAGCGGGTATCTGATTAGGCCTTGTGAAGGGGGTGGATCAATTATTCATATAGTTGATCACGTGGATTTAGAGGTATATAAATATCATAACTGTCTATTAGCTCATGTTGACTCACTTGCTTGATGAACTAACTGTTTTACCATGCCTACTCTTTAACAGCCTTGGAGTGTGCCTGAAGTGTTGCGCCCCCTCTATGAGTCATCGACATTACTGGCTCAAAAGACAACAATGGCAGTAAGTCTAATTTCATTTTGGAGATTTTTAGTTATTTTATTCTGTTGCTTATGTGAATCAGAAGCAAAAACTTTTGAGATTACTCAGCTGGATGATCCATTAAGAGTTGGGAGATCAAACAGAAGCTATCTTACTGTCTTATGATCTGACATGACCTTAACACTCAATGCAGGCATTACGCCATTTGAGGCAGATTTCTCAAGAAGTTACTCAGCCAAATGTTAGTGGTTGGGGAAGGAGACCTGCTGCTCTACGCACACTTAGTCAGAGACTGAGCAAGTATATTTCTTTAATTTCTTACATTATGCTTCTAAATATTTTGCTGTTATTTGATGTTCTGACAGAAACTGTTTCACAGGGGCTTTAATGAAGCTGTTAATGGTTTCACGGATGATGGATGGTCTATGTTGGAAAGTGATGGCGTTGATGATGTTACAGTTCTTGTAAACTCATCACCCAGCAAAACAATGGGGGTCAACATGTCTTATAATGGATTTCCATCTATGAGCAGTGCAGTGCTTTGTGCAAAAGCATCCATGTTACTACAGGTAAGGGTGCTAACACGATATATGTAAGAATGTAGAATTATGTTTCCATCATCATTTGGAGTATGGAGTGTAAAATGTGTCATTAAAGTCCACAAGAATGCCTTTTTATTCTAGAAGTCTTCTTTCTTATCAAAGATAGTGTTTGTGTTGGTGAGACTAGAGGATTAGTTTGAAGAGTTTAGGACATGGAGTTTTTCTAATACTGTAAAATATCTTTAATTTTAATCTTTCTGTTTATTGTAGAACGTGCCTCCGGCAATATTACTCAGGTTCTTGCGAGAACATAGATCTGAATGGGCAGATAATGGAATTGATGCTTATGCTGCTGCTTCAGTAAAAGCTGGTCCATGTAGTGTGCCAGTCTCTCGAACTGGAAATTTTGGTGGTCAGCTTATCCTTCCTCTGGCTCACACAATTGAGAATGAAGAGGTGAGTTTTAGTTCCGGATTATGGTGACCGTTAATGTTTTTTCTCCTGTTTCAATACCGTGAGAAGAAAAAAAACTCCGCAGTCTGCTACGCTTCAGTTTGGTGAAATAATTATTAATTTGGTTGCTCATTGCAGTTTATGGAGGTCATTAAGCTCGAAAGTATGGGGTATCGAGAAGACATGCTTATGCCCAGTGACATCTTCATGCTGCAAGTAAGTTTTATTTCTCCCTTAACTTTCAAGATAAAGAACTAAGGCAATTCACATAATCCATGTAGGTAATCTGCAAATGAAACACTTGTCAACCAAACCCATTCATGTTATTTAAGTCAACACCTTTTCTTCATTCCAAATTTCATTTTTATGGTGATATGAGTTGACAATTTTTTTCCTCCTTGCGTGATTTAAGTTAACACCTTTAATTCATTCCATGCTGATTTTTTATATTCCCGTGTTGCATTCATTCCTCAGCTTTGTAGTGGAGTGGACGAGAATGCTGTTGGGACCTCTGCTGAACTCATTTTTGCCCCTATAGATGCCTCCTTCTCTGATGATGCACCAATTATTCCTTCTGGTTTCCGCATCATTCCTCTTGATTCAGGGGCGGTGAGTGTTCATGATGTATGATACCATGACAAAGTCATGCTATTCTTAGTAGTGTTTTCATTCTTTGTTTGTTTTCTTAAAAGTGTTTCTTTTAACTATTCCCCTAATTTTGCTCATAAATGCTTCTAGGATGCCTCCGGTTCGAACCGCACCCTTGATCTTGCGTCTGCTCTAGAAGTTGGACCAGCTGGAAACAGAGCATCTGGTGATTCGTCAGGGCGCTGTGGAAATGCAAAATCTGTAATGACAATAGCTTTCCAGTTTGCATTTGAGATCCACCTTCAAGAAAATGTGGCATCTATGGCTCGGCAGTATGTTCGTAGTATTATAGCATCTGTTCAAAGGGTGGCTCTGGCACTCTCCCCCTCTGGATTTGGATCTCAACCTGGTTTTCGGCCACTGCCTGGCACCCCTGAAGCTCATACGCTGGCTAGTTGGATATGTCAAAGCTACAGGTCTGTCACTTGTTATTCCATGTTCATCCATCTTTAGAATTACTGTCAACCATTTCTTACCCATAATTTAGTCAAAATCAAAACTATCAATGTGTTTTAACTAGTTGTTATTTACAGGTGTTACTTAGGCGTGG
The DNA here is from genome assembly GCA_963691705.1 of Viola odorata. Lineage (NCBI taxonomy): Eukaryota > Viridiplantae > Streptophyta > Magnoliopsida > Malpighiales > Violaceae > Viola > Viola odorata. Next base: position 2,543,250 of record OY829546.1, read on the forward strand.
AACTTCTCAAAAGTGAAGGAAGCGAATCCATCCTGAAAACATTGTGGCACCACTCAGATGCCATTATGTGCTGCTCACTGAAGGTAACCTGCTTCTACTGTTAATTTTCATTGTCCACTTATACGGATGTTGTTTTCTAGATGCTCCCTACACCGCCGAGTCATTTTTTGGACTTGTCATGCACTGTGAAAAAAAAGAGAAATCTGAAACGTGTTCTGCTTCTTGTTGTACACCCTTGAATTGTAATATGATAATTATGAGATCCTGAAGGCTGATAGACCGCTCCTCTAGGGGCAAGTTACGGAAACCAGTTGTGGTGACTGATCTTTTGTTGTTTGCAGGCTCTGCCAGTTTTTACATTTGCAAATCAGGCAGGGCTTGACATGCTCGAGACAACTTTAGTTGCATTGCAAGACATCACTTTGGAAAAGATATTTGATGACAATGGAAGGAAAACTTTGTGCTCAGAGTTTCCACAAATAATGCAGCAGGTATGATACTGAATAAACTAATAATCTTCGTCTCTTCTCGCCAACCTCCTCGGCGATAAGATCTTTGCGTCTTGTTGGTTCATTTTTAGTGTTAGTATTAGTTTGACTGATAATGTACTAATTTCATCTGCAGGGTTTCATGTGTCTTCAGGGTGGCATCTGCCTGTCAAGCATGGGAAGACCGATATCGTACGAGCGAGCAGTAGCATGGAAGGTGTTGAATGAGGAAGAGAATGCTCACTGCATTTGCTTCATGTTCATCAACTGGTCGTTTGTTTGAAAAGTTTGAACGTCAGAATAGAAGAATCCAGAGTAGATTAGGACAACAAGCAACCAAACCCTACTTCTTCCTTTTGTCTTTCTAGTGGCCCCTAATAGAAGGTAGTGTTACTGAATCAATCCTGTTACAACAAGTGCAATATGGGACCATCTTTTTCTTTTTGTCAACTTGTCTTCTTCTACTTCATACACTATTTTACACTCTTATTTATGAAATCTTATTTATCCTCAAATATGGCAATTCTGTTTTGCAACTTTTGCACTTTTGCTAATGTTAAAAGAGAGTCACACCACATCCATCACTGTTTGTTTTCATGTCCATCATGTTCATGCTCCAATCCATACCCAAATTCCTCTTGGAACGTCTTTCTATGTGGGTATTCAAAATTGCAGAATTTCTTTTCGTCTTTCTGATTTATTGGGTTATGCGCCATCGCTTTGTCTACTTCATTAGAGTTGCTATCCACCTTTTTATAATAACTGGTGTGGTTTAGTTTCCAAAAATGTATACTTATACATATAATAAGAAATGGTTACTGATCTCCATAAGTTGAAAATTTTCTATTGATTTTGTATGCACATAGAAATTTATTGTTATTGACTGAAAAAAAACATTTATGATGGAATAAAAATATCAAATATATTGACTCACAAAATATTGAATTTTTTCAAATTAAGATTTTACAAAGATCATAAATCATTTTTAATACATGTATAATTTTTTATAAGCTAAATTATAATCGAAATACGTACATTAGGTTCAGGAATACCTAATATAATCTCCTCATTTTGGTGCTTGTTAATTGTTATTCTATTCCATCTTATATGATTTATCTTCTAACTCCAATCTCTTTCAATCTCTTTCAGTCTCTTTCTTAAAGGAGACATCCATCCACCTTTCATTTCTTCAAATCTTGAATGTTTTCTTTTGCTTTCCATTCTCCCAAAACAGCCCATCTCGTTTGTGCCTTTTGTCTAATGGAAGTTGGGACCCAGGAGCTACTAGAGATTAAGATTAGGAAGTTCTCTTTTTAATAAAAGATTAGATAATTAATAATTTAAAAAAGTATGATGGGATTTAATTTCAAAAGTGTAAATATAACTTATGATTAAGTGGTAAAAAAAATTAAATTTAAGTTTAAAAAATTAACAAACTAAATAAAGAGAGTAATTTGTTTTTAAAATCTGATAATGCTCAAATATAATTAATTTTTTACCGAAAAAAAATCAAGAGAACACTTTAAGAGACTGAAAAATATAGTTGCCATGTTCAAGAACTCAATGGTGCAAAGCAAACGTACTTCAAGTTCTTCAACTCATATTTTATGTGATGTAGATGCGCATTTTATTCAAAGAAGGCAAAAAATAATATATCGTTGCAGCTAATTAAAAACATTTAAGCTTACGCAAGAGTGACAGTAGAGATTATGTCAAGAAGCACTTTGCCTTAATTAATTAATTAAAGAAGCACTTACCATGGTTGAAACTAAAAAGTAAAAAGTAAAAAAGTACTTCTTCTGGTCTCTTTCTTTCTGCTCATTATTGGGCTATACTTGGACGGGGCCCATGGGCTTCTTTGGAAGCCCTTTTGAGGATATCAATTGATCAACAGACAGTTTTGACTTTTGAGTTGAAAATTTTGTAATTCTATAGGATTGACCCATATCATAACGCAACTGATGTTGGGTTTGGAAAACGTTTAGATAAATTGTATGGAATTCAAGTTATTAGTAATTGGTTTAAACTTTAAATTAAAAAAAAATATTGGAACCAAACAACTATTAATGTTTATTTTTGCAAAAATTAAAGGAGTATATTATATTTAAAGAGACAAATATCTAATAAAAATGTGGTCAGGGTAAATCAGTTGATAAACATTAAAAAATAAAATCTGAAAAAATAACACAATTTTCAGTGATGCAAGGGTAAAGACGTAAAAGTGGGTTTATAGACAAGAACATGGATAACAGAGGTAGACAAGGGGCTGGGCCCAGAAAGCTCTTTGGAAGCCCTTTTGAGGTGGGGTTGTTGGAGTGGACTGGATCCAACTTCATTTTTGACCGCGCGCTTCCTTTTATGCGGAAAAAGTTCGGAGACCATGTTAAAAAGTAAAACAACTTTACTTTTAGTGGTTAAAAGTCATTTCTCACTTCTTTGACAAGTGATTATTATGTAAGTACTAAGTACCATTCTTTTCCCTTTTTCTCTCTTTATTCTTGCTGTGTGAAATGCAAGTACGATTCCTTTACTATATATATATATATATATATACTCTATAATGTGCATTTTAGGAAGTGGACTAATTTTTTATTTGTAATATTATAAAGAAAAAAAATATTTGACCACTACTCACTATACGGTGAATGACCATGACCATCATTGTTCGTTAAGTCTGAAATTTAACATTGTTCAATTCTAGATCCCATATCCAAGAACATATAGACGTTATATATTCAAGAATCATGCAACTCACTTAGATCGACTTATTATAGTGCATGGATGATGATGGTGTTATTATGCATGCACGTGTTTGCCTAATTATTAGTATCGTTAACGTTACTACGATAGTAGAATTCAAAAACAAAGCAAACTGGATGGAGTTGTCTTGAACCAAAGAAACACTCATGATTCATGAAAGATGTTTCTCATCAAACTCTCTCTAGCTACTTTCTCATCAAAGTCCATATCATATCTGAGTAGACTCCAAACTCTTTCTTGTCACAACCATCATACTACCTAGCAGACAAATTAAAAGGACGAAAACCAGGCGCCATCATCATAGCATACAAGAAAATCAATTTCAAGCGGGTTCACAAAAAATAAGCTTTTGGGTTGGCTAAGAGTTGCCTTTTCTTTTGACTCAATTAGATGGGTATTCCATTTTAGTGTGCTAAATTAAACATATACTAACATTATGATCAAGCAAAATAGAAGTGTCTTGATCTCGATTAAGCTTATTGAGTATTATCAGATTCTGAAGGAAATAAACTTCCAAACATAATTTTCTCAGTCTCTAGACTCGAGTATGAGATTTAAGTAAAAGATTATATGTAAATCAAAGATTAATTTGGTTGTGAACGTGCCGATTAATGTGAAGTCATGATCAGTGTATAGGATATAACATTAATTAGTGGTGACCTAACAAGTTACAAGGTTGAATCCTCCAAGAAAGAGGTATAAAATGCAATGATTCATTCAAGAATCAATAGATACTGCAGTATGCTTGTAATATATACTTGGATTTATATTTCTCTTCCGAATATTAAAGTAACAAAAAAGAAAACAACTTCAATGTATGAGCTCCCACATTGGCACATGCAACGTACGTTTACTAGGGCATTTTGTTTTTCCAAGTTTGAATTATAGTTATTCTTGACCATTTCTGATTGCAAGGTTGGTATGCGGCATGAGTTTTAGGATTATTATTGGGTCGTTGGATTATTATGGTTCTGATACTATATTAAATTTAAATAGGAAAAAATCGTTTGAGATTTTTTTCCGATGTGGTAATTAATTAATTTAATTAAGAGAAAGGAGAAGAACACTTGAATTCTTTTAGTAGTTATAAGTAGATATTTTAAGGGGATTAGCAATTTGACCATGTGCATGCCATTGTCTGCAAAGAGAGAGGCAGAAGAAGTCTTTGAAAGCGCATACAGTAAAAGATCTAGAATAGAAGGCCTCATCACTAAAACTTTCAATGATTTATGTGCAGCTTTTTTCTTCTCTTTTTTCAAATTATTTCTTCTGGATGGTACTGTAATATAAAGAGAAACGACAATGGGGACAAACAGTATAATTAAACCATAAAGATAAAGAGAGAGTTTTGTGGTATAGTGGTCCCTAATTAGATTATAAGCATCATCACTCTCTTATTGTTGTGTAGCTCTTTGACTTCATTCACCGATCAAGACCTTTCACTTCTCATCATCTCCTCCTCCTCCATGCATGCATCGATCCCCTTTTCTAAATTACTAATTGGGTTGTGTTTTTATTTGGATTTGTTTTAGTTATTTGAAGTAAGCTGAACTATGGAGGAATCGAGATCTTATACGATTTATGTTTGGAATAGTCGGCATCCAATGTAATGATTTGATAATCTTTAATTTGACGTTTGGAATAGTCGACATCTAATGTAATGATTTGATAATCTTTAATTTGATAGGACATGCAAGAGGTAATTAAGGAATGAAGGGTGTGAAAAGATACGTAAAAAGTCAGAGAATTAGAAATTGAGTCCATATCATATCTGAGTAGACTCCAAAACTATATATGCCCACCTTTTTTTCACTCTTCAATGACAAAGAGAAAAGAACAACAGAAAAAGGACACCTATAGAGCTATTAGCTATATGTTTTTTTCACAATTTTTACTATTATTAGTTTGATTATTTTTCTGTAATTGAAAGGGAAAGTTTTGGATATGTTGTTGAAGCTCCACTAGCGGAAAAAAATGGTCACGCCTGTTCTGGGATCCAGCAAGATGAGAGAAGGCTTTGTTTTTTTGCAGTGGGATATCCACTTTCTTGGTAACCATACCAATTTGCAAGAAAATTCATTCACATCCCACTCATATTCCCATTTAGGTCAAGCAGATGTGCTTCATTTGTCAGAATCTCCTTATTTATTTATTTCTAACACCAAACATGGAAAATGCACGCCTATGAACTACTTTCTCCGACTCTTTTTAATTATCGTTTGGGTTCAAATTATAGTTTTTAAGGGTTGTACTGTGCTATCTGACGAAGCCCAGCATACTGTCAAAGTTTGGTTGGTACTGACAGGCAGCGGACAGGCATGTGGACAACGGGTGGTAGGAGAAATAATATTAAAAAAATAAAAAAAGTTACTTTTTGCCAGAGAGTGACATCTATTTTTGCACCACCATTTTTAGGCCAGAACGACAAATAAAAAAAGCCAGAGGGAGTAAGTCCCACTAACATTTGCTGTTTTTTTCTGTTATTATTTCATGTACTCTCGGAGTATGATGTAGTTTAATTTAAAAATATGATGATGTGTGTAAGTTGTACGTTTTTTTTATCGATTTTTGACGTGTTTAAAAAATTATTGACATTAACATGGGGAAACCTTATTATGGAAGAAAAAAAACATTAAATACAATATTGACTTACAAAATGCTATTTTTATTTTTATTTTCATTTATAATATAGTTGTAAACTACACTAAAAATACCATGCTTATCATATTGTTGAATATGTTCCTCTAAATAAATTTATACCGAGCAACAAAAATTGTGCTTGTGAGTTGTGATTACATTTTTACTTTTGTTAATTAATTCTTTAATCATCCAACAACAAAGATTTTCTTTTTCTAAACATGTTTAAAAATCAACATGTAAGCACATCATCATAGTAATTAATTAGTACCAAGCTTTTGATAGTTTTTAATTTTAAATTTGAGTTGGTCCATTAAAATCAAAATTTGTTTATGATGCATTATATATCTCCTCGGGAATCGGACCTAGGTGCTGCACTGGCATTGGACGGTCCACGAGTCAGCATAATCATGAGTCATAAAGTACTGCATGCCATGATGCCGATCCATGAAAAAGCCCCTTTCATTGCATAACCCGCAAGCCGGCCCATGAGATGAAACAAAGTGAAAAAGACCCATCTTAATTTAATTACGTATTTATTTAATTTATTATATCTTTTAATGAATCAGCTCGGTGGAAACGAGAGAAATTTAAAATTTAATGAGCTAATTCTATTGTAGATGTTTTTTAAAGAGATAATGTAGGTTTTTTTCATTAGCGTAATGTAAGACTTTGACAATTTTTTCGAAAGAAAGAAAAAATTAATAAATTAAGTGGTACATATAGTTTAGATTTAAAAATAAATAAATAAATAAATAAAGTATTTTCTTATCATACTTTATATAATCCCATTAACTAATTAGTATCTACATTAATTTTTACACTCATCACTAGTATGCTTTTCACAAAAAATACCATCAAAGTAACAATCTTTTTAATTAACAACTTATACTAGAAAACCATATATTTTAAAAAACAAAATCAAAAACAAAAACAAAATTAATTAATTAGGTGGTTGAAGAAAAACAAGATCTTGTCCTGACGAAGGCAGAGTTAAGGGTTTTGGATACTTGATTAGCGGTGGGTCGGGCTGTGGGATCAGTAGCCGTGCATTGGATGGCCAAGTTCATGGCTTGAACGACGTTGTTCTGATTGTCCGACACTTGTCCTCTGATCGTTGGATCAATCCACTGGTCGAGATGGCAATCTGAGTAGCAATACCTTGCCCACTCCACAATAGTCTCGTGCAAACCGAATTCTGAATCGGATGGGCTTTTTCCGGTTAGTAATTGTATGAGGATGAGCCCGAGCCCGTACATGTCACTCTTTTCGGTCATGTCTTTGCTTTCTCTTGTTTCTGCAAATTGCATCAAGTAGTACCAAATTATTTTCGGGTCATATTTTATACGTGAATGACATGCAATTAATAATATAGTAAAATGCATTTGCTAAATTATACATGCAAGTTAATTTCTTCTCTATAAAATTAGATATATTCATAAATTTATGGGACTAGCACTAATTTATTGGATATTTAAGTGCAAAAAATAAACAAAGGATGAATGCTTACCTGGAGCAAGATAGGCTGAAGAAATGAATGATTTGGCATCAAATGCAGACAAGTGTGGTAGGCTTAACCTAAGATGAGGTTCATCTTCGTTATCCACCATAACTTTTTCCGGCGACATGTACCCAACAAGAACGGCCGGCGAACAATGAAAATGCAAGAACTGGAAAGCTTTTGCAATACCGATTGCAATTTTTCTCCTCTTTTCCCAACTTAAATTTCCAAGAATTTCGCTCAAATTCTTGCCTTCTATGTGCTCATAAATCAAGTACGCCGTCGTACTGGACCGACATAGGCCAATTAATTTCACAATATTTGGATGCTGAATCTTACCATATTCAGGAATCTCAACCCACAAATTCGGTGGAATTGAGTGCGCGTCGGTCAATATTCTCTTCACCACGAACGACATGTCGGTGATGAGTGACTTCCCTCTGTATGTAACCCCTGTTTTGCCTCTGGAAATAACATTTTCTTCTTTTGTGGATGATAAAATGTCATGAATTGTGATGGATTTTTGTACCTTGGCATGGAAGAATTGCAATTCCCACATCCCATCTTCATTTTCCACTCTTTTCAGCTCCAAATTCTTCCGTCCCTTGATGAGTAAAACCGCGAACCCGGCGAGTAGTCCAATGAGTAGCAAACCGCCTAGAACACAAGCTGCAATGAACCACCATATGGAAGTTTTGGCCTTTTTGCAAGAAGGCAATCCGGTGATGGTCTCGCCGCCGCAGAGATTGTTCCCGGACACAGAACTTGCATTAATAGCAAGAAATGCTCCCGTGGAGGGAAGTTTTCCATGGAAATGATTGTGAGAAATGTTCACCTCCACAAGAGATTCAACTTTCCCCAAATTTGGTGGAATTTCCCCTGACAATTGATTGCTTGACAAGTCAAGCCGGCCAAGAACTGGCATTCCTGACAGACTATCAGGAATTTTTCCACTTAGCTGGTTCTGGCTCAGGTCAAGACTCACTAGCTTCTTGCAAGAAGATAATTCTTGTGGGATTTCTCCGGAAAGCTCGTTTTCACTTAGCTTCAGCTGCATTAGCTCTGACAAGTTCCCGAACCCACTCGGGATAGAACCCAAAAATTCATTATCAGACAAGTCCAAATTCTCCAGCTTGTTGCTTCCAAACAAATCCGGCAAACCCCCCAAGAACCTGTTACTTGCTAAGTTCAGCATTTGAAGAGAAGGCATCTTCCATTTTCTCGCATCAATATTTCCTGAAAGATTGTTTCCTGAGATGTCCAAGAAGTAGACCAGTGGAAGTTGGGTGAATTCTGATGACAATTCACCTGAAAGATTGTTGCTTTGTAGACGAACCCGCCTCAAACTCGTGCAAGTACTCAAGCTCCTTGGAATTTCGCCTTGGAGCAAATTAGAGAATAGGATGAGCTTAGAGAGATTTCCTGAGCTGCATAAGCCTTCAGGTATTTTCCCAACCAGAGAATTGGTGGAAAGGTCAAGAATGGTGAGATTGTTCTGCTTTCCAAGATCTTCAGGAATCTTACCAGACAAATTGTTGGACCAAAGCTGAAGAACCTGAAGATGTTTCAAGGAATTTAAAGCAGTAGGAATCATTCCGGTAAAGTTGTTGGAGAAAAGATGAAGAATTTCCAAGTTTTGCAGCTGAGCAATGAGTTCTGGGATCTCCCCTGACAGGAAATTATCACTAAGATCAAGAGAAATCAACTTTTGAAGACCGAAAACGGATTCAGGAACCGACCCGGTTAGCTTGTTTTGGTAAAGAAACAAGAATTGAAGATTGAACAGGTTTCCTATAGAGGCTGGGATTTGGCCTGTGAGATTATTGTAGACAAGATTAAGATGATACAGAGAAGTCAAGTCTCCAATTTCTTCAGGAATTGATCCTGAAAGATTGTTGTAGCCGATGTAAATCCACTTCAAGCTCCTCATTTGGCCTAATCCTTTAGGAATTTGGCCGGTTAGTTGATTTCCAGCCAAAGTCAAGAATTGCAAGCCAGTGAGGTTAGTGATAGAGATAGGAATTCCTCCCACCAAAACATTCCCACCAAGATCAAGATACTTTAGACTCCAAAACAACCCAATTCCTTCGGGAATCTCCCCTGAAAGAATATTGTTGTATAGATCTAAGGTTTCCAGGGTGGAAGATGAACCACCCGGGATCGGACCGGTGAGATTGTTGTTGCTAAGATTGAGGTGTTTAAGGGTGTAGCTTGAAAATAGATTAGGAGGAAGTTCACCTGATAGTTCATTGCCATGAAGATTGATACTTTCGATATCGGACAGGCGAAAGATGGATGAAGAAATTTTCCCTGAGATGTTTTTTCCTGAGAGGTCAATGGCAGTAATGTGATTATAGGAGGAGGAGGAGTTGCTGCAAGTTATGCCATGCCAGCTGCAAAAAGAAGTGGTGGATGGATTCCAATTGGAGAGGTGGTGAGATGGGTCATTGATTGAGGATTTGAAGGACAAGAGCAGGTCAAGTTCTTGTTCTGCTTGAAGTTTCATCATACAAGAATTGAAGATGAACAAGAAGAACATGAGGAGGAACTGCATTCTTGGATTTGGTTGAGGTTGATGTCCTGTCTTGGCCATAACATGTAAGAAAAGGAATTGTTTTTGAAGAAGTGTGTTCTTGATTAGTTGCTGTTAATCCTTGGACATCTGCAGCTGTTAAAAGATGACAAGAAAGAAAAGGGACATGTCAATACAGCTTTATGTAGGAATATGATCATTTTTCTTGAAATTGTTCATCTGTGTTTTATTATGTCAAGCAGCAATATAATAAAATGAAGGGAAAAAATGGTAGGTAGGTAAAAACCAACAAAATTACTGTTTTTGCATGTATTTATGAATGAATACCAGCACAACTCTAGATTCTGCACAAAATTGTACAAGGAAACAAATTAGCACATACCCATCAACACCACCAGAGTAAAATAAGTAAAAAAATATTAATACTCAAATGAAATGTACGTAATTTTCTGATAAGACTCAAACTCGAGATTCCGTGGTACGAGCAATTAAAAAAATAGTATTGAAGCTGATATAAATGTAATATACCTGAGATTGATTGGACAGAATAAAAAGCTTTGGGTTGGAAGAGAAGAATGGAAGTGAGGTGGAGTTTTGATGAACTATTTGAGTGAGTGAGTGACATAAGAGTGGAATTTGAGTTGGTATAAATAGATGGGGGTTTTAGGGTGGATATAAAAGGGCATGGAATTGAGAGGTAACTACGAGAATGCACCTTGACTTATTTGTTTGAACACGAACGGTAGAGAGAGGAACAGGGACAGATGTTGGAAAAGCGTATGATATTTTGTCGGAATTACTGATTTGGCACTTCATTCCTTTGACTGACTCACTGACACTTGAGATAGTGACTGTTATTTCTCTGTATCCGTTGAAAAGTGTGTGTGTTTTATAAAGACTTTCTTCATTTGCCATCCAACTTCCACTTATTTACCACATTCATGCATTTATTATCGTTGCACACAAATTACTAGTAGTAAATTGTAGATTAATTCAGAAATGTATAAATAAAGCTGTGCACTGTTGCCGGTGTAAATTAATAAAAAAAAAGTAGTGGGAATGATGAGAGGTTTTGCTACGAATCTCATCTCTAGACTAATCATTAAAGCTTCTACCAATGTGTTGTCATTGGTTCATTGTTTACACTATACTTTGTCAGACAGAAATTAAATTATGAATTTTTCTCTCTTTCCTAAAAAATTATCTCATTCATTCATTATCGAACCTTAAAGAAAAATAAATTTCATTGTTGTGAAAACTTAAATTAACTGCGAATGAATTCTTTTCCGCTCTCTAGTACATGGTCATAAAGACTTACTCTAATACTTTTATATATGTTAAGAAATTACTGCACTCAAAGGCGAGAAACCAATAGTTGGTTGGTATATTTGTGAATTTAATACTCTCTCTGTCCTCCAATAAATGTCTTCCTCGCATCCCAATATTCAGTAGAGAACGTATATCGAGGAAGCCGGATGAGGCACTATTTGACCCCAAAAAATTTCGTACTTTTTTCCGAACGTACGTTAATCCTTAACGTACTTCTGAGAAAAAATTCGGGGCAAAATTGTCTCAAATAATGACTATTCCGGCCGTCTTAAAATACGTTCTAAAACAATAAAAGTAAAAGCTAAAACAACATCCTTTTGAGGACGGAGGAAGTATATAATAAAAATATGGTGAAGTCGGTGAGGTGAGCAAGAGAAGATGGAATTCTTTCTCTTTCAAAGTTGAAACTCTTCTTGTTTAGACCCTTTCCTATCTTGGATTCTTTCCATCAGCTTAGATGAGAAAAGATCAGAAAGTGGTGTGGTAGTAGTAATATTTGTTAGACAAAAAGAATAAAAAGTGGTTTGGTCTTTTATAATGCTCTCGTGTGCTTAAAAACTCTTTTGTCCATGTCGATGGTGCTTGCGGAGTGAACAGAGGACCAATTTGGTCCCTACCAATTCTGTATATTTCTCGAAGGAATATTGCAATGTGTTGTCTTTGTCACACAGTCACATTCACACCCGGCCATGCTTTCCTCATCTTCCATTTCCTAGTGTTTTACACTCCTCACTCACTCTTCACGGCCTTGCTCGTGTTTTTGAGTGGGATATGGTTGCACTTGCACTACTACTCTCTTAATTTTTCTTTTGGATAATTACTTCGATAATGTACAAAGTACAAAAAAGAAAACACTAGAAAATCCGTAGTGAGATGGCATGCGAAGAAAGGTTGTTGAAGTACGACTATGATCTCCCATCAGTTGACAATTACAGCCCACAAAGGATCTTTTTGGTACAATGTGGTCTTTCTGCTGCTTGCATGCTTCTATTCTATAATATCAATTAGCACGTAAATTTGTAATTCAACTGGTTAATGCGTACGACGTAGATTATGCGTTCAATCTCTTATAATTATATGGCAAATTCTGGTTAGATTGGATCAAACTAAGACCATCGTCATCAAAGGCTTTAGAGCCCACTAACAGACTATTTGGGCTTTCGGTAAGCGCCTCAATGGAGCCCAAGCGATAAAGCAGTATGGATAAAGATTTTATTTTTGACTTTCTATGTTCTAAGAAAATGTATTAACCCATTTGTACCTCAATAGTCATTAGTTTAGTTTTATTAATATGGTTAATTACTAGGGTGTATTATTATTATTTTAAAAAAAAATTACTGTATTAATTCTTCTAACAAACACCGTTGAAGACTGATTGATAATTTCATTTCTTTTAATTAATTATATTATATTAATTATTATAATAGTACATAACTTATATGATATAAAAACGACGCACACTAACTAGTTGAGTTAGAACTTTTCCATTTAACATATCCTGATTCACATTTCTATGGTATAAGTCATCTACCGGTCTAAAGTTATCATCCACTACGGGTTACATACACACACCATCAGGCCCATTAATAAATTAATTAATATACTCCCGTCGTTTCATTGGTTTGAATCGTTTAGTAAAATACTTGTTTTAACTTTAGTCTAGGTTTTAAATTTGTATTTAAATTTAAAAAAGAAAAATCATACTATAAAATTATTATTTTTTAAAACCCAATAATATTTAAGTTAGATTAATTTCTAATTTAAAAGACATGTATGTAATATCCACTTTATCTTATCTTTATATTGGTAAGGGTTTCCTAAATAGATTCTGTTTTCTATCACAACTGATTTAATGATCAAAATTAATTTTAGTAGAATTTTCAAATTTGATGCATCTACCGTAAGCTATTTTAATTCTTAAATCAAATTTAAAAAAAAAAACAAAATTTGCTATAAAGCTATCCTAAACCGGTCGTACAAGTGGTTAGATTCACACGATTTTATCATGTCAAAAACATGTGAATCGTTACCGTCCAAAATGGTTTTGTATTTACGGTAAGAAACTAAGAATAGCATCCAACACCCGTTTTTTTAATATGTAATAGTACTAACTCTTATAATCATTGATAAATTCTTTTCTTCTACAATAGTATCCCCTAATTATTCAAAGATGTTAAAAGAGCCGACCCATATCCCTTAAATAAGGGTCTCTATCTCTTTAGAGTAGGGTTTTAGTGTTCCTAATTAATTAATTAATTATGTTAATGGTCCTCCATATGGATCATTACTTAACAACAACTTTATTACCACTTCGATTAGATGAAGAGTATGAGCAAATAAGATTGTATGTGAACTACATTATGAATTTATGATGTAAAAATGTCGGGAGCAAAGGATGGATTATAATTGCTAATCCAAATTAGAGCATCACATCGAGTTTAGTTGTTTTTCACACTCTTTTTTATATATAGATAGAAATTATAAACAAAGTAATTCGAATTCAAAATTTTACCCGATCATTCATTCGTATTCAACTTTTTCTTGAAAAAAGATATTGGTAATGATCAGGATCATCCATACTTTTTATTAGTTACCTATTTCACGACTAATTGGTAGTTTGAGAGAGATCATGTAATAAAAACAGTTTAGTTGAGTTGAGTGTAGTAACATAAACATTAAACTCAAAATGCTCAATGATGAAAAATAAAATGACACAACATCACTGGATCACTACATCAATGAACAAGGTAAAAAAGAACATTTTATTATGATGAAAAATAGTCTCATAGAGCATAAAACCCTAATGAAAAAATGGACCTTCACATAAGCTGAAGTAGAATTCTTGCACCATTGTAGAGAGAGCTTGGAAACAACAAATAAAAATTAGGGCTTTTTCAATTGTGATGGATAAATTAGTAGAATTATTTTTGTAAACTATAAAGTCATTCAAAAGGTTAAGATTACACTTTCGGTAAACTATAAGGTTTGTAGTGCACGTTTTTATAGGGAGTTAAGTGGAATTTTTTGTAAAGTATAGATTTTTTTTTCTTTTAATTAGAAAATTAAAGAATGATGAACCATCATTAAACCATTGGCTCCTTTTAAAAAAAGTCATCATATTCATATCAGCGGGTAAGTAATCCAACGCACGTGTGAAACTCACGTGCTAGGTGGGATTTTGGACCATTTTGGGCTATAGGAGTTTTGAATTTTGATCCATCCATGCAATTTGGATTTTTGGGATTGAGAAATCGGGACCATTTCGCAATTATTACACTCCACGATCAACATGAACCCTACTTTCCATAGACCCAGGTCCACCTATGTTCGGGTCCTCGGGATGATTCAACATTTTTTTTTGCATTTTTTTCTTCGGTCCGACCCATTTACTTGAATCTTTAATTTCCCAGCTTAAATTATCTAGAAATATTTACTAGTCGAGGGAGTTGATGATTCTATATGTTTCCATAAATTGTTTGAACTTTAAATTACCGAATATAAATATAAAAAAAAAACTCTGATTAAAAATCAACATATATACACTTTTATCTTATTAAAAAAGATCTTAATAATACATTAATATACATATCACACAGTGCGTAGTTTTCGTAACGAGAATGGGGTTGAGTTCAATTCCTTCTAAAAGATATGTATCGAGTCTATTAAATTATGATTAATTTTTAGAAATTCAATGAAACTTACTCTTAGAATATAATTAATTTCGAAACAACGTTTTGTTTTACGGCGTGAGAATATCGAATCTGATACGAGGTTAATTAATTAATTAATCCTTGGGAAACAGCTACTCGTGCGAGCAGTCTTTGACATGGAAGAAGAAACGTTGGAGGATTTACTTCTCCTGTCGTTGCTTTTTTTGGCTATATCCCTCATTGTACTTGTTAATGATAGTTTTGGGTTTAACCTTGTGGTGGTATTGAATTCTTGACAGAATTCTTTATGTGAGCTCATAGCTTCTAGAAGGTCCATTTTTGGGCCCAATCTCGCCAGCCTCTCTTGAACAGCAACCGAGCAAAGCCCACAAACCCATTTACCCGAATGAGAGCCCATCACTTTGGAGATATAATCCATGGTGCACTCTTCCTTCAATCCACAACACTCGCATTCTGCTTCCTCCAGTTCGTCAACTGTAGCAGTTCTTTCCAGTTTCTCATACTTGTCTACCTCATATGAAACATCCGATGCCGCTTTTCGAAGCCTTTGCTCACTCTATGCACGAATTAAGAGTTATCAATTTGTCAGAAATTAAAAAAATCAAAAGACTGATCTCGTAAACATACAATAATCGTAATATTATAACGTGCATGCATGCGTGAGAACATGTTTTATTCACTTTACTAACAATTAACAAAGCAAAAAAAGAAAATATTTCTTGCCTTTTATGTATGCGCGTTATCAAACCTGAAGGAGATGCCTTTGCTAGCATGGTTTGTTGTTCTAATCTTTCAGACTTCAACTTAAGGTTTGAATTGAAAATGGACAAAAAAAAATTGTTTTTATCACTTAAAAGCAACCGAAAAAAACTACCTAGTTATCTTAAAAGAGATTAAATCAATTGAGAAGAATGACACATAATACATTCCATGATGACAACTAAAATAGTAATGGGGCTCTTGTTTGGTAAGGAATGGAGGTACCATATCCTGCTCGAGATGACGAAACCGCTACCGGAAAAAGGGAAATTTCTTGGTCGATGTTTAAAGAAATTTGGGATAATATACAGTGTAAGAGGTACGTATTATGTGTGTGTGTGTGTATATATATATATATATATATGCAAGGAGAAAGCACTTTACTGGCAAAAGATCTGAACAGTAGTTGTTTGTTAGGGAAGGGAGTTGCCTTTTCTTTTTTCCTATGTTCATTTATGAGAGCAAATTGCAACAGCGGATAGGGGCAATACCCAGCAATTTGACGCGACAGGTGATTGCATTTATGTGATTATAGTATTAATTTTATGGATTTGTGATATTAATCCACATTATCCAGGTCAGAAAAGGTTTCATGGAATATTTTATGCACTGTTGACACTCGTGATGGTTCACGAGTTGGATTACTAGATTGTATGGATTGGAATTGGATGATTGCATGGATTGGAATTGGATGCATTTCGATCGCCCCTTGTGGTCAGTTTTGAATCCAAGAATTTGAAGAAAAATAAAATTGGGTCAACAAGTTTGAAGGAGATGAGGTTTCTTCTTTGATGGCAGAAAAGAAGACCAAGAAACAGCAAGCCTGCCAACCAGCCCGAACACTTACGGTTAATCTATAAATAATACTCCGGAGAAAATAATAATAATATTAAAAAAAAAGTCCAATCAAACGGTAGTCCCTATCAATCAAGGATGAACACATTGCATTGCATTCAAGCTGCTTGATGATGGTCAATTAGAAAATGTCGTGGGCAGTATAAAGGATTATTTAAAAACAAAAAGGCTATACAGGAGAGAGCTTATAAAGATGAAAGATTCCATGAAATTCATGGGAGGAGCTAGGAAACAGTCTGGTCCAGCGGCTAAATCCTAACTCATGTAAAAGATCCAGCGAAGTAGAAAAACATTCATTTCCCCGTGATGAATTTTTTTTTTCAAAAAAATAAATTTCGTGACATATTATTACATCATATTTTTAATAAAACTCATGATACAATCCACCACCATGTTATGTGTTGACCTTTCTCAACGGTCATTTGACCTTTTCTTTTCTTCCCTTTTTTTTCTAAATGGTCTTGGTACTACAATTAACAATTCGAAAAGAGAAACAGCAGCATTTCCAATCGAAATGAAAAGGAGAAGAAAGTACAGAGAAAAAAAGAGTGTCATGGCCTGGCTAAAGTGGCCATCAATGAAGAGCCTGGTGCTCAAAACCTAGACTCAAACATGATTACTTACAAATAGAGTGAATTTGCAAACATAATACCTCGCCGAAGGCTTTCACTGGCAGCCGCAAATTTCTTCTCTAAACTGAGTTCTCCCACAGCTTGAGCAGCAGCAGACAACTGAGGACAACGGAAAAAAGAGAAGGCAATTAGGGATCCACATGGCTTTATGCAAGAAAAGAAGAAGGGCTCGAGCTTGAGCAGTTCCACAAAAACTGAAATAAAAGTCCTCAAAGCATCCATGTGATGTAAAGTTAGGCAAGGTGAAGTTTGTTAATCACAATGATTCAACAATGGCTGTTGTCTAGAATCAAGCAAATTACATCACAGTAAAGTGGTAGATGGTCATCCATCATGATATATAAGAGATTTTTTTGACAATACCTGATTCAAGAATTCATCTAGTCTTCTAGCACTCCTGATGATACTGCCCTCAAATATATCAGTCATTTGTATCACCTCAGCAAAACTAGCTCCCTGAAAGGAAGGGCATAAGAACGGGCGTTATTCTAAACCAAATCAGAAAAAGAGAAGAAACAGCGTTTATAAGAGCAATACAACATATTAGCTATCTTCAAAAACCAACATTGGCCTTGCGTTTTCAAATTTAATAAGAGCAATACAGCCACATTAGTATCCATAGTTTTTGTAATCCAATAAAACAACACTTTCATGACAATCCCACGTAGTGAGTACTAACCTTTGACCAACAGTAAATCACGTCCATCAAGAATGGTCTCACTGTTGATTCTACATACTCCTCCACATTTATATCCAATTTGCATTCATATTGTATCTGCAGGCAAGTAGAGATGTTTACAACTTTGTGTATTCAGTTGATGGCACCATATAAATAACAAAACGAGTAAAGCAATGTGCTGACCTCTGCTATTTTTCTTGCACTCTCTTGGAGCTGCTGTAATGGTTTAGCAAGCTCTGTTCTCAACTGTATTTGCTCACTTGATTTATCTACAGGAATGAAGCAACTTGCAAGAGCTGCAACTTGGTGATGATCGAGATCATTGAAGGTACCTACGAAAACAATTGACAAACGATAAAGATAGATGCATAAGTAAAATACAACTTGGTGTAGTATTGACCAAGCAGGTAGCAGCTCAGATAGTAAATCAAACACCATTAGGAGTCAAATAAGAATGCTGCCCAGTGAAGCTTCAGACTATACAGCAACCTTTCAACTTTTAATTCTCTCAGCTTTAGGAATTCCTACTTTAGAAACTATTCAAGAGATTCAATGCATCTGAGATATATTTTTGTTTTTGCTCCTGAGTCCTAAGGTTGCAGGTGTACCTCCATCAACAAATTAAGTGGTTTACCCTTTGTTTAAAGAAAAATGAAATTATAATTTGTTAAAAATCCAGTACTCCATATTCAAAAGCTGAAGGTCAGCATGCTATATATGACCACAAATTGCTTGATAAAATCACCATCTTAGTCATCCAAATCCCACTGAAACCAAGCCAGAGAAAACCAGGCGGATATCAATATGATTCTGAAGCAGGAAACAATAAAGAGACATCAGTCATTACTCACCATTGAACATTAGTTCGGTTACAAGTAGCTCATCTCCTGTGTCTATCAAGCAGGCTGCCCTTCCCTTCAGCTGGACTACACCATCCGCATCTATATGGCCAAGCCTTTTCAAGACCCGCGAACGGTTCTTTAGCTCGTCACGAAACTTTTGAAGCTGCAGCATGAATCAAGAATCAGATTAAAATAATGCATGCGATGACTGGGAGAATTTAGATAATCAAGAGCATGAAAGCAAAATGAACCAGCTCAAAACAGCCATTACACACCCAGTCGCTGGCACACCACTCTACTAATTCAAGGCACCAAATTAATGGACAAGATCATACAGCTGCAAAATTAGTGGTTAGGCACTACTCCTAGCAAGAGAAATCAATTCCATGCAAAGAATTCATTTAGCCATTGTACGTATTATCACATGACACTATTAACTTGAGACAAAATTAATAGTTAACCTCTAAATGCCAGGATAACCCAAACAGATTCATCTTGGCCAGGTTATGAATGCGGTTTACGCATGAAGTTCCAAACAAAAACTTACTCCTTGTAGCTACAAGTATCTTCTCTCAACAAAATGGAAATCAAAACATTTCAGGCAAGCAAATAGTCAAGTTCATTGCCCACATAGTATTCTCCAACAACAAGACTTGAGAGATCCAATATAAGTTCTAGAGAAGCTGAACTCCAGTTCCCTAAACAAGCAGGGCTGACATACGTATCCGAAATAAGACTATTTGAAAAAAAGCACCCAACTGAAGCAAATACCTGGGAATCACGCATTTTTGACTTAAGTTGTTGAATTTCATGATTCACCTCCGCCTTCCTATGAAAACTTTTGATCTGATTCACATCTTGGGACTGCAAAAATCAAATAAAATTTCTTGCTAAATCAATGCAATTTTCCTGTCAATTATTCTCTCAGTGCCTTAAGACAATCTCTTGGAAGAGAAGATATTCCAAATGAATGACAAACCTTGTGCATTGGATGAGCATGTAACTTCCGTTCTAGTTCTTCAATCTTACCAACCAGCTCAACAATTTCAGGATCCTCAACCTTCATGTCCTGCAAATCAATGACAGTGCACTATAAATAAAACCAGTTTTTGAAGAAACTGGCAAAAAAGGATAATATGTTTCATAAATAAAAGCAAGCACCACAGTCAGAGCAACAGACTAGAAGTATAACTCACAATCATCCACTTATTTTATGCCAGTAAAATAACCAGAAATATTGGATTTTTTAAGATACCTTCACAGGGTTAAGCTTTGGAAGGCCATCGGGAAACTTCGATCCTAACTCTTGTACTGCTAGTAGTATACTCTGTCTTGCTTCCAATGGTCGAAGATCAGGAGGAACAGAAATTCTTATTTTACTTAGTGAAGAAATAAGAGGCAACTGGACAGGGACCTAAATAACCAAGATGATAATCTCCACCAGATTAATTCAACATCAGAGTAAATGACCACAACAGTGGAAAGGCAACAAAGTTAGTATCCCACTTGTTTGACAACTTACCACATGCATCTCACCCCTTTCACCGGGCCGCGGTGGACATGGTCTTGGACGTGACCCAGTGTCATTTGGTCCAGGAGAGCAATGGAGTAAAGTGTCCACTATATACCCACCACCACGTGAAGGCAATGATCCCAACCCTGCAGAGGGCTTTTTAACAACATTTACCACAACACCCCAACCCCAATCGGTTCCACCTTCTTTAACCTTGATCTGCAATACAGAGTAAATAAGTTTCAACACCAAGCACATCATTACAAATATTAAAATTTTAAATTGAATAGTAAATAAAGGTGAAGTCAGCTGAGTGTGTGGCATAATATAATCATCATATAGATTGGCCTTGTTTTGAAAGAAAATTGCATTATCTAATCTCCAATGAGGACATTGAAATCACTCACGAACCAAATACAACAAACAGGGTGCTGAAATAAGGAGGAAAAGAAAGAGACTCGAAAGAAAAATCTACCAGAAACTTCATATTTTGACACACCAGTAACTAGTGACTACTGAGGAAATTTAGGGTGAAAAAAACTAGCTAAAGTAGGCAGTAAGATGCATCAGAATTCAACAACACATATCAACACCCACCAGACGGCCAGTGCATAGATAGAAAAGAATTCTTTCAGGCTTTGTTATCTCCGGCATCATCTTCTTTTCAAGTTCAGAGATCTCAAGTTTGAGTTTATGATATTCAGCAACATCAGCCTGGACAAAGAAGAATTGATGCATCATATAGGGTATAGTCTATTCTTAAAGAAAAATGAAGGATCTGACCAGGGAAAAAAGAATCACCTCCCCGGAAGCATCAAGCGTGGCTACTTCCTCCTCCAGTTTTGATACCTTTAACCCAATATCCGGTAAAGTCTGATAGGAGGAACGTTTATTAGTTACTATAGGAACTAAATACAAATGAAGAAGGATGCAAGGGTTGGTAGAAACCTTCTCATACTGGAATTGGTGGAACGAGTTTCTTATCACATGTTCAGCAGTAAACTGGCCTTCAGCACGGCTCATCAAATTTAAGATTGAATAATAGCTCAATCTAAAAGTACTGATTAGAGGAGCTGGTTTACCCAACATCATATCTTGAAGTGTGTTCATCTCCATCTGCAGAAGTAACAGCAAAATCAGCATCTGAAAAAGAAGACTTTCGTTCTTCTTCCAAGCATCTAGACCGTGATATGGTGCTAGAACTGACATCATTGGTTCTGGTTTGGTGCTAGAACCAATATCATCAGGTTTGGTTTGGCAACAAAGGCCTACAAGAAGAGGTAAGGCATATGCTTTGTGTTCATGCATTCCGTGGGTTTAGGTGTGTGTGTTGGGTGTAGCTATACGGTTGATTCACATGTCTGTCCATTATGATATTAGATTGCTGAGAAATTACCAATCACTTGAACAAAACTTGATATCTAACTACTATTTCAAGATTTCTAGCCTCTACCTTAGTAGTTATAGGTTTTACTTTCAATCACACCAAGTTAGTTTTCCTACTATTCTAATGCATGGGTTATATGAAATAGATACGGACCTTAAGCTGAACATTCAAGTAAGGAAATACTGTTACAACTTGAACAAACAATGAAGTTTGAGATCTAGTTTCTTAAAATTTTCTAGTTGAATTTCCATTTATCATTTGGTTCAACATCAGTGAGTCAGCGCACTTGAATGCCAAGGACTCTTTTAATTTAAAAAAAATGTCGAACTCAATATTGATCAATAGTTCGAGGAGGTTGATAGAATTCAGACTATTTTTCCCCAGGGAAACAACTGCAGGAACCATAAGATAAGAATCTTCGGGGAGAACTGTAAAATTACCTTCTCATCAACCATGATAATACAAATACCACGCTCATCTTTGCCACGGCGTCCAGCCCTTCCACTCATCTACAAGAAAAAGAAGGATAGGCGTTGATGTTAGTGTGTACATGTCTTAAATTCTCCAAACAGAACAAAGAAATCTTCACTTACCTGTATGTACTCACCAGACCCAATGTATCGATGACTAGCACCATCCCATTTCTTAACAGATGTGAAAACAACAGTCTTTGCAGGCATGTTTAAACCCATGGCAAACTGCAACAAAGGATAGGCATTGCAGTAGATCTTAAATGCTAGTCACATTTAAACTAGAAGAAAAGGAAGAACAATCAAGTCGTCGGTTATGAAAAGGAAAAAAAGGAAACTCCCTTTCCCCTCCCTTCTCTTGTGAGGCAAACTTACAGTTTCTGTGGCAAATAGAGCCTTTACAAGGCCTTCCTGGAAAAGAAGCTCTACCAGTTCCTTGATAACAGGTAGAAGACCTGAATGATGGACAGCTATACCCCGCTGAAGCAGGGGCAGCATTAACTCAATAGCAGGCAAACTCCTGTCTTCCTCACTCAAGCAGAGTATTGCATTCTTGAAAATTTGTTCCACCATCTCTTTTTCCTCTTGGGAGTTAAAATCAAGCTTGGACATAGACATTGCATGCTGTTCGCATTCTCTTCTACTAAAACTGAAGACTATAACTGGCTGAAATTTGCGTTCCATAATCATCTGAAATGCCATTATGCATACGATAAGGCAAAAAAGAGACAAGATAGAAGGGGAGAAATAAATATTAAAGAGTGTTCGGCATAACCTTCACGATTTTGTAAATGTCCGAACCAGCAGAACCAGAAGCATTCCCACCTTTTCCGATTCTCCCACTAGCCTTACCATTTGAGCCTCTATTGCCTTCACCAACTTTCTGCTTGGAGAAAGTATCCTGCAGCTTCATGAAATTGTCCTCCCTGAACTGTTCATTTTCATCGACCACGAGATACAAGCCAGAGCCAGCAACAGGGAAAACGTAGTGCTGCAAAGGAGTTGGTCGGAAGTCGGTATAAACCACATGGCATGGCTGGTTGTGGAGATGGCAAATCCACTCAGCAAACTCGGTGGCATTGGACATGGTGGCAGAGAGGAAAACCATCTTAATGGCAGGAGGCAAGAAAATGATGGACTCTTCCCATACAACACCACGTTCCCGGTCTTTCATGTAATGGATTTCGTCAAAAATGACCCACGCAACTTCCTTCAAGATTTGAGAACCCCTATAAAGCATACCTCGGAGGATTTCAGTAGTCATGACCAAGCAGCTGGCGTTAGGCGAGATGGTGACATCCCCAGTCATCAAACCAACGTCTTTAAACTCGTGTTGCAACTCCCTGTACTTCTGGTTGCTCAAAGCTTTCAACGGGGAGGTGTAGATTACTCTCTGCTTGTCACGGAAGGCCATAGCGATGGCGTACTCAGCGACGGCAGTCTTGCCAGCGGAAGTGTGGGCGGAGACTAAGACGGACTCGTTCCGTTCAAGGCAAGCGACGGAAATACTCTGGAATGGGTCGAGCGGGAAAGGGTAGGTTTTGGCCATGGGGCCGTTGTAGATAGGGTTAGACAGGGTGCCGTAAACGGCTTCATCTTTGGGTTTGGGGGGAGTGTACGCGGTTGAAACGGCAACCTCATGCACGCAAGTACGGTGGCGCTTCGCGGCGGCGGCTCCAACTTCACCTTCGACTTCCTGAGACGCTTTTCGCTTCCCAGGCGTCGACGTCAAGCTATTCCCTGCCTCCTCCATGCCTGAGACGTATGTCACTCCTTTACTTGCTCTCTGCTCACGAGCTTAAAGACGCAAACAGAAACAGTTTGCAGCGAACCTGCAGTTATTGCACGAAGCAACCCAGCACTTAAAGGAACGACAATGAAGAGCGAGTGGCGGCGGATGAAGTAGAGGAGAGGGGAGGAGAGCGGCGGTGGCGGCAAAATTAGGGATTTGGTTTGGGACTCACTGTAACTGAAAGAAGACGGTTTTTTTTGCGTTTGTGTAAAATACTTAATTACTTAACCGGCGTCGTTTTGACCATCAACAAAATATTACAAAAACAACCCCCGCCTTTTATATTCAGCTGAATACACTCACTGCTGCTCCTCACTTCTTCCAATGGCTGTCGGCGACGAGGTAAGAAGAACCCTTGCCGTTTAACTACTATGATTCCTCTTTCATTTTTTTAGTCGTTTCAGTCCTTGAACTAATTCCCATGTGCTCCGTTGTCCTTTTTTCTTTGCTTTAGCTGTTGTTATTATGTTCCACTGTTCCTATATTACTTTAGCTGCTGGATATTAAGTTACCTTTGTATGTTGCAGTTGTTCTTGTCAAATAATATCTCAGAGAAAGATGATGGATGTACAATAATTCTTCAACTTTCTGCTGATGATCCTTTATTTGATAAAAAGAAGGTGAGAAATTAAGCAAAACCCAAATTTGTTATCAATCCTTTCATGTCTTATATATATTGTTGGTTCTTATATTGGTAAATGGAGTAAAGATTTACTACCCAAAATGGGAGAAAAGAAAAGAAAGTGTCCAATTTTATGAGTTTTTTGTTATATATTTCTGTACTATCCCAAGTTGCTGGAAATTTCTTAAGGTTATGTTTTATTCTTAAATTTCATACTTTGATATCGTAGTAGAGCATCTAATGTAGGAATGAGTGATCAAAGTTGCATTTTGGAAATGATATGGTGGATGTAGGACCTGTAGAATCTGTGTTGATCCAATTTAACTATGTTTGAATCCTGATAGATGGGCTAAAATTGATTTGTGTTTCTTATGTTTGACTTTTTTAGTGATGATCTTTCTTGGTATTGTCAACAGAGAGTACTTCAAAACTATGGTTTTGATAGTAGGGAGCAGGTACAGTTAGGGAGCTCTTCATGCCCTGATTCAGTTACTACTTCCTTGGAAAAATTGCTTCAGATAGCTCGAGTTATACATTTAGATGAGGTAACCTACATTTTTTCTCCTTAAATTGTGAGTTATACTTTATGATGTTACACTTTCAGTGATTGGGCTGTCTAAATTATCTATTGCCTGAAAATGAGTTCCACGATATGCAGTTGGAGCTTTACTTTGGTGATTTCGGCTGTTTGTCAATGCAATATTGTAGCCCAAGGAATGAGGTGGAGGCTCTCAATGCAATCCTTTCACTTGTTAAAAGCCTCCTCAATTTCAGAGCTTTCAAAGGAATGAATGTGTTACTAGCCTTAGAAGAAGCAGTTCTTTATAGGATCAAAAAGTGTGCAGATGATAACAGAGTGGAGAGTATAATTGATGAAAGTTATAATCTAGACAAGGAAAAGTGCCTAATGGAGTGGGGGGAGAGCAATGGTATGAAAACAAGTTTACAAGTAGCCTGTAAAGTCTTGTTTTATTGATAGACTGCTTTCTTGTTGTCTACCACCACATGGTTGTATAGTTCATGTTGCTATCTGCTCATTAATTTACTGTGTTGTCCATGATGTATTCTTCTGTAGATATTGAAGGGGAAGGTAGAGGAGCCATAGCAACGGAAGATATGAAAGTTGGAGACATTGCTGTAGAGATTCCTTTGTCTATTATCATTTCTGAGGAGCTAGTGCAAAAGTCTGACATGGTAAATTTATCATATTTAAAATTGTTATTTTACTGATGATTAGTCCGCAGCTAATTTGGGATAAGAAACTACGTAATGCTCCATGAATCTGAAGAATGATGTGTGTTAGTTGATGGTAGAAATAGTCTTGTTTCGATGTTGCTGTAGTTGTGCAGCGAAGTTCTATATGATGTAACTGAAGAAACCACCTCAAAGAAACTGAATTTAATTCATTACATTGATATAGAACTACCTAAGGATCCAAATTTCAGCATAACATTAATGGCTCGAATCAAATAGAAAACAGATCATAACATTTTATTAGTTTGCTTGCAGTATTATATATTGGAAAAGATCGATGGGATTTCCTCTGAGACTATGCTGTTACTGTGGAGCATGAAGGAGAGGCATAATTCTGATTCGAAGTTCAAGATTTACTTTGATACTCTACCAAAAGAATTTAGGACAGGTACACCTATCTGGTAGCTAGTCTTTGTCGATAATGCATGGCTTAGTGAAAATTTCTATGCTACGTGTTTGATTTGATCCTCCAGGTATTGTTATAAAATGGCCTTAAAATACCATACCATGTTAAGAAGTTTTATGTAATTAGGACTATGCCATTGCTAGTAAAACCTGTGATTTTCTCTGACCAACCAAAATGCTTCAAAAAAACTCACTACTCTGGGAGCATAATTGAGTAATTGCTTTTTGGCCTTCTTTTATATTTTAACACTGATTTGCCGCGTGCCATTAGCTTTAACCTTCTTCCTCTTGGTTTTTTATAATATCTATAGGCCTGAGCTTTGGTGTTGATGCAATCATGGCTTTGGATGGGACCTTGCTTTTAGAAGAGATAATGCAAGCTAAAGAGGTTATAAGCCATGTAGCATAGTTGTTGTGACCAAAGTATAATATGGCATATTCTTAGCTTCTGTTAAGGGATTAAGCTTTGGAAAACATATTCTTAGCTTCTGTTAAGGGATTAAGCTTTGGAAAACAAGGAAACTTGCTAAATGATGTGCATTTCTTTCCTTCAATTTTCACAGCACTTGAGGATTCAATATGATGAGTTGATCCCTGGACTATGCAGTAATTATCCTCATTTGTTTCCACCCGAGTTCTATACATGGGAGCAGTTCTTATGGGCTTGTGAACTCTGGTACTCCAATAGCATGAAACTCAAGTTTGTTGATGGAAAGCTGAGGACTTGCTTTACTTCCTTTCACCATTTATGTGGCTGCCATGCATTTTTATAGCAAGATAGATTTAAGATGAAAATGTATGCAGTGACAGGCAATGGCATTGCCACTCACAGAAAATGGTGTAATGTTCATATGTTACTCGGAATATTATGACTGTTCTTGTTTCTTCCATCTAAAATGGAAAACTTTCATATTGGAAAAATCGTTTTATTTTTTGAAACTTCCAACATTTAACTTTGCATTTATGAGAAAGTATATTTCTTGTTCATGTTCTGATTGTTTTTCTGTTGTAGATGTACCCACACATTGTTCATTATGGAAAAGTAGATCCCGTGACAAATTACACTGAAATTCCCACTGTCAAGACCTTGCCATGCTGGAGAACAATGCTGCCTAAGCTAATGGAAACTTCTCTAGTTCTCATCTAACTACATTCTATGGTTTCTTATTACAAGGAGACAATCCATATGATGTAATACCATTAGGTACTTCTCTTGCTCTATCGCATTCAACTTCTTGATTGTGCTCTACCCACTCACCATTGGATATCTTTATCGGTGCAGATATTGATATTGGTGAGGACGATTACACTGAGGATTCCTCCATGTCCAACTGGTCGACTCACATGTTACGCGGTACTTGGTTCTCAAAAACCCATAATATATTTAATTATGGGTTGCCGTCACCATTGCTGAACTGTCTACGAGGTGCTCAAAATCCTATCCCGCATAAGAAGAGCATTGTAAGATGAATTTGATGATCATTTTGCTGCACGTATTTTCACAATCAATTTATAAGTTTCACAATCATGATTTACTTGTTTCTGTCAATGATTCTCAGAAACGATCAGACTTGGAAAATGAGGTGCAAGTTCTACAAGGTCTCCATCCCACCTTCAGTAACATGTGCGAAAATGTTGGCAACACTGATCCTATTGAATGGTAATCTTGCAACTATTAGCTCAAATCGTTTTCAGTTCAAGAATTGATCCAATTTTAAAATTATGTTTTAATTTCATCCTTGCAGTGAAAATACCAGTTGGGATGTTAAGTTGGCATTGGAGTTTAAAAGTCTGCAAAGAAGGATACTGTCCTCAATCGTAACATCATGTGATTCTGGTATGAAGCTTCTGCAAGATGATTTGTCTAATCTAGATGAACAAGCTTAAAGTACAATCCTGGGAATTCAACTCGCAAAAGCCGGCCATCAAGAAGATATTAAGCTATGTGATGCATGCTTACTGGTTAGTGGTTTAGTCTTAATTCTTGACCTTTTTCGTTACATTTTGCGTATTACTCGACCACTATTAGCATAAATTAATTGTTTTTGTTCCCTTAATTAAGTTTCTGCTTTCTGATGTAATTTCTTCTTCTGTTTGGTCCTACAAATCAAAGCCATAAAAAAAATAGAAATTCCACAAAGCATAAAGCCATAAACTCCTTTAGATACATGATGTTATTAGTGATAATTAGTTGCAAATACATCGTTCTTAAACATCTGTCAACAGTTACATAACATACTTAGAAAATCAATCAGCTAGCTGTTTTCCTTTCACTGATATCCCTAGTAATTGCTGGAATGCAACTCGAACTCCTTGCAATTGTACCACTTTTCTTTCCTCCGCCCTTCTCTCGTGGACTAATCGACTTAGCCCTATAAAGATTCGAACTTTTCTTCAGAATCTCTCGCATGGCGTCAGCTTGGTACAGCACAGGATGGCTCCTGCCAAGCCTGTTAAACTTAACACAAGCACTCATGTGCTCGTTTAAAGCTTCTTCCTTTTTGCCCCCATTCTTCTCCATCTCTTGATTCGTAGCTTCTGCACATAACCCACAGACCAATTTCCCGCAAAACTTGTCCCGCACAGTCTTTATGTACTCAGGAGTGCACTCCTCAGACATACCACAACATTCACATTTCGCATCCTCCACTTCTGATATCATCGGCAGCTTCAAATCATTGCTTGCAGCGGTATCTTTGCTCAATAGCTCGAATGAGATGTCGGATATGGTTCTCTGCAGGTTTTCCATCGACAATCTGCGCGGTTTCTGGACATTCTCAGGTTTGGAGTAAGACCCAACAAGTGTTTCTCTGTTTGGTGCCATTCTGATATCAAAAGGTAAAAACTGGGGAAGTTTTGGAGTTTAAAACTGTAAAAGGTTGAATGCAAAACAGAAGGAATTTTAGTTTTTCTGATATGGGGAAGAACTAAGTATCCGGCTTAACCTGAAGAAGCTAGAGTTTTCAAGCAGGTTTTTCAAGATTTTGAAAGCTGTGTGAAATCTTTCTATGCAGAACAGATTTGATGTGTTGAAGATGTTGCTGTTTTAGTATATGAAGGAGTGTAAACTGCGATATGAAAAGTTTGGTATTTCACGAGAATGCTTAGATCAACCACAAAAAATCATGGAATAAACTTTAATTTGCAGAAAAAAGGGTAAGAAATCTAATGGAAACAACAGGAACAACAGAGCAGGTTGTTAGTTAAAGAAGTAGGATGTCACGAGAAACTTAGGCAGCCATTGTTTGTTGTAGTTATCAGCAACAGCATAAATTAATGGAAGAAGAAGAGGCCTTAAAGGTTAAGTATTATTCACAGATTTCTTGGAAGAAAAAAGGGAAAAAATAAAAGTAAAGCAGGATTTCCTGCCGTCTTTTTGGTGGGTTTTAACTAGAAAATTATTGCATTTTATGATTGGAACTTTTTTATTCACTACTCTCATGTCGGTTTATTAAAAAAAAATTACATGACACCGATAGTACTTCAAGTATAGTTTAGTTTCTAAAAAAGTTACATATATATTAAGAAAAGATTGCGATTTGTGTAAGTTCTTAATTTAAAAACTCAATAATTTGAAAGTCGATATATTTAATGTTTTTCTTTCGTAACAAAAAATCTCCTATATTAATACTCAATGAAAATCTCATGTATATAAAAAATCAATAAAAAAATTTACAACTTACATCGATCATGAATTTTTTTTATTACATGTTTAACTTTTTTTAAATTGAACTACACTCGGAGCATTGTGCATATCATGTTGCGAGGGTAGCTAATAAAACCTCCCTCATCATCAGATTGATGCATTTCCTTGTGCACCTAACTGCAATTAGGTAAACTACTCTCTCATCTGTCTAATTACTCTAATTCCTGATTTGATAAAATTGATGCTAGAGTGTTGGTGTGTTAACCCATAAAATAATTTAGGGTTTTATAAATTTTCTTGGAGAGAGATTCAAATCTCAAGCATTGTTAATATCCTTGTTGCTTTGTGCTACTATCTTTCAAAACCAAGTTACATGAGATAGGGAAATCAAACAATTTCCATTGATGTGACTTATAAATTAGGATTTCTTTGACACAAACAAGCAATCGTAGGAGTGTTATTCAAGCGCTCGTCTTCTTCAATCGGTGCGATTTTCTAGTGCCTAATCACATCCACTTGACCACTAAGTTGTGTGTATAATTTATGAACAAGATTAATGGTGCTAGGCACCGCTCGCGAATCCAGATTGCGAACTTCTAACAATTTAAATCCGGATTATTCTTTTACTTAGAGAAAATACTCGTAAAAATCGAAAAACCTATCGTATATGAGTTCGTTATTTGATGGATTGGTCAATGATCTATGACTCTCGTTGATGGGCTGAGCGTCGTACAAAATATTTTATGGGGGTGGCCTCCTACGAATTGATCATTACGTATTTTGAGGCCCAGGCCCAAAATATTGTTTTCCTTCCTGTTAATGGGCCAGATAGGATGTCTTCGAATTCTAGCAAGTCTGAAAAGAAAAATAATGGAGTTCATGTTCGTGGTTATAAAATCAATTTATTAATTCATCAATTAAAAAGAATTGTTTTCATGAGACTTACGACTGTGACATACTGCAAATCAGAGTGTCAATTTTTTTGTAATTAAAGTGAGAGGTTGAGACCGTTCAGTGGTCTATTTTTTCCCCTTATGTTTACGGCCATGCATAAAAAGATTTATTTCTATAATACTAATATTAAGGGACTCTGTGGCCGATAACGTTAAACAAATTGCATATACTAACCAGTTAGATTATAACATATACAAAAACTATAAAAAAATATTTAAGGCATTTTGAAGTGATTAAACTTTAATCTTCGTATAATTTTATAAATAAATAAAAAAATCGACACTTAATATGATGATAAAATAATGAATATAATATTAATTAAAAAGTGTTTTTAACCAAAAATAAAAATAAAATAAACGACTAATATTATTTTATATATCAGTCTCGGTCCGATTTTTCTTTGCCTTTACTTGGCTTGGCTCGACCTTTGGCTAGTCGGCTTTGCATGGGATGCCAGGTCAGCATTGGTTGTTGCCCAGTTCTCTCTAATTTAGTAATTTCTTTCACTTTTACACCCCAAAAAAAAAAAAACCATCAAAGGCCTCCAACGACTTTGAAAATTTGAAATAATCAAGGTCTTCGTTCTTGTTAATTAATCAGGCTGACATAGTCCCCACTCGATGGTCCACCAAACAGTCAAATACAGATAATAGTTTTATAAAATACTACTCCCTACAGGGTTTATTACATATCGTTTGATTTTGTGGCATGCATATTAAAAAGGTCAGATAACTCAATATTTAACCTTAAAAAATTTCGTACTTTTTTCCGAACATATAATGAAAAAAGTACGAAATTTGTTGGGGTCAAATAGTGAGTTATCCGACCTCTTTAATATGCGTGTCACAAAGTCAAACTATAGAGGTTCTCATAAATTACACTAATAACCTCTTAATTATTAAAAGAAAAAAGAGAATGTTGTGATAATTATGTAGAATTACGATTTTCTTCTTTAATTTAATCTTATCCAAATCGTGTCAGCTAGATAGAATTTAGATGAAAAACAGAAGTTCTAATAAATTTTAATATCGGATTCAATCCAAAATATTTAAATAAATTCAAATTTAATTTCTATATCTTAATTTTACTTCTATTTTTTTATATTTTTTTGCTATTTTC
Organism: Viola odorata; assembly: GCA_963691705.1. Taxonomy (NCBI): domain Eukaryota; kingdom Viridiplantae; phylum Streptophyta; class Magnoliopsida; order Malpighiales; family Violaceae; genus Viola; species Viola odorata. The sequence goes on from OY829546.1 coordinate 2,575,098, forward strand.
TCCACTAATTAAGTTGTAATATTGTTGTGATGATTTGTTATGTTAGATAAAGGAAAAAGGAGCCTATGATAAAAAAAAACCTAAAATTAATAAAATTTGATTAATTTTAAAAAAAAATTAAAAAAAACCCTGAAATCTAATTCAATTTGAAATATTCGGATGATATTCATATAGAGGTTTTGTTCGGGTACTTCAAATTACTGACATCGAAATCCAATTTAATCCGAGAATTGTCAGACTCCAATCTAAAGTTCTGAATGCTCACCCGGCTCACGAATCCACTTAAATTATGATTAATTTTATTAATACATACCCAAATTAAATATACTTTTATTAAATAATTATAAATTACAGATATTGAGTTGATCATAGTAACTGTAAAACTCCAATAAAATTAATCTAACAGAAAATCCGGATAATAATGCTGACAAGTCTGAACTCACTCGACCCTTTTGTTTAGTTCTTTCCCTTGATCGGCTTTTGTTCGTGTGTACTCATTGTGCTCACAGTTGGGGCAGACTGGTGGCAGGTAGGAAACGTTTAGATTTGACAGCTCGATTTCTGCTCACCTCCCATTTTTCTACGGGCACAGTGCCCCCTGCCCCCAGCCGAGCCGAGCTGAGCCGTCTCTCTTAACTAACTACGACACCGTCATCGTACTTTCCTTCTTAACACCTAGCACCGTCCCTAGCCCCGCAGTTCGCAACTACTAACGTAATTTCTCAACAAGATTTAATAACGAAACGACGCAGCTTTAATCATACGCAACCGTATCCACCCTGCAACCCATAACGCCATCAATCCTATCACTCCACGTCATCAAATCTTAGCCCTTCCCATGGTTCTACCTCCACCATATACTTCCCTCCTTGTCGCACTATAAATATCCGCGAGAAATTCTACTTCCCATCTCGCTTGTTTTTTTTCCATTTCCTCTCGATAACTTTTCTTTTTCGCTAGCGGTTTTTCTTTTTCCATCTCGGCCATGGCTTCAACGGCGGAGATGGAACCGCTGACGTCAGGAGCTAGCAATCGCATAATCCCAATAATCAAGACCATGAGAACCTCCATCGCTTTCCTCTATTCCGTTCTCTTCGCTCTGCTCCTCCTCCTCTTCCCTCGCCGCCGCGTCGATTCCTCTTCCTCTACCTCCGCCTCGCAATCCTCCGCCAAGCGGCAATCGATGTGGCGGAAACTAGAGGAGGAAGACACGGTGCGAAGACGCACTCTTGCTGACAACATCGATATGACCGCCAACGGGAGCTACCAGGGCCAATGGAACGCCTCTCTGTTCTTTGGAGCTAGGCGTAACGCGCTCTTTGTCCGCTCCTGGTTACCGGAAACCGATGAAATGAAGTGAGTGTTTTTTTCTTCTAAAATAACAAAAATGAAATAAAAGAAATTGTCGAAGTTTTTTATTTTCTAATGATGTTGTGGTAGACCAGGGAATGATGGGCTGTGGTGCTGCTTCGCTTCTATGGCATGTATAGGTCTACTTGGTTTCTGATGCTTTATGTTTACTGCTTCTATGGATCCTGTTTTAGGAGGCTGAATGTGTATCATTTTTTTGTATTTCAGGGGCATTCTGATAATTATACACGGGCTTAATGAGCACAGGTAATTGATATTGTTATCCCTTTTCCTGTTTGTCCATCAATTAATTGGTTTGATGGTTTTGTAATGGGGAATTTTTTTTTGAGTTGTTTGTGTTTTTTGGTGTTTTGTGCTGATTTCTCAGTGGAAGATATGCTCAATTTGCTAAGCAACTAACCTCTACTGACTTTGGAGTCTATGCAATGGACTGGATAGGTATGTACAATTTGCATACATGATTTGTCTTTCTTAACTTTAACAATATCTCCCTGTTTTGTTGAGTTTAGGACAGAATGTCTTTGTTGCATTTGTGTATCTTAATGTGTCCTGCCATTGGTTATGGCATTGCAGCTGGACTCTTGGAATTGGAATGATGAGTTTTTCTTTTTACTGTCCCCATTGTTGTTGTATCTGTTGATGTGTCTTGTGCATTACTATATCTATTTGAAGTTTTTTTTATTCGTGCTATGTTAATCTCTTTCTTCCATTGTGTAGGTCATGGCGGGAGTGATGGGTTGCATGGATATGTTCCTTCACTGGATCATGTTGTTGCAGACACTGTAAGTTCAGTTGTAACTTTTCTTTTACACTGCACTGTGTAGCAAAGACTCTACTGATACTTATTCCTGATGACTTGAGTTATTTTGAACAAAATGTTACTTGGATCGTTGATGATACTCTTTATTAAGTCGTACAGTAGTCTTCCTTGTGTATAGTGTTAATCTTTCTGTTTTCTTGCTCTAAGATTGGTTCAATCTGGTGATTCATTTTTGTACTTTGGTGGTATCATATATATTGTCTAGTTCTTAATCATGTATGATGCTGATTGCGTATACTAACCCTTGTTTCAACAGGGGGCTTTTTTGGAAAAAATCAAGCTTGAGAATCCCGGCGTACCATGCTTCCTGTTTGGTCACTCAACTGGAGGGGCTGTAGTTTTAAAGGTAACATACGTAAAGGATTAATCTTTTTCATGGTCTTTTGGTGCTTTTTATAAAATTTTGAGCTGATAATTATGAATTTTCCTAGGCGGCCTCACATCCTCAGATTGAAGCAATGCTGGAAGGAATTGTCCTGACCTCACCGGCTTTGCGAGTTAAGCCAGCACATCCCATTGTTGGGGTAAGTGTATCTGTCATATAAATCATGCATGACCAAAGTTAAGGTCTTGTTCGCTAGTTTTTGTTGAACTTGGTAGCTTGTTGGAATCCTGTAAGATGTTCAAGCTCTAAATCATCTCAGATCTAAATGCTTTCATTAAAGTTATAATTCTGCTTCTGAACCTGAGGGAAGTGTGTGATACCGATATGTAAGAAGTGAAAAAAAAAGATCTTGTGATGTTTTGATATCTTCATCTTTGTTTGAAGTTGTCTTCCTTCTGAAGTTGTGCTAATTCGTATCGCCTTAACGTTGTTTATTGTAACATTCTCCTGATGTGTTTTTTTGGTGTGCAGGCTGTAGCTCCCATTTTTTCTCTGGTTGTCCCGAGGTACCAATTTAAAGGAGCGAACAAAAGGGGCATACCAGTTACCAGGGACCCTGTGGAACTTATTGCCAAGTATTCTGATCCACTAGTCTATACAGGACCCATAAGGGTCCGAACAGGTCATGAGATACTGCGCATATCGACATATTTAACGCGTCGTTTCAAGTCTGTGACCGTCCCCTTTTTCGTCCTCCATGGAACCGCTGACAGAGTGACAGATCCACTAGCCTCTCAGGATCTGTACAATGAGGCAGCTTCAAAGTTCAAAGACATAAGGCTCTACGATGGCTTCTTGCACGATCTCCTCTTCGAGCCTGAACGCGAAGAGATTGCACAGGAAATAATCAACTGGATGGAGATGAGATTAGGTACTCGGTCCGAAAGGACCTATAGTCGCTGGTAGATAATCTTGCAGGACAGCTTTGGGATTGCTAGCCACAAGGATAGGAATTTCAACTACTATAGATTATTATGTTAGGAGTTTAATTAGCTTGCAAGTTGCACATTGCAGGTCTCTTGAACAACAATTGTGATTTCATTAATGAAACTTGTAATTATTTCGTTTTTTCTAGCTTTTTTCTCCCTTGTTAATGACATGTTGACAAATTATCAACTTAATAGGAATGGAATATACTGCGAAAACTTTATTGAACTAACCATCATTTCTAAAATAAAAGTACAAGCTCACAATACTCTTGTAGCTAATTTTGTTCTTATCGAGACGATCTGGTCTAAAACATAATTAATTTTGCTCCATAAGTATTTGTAGTGTATTTTGTTATTATTAACCTGATCTGGTCTGAATATGATTAAGTTTGCTCACTTGGATATAGTTTCCTCGATTCTTTTGGCCATGAATTCGAGGCAGTAATCAACATAAGAACTCAGATCTTCCAATCTCCACCCTTCAACCGGATCAGAAACGAACGACCATTCAATATTGCACCCTTCTTGACCATCATCGCCACAACCGTGGATTGGCATCACTTTCCAGTTGGCCATGTAAGAGTTGAACCCAGCATTATTCTCCATCACCTCATAGCTTAAAGACCGTTCGTTGGGATTGATCATCAACAATCTCTCTTTAGCCCACTTGGTCTCGGCCTCATCGCTGCCGTCTGATGACCCTGGTATTGTGAACCCGCAGTACCGTACCAACCCAGGCTGGCCCACCACACCCTCCACTTGGTAACACGTGTCAATCGGGAACCACTTGTGCAGGTTGCAAAAATCTTCAAGAAAAGGCCAAGTCTGGCCTGCTGTTGGGCCTTTTAGCTCTACAACCGATCTTCCTTCCCATTTGGGCTGTGCCTCTTCTACCATGGATGGAAGAAAATTTTAGGTTTAGCAATTAGGAGAATGAAGGAAAAAGATGGAAATGGAATGCCAAAATCTGGCCACGTTGATATAAAAGGACCAAACCCATAAATTTATTTATTTTTTACCCAAAAAAAACGTTTTGATGATAAGGTCAACACAGGAATATGTGCTGGACTAACATGACCTGGGGTGACACGACACCGCTTAAGTTTCACGCTTATATGACACGAGGAGAAGAAATGGATGCATATGGTGCGCAACACTAACCGGCAAAAGCAATTTATTTATTCTTCTTTTTGTTGGGGTAGAAAAGCACAAACTAATGGTTGACAATGATAGTGCTTTGTAGATACAACTAGTTATTTTCTAATTACATCTTTTGTTCCGATGAGATGTTGTTACTTCAATTAGTTTAGTTCATCCAGTGTACAAAATACGTAGCGGCAAATTTTTTATGATTCGATAAAATTATTATCAATTAATATAAGATGTACGAAAAATTATACAAACTAATCATATACTAGTTATACATAAAAAATTGAATTAGATTGGGAAATAGAACTTCGAGTTTAAGTAAACGCATGCCAAAATATAATATTCTTAAAAGAGAAAAAAGGAAAAAGGAAAAAAAGGAAATGAAACTTGAGTGTTGTTCTAAGCTTCAAGAGCATCACTCATTCTTTGGGCCGTACGTTGCAGGCCCACTTCATACTTCTTCACCAAATCATCCAACACGCATCCTTCAACCGGATCAACACTAAACGACCAGTCAATCACGCAACCATCACTCAATTCCGGAAGAATCTTGACCGTTGAAACGTAAGACCGGAACCCAATATTGCTGTCCACAATCTCGTAACTCAGGCTCCGTTCCACATGATCGACGGTTAATAATCTCTCTGTAGACCAGCTAGTAGCGACGCCGCCTTTGGGTGGGATTGAGAAGCCAGCACAGTATCTGATGCAGCCGGGCTCACCATTAGTGCCGTGAATCCCATAGCAAGTGGATAGGCTAGGAAACCATTTATGGAAATTGAAGAAATCGGTGTAGAATGGCCATATTTGGTCAGCGGTGGCTTTTGTCAACCTTGCGGTGACCTTGCCTTGCCATTTGGGTTGTGGGTTTTCCTCCATTAGAGATGAATTTGGTAACATATATATAAGATTTTCAAGGGAAAGTGATAATTGAAAGAGTAAATGACGACGATGATAGAATCAAGAATTACTAATCTAAACGTTCTTGTTATCAACGGACAGTCCGGTTTGAGACGAGATCAGTCTTTTATTGGAAAAGGATCGAAATGACAAAATTTATACAGTAATTTTCCAGGAAGTAAAGAAAATGGAGAAAGGAAGTTTTTGTAAGGCTGTTATTCAAGAATCTACTAAAGAAGGGACAAAGCATAAGACTCAATGGTTCTAATTAGGGAATTTTATTTTTTTTCTTCCTTTTTTGACCTATATTTAGGTCCGATTTTTACACCCCTATCTATATTTTCCTTTTTTTTATGTAAAGATGATCAACCGTTTCAAATAGTGGATTTTTTTTATGTATGACAAGATTTTTGGACAGTCATTAGAGAAGCAAAATCAATCATTGCATAAAACCCAAATTAGAACTTCTTATCCATGTCAATTTCCCCGACATCTTGATGAGACACAAAAAGTCCCATGTTTGGTAGTTATAGACCTCAGCCTCATGACTTAGCAGCTAGTACAATACCCACTAATTTAGATTTTTTGTTTGATAATTATTGTTAAAATCAAACGTTACCTAATATGAATCGATTTTAATAAAAAATAAATTGTTCGTAACAAATTATAAACGATTATAAATTAATAACACATTTGTTAAGTAAACCACTAGTCAGATTGGAGATCAAATGTCTAATTATCACAACTATCATTTTCATGAATTTAATAGAATGTGTGATTGGAGTGTTAGAACAACTATCACAACCAACCTGATACAAACCATGGTCGGCTCATTCAATATGATATGGTCCCAAATTTCTATTCCCTAATTTAGATCTTTAACAAACTGTTGGCAGCAGCCAAAAACAATGTGATATGATTGATCATATGATCATATCTCATATATATATATACTTTGGTAAGTAAAAGTAACAAAAGCATAATTAAATCATATACTTTGGCTTAATTAACTTGACGGCGACGTTTCACCCTTCTTCTCATCATGTACTTACACATGAACAATGAAAATCAAAGAAAAAAAAACATAAGCATATGATCATTATATAATCATTAATCAATTATACATCCCATGTCCCAATGCAAATGTATCATGAAGTTCTTGGTGCTGGAGAGACTGCCAGGTGGCAGGGTGGTTGGTTTAATTCATTCCCGCCAACCTCTTGAAGCTGGCTTATTGGAAAATCTCCATCAATGGAGCAACAATGCAGGCCAACCTATCGGATATATAACCATAATCTAAATTTTAATTTCGAGTTTGAACTCAATTGGGTATATTCACTTATGATCCAGACTTGAAGTTTAAGTTTGAAAAATAAATAAAATTTCATTGAGAGAATTATACCATTAAAAATATAACGATACGTGATTAATTTTTTGACGGAAATAAACGAAAAGACACACAAAGGAATGATTAGTAAATCTTTCGTTCTTGACAAAAAGAAAAAAAGCAAAAAGAAACTACCGGAACCATCATTTCATTACCACAATTTTCTCTACCAATTCACTCGTTACCAACTTTTTGCTGCAAACCGTTGCTTCTTTTTTTGGACACAAGTTATAGAATTTCCCTTTTCTCAAATCTGATGATTTGATGGATAAATTCTCTACAAATTTTGGACCATATATAGTTAATTTCATTACCATGCTAAGTATTTTCTCTTTAACTCATTAAATCCTGATAATTTATGCTTTATGATAAAAATAGAACAAATTACAAAATTATTGTACTTTGGGTAAAATACTCTCTCTTTCTATTTACTCAATACATATTACAATATATACCTAATACAATATAACGTATATACATACGTATACTAATACACATACTAATACTAATACGTATATCTAACACTCCCCCTCAAGCTGGAGCATAGATATTTATCATACCCAGCTTGTTACAAAGATAATCCACTCGAGGACCTGGAAGGGCTTTAGTGAAGAGATCACCCAGTTGTTCTCCTGTCTTCACATAGTGAGTGGAGATGAGATTTCCCTGAATCTTCTCACGAATGAAGTGGCAGTCTACTTCAATATGCTTAGTCCTCTCATGGTAAACAGGATTTGCAGCAATGTGGAGAGCAGCTTGATTATCACACTAGAGTTTTGAAGGTGAGGAGTGTTCTATACCAATTTCAGTCAGAAGTTGCCGCATCCATATAATCTCACAGGAGGATTGTGCCATAACTCTGTATTCTGACTCTGCACTGGATCGAGACACCACGTTTTGCTTCTTGCTCCTCCAAGAGATCAGATTCCCACCAACAAAGACACAATAGCCGGTTATTGATCTTCTATCAATCTTCGACCCAGCCCAATCTGCATCAGCAAAACATTCAATCTGATTGTGACCGTGGTTACTGTACAGGATCCCGAGGCCAGGTGCCCCTTTCAGATAGCACAAGATATGCTCCAGAGTCTCCTAATGCTTATCTGTTGGAGCAGACATGAACTGGCTGACAACACTAACCGCGAAGGTGATGTCAGGTCGTGTCACACAGAGATAGTTTAGTTTCCCAACTAATCTCCTATACTTCTCAGGATCATCAAAAGGCTCACCGTCATCTTTGGTGAGATTGACATTAGAGGCCATAGGAGAGCTACAGGGCCTAGCTCCCAACTTTCCTGTTTCTGCAAGGAGATCAAGAACATACTTTCTTTGAGATAAGAAGATACCTTTGTTACTCCTGGACACTTCTATCCCTAGAAAGTATTTCAGCTGATCCAAGTCTTTTGTACTAAACTTGGTATGCAGGAAAGATTTGAGCGAAGAGATCCCAACACTATCATCTCCTGTAATGATAATGTCATCCACATACACAACAAGCAAAATAATACCAGCAACAGATTGTCTATAAAAGACTGAATGATCACACTGACTCTTTTGCATGCCAAATTCTAAAACTACCTCACTGAACTTGCCAAACCAGGCACGAGGACTCTGTTTTAGACCATACAAAGCTTTCTTCAAACGACATACTTTCCCATACTCCCCCTGAGCAACAAACCCAGGTGGTTGCTCCATATAAACTTCCTCTTGTAGGTCATCATGAAGGAAGGCATTATTGATGTCCAACTGATGTAGGGGCCAGTTGTTGGAAGCGGCCAAAGAGATGAATAACCTCACAGAAGATAATTTAGCCACAGGAGAAAAGGTGTCAGAATAATCCACCCCATATGTTTGAGCATATCCTTTGGCAGCAAGTCGAGCCTTGAGGCGGGCCACAGAACCATCTAGATTGACTTTGACTGCAAACACCCATTTACACCCCACAACTTTCTTCTCCTTTGGTAAATTCACCAAATCCCAAGTCTGATTATCATCCAAAGCTGTAATCTCCTCAAGCATTGCATTCATCCAACCAGGATGACTCAATGCTTCCTTTACTGTTTTAGGAACAACAGCAAAGTCTAGAGAAGAAATCAAAGCACGTGTCGAACCAGACAAGTCATCATAAGAGACAAAGTTGGTAATTGAGTAAACAGATTTGCATTGTCGTTTACCTTTGCGAAGACTGATGGGTAAATCCAGATCAGTAGAAGGAGCAGGTACCGAGGGCTCTGGTGGAGGTGCAGGGACTAGAGGATCACTACAAGGTGGGTCTTCCATAACTGAGAGATCAAGAGACTGAATCATAGCAGTATCTGCAGGTGGATGCTCAAAGGTACTTGAAGAAGTCGCCTGGTCCAGAGCAGTATCTCTAGAAGACTGATCAAGAGTACCAGGAGAAGGACCCAACGAAGTAGCTTGGTGTATGATAGTATCACTAGAAGATTGCTCATAAACATCCAAAAGAGTGGAGGAATAGACCAACCAACTATCATCATCATGATTATCCTGTCGATGGGGAGTAGGATTAGGTGAGAAGAATGGTACTTGTTCAGAAAAGACAACATCAGTGGACACAAGGTACTTTTGAAGGTCGGGAGAGTAGCATCGATACCCCTTCTGAAGTCTAGCATACCCCAAGAAGACACACTTTAAAGCCTTCGGATCCAACTTAGTGATGTGAGGACGAACATCACGAATATAGCAGGTGCTACCAAAAATCTTAGGCTCAATGGGGAATAATGGTTTGTCAGGAGCAAGTACAGTAATTGGAATACCATCATCAAGAATTGCAGAAGGCATACGATTAATCAAGAAGCAAGCTGTAGAAACAACGTCAACCCAAAATTGTTTAGGAACCGTGTTCTGAAATAATAGAGCACGAGCAGTCTCTAAGAGGTGTCTATTCTTCCTTTCAGCCACACCGTTTTGAACTAGTGTGTCAACACAAGAAGATTGATGCAAGATACCATGCTGAGTCATATACTGATGAAAAGATTCAGACATATATTCCTTAGCATTATCACTTTGCAATATACGAACAGACACATCAAACTGAGTTTTTATTTCAGTACAAAATACACAAAAATGAGAAAACACCTTAGAACGACTTTTCATGAAATATATCCAAGTCATTCTAGAGTAATCATCCACAAAGGTGATAAAGTATTTAAAACCTGGTTTGGAAGTCACAGAACATGGACCCCACACATCCGAATGAACTAATGCAAAAGCATAATTCGCACGTTTACTAGTACGAGGGCCCAAAGAGGTGCGATGATGTTTAGCAAAGTGACAAGACTCACAATCCAGAGAAATAGCAGACTTGAATTGTGGACACAATTTCTTTAGATATTGTAGACACGAATGTCCCAAACGGCAGTGAGTTTCAAACAAGGAAGTACTGCTGAGACAAGCTATTGGCTTTGGTACCCACAGATCAAGGACATAAAGACCACCAGACACATGCCCTCTACCAAGTATCTGCTTCGTCACTAGATCCTGAATAAGACAATGATCAGGGAAAAAGGAGATGAAGCAGTTGAGGTCTTTCGTGAGCTTACTTACTGACATCAGGTTAAAAGTCAATTCAGGTAGACTAAATACAGATGACATAGTAATAGCAGAAGTTGGTTTAGTTGTACCAGAACCCTCAACATTACAGGTGGTGCCATCAGCAATAGTGACAGGAGAAGATGTTGTGAGCTTCTTAAAGCTTGTCAATAGATTAAGATTACCTGTCATATGCTCATTAGCACCAGAGTCGATTGTCCATTTGTCATAAGAGGAAACAAGATAGGTGTTATCTGACTCAGCTGATTCAGTACTCGAGTTCGCTTTCACCCATTCTAAATACTAAGAATTTAGCATACTCATCTGTAGAGATAGTTACAGTCTTTCTAGAAAAGGAACTAGGTAATCCAACAAAATTAATAGAGTTCATCTTGAGATTGCGATTTTCCACACCAAGTGACACAATTCCAGCAACGAATACAGAGCAAATACGGAGTGACTACACACAAGTCAGACAACCTAGCAGAACCAAGCAGTAAAGGGACCCCAACCAGTCCACACCAAAAGAATACAGAGCAAATATGGCGCAAATACGACGCCAATACGAAAGCAAATACAGTAGAGTTATGCGCAGCAAATACAGAGAAAATACCCAGCAAATGTGCGAGCAGCAGATTGATCACCAATAAGTTCACACGAAGCAAATAACGAGCAAATACGCAAATAGTACTCAAACAGTAGCAAATACGGAAGCCAGTACGCAAATAGTACTCAAACAGTACAAATGAACAGCAACAGTACATACGCGTGAACAGTAACAGTGCGTACCCGTGAACAGTGACCCGAGAATGGCAGATTCATAATTTAGGAAAAACGAGCATCAAACATCGCCAAAATTGAAAACCAAGCACGAGTACCTGCCGATCTCGACGAGGCGAGCAAAACCCTGGTCGCGGCTGCCGGAAAGGACGCCGGACGCGCCCTCACTCGCCGGCGAGTGGGATTGGCCGGAAAACGCTCCCGCTGCGACTGGCGGCGCGTGGCAGCTCCGATGGCGGCGATTCCACCTGTCGCCGACTCGTCTCGGCCGTGCGCTCCTTCCTATGTGGGCGGTGAGAGTAGCAGATGGTCGGAAATCGATTCCGATGAGAGGACAACAAAACAGCAGAAGGAGCTTCGTTTTAAAGCTCCGCTACCATATACTTTGGGTAAAATACTCTCTCTTTCTATTTACTCAATACATATTACAATATATACCTAATACAATATAACGTATATACATACGTATACTAATACACATACTTATACACATACTAATGCTAATACGTATATCTAACAATTATGAATACTAAAAGTAATCATTAAAAACAAAATCCCCATCTTAACTTTAAATTAAAATGAAATACTCATCAAAATAACCAATAAAATCAGCACACACCTTTCCATCACTTTAGGCAATTTATATTTTATTTTTGGATATCATGATTACACTTTTGATTAACCCATAATTGACGCCTACCCAGAAAATTAAAAAATTGAGGCCGAGCTAGCCTTTTTGGGTGAGAGGCTGAAAAAAGATGAAGTGGAATTATTGGCAAATGGGTATGAGTTACCACATTATTGTGGATATCATCTTAATTAAAAGTTTAAAGTCTCTTTAGAAAAAGTGCAGACAACACAAAATAAAAACACATGATTGAAAAAATTTGACTAGTTACAAAATGATTATGTGTGCCGTTGTACCATTTTTGTTTAAAATCCAATTCCTTCCGTATAATAAAACTTCACCGATTATAATTTTACTATATACACCCAACTTGATAAATTAAAAAATTAAAACTAATTATATTCATGTCGCGTAAGTTATTAAATTCAAAATTTGAGGAATTATAACTAATTATATTTATATCGAGATAATTAACTATCTTAACTTCTTACTTAAGTATATTTTATTACAATATCAATTTTTTGTGATAATTTTTTTTCAGGTTTGGTTGAATATAATATCTCAAATTTTGTTTTATTTAGAAAAAAAAAAAACACACTTGGATTGGTATGAATTATTCAATTTCAAGCTTCCGTTTTCAATTCCCCTTTAAATACACATCTTCCTCGTCACTCACTCACCAAAAACACTACATTTTCCTCCTCTTCCTCTTCCTCCTCTCCTTCACCGGCAAGAAATTAATAACCTTAATTAATTACTAACTAATCCTCTCCGATTAGCGAACTAAGCACGAGAAAATGTCTGAAACTTCACCGGAGATGGCCAAGAAAGTATGCAACATCTTACGCATAGTTTTCATTTTGATCCGAAAAGGGGTCTCAAAAACCAAAATCACCCTCGATCACCACCTCATCATGAAACGTGGCAAGATCCTACGGAAGGCCTTGAACGACATGGTGCACGAGCACCACCACCCCCTCACGTGCATCCCGCATGACGCCCCGACGTCGTTCGTCTCCCCATCCCCACGCGCCGAGTACGAATTCAGCTGCAGCGGCAGCCCAGCGTACCCATCCTACAGGCGCATGATGATGAGCCGGACGCACTACAACCACCTGCGCACTACAACCACCGTCCAATTTTCGTACGTACTTGATTAGTAGATCATTAGCATAATTGTTGAATTTAATTACTGGGGCAAAATAAATGACTTACTCGCATTCCAATATTCAGTAGGTTTAACACTAAAAATATAAATAAAAGCTGCCGTAAAAGCAAATCCTAGAACGACGTTTGTTTTGCCCCGGAAGGATTATAAAGTTAGACGTACGCGCGATCTAAGTTTTTCCTTTGGATCAATTGCATTTTTATGTAGGATAAATAAATTATTGGTTAAGCATATAAAAAAAATCGTGGTTCCGTTAATTAAGAGCTTGTTCGTTATCATTTTTATTTGTAGTTTTTTCTTTTTTATTTTAAAATAAAACATAAAACGTGTTTGGTAAAATAACTTTTCATTTAAACTTATTCTTTTAAGTGAACAATTTATAAAAACATAATCATAATTTTAAAAACAAAAAAAAAATAGTTTCTTATTGTCTATTTTGTGTTTTAAAAGTTAGGAAAAAATCAGAAAACCAAAAATAGAAACAATACCGAACAAATCCTAACTTAACGAAATTTGATAAAATCTCTTATGTTTAATTTCTTAATATAGTGTTTAATTAGGACTGAATAATGTTGGAACCAAATTACCTCGGATAGGAGACTTATAGTTGTGTATGTATATGATGAGCTGGATTTTAAGACAACCTACTTGTCTTTTGAGCTTGACCTGTCGCGCATGCGAGTGCATCATGTTCGGTGACTTGGGTCCCATTTGCTAGCACCGGCCGTTGGACGAGGATATAATACGGGAAAGGCACCACGAGGTCCCTCCTCTTATTATTTTCATTTTTGTCAGTCCTTAGGTTTTGAATTTGTTCAATTAGCTCCCCTCCGTTATAGACATTAGCACTGCCAAGTCCCTGCCGTTAAAAAATAGACGGATTGCGACTAACGGACGTTAGTTGTGATTATTTAAATATTTTTTAATAATTTTTTAAAAACAATTCACAAAAAATCATAAAAAAATGTAAAAATTCACAAAAAAAATGAAAAAAATTTAAAAAAATTGCTAAAGCTAAAAATCTAGAAAATATTTTAAAATTTTGAAAAAAATGTAAAAATTCATAAAAAATATAAAAAATCCCAAAAATATATAAAAATTCAAAACAAATGTAAAAATACCAAAAAAATCTTAAACTTTCAAAAAAAATCTATAAAATTCAAAAAATCAATTAACCTAAAAATTCAAAAATAATTGAAAAAAACAAAAAAAAATCTAAAGAAATTTAAAAAATGAAAAAAATCATAAAAAAATTTAAAAATCCAAAAAAATGTAAACATTCCCAAGAAAAATGTAAAAATTCACAAAAATATGTAAAAAATTTAAAAACCTAAAAATCCAGGAAAAATTTTCATTTTTTGAAAAAAATGTAAAAATTCTCAAATAAATAAAAAAATCTAAAAAAATTTTAAAAAAATTTTAAATGTAAAAATTCATAAAAACATGTAAAAATCCAGAAAAAAGTAAAAATTCAGATAAAATGTAAAAATTTCAAGAAATAATGTAAAAATTAAAAAAAATCTAAAAATTCCATTTTTCTTGGGAATGTTTACATTTTTTTGGATTTTTAAATTTTTTTATGATTTTGTTATTTTTTAAATTTCTTTAGAATTTTTTTTTAAATTTTTTTTTGGATTTTTAGGTTAATTGATTTTTTTGGAAAGTTTAAGATTTTTTTGTATTTTTACATTTGTTTTGAATTTTTACATTTTTTTGGGATTTTTTACATTTTTTTCAAATTTTTAAAATTTTTTCTGGATTTTTAGGTTTAGCAATTTTTTAAAATTTTTTACATTTTTTTGTGAATTTTTACATTTTTTTACGATTTTTTGTGATTTTTTTAAAAAAAATATTAAAATTTATTTAAATAATCACAACTAACGTCCGTTAGTCGCAATCCGTCCATTTTTTAACGGCAGGGACTTGGCAGTGCTAACGTCTATAACGGAGGGAAGCTAATTGAACAAATTCAAAACCTAAGGACTGACAAAAATGAAAATAATAAGAAGGGGGACCTCGTGGTACCTTTTCCCGATATAATACACCATTTATGCACGTAGATGCAAGAATTTGGTTAATACGACTGGTTTGGTTTCCTACCTATTTCGTAGCTAATTAAGTGGTAATTTCTGCAGTAATAATGAATAATGAATTTTAAATTCGAATCTCGTAATTTTTACTATCCATTAATTAAAAGAGAAATCTATAGTTCCAATTCTGTTTATAACTAACAAATCATTTGGATTTATAGAGAAGAGCCAAACATTGTTGTGTGAATTTCCAAATTCAAAGGAATAATAAATGTAATCCAACTTCAATTATTGGACTCCCTTTAATGCCGTATAATTTAAGTTGTAAAAAATTTAACCCAAGAAATTAAAACTCCTATAGTTGAAACTTGAAACTTTGATTAAGACTGTTCCTCCGAAATGGCGTAGGAAACCCGAACGAGTAGGTCATACTTTTGCCTATAATTCAAAAATAATAATTAATGGCACCCCTCTAGTCTAGCTAGCTAGCTAATGTGTTTCTCATATGCGTGCGCTGAAAATCAAATGATATGGGCCCGGTGATAGATCTACGAAGCCAATCTGGTTTGGTTGGGCTTAGCCCACAGTCATAAAAACACCCGCTATAAATGCTTTTTGAGTTGGCGGCGGCGTTGTTTCATTATTGGAATGTTGATGGTATCGGTAAGAAAAAATTATACTCCCTCTATTTTCGATTAATTGACACTTTCTTACGAATTTTTTAGTTCATTTTCGTTTATTATTTTATATTTTTTGGAGCATATATTTTATAGAAATGATAAATTAATCTTTTTACATCAACCCAATTTGATAATGATATAATAATTTGAGTAAAAATTAGGAAAAAAAAATGACACAATGTAAAATAAAATAAAATTAAATATCATTATTTTAAATTTTATTATTGTTTTACAAAGTCAATTAATTAATATACTAGAGTTTTATTTAAGAACACACCTAACTAATACAGTGGATTGGTGACACATGAATTAGTTGCTTTAGGATTTATTTCATAGGTACCGGCTACTCATTCTTTTTATTATCTGATTGGGCCAATCTGATTCGTTTTTATCTATAGATATTGAGATTCTCCCCAAATACCTACCCATTCCTGATAGTTCTCCCTCATTATTTAATTTTACTATGTTTACTGACTTGATCGTCGGATCTTCTACGCTGGAAACTCCCTCCGGTGTTTTGCAGGAGGCTGAGGAGCGGCGTGACAGTTCACATCAGCCTATAAAATTATAAAACAGTCCTCACCCCAGATCGAGGATTATTAAAAAGAAACTCATAATAACGATAAATATAAAATGACAAAATAAAGGACCATAAATTGTTTATTTGCTTCTTTTGAAATGTTGTGCATACTAATTCCTTGTCGGTTGACTTATGACAATACATTTAAGGAATTTTGATTTTTAATTGACTGAATTTATTATTACTATTCAGCTAATTACAAGAAATTATTACACTAGTTTAACAAACAAAAAATATTTACAAAAGGTAAAGGTAAGTTTGAAATTTGTAATAATTTCTTTTTTGTTTGAGTCCTCAAAGATAAAAGTATACCGTAATTTATTGTACTTATATTATACTCCAAAGAATGGTTTTCATTTAACGGGACGGAGGAACCAGTAAAATTACGAGAGTGTTTTAACTTTTAAACATTCGATTTCCTCCGCCACCCGATCAAATATACAATAAAAAATAGGGGTGTAAGAATGGACTGAACCGAAAACCGAACCGAAATTGGAGTATTTTGCACCCAATCGGATCGAACTGAAAATATACGATTCAGTCCGTTTCTACTTGTATCAGATCTGTCCGATTCTACTCCTACCAAAATTCATAAACCGAACCGTAGAACTAGAAGAACCGGTATATATATTTAATATATATAAATATATATGTAATATTTATCAAAAATTTCCTTTGCTTAAAATTTTTGGTTTTAAGTTAAAGGCTCGAAATTTTTTTATTAAACTTTTCATTTCCTAAAAAGCAAAACCTAAAAAGCAACTCTCCTTTCGTTTCCTTCTCTGCGCCGCTCCTCTTCCTCTCCATCTCAACTTTCCTTTCATTTCCACTCACTCCTCCCTCGCGCCGCTCACCCACCAAAGCAATTTTACAAAAATCAATAAAAAGTGAAAAAATATATATATATAATCCCCACAAACCTTCGCCACCATTACCATCACATCTCTCTCTGGTCTGCATCAGGAGAGGAATCCCTACTTTTCCCATTTCCTCCACAGATCTCCAGATTTTCCACTCATCACACCCTAATTTCTCCTCTATTGAGCGATTCTCCGTCGACGATTAGAGAAACTTGGAAATCGCACATGGACCATTACTATCCCCGCTGCGGTCATCATCATCTTCATCGCCGCCGTTGCTCGTTTTAGAATGCCTGAGCTTCGTATCCGAGCAGGCAGGAACTCAGATAAGCAGAATCCGAATCCGAATCCGATTAAGTTGACTGTACAGTCACGACCACAGAGGACCAGAGGGGCTGCGGGGAAGAACATCAAGAGCGAGAAGGTTAAGAGCCTACTGTTCTAATAAAGGAGGTTTGTATAGAAGAAGATGAATGAATTCGACAGTGGCGGCCGAAGCGCCGATAAAGGCCCTGGTGCGGAAGACGAGGGAAGCACAGCCCCTATTCCAGAAAAGGTGCAGTTTTGTTAACATTTTCTCGAGTATATTTGGGTTGGCTGCCTAGGAAGGTTGCCAAAATGCTGGAAATTTTGATTTTTTGAATTTTACGTGTTACTACATTTAGCCAAACGTCATTATTCATTTATTTATTAACTTTGTCGACAACAGGTTCAGGTTGGGGGTTCACCAATGTATAGAGTAGAAAAGAAGCTGGGGAAGGGAGGCTTCGGACAAGTATATGTTGGTCGGAGAACGGGTCCTGGAGCCATAGAGGTTTGTGACAATTGTTGCAAAGCTAGTTGGTGACATGCTGGAGGCTATTGTACTGATAAAGGGTTTATGGGATTTTTGTGAATTTTAGGTGGCATTAAAATTTGAGCATAGAAGCAGCAAAGGATGTAATTATGGACCACCGTATGAGTGGCAAGTTTACAAGTGAGACTTGCTTCTACTAATGTTTCTTGTCGTGTGTTGGTGGAGATGGATTTTATGTCTGTGGTCGTAACACATGCTGTTTCTGCTGTTTGCACAGTGCACTTGGTGGGAGTCATGGTGTGCCACGAGTTCATTATAAAGGGAGGCAAGGTGATTACTATGTCATGGTATGTGAATTAATGGTCTTATGCTGCTTAAGTGTTAGTGTTTGTTTAACTCCCTTGTTATATCAGGTTTCTAGATTCTGGATCCAGTAGAAACATAGTTTTCTTTAACTCCCTTGTTATTCTAACTCTAAGTCACTTTAGGGGGAAAATAAAGGGTTCCTTGTTTGCAAAAAGAAGGTGGCCACATCCCCGGAAACTCTGTGCTGCTTTTGTCCTGTGCCTTTCCGACGGTTTGTTGAGTATGTTGTAAATTTGAAGTTTGATGAGGAACCAAATTATGCAAAATACATCTCCCTTTTTGATGGGATAGTTGGCCCAAATCCAGATATTAGGCCAATAAACACAGATGGTGCTCAGAAGGTAGGTGTTTCCCTATAGACTTGATAGGTAGTATCTGTTTAATTGAATTGAGG
Source organism: Viola odorata (assembly GCA_963691705.1). NCBI lineage: Eukaryota > Viridiplantae > Streptophyta > Magnoliopsida > Malpighiales > Violaceae > Viola > Viola odorata. Next base: position 2,593,873 of record OY829546.1, read on the forward strand.
GTTCGTGTTTTCTTTGTTGGCATTCTGTTAACCTAATGTCTTGTTTGCTGAAGCTCATATATCAGGTTGTACATAAGAGAGGACGACTGACTATGGAAGAGGAAGAAGATGAACAACCAAAGAAGAAGGTGCGGATGGGAATGCCTGCAACACAATGGATAAGTGTACAATGCACGCTGGCCCATGAAGCAAAGGTATGCATCACGAGAGAGAGAGTCTTCAAGTTTTGTGCAAAATATGAGAAATTGAGCATGTCCTTTCCTCTTGTAGATTTCACTACAATGTAGCTGATGTAAGGCTTTCCCAACACAGAGAGAAAGGAAATGAAGATGGATTATTCATCAGCTGTGTGGCCTCTTGTTCAAACCTATGGGCCTTAATTATGGATGCTGGCACCAACTTCAGTGCTCAAGTTTACGAGCTATCCCCTCACTTTCTCCACAAGGTTGGCATGTTTGTGAGTCATTCTGCTTTGCTAAATTACAGTGCTGGCATCCATTATATCGTGTGTTACATTTGTTGAGGCCTCTTTTTACACCACTTGAACTGCGCGTTGCCAAGTTTTCCTGACTTGTTTCTTTTATTCTTAAAGGAGTGGATAATGGAACAGTGGCATCCATTATATCGTGTTACATTTGTTGAGGCCTCTTTTTACAACACTTGAACTGCGTGTTGCTAAGTTTGCCTAACTTGTTTCTTTTATTTTTAAAGGAGTGGATAATGGAAAAGTGGGAAAAGAATTATTACATCAGTGCAATTGCAGGAGCCAATAGTGGGAGCTCCTTGGTTGTGATGTCTAAGGGTGAGTACAAATATCATCTAGGCTGCTGGAATCTCAGTGTCATTATATCAATTAACTTTCCTTGCGTTGATGGATTTAGGAACCCAATATTTACAGCAATCTTATAAAGTCAGTGATTCGTTTCCCTTCAAGTGGATCAACAAGAAATGGAGAGAGGGTTTTTATGTCACAGCTGATGGGCAATTGTCATGTCTCGTGGTGCAGGATTTTCTGACCAGGTCTGATTCAATGTTTAGAAAATGTGTGGTATGATAGAATTGTTTTCTTCTGGTGGGGAAAATATAGTTCTGCAACAATTTTTCTTACCCTCTGCTTTACACCCAAATATAGGTTGTGGAGCTAGATTTTCTCTACCCTAGTGAAGGCGTTCATCGGAGATGGGATGGTGGTTATCGTATCACTTCAACTGCAGCAACTTGGGACCAGACTGCTCTTGTTCTTAGTGTGCCTCGAAGAAAACCAGCTGATGAAACGCAGGAGACACTCCGAACTTCTGCATTTCCGAGTACACATGTCAAGGTCCATTACTCATATAGAGTAATGCTAGAGAGAATACTGAAATAGCCTGATAGAATGGCCTGACTGACGTGTCATTCGAAAATTACAGAAATGCCATTAAGAAAATCCATCTCTCCTCCTGCCTCTCCTTAGGCTTCAACCCTAGACTCAAATCATCTTTCTCACACAGCCAACCGCTCTCCCTCATCTCACACAGCCGCTCCTCCTCCGACAACACGACGCTATTTCTCTGACGACGATGTCACGGTGCTGCTTCTCTGACGACGACACGACGCTCCTTATCCTTTGTTCCGCCCCCATTGAAACCATGATCCGCATCATCGGAAGTAAACTCCTCTCCCTCACCTACCCGCCACCTTCCCGTCCAAATATTTCATCGCTCAATGCTCCCTCTTCTACTTATCCCATTTCTTCTCCTATTCATCTCGCTTAGTTATCCCCACGGTGAAAAACAACACGTCGGTCATAATTTACTGGGATATGGAAAATTCCCACACGTGCATTTGGATGTACCGGACGCGGTAGTGGCTGAAGCCATAAAAGGCGCTGTGAGATCATCTAAGGGCATATTCTCATCAAAGCTTTTGGTAACGTGTCATGTTTGGCAAGGGATAATCGTTGTCTGCTTTCGTCAAGGGGAATCAGATTAGTCCACATACCTCCTGGTTAGTGCCTTTTCAGTGTTCTGTAACAGGCACTCACCAGGAGGTATGTGGACTAATCTGATTCCACTTGACGAAAGCAGACAACGATTATCCCTTGCCAAACGTGACACATTACCAAAAACTTTGATGAGAATATGCCCTTTGATGCCAATCGATCTCACGGCGCTTTTGATGGCTTCCGCCACTGCAGCGTCCGGTACATTCGAGGGCACTTGAGAATTTTCCAGATCCTAGTAAATTATGACCGGCATGTTTTTCACAGTGGGGGTAACTAGGAGACGCGAGATGAGTAGGAGAAGAAATAGGATAAGTAGAGCGATGAAATATTTGGACGGGAAGGTGGCGGGGAGGTTAGGGACAGGAGTTTACTTCCGATGATGCGGATCATGGTTTCAATGGGGGCGGAACACAGGAGAAGGAGCGTCGTGTCGTTTTCAGAGAAGAAGCGCGGTGTTGTCGGAGGAGCGGGAAGGAGCGTCGTGTCATTGTCGGAGAAGCAGCGCGGTGTCGTTGGAGGAGCGGCGGTGTGATAGAGGAGGGAGAGCGCGGCTGGCGGTGTGAGAGATGATTTGAGTCTAGGGTTGAAGGGGAGGTGGATTTCCTTAAGAGGTAATAGCATAAAGACCCCCTGTACTATTTTTGAAAACAGAAACCTCCCCTGTACTTCAAAAAGTCAAATTGACCTCCCCTGTACTATCGGTCAGAAGCAAACCGTTAGTCTGAAACAGTCAAACTAACAGAAATTGCTTTATGACCTTGGACAGCAGGTTGTCCTTTTTTTCCCCATTTTTTCCCGGTTACACTTACAAAATTAAATTTAATAATTCAAAAAATAATATTATTAATTACAAAAATAGAGAAAATAGGTTGTCCTTAATTTCTTTCATTTCCAGCAGTTTCATTTCTTATTTTCTTATTCTTTAATTTTTTTTTCTTGATTTAATCTCCTGCAATTTTTGCCTGCAATTCTCCAGAAAACCCACCACATGTTTAAAAAGCTCAGACGACAACAAATTCAATTCAAACAGCAACAAAATGCACCAGCAAAACACAATTTTCCATAACTCCAAATTGAAAATTACAATAACACAAACAATATATGGGTTCCAACCAGAATTTCAAAACCTATCCATCATCAGTATATTCTCAACTATCAATAAAAAATGAAAAAAGAAAAAGGAAATAACTCAAAAAGAAAAAAGAAAAAAAGAAAGAAGGATTAGCAAAGACACGGAGGTGCGGCGGCATAATGGTTCCTGGAGGGGGTTCCATCCGGCAGCGGCGAGAGTACGGGCGAGTCGCTCCTGAGTGAGGGAGTCGGACTCTGAGTAGATCTGAGTTGGTTCAGCGAGGTGAGGGAGAGTGGAAAGGAGGCGGGAAAGTGTGGTGTGGTCTACCAAAGCGAAGACGTAGTGGACGGGGCTGTGGGCGTAGTCGGTGGGCTTTATGGACGGAACCAATGCTGTGGCAGATGACTTGGACAGAGACGCTACTGCTGATGACGAAGACGATGAGCGTGGTGACAGGCGAGATCCATCCATATATTTAGATCTAGATCTAGATCTGAATCTTGATCTAGATCTAGATCTAAAATAAGGTAAAAAGATGATGATGAAGATGTTGGATGGAGCAGAGAGAAAGAAATGGAGGTGGTTGATGATAAGAAAAGAAATAAAAGGGTTAAGGAAAGATGGTGGCCGACGAAGGGTGAGAAATTAAAGGGTTTTCTTTTGTTTTTGTTGTTTTTGCAGTGGGAATGGAGATGGGCTAAGGAAAGATGAAAGGAAGGAATGATTTTGAAAAAAAGAAAAGAAAACCTAATTGAGAAAAAAGAAAAGAAAAAGCAGGTTGTCAACCGGGAAGGAAAAACCTTGCAACCGGTAGAAAAGAGTCAAAATTCACATCTGTTAGTCAAATTAACAGAAGGACCTACTTTTGCTTCTGACCGATAGTACAGGGGAGGTCAATTTGACTTTTTGAAGTACAGGGGAGGTTTCTGTTTTAAAAAATAGTACAGGGGGTCTTTATGCTATTACCTCTTTCCTTAATGGCATTTCTGTAATTTTCAGTCAGGCTATTTCAGTATTCTCTCTAGCATTACTCTCTCTATATATATGCAAGGAGAAAGCACTTTACTGGCAAAAGATATGAACAGTAGTTGTTTGTTAGGGAAGGGAGTTGCCTTTTCTTTTTTCCTATGTTCATTTATGAGAGCAATAGTGGATAGGGGCAATACCCAGCAATTTGACGCGACAGGTTGCATTTATGTGATTATAGTATTAATTTTATGGATTTGTGAGGTTAATCCAGGTCAGAAAAGGTTTTATGGAATATTTTATGCACCGTGATGGTTTCACGAGTTGGATTCTGATTTTGATCGGTTCGATGATTGCTTGGAATTGGATGCATTTCAATCTCCCCTTGTGGTCAGTTTTGAATCCAAGAATTTGAAGAAAAATAAAATTGGGTCAACAAGTTTGAAGGAGAAGGTTTCTTCTTTGATGGCAGAAAACAAGACCAAGAACATCTCAACCATGACAGCAAGCCTGCCAACCAGCCCGAACACTTAGACCATCAGCAGCAAGGGTTTATTTGGGGAGTAATTGGGGACTATCTAAGGCAGCAGGGTATCATGGTCCAGCGTGGCAAGTCCAGGGACCAAATTTTGGTCCCGGACTATGTCAGTAATTTAAAAAAAAAATAAAAAATTAAAGACTTCAGCCAATGGCAGCGCGCGCTGCAGGCTGTCATTGACAGCCCTGCAGCGCGCACGTGGCGCGCTGCCATTGGCTGAAGCCTTTAATTTTTTTTCCCCACCTCATTTTTAAATCGATTTTTTATCTATAAATACTGAAAATTATTTTAAAAAAATATACCATTATTTTTAAATTTTTGAGATCTATAAAATGAGACTAGGTTTGTATTATTTGGACAAAAAAAAAATCGAGTTTTTTACATTTTTTTTCTTTTTTAAATGTTTCTTTTAATAATAATTACTCAAAATAATTTTATACCATTATTTTTACACTTATTTTTTATTTTTTGAGATCTATAAATTTGGACACTTAATAAATCGGATAGTCCCGGGTCTAGCTCTTTGTTCAATGTCCAAACGCAAGTGCTGCCTTAATATGAAGTGCATGTCCAAGGCCGATCTGAATCATATATTCATACTAGAGCCGAGCTACGTGATAGAGCACTCCATATTCAGTTGAAAAAGGATCTCGTCGAGCACATCTGGAATAAATTTGGAACAACCCTCGATTAGATTTAAAAAAATTATTTCTCACATTTACCAGTTTATTTTGTGTGTTTCTCAAGTTTACGAGTTTATTTTGTGTGTATTTTCTTGTTCGTTTGCAATAATCTAAGTCGATGTTTGATTTACTGAGTGATAAATAATATCGTGTGTTACGCTTAAAAAATATTATATTATTTATTTTACTGAAAAAGACCGATTTTTTGAAATCTGAAAAAAATTATGAAATTTAATTAATTTATATAAAAAAATATTATTTATTATTTATTATATTATAAAAAGTAATTATTATAGTAGTTATAAATTTAATAAGAAAAAGTATTGAAAAATATGGTGGGGTATATGATAAATGATGTGGAAGGGAGAGAAAATTTTTAACACCCTGAATAATCCCCTGCTGTAAGCGCGTGGGTGTTAAATGCTTTTTGGTTGGGTGCTAAGCTGATGTGGCAGTGAGAGAAAGTGAATAACACCCTAAAATTTGATCCCCTGTTGTGGATGGTCTTACGGTTAATCTATACATAATACTCCGGAGAAAATAATAATAATAATATTAAAAAAAAAGTCCAATCAAACGGTAGTCCCTATCAATCAAGGATAAACACATACATTGCATTGCATCAAGCTGCTGGATGATGGTCAATTAAAAAATGTCGTGGGCAGCCCGCCATGTAATAATACAAAATATATCGGGAGGGGCATAATGGACTATGTACCTTCACGAAGTACTGTTGACCAGTCAAAACGGCGCATGACTGATTGACCAGCTCAATCGTAGAAAACGGAATCGCGACCGATTGACTAAGTCAACAGGAATAAGTGCCCAAAGGACAAGTCTAGCCCGATCGCCTCAAAACGGGACAAGGCCGATCCATCCGCCAAAGCATGAGGAAACGGATCGGCACCGTTATATACATGGACCAGGTCAATGGTCTCCAAACGGCAGCATGCCGATCTAACCACAACGGCAGTATGCCGATCCAACACAGGCAGTAAGCCCCACTCACTGGTATAAATCATATATAGCCAGTGCACATTTAGTCAAAGTGGGCATGGGGAATAACCTGCTCCCCATCAAGTCATCATTACCTTCCAACCACCTTCTGACAGAAAAGGGGAAAAAGGAGGTCAAAGTGGTTCAACCACTCCAGCCCTGCAAAAGGACTAGGGGGAAGAACATAAAGGAGGGAGAGGTCTCTAGATCAGGAGGAGGATTCATTTTCCACTCTGACACACACACTTAATTATTTTTAAAAGACCAAACACTGATTTTGGCATTGGAGGTTCTCCGCCGGAGACAACTCCGGCGGTTTTGCAGGTTGCTCAAGGTGTCCCAAGGAGCTCCAACCACCACACTCCGGCCTGCCATTTGACGGAAAAGCCCCCACCCCGCTAAAGGGATTATCAAATGGTGCTTTCATTGAGAGCTTTTGAATTTTAAGTGAGTCACCTTGAAATTCAAAACTCCTTCTTCTTCTACTTTCTTGGGGTTTCATTTCCAGAAAAATGGCATCCAACACGAACTTTCAATCAAACCAATCCACTGGTGGTGCTGCTGGTCAGCATGAAACTCCACCAACGCAAGCTTCATCCTCACGTGTGGAATTAAATGTTGCTGCTCGGCGGTTTAATTTTCCAGAAATTCCAGAAATATCATTTCCGGGCACTCCTCAGCCTGGTCAGCCCGCAACAGAAGTTATTGCACCAGCAATCATGCTCGAGTTTGCTGCCCTGCACCGAAGGATGGATGTGATGATGCAGACGTTCATAGGGAGGATTCCTCCACCAGTCAACTAGCCAGCTGTTCCTCAGCAGATCCATGATCAACCAGTGGTGACTCCATCTCTATTCCAGCCAGTCAGATCTGTGCACCAGCACACCAGTCAACCATCTCAAGGAAGATCCGAGAGAAGAAGAGGTCGAGAGAGATCAATGGATCGATTTCAATCCGAAAGAAATCAAGGGAGAGCTGATTGGAATGCTTCCAGAGGCTCTGTCTCCCGACCAGATCGGGAAGAGCAAGATGATGATCCAAAGAATCCGCTGACCTTTCGGATTCGAAGACATCAAGTGAGCAGGCATGTTAAGCTACCATCCGATCACTAACATGGGACAACAGATCCTACGGTTCATGTGAGTCTGGTAAAGAAACATGTTAAGTTTTTTACTAGAAATGATGATGCTTTATGCCAAATATTTGTGATAACCCTTAAAGGGATAGCCAATGTTTGGTTTGAGAAGTTACCAGCCGGATCGGTTGACTGTTTTGAGCATCTAGAAAAGGCATTCAGAAGCCGATTCAGCTCATGCATTCCGATGGAAAAATCTTCAGCCGTTCTGTTTGACATGACGCGAAAGTCAGGGGAGTCGTTGGCTGCATACGTGGCAAGATTCAACAAGGAATTGGCCGTTCTTCCTGAGGTGGCTCCTGTCTTGGCTGCCGAAGCTTTAAAAAGAAATTGTAAATATCGGGAGTTGGAAAATGCTTTGATTGCAAGCACTCCTAAAACCTTAGATCTTTTGCGGATTGAGGTGGAAAAATATTCCAGAATGGAAGAAGCAGACTACCGAAGGAGGAAACGGGAGGAACCCGATCTCCAGAGTGAAGAAAAGAAGCAAAAGGCATGAAGCCGATATGCAGATTGGTCAGCCGATTTCCCTTTAATGCCGTTGTCCAGATCAGAGGAGGAAACGGCAATATTCTCAAAACGACCCAGTGCCGAATGACCTCAAACGGTTCAGTCAAAACGGCATCAAGCCGAATCGTCAAAACTGAGATAAGTCCAAGTTGTTTTATCTTGTTAAAATTCCTGGAATATTATGTATAACATGAATTATCAAATATTTCCAAGCAATGAAAAATATATATTTGCAAGCGTTGTTTCTCATATGATTGCAGATCTTGAGAAAACAAAAATTAAATCAACCGTAGACGTAAGTCATTTTAGGCCGAACCACGTCACCAAAATCCAAGAATTGCAAACGATACATATATTGCAAACGATACATATATTGCCAACGATACATATATCGCCACCAAGGCATATATCGTTATTGAGACATATATCGCTATTGATGCATATATCGCTATTGATGCATATATCGTTATTGATGCATATATCGTCATCAAGGCATATATATGTTGTCATCACATAAAGACCATGTTGGTTATGCTGATCAGACAGACTGCAAAATTATAAAGACCGTTCCAAAACGGCAAAGTGCTAAAGACCGTTCCAAAACGGCAGAGCTAAAAGGCCCGTTTCAAACGGCAAATATTTTTCAAAACGGCTCAATGCCAAATCAACAAAGAGGCCAAGTCAAAACGGTTGCAAACCTCAAAACGGCCAAATCAGAACGGCATATTCTAAAGTCCGTCCCTGCTGATCAAAACGGCAATCATCCAAAGTCCGTTTTCTGTTGTATCAGAACGGCATGTTCTAAAGTCCGTCCCTGCTGATCAAAACGGCAATCATCCAAAGTCCGTTTTCTGTTGTATCAGAACGACATATTCCAAAACCCGCTTCTGCCCTATTAGACGGCGTACTCCAAAGCTCTTTTCTCCTGCTGAGTCAAAATGACATATCGGGGACGTAGGCCACTTTCAGCCGAACCTCGTCACCAAAATCGCATCAGGGAAAAATCCGAACGGAAAATGCAGCAGAAATATCTTCAAAACGGCCTAGGGCGAATAACCACGACAAAGGTTTATAAACCTCAAGACGGCAACCTACCGATTGTCCAAAGAGGCTCGAGCAATCACAATCACCTTACTGGAGAGATGCCACATCGGCTGGTATGCATTTGAATACATTAACCACTTTATTGCTATTTCTTATTTGTTTGCAGGATTGAGAAAAAACTTTACAACTGCATCAAAGCAAACCAGACGGCAGCTCGCCGATTGACAGGCATCAAGCAAGAGACGGAAAGCCCTTGGTAAACACTCGGGCTGGTTTTCTGTTGGGCCTCTGATAATACAAAATATATCGGGAGGGGCATAATGGACTATGTACCTTCACGAAGTACTGTTGACCAGTCAAAACGGCGCATGACCGATTGACCAGCTCAATCGTAGAAAACGACATCGAGACCGATTGACTAAGTCAACAGGAATAAGTGCCCAAAGGACAAGTCTAGCCCGATCGCCTCAAAACGGGACAAGGCCGATCCATCCGCCAAAGCATGAGGAAACGGATCGGCACCGTTATATACATGGACCAGGTCAATGGTCTCCAAACGGCAGCATGCCGATCTAACCACAACGGCAGCATGCCGATCCAACACAGGCAGTAAGCCCCACTCACTGGTATAAATCATATATAGCCAGTGCACATTTAGTCAAAGTGGGCATGGGGGAATAACCTGCTCCCCATCAAGTCATCATTACCTTCCAACCACCTTCTGACAGAAAAGGGGAAAAAGGAGGTCAAAGTGGTTCAACCACTCCAGCCCTGCAAAAGGACTAGGGGGAAGAACATAAAGGAGGGAGAGGTCTCTAGATCAGGAGGAGGATTCATTTTCCACTCTGACACACACACTTAATTATTTTTAAAAGACCAAACACTGATTTTGGCATTGGAGGTTCTCCGCCGGAGACAACTCCGGCGGTTTTGCAGGTTGCTCAAGGTGTCCCAAGGAGCTCCAACCACCACACTCCGGCCTGCCATTTGACGGAAAAGCCCCCACCCCGCTAAAGGGATTATCACCATGCGTGCGCGATTGACAGCTCTGCACGAGCAGCACGCGTGACGGACTGCCATTGGTCCACCGCATTATTATTTTTTTAAAAAAAAAAACTGACACCTGCATGTATGATGCTGATTGCGTATAGTAACCCTTGTTTCAACAGGGGGCTTTTTTGGAAAAAATCAAGCTTGAGAATCCCGGCGTACCATGCTTCCTGTTTGGTCACTCAACTGGAGGGGCTGTAGTTTTAAAGGTAACATACGTAAAGGATTAATCTTTTTCATGGTCTTTTGGTGCTTTTTATAAAATTTTGAGCTGATAATCATGAATTTTCCTAGGTGGCCTCACATCCTCAGATTGAAGCAATGCTGGAAGGAATTGTCCTGACCTCACCGGCTTTGCGAGTTAAGCCAGCACATCCCATTGTTGGGGTAAGTGTATCTGTCATATAAATCATGGATGACCAAAGTTAAGGTCTTCTTCGCTAGTTTTTGTTGAACTTGGTAGCTTGTTGGAATCCTGTAAGATGTTCAAGCTCTAAATCATCTCAGATCTAAATGCTTTCATTAAAGTTATAATTCTGCTTCTGAACCTGAGGGAAGTGTGTGTGATACCGATATGTAAGAAGTGAAAAAAAAAAGATTTTGTGATGTTTTGATATCTTCATCTTTGTTTGAAGTTGTCTTCCTTCTGAAGTTGTGCTAATTCGTATCGCCGTAACGTTGTTTATTGTAACATTCTCCTGATGTTTTTTTTTGGTGTGCAGGCTGTAGCTCCCATTTTTTCTCTGGTTGTCCCGAGGTACCAATTTAAAGGAGCGAACAAAAGGGGCATACCAGTTACCAGGGACCCTGTGGAACTTATTGCCAAGTATTCTGATCCACTAGTCTATACAGGACCCATAAGGGTCCGAACAGGTCATGAGATACTGCGCATATCGACATATTTAACGCGTCGTTTCAAGTCTGTGACCGTCCCCTTTTTCGTCCTCCATGGAACCGCTGACAGAGTGACAGATCCACTAGCCTCTCAGGATCTGTACAATGAGGCAGCTTCAAAGTTCAAAGACATAAGGCTCTACGATGGCTTCTTGCACGATCTCCTCTTCGAGCCTGAACGTGAAGAGATTGCACAGGAAATAATCAACTGGATGGAGATGAGATTAGGTACTCGATCCGAAAGGACCTATAGTCGCTGGTAGATAATCTTGCAGGACAGCTTTGGATTGCTAGCCACAAGGATAGGAATTTCAACTACCATAGATTATTGTGTTAGGAGTTTAATTAGCTTGCAAGTTGCACATTGCAGGTCTCTTGAACAACAATTGTGATTTCATTAATGAAACTTGTAATTATTTCGTTTTTTCTAGCTTTTTTCTCCCTTGTTAGTGACATGTTGACGAATTATCAACTTAATAGGAATGGAATATACTGCGAAAACTTTATTGAACTAACCATCAATCCTTTCTATAAAAGGATAAAAGTACAACAAGCTCACAATACTCTTGTAGCTAATTTTGTTCTTATCGAGACGATCTGGTCTAAAACATAATTAATTTTGCTCGATAAGTATTTGGACTTTTTTTTGTTATTATTAACCTGATCTGCTCTGAATATGATTAAGTTTGCTCACTTAGATATAGTTTCCTCGATTCTTTTGGCCATGAATTCGAGGCAGTAATCAACATAAGAACTCAGATCTTCCAATCTCCACCCTTCAACCGGATCAGAAACGAACGACCATTCAATCTTGCACCCTTCTTGACCATCATCGCCACAACTGTGGATTGGCATTACTTTCCAGTTGGCCATGTAAGAGTTGAACCCAGCATTATTCTCCATCACCTCATAGCTTAAAGACCGTTCGTTGGGATTGATCATCAACAATCTCTCTTTAGCCCACTTGGTCTCGGCCTCTTCGCTGCCGTCTGATGACCCTGGTATTGTGAACCCGCAGTACCGTACCAACCCAGGCTGGCCCACCACACCCTCCACTTGGTAACATGTGTCAATCGGGAACCACTTGTGCAGGTTGCAAAAATCTTCAAGAAAAGGCCAAGTCTGGCCTGCTGTTGGGCCTTTTAGCTCTACAACCGATCTTCCTTCCCATTTGGGCTGTGCCTCTTCTACCATGGATGGAAGAAAAATTTAGGTTTAGCAATTAGGAGAATGAAGAAAGGAAAAAGATGGAAATGGAATGCCAAAATCTGGCCACGTTGATATAAAAGGACCAAACCCATAAATTTCTTTATTTTTTACCCAAAAAAACGTTTTTGATGATAAGGTCAACACAGGAATATGTGCTGGACTAACATCGACACCGCTTAAGTTTCACGCTTATATGACACGAGGAGGAAAAATGGATGCATATGGTGCGCAACACTAACCGGCAAAAGCAATTTATTTATTCTTCTTTTTGTTGGGGTAGAAAAGCACAAACTAATGGTTGACAAATGATGATTAGTGCTTTGTAGATACAACTAGTTATTTTCTAATTATATCTTTTGTTCCCGTGAGATGTTGTTACTTCAAATAATTTGGTGCATTCAGCGTACAAAATATGCTGCGGCAAATTTTTTATGATTCCATAAAATCATTATCAATTAATATAAGATTTACGAAAACTTATACAAACCAATCATATACTAGTTATACATAAAAAATTAAATTGGATTCAGAAATAGAGTTTCGAGTTTAAGTAAACGCATGTCAAAATATAATATTCTTAAAAGAGAGAAAAGCAAAAAGGAAAAAAGGAAATGAAACTTGAGTGTTGTTCTAAGCTTCAAGAGCATCACTCATTCTTTGGGCCGTACGTTGCAGGCCCACTTCATACTTCTTCACCAAATCATCCAACACGCATCCTTCAACCGGATCAACACTAAACGACCAGTCAATCACGCAACCATCACCACTCACTTCCGGAAGAATCTTGACCGTTGAAACGTACGACCGGAACCCAATATTGCTGTCCACAATCTCGTAACTCAGGCTCCGTTCCACATGATCGACGGTTAATAATCTCTCTGTAGACCAGCTAGTAGCAACGCCGCCTTTGGGTGGGATTGAGAAGCCAGCACAGTATCTGATGCAACCGGGCTCACCATTAGTGCCGTGAATCCCATAGCAAGTGGACAGGCTAGGAAACCATTTATGGAAATTGAAGAAATCGGTGTAGAGTGGCCATATTTGGTCATCGGTGGCTTTTGTCAACCTTGCGGTGACCTTGCCTTGCCATTTGGGTTGTGGGTTTTGCTCCATTAGATATGAATTTGAGATGAATTTGGTAACATATATATAAGATTTTCAAGGGAAAGTGATAATTGAAAGAGTAAATGATGACGATGATAGAATCAAGAATTACTAATCTAAACTTTTTTGTTATCAACGGACAGTCCGGTTTGAGAAGAGATCAGTTTTTTATTCGAAAAGGATCGAAATGACAAAGTTTATACAGTAATTTTCCAGGGAAGTAAAGAAAATGGAGAAAGGAAGTTTTTGTGAGGCTGTTATTAAAGAATCTACTAAAGAAGGGACAAAGCATAAGACTCAATGGTTCTAATTAGGGAATTTTATTTTTTTACTTCCTTTTTTGACCTATATTTTCCTTTTTTTCATGTAAAGATGATCAACCGTTTCAAATAGTGGATTTTTTTTGTGTATGACAAGATTTTAGGACAGTCATTAGAGAAGCAAAATCAATCATTGCATGAAACCCAAATTAGAACATCTTATCCATGTCAATTTCCCCAACATCTTGATGAGACACAAAAAGTCCATGTTTGGTAGTTATAGACCTCAGCCTCATGACTTAGCAGCTAGTACAATACCCACTAATTTAGATTTTTTGTTTGATAATTATTGTTAAAATCAGCATCTAATTAACGTTACCTAATATGAATCGATTTCAATAAAAGATAAATTGTTCGTAACAAATTATAAACAATTATAAACTAATAACACATTTGTTAAGTAAACCACTAGTCAGATTGGAGATCAAATGTCTAATTATCACAACTATCATTTTCATGAATTTAATAGAATGTGTGATTGGAGTGTTAGAACAACTATCACAACCAACCTGATACAAACCATGGTCGCCTCATTCAATATGATATGGTCCCAAATTTCTATTCCCTAATTTAGATCTTTAGCAAACTGTTGGCAGCAGCCAAAAACAATGTGATATGATTGATCATATGATCATATCTCATATATATACTTTGGTAATTAAAGGTAACAAAAGCATAATTAAATCATATACTTTGGCTTAATTAACTTGACGGCGACGTTTCACCCTTCTTCTCATCATGTACTTACACATGAACAATGAAAATCAAAGAAAAAAAACATAATCATATGATCATTATATAATCATTAATCAATCATACATCCCATGTCCCAATGCTCAATTAGCTAGCAAGTACTAACATGTAACATTCTAAAATTTTAATTTCCAAGTCCAATCTTGTGGGCATAACACTTTTTCCTTTTCACATAACAAAATGTTAAACCTCGAGTTTAATTTCCGTAACTTGCATTTTTTTATGACGGTAAAACAAAAGTCTTAAAATTTATATATCAATTAATCTTATCAAATCAAATTAAATACTAAGGTTATTTTTCAAATAATTAATTTCATGAACCCATATTTTATATTTAGCTATTAATTAATTCCCTTTGCTTATCCAACATTAGATCCAAAATGATTGCTTAGGAAGTGCTTAGTATCCCAGTTTCCACAGTCATCATGAGAAAAACCCACTAATTACTAAACTAATCCTTTTTTTTAATGCTTTATTATACTTTTTAATTTCCAAACTTAGTCTAAGGTGGGGATAAAGGGAGCATTAACTACTAAAGTCTTTTTTATTTACTTTTTTATTTATCTTTAACTACTAAAGTCTATAAATGGGCCCGAAAAGTAATGTGGAAATTTCACTTAAAGTCTAGAAATGGGCCCAAACTAAAATACGAAAATTGCTTTTTTAACATAAAGCAAACGATATCCACGGTCTAATCGTTTGACGAGTGAGATGGCATGGCAATAGATTAGTTTCAAAATTAACGGTAGCAAATGTATCATGAAGTTCATGGTGCTGGAGAGACTGCCAGGTGGCAGGGTAGTTGGTTTAATTCATTCCCGCCAACCTCTTGAAGCTGGCTTATTGGAAAATCTCCATCAATGGAGCAACAATGTAGGGCAACCTATCGGATATATAACCACAATCTAAATTTTAATTTCGAGTTTGAACTCAATTGGGTATATTCACTTATGATCCAAACTTGAAGTTTAGGTTTGAAAAATGAATAAAATTTCGTTGAGAGTATTATACCATTAAAAATATGACGATACGCGATTAATTTTCTGACGGAAATAAACGAAAAGACACACAAAGGAATGATTAGTAAATCTTTCTTCGTTCTTGACAAGAAGAAAAAAAGGCAAAAAGAAACTACCGGAACCATCATTTCATTACCACAATTTTCTCTACTAATTCACTCATTAGTACCAACTTTTTGCTGCAAACCGTTGCTTCTTTTTTTGGACACAAGTTATAGAATTTCCCTTTTCTCAAATCTGATGATTTGATGGATAAATTCTCTACAAATTTTGGACCATATATAGTTAATTTCATCTTAATTAGATTACCATGCTAAGTATTTTCTCTTTAATTCGTTAAATCCTGATAATTTATGCTTTATGATAAAAATGGAACAAATTACAAAATTATGAATACTAAAAGTAATCATTAAAAACAAAATCCCCATCTTAACTTTAAATTAAAATGAAACATTCATCAAAATAAAATAACCAATAAAATTAGCACACACCGTTCCATCACTTTAGGCAATTTATATTTTATTTTTGGATATCATGATTACACTTTTGATTAACCCATAATTGACGCCTACCCAGAAAATTAAAAAATGGAGCCCGAGCTAGCCTTTTTGGGTGAGAGGCTGAAAAAATATGAAGCGGAATTATTGGCAAATGGGTTATGGGTATGAGTTACCACATTATTGTGGATATTATCTTAATCAAAAGTTTAAAGTCGGAGAAGATGATCGTTAAGTCTCTTTAGAAAAAGTGCAGACAACACAAAACAAAAACACATGATTAAAAAAACTTGACTTTAGTTACAAAATGATTACTTGTGCCGTTGTACCATTTTTGTTTAAAATCCAAATCCTTCCGTATAATAAAACTTCACCGATTATAATTTTACTATATACACCCACTTGATGAATTTAAAAACTAAGACTAATTATATTCATGTCGCGTTAGCTATTAAATTCAAAAATTGAGAAATTATAACTAATTATATTGGTATCGAAATAATTAATTATCTTAACTTCTTACTTAAGTATATTTTATTACAATATCAATTTTTTGTAATAATGTTTTTTTAGGTTTGGTTGAATATAATATCTCAAATTTTGTTTTATTTATAAAGAAAAAAAAGAGCACACTTGGATTGGTATGAATTATTCAATTTCAAGCTTCCGTTTTCAATTCCCCTTTAAATACACATCTCCATCCCTCCCTCCCTCACTCACTCACCAAAAACACTACATTTTCCTCCTCTTCCTCTTCCTCTTCCTCTTCCTCCTCCTCCTCTCCTTCACCGGCAAGAAATTAATAACCTTAATTAATTACTAACTGATCCTCTCCGATTAGCAAACTAAGCACGAGAAAATGTCCGAAACTTCACCGGAGATGGCCAAGAAAGTATGCAACATCTTACGCATAGTTTTCATTTTGATCCGAAAAGGTGTCTCAAAAACCAAAATCACCCTCGATCACCACTTCATCATGAAACGTGGCAAGATCCTACGGAAGGCCTTGAACGACATGGTGCACGAGCACCACCACCCCCTCACGTGCATCCCGCATGACGCCCCGACGTCGTTCGTCTCCCCATCCCCACTGGCCGAGTACGAATTCAGCTGCAGCGGCAGCCCAGCGTACCCATCCTACAGGCGCATGATGATGAGCCGGACGCGCTACAACCACCTGCGCAAGAACCACACCCGGTACTACAACCGCACTGCGTACAACATGATGAAGGATGATTCCGCCGCCGTCCACGTGGCGAGATCTAATCGCGGAGGTCGTTCGGACGCGGGGGATGGCGCGTCGACGTGTGCTTCCGTTGTGAGCCTTGGGCTTGGGTGGAGCCCACTGGTGAGGCAAGTGAGAATCACTGACTCGCCTTTCACGTTAAAGGACGGTGGTGATGATCATGATTGCCACGTGGATAAAGAAGCGGAGATGTTTATTGAGAGGTTTCATAAGGAGTTGAGGTTACAGAAGTGGATGGCCGCAGCTGATCACTACTAGTACCAGCTAGTAAGGTCATGTTTATTGATAAGTTTTTTTCCCCAGTTATCCGAAGTAACCTCCATCAAGCATTATTACTAGTGTCTTAAAATGGATAATTGTCTCAACATAGTTGGCTTCATTTTTAAGATTAAAGTTCAAAATTTTAGTTAATTAAGGGTTGTTAATTTGTAGATTAATTGTACATTTTTGGATCAGTTTTTGTGTTTTTTCAAACTTCTTTTGTGGTTTTTTTATGGTGTACATGTAAAATGTAAACCGAAGGGAAAGTCGTGACTAGCTTCTTCTTCCTCCTCCTTTTTTTCCTGCAAAAAGAAGTTTTTCTTGTTTTTTCAAGAGATGTTGAATGTTTAATTTGCACTTGTCTCTAGCAACAAAAACGGTCCTTCATTCAGAGTAATTAATGAATTCACCGTGAAAATAAAACTGTGCTATTGATTCATGCACGATCTTTTGTTTAAGAAAAGAAATTAAGATCTGTGTAACGCTTCAATTTTGTAACGGTGACTTTAGTTATTGCTCGTCGCATATATTATCATATGGTAGATTTACATATATACTTTTATTTCTCAATCAGAAATTTGAAAATAGATATTTATGTAGGTCAGCTAAGGTTTATTTCAAATTTGAATTAATTAATTTTAAAATAATAATAAATATAAATATAAATAAAGTAATCTTATACTCCCTATTTTATAAAAAAATATCCCAAAATTATAAATTCATTGATCACACAACATTAATTAATTTCAATGATCTAACTATTAGGCTATGTAAAATTCCAAAGCTGTGGATGTGATGTGAGTATTTGATACTTCAATTCGATCTCTACGGTTGATTAAAACTTGGGTAGATCATGATCTACCTACATCATGATGTAGGATGATGACACGTGTCCAAAAATGTTAAAAATAGTGGTATTCTAGCACTATTTGGGGCACGTGTCATCATCCTAGATCATGATGTAGGTAGATCATGATCTACCCAAGTTTTTTCCCTCTACAGTTAGCTTCCAAAGAAGGATAATATATACTAATAAAGCGGTTTCCGAGATTATTTATCAACTTTGAAATAACCTCACTTAAAAAATAAAAATAAAAGGGTTATAGCAAACCACGCTAAGATAATTAATCTGTTTCGTGATCCAATAATACTGAAATAAAATTATATTTTTGATACGAACGCGTGAAACGAGAACGAAGAGAAAAAATAATGGAGGCTAGGCAAAATGTTAGCATCAAAAATTAATTAAAGGAAGTCGTGGTCATAAATTGGTAGCTAGGCAGAGAGAGGGGTGGTAGATAGCGAGTTCCAAGCAAAAATCCTCATTTTGTCTCGAACAATCATCACGTAGCTAGCCAGGCTACTATTCTTCCACGTACTACAGGTCGTCTTAAATGATTGCAATGTTTCAATTTAATTTACTCACGGGCCTTATTTTGCATGCATTATTTTTTTCGACCTATCATTTCAAAAATTAAAAGTCGTCTAACTATAGTAATGGTCCATTACCCTTTGGTCACCAAAATTAATTGTGATCAGGACCCTATACTATATCAAAAAGTTGTATTAATTAAAATTTTGCCTTGAAATTTATATATAATTGAAGATTCGACGTACGTGATTAATTAGCATGCTCTATTTTATATGAAATGTCTCAATCATTTGTCGTGATTAAGTTCAAGATTACATGAGAACAATTTTCGTACGTACTTGATTAGTAGATCATTAGCATAATTGTTGAATTTAATTATAAAGTTAGACGTACTGACAATCTAAATTTTTCCTTTGGATCAATTGCATTTTTATATAGGATAAATAAATTATTGGTTAAGCATATAAAAAAAAATTGTGGTTCCGTTAATTAAGAGCTTGTTCGTTATCATTTTTATTTATAATTTTTTTCTTTTTTATTTTAAAATAAAATATAAAACATGTTTAGTAAAATAATTTTTTATTTAAACTTATTCTTTTAAGTGAACAATTTATCAAAACATAATTATAATTTTAAAAACAAAAAAAATGGTTTCTTATTGTCTATTTTGTATTTTAAAAGTTAGGAAAAAATCAAAAAATTAGAAATAGAAACGCTACCGAACAAGTTCTAACTCGACGAAATTTGATAAAATATCTTATGTTTAATTTCTTAATATAGTGTTTAATTAGGACTGAGTAATGTTGGAACCAAATTACCTCGGGTAGGAGACTTGTAGTTGTGTATATATATATGATGAGCTGGATTTTAAGACAACTTACTTGTCTTTTGAGCTTGACCTGTCGCGCATGCAAGTGCATCATGTTCGGTGACTTGGGTCCCATTCGCTAGCACCGGCCGTTGGACGAGGATATAATACACCATTTATGCACGTAGGTGCAAGAATTTGGTTAATACGACTGGTTTGGTTTCCTACCTATTTCGTAGCTAATTAAGTGGTAGTTTCTGCAGCAATAATGAATAATGAATTTTGAATTCGAGTCTTCTAATTTTTACTATCCATTAGTTAAAAGAGAAATCATAGTTCCAATTGTGTTTATAACTAACAAATCATTTGGATTTATAGAAAAGATCCAAACATTGTTGTGTGAATTTCCAAATTCAAAGGAATAATAAATGTAACCCAACTTCAATTATTGGACTCCCTTTAATGCCGTATAATTTAAGTTGTAAAAAAATTAACCCAAAAAAATAAAACTCCTATAGTTGAAACTTGAAAGTTTGATTAAGACTGTTCCTCTGAAATGGCGTAGGAAACCCGAACGAGTAGGTCATACTTTTGCCTATAATTCAAAAATAATAATTAATGGCACCCCTCTAGTCTAGCTAGCTAGCTAATGTGTTTCTCATATGCGTGCGCTGAAAATCAAATGATATGGGCCCGGTGATAGATCTACGGAGCCAATCTGGTTTGGTTGGGCTTAGCCCACAGTCATAAAAACACCCGCCAGAAATGCTTTTTGAGTTGGCGGCGGAGTTGTTTCATTATTGGAATGTTGATGGTATCGGGTTTTCGATTAATTGACATTTTTTGACAAATTTTTTGGTTCATTTTTTCTTATTATTTTATCTTTTTCGAAGTATATATTTTGTGAAAATGACAAATTAATCTTTCTGTATCAACCCAATTTGATGATGGTGTGATAATATGAGTAGAAATTTAAAAAAATAATGAAACAATGTAAAATAAAATAAGATCAAACATCATTATTTTAAATTTTACTACTATTTCAGAAAATCAATTAATTGAAAACGGAAGGAGTATAGTATACTCGGTGTTTTATTTAAGAACACACCTAATTAATATAGCGGATTGGTGGTGATGCATGAATTAGTTGCTTTAGGATTTATCTATAACTACGGGATACTCATTCTTTTTATTATCTCAATCGAGTCAATCTGATTCGTTTTTATCTATAGACAATGTATGAGTGGGAAAATTATGACTTCGTTGATGGAGAGGGATTAAAAAATTATGACTTCTTAATTTAATTTTAGAACTCCCCCCTTTTTTTAAGCTATACTTTTTTTTTTGTGTTTTGTTAAGTTTAAAAAACAAGGCATGTAAGATCGACATGTTATCAGGTTGTAAGTTGTTTAGAAACTAAATTAATTAAAGTATCATACTACAAGTACTAAATTAGTCACGTTTAGATCACAAGAACTTGATTACATAAAATTTCTCAACACATAGACCAAAAATATCATCTTTCCCGGTATATATCCTCAACAGTATCTAACACATACCGATACCGGTTCCGTCAGATAAGTATATCACTAGTACAACACGTTAAGGAAACTATCGAGAAAAGGAATAGGTATCGATAACGGTTGACCTAGCCTGAACGATACGTGTTCAAGGTGACCTACAAGACGAGGCTATAAATACCCTCCTTATCACCCATTCTTAAGCATACTCATAGACTGACACACACATATTGAAACTCTACCCAAATACCTACCCATTCTTGATAGTTCTCCCTCATTATTTACTTTTATTATATTTACTGACTTGATCGTCGAATCTTCTACGCTAGAAACCCCCTTCGGTGTTTTGTAGGTGGCTTAGGAGCGGCGTGACAGTCCACATCAACTTATAAGATTACAAAACAGTCCTCACCCCAAATTGAGGATTATTAAGAAGAACCCATAATAATGATAAATATAAAATGACAAAATAAAGGACCATAAATTGTTTATTTGCTTCTTTTGAAATGTTGATGCATACTAATTCCTTCTTGGTTGATTTATGACAATACATTTAAGGAATTTTGATTTTTAATTGACTGGATTTATTATTACTATTCAGCTAATTACAAGAAATTATTACACTAGTTTAACAAACAAAAAATATTTACAAAAGGTAAAGGTAAGTTTGAAATTTGTAATAATTTCTTTTTTGTTTGAGTCCTCAAAGATTCGAGATCATCGGACGGTTCATAAGAATGATATTCATTTAACGGGACGGAGGAACCAGTAAAATTACGAGAGTGTTTTAAACATTCGATTTTCCCCGCCACCCGATCAAATATACAATAAAAAATTACCCACCAAAGCAATTTTACAAAAATCAATAAAAAGTGAAAAATAAAAATAAAAAATAATCCCCACAAACCTTCGCCACCATTACCATCACATCTATCTCTGGTCTGCATCAGGAGAGGAATCCCTACTTTTCCCATTTCCTCCACAGATCTCCAGATTTTCCACTCATCACACCCTAATTTCTCCTCTATTGATCGATTCTCCGTCGACGATTAGAGAAACTTGGAAATCGCACATGGACCATTACTATCCCCGCTGCGGTCATCATCATCTTCATCGCCACCGTTGCTCGTTTTAGAATGCCTGAGCTTCGTAGCCGAGCAGGCAGGAACTCAGATAAGCAGAATCCGAATCAGAATCCAATTAAGGTGACTGTACAGTCACGACCACAGAGGAGCAGAGGGGCTGCAGGGAAGAACATCAAGAGCGAGAAGGTTAAGAGCCTACTGTTCTAATAAAGGAGGTTTGTATAGAAGAGGATGAATGAATTCGACAGTGGCGGCCAAAGCGCCGATAAAGGCCCTGGGGCGGAAGACGAGGGAAGCACAGCCCCTATTCCAGAAAAGGTGCAGTTTTGTTAACATTTTCTGGAGTATATTTGGGTTGGCTGCCTAGGAAGGTTGCAAAAATGCTGGAAATTTTGATTTTTTGGATTTTACGTGTTACTACATTTAGCCAAACGTCATTATTCATTTATTTATTAACTTTGTCGACAACAGGTTCAGGTTGGGGGTTCACCAATGTATAGAGTAGAAAAGAAGCTGGGGAAGGGAGGCTTCGGACAAGTATATGTTGGTCGGAGAACGGGTCATGTTGCTTCCAGTGAAAGAATTGGTCCTGGAGCCATAGAGGTTTGTGACAATTGTTGCAAAGCTAGTTGGTGACATGCTGGAGGCTATTGTACTGATAAAGGGTTTATGGGATTTTTGTGGATTTTAGGTGGCATTAAAATTTGAGCATAGAAGCAGCAAAGGATGTAATTATGGACCACCGTATGAGTGGCAAGTTTACAAGTGAGACTTGCTTCTACTAATGTTTCTTGTCGTGTGTTGGTGGAGATGGATTTTATGTCTGTGGTTGTAACACATGCTGTTTCTGCTGTTTGCACAGTGCACTTGGTGGGAGTCATGGTGTGCCACGAGTTCATTATAAAGGGAGGCAAGGTGATTACTATGTCATGGTATGTGAATTAATGGTCTTATGGTGCTTAAGTGGTGGCTTCGTTAGTGTTTGTTTTGGGAGACAGTTTAAGTAAATACTTTCTGGGATGCAGGTTATGGACATTCTTGGACCTAGTTTATGGGATGCTTGGAATAATAATTCAAACACGTGAGTTCCTTTTTAATTTGTCATGTCATACATTTTACAGGTTTAGATATGCTAGGTGTTTGAAATCTTTCTGATGCTTATTTTTCATCTTTGAATTCCAGGATGTCTATTGAAATGGTTGCATGCATAGCCATTGAGGCAATCTCTATATTGGAGAAGATGCATTCCAGAGGGTGATGCTTCATACACAATTCTTTTTACTAAGCTCCATATTCTAATGGGTGGATTGAAATGCTGTTCTTGAATGATACTTGGGTTTTTGGGTGTTGATACAATTGATGCCATTATCTGTTTGAGTTGTGTGCCTGGGTCCCTGGCATTGCTGTTTTTCCATCTTGAGGAGAACTTTCCTTATATGCTTGTTTCTACTGTGCAGATATGTTCATGGTGATGTGAAACCGGAGAACTTTTTACTTGGTCCCCCAGGGACACCGGAAGCGAAAAAGCTGTTCCTTGTTGACTTGGGACTTGGTAAGTTGGTGTTTTGATAGCCATGCTGTTTCTCTGTGTGGTGCTTATTTCCCTCAAAGGGATGGAAGATACCTAATATGTATCCATACTATTTCTTATTTTGACTGGACACTGTACAGCAACTAGGTGGAGAGATAGTTCAACCGGCCTTCATGTTGAGTATGATCAACGTCCAGATGTTTTCAGGTGGAAATTATGTTCTTTTAAACCTGCTTCATATCTATGGGAATCATATTATCTTTTCTTTTATGACTCACTGCGGTCAATATGCCTCGATTTAGGGGAACGGTAAGGTATGCCAGTGTTCATGCTCACCTCGGTAGAACTAGTAGCAGGAGGGATGACCTAGAATCGCTTGCCTACACACTTATTTTTCTTCTCCGAGGTCGACTGCCCTGGCAAGGATATCAGGTTTCTAGATTCTGGATCCAGTAGAAACATAGTTTTCTTTAACTCCCTTGTTATTCTAACTCTAAGTCACTTTAGGGGGAAAATAAAGGGTTCCTTGTTTGCAAAAAGAAGATGGCCACATCCCCGGAAACTCTGTGCTGCTTTTGTCCTGTGCCTTTCCGACAGTTTGTTGAGTACGTTGTAAATTTGAAGTTTGATGAGGAACCAAATTATGCAAAATACATCTCCCTTTTTGATGGGATAGTTGGCCCAAATCCAGATATTAGGCCAATAAACACAGATGGTGCTCAGAAGGTAGGTGTTCCCCTATAGACTTAATAGGTAGTATCTGTTTAATTGAATTGAGGGTTCGTGTTTTCTTTGTTGTCATTCTGTTAACCTAATGTCTTGTTTGCTGAAGCTCATATATCAGGTTGGACATAAGAGAGGACGACTGACTATGGAAGAGGAAGAAGATGAACAACCAAAGAAGAAGGTGCGGATGGGAATGCCTGCAACACAATGGATAAGTGTATACAATGCACGCCGGCCCATGAAGCAAAGGTATGCACCACGAGAGAGAGAGAGTCTTCAAGTTTTGTGCAAAATATGAGAAATTGAGCATGTCCTTTCCTCTTGTAGATTTCACTACAATGTAGCTGATGTCAGGCTTTCCCAACACATAGAGAAAGGAAATGAAGATGGATTATTCATCAGCTGTGTGGCCTCTTGCTCAAACCTATGGGCCTTAATTATGGATGCTGGCACCAACTTCAGTGCTCAAGTTTATGAGCTATCCCCTCACTTTCTCCACAAGGTTGGTATGTTTGTGAGTCATTCTGCTTTGCTAATTTACAGTGCTGGCATCCATTATATCGTGTGTTACATTTGTTGAGGCCTCTTTTTACACCACTTGAACTGCGCGTTGCTAAGTTTGCCTGACTTGTTTCTTTTATTCTTAAAGGAGTGGATAATGGAACAGTGGCATCCATTATATCGTGCGTTACATTTGTTGAGGCCTCTTTTTACAACACTTAAACTGCGCGTTGCTAAGTTTGCCTAACTTGTTTCTTTTATTTTTAAAGGAGTGGATAATGGAACAGTGGGAAAAGAATTATTACATCAGTGCAATTGCAGGAGCCAATAGTGGGAGCTCCTTGGTTGTGATGTCTAAGGGTGAGTACAAATATCACCTAGGCTTATGGAATCTCAGTGTCATATTATATCAATTAACTTTCCTTGCATTGATGGATTTAGGAACCCAATATTTACAGCAATCTTATAAAGTCAGTGATTCGTTTCCCTTCAAGTGGATCAACAAGAAATGGAGAGAGGGTTTTTATGTCACAGCTATGGCCACTGCAGGGAGTAGATGGGCAATTGTCATGTCTCGTGGTGCAGGATTTTCTGACCAGGTCTGATTGAATGTTTAGAAAATGTGTGTTATGATAGAAATGTTTTCTTCTATTGAGGAAAAGATAGTTCTGCAACAATTTTTCTTACCCTCTGTTTTACACCCAAATATAGGTTGTGGAGCTAGATTTTCTCTACCCTAGTGAAGGCGTTCATCGGAGATGGGATGGTGGTTATCGTATCACTTCAACTGCAGCAACTTGGGACCAGACTGCTCTTGTTCTCAGTGTGCCTCGAAGAAAACCATCTGATGAAACGCAGGAGACACTCCGAACTTCTGCATTTCCGAGTACACATGTCAAGGTCCATTACTCAATTTTCCATTTTTTATATTGCTTTCTGCATATCTTTTGTTTCTCCAAGTATTAATTATGGGTGCTTCATTTCTTTATTTTTTTCTTTTTCAGGAGAAGTGGGCGAAGAATCTTTACATTGCATCTGTTTGCTATGGTCGAACTGTTTCGTGAGAACTGCAGCTATATTGATGCATTGTAAGATTGAGGAAGACATTTCTTGTCACACTAGAAGCAATCATCCAACCAAGTGCAATTGACTCATCACGACATTTGGACTTTATGTATGCAAAATTCTTCTTATGCTGCCATCACATAGTATCTGTTATGAATACCTGTGCACTGTCGTTCAATTGTGTCGACACAAGTAAGCTTATGTCAGATGTTTTGTGTCTGCTAGGATGGGGTTGATCTACATGTCGCTAAGAAATTTGTATAGTTATCGAACAGTAGTCACTTGATTGAAGGCATGTGCACAGGTCACGCTTTTAAATGGTTGATGGTATTTTGGGAGTGAGCAGGCATGTTTTCCACTGGGCATTTTTAGTCATTGAGTCTGTACTTACCTTTTGCTTCTTCCATACTTTTTGGACTTAGAGATCCTTGAGATCTTTCACCCCATACTTCTGGGATATCTAAATTTGACCTAAAAGAGAGGATGTACTTATTTTTGTATACTTCCAAAGAAAAGTTTGTAACTTTTTCTTCATTATTTAAGATATTTCCCTGTAATTTATGCTCATATTCGTGTCCGATTAAAATGCTGCAAGTACTTTGTGGTTTTTTTCTGATTAGTGTATCTGGCTTGAGTAAATTGGAGTGCTTCCGTTTCCTTCACCTCCCATGAAAGATACTGCTTTACCTTCCAAATTGTCCTGTAAGTTTGTTTTTGTACCATGTTTGGTGCTGAGTTCCATCTAATTTATCACTCTTGTTGTGGCTGTGTCTCGTTGTTAGGCACCGATACAGAATGTGTCTATTATTAGGGTGACCTAGATGAGTAGGTGAGCCTTGAAAACTCACTAGCATGGTAGTCAATTGCCAAGAATACATTTAAAGGCTGCCTTCATTTTTATCAAAGTGGTCATCAGATATGTATCATTCAAGTGGTTTGTCTATTTTCTTCACCTGTTGCAGGATAATGTGTTTTTACTAGATTTTGGTTTGCTATCAAGTGTTTCATGGCTCATGATTTCCAAATTGGAGACAGAACGCAAGATGATATCCTACAAAAATGATCTTTATGCTCGGTGAGTGCTCTGACCAGTCTAGGAAAACTTGATGCAAAGCTCATGGATTTTATTCTGTTGTTTGCTTCATATATAGTTGCTATTGGGTTGGATTGAGATTTATAGTAGTATTTTTTCAGGAATTATTCCTGATCTGGGTATTACACATCCAGACTGAGACACTTGTATTGAACTAATTGGTAAATGTTTCTGTTCCTGTGCCTATTATCTATTTGATTGTCTAGTGCTTGAATGGCTCTTTCTTTTCACTTTGTTAATGGTGAAATGTTCTTTGCTTGATGGTCTGCTGAAGTGTGGTCTTTCTTTTCCTCCTTATTTCAGCACCCTGTTTGTTGTATTTGGTTCGTGAGTGATTTCAATGTCCTCATTGGAGATTAGATAATGCAATTTTCTTTCAAAACAACGCCAATCTATATGATGATTATATTATGCCACACACTCAGCTGACTTCATATTTATTTACTATTCAATTTTAAATTTGAGTGTAGTTGTTAATATTTGTAATGATGTGCTTGGTGTTGAAACTTATTTACCCTGTATTGCAGATCAAGGTTAAAGAAGGTGGAACCGATTGGGGTTGGGGTGTTGTGGTAAATGTTGTTAAAAAGCCCTCTGCAGGGTTGGGGTCATTGCCTTCACGTGGTGGTGGGTATATAGTGGACACTTTACTCCATTGCTCTCCTGGACCAAATGATACTGGGTCACGTCCAAGACCATGTCCAGGATAGGATCGAATCCTTCTGCCCTAGAATGTGGCATACTATTTAATCATCCAGTATATTTGTCTGAAATATTTGGTTCAAATAGTAATACTTAAATTTATGATTGGTCAAATCCTTGAAAACTAACGCTTGATCTGATATTATTGCTATGACTCTTGACACTTGATTCTACTCTTTGAAAACAGGAAACGGATTGCCTGATCCCAAGCGCATCACATACCACTACAAGATCAGATACAGCACTAACCTAACGCAAAAAAAAATCGAAAATTTCATAAATATATTTTTACTAGCTTTTTCCCCAGGCGATTTTTAAAATCTTTACAAGGTACTCCCTCTGTCCCTCAATAAATATCTTCCTCGCATCCCAATATTCAGGAGGGAACACATATCGAGGAGGCCGGATGAGGCACTATTTGACCCCAAAAAAATTCGATTTTTTTTTGAACGTACGTTAATAACGTACTTCCCAGAAAAAATTAGGGACAATTGTCTCAAATAGTACGTCTACCGGTCGTTTTAAGATACGTACCGAAACAGTAAAAACAAAAGCTAAAACGACATTTATTGAGGGACGAAGAGAGTAATTAGTCAACGAGATGATACACTAAAAACGAAAAAGTAACACCAAAATCGATCAGCTCGTTGAAACTTCCTTACAATTGCTTACCTGCCAATATCAAGCATTATAAAGCCTGGACGCGAACAAAGAAGAAATGAGCGACATAGTTGACAAAAGGATGAGATCAACCTTAGGAAGATCTAAAATGTTGGCCTGTAACATAATCTCCTTAGACGAATCTTTTCCTAGACGAAGAAACACAAGAATTCAGCAATAGATAATTTCAGCACGATCCTTCGCATAATTGATGACATAAATATATATTCTGTATAATGTCTACTTTAACCAAAGTTAGAAGATATAATTTATACTTACCTCTATGCCATCATGATCGTATCGAATTGTGAAAATACATCTACAACCTCTTACATCGTGCACTTTCCTTTGAATATCTAAAACACGAGCATCATAGTAGATTGTCTGATCCCTCCTCTCCTACCATAAACCAAGTTGCACAAAGTAAGAAATACTGCCAAAAGTGTGCTGATGGTTTGCAGGTGTACCGGAACAACAAACTGCAATTAATCACCTGGAAGCAGCAGACATGATCGCCGACCTTTACTTTATGACATTCTGAACTGTCGAGAGGGACAGATTGCTCTCGTACTGCTTTTTTTACACTAACCCACTCATCCTCCTCGGCCCCAAATCCAGCGAATCTTACACGAACTTCCTTTAATATACAGAAAATAAGATGTATTAAGGGATAGAAATCTAACTCACTAAATTAGAGCTTAATTCCAGGTGCCTTTGTTAACTGGGTCTTAGGTTGTCCTATTTCCCAATATTGTGCTTGCATCAATGTACTGCAACTACTTCTATTTTACGCCATTTATTCCTGTTTTCACAAAGGTTAAAGCATGAGTTTAAGATCTGAATACTCACAGCTTCCCCTGATGTAAGAAATCGGTGACAGAGGAACATATCAACATCATACCTGGAAAAAATATATGCATACACAGTGTCAGATGTGGTCATTGCACATTAAGTCAATGGTTAAACAACATCTACCAAAAAGATCGGTACATACGTGATCATCAAAATTCTTACTCAACTAAAAAATTCAAATTTGAATGAATTCTACTCTCTTTAGAAGTAGGAGATAGAATTCATTCAATCAACACACGAAATATTAGAAGCAAGGTGTTTCTTCCAAATCAGGTGGTTCAAAGCACTAAGGCTCTCATGCCAGTATATTCACATCTTTCAATCCACAAAACAATGGCAAATCCAACAGAATAATACCAACACATCAAAGAAACAGATGCAGATTTTCCATAAAGCTGCACACATGCTTACCATGCCCCATCTTTTGATGATCTAGCCTCAAATTCCAACTCTGATATATCACAAACTTCGACACCTATTTTCAAACAAGCAATGTTAGGAATGGTTGAACAAATTCCTCACATGTTATCATCTGCATATTATTCAATGCATCTTTCCTGGTAATAACCTATCATTTTTAATAGTGGAAAAGAAAGTTGAATGAATTTATAACAGTCAAGTGAACATGAGTGGAAGGATTGACGCAAGAAACTATTACAGAAGTTCTAAAAAACTAGTCCTATACACTAAATAATGAGGATATTTAGAAAATCTTGTATCAGCAAAGACTATTAGAAAGTAAGTATTCTTGTGTGATTTTCTGCTGTTGAAACAGTACTCAATATCGTATCAAATATCAAGAAATATAAGCACCTTTAGGCGTTTGAGAATCTTCTCTTTCCTCCGAAGAAAGACTGGCCTCTTGGGGCAGAGAATCACTTTTTGAAGCAAGAGGTGAAGACGCGACTTTGGATGGGCAACCCTGCTCCTTATCCTGGAACCAGTTTTGTACCTAAGATGTAATTGATAGAATAGAAAAGTTACAAGACACACAATGACACAATCACTAGCATATTGAAAATTGCTCGAATAAATTGGTAAAAGAAGGCATGACGCGGAGATGTAAAACCTCAGTCCATTTGACAATAGGTTTCCCAGCGCGACCAGAAGAGGAACTGCAACGAAAGCAAAAGGAAAATCGAATCAGAAACAGACCCAAACAACCACGTCGCAAAAGAGAACGCCATGGATGCACCTAAAACTCTAAGAAACAAAATGAATTCACCGATTTAAAAGTACATTGAGATTGAACCAGGCAAAACTCACTTAAAACCTCTTGCAAGTCTTTGAAAATACTCCTTTTCCATTGGCTGGTCTGCTTCCTTCAGCAAATTCTCCATCTTTTCAATCTGCCAACGAACAAAAGCGAAAAAGAAGAGCGTTAATCAAGCCATTCAATTCAGTCAATATTGATCAGGCACCTATCCGACATTGCTCATGCGCTCATAAACAAATGAATTCAATCAATTCACAGCATTTATCCAAAAAAGGACCAAAAGCCTATATCTTTTGCATCAGAAGTAAAACCAAAACAAACCAATAATTTCTCCCCAAAATACCAAATTAGCTGCAAAAGTAAGAAAAACCCAGAAAAAAAGGAAAAGCATATGTCATACCTCAGCCTTTGTGAAGCCAGTGAAAACCAGCCTCTGCCTCTTTCTAGGGCGGAGACCATCCATGATACCTCTCTGCAGATCAAATAAAAGAACCCTAATATCCTCTCCTCTCCTCTCCTCTCCTCTCCTCTCCTCTCCTCTCCTCTAATAAGAATACTAAAAAAGATTCTTGCTTTTAATCCTACGGATTATGAAGAAATAAAACTAAACAGAGATGGGTTTAGGCAGCTTAGTTTCGAGAACAGTAGAATGTCCGTGTTTTCCCCCTTTTTGGTTAAAAAGAAATAAACTTCTTGAGTAATAGATTGTTCTTTATATATATCATTATATGGTCAAAAGCAGGCGAACAGTTGCTACCGTTGAGCGCTCGAGAAAGGTCGTGTGCTGCTACTTAGTATTACTACAATCTGGGTACGACGAAAGAAGATCAAACGCAATCTGGGTACTTTTGTAATGAATCTTAATAATATACATCATCTTCCTTACTCGCAGGAGAAAGAAAATTATCTCTTACTCTATTTTATTTATATTTTTACCATGAGCAAATATTATGAATCTGTGGTGTGTGCTAACATTACTTGTGGGCTTGCTGGTTTTTATGGACCACTGGATTGATATGATCCATTAACAATTAATAATGGGCCACCAACTTTTAGCCCATTTGGATTGATATGATCCACTGACAATTAATAATAGGCCACTAACATCTAGCCCATTTTGATTGATGATCTAGATCTACTAACATTTAATGACGGGCCACTAATTTTTAGCCCATTTAAATATTCACAAATAATTCAATTTAAAGCATACTATAACTATTTGTGCATATTACCGTTTTGCTTTTTTTGGGGTCAATAATAATAACAATATATACCATTGGCGTCTCGAGAGTAAGTAATATACAAAGTTATGTTCGCTTCCAACAGTGTAATTAATCGGATTGAATCAACGATTATTTACCAAATTACGTATTGCGAATTTCATTGGTTATAATTTAAAATTTATTTTTATTTTTGAATAGCAAATGTCGAATAACTTATTGAGTTTGGTTATATATTTAAAATTTATTTTAATGAGGTATTTCTATCACCAAACGATTAGCCACACTAGCTGATATCTGGGAAAGTAAACTCAGCTCTGACTGCCAGCGGAAATGCTGGACTCAAAGTAGCATCAGCTGGTGGGGGTAGAAGGTTTTCAGGTATTGCACTTGTTCCTCCGACAGGAAAATTGAAGCCTAGAAAGGTACTACTTTTCATTTCAACTTTTTTTTTGATTACTACTTAGATATTTTAGGTGATTCTTGTTGTTATTACACAAAGAGAAACAGTAATCTATGTTGATATTATCAGGTTCTTTTCCCTTACGAGGAACTTATCAAACTTTAGAACTCAGACAAGCCAGCATTTGCTCCTTGTGGGCTCTTAAATTGTGGAAACAGGTTTAATACTTGCGCTCTCTTTATTAATTGACAAATAAATAAGTCATGTGACACTCGCATTAATGTATGGTAATTATGTTATACTCTATTTTGCGCTTCCATATTCTTCTCTCAGATTATTTTATTCAAATATTCATTTTCTCTTCTGTACAGTTGCTTTGATAATGTGGTTCTACAATGTCTAACATACACGCGGCCACTTTTTGCTTTCTTGTTGCAGAGTGGCCATCAGCGAGAATGTAAGTCTGTCTCTTTGAATTATTATTATTATTTTTCTTTTCATTCTATTTCTAAGTGGAAGCTTGGACAAGATTCATCACTCTTCACAACCTTTTTGTTTTGCAGACGTAATGATTGGTGCTTTCCCTGTGTATTTCAAGGCCATGTCGGAAGAGCAAGCCAAAGTTCTCTTCCATTTTCACCAATGAATATTCTCTCTCGGTTACCTAATATTGGTGGTAATCTTGGCTATGGAAGACAGGAGGATGCTCACGAGTTCATGAGGTTCATATTATTTTCGTTTGATCTATTAGACCTATTTATTTATTACTCATCAATGATGTCGTTTGTGAGATGTAAAAAGGGCTAAAAGGGCCTCAAGAAGGAACTTGTTTGCTAGTGGACTGCCTTTTCCATTGGTATACACACCGTGATAATGCAAATCTTTTCTGGATTTTTGTAGGTTTGCCATTGATACAATGCAATCTGTGTGCCTTGATGAATTTGGAGGTGAAAAAGCTGTCAATCCTGCCACACAAGAGACGACTATTATTCAGCATATATTTGGTGGTCACCTTCAATCTCAGGTTATGCATCAAATAGGTGAATGCCAGTTGATTTCATATTAATTTTTCTTTCTGTAGTTCCCATATTCTTGTCTTAGAAGTTTTAGCAGGAACTTTTGGATGCCATGTTGCTTTGGCTTCAGTAAATTGTTCTTCTCTTGGTTGCACCAATTCGTGCAAATCAAAAGAGAGCAACTGAAGTTGTCTTTATTGTTTGAGAAGCTGGATGTAGAATATATGTTAGTGAATAAACTTTGATGGGGATTAGGGAAGACCATTGGGATCTGTCTTTTATACACTTTAGTGATAATTTAGAAAACAGTCGTGGAATATCCCATCACTGTAGGCAATGATTTCTTCTTTTTAGTGGGCGTTTGCCTAAACTGTGTTTTGTGAATAGTATTATTATTCCCATCATTATAGGATTTAAGTTGTGAGTTTAGCATGGTCTTGCTTAGTAACAATGTATGGCATGGTCTTGTTTAGTATCAATAATCTATGTACTTACTTAAACTAGCGCTGCCTCATCTTTTGGTTCATGTACTAACAGATATGATATGTATTTTCTTTTTGATGTCTTAGGTTATATGCGCAAAATGCAATAAGACTTCAAATCAGCTTGAAAATATGACGGATTTAACAGTTGAAATTCACGGGGATGGTGTATCCTTGGAGGAGTGCCTTGATCAATTCACAGACAAGGAGACGCTTCATGGAGACAATATGTACAAATGTGATGGGTATGGCTTTTATCTAGTATTTTGAAGCTCAAGACATTGGTTCATTGACTTTGCATCTTGTGTCTTCTTACCATGAATCGCCATATGCATTTGATATGAGTAAGCTTGTACAAACACTCTTCTAGGCATATTCTTTTAGTAAGCAGTTTTCAACATTCACTTTTAAGTAACCAGCTATCAAAGTAGTCTCGGTATTCTGTAGTAGCATAACCATGGGTTTATCTCCTCCTGATGCTTGAACCCAATCTGATATTATTCTTGCCATAGGTGTAATGACTATGTCAAGGCATGGAAGCGTCTTACCATTCGACGGGCTCCAAATATTCTTACTATTGCCTTAGAGATGCTTCATACACAACACAACCACTTGAGCTACTAAATGCCTTGAGTTTCGAGAACCTAAAAGGGCCCACGGTGCCAGTTACAGATCTTGAGGTTAATACTGGAGATGGTGTAAATAACCATCAGTTTGGTGCAAGTGAAAATGGAACCCCAAATAGTCGTGGTCATGGTCCTGGTGCACTGGTCTTTTCCGACCAGAGTCAAGAATCAGGGTTACATAGTGGTATGGATGGATCAGAAGGTTAGTAGTCTCTTCTTTCCCCTCTGTTCAACTGTGCAACACTACAATAATTATCTATGATCACAGTTCTTACTTGCACTGCTGAGCCACATCGCCCAACCCAGAGTTTCATCGTGTTCAATGGCTGTATTTAAAAACTCCAGTTTTCATTTTTGTAGGCCTTCCATCACCTTCAGGAAGAACTCGGAAACCTGCTGAAGCTGGTAGCCTCCAGAGGAATCAAACTATAGGTCAAAGATTTATGGGAAATATGATGGATAGCGTGCTCCTCAGAAGTTTTACCTCTAAATAGAAGGGCCGCATTTCAGATGCCTCTGTACCATCTTCTCCAATCAAGGTACTCCGCTCCTCATTGTTCTGTTCCTCTGCGAGGTTCTTCTTCTCATACACGGATACTAGAAAGCTAAGACTAGTTGGACCCCAATTTTGAACCTTGGAACTTTGTCTCTACGGGTCATGTGTTTGTTGCATACATTGCTTAATTAAACTAGAGTGTTTGTCGGTGATGGTAAAAGAAAAGAGAGTATTCACATGCTGTTGATGAAAAAGAACTTGCAAAGCAAATTAAAGGCTTATCAATTTTAGTGCATGGTCATTTTTTGGTGTTTGCAATTAATAGTTTTATTTTCTCCATTTCATGCTTGGGTCTTATAAAGTCTCATCTATGTAGACCAATTGAAATCACATACCTTCCTATTTTTTGTGCACGCTTACCTTTTCTTCTCTTCCCCTCAAGTTCTCTTTTTCTGATCTATTCTTTGCTGTAGGTTCCTGATACTCTGGAGCTTGATACCAAAGAGGAGGAGGAAAGCCCATTGATGACAACTGTTAGGGGGAAGTGCATCACTCAATTACTACTTCTTGGTGCCATTGATAGTATTCAGGTAATATTGCTTTTCTCTATTTCGAATTTGTTCATTTTTATGTATTCTCCTAGTGCCCCATCTTTCTCAAAAACCATATTTCTTAGAATGATAATGTATGATTGGAAGGAAAGGGGTGTAATAAACATGTTTTGTTACAATCTCAGGGGAGGGTTATTAAGGGGTCAACATATAGTCCACTTTGGTGCAATGGGTTAAAATGCTCTATTTTTTTTCCCTTGAACTTCTAAGTTATGATCCACTACTTTGTTTATGTACACATTTTGAGAGGAACCAAAATACATTTACTTGACAACTTCTCCAAAATAATTATTATTTAAATACTTGTTAATAAGTTTATAAGACATGGTAGTTCACACATACCATGATCATTTCCGATGAATGTGGAAAGCCAATCCCTTAAAGCCGTAATCTCCAAAGTGTCTGTACAGAAACTAGTTTTTCAAATCAGTTGTTTTCTCTACTACCTTTTTGTTTTCAGCTGTGGTGAGTGGTTGGGGAGAGGTTTGTTAATGCATCTTTTGATTTTGTGGATCAAGCAAAATGGTTTCTTGAGTCAGTTTTTTCCAAAATTTGCAGAAGAAGTACTGGAGCAAGTTGAAAGCACAACAGAAGGTTGCTATTATGGACATTATATTATCCATGTTAGAGTTTGCAGCTTCATATGATTCTTCAAATCTCAGGATGCGCATGCACCATATTCCCGTTGATAGGTGAGATTTTTTTTTTTTTTTATCTTTCCATTTTATGTTCCTTCGATAAGAATCCTGTTCTGTGATAGAACATATAGTATCAGTACATCTTTAGCAGGCCTCCTCTAAACCTTCTTCGTCAAGAACTAGCAGCAACAAGAATATATCTGGATGTGTTACAGAAAATCACTTCAGGCTTTGATGCCAACAATGAGCAAGACTCTGGGGATGAGAAGATTGAAGGAATAGCAGAAGACAAACTCGTTTCTTTCTGCGAGCAGGTACTGAGGGAAGCATCCGACCTCCAGTCCGGCCCAGGGGAGACTGCTAATATGGATGTTCATCGTGTTCTGGAGTTACGCTCGCCTGTTATTGTTAAGGTACTGAAAAATTCTCTTAGCATTTAAAACTAAGTTGCATTCCTTATATCAGATACATTGTAAAATGAAAAAAAATAGAAAATTAAATTACTTAAAAGATATATGGGTTTACTTGATACATTGATGGGTCTTTTTCTATGATTACTACGCTAACAGAGCATCTTCTTTTCCCTTTTGGCTCTTCCAGGTCCTTAATGGCATGTGCTTTATGAACAATCAAATCTTCAAACGACACTTGAGAGAGATTTATCCTTTGCTTATGAAACTCGTGTGATTCGATCAGGTACCTCCCCTGTTACTCTGGTTCCGTAAGTTGAAGCTGTTTGTATGTTGTAATACCCGATCTATGCACCATAATATCACCTACTAAGAAAATGCACAGACTATACAGCGAAACCCACCATCCCTATTCTTCTCACCCAAAGAGCAAAGCTTAAAACTTCCGTTTAAATGTCGTCTATTCTGTAGTCTAGATTGTTCATGGTTTTTTTCTTCGAAATGCTGATCACTTCTTTCCTTTTGGCTAGATGGATGTTCGCGGAGCACTTGGCGATCTTTTCATAGTGCAGTCGAAAGCTCTGCTGCCATAGTAGTCCTAGTAATTTATCTTTTCAAGAGATGATTTCCTCAATGCGTGTCGTAGCTGATCTTTCTTGCATCATTCTCAGCATTTTTCTTCTCTCAGCTGATCTTTCTCGCATCGTTCGTAGCCCTTTTCTTTGGCGTATAGCTCTTTCTTTTTAAATGCTTATTTTTGTGTTTTTTTGCTTATAGTGTATTGGGTCGTTATTTTAGGTTTGCTTTACTTTTAAAGCGAGCGAATGTTAGTGTGTAGGAACCAAATCTGGTGGATGAACAGAAAGAGGATGGAAAGTAGGATGATGAGATACACGGAGTTGACAATTGATTGTACTTGTACCATTTTATTCTGTGATATAACGGAAATTAGTTCTTGTTGTTATTCAAGAAATCGCATCTGTGCCATGTTGCTCTCTTATCTTGAATTTGAAGTTTTCTTCATTTTCCTTTTTCGTAAGATGACATGATAGTGCTTGTTCAGGACGAATCGGAAAAAAGAAAAGAAACAGATGGAGTTGCCTGTAACAAGTGTAAAAAGAATGCTGGGTAAATTATGGTGAACCAATCTGGCAAATGAGTTTTGAAGAACGCACTAGATTGATGTACCTGAATTCTGATTCTACAATTACAAATAAGTTTATTGATACAATGATTGTACAATATGGTTTATCTCAATTTACTTCTCGGTCGCTGATGTGTGCAACAAAGGGTTAGCCACTTTCGGGCGAAATTACTCCGAATGTGCTGTGGAATTGCAAAACCCACTTTACAACCACTGTTGAACTTGCACTGCATTCTTTTTAGGGAGCTAGTTGACCAAAATAGGGTTAAATCTTCCACCATTCCTAAAGTATGAACAGAAAGCGGAATCTTGAATCAAATGGCACGACGGAGAAGCTTCGAGAACCAAGGAGCTTCCATTTCTGATTAGTCGAGCAATCTCTAACGAAAGCGGCTTGTCCTGTGGGGTAAGGAACTGGCCTATCCACTCGGGTAACAGGACGTCCTCCACAATGCCCTTAGCAAAACAGGACAGCAACTTTGGAACCAATAGTTTACCCTGCTGCTTATACCAACAGATGCTTGGACATAATCCTTCAAACAGACTTGAGGATATAGGAGAAAAAAGCGGGCCGGGACTAGACCCGGACCCGACTAAAAAAGGGGTCCGAAATTTAGGATCCGGTCCCAGCCTGAATTAATTTTTTTTAAAAGAAAACATTTATAATTAGTTTAAATACTAAATAGTTTGATACTTTTTGATCAACGTATTTAAAAAAATTACATGGAATCATACAATCAAACAAAAAGAAAAAAGGAAGGAAGTACTTGCCATAAAAGAATAGAAAGAAGCAAAGAAAACCCAAAAAATTAGAAACAGAAAGCGAATGAAGAAAGAAAAAAGAGAGAAAGGTGCAGATAGAGTTATGCTTGGGTCGCTTCGTTTAGAAAACACAAAAGAGTCATCTTTATAACTTTTAACATAAAGAAATCTAAATATGCGAATGGTAGAAGTGGTGGAAGGCAAGAAAAAGAACCAGGGAAGCAGTAGTGGAGTAGGAGAAGTAGCAGTTGTTGCAGATATGCGTGTTCATGGTGGTGATGATAGTAATTGCAAATTCAGTAGAAATGGAACCAATTTCTCAGTACTCCTCCTTTTCCTTCTTTAATTTTAATGCTAATCACACCTTATTTGTTGAATCTATAATAATCATAACTATATAGTAATAATGATAAAGATTATAAGTTCATAAATTAATAATTTAAATATTTTTATTTACAATTACATATTAATTTTTTTTTTTAAATTACGTAGTTTAGGTATTAAATACACCATTTTGAATAAATAATATATATACTTAATAAAATTAGTTAATATGCTTCTACATCTGGAGTAATTTTACACCCCTACTTCTAATTGCCTTCAAAAACCGTCTCAAAACCAACTTTGCAGCCATGTTCTCCAAACGCCGCCTCTCTCCGTACTCTCTTCTTCCTAACTCCATCTCGATCGCTGTCCCCGTACTCTATATTCCTCGCTCAATGCTCCACTTCTTCTCCTTCTCATCTCACTCACTCTCACGATTCGAGAAACGTGAAGGTCTCGGTGTGGTGGGATCTTGATAAATGCACTGTGCCTCTTGGTGTAAACGCGGTTAGAGGGGCTCAAGCCATCACAGCCGCCATCGAATCTAGTGGGATCAAAGGGCCTATTCAGATCACAGCCTTTGGTGATATGTTGCGGCACGCAAGGACTAATCAAGAGGCCCCTTCTTCCACTGCGATCAAATTTACTCATATTCCTCACGGTTTGCTCCCTTTTCAGTGTTCTGTTGGACACTTTTGTTATCATTAATGTTGAGTTTTGTTGGCATAGATTAAGAAATTGATTGAGGTGTTAACGTTGATTTAACATCACTGCTCTTATGGTCTGCATGATCGATTGCACTTGTCAAGTGGCTGACTTGCGTGGTTTGGAGTTTTGTTGGATTACTAGAATACAATTGTTGATTGGGGATTTTAATCTCATCCACGGGTCTTGGTTCCTTTCTAAAGATTTCTAGTGCCATCATATAAATTATTGTCTTTCTACATAGGTAGTTCTTCAGTAATACATATATCTTGTGTAAATGTTTTATTATTATCGAGTTTCTCTATAGAGATTTCTCTTTTATCCAGTTTACAATGTGGCATACATTATGTATGTCGGCACCCTGTTACTAATGAGTTTTATGACACCCTAATTTTTTTCATTCCTACTCTTGTTCCCTTGGACAATCGATCCACTTTGACAAGTGAAGTATTTTTGTGAGGTAAGGCTATTGTGGAATTGGCTGCCTGAGTGGTTCTTCACCCTATATAGGCAACCAGGTGATTCATTGATTACATACTATTCTGGAACAAACCGGAAAGGTGGCAAAAACATGAGGCAGCCATCCATCATCTCAATCCATAACCATCAAGCCATTTTGGTGCCGAAAGCATTTTTTATATATTGTATTTCTGATTTTCATCAAAAGTGCATGGTAGAATCCATTTAGCTTTGTCACACCACTGGGTTCTGTTATTGTCTCTTCTTTTTCTTCGGACTGTTATTGTCTCTTCTTTTTCTTCTCCGAAAGGACTGGGAATTGTTCTTTATTCATAGTAGTTTAAGTTCAGAATTTAGTTTCTTGTTTTGGCAGTTATCTAACTTTTCAAATTATCTGACAATGTAGGTGGGGACAGTGCTAATAGGTCCCTCTTCATAGATCTTATGTTTTGGGTTTCACAAAATCCACCACCTACCCATCTTTTTCTCATTATTGTTGATAAAGGCTTCACAAGCACTTTACATTGCTTAGGTACGCAGAATTACAATATATTGCTTGCGAGCAAAGAATCTGCTCCTGCTTCTCTAAAAAGTGCTGCAACTATCATGTGGAATTGGGATGATTTGGTCAGAGGGAAAAACTTAACTGGGAGGTATTTTAACCAGCCCCGTATGGACTCTTGGTATGGTCATTATGAAGGGCCTCTTGAGCACCCTGAGAGACCTGCTTTTGATCAAACTCATCAGCTCTTTTCTCAGGATTCCTTTTGGAGAGACATGCGAACCTTTATCAACACAGACCTAGGATCATTCATTATTGCAGAATCAAATAATAGGTTTGTGATCTATTTCCGTATTAGTATTTTTCAGATCTATTGATAGTCCCCGTGAGTCTATTTGTTTCTTTAGTTTTTAACAGGATTTCCTGATCTTTAAAATTTATAATAATCACAAAATGTGGGTTGAAAGAAAAATTGAGAATGTGTTTGAAAAACTTTTTGAAAATTCAAGGTGCTGCATTTTTATTTTTGATAAACTGATTTGAACTTATCACCTCCTAAGAAATCCTGTATTGCATATAGTAACAATATATAAATGCCCTCGACAAGAACATTTGAATTCATAAACTCTTTTCCTTTTCTTTCATGGCAATTTCTTTTAACCTTCATGATCTTGCTAGACTCCATGTCCTGTAGTTTCCAATGATAGAATGATTTTACAAATTATATTTCAGCAGTCGCAGCCAGTCATGTGCTAACCCTCCCAGTATATTTGATTTGTCAGGGAAAAGCTGGCATACTATCTGCAGAAGTACGGACCTTCCGTGCTCAAATCTGTCACGAGAAGTGATGTCCTTCTTATGGTGGATAGGTTGGTATCAGAGAAGAAGTGGGTGTTGGAATCTCCATATCTTATAGAACCATTCAAGCTCCCTTCTGCAAACTCAGACGGTACGGACTCTGATTACAAGTTTGCCTACTCAGATGATGATTCTTCAAGATTCAGAATAAGAAAAATCAAAATGGCCATGAGCACTTTTGTGCTTTCTTGTGGTTTAGATTCTTGTTTCGTCTACTTACTTACTGTTGGAATTTTATATTATGTTTGAAAATTAAAATATTAAGTACTTTATTATTTAGCAATGACATAGTCAACTCGAGTGGTTTGATACGGTTGCAAATATTATGGCATGAGATTTTATTGTTGTTGCTATTTATGTGGTATGATATTTTAGTAATTATATATTAAATAGGTACTTGTTAATATATATAGAGGATGATGGTTCTACATAAAAAAAATATAGATGAAACAAGTAAGTTAACATAAGAAAAAAATATAGATGAAACAAGTAAGTTAACATAAGAAAAAAATATAGATGAAACAAGTAAGTTAACATAAGAAAAAAATATAGATGAAACAAGTAAGTTAACATAAGTGTATATTATATAATAAATGATATTATAGTCTGGAGAAATTATTGTGAGTTTATGCCTATTTGTCGCTTCGGGAAGCTTTTGGTTGCATCCAAAAGTTTCAACGATTATCGGATCTTCGGAAAAAACCATTATCATACAATCATCCCGTGTAAGAGGGGCATTTCTTCTTTGAGGGTAGCGCCTCGTGGCGTGCTTCAATCAAATCAGACTATTTCTATCCTTATATTTGTTATTTAAATTATCGATTTATCAAATATACTAGTTATTTCTTGTGTCCCTTATTTGATCTTTTATATTATCAACTATGTATTTTGGTGTATATTAATCTATATTAATTTATAATTTATAATTTATAATTTTGTATGGTCTGATTTAGGTTTGGCAGTATGGGTTGTAAATACTACTTCGATTATGTATATGATTTATGCACTTTTTTAAACATTGTATTTGTATTTATTTTGAGATTCATTATCAATGTATTAATAGTATTACTTTCCTATAGTACATAACAAGATT
Organism: Viola odorata; assembly: GCA_963691705.1. NCBI lineage: Eukaryota > Viridiplantae > Streptophyta > Magnoliopsida > Malpighiales > Violaceae > Viola > Viola odorata. Next base: position 2,636,034 of record OY829546.1, read on the forward strand.
CTCCATCAGAAGTAAATAATATGCACACGTGTCTTTTAATTTGTTAATGGAAAAATATATTAAAAAAGAGAGGTTGATTTAATATATTTTCCTTTTTGAAATTGAGACAAAATAAAATAAATGTTCAGACTCAGACATTTTTGACATAGTTGCTATTGGGTTGGATTGAGATTTATAGTAGTATTTTTTCAGGAATTATTCCTAATCTGGGTATTATGCATCCAGACTGAGACACTTGTATTGAACTAATCGGTAAATGTTTCTGTTCCTGTGCCTATTATCTGTTTGATTGTCTAGTGCTTGAATGGCTCTTTCTTTTCACTTTGTTAATGGTGAAATGTTCTTTGCTTGATGGTCTGCCATCTATTAAATAACTCACTTGGAATATCATCTGAGCACCACTGTGGTTTTAGCTTCCATGTGTCCTACAGAGTAGTCGCGTACACTTCAGTTAGTGTTGTGAACTGTGGTCGGCAACCTGGTTTATTAATCCATGTTTAACTTTTGATGGTTTCTGAAAGATCTGGTCACATCAGAATTAAGTGTCTGACTTTTGCATTGTACATTTTCATAGGCTAGGTTGTTTTTTTCCCATGTGCGATCTTTTTTGTTGGCTGTCATACATTTTGGATCTTTTTTATGAACATATTTCTGGATTCTCTCATGTGAAGCTCATGGTTTTTCATATTGTAAATCCAACTCCAACTGTCTTGCACTAAGCTTCTGTTCTTTCCTCCAACCCGTAATAGGAGAAAACGAGGCCCTAATTTGATCGTTTTCCATCAGCATTCTTCCATTGCCACAGCAAATGGGTCATATGAATATATGATGGGTGCTGTTCATATTTTTTGCTTTGTCCAGTTCACAGCAATATAAATTGTATGGTAAATATGATGGGTGCAGAACAAGTTCGCTTAACTGGTGTGTGACATCTTTATGGTGTAGCTTCTAGAGAGTTAACTTGTACCAGGTCGGCAGATTGCTGACATCAAACTAAAAGAATGCTTCATAGTGGTGACAGGACTTACCGGTAACTCGCATTGTATCTCCAGGATAGGATCGAATCCTTCTGCCCTAGAATGTGGCATACTATTTAATCATCCAGTATATTTGTCTGAAATATTTGGTTCAAATAGTAATACTTAAATTTATTATTGGCCAAATGGCCCAAATCCTTGAAAACTAACGCTTGATCTGATATTATTACTATGACTCTTGACACTTGATTCTACTCATCTTTGAAAACAGAGGAAAGAGATTGCCTGATCCCATAAGTATAAAAATCACGCGCATCACATACCACTACAAAGATCAGATAACTAACGCAAAAAAAAAATCAAAAATTTCATAAATATGTTTTTTACTAACTTTTTCCCCAGGTGATTTTTAAAAGCTTTAGAAGGTAATTAGTAACAACGAGATGATACACCAGAAACTTCCTTACAATTGCTTACCTGCCAATATCAAGCATTATAAAGTCCGGAGGCGAACAAAGAAGAAACGAGCGACATAGTTGACAAAAGAATGGGATTAACCTTAGGAAGATCTAATCATTTCCTTGAACATGCTGAAATTAGGCACCTATTAGTTAGAATTAAAATATCAGCAGTAATGTAGATCTTTTCCTTGAACATGCTTAAAATTGCCCTTGATGACTAAAAAATGGGGACAGCAACGAAGAAACTTAAGAAATATGAATTAAGTTAATCCCTTCCAGGGATCAATTTAATCCAAATATCTTAAGGTTGCACACTCACTATCGCTCATGTACATAGTTTTTATAGCCATTGTATAAGAGTATTCTTTCCGATGTGGTAATTCCAAATATCTTCGGTTTTCTCTCTTTTGATTTGATCATCTGCAAGACACCATCCCATTAATTTCAGAAAGAAATGAGACGTGCAATGATTCAAATGCACAGATCCTGGTGGCAAAAAATCATCTTCCCCACGCCCTATCTCTGTAATATGTACCTGAACAATGCAGTCGACAATGAGACTCCTAGATTGACTGCGACTGTTCCGCATAAGAACCACAAACGGCTTGAGAATGTTATTCTGGAAAGTGAAATTGGCGAGTTCGGCGCGTTCCAAATACTTCATACCAAGCTGCCTAAGGGAATCTATGGCATACATTGCAACTTTCTCATCATGATGCCTTCCGCCAGAAATGAAATGGTTTGCTAACACGGACCATATTCTAGCCCAGACCTGGTAGACAAGTGAAGAATATCTAAATTGTAAGCAGATGAAAATGCAAGTGGGAGAATATGCAATCACTCCAGTACATAGCAATAAAACTAAGATCACCTAATTCAAAACTAAAATGTCATTAGCCCAAAGCAAGGAGGATATCATTAAGCCTTAGTGTTATGGGGAAAATATTCCTCATTGGATCTAAGATTCATTGTTGAAAGGTTGGAACCGCATCTTAAACTGTGGGTATGGGATCTACAGCTCGAGGATGGAATAGGCACAATAGGAAAAAAGAACACTGATTCCTCTCAAATTCTCCACCCAGTGATTTTCGCTCTTAACAGCCAGATGACGTAGAAACAAAAAATATGTATCAACACTTCTATGCTAACATATGATCAGTGATATACACCTAATCATAGACAATAAGTACCAAGTGAATAGAAATGCCATGTAGCTATTCAAGTTAAGAGGTTAGTAGAAGTGCTTTCAAAAAAAGTTAGGAGAAGTATTAGCATCTCTAAAGTCCTATCTCTAAATTTCGGAAGCAAGGAGAAAGTAGGACAGCAACTTTAGGGCGTTTTCTTCCGCTGGGAGCAATGGAAGATAGAGATAGGAGTTTAAATATGTTAATCCGGATCTTCACGCCTGAGAATGTCAATGAGTTACTTCAAGTCTGTTTGAAGGATTATGTCCAAGCATCTGTTGGTATAAGCAGCAGGGGTAAACTAGTGGTTCCAAAGTTGCTGTCCTGTTTTGCTAAGGGCATTGTGGACGCCCTGTTACCCGAGTGCATAGGCCAGTTCCTTACCACAGGACAAGCCGCTTTGGTTAGAGATTGCTCGACTAATCAGAAATGGAGGCTCCTTGGTTCTCTTAGCTTCTCCATCGTGCCATTTGATTCAAGATTCCGCTTTCTGTTCACAGCAAATGGTTCATATGATTGGTGCTGTTCATATTTTTTTTGGTTTGTCCAGTTCACAGCAATGTAAATTGTATGGTAAATATGATGGGTGCAGAACAATTTCGGTTAACTGGTGTGACATCTTTATGGTGTAGTTTCTGGAGAGTTAACTTGTACCGGGCTGGCAGATTGCTGACATCAAACTAAAAGAATGCTGCAGAGTGGTGACAGGACTTACCGGTAACTCGCATTGTATCTCCAGGATAGGATCGAATCCTTCTGCCCTAGAATGTGGCATACTATTTAATCATCCAGTATATTTGTCTGAAATATTTAGTTCAAATAGTAATACTTAAATTTATTATTGGCCAAATCCTTGAAAACTAACGCTTGATCTGATATTATTGCTATGACTCTTGACACTTGATTCTACTCCTCTTTGAAAACAGAGGAAAGAGATTGCCTGATCCCATAAGTATAAAAACCAAACGCATCACATACCACTACAAGATCAGATACAGCACTAACCTAACGCAAAAAAAGTCAAAAATTTCATAAATATGTTTTTACTAGCTTTTTCCTCAGGCAATTTTTAAAAGTTTTACAAGGTAATTAGTAACAACGAGATGATACACCAGAAAGTAACACCAAAATCGATCAGCTCATTGAAACTTCCTTACAATTGCTTACCTGCCAATATCAAGTATTATAAAGCCTGGAGGCGAACAAAGAAGAAACGAGCGACATAGTTGACAAAAGGATGGGATCAAGCTTAGGAAGGTCTAAAATGTTGGCCTGTAACATAATCTCCTTAGACGAAGAAACACAAAAGAATTCAGCAATAGATAATTTCAGCACACGATCCTTCGCATAATTGATGACATAAATATAAATTCTGTATGATGTCTACTTTAACCAAAGCTAGAAGATATAATTTATACTTGCCTCTACGCCATCATGATTGTATCGAATTGTGAAAATACATCTACAACCTCTTACGTCGTGCACTTTCCTTTGAATATCTAAAACACGAGCATCATAGTAGACTGCCTGATCCCTCCTCTCCTACCGTAAACCAAGTTGCACAAAGTAAGAAATACTGATCTTTTTGGTAGATGTTGTTTAACCATTGACTTAATATGCAATGACCACATCTGACACTGTGTATGCATATATTTTTTCCAGGTATGATGTTGATATGTTCCTCTGTCACCGATTTCTTACATCAGGGGAAGCTGTGAGTATTCAGATCTTAAACTCATGCTTTAACCTTTGTGAAAACAGTAATAAATGGCGTAAAATAGAAGTAGTTGCAGTACATTGATGCAAGCACAATATTGGGAAATAGGACAACCTAAGACCCATTTAACAAAGGCACCTGGAATTAAGCTCTAATTTAGTGAGTTAGATTTCTATCCCTTAATACATCTTATTTTCTGTATATTAAAGGAAGTTCGTGTAAGATTCGCTGGATTTGAGACTGAGGAGGATGAGTGGGTTAGTGTAAAAAAAGCAGTACGAGAGCGATTTGTCCCTCTTGACAGTTCAGAATGTCATAAAGTAAAGGTCGGCGATCATGTCTGCTGCTTCTAGGTGATTAATTGCAGTTTGTTGTTCAGGTACACCTGCAAACCATCAGCACACTTTTGGCAGTATTTATTGGAGAGGAGGGATCAGGCAATCTACTATGATGCTCGTGTTTTAGATATTCAAAGGAAAGTGCAGGACGTAAGAGGTTGTAAATGTATTTTCACAATTCGATACGATCATGATGGCATAGAGGCAAGTATAAATTATATCTTCTAGCTTTGGTTAAAGTAGACATCATACAGAATATATATTTATGTCATCAAGTATGCGAAGGATCGTGCTGAAATTATCTATTGATGAATTCTTTTGTGTTTCTTCGTCTAGGAAAAGATGATTATGTTACAGGCCAACATTTTAGACCTTCCTAAGCTTGATCCCATCCTTTTGTCAACTATGTCGCTCGTTTCTTCTTTGCCTCCAAGCTTTATAATGCTTGATATTGGCAGGTAAACAATAGTAAGAAGTTTCAACGAGCTGATCGATTTTGGAGTTACTTTCTGGTGTATTATCTCATTGCTACTAATCACCTTGTAAAGCTTTTAAAAAGCGCCTTGGGGAAAAACTAGTAAAAACATATTTATGAAATTTTTGATTTTTTTTTGCGTTAGGTTAGTGCTGTATCTGATCTTGTAGCGGTATGTGATGCGCTTGATTTTTATACTTATGGGATCAGGCAATCCGTTTCCTCTGTTTTCAAAGAGGAGTAGAATCAAGTAATAATAATATCAGATATTTATCCATTTTTAATATTAAATTTTACATAATTCGTTCATTAAAGGTAAAAAAAAAACGTCCTATAGAATCTGGTCAATGTCACCGTTTTAATCAAAATAAGACGGCTGCTGTTTATACAATTTTTAACATTTTATTCAATACGTTGTTATTGTTGTTGTACACTTTGGTTTTTCTTCTCCAATTTGAATTGGTCTTTTTGTCACAACTCACAACAGGTTTGGAGTATCTTTCCGCTTGCCCCCATATCACATTTCTCCCAATTCACATGGTAAAATTATGAATCTTCTTGGAGGTGTTATTCGATGCTCTAAGAGTATGATATATAATCGAGAATGGTATTTAGAGTATATATTAGATTCGAAAAAGTTACACTTTTATTAAAAAATGATTGAAATTTGTGTAAATTCTTTAAAAAAAAGAATTTAGTATTTTTGCAAGTTAATGTATTTGATGTTTTTCTTTTATAATAAAAAATTTATCGCGTTTGTATATAAAAAATTAATAAAAAAACTTACAACTTATACCAACTGCTTATAAAGACTTCAAGCCTTCATGAACATTGAAGATATGAGCAAAAACTAATCATGAGCACGACCAGGGATTGATCCAAGACAACCATATAGAGTGCACAAACTAATCAAATGGTTTAGAGCTGTCTTTTGAGGAAAAATAAAAAGGAAAAAGCACAGATACAAGATATAGAAAAGCTAAAGAGCATTCAGAAAGGATGAAATAGAAATTTTACCTCGTGTGAAAATAAAGCATCTATAAGTTTTTGGAGGTCCAAATAAAATTCTTTTAGGTTGAAGGATTAAAATGATTCTAGGAGACTAAAAAGTTTAAGTTTAAAATATTTAAGTACAAAAAGAAGAGAAAACTAAAGACCGAATTGATCAGAAATTTCTAGGTAAACTAAAAAAATTGAGCATACATAAACTTTGCCATAAAGGACAACGATGAAGAGTTTTTCTTTTAAGGGACTAAACTGGACTTTTTGCCTTATAAAGAATCCTGGGTGTATCAGCAAAAGACTAATTTAAGCATAATTTTGAATATAAAATCACACATACCTTCTCACCACGAATTTCTCGGTCAACAAAATAGCCGCTGACATGGAAAGGTTAGAGAACCTGTCCTCATGGTAAATGTAATTTTTTGTATAATCAATAGAAGCTGAAGTATCTGGAGAAGAACAGACCTTATGGGGAAGAAAATGAAGCTGAATTTGGCATCCAGCAGGTTAAAAGCCAAAAGAAACAAATGGAGATCTACCCAAATACTGCAAGCAGTGGAGCTTAAGCTAAGCTTGTAATGGTGCAGTTGCAGCTGGCTACAATTGGGAAAGTATGGTAGCCCAGAGAAGAAGTGGGTGCAAGAAACTCCGCATCTATCTCCGCGTTTCTAGCCCCACTTCTTATCTGGGTTGCAGATAGTATGCCAGTATTCCCTGACAAATCAAATATAGTGGGAGGGTTAGCGCATGACTGGCTGCAACTGCTGAAATATAATTTGTAAAATCATTCTTTAATTGGAAACTAGAGGACATGGAGTCAAACAAGATCATGAAAGTTAAAAGAAATTGTCATGAAAGAAAAGGAAAAGAGTTTATGAATTCAAAGGGAATTTATATATTTTTCCAATATGCAATACGGGATTTCTTAGGAGGTGATAAGTTTCAAAACAGCATATCAAAAATAAAAATAAAAATGCTGCACCTTGAATTTTCAAAAAGTTTTTATAGCTTTCAAGCTTAGCATCTCTTTAAAGTAGTTCACTAGGCTTTGATCCAATAATTTATTGGATCATTAGAAATGATACACCGACCAGCAAGGTCACTGTGAGGCCTCACTTTGATAAATGGGAAAAAAGGGAATCATGGTTCATTTACTCTATCTTCAGCTTCTAAATCAACCATAAAACAGTAGGGAAATGCAAAGTCCGCTGCGTAGTGTTATAATAACTTATAACAAGTATTAGAACATCATAAATGGAGAGCGAGAGGGAGAAATGCTTGCTAAACAAAATGTCTAAATATGCCTCTTCTGGTGCCTCTTATTGCATGGATATTTATAATGAAAAAAAGGCTCACCAGTTTCAAAACACATTCTCAAATTTTCTTTCGACCCACATATTGTGATTATTATAAATTTCAAAGATCAGGAAATCCTGTTAAAAACCATCTGGATCTAGCTGACTAGAAGCGAGGAAGAAAAGATCTAATCGGAGTTTTACCATTACGACGACGGAAATGAGCGGAGACGACATGGAGATGTGGAGGCCGAGAGGGAGAAATGGTCTGGGAGAAATGTGCTGCCGGCGGCAGTGATGTGGACGAGATGGATTGTGATTTTGAGAGAAGGAGATGCATTGTGGTGAGCGGCGGTGAAGAAGAAAGAAGAAAAAGAAGAAGAGGAAAGAATAAATGATTTAAGGATGCTTATATAGTTAGGGTTAGGGTTAGGGTTAACAGCGGATCGGGTCGGTTATTAGTAGGCTTTAAAAATTCGAACCGCGACCCGACCCGTCATTAAATTTAACGGATCGTATCTGTATACGGACGGGTTGGGAGGGTTAGTTATATTGTGAATCTGTGGTGTGTGCCAACATTACTTGTGGGCTTGCTGGTTTTTATGGACCACTGGATTGATATGATCCATTAACAATTAATAATGGGCCACCAACGTTTAGCCCATTTGAATTGATATGATCCACTGACAATTAATAATGAGCCTCTAACTTCTAGCCCATTTTGATTGATATGATCTACTAACATTTAATGACGGGCCACTAATTTTTAGCCCATTTAAATATGCACAAATAATTCAATTTAAAGCATACTATGTGCCTGTTTGCCCCTAGGTTGGGTTGGATTTTTCCAACCCAAAAGTACTTAAAAGGTGTTTGGTAACACCTTCCCAAACCAGATTTTCCCGAAAGTGATTCCAGCTTTCCTTTGTATTTGGCCTCTCTTCCCCACTGCTGATATTTGGAGTAGTGGGCAGAATCACTTTTGAAGAAAACACGGGAAGTTGGACAATATGTTTTTGTGACAAAAATATCCCCCACTATCCTTCTTAATTACAAAATAACCAGATATAAATTACCAAAAAAAATCCAATTCATTCTCATTTCTCGTGGCTGCCTCGCTCTCCTCTTCTCTCACTCTCGCTCTCCTCTTCTCTCACTCTCGCTCTCCTCACCGCCATGGAGTAATTCAAGAACCGATCTGTCAGCGGCGGCAGCTGGTTGAAGCAGCTGACTTTTGCGCTGCTGCTGGTGGTGGAATTAGCGCAATTGACCGACGTTTGGAAACTGCTTTCCACGCTAATCGCCGGGATGCTGCAGAACTTTAAGGGTTTGGAGCAGAGGTGTAACAGAGTTGCGTTGGTGAACGACGGCGCATAGTGGTTGGTGTAGAGGTGGCGGAGGGAATTGAGTGGGCGGGAGCAGTTGGGTTGGAGGGTGAGTTTTATGGTTTTGGGTAGGAAATTGTGGGTTTTGATTTGGAAATTGTGGATTTGGATTTGGAAATCGGAGGAGCAGTTTAATGGGATTGCGCAGGTCGGGGAGAATCCGAATGGGTAAGGGACGGTAGCGTTTCCGCATGTTTGGGGGCAGGAATTGTTGTTGTTGTTGCTGCTGCTGGTTATGAATGCTTGCGCACAAAGTGTATGCAAGGTGTTTGTTAAAATGCCTAGCTTAACTTCGGGTTTTGTTTTTGCCATTTTCATTGTACATATCTCAGACCAGCCTACCAATGTTTATATTTTTGGAGCGGTTTCCTTGTTCCTGCTCATGTTGCTGCTTTTGTGAGGACATTGCTTGCTGCTGTAGTTGTTGCTGTTGCTGCTGCTGCAGGTGCAGTTGTAGCTGTTGATGTTGCATGTAAAGTAGATGCTGATGTTGTGTCTGTAGCTGCTGAGTGGTGTGCTGCTGTAGTAGCTGCTGTTGGAGTTGAGAGGCTTGCTGTGGTTGTAACTGCAAATTGGTTTGCTGCTGTATCAGCTGTTGAAGCAGCAACTGCAGCTGTTCTTGTTGCTGTTGGGGAGGTAGCTGCTGATGTTGCAACTGCTGCTGAAGATATTGCATTTGCAACATCTGTTGTTGGTATTGTTGCTGCAAGAGCTGCTGGTCCTGGGGTTGTTGCTGCTGCTGCCAAAGAAGCTGAAGCTGTGGCGGTGCATTAATCAAAACTCTCATTTGTTCTGTGCCAAACTCCAAATCCTCTCAAAAATTCTTAAGCCAAATTCTTCATAAATCCAATTGCTAATCAATTTGTTTAAATTGTTAGTTTATCTGTTGTTCAATAATTCATACTCATCCTTTAGATTAATTAGGTGTCTTCAATTTCATAATACGATAAACAGTTTGCTCGAATTTTTAATTCTTTATTAATTAACTAAAATATTATATTTATCAAATTAAATTTTGTGTGTGTATTAATTGAACATTTGGTTCGAACAGCTGAATCGGCATTAAATTTAGAGACATTTTGGTCGTTTCAGATTTTTAAACCATAAAAATGCATCGTGCCCTTTATAGTCATTTTACATACCAACCATAGTTTTAACAGCAGTTTTTACCAAACACCATAAACAGCTTCTAATATCTCACAGCACTTTTAAAAAAAATTTACCAAACAGCATACTGATTTTTACAGAAGTGATTTTCACACAGCATTTATCGGAAAAGTAATTCTCCAACCCAAACCTGGGGGCCAAACAGGGCCTATAACTATTTGTGCATATTACCGTTTTGCTTTTTTTGGGGTCAATAATAATAAACATATATACCATTGGCGTCTCGAGAGTAAGTAATATACAATAATTATGTTCGCTTCCAACAATTGAATCAACTACTTTTTACCAAATTACTTATTGCCTATTAGTTACTCACTATGAATTTCATTGGTTATATATTTAAAATTTATTTTTATCTTTGAATAGCAAATGTCGAATAACTTATTGAGTTTGATCTTATCTCTTAAATTAATTTATTTTTTCACAACAGGTCGTACTTTTTATTTTTTAGTTGTGTTATATGAAGAGATTAGTATAGCGTAGACGCCTTTTATTCCGAACAACATCTATGGATTTTGAAGTTTGAACTCTGGTATGAACATTTTAAAAGTAAAAAGAGTACAAACTTTGAAGTTTGAAAAAAGTATAATTGTCAAGAAAATGTTTCTTTTCCAAGCACTTCTCTTTGAGTCTTTGTTCTATACTGACTCTTTGTAAAGTCCCGCCCCATACTATTGATGTTGAAAGCCTCCTTTATAAAATCAATAAATTGTATGCTCATTAACACGCGGAATGTAAATTAATATCGTTAGATTAATAAACTATTTTATGTCATTGTGTATCTATTTTATCGATTGTCTTACTAAAAGAAAAAGTACAAGTAAATTATTAAATTCTAGTTTCACCTTCGCCTATAAAAATAATAAATCAATAATAAACTATTTTCATTTTAATTATTTAGTAAAAGATATTTATCCATTTTTAATATTAAATTTTACATAAATCGAAGAAATTCGATAACATATAACATAATTCGTTCATAAAAGGTTTTAAAAAAAACGTCCTATAGAATCTGGTCAATGTCACCGTTTTAATCAAAATAAGACGGCTGCTGTTCATAAAAAAAAGTTTTTAAACATTTTATTCAATACGTTGTTGTTGTTGTTGTACACTTTGGTTTTTCTTCTCCAATTTGAATTGGTCTTTTTGTCACAACTCACAACAGGTTTGGAGTATATTTCCGCTTGCCCCCATATCACATTTCTCCCAATTCACATGGTAAAATTATGAATCTTCTTGGAGGTGTTATTCGAAGCTCTAAAAGTATGATATACAATCGAGAATGGTATTCAGAGTATATATTAGATTCGAAAAAATTACACTTTTATTAAAAAATGATTGAGATTTGTATAAATTCTTAACAAAAAAAGAATTTAGTATTTTGCAAGTTAATGTATTTGATGTTTTTTTTATAATTAAAAAATTATCGCATTTGTGTATAAAAAATTAATAAAAAAACTTACAACTTATACCGATCGTAAACTTTTTTTATTATATATATCTTTTTAGAAATTAAACTACATTAAAAACACTATGCACATCATGCTTCGGGAGCAACTAATAAAACCTCTCGTTGATGTTGAAGCCTAGGGAAATAAAAGAAACAGTAAATCATATAAAAACACTCATCTCGTGATGTATTTTTTTAAATCCTAATTACTAACAAAACATATTTTAAAAAAAAATTGGTTTTATTATATTTTTTATTATAAAAAACTCATCGTATGAATTGAGCTCATGACCTATCTTGTAAAACAAACATGTATTAACTAGTTTTACTAAATATAACACTGATTTAGCAAGTTAAGAGTCAAGATTCATTGATTTTAATGAGGTATTTCAATCACCAAACGATTAGCCACACTAGCTGATATCCGCTGCCCGATGGTTACCAGCTTTGGAGAGCCTCCCAATTCCTAAAAAGATAGTTAATTAAAAAACCTAAATATATTAAAATTTATTTTTTAGTCTTCACATTATTTTTTAATTTCTTTAACATCAAGGCCTTGGTAATTAGGGGAGAAATTCTTTTAATCACGCGAATTAAATCCATCTAAAAATTGACTATATTTGAATAAGATTGATTTTCTATCAAAAGGATAAAAAAAACACTTCAATATATCTAATAAAATAAATAAAAATTACCACTAAAAATAGGGCTGAACTCCAATTAGAGGATCCAACCGACCTAATCAGAGCTTCTTATTTGGTCGGAATTCGAACTCTACGAAACTTTTGCAAGACTTGTAGCAATCGTCTAAAAAATACACCTAACATTTTAGTTTTTTAAATAAGGAAATCTTCCAACTCAACTTTCCACAACAAGAATCAACTTCAATTTTCCGCGTCCCATTTGCTTGCACCTGAAATAAAATAATAATAATAAATTGTTTCCCCACCTAACTCTAAACGCGCAAACCAGAAAACTCCTTTTCTGTTCTGACCTCACCTTCCTCTTCTCTTTCTCGTTCTCTGCACGTTCCTGCATAAAATACTAACATGTTTCCACTCAAGAGGCATACCTTTCTGGTACCACGACCACCCATTCCTTGCTTCTTTCTTTCTTTTCAACATTAGTGCTTTTGAAATGGCAATTTTTTTATAAAAAAATATATAAATGATTTCCCTACTTTGATTTTCTTTGAAATCAAATTTTCCACGTGGGCAGAGTCCACGTTTGACATTGACACCAACCCAAACTTCTAAATTCAATTCCCACTCTTTTTTTTCCATTTCTAAATTCCAATTCGAGAAAATCTACCCAAATTCGTGTTTTTCGCTTTCCTATTTAAAGGGTGGGTTGTGTTTGTTGTTCTCTTCATAAAACGAAAAGGGTGTTTCTTTTTCAGATATCTTTTTACTCGCAGTTCAGCTATCCTTTATTTGCAGAGGGTGTTTCACGGCGGAGGAAGAGGAGGGAGAAAGGCTTGCGCTTTGTTGCAGAGAACAATGATGAACGGTGGTGATTCAATGGAGAAGAAAGAGAATGGCGTTGCTGTGGTTGAGGATTTGTATGGTGCGGATAGTGCCACGGAGGATCATCTTGTCACTCCCTGGACTGTCTCTGTGGCTAGGTAGGACAACTCTGTTTGCTTCTGTTGTATTGTTGTACTGTTTTTGCATCTTATTTACTGTGGCCATTTTAAAAAAGTTCTGATCTTTGTGTTACTTGTGCTAACAATTTTAAAAGTTCTAAAAGTTTTGATCTTTGTGTTACTTGTGCTAACAATTTTGCTGAATAAGCTGCTTGGGTTCAAAGTAATTAATCTCTTTTGTTTACGGGGAAAATTAATTAATGGGAATTGAAGATTCTTGGTTTTTGTTTGATTTTCATCTTTGAATTCTGGGCTTGAGCTTTGCTCGAATCCATATGGCTACATACCTCGACAATGCATTTTTTTTTATCAGAAAAAAGAATGTCGTTCAGGTATTTATGTTTGTTACATTTACAGTGGATATACATTGTTGAGAGATCCTCACTTCAACAAAGGGCTTGGCTTCAGTGAGACAGAAAGGGATGCTCATTACTTGCGCGGGCTTTTGCCCCCTGCAATCTTTTCTCAGGAACTCCAGGTTAATTTAAACGCCATTGCCTATTTTGTAATGTTGCATCTCTCCAGTAAGACTTTTATGTTTACTAGTACTAATTTAGGGTTACTATGTTGGTTATTAGGAGAAAAAGTTGATGCACAACCTTCGCCAATATGAAGTTCCCCTGCAACGATACATGGCCATGATGGATCTTCAGGTTACCCTTTTGATTTGTCATAGTTCTTTGTTGCTTTGGATAGATTGAGAATGCAACAGTTTCACTTGACAATCGAACAATATCTGATTTTAGGAACTTCGTGTATTTTTCTCTTGCAGGAGAGAAATGAAAGGTTGTTTTACAAGCTTTTGATTGACAACGTTGAAGAGCTTCTGCCAGTGGTGTACACTCCCACAGTTGGCGAGGCTTGCCAGAAATATGGGAGCATTTTCAGGCGTCCTCAGGGTCTTTACATCAGTTTGAAGGAGAAGTACGATTTATCCACTTGCATTGACATTGCTGTGTCTAATTGTGTGCTTAAGTAGATACTGAGTGGTGAAATTTTGTAGGGGCAAGATTCTTGAAGTATTGAAGAATTGGCCCGAGAAAAACATACAAGTCATTGTTGTTACTGATGGTGAGCGCATCTTGGGGCTTGGAGATCTTGGCTGCCAGGTATAACTGAACGCATCTCTTGTAGATTCTATACCTTAAATGAAGCCACAAGTTAGATCGGTAGGGCTCTTTTTATGTCGAGATACTTGGATCAGTACTAATTTAACCCGTACATGTGTTGTCAGGGAATGGGGATCCCTGTAGGAAAGCTCTCTCTGTATACAGCACTAGGAGGATTACGTCCCTCCGTGGTGAGTTCGGCAGTAACAGATTCTTTTATGATATTTGTTCTTTTGTTGAATGGATTTCTTTCTATCAAATTTTAGTGATCTTTTTCTGTAGAGTTACACATTTAGGTATTGAATTATCTCATTCTGTGTTCAATATTTGCAGTGTTTGCCTGTAACCATTGATGTGGGCACAAACAATGAGAAACTTTTAAATGATGAGTTCTACATTGGGCTTAGACAAAAGAGAGCAACCGGACAGGTTTGATAATCTTAGTTTCCTACATTCTTCAGCATGTCTTCAATATTAAAGTTTTGGTTTTTTTATTGTTTTGCTACTATGGTTTAGGAATATGCTGAACTTCTTGAAGAGTTCATGACTGCAGTTAAGAAGAACTATGGTGAAAAAGTCCTTATACAGGTAACCATTTGTAAATGCTTCAAACTTTTGTTTGCTTAGCTTCGGAGTTTGTCACTCGATTCCATTCTCTGATGATTTAAAATCCTTTCCAGTTTGAAGATTTTGCAAATCATAATGCATTCGAGCTCCTCTCAAAGTACAGCCCAAGTCATCTTGTTTTTAATGATGACATTCAGGTATTATGCTGAATAAATTTGCTGACAGCCTGTTTTTCCTTTTCCTATGAGATTTCTCTAATCAAAAGAATGCTTCCTTTATTGTAGGGTACAGCATCTGTGGTTCTGGCAGGACTTATTTCTGCTCTGAAATTAGTTGGCGGAACCTTGGCTGACCACACATTCTTGTTTCTAGGCGCTGGAGAGGTAAGCATCAAATGCAATATGCGTTAAAAGCTGTTCTCTTGAGTAATGGTTATGTGAAGTATGCAATAGTTGTTGGTCCCTTGATTCTCAATTTCACTCTTGGATGCTGCAGGCTGGAACTGGTATAGCTGAACTTATAGCTCTTGAAATATCAAGACAGGTACTGAGTTACTTTTCAGAGTCGTAATTCACCTGGTTCGACTGTGCTTTTGTGATTAATTCTGATGTTATTTCCTTCAGATCAAAGCTCCAGTTGAGGAGACTCGTAAGAAGATTTGGCTCGTGGACTCAAAGGTAGTATAAACCCCGCTGGAACTTGGAAGTCATTGATAGAACATCTGACTTTTTGTTGTATATGTTGCTTTGGCTTGCTTTCCTTATCTAAACATCATTGTTATGTTGCAGGGGTTGATTGTTAGCTCGCGCAAGGAATCGCTTCAACACTTCAAGAAACCTTGGGCTCATGAGCATGAACCCATCAAGAGTCTCTTAGATGCTGTTAAGGTGTGTAATATGTTTTGCACGACGCAAGAATCTTGTTGGAGAATCCCTCGTAGCACTTTCCTGATTACCTTATTTTTCCTACTTTTTTCAGTCAATCAAACCAACAGTATTGATCGGATCATCCGGTGTTGGCAAAACCTTCACTAAGGAAGTAGTTGAGGCCATGTCTTCTTTCAATGAGGTCTGTCTCACTTATCATGTACATGCACAAGCAGACACCAACTCTTCATGTTGCCTAACCTCAGTCTTGAATTGATCGGTACTTTGCAGAAACCACTAATTCTCTCTCTATCAAATCCCACCTCACAATCTGAGTGCACTGCTGAGGAAGCTTATACCTGGAGTCAGGGCCGTGCCATCTTTGCCAGTGGAAGTCCATTTGACTCGGTTGAATATGATGGGAAAGTGTTCGTACCTGGCCAGGTTGTTATCCTTCACCTGAAGCATATGATTACTAGAACTTGCTCTGTATTTTGGAAACTCACTCTAATTTTTTTCCCGAATTATTCAGGCAAATAATGCTTACATATTTCCTGGATTTGGTTTGGGTTTGATAATGTCTGGTGCGATTCGCGTGCATGATGACATGCTTTTGGCAGCTTGTAAGTATACAAACTTCACCTGGTGAAATTTGTTATATGCGAGTTTCGTGTATTAACCGCTAGTGTTATTCTTGCAACAGCGGAAGCTTTGGCTGCCCAAGTACAGGAGGAAAACTATGAAAAGGGTCTGATTTACCCACCATTTTCCAACATTCGGAAGATATCAGCTCATATCGCAGCTAAGGTTGCTGCCAAGGTGTATGAACTCGGTAAGTTTTTCGTTAAATTATTTGGCTTCCTCACGTCTAATCTCATTGCAGTAGTTCTTAATTTGAGATTTGCTTAATTTCTTTGTAGGTTTGGCCTCTCATCTCCCTCGTCCTAAGGATCTTGTCCAGTATGCTGAGAGCTGCATGTACAGCCCGATCTACCGTAACTACCGTTAGAATCTGGAGTCGAATATTGCATTTTGTAGCCTGCAATGCACTCCGACGAGCCTTTGTTATATTTTTTGTTGTAATTTTCCATTACGCAGTCCTCTACAGTTTTCAGTTTCTGTTTGGTATGTTTGCCAGTTTTCAAGAGACTCCCTGCATTGTCAGTTCCTTTCTCCTGTTTGGTTGTTTGCCTCTCAGAATACTGTCAATTATTATTATTATTTTTTAAATCCTACATCAATAAATCTTAATATAACATATTTGAAGAAAGCTTCTTGAAAACATTCCATGATTGAAGTCTCTTAATCAAGCACTTCTGTTATACCACATGCTGTAATAATATTTCTAGCAATGACGCTACTGGTTTGAAAAACTTTTGACAGTTGAGGTTGGGCCTATATGATATACAAACATAGGTCACAATTTACATATTATTGGCATCATTTCGAGCTGCGCGGGAAACTAAGTTCTTCTTAGCGCATATCATCAGCAACCATGGAACTCCGTATCCCCCAAAATGATTGAGGCTTTAACTTCTTTTTTGTCGCAGTAAAAAGCCAACCTAGTTGAGTTTCACAGTTCACACAGTCTGTAATCGTCCACGCATACCTGCAGGATAACGCAGATCAACACGTTAGACGTAAGAAATGAGAGTCTCTCTACAACAGTTGCTTCACCGGTATGATTAGAGAGAAAGGGAATTGGTTCTGAAAGAATATCAGTCCCACTCAGAATCAGAGAAAAAAGCTCAAGTCCTTACCCAGGAAACCAGCTGTATTCTGTAAACGCTCGTCCTATCAATGCTAAGCCAGTTGCTTTGTAGAGTGTCATTACTTCATGCACAAAACCACTAGGGTTTACATAAGCACTAAGAGGACCATCACTAGACATCACCAACATATCACTTCGCTTTGCAATTACAGTCTGCATGGAGAAAAGTATAGACCGGATTAGAATGAGAACAAAAAACATGATCGCTTGTGGCAAAAACTGTGAAGATATAAGACCATATATATTACCCGACACTTTTTACATCGAATGAGATCAAAATTTTGAAGCAATTCAATCTCCCGGCGGAGGCGATATGAAACACCATCAATCTCCAGAAGTTCCCGTCTTGTAGACTCGGATACGGGAATTTTACTGCCAATATAAAATGACAAAAGATCGGGCTTTCGTACAAACCCATCCATGCTTGGTGTCCCAACTATCTGTCTCCACATATCTACAAAATGTTTAACACAAGACCACTACTGATGTTACAACGGAAAAATCTTCTACAAGTCCACAAGTACATAAATTAGTCAAAACAAAAATTATGGTCCGGGAACATTTTCCATCTGATATTTCTAGCACCCCCATAAAACTACATAATGAACTGACTAAAAGTAAATAATCCTATTTTCTTTTTCTGATAAACTAAAATCTGCAATCTGATCGACATGCTAAAATCTGCAATCTAATCGACATGCTCAGATTCTCTCTTTAACTTATGAAAAATGTCTAGCACATCCAAAATGGATTTCGTAAAATCTTCTTCATGAGATTGAGAATTCAAATTAACACTGTAGGTCAACCATCATATCCAAATGAGATACAAAAGACAATAGCTACTTCAGAATTGATAACTTCCATTAACAGGTGGAACCAAATTAAATGTGTATGCATGAAATGCATACTTGGTGAAGATAAAATTCAACTGTAAACTCAAGAACAATAGTAGAGGGAAACAAATACCTGCGGCCCTTTCAGCGAGACAGTAGGAGTCATACATTTGGTATACCCAATGGGGCCAAAATGCTCTTGGAACCTTACGAAACTGACTTAAGTCAGTACTTTCTATAACCCTCTTCACACCAAGCCCTTTACCAAATTTCATTCCTGAAGCAGAACTATCTCCAACTTCACATGTAGCATTTTTACTTTTTTCCTCACGGTCTGAAGGCAATGATCCTATGGAGTCAGAGTCACTTAGATGAGATCTAAATTTTATTTCTGTGCTTATAGGACATTTTTCGTCATCACTGCTTATTGAATCATCCATCAAATCACAGCCAGAACTGGAATACATAGCAGATTGATGGACTCTCCTTTTTGCTGTAGAAAGCTCACTCTCAAAGCTATCCTCTGAATTAGACTCCGTATCATCGCTGTCATCTCCATATCTGCGCGATGAAGCACTAGGCCCTGGCAAACATGAGAGACTATGACCACGCAAATGACGTAATGGTCCTAAGTTTCCAAATGCATCCTTGGGTGCCCTTATCGGAAGATCTTCCTTGATAATTTGAACCTCCCCACATGGCTTAACACAAGTAAAATTGTACACCAAATCAGCCTTTAATTATGTAGTCATGGACTGAAAAAAGGATAATACAACAAAAGAGATTGTTCTCACCGCTCCTCCAGCATCAATCCAACGGCGTCTTAGACGAAACCGCTGCTGCCCACGAGTAACTACATTCAGTGATCCATCCTCTAACCGCCGGTATTGTCGAATCTGTAAGGTTAAATTTAATGGGTTCCATAAGTAGTTCGATCTTGTAAAAAAACAAAAATAAGAAAGAAAACAGGACCGATGGAAAAGCTAACAGAAACAATTGGCAGTTATACAAGGTAACTACAGAACAAATCTAGGGTGAATGCCTTCCCTTTCACATTAATTCCTCCTTTGTGTAGTATTATAACTTAATGTCGATGATTTTCTATAGCAAGTGTAAAAGCAACGACTATTGTGTGTCTAGATCTGTTGCAGTAGGAAATTTGAAAAATAGTGCACAGGAATTTTCACGGACATCCTCCTCGTGTGTCATTAGAGAAACTAACAGTGAAACAGTTTATAATAACCATACCTCTGCAGTTGTCCCCACAGTTGCAAACCTTAGACGCGTGTTATCAGAATCCCTGCAAACATGTACCTGGACAAAGGTTCAAATCATGTATCCAGTTTCCAAAGAAAAATGCCTAGTGAAAGAATTTCCAACTCAGCTCCAACAACAGAATTACAGAATGGCATGATGTTCACTTACCACACCTATAGTATATTGAGCATGAAGTTGGACCAATGCCCTCTCAACAGATGATATAAAATTGGGTTGAATAACTCTTAGAGGAAGAGTAGCCTCAGGGAAAAGAACGACTCCTGGTAATTGTCAAAGAGCAAGGTTTGAATATGTAGAAACCAGAAAAAAGAAGCAGGCAGACAAAGAAAGCAGGCATCCCCAACAAAAAAACTAAAATGAAACATAAAATACATATTTGGATCAATTACCGTATGAACTACTATGAATCGACCATACCAATATTTCGCACTTCATGTTGAAAAAATGTAATAAATAGCTCAGAAAAGAAGAATGTGCCTATTAGCCCGAAAAGAAATATAGAATATACCACGACAGTTGATGATAGTACTACGTACATCCACATACCTTCAAGATAGAACAATGGGAGGGTCAAGACAGCTCCTCCTTCCAAGAAAGCCAATCTATGGTGAGTATCTTCAACCTCTAAATCCATCAAACGAAAAACGAAAAAAAAAATTAGATGGAAATAGCTCAAATCGCATTAACTCAAATTTCCAGTAAGCAAATGTGATAAAATGCGTACCGCCAAGATAAGTATGCATAGAAGCCAAGCAAGTGTTGAAAGTCAATTCACCACCAGATTGAGCAGCGCCGCTACAAATACACAGAAGCAACAACTAATTAAGCCTGAAACTGAAATTACCATAAACGGGATCCCTAAGTTCACAAATTGTATCCGATATGAGAAATGAGAGAGTTGATGGAAATGGCAAGTACCTGGCGTCATGGTCATCGTCGGAGGAATCATTGTCGACTTCTTCGACCTGTAATTCCTCGTAGTCGAGCTCTCGAATCTGCTCGATCTGATGCCTCTCTGCCGCTAGAAACCTCTCGTCTTCCATTTCTTTTGTTTCGGGATTCCATGCGCTGTTATTCACAGAGCGCAGTGCTGCTGCTCATGTTTTTTGTTTGCCAATGCCGTCTCATCGGGGTGTCTGGACGCGTGACACCTGATCTATTTCTCTAATGATCTACCCGACGTCGTTCGT
This sequence comes from Viola odorata, assembly GCA_963691705.1. Classification (NCBI taxonomy): domain Eukaryota; kingdom Viridiplantae; phylum Streptophyta; class Magnoliopsida; order Malpighiales; family Violaceae; genus Viola; species Viola odorata. The sequence continues at coordinate 2,656,747 of OY829546.1, forward strand.
TATGGCATGATTCGTCGTGGGGGACTCAGTGACGAGTCGTTTCTCTCCTCCTAAGGTGGCTTGTTTTATTTATTTATTTATTTTGGGTAAACTACTGAAAAAAATCATATAATCATATAGTTTACAAAATATTCCACTTAACCTCCTATAGTTTAAAAGTGTACACTACAAATTTTATAATTTCCTGAAAGTTACAATTTTAAACATTTTTAATACTTAACAAATCCAAAACAAATAGTAAAAAATTGCAAAAAAGTATAAAATCTGGAAAAAAATGTAACAAATATGGTCGAACTTAATATAACAATTTTTTTTTTAATTTATTACTTTTCAAAAAAAATAATTTAAATCACATTATTTTTTAATTATTTAGTGGAATGAACTCTCCCGTATTTGTTACATTTTTTCTTAAATTTGTATAATTTTTTGAATAATTTTACCATTTATTTTAAATTTTTTAACTACTAGAAAAATTAAAATTGCAACTTTCAGAGAATTATAAAGTTTATATTGCAAGCTTGTAGACTATAATTAGTTATAAATTATAGGGTATTTTTAATGTAATTTACCCTTTATTTTTTATAAGCGGATTAACATGAATTGTTCGTATTTTACCAATAAATAAGTAATGCATGTTGACTAACTTGATTTATTTATTTATATTTATTTATAATTATATTATTAATTATTATTATAATACCAAAAATCAAACTTATTGATAATCCAAGGGATGGGGTGAGGGCTTTTCCGTCAAATGACACGCCTGAGTATGGTGGTTCAAGCTCCTTGAATGACCTGCAAAGCGCCGGAAGGAACTTCCGGCGTAGAAACTCCAATGCCAAAGTCAGAGCATGGCTATTGTATATTTCATGGTAGAGATCTAGGAGTTCTCCGTCCTTCTAAGGAGTAGAAAAATCTTACCTTTTATTGTACGCCCTCCTAGCCTTTATATATGACTGGAGTGGTTAGACATGTTCCCCACTTTCCTTAAAGGTTGTCTAAAGTATACATTAACAATTAGAAAGTGGAGTTAATGCCTTTGGGAGGATAAAGATTCCTCATATTTAATAGTTTTATAATGGTTGAGTGGGAGTAAGAATGATTGTCTCCCACGTGTGGCCTTGACCACTAGCATAAAGAAAATAGCGTACAGTGTACCTTTATTTAATGCTTATGCCGTTTGTGCCAAATCGGCAAGGTGCCGTTTATACCAAATCGGCAAGGTGCCGATTTGGATACTGTTCACCTTTCCGTTATCACTCACTCTAGCAAGTGAATCGGCAGTGAGCCGTTTCCGTTCTTGTGTTGCCACGTGGCCAGATCGGATATGTGTCGTTTGTGACAGCTTGTTGGACTTGCCCTTTAAGCTTTTATTCCTGTTGACTTGTCAATCGGTCACAATGCCGTTTCATGTGTTTGACTTGGTCAAACCGGTCAAGTGCCGTTTTGTCTAGTCAACGGTGCTTGTAGAGGCATAAAGTCCGTTATGCCCTTCTGATAATTTTATGTATTATCAGAGGCCCAACAACAAATGAGCCCGAGTGTTTACCAAGGGCTTGCCGCTGCTCGCTTGATGCTTTACAATCGGCAGGTTGCCGTTTTGATTTATTTTCAGGTATTTGAAAAGTTTTTCTTTGTTCCTGCAAATAAATAATAAATAGCAATAAAGTGAAAATTAATTTTAAAGCATACCTGTGACGTGGCGCTTTAATGGCCAAGTGTTTGTAACTGCTCGTGACTTTGAGGAGGGTGCCTTTTCATTTGTAAAGTTTTTGAAATTTGAATTTCAAAAATCCTTTGGGGAAACGCGTGCGCCGTTTCACATTAAATGCTTGGCTCAGCTTTATTGGGAACTTGCTGCTTTTTCTGAACGTGCCTGCCACTTGTCAGTGACCGATTGGACATGCTGACGGTTGGAGAGATGTTTCATTTAAAAAGGGTTTCTTATTGGGAAAAAACCCTAAATCATTTTCTCTTTCACAAGCGCCGTTCTCACTCATCTTCTTCTTTCAAACTTCTCTCTTCCTCTCACTTCTGCGAATTTGCTTCTTCAAGTTCTGGGCTTCGTTCTTCAAGGGTTTCTGCTATTCCTGGTATTTCTCAACCTTCTCTTCTTCTCTGTGTTGTTTGCGTTTGAGATATGGCTCCTAGGCGTCCAGTTATTACCACCGATGAGCAGATTGAACAGACTGCTACCAAACTTGTGTCTGCTGATGACTTAGCTTTAGAAATAGAAAAGCATGATATTGTGCTGCCCGAAGGATATACTCCCACTGTAGCTTCCCCAGATATTAGGTTGAACAGTGTTTTTGCCGATAATCATAGAGTTTTGTACTCTAAGATGTTTGCCTATGGTTTTCGCCTTCCTCTGCATTCCTTAGTGCTGACCCTTTTGAAGGTGCATGTTTTGAATCCTGCCCAGCTTACTCCCAATTCGTGGGCTTCAATTTATGCCTTTATCAACGTCTGCCACTGTTTGAAGATTAAAAAACCTCCAATCCAGCTTTTTAGATATTTCTTCCACCTAAGTACTCGTAGCAGTTTGATCACCATTCGTCCCCGCAAGGACAATGACCTTCAGCCATTTCTGCGGCATTTTGACAAATATGAATCTTCCATTAAGGGATGGAAAGATCATTTTTTCTTGGTTTCATCTGTTGAAAAGCCTCAGTGGATATCTGGGTTTAACCCAGCAATGAACGAGCTGCAGTGGGTGAAGCCCGAGGATCCTTCTGGTCCGCTGCAGGCTCAGATCGATGTTCTAATGGCCTTTGACACGAGATTCCATGTGCAAAGGATGGCCCTGGGTGTGCCGTTGTCGGACTGTGCCCTTGATGGTGAGTTACCGATTTGCTTATGAAATATAACATGTATTTGCTTTGTGAAATTCTGATGCCGATTTCACTTTGTGCAGGAGAAGGACGTCTCATTAGATCGGTCTTACCAACACGATCGACTCCGATTCCTTTGTCTTCTACCGATTCTGAGGGCGAAGGTGCCATGGGGGCGGAAGGTGAGGCCGCTGCTGAAGGTGAAGGTTGCTCGGACGTTCCTGTGGTGGATCGGTCAGCATCTGACGAAGGGTCCCTTTTTAGGCGAAAGAAGACCAGCCGGGGCACCTTTGAGCAGTTTCCCTTAGGGACTCCCGATCTGCAGATTCTTGAAGGGGTCCAACGGGTTCTCAAGAAAAGGAAGAGGGTTGCCGAAAAGAAAGAAAAAGCTGCCGAAGCCAGACGGGCTGCTAGAGAGGCTGCTATGGCCGAAAATAAAGCAAATCGGCAAGGAGCCGTTCCAGAGGATGGCGGTCCTTCTGTTGCCGCTCCTCCTGAGTCTGAGCAAGAAGATCGGCAAGCTGCCGTTTCTGAGCCAGTTGACATCGGTCAGGCTGATGCCGTTATAGAGGATGCCGATCAAGCTGAACCTGCTCCTGAGCCAGCTATTGGCGAAAGTTCTTCCGTTCCTCCTCCAAGGGCTCCCCTAGAGAGAGAAAATCAAACAACTGTCTCATCCGATGTTCCTACTGCCGATTCCTCAGGTTCTTCTCCCGTTGTTCTTCATTGGGTTGCCGGTCCGCCAATGCCCGATCCTTTCATCTCGGATGACTATGCGCTTGCGCCTGCTGCCGATCTTCGAGGCCATCTCTCGAGTTAGGGTCCTGATGGCGAGACGACACATATCGTGAACATGCAGAACTTTGGGGACGCCGGCTGCCGTTCCCTTGGATTAGATGTTCCAAGCAGTGCCGACAGGCGAACCGGGCAGCTGATTGCCGAAATGCTGGCCAACGAAGGGGATCGACAACGGTTCAAAGAGATGGCATTTAGTGCGCAGTTTTCTAACGCCGAATGCAATATCTATCGCAGCTTGTGCAACATTCGCTATCTTGCAGAATCGACCGACCAGAAGCTAGCCGATCTTAGGCAAAGCTTTGAAGCCGAGAAAGCTTCCCTCCGAAAAGAGATAAAAGAGCTAACGGCCGCCCGAGAAAGTGATAATAAGGTCGTTCTTGAGACACGAAAGAGGCTGGCCGATAGTCTGAATGAAAGGGACGACCTTTCTGCAAAGATCAGGGAAGAGCAAGTGCAGATCGAGGAGCTGTCCAGAGAGAACTCTGCCTTGGCCGATTCCATGAACCGGGTACAAGCAACTAATGTCGCGATGGTCAACAATTTGAACAATACCATTGCAGAGCGAGACGCGGCCCATGCCGATTTGGAGATCAGAACGGCAGAGTTGGAAACGGCCAATAGTGATATTGCCGATAGGGATGCGGAGCTGGTACAAGTCCCATGGAAGATCGGCTGGTGGCGGCAGAAAATGAAGGACATCATGATCGACAGCTACATGGAATTCTATGGGGAGATTAACTTTGATGCCACGAAGATCGGCACATATGTTAACTCTTTGGAGAGAGAGGCCGAAGCAAAAGAATATCAGTCCTCTTCAGAGGATGAATCATAGAAACCTGCAGCTTAATCCTTCTGCCTTTTTGATTATTGCCGCTTTGGCATGTTTTGTAATGAACAATTAGTATTCGGAATATATATATAGTTTTGCAATTTTTAGTAATTGCTAATGTTTAATGATTTCTGTTATATATATATCATACTCCAGAAAAATTAAACAAAGATAAAACAAACAGCAAATTGTACTTATCTTTATTTTGTAAATTCATGAATCTTGCCATTTTGAGTCAAATCGGCTGTGTGCCGTTTTGAACAAAGTCGGCTTGGGCTGTTGTAACGAGAATCGGCTGCTTGCCGTTCTTGATATGGCCTCTTTGCCGATTCGGCATTGAGCCATTTTAAGAAATATTTGCCGTTTGAAACGGACCTTAGCACTCTGTTTGATCGGCAGGACCAAAATGGTCTGAAGAAGATATGATGACAATAGATGCCTCAATAACGATATATGCATCAATAGCGATATATGCATCAATAACGATATATGCATCAATAGCGATATATGCATCAATAACGATATATGCATCAATAGCAATATATGCCTCAATAACGATATATGCCTTTGTGGCGATATATGTATCGTTGGCGATATATGTATCGTTTGCAATATATGTATCGTTTGCAATATATGTATTCGTCTGCAATATATGTATTCGTCTGCAATATATGTATTCGTCTGCAATATATGTATTAGTTTGCAATATACGTATTGTCAATTCTTGGATTTTGGTGACGTGGTTCGGTCTAAAATGACTTACGTCCACGGTTGATTTAATTTAATTCTGCAATCATGTGATAAGCATAATACGAGCAAGTATATACTTTAAACATGGTCAGTTGCAAATAATTTGTATCAACAGCTTTTCATAATTCACAAGTCAGGTGAAAATAACAAATTCACTCTGGAATGATAAAGCTTTAAATTGAAAATATTCCAAGAGTTGGGTATTGGAGTACCGTTCATTTTCTCAAGATGATACGCTCCTTTGCCAATGACTCTGGCTACCCGATATGGTCCTTCCCAATTCGGCGTTAGCTTTTTCTTTTCTCTGCCAGTTGCCGTTACATTGCGAAGAACTAAGTCTCCAGCTTTGAGAAGCCGTTCTTTGACACGCCGATTGTGGTATTTTGCCATCTTCCGTTTGTAGTGCAATGTCTTTAAGATGGCTTCTTCTCTCAGTTCTGGCAAGAGATCCAGCTGCTCCCTTAATCTTTCCTTATTCTGCTCTTCGTTGAAATATTCAACTCGAAGATTGAGTGCGCCGATCTCGACTGGAGAGACAGCTTCCACTCCATACGTCATGGCAAACGGCGTCATGCCGGTGCTGATCTTAGTTGTCATCCGATAAGCCCACATGACAAACGGCAATTCTTCTGGCCACTTTGTTGGTTTGCCCTCAAGATTTTTCTTGATTCCGCTAAGAATTGCTCTATTTGTGACTTCGGTTTGACCGTTTGTTTGTGGATGTGCGACTGAAGAAAACCGTTGCTCGATTGAATATTCTGTGCATTTCCGTTTGAAGTAGGCACTGGTGAATTGAGTTCCGTTGTCGCTTACAAGAATTCTTGGGAAACCGAATATCATGATGACATTGTTCATAAAGAATCGCCAAGTGTTGTCTGCCGTTATCTTTGCCACAGCTTCGGCTTCGGCCCATTTTGTGAAATAATCAACAGCAACAATAACATACTGGAGCTGATTCTTAGCAATCGGGAACGGTCCCAAGATGTCGATTCCCCATTTCGCAAACGGACATGGGCTCACCATATTTGTCAATTCGGCTGCTGGCCGTTGTGGTTCCTTTGCAAACTCTTGGCATTTATGACAAGATTTCACGAAATTATCGGAATCTCTTCTGATTGTTGGCCAATAAAAACCTGTTCGCAGAACCTGAGCTGCCATAGTATTTCCCGAAGCATGCATTCCGCATATTCCTTCGTGGATTTCTCTGAGGGTATACAAGCCTTCTTCTTCCGTTATACACTTTGCTGCTGGATAAGTAAGACATCGGCGAAGAAGTATCCCATCATGATAAGTGCATCTTGCTGCCCTTTTTAGGATTTTCAGTTTCTCATTCGCATTCGCATTCTCTGGGCAACTTAACATGTCGACTCACCCGATGCTTCCTAACCCGATAGGTTAAAGGATTCTGCGGATCATCGTCTTTTTCTTCCCGATCCGGTCGAGAAATAGACCTCTTGGATGCCGGCTGATCACTCCTTCCCCGATCTGCCACAACTTCCGAACGAGGTCTTACTGCTGATCTCTCTCGGCTCCTTTCACGGCCAGATCCCCCTTGTGATGCTTGTCTGCGACTTCCTCTTGGGCTATTCTGGATAGCTCGGCTGTGGACCTCCTCCGCGTCATCACGGTATTCTTCTCTTCTGGGCGGATCTTCATTTTGATGGCTTGGTTGTGGCACATACAAAAGATTATCCTGGTGAGCTTGCTGGCTGCCGATCTGACGCGTTACTCCAGCCTGTGGGAACGGTGGAGGCACTAGAGACGGTGTCGCCGCCTGCTGATGATGGATCTGTGGAGGAAAGAATGGTGGGTTGACTGGCGGTGGAAGTCTTCCAAGGAAAGTCTGCATCATGATGTCCATCCTTTGATGCAAGGAATGGAACTCATTTGCGATTGCTGGCGGGATGGCTGCTGGTGCAGGTTGTCCTGGTTGCGGAGTGCTGGGGAATAAAATTTCTGGAATCTGAGGGAAATTAAGCCGGCTGGCAGCGGCGTTCATTTCCACTCGAGAAGATGATGGTTGCATGGATGGAGGTGGAGTCTCATACTGACCAGCAGTATCTCCAGTGGGTTGTTGTGGTTGAAGACTTGGGTCGGATGCCATTTTGGAAATGAAAACCCCCAAAAATATAGAGACAGAAGAGCTTTGAATTTCGAGGATGCTCACTCAAAAATATCAAAAGCTCTCAATGAAAGCACCAAATGATAATCCAAGGGATGGGGTGAGGGTTTTTCCGTCAAATGACACGCCTGAGTATGGTGGTTCAAGCTCCTTGAATGACCTGCAAAGCGTCGGAACTCCAATGCCAAAGTCAGAGCATGGCTATTGTATATTTCATGGTAGAGATCTAGGAGTTCTCCGTCCTTCCAAGGAGTAGAAAAATCTTACCTTTTATTGTACGCCCTCCTAGCCTTTATATATGACTGGAGTGGTTAGACATGTTCCCCACTTTCCTTAAAGGTTGTCTAAAGTATACATTAACAATTAGAAAGTGGAGTTAATGCCTTTGGGAGGATAAAGATTCCTCATATTTAATAGTTTTATAATGGTTGAGTGGGAGCAAGAATGATTGTCTCCCACGTGTGGCCTTGACCACTAGCATAAAGAAAATAGCGTACAGTGTACCTTTATTTAATGCTTATGCCGTTTGTGCCAAATCGGCAAGGTGCCGTTTATACCAAATCGGCAAGGTGCCGATTTGGATACTGTTCACCTTTCCGTTATCACTCACTCTAGCAAGTGAATCGGCAGTGAGCCGTTTCCGTTCTTGTGTTGCCACGTGGCCAGATCGGATATGTGCCGTTTGTGACAGCTTGTTGGACTTGCCCTTTAAGCTTTTATTCCTGTTGACTTGTCAATCGGTCACAATGCCGTTTCATGTGTTTGACTTGGTCAAACCGGTCAAGTGCCGTTTTGTCTAGTCAACGGTGCTTGTAGAGGCATAAAGTCCGTTATACCCTTCTGATAATTTTATGTATTATCACTTATAATTTATTAATATATTAAACTATAACTTATTAGCAAATATGAAACTTGGTCTCACCATCAACAAAACTTAACGATTTGTATTTTACCATTAATTGACAATTAACGAGTTAATGCTAATTAACCCTCTCATTTTGTCACCACTAGCGAATCCAATTGTTTGCAGCATTATCACAATATGTCATTTTTAATATATAAAAAAGACTGATAAATACAGCTACTTTTTTTTCTATATATAAAAAAAAACTGGTTATTATTCCTCAAGCTCAATCACAAATATTAAAACTACATGTTCGAGATATGCGACACGTGTACGTATATCCTCTCATCCTATTATTGGTTGCCCCCACACATCCACATTGAAACCTTTGGATAGATGTCAGTGAATAATAATAATAATCTATGAAATATGTTGTCCACGTCATCAACCATAAAAATACATAGATTCGAATTGGGAGAGGATGCTCCATGAGAATTGAATTATTGCACGAAAAATAACCATCAAGACAACAACCTTGCAAAATATCTATATATACTTTTACAAAGGTCCAGTCCCGTTCACAACCGTAAAAGATTGGCATATATGTATAATTATAAACTTAGCCCCCACACTTTTTCCTTTTTACCTTGCCTAATGATATTTAGATTTGAAACGTGATATCCGAATAAATGATAAATCAGAAGAGCATTGTTTTCGAATATGATAATAATGTCAGGACGTACACTTATTTTTTTCTTCTTAAAGAGGAAGCCGGAGTTGATGTGACTATACTAGAAGATGCAGCGAAAAACCATAGCGACAGGGCGGGTGCAAGGAATAAAGGGAGCATATGATGTAACATATTTATCACTTGCGTAGTTGCTTCTCATGTTTCTTTTTTGGTGAACTTCTTCTTCTTTTTTAGCCAAATTTCTGTCTCTAACTTTAAAAAAAATAAGAATGTATGATATCACGAGCCCTCATACATTTTAAAAGAGTTAACGTTGACGGTAAATAATTACTTCATATATAATAATTAAATTAGTAAAGTTTTATTTTAAAGAGTGAAATTGTCTCCTCCACTAACGATTACTCATATATTTTTACTTTTAAGTTATAATAAAGAAATTAAACAGGAGAGTGTTTTCCAAATTGACATGATTAACCTTATTACTAATGTATTTAAAAAAAAACGCAATTCTGTAAAATTGATCAAAACTTGGATTGTTTAGTTAAATTACAATACAAAATAAATCTACCACCTTAGCGTTACTTCGTGTAGATATTTCTAAACTTAATGCAAATCGAAAAATATATATACATTTAATTATAGTGAAGAAATACACGTGGACCAATTATCTAAGTTGTTTCAGTGGCGGCAAAGATTCGTAAACAATTCCCTCTTAAAAAGAAAAGAAAAAGATATATGCCTGAGTCCTGACGCGTGTATCCTGATATTTTCGAAAATGGTCCAATGTTTACGTGTATATATATAGAGACTAGAGAGGGGTTAGATTGCCACCGATATAAGTAAGACTCGGATGCATCAAGTTATTGAGTGTTGTGTCTCCACATTTTGCTCATTTGTAAAAAAATATGGACAGAAAGCAATTGCAGCAACATGTCTCCAAAATGAGGCAGTCACTATTTAATCAGGTATACTATTTTACTTTAAATGATAAATCATTTTTTAAATTATTTTGTACTCCCTCCCTCTTTTAACAACTAACGTTTTTCTACGTCCTTTATTAACTGACGTTTTCTTTTATTTTTATTTTTCGAAGTATATATTTTGTGCAAATGACAAAAAAAAAATTATGCATCTACCCAATTTGATGATAGTGTGGTAATTTAAGTGAAAATTAGGGGGAAAAATGAAACATTGTAGAGTAAAATAAGATCAAAAATTATAAACGACGAAGGAAGTATATAATTGTTGCTTATTGGGACAATTAAACGACCAATTCAAACAAGACTATGTTGTAAAAATTAAAGTCACTTATAGGTAGTGGTGATTTAGTAAAAGAAAAGAAAAGAAAATCTATTGTTGTTTATGTTCGACTTTGCTATTCAACCTACAAAATTGTCTAAATATTAGTTATAAATTTTTCTAAGTACTGGGGTAATTTTTTGAAAAATAGATTACACACGAAACATTGTGCATTATGCTCTAAACTACCCTAATACTGTAAAAGAGGCATGTAAATATCTGGCCCGCAAATGTAAGTGGTAAATACCAAAAAAATGATGGCTTATACTTTCACCTAATTTGGATTTGAGATGCTAATCAGGAATTAAGATTTTATTATGTGTTGCTGCAGGGATACCTCGACGGTCAATTTATTCAACTTGAAGAATTGCAAGATGACTCTAACCCGAGTTTTGTAGAAGAGATTGTCACACTTTTTTACACTGATTCAGTTCGATTAATCCAAAATATTGAGCAGGCATTGTAAGTATATAATTATTTAATAATCATTATCATACATCGTTTTGATTTTTTTTAATAGACGGTAATAAGATTTGAATTTAAATTCTTACTATCGGATAATAAATAATTAATAGCCTAAAAAGTGTAAAATTATAAATAAATAAAAACTTTGTTTTTACAGGGTCAACGGACCTGTTGACTTTGATAGGCTGGATGACTACATGCATCAATTGAAGGGTAGCAGCTCAAGGTGGTTAAATCAAATGATTCAATGTTGTTGGATTAATATATATTTTATCTATCCTAGAATTGATAATAAACTTAATATCTTTTATTCCCTTTTTTTAAAATAAAAAAAAAATTACTTACAGCATTGGAGCTAAGAAGGTAAAGGTAGAATGCACGCAGTTCAGGGAAAATTGTTGTTCAGGAAATATCGACGGGTAAAAAATATGTTCCCTTTATTCTAATTCATCAAACACACTATTTTTTTACTCTCTCTATATATATGTAACTTCTGGTTGTAGATAATTAGTAAAAAACTTATTTACTTTTTATCAAATCTTGAATTCAAGATTCGGATTCTAAAAAAAAATTAAGGCTGAAAAATAAAAAAAATTATATTAGGAAAGTCAGAAAACCAACTATAGAAATAGGCAAGAAGATACAATTCTAACAACTTTTCATTAATTAAGAATGTAACCCAAAAAATGTGTCAAAGAAATGTAATAATAATACCAATACTTTTTTCCGTAAGGAATAATAATGCCAATTCTTGACAACGTTGTCATTGTTTAATTTTGCAGGTGTAACAGGGCATTCCAACGGCTCAAGAACGAGCATGCTATCCTGAAAAGGAAGCTCGAATCTTATTTTCAGGTGATTTTACGCACTTTGGACTTCATTTATGGATCAAACGAATCGGCCCAACACTTAGAATTTCATAATCGCAGGCCCAAGTTCCGGCCCGTCTTATTCCTTGTGCCGACACAACGCATTTATTTTAATTATTTTTAAATATTTTGTTGCAAAATTTTCAGGCGGCAAGACAAGCTGGACAAATCGAGGATGCCTGAAATTGACAAAGCCACCACATGATAATGACGGAACAAAAGTGTCCTTTATTCCTTAAAAGCAGTACCATTTATGAACTTAATTATACACCTTAATCAAATAACAACAAAATGGGTTTTACTTCTGATCAATGTACTAGCAATCACAATCACCATGTTTAACAATAAGATTGTTCTTTCTTCTTCTCTTGTTTCTAATCTACTAATGTCATATTTCATCACATACTCACGTAAGTGATGAGTTCTACCAATAAAAATAAAATCGATAAATAAATTACTATCAAATCAATCATTTTTATAAGCAGAAAATGAAGTGTAACGTAACTACTAAGAGGCCGAAAATAGGTTAGAATTTTGCCTGTAGAGATGCATAATGCATTAGACACATCTCTAAAACTTAATGATGATAGTCACTAAAGGCATGAGACCATGAAGCACGCTAGTATTGATAATTGAGTGAAGGAGATGAGATTGCAATGATAATGGCAATCAAGAACCCAAAGAAAAAGGGAAAAAGAGCAGAAAGCAAAAAAAAAGAAGGTCCAGGACCAAGAGCATTCTTTAACCTAAAAAGTGGAGTTGGGAATTATCAGAATTATTATCAGTGCTGCTGCTGCTTCTTCAGCCTTTTCCTATCAGATCATATCCAAATAAGTGCGATGTGGGAGTCCGCCATTATACCATCAAAATCATGATTAACCCAATTGACCCTTTCTCATTATTTTCAACATATTCATTGAACATTTCCTTTGAAAATTACACAAATTGAGAGACTAGGGCTCAACCTTAACCTTTCCACTCCTCCTCCACCCAACCAACCAACCAACCAAGGCAGGCTGCTTATAATTCTTTAATCAAGCACGTGTCTTGATTAGGAAATTAAAGATAATCAATTCTCAAATTAATTTTATCTTTTCTTTATGGATGGATCATCATCAATCATTGTTGTTCAAGCATATCATACGAGTCAATGAATGCATAAATTATCGATTATCTATCGGTAATAGAATCTTATTAGAAACTTGAATTCGAGTTTCTTTTAAATGATATTTAGAACGTGTTTAATTATGTTATGATGTGCTGAGAAATGAAGTGAGCATGAACGTATTTTTATACTATTTGCTAATTTGGGTTGGGATTTGAACTAAGTGGGATTAACGTAAGTACTCCTATGTTGTTATTACATTGTTGCATGTGGTGACACATTTTTTAAGGAGCAACCAAAGTGGGTTTTACTTGGTAGTGGACCATTAGTAGTGACTTAGGAAGTCGTCGGCAGAGCAGAGCCAAATAAAGGTCACCAGCTACTACTAGTTCTACTACCAGTGGTCCAGTACTACTACTACTACTACTACCCATTTCATGTTTTTCTTGTACTCGTTAAACCAACGCAAAACCAAAGGCATTTTGCTGTTATTTTATTTGTTTTGCTTCTCCATAACCTTTTCTTGCCTATAACGAGGTGACAGCTTTCGATCGCACCATATATTGTGCATTAAAATTGAAATATTAAATGTTATTGTTATAAAAAATAAGAATACAACTAAAATTTAAACTTAAAAGACGTAATTTTAAACTATCGTTTGTCATAGATTAAAATGCGATATTCAAATTTGAGACTTGAGATTTGAAAGTAAAACTTGAATTTTTGAAATAGTTGATGTTAGTGGGATAATTTTGAGCCAAAAAGTCATAACGAAAGCTAAATTCGTACCGTAAATGTCAATTTCTCCCATATACGGGACCATCATATGTAGGAGGAGAGAGCCGAGCTACACAAACACGATATTGCTACCTGAAAAAACTAAACCAACAACATTAATTTTTTTTTTGTCTTGGACAAGTGTCATTTACCAATTCATGTATTTGTGACCACAAATCCCATGTTTATTGTAATGGTTATATACACTTTTATTGTAGTTCTTCTCTCTTTCTTTCGAGCCAAAAGGAAATCTTGCACACATTTCTCGGCTGTTGCTCCACAAAAATCCAATCACTAGTGGAAATCTGAATGACAGTTCATAAAACAAAGTCAAACAACCCAACCTTTTTGCTTTATATCCCCTCCCTATTCTCCCTTCTTCCTGACAGAAAAAATATTGAATCTTTCTATAGAATCTATACTTGTTAAGCCACAGAGAAATTTCTATTCTTCTTTCTAATTCTGAAAAAGGGTTGAAGCAATTAAGCTAATTAAAGACCAGATGGAGGAATATAGTTCTCAGTTTTTCAATTCGATTCCTGAGAAAGAAGGGAATGTTAAGCATCAGATTCTTGAGGACAAGAAACTGGAGCTGAGGCTTGGTCCTCCAGGAGAATTCTTTGGTTCCAAGAAATCCAACTTCTCGCGTTTCGAAGAACCTGCGAAGAGGGTATTCTCTTCTTCGTGGCTGCACGGTTCTTTAGATTCTTCAGGTTTTAACAAAGAGGCTCAGATGGAGTTACAAGGCCAAGAAAAGAAAAAGTGCACCAATCCTGCCACAAATATCTCTCATAAAAGGTTGTCTTACTTTTTCTTTCTTTCTTTAGATCCAATTTTTTTTTGTTCTTTCTATTGTTGAAGTGCTTAATTGCCTTAACAGTTCAAAGATTATGCAGAACATGAAGAAAGAAAGAAATCCAAAAAAAATATTTGTTTAATCTTCTAGGTAAGAGTATTATTAAAAAGTACATCTTTATCTGTTGCTTATTTAACAGGTAAATTTGACAGATTAGTGATGATTAGGACAATTAGCTTTTCTAAACAACAGAGATTTGATTAGTTAGTCATTTGAAAGTTAATTTGATTCCAAATCTTATTTTCATGAAGTTAATAATCTTTTGTACCGTAGCATTTTGGATCGCGGTTGTAATTAATTACTGACTAGGAAGTAAAACCATATTAATAGAATCGATTACATAGGTGCTTAATTCCTGATATTTCGATATTAACTATCTTTGTAATGATTTTGTGATTTCTGACATGAAACAAGCAGAGTTGCGCCTACCCCAGTTGTAGGATGGCCACCGATCAGGTCATTCAGGAAAAACCTGCAGGCAAGCAGCACAACAACTTCAAAGGCGGCATCTGAGTCACCACCACCAGACACCAAAACCCAAAAACAAAACCCTACCTCAAACCCTGAAAATTCAAGAAAAGACATGTTTGTGAAGATAAACATGGAAGGAGTCCCCATTGGTAGAAAAATAAACCTCAATGCCTATGACAACTATGAAAAACTCTCCGTCGCGGTCGACCAACTCTTTCGAGACCTTCTTGCAGGTTAATTATACAAACCTTAGCTATCATGATAACCATAATTTTTGAAAAAAAAGAAAATTGCTAGAATACAAATACTTTTTATGATCACTTTTTTAAACTTAGATGCACTGGTTATTTTTATATTAAGTTGCTAGTTATCTATTCGAATCATGTTCTACCACATCCATTACTATCTCTAGTATTATTATTTTTTAAATATTGTAAATAAATTTGACTTTTTGTTGAACTCTTATAGCTCAAAGAAATGGAGAAAATGAGGATGAAGCAAAGGAAAATGAAAAATCAGTAGCGGGTGGTGGAGAATATACTCTAGTTTACGAAGATAATGAAGGAGATAGAGTTCTTGTTGGGGATGTCCCTTGGTAGTAAGTTTTTTTCTCTCTTTTTGTCCTCCCTTATTCGAGTGCTAGCCAACATGCATCTTACAAAACGCCTAGTCGTTTGATCTAGACAAGTCTTTTGTCATACGTATGTATGGCCAGTCGTTTTCCTAACAACCACCTATCCGTTTTTTGTTACATTTTTGTTATGTTAAACGTTGTGTTACGTTTCTTTGCAGCATGTTTGTATCTACAGCAAAAAGATTGCGCGTGCTAAAAAGTTCTGAGCTTCCTACTTCATATAATTGTGAGTTTTAAATGTTTTGTTTGAATTAAGTTATTAAAAGTGATAAGAGATGATACTTGTTCAATGATTTTTCCTCTTAATTAGTTATTTACTTGTCTAATACCGAATTTTATTTTCAGCTGAGATTAGAGAGATTCATCAAGACAAATAAAGTTCAACGATAGTGGAGGAGATTGTTAAGATAACTATAACATTGGGCCTCACTTATAAGTCATGGCTTTTGGGTGAAATGGTATATCAAAGGACCAATCACTGCACTCAAAAACCATGATTTATGAGTGAGACCCAATACTATAGTTATCTGTTTATAGTTATCTTAACAGATATGGATGTTAAATTTTGTAATTGTATCAATGAGAGTGAAACTTAATTTTGTAAAATATGTTTTTTTTATGTATTATATATTTTTTTTTTTGAGTAATAGTGTTTTATTAAACTATGCCCGAAAAGTAAAAATCTTCCATGATCTTATTTTCAGGGCAACAATCTCATTCTATCCAATTTACATTGTTTGATGAACAATTGACCACTTTTTGACCTGTTCTTGCCGATTCATTCTTTGCAAGAAATAAAAAGTAAACATGTTTTTTGTCAAATAAGGTTTCCTAAAAATGAAACCAAAACATCCTCTCATATCCCCGGCATCGTGCGTCCTGCTTTTGCTCATGATACATATAATTATAATATTAGAGATTGAACTCATAGTTTATATTATAAATACGACATATATTATTATATCAGGATTAAACTCATAATTTACGTTATAAATACGATATATACTATTATATTAGGGATTAAATTCATGGTTTACCTCATAAATACGATATATACTATTATATCAGGTATTGAACTCATAATCTACGTCATAAATATGACATACTAACTGGTAGTATATGCCGTATTAATTTATGATGTAAATTATGGATTTAATCGCTGGTATTGTAATTATAATTATTATTATAATTAATAAAGTAAACTATTTAAACATTATTAATTGCAACGGTTATGGTGTTTTTTTAATTTTAAAAATCGATTGTGGTATTTTATGTGAGTTTGGAACGAGGCCTAAATAACTTGAGCAATGCTGCACCGCATGCACTCCCAACTCCCCCCCTTGAAATTTCGAAGATGGGCCCTCTTGGTCCAAGTTCGGATTAAAATCAAAGTTTGGGCCCTTTTAAGCTATGAGCAGCTCATTTTGGGCCTTAACAACTAAGAAAGGGTTGGGCCTCTTTTTTTCTTCCAATTCGGTAGTTCGAAACCATGTCTTTCAAATTGTGATGAATATGAAATTATAAAATTTAATTTGTGTTAATTTTGGAAGTTAGAAATTCTAAATCTACCGAACTTTTTGATGAACACCACTAGACATACCACTACACCAAGAACAACAACACGATCTGGTAGTGTCATTTTTCAATTTCTCTTCTCAAGTTTATTTTGCAGCTAAAAACATTTTTTTCTTTTGTCTAAATTATTCCGCGGAACTACAAGCCCAACCTTTTTGGGACCAGAAATGAATCAACTACGCTATTTATCTACTTCTTGGCCTTTCAAGCTTTAAAAGTGCAAGTAGGATCAAATGAATATATTTGGAATGCCATCTTTAATAAGAGCATTTACGACATTTAATTTACATTTAAATGAGTCATTTGCCTCAGTACTTTATCATTTTAGAATTAGTGACTCCAGTTTGTAGTGTTATACCATATTTTCAGCAAGTGATCATAACACATGGTAGAAAATCAAAATTGGTATAGACCAACTTAAAACCTAGACATTATTATTTGCATCTTTTTCAATGTTATTAGGGTACCCATCTCATTTTTTTGGAATGTAACACCAACCCATTTTGAAAAACACAATGCTAATATAATATTTCCCCCCAAAAGTAGATCCATTGATGGAAGATATTCATTCTCGTTTATTTATTACCGAAATGAACACTAGGTGATTGACGTGAATTGTTTAATACTCTAATTTGATACTCTTTTCATTACTAGATAAATGACATTTTGGATGATTTTATAAAAATTAAGAAAGCAATTAATTACTCTTGATTGGAAAAAACCCTCAATACTTAATTCAATCCGTTTTAATATCATAAACTCAATTAATTACTCCACGAATTAAGCACTCCATCATACTTAATAAAATTGACAATCAATTGCAAATTTACCTTAAAAGAGCAAAACGTTACGTTATTTTAGTATGCAGACCTATTCCTTTCAAAACGTTATTTATTTAATGATGAAAAAAATACAAAATAATAATGCGACTCATTTTATGGAAAAATTAATTGCTATTAACACTATATTCTTGTACTGTTCTAAGTTGCGAACAATTTGTCCAATCTCACTATCACTCAAAATTCTACGCCATTAAAGTTGGAAGTCAATCAACTTATTTTTTATTTATGTTCATACTAGCATTGATTATTATCTACATAGAAAAATAGCAATAAGGTCCATAAATAATGAATGAATGTGGTGGACAGCAATCAAAGCATAGTAACTTTGTAGAAAAATACAAAGGAAAAACGATCAGATCTCTTTTGAAAGTTTGACCGGAGGAAAATGGGAAGAAGAGTCAACATTGAACAGCAATTTTATATAGTGAGTGATTGAGTCAAGAGTAAAAAGCACGAAGCTTCTTATCAAGTTGCTCATGTGATGAATTAATTTTAATTACTTATTTTAAAAAAAGACAAAGGAGAAAAAAAAGTTGGGCCGAAACTGGGCCTAGGTGGGCCCCATAACGTGCTTTCCTTTGCGTAGGCATCTCGTCAAGTAGTATGTTTTTAGTATTTACTAGTACGTATGAACAAAATAATAATAGATGATGAAGTGATGACAATTTAGTTTATCAACACTTAATTTATATATATTAAGTTGGAATTTAACGAATAAAAAAAATTATGTTGAAAGAGTTCTTATTTTTAAAAATCCGAACAAGATTTTATTTCCAAAGTGATGAAAAGAATAAATATTTTTAAACTTACACAATTAAAATATTTTTACGTATTTTTTAATTATTCTTTCAAGTTTTAACTGAGGTTAATCGCATTTAAACTTCACCGACCTCCATTTTTAAAATTTGAATTAAAAATAATCTTTATTATTTAACGATAATTAATATTAGTGCCGATGAAATATTATTAAGATAAAAAAAATATGTTTGTACTTTTAACAACTTGAGACTTGTTTTGGTAAAAAGATAATGGGAAAATAGAAGGACATTCGAATTATTAAACTTTCAATTAAGCTTTCAAGCTACTACATTTCCTATCATAAGAGGTCAAGAAATTCTTCAATTTGGTGGATTATAAATTTATAATATAGTAAGGAAATTATGAATGTAATAATAGAAGGCCCAGCCCAACTTAAACATAATTAATTATAAGCACATGGTAAAATCCACAGAAATAGAAAAGAATAAAATAATTCATGGACTTTTAATTTTTTTATTTTTAAAAAAAACTCTTCTAGAAGATCATACCTCACTAATTAAATTAAAGGCAGTCAATCACATAAAAGATAATATCAGAACAAAATCCACAAAACAAAAGTAAAAAAAACTCTCATATATTACACTCTGCAACAAACATTTTTTTTTAATATACGTATCTAAAGTTAAAACGACAGTTAATAAAAATGAAAGGGAGTATCATTTTGAGACTTATATAAATCAATAACCCCAGTTTATTTAATTTTCTATATTATAAAAAAATATTTGTTCACTATTAATTAAAGTCTTTGACAATTCCGAATTATGGATGAAAAAAAAATTAAAAAAATTAATTTTCCAAAAAATAAAAATAAAAAAATCTGAAAAGTCAAAAACTAATAGCTATGAAGTCAAGCAAGGGCAAGCCGCACGTTGGGTGGGTGGAGGTAGTTGATCCGTGGAATAACCAAACAACAATCGAGTCTGAGTTGACTCACCCAGTCACTTTCGGGCTTACAATAGTACTGCCCGCACACTAGTACTATCCATCTGCCTTCAACACGTTTTCCTACAAATTTTGCAACCCCAACTTGTTTCCTCTGCAACCCAAATGTAAACGCCATCATTTTCCTGCACCAAAAAAAAACCAGAACAAGAACTAATCAGTCATGGAAAAACTATCCTCCCCATTTCAAAAATCCCATTTTCCCCTCCTTTTCTTTGCTCTCCTCGTCCTAATCTTATTACCCTTTGAAGCAATTTCTCAAAATCTCACAAAAACAGAGCAAGCCATCCTCTTGGACTTAAAGCAGCAGTTTGGAAATCCTGATTTCATCCAGCATTGGGATTCATCTTCCTCCCCCTGTTCTTGGGATGAGATTAAATGCACCGGCGGCTCCGTTACTAGTCTTATCCTCAGCAATGTAAACATCAACGTAACAGTCCCGCCAGCAACAATTTGTGACCTAAAAAATCTGACCTTTCTCAACTTGTCCTATAATTACTTCTCCAGCGAGTTTCCTAAGGTGTTGTACAAGTGTTCCAAGTTAGAATATTTGGATCTTTCTCAAAATAATTTCGTGGGTCCAATACCAGATGATATCGACAAGCTTGCAACTCTTAAATTCATCGACCTTGGGGCTAATCACTTCACCGGTGCTATCCCATCTTCGATAGGAAATCTAGCAGAGTTGCAGGTTCTGAAATTGTATATGAATGAGTTCAATGGTGCTATTCCTAAGGAGATTGCCAATTTGGCCAATCTTGAGACTTTAGTCATGGCGTATAATGGGTTTTTGCCTGCACCAATTCCTGAGGAGTTTGGTCAGTTGAAGAAGCTGGGTTATATTTGGATGAGCCAGACCAATTTGATTGGTCAAATTCCACAGAGTTTTAGCAATCTTACTAGCCTTGGGTGGATTGATTTGTCCCAGAATCAATTAGAAGGTAATATCCCTAGCTGGGTATTTTCTTTCAAGAATTTGACTACGTTGTCTTTGTTCGGCAATGGATTCTCTGGTGAGATACCTCAGTCAGTAGATGGAGCTTGGGATTTGCATACAATTGATCTTTCAATCAATAACTTGACTGGGTCAATACCAGAAGTTTTTGGAAAGTTGAAGAAATTGAATCTTTTGAATCTGAACAGAAACCAGTTGTCTGGTCAGATTCCTGCAAGTTTAGGCCTTCTTCCTTCGTTGGTTGATCTTCGAATCTTCGAGAACAACTTCAGCGGAGTCTTGCCACCTGAGATGGGTCTCCATTCGAATCTCGAAGTGTTCGATGTGTCGACGAATCAATTCTCCGGCCAATTGCCTGAGAATCTGTGTGCTAGAGGTGTTCTGCAAGGCGTGGTCGCGTTCTCGAACAAGCTCAGTGGGGTGGTGCCTAAATCGCTCGGGAGTTGCAGAACATTGAAGACTGTTCAGCTCTTTGATAACAGTTTTTCAGGTGAGATTCCTGCAGGCATTTGGACTATCTACAACATGACATACTTGTTGTTGAGCAACAACTCGTTTTCGGGAAGACTTCCGAGCAAATTGTCATGGAATTTGACAAGACTGGAGATCAGCGATAACAGGTTTTCAGGTCCAGTTCCTACTGGTGTATCTACATGGTCGCAGCTGACCGTGTTCATCGCAAGCAACAATCTCCTTTCAGGTCAAATCCCAACGGAACTGACAAGCCTGTCCCATATTACAACTCTTCTGCTTGATGGTAATCAACTTTCAGGTCAACTTCCATCAGAGGTAGTCTCCTGGAACTCATTGAATACTTTAAATCTCTCGCGAAACGGCCTTTCTGGCCAAATCCCAGCAGAATTTGGGTTTTTACCTGACTTGAATTACTTAGACTTGTCTCATAACCACTTTTCTGGTGAAATCCCACCCGAGTTTGGCCGATTGAAGCTTGTTTCCCTCAATTTGTCCTCTAATCAACTGTCTGGTCAGATCCCAGATCAGTTTGATAATCTTGCTTATGACACCAGTTTCCTCAACAATTCAAATCTCTGTGCCACTAAGCCAATCTTAAACCTTCCAGCTTGCAGTGCGCATCTTGGTGGCTCCAAAAAATTGTCCTCCAAGTTTCTTGCTTTGATTCTTGCTATTGCTGTTACTATCTTCCTTGTCACTGTTTTATCCACCTTGATCTTGGTTAGAGACTATCGGCGAAAGAAGCAGAAACGTGATCTCGAAACATGGAAGCTCACCTCATTCCAGAGAGTGGATTTCACAGAAGCAAACATCTTAGGAAGTTTGACAGACAATAATATGATCGGAAGTGGAGGGTCAGGGAAGGTATACCGAATCAGCCTAGACCGTCCTGGTAAATTCGTCGCTGTGAAGAGGATATGGAACGATGCAAAACTGGACCACAATCTTGAAAAAGAATTTGTGGCAGAGGTCCAAATACTTGGCACAATTAGGCACTCAAATATAGTGAAACTGTTGTGTTGCATTTCTGGTGATAGCTCAAAACTTCTCGTCTATGAGTACATGGAGAACCGCAGCCTCGATCAATGGCTTCACGGGAAGAAGAGAAGAACCTTATTAGAGGACAGTCCATCTCATCAAGCTGTCTTGAATTGGCCAATGAGATTGCAGATTGCCATCGGAGCAGCACAAGGTCTGTCCTACATGCATCATGACTGCTCCCAGCCGATTATACACAGAGATGTGAAGACGAGTAATATCCTGTTGGACTCAGAATTCAAGGCACAAATTGCTGATTTTGGGTTGGCGAAGATGTTGGTTAAGCAAGGAGAACCTCACACAATGTCTGCTGTAGCGGGCTCTTTCGGTTACTTTGCACCAGGTAACAGCATTCAACAACTCAAAATGCTTTCTTTGTTTCTTCTTTTTTTCAATCCGTTATTGATGTTCGTAGTTTGCTCAAAACCAAAACTTTCATGTTGCAGAGTATGCTTACACGATGAAAGTGAACGAAAAGATTGATGTTTATAGCTTCGGAGTTGTCCTCCTAGAATTGACAACAGGAAGGGAAGCTAACTATGGGGATGAGCACACAAGCCTTGCCGAATGGGCGTGGCGGCAAAATGGACTTGGAACGCCTATGGTTGATTGCCTTGATGAAGAGATTAAGGAGCCATGTTACTTGCAAGAAATGATTGCAGTGTTGAAGTTAGGACTCATATGCACTAGCCCGTTACCGTCTAACAGGCCTTCCATGAAGGACGTTTTGCAGATTCTATCGCGATGCTCTCCCACCGGTAAAGGAGAGAAGAAAACAGGAAACGATATCGATGCTGCACCCGTCCTCGGCAGCGCAGCTTGCCTTGCGAGCTTCAGACGCAGCAAGAGAGTAGCGGATGATAAAGATGACTGTTACGTAGCGTGTGACTTACTATGATGAACTGTTACTATGTTCTTCCTTCGCTTACATGGGAGTCGAAACTGAGTGTCCCTTGCCAGTTTTTGTTTGTTAGATAGGGTAGATGCAACGACACCAATGTTTGCAAATGTTATGTACTTTTGTAGGAGACCAATCTTACAGTATAATACAGTTAACCCTGGGTCCGAAACTATTACAAAGATCAAACTTGATCTGTGGATTAAAAGAGCAATTCCCATGGAAGAACAATGGGACGAAAAGTTATCCACACGAGAAAAACAGAACAAGGCAGGTTCAGGAGATTTCAAAGCCCCCCAAGGAAAACACCAAACATCGGCTCTGCATGCCGATCCATGTCTTCAGAGCACCATTCCCGCTGTCCTCATTTTCTTTTCTTTTTCTGACCATGGAGCTGACCCTCGATCCCAATCCACACGATTATCCTGAACGCATGGCTGGAAACTTGGGACGAGCCAGCAAATAATGTTAAACTTACCACGTTGCTGGCCCTCTCCTCCTTTCAAGCCACGATCCCATTTGACTGATCCACTTCCAAATATTACGCTGTTGACTCCAGACTCAACCTGCAAAAAAGCAGCCAGAACCAACAGGGACAGTATAAAGATACCATTATTTGCACAAGAAAATTTAGAGTTTCAAATAGCATGCCTTATGACTGGCTTCTGCAAAGATTCTGACCTAGCTCCATCTTGTGAATTTACTGCCTTCCCAGCCATGGTATTTGGCTATGCAAGACAAAAGAAAGGTGAGAAATACAAGTGAGCTTCTAAAAACAAATGGAAGGACAGTAAAGGCAAGGTCAAGTATCCGAGCCTTGGAAACAAAAAAAATGGTCAGATTCTTAAGCAGTCACTGGATAAATAGCACGAAAAGTGGTGCAGGACCTGCCACCACATATGCACCAGTTAGGACACGGTCTATGAAACAGTTAGCATGGCAAAGCAATTAAGTGCAAATTCAAAACAATTATCATGGAATAATAATTGAGTAAAATAAATTTAAAAGTGAGAATGAATGGCAAAATTTTGAAAGCCTATCAAGCATTCAACAGGGACAGTATAAAGATACCATGATTTGCACAAGAAAATTTAGAGTTTCAAATAGCATGCCTTATGACTGGCTTCTGCAAAGATTCTGACCTAGCTCCATCTTGTGAATTTACTGCCTTCACGGCCACGGTATTTGGCTATGCAAGACAAAAGAAAGGTGAGAAATACAAGTAAGCTTCTAAAAACATGGAAGGATAGTAAAGGCAAGGTCAAGTATCCAAGCCTTGGAAAAAAAAAATGGTCAGATTCTTAAGCACAGTCACTGGATAAATAGCACGAATAGTGGTGCAGGACCTGCCACCACATATGCACCAGTTAGGACACGGTCTATGAAACAGTTAGCATGGTAAAGCAATTAGGTGCAAATTCAAAACAATTATCATGGAATAATAATTGAGTAAAATAAATTTAAAAGTGAGAATGAATGGCAAAACTTTGAAAGCCTATCAAGCATTCAAATTCTGCTACTTATTTTGTGCTTCCACAATATTGGTTTTTGATCAATTATCCTACTTGCAAGTACTACTAGGACATCCTTTGGGAGATTTTTTACCACATTCTAAACACCTAGTATCTACAGGCAAACTTAGCAATTGCCAGAGTGCTCCAATTCCATACGAAAGGCAAGCCAATAGGCAGCATAAAAAATGATCAAATCAAATACAACAAGATAAGTGATGTAAGATTTTAAACCTCTAGTTTGTCAGGGTAGTCATTCTGGAACACTCTGATGACACTTAAACGTCCATTTTCCAGAATTGAATGTGAATCGGCAGTGCCTAAATCACCCTGCAAAGATCCCCACTCTCACTATCTCCAAAACTTCCAGTCTGTCATTGCCATCTGCTACAAAGATTAACCCAATATCTTCAAACAGAATAACTCACCTCACAATTGAGGTTGGGGATGCTGGTTTGGTTACACGGATCAAGTTCTACAACAGCTGTCTGGTTACATGGTTTTACCAACTCTCCATCAACCTCAACAACATCCGCTGCCCAATTTAGCAGTCTATTAGATGAACTGTCCTCCAGATTCAACATGCACCCTGAGACTAAATCCCCAATATTTTCTTCCTTTGGTTCTAGGTTTCGTGACTCCCTAGCATCCAGATTCCATACTTCACAAGATTCAGGCAAATCCAGCATAGGAGTTGATTTTACCATAGGTTCAGCTGCCTCTGTGTCAGTCCTACATTCAGTTGGCTTTATGTCATTGCCAAATATTGATGGATTTATATCCACGGAAGCATGACTGTTTAACGAGGAGTCATGATCAACAGTTTCATCCAGCTGCATATCATAACCCATATCAACAGTTGAACATCCAAATTTAACCTCATCAGAGCAGCTAACCTGAGAAATGCCACGAGGCTTGCTCATACTACTTTCTGAAGAAACATGGTGTATCCTTTGCGGGCTAATGGAAGCCTGTTTCTCTGGTTTATCTGGCCTCACATCCATCACTTCACTATCAACCTTCCGTTTAACAAGTCTCTCAGCAGAGCCAGACTGGGATCTTGTAACATCATCACCGGTTTTGCCAGACTGCTGGTTCAGATGCCTTGATGTTCGAGGCCGTTTAAACCCATCTGGGAACACAAAGGAGGGAAGCTGCCTCCTACGAACATGAGAAACATATACATCCATCCCTGGTTTCCAAAACATGTACATGTTTATCTCTTGCCTGAATTCTTCGACAGTCCCTCGTATATCAAATTGCTGACCTTCTTGACCACTTACTCCCTCTTTCCTCTGCAGGCCCATGAAGAAAGCACAATGTGGACATTGCTTTGACGCTTCCATATAATCAGATGGGTAAGGATGGCACTGCAGCATCCCATTTGTATCCCTCTCAATCTGCAAGGACACAAATGCTTTCTTGAATCCTTGTCTTCAAACAAAACAAGTTTCACTGGTACATGAGACACATGACTAAAAACTGAGCAGAATGCATGCATTTGCAACAAAGTTTTAAACGCAATGCCTTACTTTCAAGGTAAGTTGCCTAAGCCGAGACTCCACCCAGCCTTTCCAAGCTAGCAAATCATCAGCATCTGCAGCAACTATGTCAACTTGCAGGTAGTTTTTGTATGTCTCAAAGAAAAGATAAGGCTCAAAGAGAGCACTCCACTGGGCCTTATTCAGCTCAATCTCCTGCATGTGTGACAGAGAAGGGCATAAATGGCAACATGCAAGAAGAATAAGGCAAAAAATGTACCAACACTGTTTACTCACCTCACAGATTTTATTACCACATTTGAATTGCTCCATCATGACACGAAGAGTACTTAAAGAGACATTATAACTAGAATTCATACATGGGTATGCAGGAGTTATTATTGGCATATGATGAAATCGGTCTCGAGGGTTTTTGCGAGGATCCCATATGGGAAACCCAAGTTCATCTTCCTCTATCGAGCACAACATCACAGGGTTTGGCCAGCGCCACAAAGTGAAAACTCTGAAGAATCGAGAAACTAGCATACTGGGAATTGCACTGGGATAAAGCTGGCATACCCGTGCAGCTAGAAGAGCCCAGTTAACGCCACCAAGGAAACCAGTAACCTGCACATGTGGAACAGTGTATGAACAATTAATAAAGTTGGGCAGCAAATTTGAAGACAAAGATAAAAGGAGGAATTTTGTCTTACATTTGAGTATACACCACGCCTTTTGGCCCAAAACTTTAGGCATCTAAGGGTTGTTCGAAAGTGCTACAATTTTGCCAAGGATTAAAAGGCTGCCAAATTATCAATGCATATAAACTACAAAATAAAACATACATGTTACCTCAACATTTGGAACCAATTTAAGAATTCGATCAGCAACCCTACACCCATTAAGACTTCGAACAGTTTGCTCATCAATGTCACACAGGACAGATGCATGAGATATGTCAAGGTCCTGTTCACAAGTTCAGCTCACATCAAATTGATGACCATAAAGATTATTGCTTCGTAGTTCTTACAGTAGAATATTGCATCACAAACCACAAAGTTTATGATTCAGACCTTCTCATGTGAGTAAATGTAAAAGGTGATGGGATATGTGAAGGTTCTTCTTATAAGTTCATTTCATATCAAATGAAACACCACAAAGATTCATGCTTCCTATAGTAGCATATTACACCATAAACCAGAAAGATAATGATTCAGACATTCTCATATAAGTTAAAAGGGGTAAATCAGCAAACATTCAAATCTAATCAACAAAGAAACTGTAGGTGTTACGGCTACTATGACACAGGCAAATACATATGAAGAAACAGCCATGCAGAAAAGAAATTAAAACAGAGATCTACAGAATTAGGCACCAAAAGCTACAGCGCTAAATCAGACAAGAAAACAAAAGTAATAAGTATAAGAAATTATAATCCTACACAGGCTTAAAATCATCAAGGAATGTGACGTAATAGGTGCACCAAAAGCTACAGTACCAAATCAGACAAGAAAACAAAAGTAATAAGTATAAGAAATTATAATCCTACACAGGCTTAAAATCATCAAGGAATGTGACGTAATAGGTGCGGAGTTCAAAACTTTAACATCTTCAAATATAAGCTTAAATCTTGGTATTTAAATGTTAAAATGCTTTTCAAAGTATGAGAGATTAAACTCTACGTTACTGATATTTCTACTCAACATTATACTTCAAAAGAAATAAAACCAACAATAGAGATAAGGCATAGTTAACAAAGAAATGGTGCATGAAACCGCAATTTTTTCTTCTTTTTATAAAGAAAAAAACAAACTAAAGAACCAAAAATTAAAAAATTCTGAGCTCAAACACATGAGTACTGGAAGTCACTATGTCTAATGAATAGTTCAATGACTGGAGAAATTACCTCGGGAACAACCAAAAGAGATATGCTTGCATAAAGAAGATCAATTGATATTCCCTGGAACTTAAATTTCATTACCGGGACATGAGCATCTGGAACTGGGTGAAGTTCAGTTATTTCATCCATTTCAGACAACGTATCATGCAAAATAATGAAGAAATCTTCCTGCAAAATGTCATTCAGAGAATGTTACACAGAACTGAAATGATAGCATCAAGACTCAGAAATAAAAAGAAAAAAGAAAAAAGAAAAAAATTACAAGCAAACTTCAGCAGTTACCTCTCTATTCACATAAGAAGGCCCAACACATAAAGTATCTATGTCAGCCCCAGGCCCATGCACCTGTTGAAGTATTAATTGTTGGTCCAGTAAAAAAATGTAATCATGAAAATTCAATAACAAAACATATATAATACAGAGGTTGGAATAACAATCAAGAAATCTAGTTCATATTGCCTGCAATGACCTAGTTAATTTTATTTCAAGGAAACATTGGAGTCATGGCCAAAAGCTCTACCTACTCATGCTACCACTACAACCAAAAGGATGGAAATCAAAATCTGATAAAGTACACTCCACATTCATCAAAAGAGAAACTCCAGAAATAAATCACATGATATAACTAGAGACCTACATCCAACAATAGCACTTCGGCTAGCTTTCATTTTTGTTCTTCAACAAACATCAACACCCAGGTTTTTGAACTTTAGCCCTTAATAATACACAAGTACAGGTCACAGAACAAAACAATCCATTTGACAGAAGTACTTACTCCTAGGCGATACGACCCAAATGTACAAATGACAGCATTTGCTTCCTCCACCATCTGATCTGTATAACCTCTCTGCCGAGTCAATTGCTTGACCCAGGCTTTCACAATCTACACAGCCAAGTCAAACAATGAGAAACCTAGAAGCAACAATGATACAAAAAGAAGTACAAACCTCATTAAATCACCTGATCAATGCGACCCAAAACCTCCTCCCGTTTCACAGCTTCTTCTTTGCTCTCGTACAGCCCCGAATCAACCAAAAACTGCAAACACACAATCACCAAACAACGCAATTGTAAGAAATCACTACAGTATTAATGCTTGGATGAATACGATTTGATTATGTTTTTTGCATTAAGTTGAAGACTTGATCATTTTACCTTTTCCAGCTCAGTATTGCGTTGAAGATCAGCTTCCGTGGGACCAGCGACGGAGATGGGCTTAGTGATTCCGTACTTCTTCGGCACAACGGTGTCGTTTGGACTCTGAGATCCCCCCATATCGGTTTGGGAAGATGACAGATCCGAAAAGCTAATGTAGTGCTTAGTTTCTCTAGACGAAACCCGAAACGAAATTTTCCGATAAACAGAGATCTCAACTTAGATGATAAAGAGAGGTTATCTACGCATTAACTGGAGAGATGGCGAGGGAGGAGAGATCGAGAAGAGGGAAATTGCAGAAGATTTTCGATGACCTAAGTGGTTTGGCAAGAGCAGTTTCCAGATACACAGTTTTGGAAGTTTATCAGATCTTTTTTCTATTTAATTGTAAAAATGGAAAAAGTCCTCTGCAAATGAAAAACGACTTGTCGTTAGTACAACAACGTTTACTTCGTTAGTTCGTTGACGTCACTGTCACCTGCGCTCTTCACTCCGTCATTGCTCAGTACAACAACCTATGCTCCTCCGCGCCTCTCCTTTCCTCCGCACCTTCTCCGCCTCTTCCTCCTCCGCGCCAATGGCGCATACAATAATTACACATCTACGCGCCACCGCCTCCCCGCTCCTCCTCTCTCTTTCCGCTCCTTCCTCACCCGTTCACTCCAACTGGTCGTTCCACAGCTCCTCTTTACCCAACGTCAAACTCTTTGCAAGCACGTTGCGACCCTCTTTTCCCGTTAAAAATGGAGGCTTCGTGTGGGCTTCACAGCGTGGTTACCGAAAAACGAGGAGACGAGCAGTTCGAAAGAGTAGTCAGAAAGAGTTAGACCTCAGCGTCAGCATTTGCATAGAGGAATCTCTCCCTGATGACCCCGAAATCCTGGTAAGCACAAATAACTCAATTCACATCCCATGGTCATTGCTTTTTGTACATGTATGTAAATATGTTTTGCTATTTTGGTGCGTGCAGGGTATAGCGGAATTGTTAAGGTTGAATGTGCCAATGGCGATGAAGACTGCATTTGATGGATTAAATGATTATTATGAGAAGTACAAGACAAGGGACGCCGTGATAAGTGATGTGGGTGGATTCGAGACTGTGGAGTTGTCTGTTATGCTTTGTAATGATGAGTTTATTAGGAAACTCAATAAGGAATGGAGAGATGAGGATCATGCCACTGATGTTCTTTCCATGTCAGAGCACGTGCCTGAGCTTAAACTTCCCATTGTAAGCAAATTGGTCTGTTTAGGGCAAAGTGTCAATCTTGAGTGGAAATAAGGTGACCCTTTTGTGATTTTTTGTGTGTGGTTGTATGCAGCTTATGTTGGGTGATGTTGTGATTTCTGTTGAGACAGCTACACGGCAAGCCGAGGAGAGGGGGCATACACTTCTTGATGAAATACGTGTCCTCCTGGTTTGTTTAATTTGTGTTTTTCTATGTATTGGGATGATGTGCCTTGAGGGGTTTGTTAATTTCTAATTTGCGTTTGCATATTCAGGTTCATGGGTTGTTGCATCTGTTGGGGTTTGATCACGAGATTAGCGATGAGGCTGAAGCTGAAATGGAGAAGGAAGAGGGATTTCTTCTAGAGAGTCTTGGGTGGAAAGGAAAGGGTTTGATTCAGAGTGCATGTAAAGCTGAAATCAGCACAAATCTTCCCACAGAGGATACAGATGGTGTGTCATTTTGTTACTGTTTGTCTATTTGGGCCTCTAATGCCCAACATATGTATGTGTTTATGCTTTATTGTGAGCACGGAAGTACGTGATAGATAATCTTACAGATGCAATGTTAAAGACAGGAAGAAAGAAGGCAGCCTTAGATTCTACAAACCAAAGTTCAGCTATATCTTTTGCGATATGGATGGTGAGATCAGTGTATATCATTTTTTAAACTTTCCTCCTGTATTATCTCTTTGGACTCTCATGTCTCTCTCTATGTCAGGAACATTGCTGAATGGCAAGAGTCAAATTTCCTTAACAAATGCAAAAGCATTGAAAGAGGCTTTATCTAGGGGTGTGAAGGTGGTAATAGCAACTGGAAAAGTAAGAAATGGTGGAATCTTTTTTATTTTTGCACTACAGTAGTCAAGCTTCATTTATCCAACCCTGGATTTTACTTTAAGCCAATGCTAGTCTCTGGTGGATATGTTATGGACAAGGGTATAGCTCCTTGATGTTGATTTAAACTCTTCAACAGGCTCGTCCTGCTGTGATAGATATTATGAAGATGGTTGACTTAGCTGGCAAAGATGGAATTGTCTCAGAGTTCTCTCCTGGTGTTTTCTTACAGGTTCCTGAGTCTTTGCTCTGCTCGCTTTCTGCAGACTTTTGTTCGTAACTCTGTACTTGTGCATTCCTCATTTGTTACATGTAACAGGATGGTTGAGTTTCAGTTAGTTAGGTGTCCCTCAAAGCAAATTCTTTGAATACTACTTTCTAATGTACAGAGCCAACCGAAATGCATCATTTGTCTCATACATGATGGGGGATGATGAGTAGATTTGTTTTACAGCCATTCTAAGATGCCATTTCTTTTATCGTCTTGTTTTGACAATATTTTCTTCTAACATCACATTCATTAATGTTCTTGCACTCAGCCTCTAGCTCTTTATCTTTTCCCTTTTTAATTTTTTTTAATAGAAGTATTTGATTTCAGGGGTTACTGGTCTATGGCAGACATGGTCAAGAAATTTTTAGAAGCAATTTAGATGCCAATGTCTGCAGACAGGTAATAGTTTGCTGCTCAGAATAAAATTATTAACTATTTATGCATTCACTATTGCACAAGTACGGAAAAGACTGCCAGTTATTTCTTCCTTGGTCTCTTTTTCATGTGGAAGCTACTCTTTACTGCATCGTAGAAGCTCCCATTTCTACTTGCGACTTAGTGCATAGTTATGCAGGCATTTATTTGTAGCTGCCTATTCATAATACCATCCGATGCTAGTACCAGACCCCCTGGCTACTGCTCCTAGTCCTCTCTGCTTGTATCAAGTACAGAGGTTGCTCCTGTTACTATGGTTCTAGTCTTCTAGAGACTATTAAATTGTTAGCTATACACATTTTTCTTTGCCTTGAAACTTCTGAGTTCTTACTAATCTTTCATATGGGAAAACCTTGTTATCGAGTACCCTGCACTTTGTTCAGGAGATAACCTTTTCTTATGTGACCATATTTCAAGATCTCTTTCTATATTGAAAGATTCTTGGTACCATAACTGATGGTTCTTGGATCGAAATTGCAGGCATGTGTCTACTCTTGGGAGCAGAAGATTCCTCTTATTGCATTCTGCAACGATCGTTGTTTAACACTATTTGAGCACCCACTTGTCGATTCACTGCATACTGTATATCATGAGCCTGAGGTTCATATATTTTCCCACTGTTACAATTATGTTTCTTTCATGTTTTGAGCTTCTTTTCCATGTGTCCACGATTCATTAAAAGAATTTTTGCAGGCTGAGATCATGCCTTCAGTTGAGCATCTATTAGCTGCTGCTGACATACAGGTATTGTATTCTATACATTGTGGAGTATCACGTTACGGACTTTTTGTTCTTAAAAGTTTGCAAACTGTCAATACCCTTGTTGACCATAAAACAAAGACAAATAAATTTCAGAAACATCAAGAATCTAATGTATGCGTTTGGCTGATGAGTCATTCTTTTAAGTTATTCAAACCAACTAGCTAGTTATTATTTTTTCCAAATTGTACGCCAGTTCCACTTTAGTTAGCCCTCAGAAAGATCCTTGGTACAGAATTCAAGTGCTCATTCAATTTTATTTGTGTACCCTTCTGATTATACTGTAACAAGATCCTGGCGTTGTTGGATTTGTTACCATAGAAATTTAAACTCCTGTTGATCATTTGATTGTTTTCATAGTAATTCACTATTTCGATTTCACAGAAGTTGGTCTTTCTAGACACTGCTGAGGGAGTCACTACTACCTTGCGGCCGTATTGGTCTGAAGCAACTGGAGACCGTGCTACTGTTGTCCAAGCTGTCCCAGACATGCTTGAAATTGTTCCCCATGGAACCTCAAAGGGAAGAGGAGTGCAAATGCTCCTTGATCACTTGGGTGTCAAGGCAACGGAGGTGGTGTGCTAACATAATCTGTTCTGCACTGTTCTTTTCAACCTTTCCTTGTTTTTTATCATGCCTTGGATAAAACTGTGTTCATGACATAGAGTTGGCATCCTGCCTTTGTTGACTGATCAAGTGCTCTACTCTTGGGACGAAATTTCCACAGCCTTGGTGTTGGCCTTTTGTGTGTTTTAAGTAGGTCATGTGGTAACAGGACAAGCCTATGATGACATTATATTTCTTTGAATTCAGACTTCCAGTCTGGCATGCCCATAGAACTATTATATTTCTTTGATGGCATGATATTTTACTCTCATGTAATTGATTTGTGTTACATATTTTCAGATAATGGCCCTTGGTGATGGAGAGAATGATATAGAGATGCTTGAGTTAGCTTCCCTAGGAATTGCTCTTAGCAACGGTGCAGAGAAGACCAAAGCTGTGGCTGATGCGATTGGTGCTAGCAACGATGAGGACGGTGTGGCTGACGCAATCTACCGGTATGCATTCTGAGTATGGCAATACTAATCCATGGTCCAGCTTGAGGTATTCAAACAAAGGTCTGGTCCACACAGCACCTAATGTGTTCAAAGCAACCTGCCAATTTTGACACTATATTTGTTCTCTAGAGCTAATAGAATTTGGTGAGTGATAGTGAAATTTGTTGCCTGCTTTCCCTGTTGGCTGCGTATAGCAATAATAGGCTATGAGGTCCCATTGAGGGCAGGTCCATGAAAACATGAAGAGAGCCTTGCTATTTTTTGCTCTTTCGCCTGTGATTGCATGTCACCATTTGAAGAGTGGATTCTTTCATTTTTTTTAATTCGAATCCTTCTTGTCCTAGTGAGGTTTCAACATTTCCTCCATATTTTGCGGTGCTGATTCGTAGAAAGCTGGCTTCTTCTAGTAACCGTTTAGTGTAAAAACTAAAAAGTATTGAGTTTTCCTGTTGATAATAGTTGTTTATTGTATGGGTCCAAGGCACCATAATCGTGTGCTAGAGTAAGCTCCTGACCCTTCATTCTTTTCTTTCCCTTTCTTTGATCACGATCAAACAAAAGCCTTGAAATTTTATCCAAAAACTTCAGAATGCCAATTCCAACGGTCACCTATAATTGTCACCGCACCAATGACCAATAAGATGCTCCTGTCTTCATCGAGACATGAACAAGTAGTAGAAGTGCGCTCAATTGATGCAATATCGAAGAGTTAAATGAGGTGAAAGAAAATGGATCTAACGAACAAAATGGGGCCAAAACTATGCCCATTAACTCCCAGAAGTTTTTAAGAATAAGGAACAACAACTTCATAAAAGAAACACCATTTTCACTGTTATACAGCCAAATAACTTCATCCTCAAACTTCGATTGCGACATCTTCAACTACCGGGGCAGAGAGACTGCAAGAAATACAACTTCCCCAGTCCTAGGAGTAGGAGCAACAGCTAAAGAACTAAAGACCTTGGTCGACTAGATAATCACCAAGCCTTTCGACAATTATGTTGCATTGACCAGGGGTTAGAGGCTCATCATATATGCCAAATATCAACGCCTGTCCAGTCTTCTTGATAGTAACACCGCCCGAGCCCTGAAACACGTGATGCTAAGTGAGCAATACGAAACAGATGATTGATTAAGCACGATTGTTTACATTAATCAAACAAAATGGATTTTTCTCCAAGAACAGGAAAAATTAATCACTTAGGGAGAGAAAATCATAAACCAAATTTCAAACATTTCAGTTTAAGATGTATTTTGCAGTTAAGAGTAGTGCACATGTTATGTTGCATTGATCATGGATTATTAGCAAGTAGCATACGGAGCAAGAAAATGAATTCTAACATAATGATCTCCTACAACAGGCTAGACAAGCAAATCAATCTCTCTTCATCACATGAACATGTCAATTCATATGGATAATATATAGTTCAACTAGTGAAAGAAATCACATTTCTTAACTAACACCATACTGCAATTAAATAAAACAAAAACTGCAATGGGTGGCATAAAATGTGAGAAAGTTCAGGTTTTTTTTCTATCATATCACCTTCTTTCCTCGTATAACAGCTCCTGGTTCACCTTGGATGACCATGTACTTTGTTCCACCAAGGTATAACCCAGTTGGTGCCAGAGTTCCAGGTTCATCAAAATCCTTCTTAATACCATTTATCTCCTCAGTCGTAAACTGCAATCAGCAAACAACACAAAACAATGAGCCTAAAATTACTAATCGCTCACAAACCAAACACATATTTCACATGATGGTATGCGAATGACTTGTCGTCTCATCCGAACGACTCAGATGGACCAAACCAAAACGACATATCAGCCGTTTACAGTACAAAATGCGGCTGAAACGCAAACAAGCACCGATCTCGACCGGCAACACAAATCAGATCGGATAGATTTAAGAAAAATCTAGAAATGAAACCTGAGGGAAGGCGGTGCTCTGGGCCCAAACGCTGCCGTCTTGACCGATAATTGCAGCAGAAGTGAGAGTGCTCCCCTCGATATCGCACATCAAGTGGTCATCCACGTACGCCTGCCACGACATCGTATCTTTGCTTTGCTTGGTTTTTCAACTTCTAGTTGCAATGGGTATTGATTGATTATTGAGGAAGAAGAAGAAGGTTCTAGTACTTAATTTGGGTAGATTACGGAGTTGGAGAGAGAGAGAGAGAGATATAAGGAAGGGAGGGAGAGTTGGGTTGCGTGAGAATTAAGCTGACGATAGCAACGCGCTTGTCTGTCCAGTGCGGTATCTCGTGTGGGACCCACCTCTACTAATTGGAAAATAAAAGGTGCGGACCCACTTTTTTAATGACAATATTAAGGCAAATTATTTTTCGGAAAATTGTGTTTAGATGATTGTGCGCCGTTGATTGGATATCTGATTTCTGGCCTGTGAACCAAGCATCCAATGTTGCACAGTGCACATCATCATCAGGAGACATCAGCTCCGCGAATGACACATCACACTTCACACATGCCATTTATAATTTTTTTTTTTTATCTCGTTCGTCAGGAAAGAACGTAGTTTGTGGGCCGGACTTCTAGTATTCTAGTTTAAAGATGGGCTTTTTATGAATAAACGGGTTGATCATTACGAGTATCGTTTATCAAATATTACGATAGATCATTATAATTTTCTAGGTTCCTTTTATTTTCTTTTTTTTTTAAAAAATACTTATATAATTAATGTAAATATTGAACTCACGACTTATATTATAAAAACAACATGTATTCACCTCATGTGCTTTATTTTTCTTCTTTAATTGCTTTGTAGCAAATATTAATTACAAAATTCCGTGAAAAAAAAGAAAAACAAACAAAGAAAATCATATGATTTTGGTTATTGGTTAATCGGTTCCTCTAAACCACGTGTATCTTTAAGTTAGTCCCTTCGTATTTAAAAAAAAAAATTAGAATTTCCGCACATATTAAGGTGATCATTAATCCTAATTTTTAAGAAAATTTTGTTACATTAAAAAAATTACTCTTTCACATTAAATTATTTTAGTTAACTATACTATAAATTGGTCAGTACACATTACATATATTGTTTAATTGAAAGAGCATAATGTACTAATTTGTGAAGAGTAATACTTACGATAAATAATGTGACTACATATAAAAGTCGAATAAATAATATTTTACTTTAAGTATAAAAATGTTAAATTATTCACATCATGTAGTGATTGGTTTACAGAAATCGTCATTAATTCGTCCGTTAAAAGTAAGCTCTTCTCTATCTTTAATTGTTTACCGATTCAAGTAGAAAACTTAGGCATTGTACTTTCGGACTGTCCAAATTAATGAAAATTCGATTTCTTTTAAACAGAAATAAAACTCCACAACAAACAAACACGTTTTTCTTCTTCTTTTTTTCTGAAAAAAAGAGACGTGACGTAGCTCGTTAAAAGAAATGTCGTATGCGTCATTTTTGGGCCCATGAGATGGTACCAGTAAATATAGTAACATTCCGGCCCACAAGATCCATTGAAAGGTCCCACCACAAATTATCCTACACACGGTGTCGTATTAACTATTATTCTCATCCTCTCCTGGAAACCTGGGCCCTACTATAACTAACTAAAGAAGCGGACACTGATCACCACAAGGTCCACAGTCACGAAATTTAATTACACTTGATCGCATAACTCGTTCCATTCTCTAACTAACAATTCGGATTTTTCCATTAGCTCTCTCTTTCTCCTTCCCTTACTACCCGTAAGAACACCAACCGTTGTGGAGTCGCGCACGGCGGAGAATGGCGATGGCGCTTACTGATCTTTTAAAAGAAGTGAAAATCGTTGATGGCGAGGGTGGTTATATCCTCGAAGACATACCTCATCTAAGCGATTACATTCCTGATCTCCCGGTACACTTTTCTCACCACTAACCAACATACGAGTGTTTGTACGTATACGAGTAATAATTTGTGTTTTTGATTTATCGATTCTACAGAGTTATCCAAATCCGCTGCAGCATCATCCTGCGTATGCAGTTGTGAAGTAAGTAGATTTTTTTTTTCCCTAATCAGTACGTGGATATATTTTTTTGTATTAATGCGGTGTCGTTTTGATCTGATTTCAGGCAGTATTTTGTTAATCAAGATGATACTGTTGCAAAAACGGTTAGTTTGTTAGCTGTTCTGTTTTATTTGCTGACTTTTTGTGCCATTTTGTGTGATTGGGATCGTTGCTGATGAATGTTATATGTTTGATTTAATGAAACCTGTAGATTATTGTTCACAAGAATGGTCCACGAGGGATACATTTTCGACGCGCCGGACCTCGGCAAAGGGTATATACTATATGTTTATGTTGGGGTAATGGAATGAACTGTTTTTAGATGGAAACGTTGATGTGTTTTTGTTTATGGTTTTTCAGGTTTATTTTCAGTCACATGAGGTGAACGCCTGTATTGTGACGTGCGGTGGTCTATGTCCTGGACTTAATACTGTGGTCAGAGAAATTGTTTGCGGCCTTTACCATATGTATGGGGTCACCAAAGTCATTGGAATTGATGTGAGTAACACGTATAGCTTTTACAAAGCATAGTGTGTGCCTTGAAGATTTAGCATACTTTGGTTTCGAATTTGGTGGCCTTACTGATGGATTGTTCTCGGTACTATTGTAGGGAGGGTACAAAGGTTTCTATGCCAAAAATACAATTCCTTTGACTCCTAAGGTTGTTGATGACATTCATAAGCGTGGTGGTACGATTTTAGGGTCATCACGGGGTGGTCATGATACAGCGAAGATAGTTGACAGCATTCAGGATCGTGGGATTACTCAGGTTTGCCTGGGGTTGGATTTTTTTCATTAATTCAAGTTTAAAACTTGTTTTTGTACCATGCATTCTGTTATTATTATTTCCCCCTCATTATAGGCTGTAAGAATAATGTACATTTTGGCATTGACAATGACAATGACAATCTCCTGTATGATATTCAGGTTTACATAATTGGAGGTGATGGAACTCAAAAAGGAGCTGCTTTCATCTATGATGTAACCCTTGTCTATACAATAGCTTCTGCTATCGATTGTTAACTGCCAGCTTTTGAGTTTTGTTGTTTTTCGTCTCCTTTTTTTTACTGTTACTCTTTGAATTTTGATTTCCCGTGTTTGCAAATGTTGAAAAAAGGTGGTTTAATGTGTAGGAAATCAAACGGCGTGGACTCAAGGTTTCAGTGGCTGGAATTCCAAAAACAATTGATAATGACATTCCGGTATATGTTGTCAGCATGCTTTGAATAGTTGACGCACTGCTACTTCTTCCTGTTCATGCCTCTCTTGTAACAGCTCCATGCCAAATTACGTCATTTCAATTCAGGTTATTGACAAGTCATTTGGTTTTGATACTGCGGTTGAGGAGGCTCAACGTGCAATTAGTGCAGCGCATGTCGAAGCGCAAAGTGTTGAGAATGGAATTGGTGTTGTGAAGTTAATGGGGAGGTATAGTGGTAAGTTTAGTCATAATAGATTGGAGTCCAGAACCAATCTCATATTGTTTTAATCAAATCTTTATGGACTTGATGGCAGGTTTCATCGCAATGCATGCTACTCTAGCAAGCCGAGATGTGGATGTCTGTTTGATTCCAGAGTCACCCTTCTATCTTGAAGGCAAAGGTGGACTCTTGGAGTTCATTGGATGTCGGCTGAAAGAAAATGGACACCTGGTTATTGTTATTGCTGAAGGAGCTGGACAGGATCTTGTTTCTGAGAGCCTGAACAACCAACAAGACGCTTCAGGAAACAGACTACTCCGAGACGTTGGGTTGTGGATATCTCAGAGGATTAAGGTATTTCTTACAATGAATCATTTTGAGCTTTCTCGTATTACTTTTACTCTCTATCACTACTTGGTATTGCTTTTGCATCTATAATCTCATCGATACCTAACGGGATCACATGCATTAGTATCCAGTCAGCTGTTTTTCTCTTTCCCCCTGTTTCTTATCTTCTGTGATCTACCTATCAATATTTTGTTAAGTTTTCCATCTCTAGGATACTAGTCCAGGTGATTCTCAGTGGGGTTTGGTTGTTAGTAATAGTTCAAATGAAAAAATGAATTTCAATCTGTCACTCTGTTGTCTTCTTTTTCTGCAAATGACTTGTCTGGGGGTATAAATTGACAATTTGATTCACTCGTGTCCTTGACTTGGGAGCCTCCACTGTTGAGTTATTTCACATGTTTATACTATTTTGTTTCCTTTTGGTGTAGGATCATTTTGCCCAAATTAAGCTGGGCATCACTCTGAAATATATAGGTACGCACTTTAGATTTTCCTTCAGTTCAGGTATATTTTCAGGTGAATCTGACCTAATGATCTTTCAGATCCTACCTACATGATCCGTGCCATACCAAGTAATGCATCTGATAATGTCTATTGCACACTCCTGGCGCAAAGTGCAGTTCATGGAGCAATGGCAGGCTATTCAGGCTTCACAGCTGGTGTTGTTAATGGACGGCATACTTACATTCCTCTGAACGTACGTTGACATTGAAAGCACTTCTAGCGCACTTAATTTTATGAAAATTGAAAACCATTTATACAGTCTTGCTAACTCGATCAATAATGACTGCAGATATATTTCAGTTACTATTTCCTCTTTGAAACTGGAATTTTATTTTACGGCTACTGCAAATTCTTATGCTTTCCATTGTCCAGAGCAGATCTTGACACCAGAATTAGCCACTGATGTATTTCGTTTGGATTTTCTTTTCGCAGCGTATCATCGAGAAGCAGAATAGGGTTGTTATTACTGATAGGATGTGGGCAAGACTTCTATCTTCAACTGATCAGCCAAGTTTCTTGAACAACAAAAATGTCAATGAATAACTTGCTACCGCATCAGCATAATGCATCGGAAGCACACTGCATTCTTCTATTCCATACTTCCCATCTAATCAGAGGCCTGTTCTGACACGCTACCATCCCCATTCTACTGATCTGAGGAGCATACATTTTTGGCATTTACTTCACTTTTTTTCTGGTTTATTGTCTTGATATATAGTCTTCCATATTTTCGGTTATCATTGCCCGTGATTTGTTCTGCACACTTACATTGTAAGTGTAACGCGACTGCTGTCATGCCAGTGTAATAAAAGTCATATTCTTTATAGATCTCATTTTTGTTTAACTGTTTTAATGTAAAAAGTTATCAAACTGCATTGCGGTTCTGCCAATATCTACTTTTTTCCGTATTCAACAATTGAGAGTTGGTTGTTCAGAGAAAACAAAGGAACAATATGGCTCGTGTGATAGCATTGGAGATTGAAAATTTTGAAACTTGAAGACGTTGAAGTAAAATCGAAAGTGAAAAGTAAATAGGGCTACAAAGATGCCATTCATTTAATGTATACAAATGAAACAATATTCTTGTTCTACAGAGAGCTTGGAGATTTATGTGCAATTAAACCAAATGGTTAGAGCCCAAATGACACCGGGGACCCTCGTAAAAGTATTCATGATCATCCGCTCCCAATAAATCCAAGGGAAGACACATTGCTGTGCATTTGGTGTCCATGGGAAATCTTCGGACATGATATCAGAATCAACTCCTATAGACTCCAGAGGGATCGGCATTTTGAACAATCCAGGGATGCTCGAGTAGTTTATGTAATGGTAGACGCTGTGCGGAATCCTTGACAAGCATCTGTATTACAAGAGAATAGAAATTAGGCAACATACTTGGCCAAAACTTGAGTCTTAATCTGACATGAATGGCAACCAGATTTTCACCTGACTGATAAGGTCCTTTGCAGAGGAAGAGACTATTGGTTTGGGAGGAAACTTCAGATCCACTTGCACAATCCTGTGGAGACAATTGTCAGCAGTAAAAAAACAGGCATCTCAAAAATGCTCATTCTTTGCTTAGAACAGTCTCCTCTACCAAAAATCATCGAATGCAGTTCAATTAGAAGAAATCAGTAAAACACAAATTAACTTTCAGCATAATCCTTGGTGGTTTTCTATTTTCAAGAACAAGTGGAGTACGAAGACGTTTAATAAGAGAATTAACAACTCAATGGTCAAAGGGTTATATGCCTTAGCCATGTTTGGTGTTTGCAAATCAAGCTCACCTTCTGTATGTGTCCGAATGTTCCTTTGCTTCAAATGGAGGAATCCCATATAAGAATTCATAACACAAAACACCCAGGCTCCAAATATCAACAGTAGCATCATGCTCCACACTTTCCACTGCATGATCAACAACAAGACCATCAGAAAAAAGCTGTTTCAAAGTCATCTAAAGAGCATTTTCATCACATTCATAGAGGCATTTGAAACCTAAATAGAATCATAGAGTACAAGTGTGCAAACACAAATCACAGAATCTAAATCCAATTAGTAACAAATATCCCATTGCTTAAATTACATGGCCTACAGACATACCCATCTCAGGTGGGAGGTAATCCAATGTCCCACACATAGTCCTTCTGCGGTTGAATGTGTGAACTGACCAACCAAAATCTGCTATCTTCAGCTCACCCTGATAAACCAAACCACCATAAGCATTTCAAGCACACAAATATAATCATCCTGTACACAGATGTAAAACACCAACAGATAAGTCTAAATCGCACCTGTGCACCAATTAACAGATTCTCTGGCTTGATATCTCTATGAATCACATGCTTTCCATGGCAATAAATTAGAGCCCGTGCCAGTGATGCAACATACTACCACAGGATATAATTTCCAATCAGCATTATCGATCCACCAAAATTAAAAACAGAAAAATGAACTGCTAAACTAAATGAGATTTGCAACGAAAATAAAAAGGAAACTCACAGTAGCAGCACGCCTTTCGCTAAAATATTTACACTTCTGCAATTCCTTGTAGAGTTCCCCTTTGGCTGCGTATTCCAAAATCAGATAAACCCTTTTCTGCACCACTTACAATGAACCCAGAATCCTCATAAGTTAGCCAAAATCCCAAAACACAATTTACATACAACAAGCCACCTCAAATAACGAAGTTACCTGGTCATAAAAGTATCCATAAAGACGCAATATATTTGGATGCCGGAGATGGCTTTGAATCTCAACTTCCCGGCGAAGTTGATGCTCAACTTGCGATTGCTGTAGTTGACTCTTGAACAAGACCTTCAAAGCAACGATGTGATTGCTCTGTTTGATAACAACACACAAATTATCGAATTAATCACCCAAACAACTACAGGAAACACGAATCAACAAATTCCACCTCAATTTTCAAAGAACAATTAAAACAAATTAATACCCGTTTCTCTCGAGCCAAGTAAACGTGCCCGAACTTTCCCCTTCCAAGCGGCTTTCCTATATCAAAATCGTTAAGCGCCCATCTTCTTTGCTCTCCCTCCGACGAAACCTAAAACGCAACACACAATTTCAATTTATCGTTACAAGAAACGAGGAAACCCTAGAATTGAAATCTGGACTTCGGATTGTGTTAATCTCTACCTTTTGTTCTGGTTGCTGGTTTTCTGCAGCGATCGCCATGGAAAATGAAGGGTTTTAGAGAGGGAAAAATGTTTGGAGAGAGAGGGATGCGATGGTTGATTGGGAGATTTGTGTGTGTTAATTTTGGAGATGCCTTGAATACCAAAATGGTAACGGTCGAATCAGTATGTGTGGACACGTGGCGAGATTCCGCTTACTGCCCGTTTAAAAAATATTTTGTCTTCTTGTGAGACTTTTGGGGGGCATGGGGGCGGAAGTGGATTTGGACTTTGGAGTGCAAGATCTTACAATAATTGGGCCAGCATGGAGCAAGACATAAGTTTAGGTCCAATATTTCATAAGTAGATAGCCCATTGCGTGCGTATGCGCGCGCATTTTTTATTTTTTATTTATAAATTTTGTTGTGTTTACCTTGTATTATTGGTGAGTGACGAGTATTATCTTGTACTTTAAGGTAGGGTTTGGTTCACAAAATGTTACTTTCCCCTTTGAAATCACTCCACCGGGAGAATGATTGAGGAGAATGTTAGTTTTTTGTGTTTGCTTGGGATTTAAAATTCCCGGGAAAGTAACATTATTGTGTTTGTTTTGTACTTAGGAATCCTCAAAAAAAGTAAAAAAAATGACTACTTTATTATTTTTTATATTTGTGTCTTTGTTATCTTGTTGGTGTTTTTTGTTATCTTGTTAAATGTCTAATTATTCTTTTCTATATATACTGTGTTATACAGTTTCCTCTAAGCACGCTAGACTTTCTCTCTATTTAATTGTCTATTTTTCAACAAAGTGATTATTATAATTTTGATGTAATTAAAATATTTTTTAAGTATTTATTATAATTTTTATGTAATTAATTATAATTTATTGTGTAATTAATATAATTTGACGAAGTTTTAAAAACCAAAGAAGGAAGAAGAGGCTTTATTAAGTTATTTTTTATAATTAGTTTTGGACAAATATGTCATTTAACAAAAAAATTAACTTTCCTTGTATGGGGGAATCACTCTTCCCACCCCCCCTAACTAAGGAATCACTTTCCCTCATTTTTAGGAAAGTCAAGACGGTCAAGGAAAGTTGGGTTTCGGAGGAGAGTGATTTCTTGTCGCAATCAAACACAATAAAACTCAGAATCTCAGATTTTTGAGTCACTTTTCTTCCTGATTCCGCCAACCAAATGCACCCTAAAAAACTAAAAAAATGTGCTTATTACATATTTAATTGTTTATAAAAATAGATAATTATTATATTTTAATACAAATAAGCAATCATCACCTAAAGAAGAAGAAAACTCGAACGATGATATAATTATTTCATTGACAAGTTGAATCTCTTAACTTTAAATCAAAACGATAATAAGCAGAGAAAACAACAATTTAGTATTTGTTTGCTTGAAAAACTAAGATTTTACATACACTCATAATTTATCTTTTTAAAAAGATAGCATGTTAGAATCAACATTAGTTTAATAACCTATTATACAAGAAGAGCATTACAGTTAACAAGTAAAATAAAATAAAATAAAGTACTTGTTTACATAAATTGGTCTAGGGTTGTTGTTGTTTATGGGTGGCCAAAAAAAATAATTACTTTAAATTTGAGCACTTATAAATATTATTTTTTGAATTATAATAACAACAATTAGAACCTTCTTTGAATTGGAATATCAACTTATTTAT
The DNA here is from genome assembly GCA_963691705.1 of Viola odorata. Classification (NCBI taxonomy): domain Eukaryota; kingdom Viridiplantae; phylum Streptophyta; class Magnoliopsida; order Malpighiales; family Violaceae; genus Viola; species Viola odorata. The sequence continues at coordinate 2,701,396 of OY829546.1, forward strand.
TAATAGTTCTAATTTTTGGGTACAATAATCAATTAATATTTTTTTCATAAAGGAGCCTCTCGTAGAGTTAGATGTTCCGAAATTATATACTCCCTCGGTCCATAAATAATGGACGTTTTGCTACTTTTTGTTACTGTACACATTACTTGACTTTTTAGTGTTTGAGCTAATTTTTGTTACTGTTTCAAAGCAACAGTTATTAAAGGACAGAGGGAGTAGTATTGTTTACTTCCAACGTTGTGATTTAATATTGGTGGAAATTATGTGTAGAAAACAATTTTTTCAATTGGAACTATAAATGTAAAATTGAGTGTTAAAGTTAGAAATGTAAAACATAACTTGGATCTTAATAATAATAAAATTGTGGTCTCCTGCCCTATCATATTACCCATGACTTGTTTGTTAATCATAAGTGTGAAAAATTGTGATTTCCTCACAAATTACTCGTAATGAGTTTATAAATTTTGGGTTACTGTTGACGTATATGGAAATACTTAATTCATTGATTATTTATTAATATTTAATAATAAAGTATCGTTCGGTTTTGAATTCGAGTTTATTTTTCGGATATAACCATGGGCTGGGCTACATCGTTTCAGAAAAAAGACTCTACTAAGCACCTCAAAAGCAGCACACTGCAAAATCCGCAGATGCCTTAGCCACAACCAGCGACGTGTCACTCATCCATCAACACCTACCCACGCACACCTGCCACCACACTCCTTCCTCCCTCTCCCCTTCTTCCTCCTTACCCAGTAGTGCACTTCACGAGGAGAATTCTCTCACCTCCTCATCCTGGCACGTGTCTTTGTCACGGGTCTTATCTCCTTACCACCTTATAACCTCCCCTCTTCCGCTCCTCCATTCCACCCCATCTTTTCTTCACATTACTCTAAATCATCAATATTTTCTTTCCGACGACATGTCATCCGATCACACAATGACAACAACCTCACCCCAGCCCGCGTACAAGGCTGTCCGGTTCTTGGCTGCAGGTACAATCGGTGCCGCTCTCTTATTCCTGTCCGGGATAACCTTAACCGGGACAGTGATAGCCGTGATCTTGGCCACGCCTATCCTAGTTCTGTTTAGTCCCATCCTAGTCCCGGCTGTGATAGTCCTATTCCTACTCACTGCTGGGTTCTTCTTCTCCGGCGGATTTGGAGCAACGGCGTTAATGGCATTGGTCTGGATGTACAAATACTTGACGGGGAAGCATCCGATGGGTGCGGACAAGCTGGATTATGCGCGAGGGAAGATAGCGGAGACGGCAAGGGATGTGACGGAGAGAGCGAAAGAGTATGGTCACTATGTTCAGCAGAAAGCACAAGATGCGACGACGACGGATCATACGACCCCGACTCGCGGGGCGTAACTTTGATTATGTGGTTTTTATGGGTTGGGTTAGTGCTAATTTTGTTATTAATAAGGGAATCTGTTTTCTGTTTTTTTTGTTTAATTTCCATTTTCTTAGCTTAATTTCTGCAATGTGTCTGGTAACTCTGGTTAAAGAAAAGAAAAAGTGTCGTGTAGTTTTTCTAATTTTCAGTCTTTGTATCTCGTGATTTTGTGCTGTTAATAAAAACTGATTTTGATAAATTAGTGCAAGATCTGAACCCAAACCCAACAGAGGACTATATGGGCCTTTTAACTTGCAAGATCAATGCCTGTAATGGGCTTTATGGCCCATCATTTATAATTTACCAAACGTCGAAAAAATGAAAATGGTATAGCATCTTTTTAACAGGTTCAAGAATCTTTACCTACTCTTATTAAACCAATGTTCTCGCAAACTAACATATTATAAAAGTAATATTTATATATATATAGTAGGGTAAAATACTACTAGAAATTTAAAGAATATTAAATTTTGGGAATATTCTAATTAAGCATATCACATGACCGAGATGTTATGACACATCTAATCGTGATGTAACGCACATGATCAATTTTAAGCATATTTCATATGAACTAATTTAACCGTTATAAATACCCATTTTGAAATGAGTTTTTTTTATCAAAATATTGCATTTAAAATTCTTTATTCTCAAAATAGGATAGTTTTAAACTTAATTACCAAAATAAAATAGTTTGTGACATGTAAGATTCACATTACTATTATATCAATTTCTTTTAAATTTACTAATTAATTAATTGTTAATTGTTTACATAAAACATAAAAGATCAAACAGTTAAATTGTTACTGGGTTTTGTTAAAGGCCACGTAGGTAGTATTGCTGCAGGAGCGCCATCGCCGCCGCTCAAGTTGGAAAGAAAGTAAAACAGGAACGCCGCCGACTCTCTTCCTCTCATCGTCCCGTCCATTTCTCTTCCTCGTCGTCTGTTCTTCCTCGTCGTCTCTGGGTTGTTTACAGCGCTCTCTTGTCGTCCTCTTCCTTAGTGCCTCTTGTCGGCAGATCTACTTTTCTTTCTACCCAAATTTTCCAAGCCAGCACAATCATCGACGTCATCAGCCGGATCTACCTTAAAAGGCTTCAACTTGTCCCAATCACAGGCCGGATCCAGTTTCCCCATTCACCGGCTGGATCCATCGTCTTCACTCACCGCCAGCAGCTACCCAGATCCAGAAAGTTGCGATAATTCCACAAAGAAGCTGCGACAATTCTAATATCATAACCAATGTCACAAAACCACTAGAAAGTGCATAACTGTATAATACTAAAAACTCAAGTTTTCTGCTTTCTTACATTACAAATAGCATTCATTACATACAAGAACAAACATTGGAAAAAAGTCACTGCCCCAAAACTGAAAAGATGGCAACAAATCATTTCCGTCCATTTGAAACGATTGCAGGGAAGTAGAACAAAGGAAACTCACCAGCGTACACCAGACTGTGGATAGCTGATGGCCAAGAGTTGGAAACACCAAAACGAGAGAGTTGCATGGGACGAACCTTGGTTGTGATGTCGTTTTTGCGGGACTTGATGGAGGACGCGAGGTAGCCACGAGCTTGGGTAATGGAGGAGGGAGAAGGAAAACCTAGAATGAAGTTCGCTGGGAAGATGAATTGGGCAAAGTGATGAATAGAATGGTAATTTCGTTGGGATGGTAAGTTTGTAAATAGAATAGGGTGGCAATTTTATAAATTCTGCGGTTTAGCATTTCCTTTTTTTAATAATTAATAATTGATATAGAGCTGACATAGACAAAATAACCATTAGTTAGTAATTATGTTTAAAACTTAAAAGTACTAGACAATGGGAAATAAGTTTATAAAATACAATTTTTTAGGAAAAAATTCTTTTGAAATGGGAGGATGATAATAATTCTACTAAATATTCTAAATAAAATTACTACCAAAAATAAAATATACTGAATATTTTTTAAAATGTTATTTTCTTGGAGATTTAATTTTGGTTTCTAGAAATCTAGTTGGACTTGTTTTTTTATAGGTAAATTTAGTTGTTTTCTAGTATAGTTTATTGACAAATTTAGTTGTTTTCTAAATCATATTTATTATTATTTTTATAATTAAAATGGTTCTAAATATTCTGTACATATAATTTTTATATTAAAAATAGAAAAAAAGGAAGAAATGTTACACAATTTTTCTATATTGTTGGAATATTTGGAAGATAAAATTATAATTGTACTTCTTTCCTCAAATGGTGAAATTATTGGAATATTTTCGAATCCAATTGATTTAGGTCTAATATGGAAATGAAGTAAAAATAAACACGATTCTTTTCTCTACAAATAGTATTATTTTTATTGTCCATAATTATTCATTTTTCCTCGACAATATACAATATCCATGTCTTCTGCTGGTGTTTTTTGTGTCATTGCTCTTTCCTTCTTCTTTTTGTTGGATGGAGCAGTCTCAGTAATTAACTATGGAGACACTCTTACTCAATCATTGCTCTATTATGAAGCTCTAACGATAAGGAAAATTACCTCCTAACCAAAGAGTGAAATGGAGAGGAGATTCTGGCCTTAAGGATGGCAGTGACGCCGGGGTGAGATATTAATTTGTTAATTAATTTTATCTATTTTTTCTTGGTAAGCAAGTTGTACCTATTAATTTAATATTGGATAAAATAAAATAATTTTAACAAAGAATTTCCCGACCTAGCTCAAATAAGAGATTAGTAGCGAAAGATTCAAATGTCTAACTATAATGTTATGATTTTTTGTCAAATAATACTAGAGATATTATATTTTATATTAATTCGGGAATTATTTATTTACATATATCCTCCTCATCATGTATTGTGACGTTAGGCAGCGAAACTATTAGTATTAGAAAATTAGCATATCTACCACTATTTTTGTAAATAAATAAACCAATGATATTTTTTTTGCTGAGTAAATGAGTAATTGGATTCTTACCAAAATAACGCACCAGATTGACCTTGTGGGAGGATACTATGATGCCGGTGACAACGTCAAGTTTGGATTTCCAATGGCATTTACCATAACAATGCTATCATGGAGCACTGTTGAGTTCAGTTCCAAACTTAAGGTCCGAAATGAGCTATCCAATGTGTTGGAGGCCATAAGATGGGGCGCTGACTATTTCCTTAAAGCCCATCCGAGCTCAAATGTACTTTACGGGGAGGTCGGCGACGGAGATTCCGATCATGCTTGCTGGCAGAGACCGGAGGACATGACCACACCAAGAACCAGCTTCAAGATTGATGAACAACACCCTGGCGCCGATCTCTCGGCGGAAACCGCCGCCGCCTTAGCTGCTGCTTCTATTGCTCTTGCCCCTGCTGATACTAAATATGCTGCCCACCTCATAGTCCATGCAAAACAGGTTAATTTTCTGATAAATCCTACAAAAATAATAATAATTTATTTGAATACATCATCACTTAAATTAAATACACCACTCATATAATTTTGATCCATCATTTGGTATGAAAAAATCGTGTGATTTGTTAGTATATAAAACATTTCAGTTTCTCAAACGAGGGGATGTTTTCAATCTAGTGTTTTTGTGGAATTTTTTCATGTCACATTACTAATTTTATTGTAAAAAACAAATGAGTCTATATACAAACTAATATTTTAATTATAAAATATAGTTTTGATGCGGTCGTACTTTGGGAAATAGAAATAAAAATGATTTTGTGTATTTGTGTTACAAACTTTTGCAGCTTTTCGAGTTTGCTCGAAATTTCCCTGGTCTGTACCAGAATAGCATTCCCGTGGCAAGAAAATTCTACACGAGCAGTGGATATGAGGTAATTAACGCACAAGGAATCCTTTTATCGTTTTTTATTTATTTGGTATTATCATCTTTTAGAATAAAAAAAAGGAATTATGCTTTTGGGTCTTTAACAGGACGAGTTGCTATGGGCCGCCGCTTGGCTTCATCGGGCTACCAATGACGCAGCCTACCTGAATTACCTGGGCGCGGCTAAGAATATAGGCGGTCTTCGCAGTACATTTTCGTGGGACGACAAGTTTTTGGGTGCACAAGTCCTAGTCGCAAAGGTAGAGAGTACTTGAATAATTGCAGCAACTCTACAAGTTGTTAGGAAGAGCCCGTCACTTCGGTTCTTCTTTATCTGTGGAGTAATTATATGCCGGTGCGTGATTTTTCGTTATCGATTGTTACTTGAATTGCAGTACTCGACGGGAAGGTACAGAACACGGGGATATGGGCACAATACAAGAATCTAGCCGAGCAATTCATATGCTCCTGCGTCCAAAAAGGAACCAACAGCAATATAAAGAAGACAGGAGGGGGTTTACTGTGGTTTCTTCAATGCGATAACCTTCAATATACGACAACTGCTTCATTGGTCGCGGTTGCCTATGCCGAATATTTACATGCCCGTCATGCCTCCATCCAATGCCCTGCTGGCATCGCTCAGCCTGCTGATCTGATCGCAGTCGCCAAATCACAGGTAAAGTTATGTACATTTTCTTTCAAAAACGTCTACAAAGCAGATAAGTAATTCTCGAGTTCAAGTCCTTACGATGTACCTGTTATCTCTTGTGTAGGCGGACTACATATTGGGTTCAAATCCCAACCAAGTTAGTTACATGGTTGGATTTGGAGCAAAATATCCTCTGAAGCCTCATCATAGAGCATCATCTATTGTATCAATGAAGAAAGATCCTAAGCCAGTAGGGTGCCAGCAAGGGTTTGATACATGGTACAAGAGTAATGCGCCCAACCCAAATGTTTTGAATGGTGCGATAGTTGGAGGACCAAATGAAAATGATGCATACACAGATGATAGGACTAACTATCAGCAGAGTGAACCAGCCACTGTCACTCCTGCACCATTTGTAGGCGTCTTGGCTAGTCTGGCTTGACGAAAACTAGGATATTAATGTTCAGGACACAAGCTATTGTTTATTTACTCTTGCGGAATTTCTAAGTGGTTCCACATGGAAAAAGGAAATGGATAAGCTATAGGAAATTGAGTAATGACAAAGTTCACAATCAAAACTTAAGTTGCCTGTGGAACATTGATTCATATTTTGCTCACTTGCTGTCTTATACAAGGATTCTGAATTTCAAGTTTCTCTATTTCAAAATTCAAATTAGGGATGCCATTGGATGTGCCATGTTGGCCGACAGGCACAGATAATCTGAAAATTTGATTCAATAGCTTTGGCTCTTAAGTACCAACAGAACTTACCAGGTATAGCTTTGAGAATGACACGCCTTTGCTGCTGAGCATCAACCGCAAAGGAGCTTTAAGGTTAGGCTAGCTTCATTCATGATTTCTTGGAAACATTCTGATTAGGTAGCTCAGGGATCCCATTCCTTGGCAGCAGAAACGATGGAAGAAAACGAGGAATGATGAAGGCGACTCCCAAACAAAGCAATACAACGATTACATCCCACCATGCCTTGTGTGGAATGCCCAATAATAATTCATCACAAACTGTCATGAAAATGGAAATAATCAGAATGGTATTTGTCAAAAGCCGAAGAGAGAGCGGATTAGCCAATGTGCGATATAACATCTAGTTGGTGACCATTCTCATGAAGTGAGAACAAAAGTATGAAAAGGATCCACTCCTTGCATGCTTGCCGCTTCTCATGCCAATTAAAGCAATAGAACTAAAGTTCTGACAGCAAAATTGCAATTTCATTCCGCATAAATAGAAAGTTTTCAATAAACATATATAGTTGAGCACGGTAAAACCACTTCTCCTAGATAATTACCTCAAAGCATCATTCAAGGGCAAGAAAGATTGCGTGTACAATAGACAAAAAGGAAAAATAAAAGAAGACAAGGCTGCATTTGAGAGCTAAAAAGGGTAAAAGTCATTGACTCTGAATGTGATAAAAGACTGACTGGGGAACTGGCTAGCTTAATCAAATTTAGAAGAAACACTGGACAGTGATGAGAAATGAGGAAAATAATAAGTATCTGAAACAAGTTTGGGGAACTGGCTAGCTTAATCAAATTTAGAAGAAACACTGGACAGTGATGAGAAATGAGGAAAATAAGTATCTGAAACAAGTTTACCTATATTGAATATTATGTTGTGCCTCTCCTGTACATGTGGTATTGCAACGACCCCCTCAGGTTCCACAGACACCAGAACATACCATTTTCTCTGAGAAACAAAGAGATAAAACCTCTAACCAACTGATTTAACATGATCATATGCATTCAAACATTAGGTAGCATGATCAAACCTGGCTGTGATTGATAGCATCCATCTTGAAAATCAATTTTTCAGTATTCAGCAATCTTCTATTGCGGTCAATCTCCAGGTCTGAACCACCTTTCTTCAGTTGTATGGAGAAGCAAGCAGGTATCTGATATTCAACATACTCAGGATAAAGTTCTCACAGTCACAAAGATGCAAACAGCCACAACAAGGTGCCATAGAAATTACATACAGAAGCTGGATATGATATCTTCACTTCATACCAAGTATGTGATTTGATCCCTTGCAGTTGATACATGCGAGAACCCATCTGTAACGGAAGAGTTTCCGTCCACAGTTCCTCTCCAACAATCAAACCTTTACTGTCAGCCCTGCAAGACCATTAAGCAGGAAGATTGTTTACACAAAATGTGATTGCTAAAGGCATATATTGTTGAAGTAGAAGTAAAAGGATGAGCATACTAACATGTCGCCATGACTGAAAGTTGGGGTGCTGGTGAGGAAGGTGAGAACGGACAGCAAAACAAACACAACACCAAACATCTAGCTAGACCAACAAAAGTTCCAATTTCTTATCTTTTTTCTGTGCAGGAATACTGAGAGATTCTACTGCATCATGTTCTCCAGCCGTCTTGAACAAATATCACTTGGGCAACATAACCTGTGGATTAAACAACATTAGACCATTAACCATCTGTCTAAAACGACAATAATTATGCAACACAACCGGGAAATCAGTTCTAATTCTAAGGATATCATATAAAATGGAAAAATTATACAATTGAGCACAATTTCATTCAGCCAATCAACCAACAAACCACTTACCAATTTTCTTGCGGACATTAACCAAGCAATATAAGCCAATATGCCATTAAAGCATCAACAACCTAGAGAAAACGGGAAAAAATTTAAACATAAGATCACCGAAATGTGAAGAAGATGAAACGACATTTCGTTGAATGACTACTCGCCGGTGGTTCGACAGAAACGGTGGCCGGAGAAGTAAAAACAACCAGGAAGAAGCACAGAGTACAAAAACCATGGAAAGGAGAAGGGAATACCTCTCAATTATGCTCAGACTTCTGATCGGGAAGCCATTGATTCTTGAATGCCGGTGGTTGGATTCAATAGCCGCAGCCGACGATTAAAAATGGAGCAGAGCAGATTCGAATAACATTAGGAAACGGTTGATTTCATACCAAACGACCCCGTTTCCTCTGTATTCCTGATACTAATATTTTACGGTTTTTAACCTCACTTGAGCAAATAACAGAAATACCTAAACCCTCATTGTAAAAAAAAAGAAAAAAAAAGAAAAACGAAAATTACCACGAGACGAACGGTGGTAACAAACGAACCCGCCCAAAACCAGCCGAGGAGAGAGTCGAAGAGTGGAGCAAGAACGAAACTCCAGAAGATATTGAATTTCTCGAAGGAGATAACAATGGTGAGCTTGAATTCTCTGTGTAATTCAATTCAATTTCTTTCTTGAATTAAATTCCCCAGGGTAATATTGACGTAAATCTTTCATGTTTTTTTTTTCCAGTTCTCAATTGCTGCCATTAACGATACTGATTCTAGGGAGCAATGGGTACCCTTAGCTCCCACCAAAGAAGCTCAGGTTCGTCTTCTTTTCTCCGTCTCCATCTCCATCTTCATTTACTGAATCACTTATTCTGAGGAAAAGCACCTACTGTTTCTTTAATAATTTCTGAGTGTGTAATGAGTTGTGAATTGAATGGTGTACTTTGCTTTAGGAGTTTCATCTTACACAAACATACCATGAGGGACTGCTCAAGTTGCAAGCTAAAGAATACGATAAGGCACGTGAATTGTTAGAGTCTGTGCTGAAAGATCCTCTGATATCAAATTCTCAGGTGTTTTTTTCTTTTCCTCCATTTGATTGCTCATTGAATATTTGTCGGCGCTGAGAGGGTTTTAAAGTTGTAAGTGCCTTTTTTCCCAAAAAAATTAGGTTGATGGTAATGCAAGTGCTGATGATCTGCTGCAGCTCAGGTTTGTGTGATTTTTTAATGATTTAGGGTTTCAGGGTTGTTGTTGGTGTCTTATTTGTTTTTTTGTACCTGCAGAAAGTGAGTTTATGTCCTCCCCCCCTTTTTGTGTGTGTGTGTGTGTGTTGCAGATTTCTGGTATTGAAGAATCTTGCGATTGTTTTTCTTCAACAAGGATCAACACATTATGAGAAGGCGCTTCATTGTTATCTTCAAGCTGTGGAGATTGATACTAAAGATTCTGTTGTATGGAATCATTTGGGGACGTTGTCATGCTCTATGGGACTATTGAGTATTTCTCGTTGGGCATTTGAGCAGGGGCTTCTATGCAGTCCTAATAATTGTAAGCATCAAACTTTGATATTTTTTCTTAATGATCTGGCATCAATTTATTTGTTGTTGCGTGATTTGTGAAGGGAACTGTATGGAGAAACTATTGGAAATTCTTATTGCTATTGGTGATGAGGTTGCATGCCTTTCAGTTGCTGAGTTGATTTTGAGGCATTGGCCCTCACATTCTCGTGCTTTGCATGTCAAAAGTACTATTGAAGACTCGGAACCTATTCCATTTGCCCCAAGAGGTATAGATAAGTTAGAACCTAAACATATTAGGCTTAAGTTCCTCGACAAGAGAAAAGCAACTGATCAAAATCTGGATGAGGGTGTTGCATGTAAAAGACTGAATCAGAGCATAGAGTTACGGCTGCCTGAAGTTTCATGGACAGCTCTCATTGATGCTCTTCTGGAGATCTTGCGTCCATTAAATGGTTGTGCTTCAGAGATGCGGACTGAAAAAGAAAACAGATCTGGAGATGTCAGGTTAACCATAAACTTGCCTTCTAGTTTAGATGCTGTTACAGGGTCCTTAGAGAAAAAAGAGCTGAGCATAAACCCAGATGAAAGTAAGGTTGTTGTTGATTGTAACACTGAAAGAACCAGTGTCCTTAAAGACAGAGAAACAAACAGTTTCGATGAACAGACTCATGAAAGGCGGAGCTCTCGTCTCAGGAGTCGAAAACCAGGGAAAGAAGAAATCGATTTTGCCAGTAGTAAGGATCTGGCAAAAGTTGTACTTCTTGAACCTTTTATTGTAGGCCTTGATGTAAATAAGGATTCTGATCATGCTGCTAGTTGTTCAGTTTCATTTCCTGATCAGGCTAATTCACTAGAAGCAGAGCATAATGATGTCATTGCCTTTGTTCGGGATACTTCAAAAAATTATGGTGCTTACCATATGGGTCATTTACTTTTAGGATGGGTTGCAAGCAGGGGAGTTCTGTATCATGATGCATTTGTCAAATTCCTGGAGTTAGAGAGGTTGACAAGACACTGGGGGCAAGATAGGACTCCTGAATGTAGCCTTTTTCTTGCTGAACTTTACTATGATCTTGGATCTTTACCTTCCAATGCTTCAAACCAGTCTGAATTTACATCAGAGGCTTCTTATCATCTTTGTAAAATAGTTGAATCAGTAGCCTTAGAATATCCTTTTCCCTTGACTAGTGGCTCTAGGAGCCATAGTCACTTGGTTAAGAGTTTTCAAGAAAGTAATGAAACATTAGCTGCAGACTCATCATGCCAGGACTCGTCTTATGAAAGTTCGTTACTGACCAATAAAAGTTCCTTCTGGGTTCGTTATTTCTGGCTTAGTGGTAAACTGTCTATCTTGGATGACAATAAAACAAAAGCTCATGAAGAGTTCTGCATTTCGTTTTCACTTTTGGCAAAATATGAAGAGAAGAATACTTCTCTGACAAGTTCAGTCCGCATGCCACACCTGAAGGTTAATAAAGAGTTAACTCCAAACAGGATTCTCCATGAAATTAATCTATTAAAGGTTGATTTCTTGCTTGAGAAGACTGCAAGAGAGATGATAGAGAAACAGATGTATATGGAGTGCATCAACTTGCTTGGTCCACTTTTATTCTCCATAGAGAATTCTCACCTTGATGCATTGCCTTTACATGCTGACAAGAATGGTGAGGGGATTACCTGTGTTGAACTATCAGCACTGGATATATTAATTACAGCGTGCGAGAAGGAAAAACCAATTGACCCTGAGGTATATCTGAATTGTCATCGGAGGAAGCTTCAAATTCTCATGATAGTATCTGGTATGGATGAATATAAACCCTTCCTTCGGAGATCTGGGTTAAAAGCACTTTACACATCTGATGTAGTGTCAAAAGAAAGTGTAAATAAGCAGTGTGTTTACTTGGTGATGGAAGAAGTGAAGTCAATTTCACAACGTGTATCAGAACTCAAGAGTGCTGTTGAGCCATCTGTTTATTCTGTGAGTGCCCTTCTCTCTGTCATGAAAATGTTCTTTATGACTCATGGTTAATTTCAGGGGATGCATTCTTAAATTATTTAAAGAAACGATGTTAATTATAACCAATTATTTCAATTATTTTAATATATGAAATTTGTTCTTTAAATAATACTGGATAAAAAAGTAGTATGAACAGTTTGGTTATGCTGACATGTGATGGTAGTAAAGCCTGTGATCAAAGCGATTCTGTTAGTTTAATGGTTAACTGTTTTTACATTTTGTTTGGTTAGATAGTTGCTCTTGCTATATGATAATGGGATGTGTATATATTATGCTTGCAGAGGGGTACTACATTTCCAATGGGCTGTATTGGAGAGATTCAATCTTTGCTGCTGGTAGTCATGTGCCATGTTGCAGTAAATTACCTCTGTAAGAAATCCTCTACACCAATAATTGTTGATGAGACAGAACAAAAGCATAACTGTTGCTTTGTTGATGCTGGCATTGCATTTTGCAAACTTCAACAACTTATCCCAACTGTACCCGTCAAAACTCAAGTAAGTCACTCCTTCCCTTCGTGAAACGGTAAATTTAATTTTAAACAGCAGTTTTTCATTAGGTTTTTCTAATTTTTATAGATCTTTTCCAAATTTCTTGTGGCCAATGTCAGGTTGAACTAATTGTGGCAATGCATGACTTGCTTGCTGAATATGGCCTGTGTTGTGGTGGTGAGGGTGGTGATGGGGAGGAAGGAGCATTTCTTAAATTTGCAATTAAGCACCTCCTGGCTTTGGACATGAAGTTCAAGTCCAATGCAAACCTTTTAAACAAGGAGACACTTCAACATGATAAACAACTCCCTCCTCACAGTCAAAACAAAACATCTGAAGATGAATTAATAACTAATGCACTTGGCATGGAGATGGATGTGACAGAAATAAAAGGAATGAGAGCTCTAGAGAATGATGTTTTTGGAAGCATTTCATCTCAAGCAGGCCTAGAAGAAGAAAATGCAGGTACCGTATGCACAAAGAGATATAGGTATGATGACAATGGCAAAGGAGAAGCAACTACTGAACAGTTTTCTGAATTTATGCATGAGCTTACTGAAGACGAAAGAGAGGAACTGGAATCACTAATTGATAATGCTTTGGATCAGTGCTTCTTCTGTTTATATGGTCTCAATCTTAGATCTGATTCATCGTATGAGGATGATCTAGCCATGCATACAAATACTAGTCGTGGGGACTATCAGACCAAGGAACAATGTGCTGATGTTTTTCAGTATATACTGCCATATGCAAAGGAGTGCTCTGTAAGCAGCTCTGTCTCTCATATCCCTCTCTCCATTTAAGTGAAGTGCTTCCTTTTGATTTGTCTACATGCACATATGGTGCAGAAAACTGGACTGGTGAAACTCCGTCGAGTGTTAAGAGCTATACGCAAACACTTTCCCCAACCACCAGAAGATGTTTTAGCTGGGAATGCAATAGATAAGTTCTTAGATGATGCAATTTTATGCGAAGACAAACTGTCAGAAGAGGCTGGATCTGAAGGGTTTCTTGAGACCATAACAACTGCAATGTTTCCTGATGCAGGAGGTGTTAAACAGCACAGAGCATTGATGATTGAGAGGTTCTTTATTTATTGATAAGTTCTTGATTTCTTTCTTTCATTGGTTTAAACTTCTTAACGTCTTAGTTTTTCGAGGATGAGCTAACTGAATGAGGAGTTTACTTGTTGCAGCTCAGAGCCATATAAAGATTTATATTTCAACCTGTATTATTTTCTTGCTCTGTCTGAGGAAATGAGTGCAACTGATAAATGGCCTGGCTTTGTACTTACTAAGGAAGGGGAAGAGTTTGTACAGCAAAATGCAAATCTCTTCAAATATGATCTATTGTACAATCCACTACATTTTGAGAGTTGGCAACGGCTTGCAAACATTTATGATGAGGCAAGTTTTTTGTTTTTTGGCTGGCAGTTGATTTACCTTTTCCCGGCACCTCTATCATTGGTTTGATTCTTAACAATTACTTTGCTTCCATTAAAGCAGGAGGTAGATTTGCTGCTAAATGATGGTAGTAAGCACACAAATGTAGCTGGATGGAGAAAGAATGCTAGTCTACCACAAAGAGTGGAGATAAGTCGAAGGAGGAGTAGGCGTTGTTTACTGATGAGTTTGGCGTTGGCAAAGACGTCGGCCCAGCAGGTTCATCCATTTCCGTGTTATAAATGGCTTAGGTTTATTCACATCTCATTCTTGGACCAATATGATCACCATATCCTTGTTCAGGGCATCATAGATTCTATGTTACACTTTCTCTTTTTGGATGATAGCATAATATCCTTGAGAGGAGTAAAAGTGCTGAAAGATGATTTGACTCTAGTGTTAAATTTCCAAAGATAGTTGCAATTTATGATCATTGCGCGGTGTCGCATAATGGTATAACCATATTAGCTACTTGGATTTGTTTATGTCACCGTAGTATAAAATAAAATTCATGTACACTACCAATATAGACTATTTGCAGTGAATTTTCTGAAAGTCATATCTGTTTCCTCTAAGGGATGTGTTTTGCTGTTGAAGAAGATTGGCCATATTGTATAAGTTCCTGTTTGCTAGTTTCTGTTTTTATCATACTTTTTAAACCATTGTGAACTCTGTGGTTGTAGTGTGAGATTCATGAGTTACTGGCATTGGTATACTACGACAGCCTTCAGAATGTTGTGCCACTTTATGACCAACGATCTGGTGTACCTTCCAAAGATGCAGCATGGATCATATTTTGTGAGAACTCTTTGAGGCACTTTAAGAAAGCGTTCTCACACAAGTAAAGCGCCTCCTCCTAGCTAATAGTTTTTTTTTCATAACTATGACTAATCATTATGATAAATGTGAAAACTTTACTGAACTTGTTTCTTGCAGGCAGGATTGGTCACATGCATTCTACATAGGGAAACTCTGTGAAAAGCTTGGTTACCCATATGAGACCTCACTATCATATTACAGTAAAGCTATTGCTCTGAATCCATCAGCTGTGGATCCTGTTTACAGGATGCATGCTTCGCGGTTGAAGTTACTTTACAGAAGTGGAAAAGGGAATCTAGAGGTTTTGAAGGTTTGATATACTTCCCTAAATAACTTTTCCAAAGTTCTTATGCTTCGTGCTGTATATTCCTATTTGAATAGTTGATATGTAGTTTATGGATTTGCAGATGAACTTAGTGCACATATTTTTTTCCAGGTTCTTTCAGGATATGCCTTTTGTCAATCAATAAAGGATGCTGTGATGAACACTCTCGGCAAATTGGCACCCGAAATGTTGCATGTACTAGAAGATAAACAGGATGGAAGCACGCAGGAAAATTCTGTGAGAAAGCACGAGGAATCACTTTGTATGGAAGAGGCATGGAAAATGCTTTATGATGATTGTATTTCTGCTCTGGAAACTTGTGTTGAAGGTGATCTCAAGCATTTTCATAAGGCGAGATACATGCTTGCACAAGGCCTGTATAAAAGGGGCTTGCATGGTGATTTGGAAAAGGCAAAGGATGAACTTTCTTTTTGCTTCAAATCTTCACGGTCGTCCTTCACCATAAATATGTGGGAAATTGATGGCATGGTCAAAAAAGGAAGGTGTGTTTTAGATTGCATGTGCCCATTCCTATAAAATAATAACTTCTGCAACAATTTTGAACACAACAGTTTTACATAAAACCCATTCCTTCTTGTGTATGCCAGGCGCAAAACACCAGGTTGTGGTGGGAACAAAAAGGCACTGGATGTTAACTTGCCAGAAAGTTCTCGAAAATTTATTACTTGCATTAGGAAGTATTTGTTATTTTATTTGAAATTGTTGGAGGAGACTGGAGACACTTGCACCCTTGAGCGTGCTTTTACATCTCTTCGGGCAGATAAAAGGGTGAACTCTCAACTCTTTCTAAGATTTGTCTGTTCCCAGTGTACTGCTGAGGTCTATAGTAAAGGCCCATCAATTTCTGAAGCCTATGCAGTTTTCTTATTTACTTGCCATTCATGACTCGAACTTGCATTTGCAATTGAATGCAGTTCTCATTGTGCATTGAAGATCTTGTACCTGTAGCTCTTGGGAGGCACATCATGGCCCTTATATCGTCCATGCATCAAGCTGAGACTGATGGCTCTGGTGCTCCAGGGAGTGCCGGGCACCATCTGGAGAAGATGTTCTTCCTGTTCCTGGAACAGGGGAATTTGTGGCCAGAGGTATTCAGCTTGCCTGAGATTAGAGGCCCCGAAATGTCAGAGAGCAGCTTATATGGGTAAGTTTCTTTCAGATTAAGTGGTATGAGTAAACCTCTTAGTATCTTTTGTGAGAGAGTATGGTTGCATGCAAATCAAAGTGTGCAAATGAGAGATTTTTCCTGCCATATTTTCCGGTCCTTACTGTTAACTACCTTGTTGCAGATATCTTCATGTTTATGTTGTGTCATTGGAGAGAAGCGGAAAGCTTGAGACACTTGAAGCAGTGAATGAGAAGATCCGCAAACGTTTTAAGAATCCAAAGTTGTCAAACAGTAACTGTGCAAAAGTTTGCAAGCATGCCTCAGTTGCCTGGTGTCGATCTCTTATAGTCAGTTTGGCATCAATAACTCCTTCAAGATTGGAGCTCCCGGGTCAGATTGATTCCCGGAGCCAATATGATCGTGGTTTAGAAAGCAGCCACTTGCTTTGTGTTGATCTTCAAACAAGCGAGCTATGGAATTCATCATGTGATGATTCCACTCATTTGGAAAATCTCGAAACAAAATGGAGCCCAGTGTTGAGTAACATCAAGAATATGATCATCAGAAAAGCTCCAGTTGAAAAGTTGGAAAGTGCTACCTCCCTTCTTAGAAGCTCATATAATTTCTACCGGGATAGTTCTTGTGTACTGCTCCCATCTGGTGTCAACCTCTATGTGGTGCCAACTCGGCTTGCAACAGGAACACAGATACAACCTGGACAGGATGGGGTTGAAATTCTTGATCTAAGCATTCCAAGGAAGCTTCTCTTATGGGCTTACACATTGTTGCACGGCCGTTACTCAAACATCTCAATTGTTGTAAAGCACTGTGAAGAAAATGTGAAGGTACGAATCCAGACAACTCTACTGCTCCCAGGAGCCTTGTTATGGTATTAGTATCCCCACTTACTCGAGGGCAATGCTGCAAAATACATTCCCTTCCATAAAGTTCTGCATACTAAGAAACTTTAGTTTTGAGCAGTCTTTTTTCTGGTAGTTGTGAGTAACCATTATGTCATTTTGGATGTATTTTGCAGTCAAAATTGAAGAAGGGAGCTGGAACATTGTCCTCGCAATCTAATATGAGCATATCCACTGCTACTGCTGCTCATACAGGTAATTCAGTAACTGTCATCTTATGATCCCCCCCCACCTGCGAAAGGGGCACTACTTTTCTAATGTTAGGGTAGTATGATATTAGTGTTGTCAGGTCCTATAATTTCCTTATTGTGTTTTGGGTATAGGTGGGAGGAAAGACGGCACTAGTCATGGCTGCGAACCAGAGATGGGTCCTGTGACTGTATCGGTAACGTCTTCTGCCTCATCCTCTGTGCATGGGAACACACAATGCA
Organism: Viola odorata; assembly: GCA_963691705.1. Lineage (NCBI taxonomy): Eukaryota > Viridiplantae > Streptophyta > Magnoliopsida > Malpighiales > Violaceae > Viola > Viola odorata. The sequence continues at coordinate 2,718,911 of OY829546.1, forward strand.
CAACTCCAACACCACTTTCCAGCGACCGCCAGAACAGCTTAAATCGTCACAACCCCATCGATGAAATGATTTCTACGGTACATGAAGGAGGAGATCTCCGCAAAGGTTGACCCGGTATCAAATTGTTGTATACTACTACTGACTGTTGTAGAAATTGTGTCAAGCGGCTCAAGCCTGCTGTGTGCTGTTGAGACCTCTATAAATGGGGGTGGAAATACAGCGACAAAAGTAGCTGCATCAAGTGCTAAGTGGCTATATACTGATTACTGAAGGCTCTGCTGAGTTGAACGGCGCACTGGCTTTTGTATATTTTGCAGAGTAATGTATTTTTCTTTTTTCTTTTTGGTCTTTGTATAAAGGTGGGTATTATTTTGGAAACCTGGAGAAATACATTTTAATTAGAAACTTCACTAATTTTCATATTTTTCTTTAGAAAACCATACTAATACATGCAAAATATTTAGATGTTAACTTAACCATTCCTGTTGAGTTAATCACATTCTAATATCATTAAGAAATAGTAAAGACCCAATAAAGTTATTCTCGGAAAAAAAGAAGTAAAGACTTAATAAATTATTTTTTTAAATAGAAAAAGAAAGACTGTACATGGTAATGGTACTAGAGTCATCATTAGCGATAAATAAAGTTTGTAAGTGGGCTGGTCCGGACCTGGATGGGCCTAACTGAATGTCCAAATCCTCTTAACAAGTTGGGCCCATATTGCCATGTGGGTAATGGGCTAGCGTATTATTTTCTTTTCTGTTCTTCTTTTCCTTTGGATTAGGATAGGAAGGATTTTGCATTTTTGGTTGAGGAACAACCGGTTACCGAACTGGAGCATCGGAGTAACAGAAATGGCAAGTAGAGCTCTGCTACCCCTAAGAGCACCATCAAATCACTTCTTCATTACTCCTCAGCGACTGATTCTTCATCGGAATAGTAACTTTACTCGGAAATTCTCGGCGAAAGCAGAAAATGGGTCACCGCTTGAATCACCAGATTTGCCTCGTTTGGCAGAAAAGGCTCGCATCACTCTCACCCCAGAAGAGGTTTTTACTTTTCTATCCCCATTTCCGTGTTCTGTATAGACAATGTTATTGCTGTTCATTTTTTTGTGTACTCTTTCTATTTTCAGGTTGAAGAGTTTGCTCCTAAAATTCAACAAGTGATTGACTGGTATGATTTTTCTAGTCCTTTTTTTATTATTTTGAAGGTTTTTTGTTTGTTTGAATGTTTTGTAGTTTTTAATTGGGGAATGTTGCAGGTTTGGACAACTTCAAGCAGTTGATCTCAATACTGTGGAGCCAGCACTTAGAGCAGGTGCTTGTAATCCCCCATCTTATACATTTTAATTTTATTTGTAATTTTTAACACTTTAAATACCCAATGTGATAAGATTACATTATGGCAGAGTTTTTATGAAAGCAGCAACAGAAAACCATTTCAAAAGGTGTTCTAGGGTAATAAAACTAGTGTTAAATGGGATAAAACTTACCCATAGTCTTCTTTTACTTCAAGGAAATAGTTGGTAGTCATTCATATTTACTGTGATAGTTGTAAGCTGATTGTAATTAAAATTAGTGCTAGCTTTCAGCTTCGGTTTCAACAGCATGTTGTGGTTGCAATGCTATGCTTGAGTTGGTTTAATACTTGGCGTATGTCTGTTTGAGTTGGCTAGGGAAATCAAATGGAGGGATGTCAAGCTTGACTTCTACAAGTGCTATAGCACTTTGGTACCTCATAGGGTACTTAGAATACTTAATTGGATAATTGATCTTGCTCTTTTTCATTTTTGTGATACTCAACTAGCAGAAACTGAGGGCGACAACTTGCGAGACGATATTCCAGAAACTTTTGAAAAAACGTAAGTAATGTGATCATTTCAAGTGTGGTCGCGACAAGTTTGGTGAGAAACCACAGTTTAGTAAGTCAAAATTGTGTTTTGGACAGGGAACCTATTATTGCTGGTGTTCCAAGCTATGAGGAGCCATATATCAAAGTTCCCAAAGTCTTGAACAAGGAGTAGCACTATCAAAGGTATAACTTCATTTTTTCCTTTTCACCTTGAGCTGCATGAGGTAATTTGTATCTAGTGATAGATTTTAATCGGCCGGGTCAGGGAAGCCTGCCTTTCTGTCTATACTTTAGTATATAATATAGATGACATAATTGGATGCTTTTCTTTTCATACAAATATATTGGGAAAGAATCTCTGTTGCTGCAGACAGATTTTTAACCTACCGAGTGTAATTGCACGCACTTTCTTCCCATGCCCCCCGGGTAGTCGGTTTTACTATCGTTTCGCGTTTTACTATCGTTTCGAATGTTAAGAAATTGACAACCCATCTTGCTATTTAGAGCGTCCATTTTGCCGTTGGTTGTTCAAGGCACAACGGAATTCTAGATTCAGCATATTTCAGGTAGTTGCCTACGCATTCTGCTACTATGATCATTTGTGACGTCGACTACAATTTTATTGATGTTATGTGGCCTGTTTTGTGCAGAACTGAGGCGAAGCTGTTGTGAAGGTTGAAGCAAGAACCATCTTGACCAAAAATCACCAATTTATGTTTTCTGATGATGGAATTTAGTTGGGGAACTATTAGAAATTAAATATTCGTATCTGGACGGAGATGGTATTTGTACACTTTCTTGTCACCTCAACAATTTTGTAGGAATTCAGTTAAGTGCATCTCCAAAGCACATTTTGTCTCGCTCTCTGGTTACGTTTTCCCGCCAGTAGCAGCATTTCGGTCATTACTAGCACCAGTTAACTCATCCATTGCATGGTATTATTATATCTACGAACCTTACTTCAAAGTTTAAATTAGGAATTAATAATCCAAACATTTAAAGGACAATTAGTATTATTCCTCGTCATTAATCGAAATAAATACAAGGAGCGATAGGAGTTAAGGACCCGATTCTGCTAAATAATAAAAGAGCAGTACGTCCAAAGATCTGTAAAAGATGGGTACGTCCCACCGTATTTACGTTGAAATTTATACGGCAAAAGGACCAAAAAGGGGGGGGGGGGACATCGTTCTCAAGAAACTACATGGATGAATGCTCTCAGCTCTACTCTTTTTTTCCTTTTTTCTTTTAGCTATTTCCTACGTCTACTTCTGTGTCAGCAGCCATGTGCCTAGCAGTCTCAAAAAGCATACAAAAGGAGAACAAAAATATAACCCTCCTTAATGCCGAACCCGAGTATGTGCCGTGCCCTTCATATCAAGACTGCCAGAACAGCTCAAAATTGTTACTGTACAGTGAGCGATCTTGGATCTCCAAATTTGCCACATGCCAATTCACAAGTTGAGACTGTAAAATCTTACACAGAACCAATCCGGCCGGAAATATCCACCATTCACTTTCGTCCCTGCACCAGAACCGCCACAGATAACGTTGTTAGGATTTTTTATTCGAGCTTTCAGCTTTAACTGAAACTTCAAAGAAACTAATAATAATAAACTCACATGCTAAGATTCCATGGCTGAAAGGGAAACTTTTTACTTGCAGATGATTGACTATTATAGTGAACAAATCCACAAACGAATGCAACCAACTGGCAAAAGGTAAAAAATGGAGATCAAGGACATGATCATTGAAAGGCAAATCAAGATACTTTGGGAGTTGAAATGAATGAAACTTACGACGTTGATCAGTGATGTGATGTTCCAAAAAGCATAGATGCGTGCAAGGCCTGCAGAACGTCTAGGTCCATGACTGAATAAAGCATTGATTCCGGCGGGGAATGGCATGAGAACACCAAGAGGCAAAATGAACAAAACCAGAAACACATCCACCAACGAAATTGAATACAACTGAAGCAGAGTAAGCAACACTAAGCTAAAGTCTCCTAAAAGTAGTATTGAGATGACCAAACCAACAACATCCTGCAGCAAGACAGTAAGAGTAAGGAAGCATGACGCTGAACAGCTAAACTTCAACAAAAGAAAGAATGGCTAGAGAAGTGGTTGATACCTGGTGGCCAACTGGTTTAGTATTATGCACTAGAAAAGAGAGAAGGTAAAATATATCTCTCTTCTCTTCAAGTAGATGTAAGCTGTCAGTATCTATAATCCCTCCATAACCCTTTTTCCGCCTCATGTAACTTTCACTGCTTCTCCGGGATAGGCTTAAGAGTGCATCTTCTCTCAGGTTACCAAGCAGATTCTCTCTGTATACATCCCTTCACACCATTAGTCAAAAGTATAGGAAAACCACGTCGATACACATTCAATAGCACGTCAATGAATATTAAATTGCTATTCCATGAATCCCTGCAATGATGGATACATGGCCATTAAATGACGGGCCATTCATGATATGTTCTCTACCCATAAAGAAAACCTTAGAGTCACTGTCTTTTCAGCGAAGGTAGCAGAGATATGAAAGTCTAAGTGAAGCCTTTATGTTATACATTTGCGTATAAGCACGCATATCAGTGTGTTATATCTCTTTTGTATATACTCTCCAACACACTGAAATATTTTCAATACTGAATCCGAGAATTTTATTTACGTTATGTACAAAAAAATATGGCCAAAACATGAAAAGCTACATATAAATCAAGTCATACTCGTGCAAAAACATAATAAAGTATTACCGTGACGGTTCTTCAGTTTGCTTCGCACCGTCAATGCTTTCAAAGGACAAACGTTCATTCACTTCTTCAACAGCATAAACCAGCAGTCCATACTGGCAACAACGGCAAGCTGTAGCAGGAAACCATGCAAGATCTACATGTACACCATGGCCTCTCAAAGCAGGATTGGCGTGAGTTTCAAGCCATTTAATTACGGGTCGAAATGTTACTCTTAGCCTCCCACGACGAACTAGCCGCAGCTGTGCATTCAAACCAGCCACCATGCGGTACCAGGTGGTGGGAGGGACTAACTGCAAGCCAAACAAAAACAACTAAGTCAAATCATAATCAAGTGGAAGATGTTTTCTTGCCAAACACCTGCCACTAGGCGCAAAGTTATAGTGCACAAATTTTAAAGTTGTATCCACAGTTGGAAATCAAACCTGGCTCATGAGGCTAGTAAGAATGTTATCATTTTGAATTGAGAAAGGGGCCATATAGCTTCCATCACCTCCAAAAATTATGGACATTGGGAATCTTTGATGGAGGGGAGGGGGAAGATCAGTCCGCTTTTCATCCCCACCAAGGAAGAAGTCCAAGTATGCAAGCATTAAATCGGAAGTTGCAGCAACCTAAAGAAATAGGGGACATCAAGTTCAAGCTTAAAGACCATGTTTGAGTACAAATATCCTTATTTACTACCAGAACAAAGGTTGATGTTACCAACAACTAAACACAGCAGACAAAATCCTGTCTACAAACCTTAAGCCCTTCATAGAGAGCTCGTGAGCGGCAAGAGCGTAAGCAAGCATGGTCATACTCTGATCGAACAAATTCCCGTAGTCTTTGTAATTTGATCCTCCGCCTCCATTGCTGCCATGACCATGCCAGGGGATATGCAAGAACAGAAAGAATGCTGTGTATGGCTCCTTCCCACCATTGATAAGCAGCTATAGAATTGATCTCATCCACAAACGTATTGAATGCACCTTCATATCTGTCAAAAAAACAAAAAATGAGATGACAGTTGACAATGATAAACCATTCAAGCCCCTAATGCATGCACCAATAATCATATATGCTAAAACAGAACCAAGCCAAACAACAACCATGAAGAACTAACTTACACAATCTCTTTAATTTTTTCAGGAGGTGTATGGGGAAGATGCCAGGGTTCGTCGAAAGTATTGGAACCCATAAAATACATTCTGTGCACGTGACTCTGGGACTCCTCAGCTCTATTTGTTTCCAAAACCTGAAAAGGGACCCCAGTAAGAATATCAGGACACTGTTTAAAGAGAACAAAAACAACAAGATGCTAAAGATACTGAACAAGACCTCATTCAGTGACTCCAAGAAAGGGAAGGAGTGATCAGTTTGAGAGCCATGCTGAGTGGGAGCTGGACCAGATGAATCATCAACCCCAACATATTTCATCCGGGCAACGCTAAGCACCAGAGCTAAGAGAATGAGGAGACCAATGAGAATAAGGCCAAATAACCAAGGTCCACCAAAGGTGTAAATCAACTCTTCAAGCGCTGTGTAGCAATGAGGCATGTGGAATCTCTCTGAAACGCATGTGTAAGGACAAGGAGTTTCAGTAACACCACCTGTTAAGAGGACAGTAAGGGTTGACAATCACTTATGATATCATGAATCTGAAACACTACAAAAGCACATTTGAGGCAATGCATGGGAGTGTATGCTTCTTGCAACCATGAGGTCATAGTCATGCATACACCTTGTAGACTTCAAATTTCAGAAAGTGGTTTCACAGTACACCACTCTAAAAGTGCCTTCTTAATCCCTTAAATAGCAGTGCAATTCAAATGTTGAAAATTTGAAACAATACTCAATCCACAAATTCGAAAATATAGGCTGCCAAAGACAAGTTCAACCAACAACTTTAAACTACCTCGGACAGAAATATAAACAGCACGACGAGGAAGCTCATGAGCAGGGCAAGGATGGCAAAGAGCTTGATCGGATCCAGTAACATTCTTATAAGTACCAGACGGGCATTCCTGGAATAAGCAAAAAAATAAAATGAACTAAAAGAAAAAGTTCAACAAATCAGGAATGGAAAATGACAAAGATGGAGAATGGAAAACCATAAACTAACAGTCATATATCAACCAAAGCACTATAGGCTGTAGTACAATGCACATCATAGGCTGCGTACAGACAACTGCAACCCAAGACTTTTCTTTCTAGTTGAACAATGATTAATTCAAAACTCATGAGCGGAAAGAAAAAAGATAAAAATAGTACCTCACAGAATATTCCATAGAGCCCTTTTGGGCAAGCTTTCCCAGTCACTGTTCCATTTTGTCCAGTACCTCCCTTCTCACTGCCCAACCCTCCCCTATAAAAATTGGTGAAACACATAACAGGAAACAAAAGAAATGAGTCACCAGTTAAAATTAGCCTAGCATGTACATCACATGCAAAGAATAAAGATTAAGCTCAGAAAAGGTAAGGAAAGTATAGTATGTTGATGGATCGGGCAAATACAAACCCAATCTTGATGTCTCCTTTCACACTGGCAATTGGCTGGTACACATCTCCAGTTTGAATGTCTGTCCAATGGAAGTGAACCCTCCCACCACCACCTCCACCACTGCCAAGTGAACTACCATGTCCTCCGCCACTCGAGAGAATAGCAGTGTCACCAAGATCAAGTGTTTGCAGAAACAGAAGAATAGTTCCTCCGGAACCACCACCAGGACCTCCAGTGCTACCATTTATAATTGCTAGACTCTTCAGTTCCATAGTTTCCCGAAAACTTTCTCCATCTGCTGTCACTGACCCTTCAATGGACAAACTTGACAAAGGATGCTCCAGTGAACCCATTACTGCCAACATGATGGAAACAATAAAAAACATAGGAAGTTGGACCAAACTCGAAGATAAAGGATAGACAGGAGACAAGAAGATATTAACCAAAAGATCACATTTGAATAAGATCAAGAGAATATAAAAGTTCAAACATTCCAGTCTTCCAAAATGGAAAGCAATGTATGACATGGTCCCACTGACCAACAAAATCAACTTACCTATAATACCACCACCTGCAGTTGAACCATTTATGTTTTCTTCACCACTTCCACTACCGAGTTCACAAGGCAGCTCCGCATTTCCATATGAGGTGCCACCAGTGACACAACTATCATTGTAACATCCTTGCCCACCTTTACCACCATGGCCACCACCACTGCCGATGCCATTGCTTAGAACTTTGCCTTGACCCACGCCACCAGTGCAGCCTGAATAGACAATAATATTAACATGTATAATATCCAAAGATGATACATCCAAACTTCATCCAGATCATGCATAGCATACAGAACACATTAGGATGTGGATACATGAATGTGTTTATGTACAATTCATTAAGATAATCATCACAAAACCATGTCACTAAGAAAAGGAGAAAATACCCATGCCCGATGCACTTATTGATCCAGACGCTGGAATAGATATAGTTCTTGCTCGATGGAAATGAACAACAGATCCTTTTACAAGCCCTTCAACTGTGATATCCTCCACTCGGCAAATCTAAATTAAAGATCAAACTGTTGAATAAACCAAAATAGACATTAAAACCTAATGGCATCAAGCAATTATTCATCAATCACCTGAAGGGTAAAAGACAGTGATGAGTTCACGTTGCAATCTTCAGGAGGATGAAGCAATTCGACAGGGCAATCTTCCCACTGACAATGGAGCTTTGGTGTACTGCAGAAATAAAAACACAGGACTTAGATAAATTATAGGAGACAGAACAGCTGGAAATTCAACAAAATGAACTTACATAGCATCACTAGTTGCATTCTCCATAGGAGCACGCAAAACAGATCCAGGGGCCACCTTGAAGTAAACCAGGAGGTAAAATATTAGGCGAGTCATAGATTTACAAACATGCAACATGCGCAGTAAGCAGATTCACTAAGCTAACTATGGGGAACCAATCCAAAATAACTTTCATTAAAATAACTTATTTTCCTTTGATATATTACTAATGACTTCTTTCCTTTAATGTGATATTTATTTTGGGTACTTAATAAAAAGAAGTGCCACTCAACAATAGTAAGTTGAGATTTTTTTACCAAAAAGACCAAAGGGAACAATCTTTCAGAGAATCTTAGATAAAAGGACCATTGCGCAAGCCCCCATTACAATAATATTTCAAACCAAAAAGAGAATGAGTATAAGGGTCTTAATTAATATTTTAGGATGTTGGTATAGTAGCAGTCTAGGAACAAACAATTCTCCCAAACCCTAAGAATTTGTCTAAGTAGCACTATTGCAAGGGGCAGAGCTAGAAGAAAATAATTGGAAGACTGATGAACAGTTAAAGGATGAAAATAAAGATAAATACTTAAAGGGCTACATTCTTCATCCAAAAAACTTCAAAAGCTAACAAAAGAAGGATACTAGCCGTTCATCAATGAAATAAGTCAAACAAAATAACGCATGCTCACTATTAAACTTACTTGAATACTGTAAAATAGTGACAGGACCAGACGTTGAGCCTCAATCCAGTTCCCCGGTCCTGATAAATTCAATAAACCTTGCCCATGAACTCCTAGATTTGCGTTAGATTGTATGACAGAGGATTCCTGTTGTACAAAATAACCGCATGTCATATCTTAATTCATAATGAACAAAATAATAGGAAAAATGAAAGGCATGCTGGAAAATGCCAAGCCCAGTACCTTCAGAACAACTAAATTACTGGCCTCAAGCAAGGAAGTTGCAACACCAGAATCTTCACCATCTATGATCATTTTAGAGTTCCACATTAAGAACATCTTCACACTCATGCGTAAGGCCCCATATACCTAAAATTGGCATGAAGTCCACATGATAATCATGTCATGCGTAAGGGACATAAGAAGCATCAATGGAGTAGATAAAGCATGGAAATACCGGTGAAGAGATGAAAAAAAAAGCATACAACATTCTAATCAAATTCATCTTGAGGACAACAATGTACACGACGGAAATACTGTCATTTAGATAAGGACTAAATTGAAAAAATCACAAACATTAACATTGACACATAATACAGGGAGAGTACAAGGGCACCGCGACAAGAGCACAACCCCTAGGAAAACAAACGATTAAAAAACTTAAAAGTTGACTTGGTGAAGGCTTAATCTCGATCTAGTCTTACAAACTACTGGGGGCATGGCAAATGAGTGTACTCCCTCCATTCCACTTATCATGGACTAAATTGTCTAAGAGACTTGTGCTGTTTCTACGATTTAAATATGAAAACCCTATAAAAACGACCACAAATTGATGCTTCCATGAACTGACACATTAACAAACGCATATAATTACACAGTGTAGGCATCCACATACATACAAGAGCAAACATAATTATTAGTTCATCAATAAACTTGCCGATCAATACTAGGTATAACAGATAAACCTAGAATTTACCATACTACTTCCATAATACATCAATAAGCTTGAAGTTAACATAAAGAGACAAATGCATACAATTTAGTAAAAGGGAAAATGCAGTTATTGCTTGAAGCTAATAAAGTAAGATTGTAGATCACCTTGATTATAGAGTCACTCATTAAGAGTTCTTCTGCCAATAATTCAAACTCTGACGTAGAATAATGAGCTAGGCCAAAGCTTAGCACTCCACTGCACACCACGCTTATCTGTCCTTGTACCTATATGTTGGATCAAGATAAGCTAAAAAGTAAAACTGCATCTACAACTAACACCTAGAATGAACAAAAAACACAAAAAGAGTACAATCCAAGAAGATGCCAAAAAAAAAAAAAAACAGATAGTATCACGGTCCATAAATTCAATCCATCATTGTAGAACTGCCTTCGCGAAAAAGGTAAACAGATAGCCCAGACTTGCATTAGAAATGTGCAAATAATACCCATCTACTTCATGAGATACAAAATCTATGCTTTCAGGACACCTACAAAAGAAATTGTGCGAATTTTCTTCCAACTAAAACTTAAAAGAAAAAAAGTATGTTGGATCATCACAAAAGAGAATCATAGTTCGATCCAAAAAAAAAATCATAGAGAAAGAGTCAAGAATGTAAAAATTCAATCATTGGCATATCGCATTATACATGACAGTCTCATATATGTAGTCACCGAAATGCAAACACATTTTTTTCTGTCAGCAGTTTACTTTTTGCAAGTGTTATGAGGATATGATAGACAATAATGCACTCTAAAGCCTAGTTAAACTGGCTGAAGTTTCAGGTTGTTCTATTTCTACAGTTGTGCATATACAGTGATTCACAGAAAAAGTGGAAAGAAGCATAGAAAATAGATCATACAGTATAAGGTACAAAATAACATTTCAAAAATCAGAAACCTGGACTCGGCTCCAAAGCAAGGGTACAGAAGCCCTGGCATGATTTCGGACATAAACATTAGTCCAAAGAGGTTGATATGGGAACTCCAAAAGCAGCGTTTCTGTATCTGTTGTCAAATTATGATTGCTAACAATAAGGATCCGGGGAACAGCATCATATAAAGTCCCTGCAGCGCCTGCATTTTCTGGACAGCCACGACTACTTCCTCCTAAAAATATCACATCATAGCATACATATTTAAGCATTAGTACAAATGGATTTAATCATACCATTAAAGCAAGTGCTTGTAATATGGCTTACGTGGCTGCTCCATAAAATAGCAATCAATGGGATTTCGATGCATTGGCGATTAAAAAATTGAAATGTACAATTTTTTTGCAACAAGGGGTCATGTTAAAGAAAAAATTGCAAGTACAAAATTTGAATTATCCCAAAAATCGGCAGGTGACAATTTACCAAAAAGGAGATTAGGTACCAAATTTTTCATTACCTCTTAAAAATTATCAAACAATAAATGTTTCCCCAAACCAATATATACATGCATGAATGGAAACCAAAACAGAGCCAAAATATTGAAGTATAGAAGTTTTAGCAGATCAAGAGCATAAAATTGATAAAGCAAAGGCCAAAAGCCACACGGGACACGATACGTAAGAAGCACTCAGCACACAAACAGAAAGGAAACAAATCTGTTACATACAGCTCATCATCAAGCCATGCAGCTGCTAAATATAGAATGACGGGAGTAAATGATGTGATGGTGATATAGAGAGTAAGTCTTCCCATACTTAGGATCTATGTACAAATTTGTTGAGTGAAGGAACTAATTGTGATTAAATTGAAGACACTGCCTCCCAATCCCGCAGGAACTGCCATTTTTTCCACACGATAACTCTATAGCCCCATGTTGTTAATTATGCACCCAGTATCGATGCCCATTACCAACAAAAGGGCTGATAGCACAGAAGAAAGCACAACAGCCTATTTCAAATCCAAAATTACCATGAAGTACTCGCACACTTAGATCACACAGAAATTCATGTGTCTGTATTCATGTAAAAAGGGTGGTGTATCAGCATGCATGCACGAATGCATTCCATCTAATACATGTATGGATGTATTTCATGTATAATGGCATGATGGGAGTAACTCAAACCAGGCAGATAATTACTAGTGCGCTGAAACAAAAACAAAAAACAAAAAGATAATGTAAGAACTGAACCTCACCATGCACAAAAATTTGAGGATCATGATGCCTACTGAAAATGTTAACTGATACTCTTCCTCCCCCACCGCCACCAAAACCATTACCGCCACAGGCACTTATTCTGCCACTTCCAATCCTGCTCTTCATACAGACAGATCGCAGAGACATCAAAACAGATCAGAGCAACCATATCATTACAGAAAAGAAAGGGCAGAATCATAATCATTAAGTATTTGACCCAATCGGCAAGTGTGAGCGATACATCATCATTGACCACCCCAGCCTAGCCAAACACATAGAAATGCTACTTCTAAATTTGTCCACCATAAATGAAATTCCGCACATCCATAAGTTACAAGGCGTGTACAATAACACGCAGTCATGCATGGATGCAAAGATAAAAGGAAAAGACTCTCATTAATCATTACCCACAAGTTTAGTTACCCCTCTTACTTGCACAAATACATATGCAATGTTAAGATGCATAAAAATAGGAATCCTGATCAAATTTCCACAGTTATCTAAGACATTCTTTTAGAGAACAAAAAAGGAAACTACAGATAATTAATTTAATAAAGAATAAAGAGATTTTTCCCTGCTAAGAGATCATCTCCTACATTTGTATGACATTACAAGAAGTAATTTCATAGCAACTTAATTAGAACAACAACTATCATGGTTCAAATTTTCCAGTCATAGGATACAAAAATATAGCATGCCAGTCTTTCTGTCATCAATTTTTTGCTTGCCCGCACAAAGAGGAGAAAGAGTGGGAAGTGGGGCACGTCATATATCAGGAGGCAGTTACACCTTGAACAATAACAGTATAGCAATATAAAAGGTTTTGACATGTAAACAGCGCCCTGCCCACTGGTTCATTTTTATAGACCTTCAGTTTTGAAAGTACAACCTATGCACTTAGAACTACCCACGAATACAATACTTTGACGGCACCAATGCTGAAACAGATCTACGAACACATCAATATCTAAACCAAGCAACGAAGTTTAAAGTAGTACCTAATGGCTGATAACAGAAGTTTCTCTTTAACGTAACTGATCAGATTTTTCACTTCATTTATTATCAAATGCACAGATGAATAACTTCCATTATATTTCCTAAAGTCAAAATGCCAACTAATCTACAGAATACTTTCCTAAAGTCAGAATACTGTCTTCTTCAATCATAAACTATAAAACCAAACAAGCAAAACTAAATTAAACAAACACTAATTAAAAAGGAGAGTGGAAGCAATTAAGTAATTACATTTTAAGCGCCTTGATTCGAATGCTCCCACCGGAACCACCGCCTCCTTTGTTACCCCCATCACCTCCATCAGCCAACAAATCTCCATCCATAACCACATACTCATTGACATCTAACTTCACCCTCCCTCCTCCTCCCCCTCCATAATCCACTTCCTTACTTGTAGTCCCTCCTCTACTCCCATAACTCCACGGTTTATCCAACGAAGCCCATGAATACGCATCTCCACCCCATACATCCTCGGCAAGCTTTCCCGGATCAACCAAACAGCACGCTCCTCTTCCTCCATGACCCCCTCCAGCTCCATCTATCCCTTGTGGGGTCCCACTCGTCTGAGCTGGAGGCTTCCCGGCCAATCCCGTAGTATTCACAACGGAACCATTGAAGAAACTTGCATTATGGGCCGTAAGCTCGAACGTTCCCGTGACGATGGAGGAATTTATCGATAACGTTAGGTTTCCGGTAATGTTGATGGTGATTGAGCATCCTGGAATGAGACAATGAAACCGCACCCCAGGTTGAATTACAAAACTGCCCTTTCCTTCAATGTACACGTCTTTGGTCAGGTTAACATCGGAAGCTATCTGACACGAGGTTTCCAAGGTACCGACGCCACCTAGATCGTCTGTGCATGAAACTGTCGGAGGATGAGGAGGCGGCGGCGGGGGAGCTGGCGGAGAATAGTCTTGGCGGAAGAGGAAGAGGTCGGAATCAAAATCAGAATCGGCTGCGGAGAAGGAATCATCTGCTGATAAGGTTAGAGTTATGAGGAGGGAGAAATGGAGGAGGAGAGTAAGAAGGTGGCGGCGAAATCTAGCCATTCACTTGTGGTGAAAGTCATTAGAATGGAAGGTCAGGAGATGGAGAATGGGAGTGTGTTATGATGGTGACCATTAAGAACAGCATGAGAAGGAAATGGAAGGAAATGAAAAGGAATTCCAATTGAAACGAAAACCCTAGGAAGAAGAAATTGCTTTCCTTTCTGTGAAAAATGGGAGAGATTTTTGGACAGAAAAACTGCTGAGAGTTAGTTTTAACAAATGACACAGTGGACAGGGATGGAGAAGAGAGAGGGGTTCCAGTTTTGATTTTAAAAAGTAGGGTTCACGTGAGCTTGGAATTGTGTGTAGGTGGTATTGGTCGAGAGGTGAACTTTTTCTTTCCCTTGTTGACTTTTGTAGAACTCCAGCCAATGAGATTTCTCCGCTCGTGGACTTGAGAGTTCTTGATTTTCAGTTATTGTGAGTCCCACCTGATCTAATAGCGCGTGCAGATCAGATTGGATATTAGTCAGTAGATCAAGTGGATAAACCCTTGGATTTAGCAATTAAATGCAATGAGATTTGAAATTTTTACGGAGAGTGTTGCCGACGTGCGATTAAAAAGGGAGGTGTATTGGTAGACGCGCGTATCGTGCGTGAGGTAAAACCCCCCATGAAAAACCGTCATTAAACACGTAGTGATTGTGTTACCTGCGTGGCAGCTAGATACATCACACGCGTTGTCGTTGCGGAGTTTGGTTGAAAATGCAGGTGAGCCAACGACGACGAGTCGTTGGAGTTTAGAAGATGGCTTCGAAACAAAGTTTGCTTTGATGCTTTTCCGGCGAAGAGAGATTTAACACTATCGAGCATGATTGTACTTTAAAGTTTAAAGGAAAAACTCTCCGAGTATACTTTGTTATATTTTCCGAACTTGGCACTTAAGTACTAATATTTTATACTTTTAAATAATTTAGTGGTCACTGTTTTAATTAGAAAAGATATTTTGGTGATACTGATTGTCCGGATTTGGCAACTTGAAAGAGAAAAGATTTTATTTTTCCATTATTTGGTTAGCACCGGAATAATGTATCCAACTATTTTTTTATCAAAAATACCCTTATATAAATTTGCACGAATTTTAATTTTAATGATGTTATTTGTCAGAAAAAATTCAAGAGGCAAATATAATTTATTATATATTAAAATGATTTTATAGAAATGATTTAACTGTCATTATCAAAAGTAAAATTGGGTTTATCAAGGGATAGAGATGATCCGAAGGAAATAAAAAATATATCACAATAAATATAGTGCAGTATATTTTTTGTTCAATCAGGCGTTTAGATATTTTAAAAAATGTAGGAATAATTTTGTTATTTACCTTTCTTAAGGGATTTCTAGAATACAACCTGTTGTTTACCTTGATCAAGAAAAAAAATTTCCAAGGTATTGTTTAAATCCTAAAAATCCATAGTTTTGTTTTGTGTATACTAGAAAATGCATTGTTGAGATTATAAAATTACCTTTAAAAGTCATTCTTAGAATCTTTTAACCAGACGCTCCAATATTAAAAAGGAATATAAATAAGAAGATTTTGTTATAAAAAAAATTCAAGGACTCGATGCATAATTTTGGTTCAAACTTCAAACCTTGAAAAAGAAGAGAAAAAACTAGGAAAGGAAGACGGAAAAGGTGGGCCTATAGCTACTATCTTCTGTGGGTACCTGTACGGGCTCCAAAATTCGGCCTCAGCCCAGCAGAGCGAAGTTATGGGCTCAAATTTTGGCCTCAGCCCAGCAGAGCGGAGTTATGGGCTCAAAATTAAGACTACTTGTAATGGAAGGACCAGTACGCTTCAGGGTTTTTTTTTCCTGACAGGTTTAATTCCAGGTCTTTTTGTTTTTACTGACCAGTTGCGTGAATTGAAACGTTCCAAGCGCAATGAGGAAAGTGCAGAATCCTCACACGATCATTTGCAGCATCAACAGGTGACCTTTTTTCTTTCTTTCTTTTTATTCTTACAGGTAGTCCACAGGATTGTTTTTGATCGATGATTATCTTCATTTCTAGGATTTTTCTCTCTTTTTAGCTTCGATGACCTAATTAAGGTTGGAGTTATCTCCACTCCAGTTTCCCGATACAATTTCTGATTTCAACAGAACACTGGATAAGAGTCCTGTTCTGTGATAGAACATAATAGTATCAGTACATCTTTAGCAGGCCTCCTCTAAACCTTCTTCGTCAAGAACTAGCAGCAACAAGCATATATCTGGATGTGTTACAGAAAACCACTTCAGGCTTTGATGGCAACAATGAGCAAGACTCTGGGGATGAGAAGATTGAAGGAATAACAGAAGACAAACTCGTTTCTTTCTGCGAGCAGGTACTGAGGGAAGCATCCGACCTCCAGTCCGGCCCAGGGGAGACTGCTAATATGGATGTTCATCGTGTTCTGGAGTTACGTTCGCCTGTTATTGTTAAGGTACTGCAAATTTCTCTTAGCATTTAAAACTAAGTTGCATTCCTTATATCAGATACATTGTAAAATGAAAAAAAATATAGAAAAAAAAATTATTTAAAAGATATATGGGTTTACTTGATACATTGATGGATGTTTTTCTATGATTACTACGCTAACAGAGCATCTTCTTTTCCTTTTTGGCTCTTCCAGGTCCTTAATGGCATGTGCTTTATGAAAAATCAAATCTTCAAACGACACTTGAGAGAGATTTATCCTTTGCTTACGAAACTCGTGTTATTTGATCAGGTACCTCCCCTGTTACTCTGGTTCCGTAAGTAGAAGGCTAGAAGCTGCTTGTATGTTTTAATACCCGATCTATGCACCATGCCAGAGAGTCTGTATAATATCACCTATTGAGAAAATGCACAGACTATACAGCGAAACCCACTATCCCTATTCTTCTCACCCAAAGAGCAAAGCTTAAAACTTCCTTTTAAATGTCGTCTATTCTGTAGTCTAGATTGTTCATGGTTTTTTTCTTCGAAATGCTGATCACTTCTTTCCTTCTGGCTAGATGGATGTTCGCGGAGCACTTGCCGATCTTTTCAGAGTACAGTTGAAAGCTCTGCTGCCATAGTAGTCCTAGTAATTTATCTTTCTCAATAGATGATTTCCTCGATGCGTGTCATAGCTGATCTTTCTTGCATCATTCTCAGCATTTTTCTTCTCTCAGCTGATCTTTCTCGTATCGTTCGTAGCCCTTTTCTGTCCAACTTTTTCAAGTATAGCTCTTTCTTTTTAAATGCTTGTTTTTGTGTTTTTTGCATATAGTGTATTGGGTCGTTATTTTAGGTTTGCTTTACTTTTAAAGCGAGCGAATGTTAGTGTAGTAACCAAATCTGGTGGATGAACAGAAAGAGGATGGAAAGTAGGATGATGAGATACTTGTACCATTTTAGTCTGTGATATAACGGAAATTAGTTCTTGTAGTTATTCAAGAAATCGCATCTGTACCTTTGCTTTCGCTTAAAAGAAAAGAAACAGATGGAGTTGGGTAAATTATGCTGAACAAATCTGGCAAATGAGTTTTGAAGAAAAGAAATTACGTACATGAACGATTATAGTAATTTATCTTTCTCAAGAGATGATTTCCTCGATGCGTGTCATAGCTGATCTTTCTTGCATCATTCTCAGCATTTTTCTTCTCTCAGCTGATCTTTCTCATATCGTTCGTAGCCCTTTTCTGTCCAACTTTTTCGCGTATAGCTCTTTCTTTTTAAATGCTTGTTTTTGTGTTTTTTCATATAGTGTTTTGGGTCATTATTTTTGGTTTGTTTTACTTTTAAAGCGAGCGAATGTTAGTGTAGTAACCAAATCTGGTGGATGAACAGAAAGAGGATGGAAAGTAGGATGATGAAATATTTTAGGTTTGTTTTACTTTTAAAGCGAGCGAATGTTAGTGTAGTAACCAAATCTGGTGGATGACCAGAAAGAGGATGGAAAGTAGGATTTTTTTTAAATAAGCTTAGATATATTAATAAGCTGAGATATGGAAAGTAGGATGGAAAGAGGATGGAAAGTAGGATGATGAGATACTTGTACCATTTTAGCCTGTGATATAATTTGCTTTCGCTTAAAAGAAAAAGTGAAATGAGTTTTGAAGAAAAAAAAATTACTTACATGAAAGGTTACAACATATTACTTATGTAACTTGCACACAAGTAATATGTTATAATCATCTCATATATATAATTATTGTAAACAGTTCATGTCCATAGTTATTATAAAGCATTTTATAACATAGGTTCCCTTCCGATGTGGTATTTCCACATATACCACATCTCTCTCGCCCTTTCTTATTTCCACATTTTATAAAGCTGCAAGACAAGATTCTTATTTATATACTCTCGTTCTTGACGGTCCAAGAAACAGCTGCTACGAGTTGCCTCTCGAGCCGATGGAGGCACTTGGGGGTTTACACATCCTGTCTCGAGTTTGATGGTACCAAAACCATGATGAAAACCAAAAATACTGGTATCTACAACGGGATGCAAGGGAAAAGTTTGTAGATTTGGTGAATAGTGTCGTAAAACTACATAATTCCCCAACCTTAGAGGTATTCAGGTTTGCTTTTGAGTTGACTGTGGAATATAAGTTTATAATTGACTCGTGGCTTAAGTTTGTTATGTATAAGAAAGTGAAGAGGGTTACATATGGACTTTTCTAATGACTATGGAAGGTACGAGAGCTCCCTATATTACACTCTTAGTCTTTCAGCTGAAATTTTGGACTGTAAGTCACTAACTTGTCTCTACTTGAAGACCTGGATACGCAATATTAATCACTTGGTTTATAAGACAATTGGTTTTCTCATTCGTACCTCAAGATTGTGGGATTCAATGGATATTTTGATCCAACACTCGATCTTCAATTTGCCGCTTACTTGATAGATATATTTTTTTTTTTAGAATTGATAGATAATATTCCAAATCTTGCGACAATTGTTGTTAATCTAGCACTTCAACTTAGTAAAAGAATCGTGGTGAGTGAGAAAATTCTGAGAAAAGAAAAACGTGCATGGGATTATGCAAAGCGACAACTTACTAAACTAAAAGTGCCCTTACACTGTTACACATCAATCTAATAATTAAAAAGAAAAAGAAGGTGAGGGACTTGATAGATTTTTTTATCCTAATTTATGGTCGGAATTGAGAGTTGAAACTTAGGAAGTGGGCTCATTGCATTGTGATACGAAACGGGCCCAAATCAGTAACCCAATGAAAAAAAGGGGGAAAAACATGGGTTATCTTTCAGATTTAACAATGAAATAATTAATAAATAAAAAATCATAGTCTTGGATATTAAGGGACGACATTTGCTTGTTGGGATTTTATTTTATGATTTAAAAGTAAATTAACAAGTACTTTATTATTTAGCAAAGATATAGTCAAGTGATTTGATATGGTTGCAAATATCATGGCATGAGATTTTATAATATTGTAGTTGCTATTTATGTGTAAGATACCATAATTCCATTGGATATAAAAGTCAGCTTTCCTACATTAAAGTATAAAAATAAATATTTTAGTGTAATTTAATTGCTGAAATTAAACATTTTTACATTATTCTGTCAAATTTATGTTTGATTTTCACTACTAATAAAATTGTAACTAAACAATAGTAATTTTTTTATAAAATAAAAATAATTGACTATTTTTTTAGTTTTAAGAACTATCTTCATACTATCAAATTAATGTTGAGGCTTAACAACCAACATAATTATGATTTCCTTTGAGATTTGAGATTGAAATAGTGCAAATAATTTAAGACAATAAGATCATCTTTAATGGTAAAATGAAGAATAAAAAATAAAAAAGAATTCCAAATTAAAAATACCATCATTGGTCAGATGGCATTAACATTGTTTTTTATGGCTAATTGTCTCTTGGAATTAATTACACAATCAAGCCCAAATCACAAGATCAGCACATGAAATAGTACTTAAATACATTTGGGCCGTTCATTAAAAAAAAGGTGTTGGGCTTTGTACCACCCTAACTACACCACCAACCGCACGTGCAACACAATTTCTGCTGCCACGCCATCATCGCCTCCATGTGCGCGCAACACACAATCCGCACCTTGTGGATAATCTCCAAATATTCATTTTCTTTTTTCTTTTACCAAACAAACAGTAAAAGCTAAGACAAAGCAAAGCAAATGTCACCATCATCATTCACTGGAGATGGAAAAAAATAAAATAAAAATTATAAAAAATTAAGGCAACCATATCCATATCCATTGCCGCCGCGTGTACATTTTGCCCATCCATTTTGATGGTGAGGGAGAAGGAAGATACAGGAACCTTAACTATAGCACCAACCACGTGTACATACTTTTTCCTTTGACCGTATTCGTGTTCATAACTTGATATCACGTGACCGGTCACGCCCCTCCTTTAGTGGTCCGTACAGATTGGAGCTCCATATCCTGTACGGAAAACCTCACCTTGTCTGGCTGTGTCCCCAAATTCAACCACACCTCAATTCTTACTTACCACCGGAACCGTAGGTGCCACTCTATTTTCTTTTTTGCCCGAACTAATTAAGCCGTCCACCGCCACACATAGTGGTCCATTATTAAAGATTTTGAAAGTAAAGCAAGAGAATTTCAAAACGATTATAGATTTTTTTATTTTAATGCAGTAACTTTTTATAAAATAATATGTCATGGTTGATGAGTAGTTGCATTTAAGAACTTGTTAATTTGATGATTGTATGGATGTTTCCATTGGTGTGGAACACTCAAATGAATTCATTTGGATCAAATTAAAAGTGATTTGCAAATTACAATCTTAGAATAACTTCAGTTAAAACAGTCCTCGTAAGCTTGTTGTAAAGAATAAGTATATAAACTTATCTTCGCATATATTATATTGTTACTGATTTAGTTTTTATTTATTTATTTATGGTAGATTGATTCAGTTCTTATTTTATTATAATTAATTCTATAACTCTTATTATTTTTCACTTTTTCACTTGAAAAAAAATTCTCTAACAATTTTCGAATTAATCATTATTTTTAAGAGAATTTTCTACACTTAATAACTATCCCTCCACTTTAAATTAAATAATTTTAATTGATTATACTTACTCTAATGGCCATTAAAAAATCAACACAATTACAAATCACTTATAAAGTTAATAAAATGACATTTTTTTATGGTTTCTTTTATAATCTTAAATGAACACTTTATATGAAATAAAGGGACTATTTATTTCAATTTAGTGTTAGTATTAGTATTGATTTATTTTTCTTCTAAAACACATGTGAATGACTGGAAACCTGCTGGGTGAAATTAAACTTTCACCCACGAAATATCTCAAGTAAGAGCGCAGGTTAAAGAAGTAAATTGAGAAGCTGCTAAAATGCGCAAGGGTTGCCTCCCTTAAGGCTGCAGCTAACATAAGCGGGTCTAGAAATGCCAAATAAAAGTAGTTCATGGCTGCTAAAATAGAGAAATTAGGTAATTCCTAAACCAACATGGTGTATCCATTTAATTTTAATTAAAATAAATTTAAATATATAAATTTTATTCAATTTTTAAAAAATAAATTAATAAAAAATATATTTATTATTTTTGAGTGAATGTACTATAGATTAGGACAGGTGGTTCAAAAATTACCTAATAATTTTGTCTACGATGAGGTTTCGAAGTGGCGGTAATGCACCAACCTAACTCATTTACTCATGGCTGCCACTTACTGCTCTCCCTCCACGTGTTCCTGGATACTGTACGGTTTCCTCCAACCCAAACCCGCGTGTTATATCATTTTATCGCCAATATATCGTTGAAAATTAGAATGACGACCCAAATGTTTTTCGTGATATGTAAGTATATCCGTGACCGCTTTTTGTCATATCCGATAGTGTATTCAAGTATCCGTGACATTCTTTAATTCCTCCTTTTCTTTTCTTTCTTTTTCTTTTAAAAAAAATGCTTCTGATCTTAAGCATCTAAGTAATTAAATCGCTATTGTTTTATTAAAATTATAGGTAATGGGATAGTTCGATTGCTTCCTACTTGATAAATACGATGAATTTCAAACTTTATGTAACATAGAGTTAATAAAAAATTATACTAAGTTATGAAAAAACATATTAATCTATTCTTTTATTACAAAAAGACTAATTATTTCCTCTATATTTGAGACGACAATTATTATATTTTAAACATTTTGGACCAATAATAATTTAGCTTTGAAAAGTTATATAATTCAATTAATAGTTAATGCACGTTATAAAATTGTAAATCCATTACTATGAAATTATTTTATTAGCTAAATGCATTTGAGTTTCGTGTGACAATTTTATATTATAATTATCACTCTATTACTTAGTATGTCCTCTGAACGAGAGGTTCAATTTGAAAATTTAGTATGATGATTTTAATTATCATTTTGTGATAATTAGGTAATCAGTATTTTTTTTTTCCAAATGAATTATTACACAAGTAGAGATAAAACATAATAAAATACAAAAGATAAATAATATATTCACTTATTTTTATTTGGTTCCACACCTCGTGTTAATTCTCATTATTTAATATACATCAAATTTTAAAAGTAAAGGTGGATTAAAATCAATTATACTATTAATAAATTATTGTATTATTAAAAATCAACTCGTGACTTATATTATAAAAACGATATGTATTACATGTATTATCCATTTAAATTACAATCTTATGCTAGTTATCATTTTAAAGCAACTCTAGTTATGAATAAGTGGTGCTTTCATGGTGGAGTTATTTCTCGTAATTCTAAATTAAAAGACAACCTTAATCCTCTATGTTAAATTTGTGTTGAAGTTACAAAACCACAAAATCACGAGATGTTCGCCAGTTATCCCGCGATAAGTGACAAGTGCACAAAAATATCAAAAATATCCAAGGTCCCCAACTCCCCAGGCAGTAATGGTAATGCTGTCAGTTTCAACTTTCTAATATCCTCAAGAGCAAAAATAGCATCACAACACTGTAACGGTTACGACACACAGTATCGCATCCACCATCAAATTAGTGGGACCCTCAAAAGAAACAATCACTATCAACGGTGTAGATAAGGCCGTCACTATAAATATATCACATCAAAAACACCGCTACTGTATAAATCCGGTTGCTTTAACCATTGAGTAAAGAAAACAAGAGGAGGTAGATTTATCATTTATTTATCTTCTCGACCTAACCATAGTTAACCAAACACCATAACCATGGTTAAACCCAGCAGTTTATATTCTCCCTCACCAGAACCATTTTCGCTGCAACAAAATCCTCCCATCAACAACGTTTTGTCCAAAATATGATGATCGGAGAAACGCTTCATCGTTCTAATCCCACCGTTCAAATTCCGATCCCTCAATGGGACCCATTCATCGACGATCCACCTTCACCCATTCTCTCCCCATACAGCCCGTCACCATTCCTCGACTCCTTAACGGCGCTCCACCGTTTCCTCCCGTCAAATGACGACGAGGATCTCGATTTTCCGGTGGACGCGTTCTCATGTGATCATTTCCGCATGTACGAGTTCAAAGTGAGGAAGTGCTCGCGTGGCAGGTCGCATGACTGGACCGAGTGCCCTTACGCTCACGCGGGTGAGAAGGCGCGTCGCCGTGACCCGCGCAAGTATCACTATTCTGGAACTGCCTGCGCCGATTTTCGGAAAGGCGGTTGCAGAAAAGGGGATTCCTGCGAGTTCGCTCATGGTGTTTTCGAGTGCTGGCTCCACCCGGCCCGATACCGGACCCAACCATGCAAAGACGGGCAGGCGTGTCGCCGTCGGGTTTGCTTCTTCGCTCACACTTCTGAGCAGCTTCGGATTCTGCCCCAGACTTACCCAAACGGGAATGGATCAGGGTCAGGCGAGATGGATTTCGGTTCACCGCCGTTTTCTTACCTGGCAAAATCTGGCGGCTCCTTTGTGTCGTCTCCTACTTCGATTTTAACCTCGCCACCGGTGTCTCCGCCGTCTGACTCGCCGCCGGTGTCGCCGAGCAGTCCCCAGGTGATGAGCGAGCTTGTTGCTTCAATGCGTTTGATGAGGATGGGATCCGGTTCTGGGTCGAGTTCTTGGGCCATGCAAGGTGGGGCGGGGTCATGCTCAGGCTCCAGGATGATGCTGCCTCGCGGGTCGTTGCTTCGACCAGGTTTCTGTGGCATGCCGTCCACTCCAACTCGTAGAATGACCCGACCCGGGCTGAGTCAAGTGGAGCTTTTGTGGGATAATGGGTGTGAGGAAGAGCCTGCAATGGAAAGGGTGGAGTCTGGTAGGGATTTAAGGGCAAGGTTATATGCCAAGCTGAGCAAGGAGAACTCACTGGAACGGGCTGAAGCTGGCGGGTCGGGTCCTGATGTCGGGTGGATTTCTGAGCTGGTGAAGTGAAGTGGAGGTTCTTTTGTGTTAATTAATTTTGGTTTTTGGGGTTATTAATTTCGGTGGCCGTAATTAGTTTAATGATTATTATCTCTGACATTTTGTGTGAATATGAAGGTGAGAAGATTTGGGAATTTTATCCTCTGCTGTAAATATTTGTAGATGGGGAGGGAGATCTGGACAGTGAAAAAACTCCATTTTGTGGTGGTAAAAGAAAAATTTGCAGCCTTTTGCATTTTGTGTAGATAAGGAAATCGATCGACAGGGCTGCCGGAGAAATGGGCACCGGTTTGTTTTGATGATTTTGGGCGTCTAAGTGTACTTTTTTTTGGATAGTTTTCTTTCTATGATATTCTGAAATTTTTCCCTTGTAATCTATTCTATTAATCACGGCTTATTAATGTACTGTGTAATTTGAATTTTACTTGTATTTGTCGTTAATCATGGTTTCCTTTTTACCAATTTTGGTTTTTGTTGTTTGCATGTCAAAATATGGATTTGTAAAAGTTTGGTGATTTTGTTTATAGATTGTTGTGGTAGGAAAAAAGCAGTGATTTGTCTTGGAAGTTATTCTGGTCATTTTTCTTGTATTTTTTGATGTTTTTTGATAATTCTCTCATTCTAGAGGATTCTTCTCTCACTCATATTCTCCCCTTGGATAAAGCTGGACCAGCTGATGAAAAGAAAAAAGAAATCCAAGTTCAATGATATGTTGTTACATTACATTATTCCAAGTAGGATAATGCTATCAGTTTCATCCCCGTGTACTTTTGTACTATCAATAGCAAAAACGACACCGTCCGTCTAAGTTGTTTAGACCAAAAAATAAATAAATTCTTTCATCATTAGTTTTTCCTTTGGTGGGACTTTTTGTTAATGGATTTAGCTAGAGTATCATGGTTTGACAATATTACTCCTTCCGTCCCATATTAATTGTCCACTTTCACTGTTCATGTACGCGTTCGAGGAGGTCAGATGACGCACTATTTGACCTCAAAAACTTTCGAATTTTTTCTCGAATGTAGGTTAAGGATTAACGTACGTTCGAAAAAAAGTACGAATTTTTTTGAAGTCAAATAGTGAGTCATTCGGCTTCCTCGAAATACGTGCACGAACAGTAAAGTGACAGTTAATATGGGACGGAGGGAGTATAAATTACCGCCATTATTATAAAGAAATGAAATGTCAGGTGCCATTCCTAACAAATAAATCATTTTTTTTATACCTGCTACGCTAAAAAAGAACAATATCTAACGAGATTAGATGTCTGACGTGGATGTAATGAACAGATAAACCCGTCCTTATCTCTTGAAGATCTTTTAGTTTATCTCTTTTGCCACTTGTATTATAATTGACTAAAATGCTTACAACTCGTTTAATCTTTTTTTCTCTTTTGGTACTCTCTAAAACTTTTTAGATGTTCAAATCGGCTATATTTTTTATTTTTTTAATTGTTCAAAGTTGAGTTCTTTAAGTTATTTAGTTTTTTTTTACTTTTTAATATTTTCAATAATTACGTTGTGAATAATCAACAAATAAACTATATTTTTTAATTTTTTTATAATAATTATAGTAATTCCAGTTATCAATCTCACCACTTCAAAGTTTAAATTAAAAATAAATATTTTTTTAATAGAAAGTTATACTTAATTAAAAAGAAAAAGATTTGGAGGGAGTAATAAAAATTAGAATAGTGTTAAGAATCATCGTTTTAAACAACTACTCCCTCTGTCTCTTTTTAACTGTTGATTTGATTTTAGACACGTATATTGAGGAGCCCGGATGACTCACTATTTGAGATAATTTTGTCCCGAATTTTTTTCTCGGACGTTCGTTAATTCTTAACGTACGTTAGAAAAAAAGTACGTATTTTTTTAGGGTCAAATAGTGAGTCATCCGGGTTCCTCAATATGCGTGTTCAAAGTCAAAGAGACAGTTAAAAAAGGACGAAGGGAGTATATAGTAACACTCTCCATATTATTAATACACAATAAAAAAATTAAAAATTAAAAATAAATAACTAAAACATTAAAATTTTAAAATAAATAACTTTTTACATTTTTGATACATAAAACAATCATATATAAAGACAATTATTTAGCACTATTCTAATCCCACAAGCTTTTGATGTTGATGTGAGAGTTCGGAAGAGACAGGATGTGGAGTAGGGGAACCACTAGTTCCTGTTGGGGCCCCACAGGAAAAAAAGTCTAGAGGAAAATTCATAGTATCACTGGTTTTCTTGCTCTCTTTTCCTCCTTCTGTGCCGTGGTAGTAACTATTAAGAATTAAAAAAAATTAATTCTCCGTAGTGGCGAAAACTAAAAAAAGAAATTATAAAGAAGAATTTTGTCTTCTTTTAAAATTTTATCTGATTTAAAGTTACAAAATTCAACAGTATATGCGGTGATAAAAATTGGATGTTTTTGAAAAAAAAATTAAATAAATAAATGTACATTATATTTATAAGTGGACAAAATTTAATAATTTTGTTAGTTAAATAATAAGTTAAACTTTTGAACATTGTTTTTTTAGAATAATTTCGTTTAGATCTCATCGAGCCTCAAAATTTACTAATATAAACAAACATTTAGAATAATAAATATAAACTCACTTTTAATTTAAAATAAATAAATACATTGATCATTTTTTGTTTTTTAAGTTAGGGAACTACGGCAGTTGACCGATATATCCAATCATTTCTTCAAAATTACTACCCCATACCACAGTGTAATAAAATAGAAACGGGAAAGGCCGACAAAGTGGGGGGTAATTCCAAGAAGTAGTTGATTTTTATATTAGTTTAGTCCTTGGATTGAACCACGTAACGAGGACGAGGACTAGAAGAAGCGACAACAACAACATGGTGGAGCGATTCTGTAGCACACCACAGAATTTCGTGCTCTTCAAACCTTCAAATTCAATGATCAAACCTGCTACTTTACTCATCAACTTTCTTTATTTATTTTATTTTCTGGTACTACAAATTTATATTCTTTTCTCTCTCTCTGTCTTCCTTCCAAGATTTGATTACAGAAGTTCTTGAATTCACCATGTCACGTGCGTGTGCTATATGTGGCACGCTGTGCGTTCATCTTTCTATTACAAGATGCCATAACTGGAAAATCTTGTCATCTTGATTCTCGAAACTGCAAATTGTCTGTCTCGCAATTCTTTCCTTTTTTTCTAAATCCACCAGTTCCTGACTCGATGCCACGTTTAAATTTAATACCAAACATGTTTCCTCAATTAATAATTCTCTCTTGCGCAAGAAAAGGTTCTCTAGAGTTTTCTTCTACTGTTATAAATAAAATGTTGTTAGGATTGTTGGCTGATTTTATGGGCTAATAGATAGAAATACGGTGGCTAATCACTAAAATAACAGTGATTTAATGATGTTTTAATCGGTGTGAAAACATTTTGGATGTTATTTTTTGTGTGACGGGAGTATAAATAAATCTTGTATTTCTTATAAAGCTGAAAAGATAAATTTAAAATTTGAGTTTTATTTTTACATAAAATATAGAGATGCTTATTGGAGCCCCCTACCTATGATAGAGGCCACTAGCTTTTATTTTTTCGTAAACTACCAATCATAGAAATATGTATTGATTCATGCCTTAAAATATGGTAAAAGGTGTAAGATGTTAGCTTTTCAGTCGTTTCGCATAAACTAAAGAAATTTTGGGTTGGCATAATCATTTCTCAAAATTGTGTTATCCAAATTTTAATCAAATTTTATAATTCGTACATCAGTTTAACAGTGAATTGAATGATTACTACAGTTAATTTGATGTACGAATTTTGAACTTTTCAGCCTATCTAGATGGATAATGGACTGCATTGCATTGGATTGGATTGGATTGGATTGGACCGGACCGGGTAATATCACATTGCATTTGGATTGGACCGGGTAATATCACATTGCATTTGGATTGGACCGGGTGATATATCATGATCTCATGTCCCTCTGAATTTCAAACCATCCAATTACGGGTCAATTCCAGAATTGAAAGTTTAACAACTATGGATTTGATTTGTTCAATGAATAGAATATTACCTTCTTTTCAAATTACGATAACCATCCCCTCTCTCCTAACAAGTACTTACGACTCGGTCCATTAACAAACGTTTTAGATAGACCTCAAGAAGGAAAAAAAGGTAATGAGACGGATAAAAGAGTGATCGTAGACTAGGTTGTATGACTATGATCACTTAGCCACCTCGAAGATTATTTTACACGTTTCCAGCTTTCTAGCTAGACCGCAAAAATAATAGAAGATGGTTTTCACTTTAAATTTTTTTTAGAACCCGTAACATGACAAAATATATTTATATCAAATTAATCCGTTAAAATTAATACATTTTCAGCTGATAATTTTAAGATACATAAAAAAAAATTACGATTTATTTTTGAAGAAATTAAAGCGACAATTACTCACACTAGACGACATTTCATAATTATTTTAAATCTTACTATATCAATTCTTATTTTTCTCATCCTATTTTTTTTTTTAGCAAATTCTTACCCTATTTTAAACAATTGTCTTTATTATCAAGTATAGTATAGTATTAGTATCAACCTTAATTTATAGTTTTCCCAAAGTTATAAAAGGGAGCTGTGCCCACAATTTATCAAATACAATGTCACCATCTTTTTAGTGCTAAATTACATCACACAGGAAATAAATGGTTTGTAAAAATTACAACCCCACTGCTCCTAAAAATGGCCTCTTATCTCACAGGAATAGAAAGTTAACTTTTATAGCAACCAATAATATTCTGCTTGTTCCAAGTATAGAAATGATGTGGATACCGCCAAACTTTTGTGTCTAAAATCCTCAATTCTATAAAAAGATCCCACTTGTTTGTGTATAAATTTTCAGAAACTTCAACCTATTGGGGGAAAATCCTAACAAAGGGCAGCCATGATAATTTAGGTTCGAACCTATTTTAGGTTCGAACCATGATAATTTCAAATTCGACTATTTGAATGATTTTATTTTTCAAGGAGTACCTTATTGTACTTTCCAATCTAGTAATCTAGTTTACAGAATAAGTAATCCAAATTCACCGAATACGTAATTCAAATTCAAATCTCGTAAGTCCTTTTTAATTTCAGATAGTGAATTTTTTTTGATTTAATTTAAAGTAGTTGTATTCCTAATAACTCAAAATTTTACTTAAACTAGATGAGTTTCTTCCCAAGAGGCACTTTTAATTTTAGCACCTCATTGTTTTGGTAAAAAAAAAAATAATAATATTAATTAGCGCCAATAGTTAACACCTATAATATCATATAAGGTGATCATTACCAAATTAGACCGGCCGGTGGTTATTCTAAGAGATGGTTTTTTTTATTTTATTTTGTTGGGTCAAAAGGGATGGGAGTTTTGAAACCATATGCTATAATGGTTAGTAATATTTATGTTCATTATATTATTACTAGCGTTATTATTATCCAAATTGTAACAACTAACATTCTTGCATTTGACTTTATCCTGGACTTATTGGTGGGTTTTGAATGTGACCGTCGTGGGCAAATTGTGTTTGGATAATTTATTGATGGCACTATGGGCCCGTCTTGATGGGGACATTTCCTTTGGCCCATTTTCCGCCCGTTGGTTTCCTGTACTTTCACCATCCGTTATTAAACCCAAAGAAATTCGACCAAAAAAATAATATTAAACCCAAAGAAGAAGAAGAAGAAAAAAAATAAATAGTCACTCTCTTAGTTATTGGAGAAAACTACCCACAAATGTGTAAATAAATTCTAGCTTAATTTGATACGTAGCTGTGTTAAAATTTGTAATAGAGTTTTGTCGACTTTTCAAATTGTACTTCGTTTGTGTTTGGAGTAGACGATATCCAATATGGTGATCGAATATCAGAAAAAATTTACGAAAAATATTCATGTTATGAGCAATTTATAATCTTAGGGATATATGTTGATTATAACTAAAAAAAAATCCAATAAAAAAGGGGAAAAGAAATAGATACATTGTAAACATTTTAATTGGTGTAATAATTACTTTGAATCATGTGATTGATTGATGGACTGAATCTAAACTATACAATTTTTGGTCTGCCTGTTTACAAATTTAAGAACCATAATTGCTATTGTAATGTCAAAGTTGCTACCGAAGCTACAAGCACACCTCGTGGAGGTCTTGCGTCTCTTTCATGGACTCAACATCTCGCATTATCGGTTGGCCTTATATCTCTATTTTCCACTTATTTCGATGGTACTGTGTGTCCCCGATAAATTATAAAATATTTCAGGTGTTTCATCCAGAATAAAATACTTTCGAGTACCGAATGTTAGATAACTCCGTGTGCACTGGTTTAACGGATAAAAGTTTTTTTTTAAAACTAGGAAAAGGCCGGAAATATACTGGATTGAGGAGATAACAAAATTCCTGGGTCCCTTTCAGTACATCCCAATTTTTTTCCAGGAAATTGACTAGACATCAAATGTAGTAGTGTGTCTTTCCTCGTTTATATCTTTTTCTTCATTTTTTAGATGTAAAACCATACTGGGTCCTACTCTTTTTTTTTTCATCGTCCTCTCACAAAATTCATAATTTTCTTTTGATTTCAAGTTCTACAGTTTCCCCACGTTTTATTTTTTCCTTTCGCAAATTTCTTACTTTCACTTCACATCACGTTTTATCTGTCGTCAAAAAATGAGAGATAAAATATCTAATTGATGAGGTTAAGAGCGTTAAGAGTTTAGTGATATTTCACGGATCAAGATTATTCTAAAACAGTTTTCCAAAGCAATCGCTCAACAGATGTCAAGATCTCTGCGTCTAACCAAAGAAATATCAAACCATACCCATCTCCTTAATTATTTTGTCCATTCAATTTGTTATATTCATTGAACTTTCATCTCTTACTACAAGTTGCAGCTTTATACAATGACGTTTGAAGCATGCATGTCTGAACGGTCCCTATCGGGCCCACAAATTAAATTATTCTCGTGAAGTCAATTTTTTATTTATTTTTACTTTGTAATTATTTATTAAATATTCATGGAGTTTCAAAAAAAGAAAAACTGTTTATGGAGTTGGGCTCATATTTCCGTCGGATAAATCTGGCCCAGTTAAATTTAAACATGCTTTAAAATGGTATTAAAGGTCCCGGCCCATTCTCGTCACAGCAGAGCCCATGACAACCATTACTATGTAGATCAACCAGCAGCCCATTTAGAATTTTGGAGCACCATGATGAAATATCCCCCTTTCTTTTTCTTCTTTTTAATGGGATATAAATTATAATTAATTAACTGATTGATAAGTTTGTAGCTATTAGATTTTCCCCCCTTTAGTGCTTAAACTAAGAATTTTGACGTCACGGTTTAGTTAAAGAATTTTGCACCACTCCATTTCTGTTTAATTAATTAAAGAATCCGAATATTACACTTAAATTAAATACGCAAATTAATTCGTTAACACTAGTGTAAAACTAGCCCGTTTTCTGACAAATTTGTGCAGAAAAATCTGGATTAGAAAATGTCGTTAACTAGGAGAATAAAAATGGAAAACAAATTGGCAATGTTTTACCGCCTATTATAAGGTACAAAAATTGGAACGAATCAAGATCCATTTCACTTGTATCAGTGCTGGTCACGGATCCAACATAATCATAGAGCTCTTTTGCCAGGATGAGTGCATGCTTGCCCGGATAATATTGAGACGTACATAACTTTTTATTGCAATTTTTTTTTCATCCATCAGTAGTTATTAATTATCTCTTCATTTTTCTTTCTGACCATTATGCATTGATTTGTTTTAATAAGTTTTACCTCTGAATCTTAGTTTTCATACCGTATATAAAGTATTAGTTATTAGTATGGGTCAATCCATAAATCCACAGTTATCAGAACCGAACTGAACAGTAAATCGGAAATAATTTTTTTTAGTTCGACCGAATTGACCTATTGGACCGTTTTGAACTACTCATACATCAAACCGTTCAATCTTAAATAATTGAACCGGCTGGTTTAATATCTATAATGGCATGGGCCGACCAATCAAAATTTTCATATTAAAAAAAAATACAAAACGACGTCGTTTTGATTTGGCAAAACGGTTTTGGTTTGACTCATCGAACCAGCCGGGTCGACGGTTGTGTAAAAACCAGCCAGGTCGACTGGTTTTTTCCGGTTCGTATACATATCCTGTCAAATAGCTGAATCGAACCAAAAATGTCTCATAATCCGATTTTTTCCGGTCCAACTGTCGGGTCGGTTCAGTTTTGATAACACTGCATAAATCCAAACTCAACGAATAATTCATCATCACATTCGAACGAGATAAATCTCTTATCGATATATGTACAAATCAAAAAAACATCCGAAATTGCGGATTTAACATATGCCTCATAAACTAAAACTTTCCACTAAGTTTAATTTGTAGCTATTGTTGGGTGTAACTCTAAATTTCTTAAAGTTATTTACTAGACATAGTTTTGAGAAATTTGAAGCAATTAGTGTAATGTAAACCCGAGCGAATTGTAGTTAGTGAGCACATACACTGGGTGTGATTGTTGACTCTGTCGTCCTTAGCTACCTTTTACACATCGACAGAGACGAAACAGAAAAAAGAAAGTAAAACAAAACATTGTTATTTAAAAAGGAAAAAAAACAAAACAAAACAAAACAAAATGTTGACTAAAGTCACACAAAAGTCAAGACCCAAGAGAGAGGTTCTTTCCAAAAGGCACCAACTTTATAAAACTTCCTCCTTTCACCACAAGAAAGCCCATTTGTTTTGGCCGAAAGAACATAAACACACAAATAGCGTTTTCTGAATCCTCTCCTCTCCTCTCCTCTCCGTCTTCTTCTTCTTCCTCGTCCTACTTTGTCTCTGCAAATTCTGTTTTAATTACTTTCTTGGGATTAAGGACAAAGATGGGAAGAGCTCGATGTTGTGACAGAGCAAATGTGAAAAGAGGACCATGGTCTCCTGAAGAAGATGCCATTCTTAAGCTCTTCCTTCAGACTCATGGCATTGGAGGCAGCTGGACCTCTTTGCCCCAAAAATCTGGTTTCTTTCCTCACATTCTTTCTCATTTCAGCTAATCTCCGTCTGTAACTTAGACTAGCAAACTAAAGTTGAGACCTTTAAGAAAAAAGATTCATGCTTTTGTGGGTGAAATCCTTTCTATGTAGTCCTGCTCTTGCTCTGTTTGTATGCTCGTGGTGGATTTCCAATTTTCGGGTTTTTTTAATACTACTAGTTTCAGGGTTTTGATGCTGTTTTTTCTTCTTCTTTTGGACTCTGATAAGTTTTTGGTTCTCCTAAACAAGAGTGCTGTTCCTGTAAAAAGAAAAGTTTAGATTTCTTACAGATTTCTGCTTTTGGGCTACAATCCATCTCTGAAACTTTGAATGTTACATTATTATCATCATCTTTTTCGAGGTTCACAACGTTGATTCTTTGTCCAGTTTGTTTATAATTAAACCTGTGTACTTTGTTTTCTGAAAATAAAATTAGTCCTGCTTTGACTCTTTCCTGAAAACTTTTGTACTACCAACTGCTCTGATTTCTGCATACTATTATTCAATTACTCAAGGTTGTTTAATGGCTGCCCTTTTGTGAGATTGAAAAACCCATTTGTGATTTATCAAAATTTCTTTTCCTTGTAACAGAAAATTGGGTTTAATAGTCAGACATTTCCAAATTTAAACTGTCCGTTTTTTATGATTATCCGAATCCGTAACAGGTCTTAGAAGATGTGGCAAGAGTTGCAGGCTGCGATGGCTCAATTATTTGAGACCAAACATCAAACATGGAGGTTTTACTGATGAGGATGACAACCTCATTTGCACCCTTTACAGACAAATAGGAAGCAGGTGACTAAATTGATTAGTACTATTACTAATTATTGTTTCTCAGTTAATGGATTTGTTAAATCTGATTTGCGATCTCTTGTTAACTTTGTGTAGATGGGCTTTCATAGCCTCTCAAATGCCTGGAAGAACTGACAATGATGTGAAAAATTATTGGAATACCAAATTGAAGAAGAAGCTATTTGCAGGAAAAACAAGCCTCGGTTCAATTCAGAATTCCCCTAACTACACTACCAATCCGGCCACTCATTGCTCACCAACACTTCCTTGCGACAATCGGAAAGGAACAACAGCTTATGCATCTAATGCCAATTTTGCAGATTATCTACTAACTCATAGCTCAACAACCTTCTCTACATTATCTGCTATTGGTCAAGAAGGGCATGTTCCTTACCGCGCACACAGCTTGAATTTGGTAGACCCTTTTCAGTTTTCTGCTGTTGCTGCAGACATCAAGCCTAGCTTTGAATTCATTGGCATCAAGCCTGCATTGAACAGTCACTTGATTTCGTCTTCTCAAGAGGGATCGAGTGTCTCGGATTCATCCTCGCTTCACATGGATAAAAAATGCAATGTTGTTGGACTGGAAGAGGCAACAGCTGGGATGTTCATGTGTGACGAAGGATTCTTTGCTTATGATGATTTTGTCAACAGCAGCTTAATGTGTCAAGAAAGAGCAAATGAAGTTGGTTCAAATTGCTTTAACCCCTGCATTTTTAGCTGATTTTGGTATTGAGTCAGAAGGAATGGTATCATTTTGGTGTGACTGATCAACTAATGTCAGTAAAGGTCCAAAAGGAGATAAGAGATTAGAGACAATGATATACTAGTAGTTAGCTAGATGTTTGGGTTTTGTGGTTGTGATTAGATTTATGATAGCATCATCCTTTCTTAATTACGAGTATAAATTAGACTTAGTAGATGCTAGACTTAGGTCAAGTTTATGTTATATTCTCTGATTTGGATCCTTTCTTTATGAATCTGACAGGAACATATAAAGGTAGCTAGCTAGTGACCTTTTTATTATCAACAATGTTATTTTTTCCCGATCTCTTTGAATATCTGGTCTGCCGTTTTGGCTTTGAGATGTTTTCGGTATTACTAGACTTTTATGCTATATATTTGCTTAGGTGTCAAAGCACGCCTGAGTATTTGTCAGCTGGGGTCTTGAAATTTTGGTTTTACTTTGGCAAAAATAGGGGGATTGGACCAAGAGCTGTAGCAATTGCATCAGCATGTTTACCTGTTTTTGGAAATTGTGACTGTGACACGAAATTTTCATTGGATGGCCTATTCAAACCTCAAGATGTTGAAAAAAAAACCTTTCTTTCCTGCAAAACAACCATAAAACGACAGTGTGATTCTTCCCACAGATCACAGATGTGTCTATTACCACTAATATTAATATGAAATCCTCTGCCTGTAAATTTTGCTTTTTGAATAATCAAAATACATCTTTTTCCTATTAATCAAAGTTGATATTTCCTCAATTAAGAAGTTAACTCCATATATACACGGTGAATTAGTTTGTTACGTATAGGTTCTCAAATCACTTTTTTAAAGTCTATTAAATTAGAACTAATTTTGTTCGTATTAAGTTGACCCATAATAGATAATTTCGGTATAAATAATGATTAAAATTGCGACATTTTATTTAAAAATCGAGAATATCAAATCACTCACACCAATCACGTATAGGTAGAATACTCCTTAATTAAGCAATATTGTTAATAATTTTACTTGATGTGTTAAAAATTCCAACTTGGGTCGCACAAATTGAACTAAATTGTACAAATAGAGAAAGAAAAAGAAAAATATCATGGTACTTTTACTAAGAAAATAACTTATTTTATTTTTCTTAAATTAATTTACTTGAATATTTTAAGAGAAAAAACTATAATGCGTTGATATTTTAAGAAAATTAAAATAATATTAGTTATATTACATGACTATATTTATTTATTTAGATCTATATAGTAAACTATAACACATGATTTGAGATGAAAAATTAGCATTCATTCTTAATGCGACACATATTTTGCATGTCCATACGTAGATAAGAAAGGATTAAAATGAGAAAGCGCACACAAGGTGGATAGGATAGCTGGGCAGGATATAAATTTTAATGATTTTAATTATTCATGTCAATTTTTTTATAAAAAAAAACACAAAAAAAAAATGATAAACATCCTCGCAAAAAATTAAATCCCGAAGACGTTAAAGTAAAATAAAAATAAAAAATAACTCCAGTAAAAAGAAAAAGGCACCGTTGTTATTTTTCACTCAACATCATCACCACCACCACCCGCGTTTCTGTGTCGTCTCTTCGGCGCACAATAAATAAATAAAAAACCATAAAACATTCGCCAGCTTACGCATCCTATCTTCTCAAAAACCATCTCCGAAATCTGATTTTCTCGCGTTTCGCTTCCTCAGGTATTGCTCGCTTGCATTTATCGTCACCTGCAATTCGTGCAGATCTAGGCACTTTATCGAATTTGATCGGATATTTCATCCTTTTCGTTATCGTTTTCAATTCTGCAGATCGCCATGGATCTCATGAAAGTGTTCGACCAAACCGTCCGCGAAATGTGAGTTTCTGATCCTCTGAATTGTATTCCCAATAAATTTATTATCGTCGTTATCTTTTGTTTATGTTTTTGCTGTGTTTTGGTTTCAGAAAGAGGGAGGTGAATCTTAAGGTGTTAAAGGTTCCTGAAATTGAACAGAAGGTAACAATAAGTTGTAGCTTCTTAGATTACAATTCATTTTGCACCTGCTGCTGTAGATTGAATTGAGTTTAGATCATCTTCTTGCTTTTTGCTTAATGCTCATTTGAAACTTTTAAATACAATCGATGTTTCTGATCTATGCAGAGTCCGTGCTGATTTCATGGAATTAGCTCCATTTTTGATTTTGCAAATCCCCTAAACTTTTAAAATGCAATTATTTGTTGAAAAATTCAAGTAACTCCTAGGCTGAATATACACTAGACTCCTGAGTTGTTTGAGAAAATAATATGTTTTTTGACACAAAATATATTTTGAACCTGCTTTTATTAATTTATTATTAATGCAGGTGTTGGATGCAACTGATGATGCTCCTTGGGGGCCACATGGCACTGCACTGGCGGAGATTGCTCAGGCTACTAAAAAATTGTAAGCTCTAACATGGTTTTGCGAGTTGGAGAT
The DNA here is from genome assembly GCA_963691705.1 of Viola odorata. NCBI lineage: Eukaryota > Viridiplantae > Streptophyta > Magnoliopsida > Malpighiales > Violaceae > Viola > Viola odorata. Next base: position 2,756,545 of record OY829546.1, read on the forward strand.
AACTTGATTGCATTCCACACATCTGATATTTTATTGTATTGCACTTCAGCACCGAATGCCAGATGGTGATGAATGTTCTATGGACAAGATTGGGTGAGATGGGGAAAGATTGGCGTCTTGTTTACAAGGTACAGTCTTAGCATTTTCTCCACAAGAAGTTTAGATAATGCTAGCTGAAGTTACAAATGTCCATCACAACCTTGTTGCCTTATGATCCTTTCTAATGTCTGTGACATGCAAAATTGCTTCAATGTCAGGCATTGGCTGTTATAGAGTATTTGGTGTCACATGGATCTGAGCGTGCCGTTGATGACATAATTGAACATACATTCCAGATCTCAGTGAGGATAATTATATTATGTTTATTCAACTAAAGTTGCCTAAGTTATTTATATAAATTCCGAGTAAGGCTGCACAATCTCTAACATTGTGATCCTCCTTCTGTTGTTTTGCATTTTATCAGGCCCTCACTAGCTTTGAATACGCTGAGCCAAGTGGAAAAGATGTGGGTCTTAATGTAAGGAAGAAGGCAGAAAATATTGTATCCCTTTTGAACAATAAGGAAAAAATACAAGAAGTAAGAAATAAAGCTGCTGCAAACCGTGATAAGTAAGTTCTTGGTCAAAAATGGATTTATGTTGTTTGACGTGGATACTTTTTGTAGATTGATTTTTTTTGTGTGGCACAATTTGTAGGTATGTTGGTCTTTCATCTAGTGGCATAACTTATAAGTCAGGTTCAGCCTCACATAGCAGTTTCCAAAGTGGCGATAGGTATGGAGGCATAAGTGGTACAAGGGAAAGTGATAGTTATTATGAAAAGGATTGTTATGGAGGAGAAAAGAGTGAAACAGACTCCTATGCAAAGTCAGGTCGAGGTGGTACAAGTGATAGTCGAGGGAGTACATTGAAAAAGGGTTCTACACGCATAGGCAGGTGTGGGCATTTTTCATTGGTCTTGCAGATATTTTGTGTTCCCCATATATGTGTGGCTGAATCTTTCTTGAATCTTTTGTTTCACAGCAAGGATCAAGATAGACTATCATCCAATGCATCCAAGTCATCTGCCAAGTTAAACAGCTCTGATAAGAAAAATTCAGTTCCTTCTCAACTCTCAAGCAACCCTTCAAGTAGTTATGATGATGATTTTGATGATTTTGATCCTCGTGGAACTTCAAGCACTAGTAAGTATTTGAATATTTTTGCACCTTTTGGGGTTGTTTTCTTCCAATAAGTTGAAGAGCGTGCTTGTGATCCATATGATGGCAATTGTTGTTGATCTCATTAGCTTTTACATACTGTGTGACTATTTTAAAAAGTGCAAAAAATGGTTCAGAAATAACTTAATCAGTACAGTTGCTGGAGAGTTGCAATTGCAGCATAAAACCAAATACGATAGATAAGAGTCCAGTTTCATGGCCTCTTACAAGTTAGGAACTTTTACCCTAAGAATTCTTTTTAATCCACTCCTAGAGAAAAGAAAGAGCAATCTTAGGGCCTTTTCCTGTGCTGAGGATACCATTATTGTTCTGCTATTGGTGGCTGAATGGAGAAGAACAAAGAGCTGGATGAGTGCTGAGAAATTTCCCTCTTGATGGCGATGTGTCCATATGCTAACTCCTTAGCTTAGAGTCTAACTCTATTTTTTTGCTTGATACAGTTTTCATGTCTCAATTCTTTAATACTTCTTTGTGCCATTTAGGTTTTAGAAATGGTGTGCATGGCAAATTGTCTTGCATCCAAGTTTTCAAATGCAAAAGCTTTTCGACAATTTTCTGTTGTAGCTACTTATATGTAGATCCTCTTATATATATAGTGGAGGCAATAACCCTTATATTTGTGTTGACAGAGTCAAGTGCGGAAACCTCTAAACAAGTCGACCTTTTTGCGCCAAATTTACTTGATGACTTCATGGATGCACCAGCGCCTGTTCCTGTGGAAACTTCAGCTGTGAACAGCAATTCAACTGAAACTGATCTGTTTGCTGATGCAGCTTTTGTATCAGCACCAGCCCAAGTTGAAAAGGTGGCAAGTTCGCAACCACAGGTTAGATGCATTTTGATATTGAGTTTTGGAATGAGCTGCACTATGGCAATCTACTATGCATGTACCACTTGGAAATTGGAGAAACCTGGTATCTTTGGGTTTTCACTGTCATGTCAGAGTCTAGACGTATTTAGTTCCTACAGACTTCCCTGTTTGATAGGCTTTTCATTTTTGTTCCCCAATGTTCTACTAGATGTTGTTGCTCAGATTTCTTGGATGATATGGACAAGTTTTCTGTTTTGTGAGTTTTAGCCTCAAAGAATGCTCGTGGTTTTGTAATGCTAAGGGTGAATGATATACTTTATAACCTCTTTGTGCAGGAGGTTGATCTTTTTGCTGCTCAGCCTGCTGCTCCTTCTGCAGTTCCTTCAGCGATTGACTTCTTTTCTCCCCCTGATCCAGTTGTGCAACCTGTGACTGCAACCCCCAAAGCTGATTCTATAAATTCTAACTTCGTCGATCCTTTTGCTGCAGTTCCATTGAATACATTCGATGGATCTGATCTTTTTGGTGGATTTTCTTCTAGTTCAAATATAGCTCCACCAGAACCCACGCAAAGTCCTGTAAATGATGACAGCCTTAGCAATTTGGATGGAAAAAAATCTTCAGCAAATTCCTTGTCTCAGAAGGGGTTCCAGGTGAAGTCTGGAATATGGGCAGATTCACTAAGCCGTGGCCTAATTGATCTCAATATATCATCTTGTAAGCATATGTTTCTCAGCTACTTCCCTTTTGTTTATAAGTCATGATCCTTATGCATGGTACATATTTCACATCTATTGATACTTTTTAATACTTTTGTGGATTTTATACAATTACACACCATGCCCTGTAGATAAAAGAATCATTAGCAGAATTTAGGAATGTAGCAGGGTGCTCAATGGTTGAATTGTGGAGTCTATTTATTTTGCATAGAACTGTCTAGTGTTAACATGTTGGGCATTTACATTAACAAGGAAGTCCTGATCCTGACCATCGTGCCTTTAAACTTTGATTTCAGCCAAGAAGGTGTCCCTGGTGGATGTTGGTGTAGTGGGTGATCTGAGTGAAGGACCAGATGAAAAGGAGAAAGGACCTCCAGCATCGTTCTATATGGGAAGAGCAATGGGGGCAGGATCCAGTCTTGGTAGGTCCGGGTTTACATCCTCGCAACAAGAAGCTGGAGGAGCTGACATCTTCTCAAACCTTGGTGGCCAACAATACCACTTTGGTGGTTTCCAAAAATAATTTTTGCTGTTCCTTTACCCGTTGTTTTTCTGCTATCCTCCCTTATTATTTTTGCCAGTCCGGGGAAGAGTTGAAATATCGAGCCTACTCGCGTGTACACGTCAAGACCGGGATAATGATTCAATTGTACAACAGTCCTAGGAGTGTTTTGTGACTGCCTTGATTTATGCATTAAAGACTGTCTAGGTATGAATTAATTGCAATATTGTAACCCCTGAAGGTTGTTGTCGCACCGTTGTTTGTAACATCTAAGAAAGGTGCATTTTCCTAAAAGTATCTAGTTATGTTGCTGTCCTAAGTGAACAGGATTTTTGTTCTTGTGAGAATGGTAAGACGCCCTCCTTCTTTGAATCATCACTGCTGCTCTAGTGCATTCGTTACGTCGACAACTGATATTTTGTAAGTTCGTAAGTTCCACTGTTACATTTTTCTATTTAATTTAGGTCGCTTGCAAGATAAACTTGGCTGGACAACATTGCCATAAAACCTATAGCTACCAGGTGATAATCACATGGCACGAATCGATAAACAAGTAGGCCTTTTTATTAAACAGGTATCTAATATGCAAGCTGTGTATTTCACAACATTTCCAACGCAGTTCTATTTTGGGATATGTTTGCAATGTAACTGATAATTATAAGAAAACTGACATGCACTTAAGTGATTATCATTGTAAATCTGAAAAGAACACAAGTCCCTGAGGAAGTTAAGCAGGAAATGCTCTCTCTAGAGCTTGCAGTTATGAATTGGAATATCAAATTGATGAGACGCAAGGGAAACAGAAATCCCTAATATATGTCCATCATCTTCCCCCTCAAGATGGCTTCTGCTTTCCTCACTTGTTTGACTGGTCCTATTACAAACACCTACATAACAATGATCATCGTTATTCAAAGGTCTAAGAACGAATCAAGGTGTAGCAAGGCATGTCCAGCACTCTTTGTAGCTCGCATTCGTTAGCTTTACCATGCATAACTCATTGAATGCAAAAATAACGAAAGAAAACCATGTTTGGCTATGTCTCAAGTTTTTTAGGTCAAGATACAATTCTGCCAAGCCTTTCCAAGGAGGCAGGTATTTTGTGCAAGGTCAAGAATGATTAGCAATTATTCCAAAGTTTCAAGGATTTGATAGCTTTACCTTGTCAGGTGGTCCCTTTGAACCTCCAATCAAAATTTCCGCACTGCGCAAGAATGCATGTCCTAAGTAAGAATAAGATAACCAGAAACCATATATAAGCAAAAGCAGGTAAGACGAAAGCCATACTTGCATGATTCCTTTATTGACAAAATGGAAGCTCCTCGTCTTCCAATAACACGTCCCATCTTTCCTGGGGGTACATCAAGAACAGAAAGAATTTCTTCCTCAGGAGTATTACCCTCTACTACAAGGCTATCTGCAATGGAAAAGCACACCAAAGCCAGTTTTCAATTAAGCAAGCACTTTTATTTCACTCACCTAGGTTCCAAGTGTTATTGCTGAACCTTATATCTAACAAGTCTAGCATCACTAAGCATCAAATTTGAATGCTTGCCTGCACGCTATTTTATATGTATAGACATTTTAGTTTTTACAATTGCATAAGTTCACTCTCAATGTGGTTGCCTCAAGTGTGGAGATAACCATCAATGTTCTAAGATTTAAGATCACATTCGTGCATTAAACATGAATCCAATAAATAATTTACACTAATATGGATGTCAAATATAAAACCTGGAATTGGAGGAAGAGATGGCCAATCCACGAAATTTTTGTCACTAATGCAAAAACATCGGCAATACAATGCACCACGAACCGCAAGATACCACAACGATCTTTCATTCAGTTTCTCCATCATCTTATAATAGATGAAGAGAAGAAAGCGTACATCGTCTGCAGCAGCACGGATCATCATTTCAGACAATGGCCTGTACGTCCAGAACATAGGATCCTGAAAATAATGAAGAAATTAGCTGTGAGTCACAGCACCGAAATGATGGTTCCGTTTCTTTTATTATTATGAAAAGAAATTATTATCCACATGCATCACAAATAGACAAGACATCTTGGAAACGGGAAAAAAAATTGCGTAGCTCTCCAGTCTCTCTGCACATCTACCAGCAAAACATCCCTAACAACACCTGGCATAGGCATCACTTAACTTCTGATTCAAATTGTAACTACTTAGCCAAAAGGCCATCAATTTTAATGTCTAATAACAACTATTATAAAAAAAAATCAAATGGTCTTTTTCTTTAGTCTTTAGGCTTTTGGGTTATGGTGGTAGGTCTTGCGTTCACTTTGGCAGTCCTTCAACTGAAATTAGAGAAGAAATATGGCAAATTGGTTTACCATTCTTCTTCATAGATTAATCTTCAGACGGCAAAAAGGTCACTTACCTAGCTCCAATTGCCAGAATATTCCCAAAATTTCAAACTATTGAAGACATGGTTCATCTTAACATGTCATCAATGTTGCAACAATAGGGATACAAAATTAAAATAAAACTGTACTGAATACCAAAGAAGGTAAAAGGCAAATTTTCTGGCCACACAGAACTTGTTAGATGAAAATCTTCCCAAGTTTTTCTAAGGGATTAGGAAAGGAAGGAACCAAAAAGGCGTTACAGAATCAAGAGCAAGAACAGAAGATAATGTTTGCACTCATCAGATCAACATAATGGATTTATATTACCACAGAATGTCAGTACCAAGAACAATTGAACATTTAACTAACCTGCCGAAGAAGAACACGCACTTCTTCCTTCTCCATATAAGATATGCCTAGAATCAAATACTGAACTAATCAAACCAAGAAAGATACTTGTGAAGTGTGGAAAATAAAATTTACTAATCCATGTGGACTGGTCTAGGCCACAGTGCTAAGAAATCCCAAAACTGTGAAGAAACGCAAACATCAAACATGCTTTTTAAATGAAAGCACAAGCACTGCCCCCCTACAGAAATCCATTTTCCATGGTGAGAAACATGTGCCTATACACTACTAAAGAATAAAATAAACTTTAACCTGACACAGAAGTTTCATCAATTACAAGTGCACTCAGGAACTTCCTAGTTTATTCCTTTTCAAAACCTTTGTTTTGGCTGGAGCGTTTGATGTTTCAGGGCTCCAAAAAACACAATTAAACTTAATCACAACCATGCAATACTAACTTTTAATACGCAACAGGACAGCACGTTTTACCAAATAATTCATCAAAGCTGGTATAAACTAATTAACATAAAATAGACAAACAAAAACACAAGGTTGCATGACCCAAAACAAACAATGCAATTGAATACAAGTCAAATGAAATACCACAATAGCGTGGATCAGCAAGGAGGCCAACAAATGATATGTAGTCATCCAGTAATTTAGTCCTTCCTTCTTGTTCCTCAATCAGAGTGTAAGCAATCTGCAGATGAAGAAAAATCACAAATACATGTGCATGTCAACATGACTAGCATAGACAATTTCCGGCACAAAGATATCCACTCATCTCGAAAACTGAAAGAGATAATCAGCAGAAATGCATGAATAAGTCAAAAGATAACCTCACCTGAGTATCAACAACATTATGCAACTTGATTCCAAATTGAAAATATAATGCCTACAAACCAAGATTAACAACAATCATCATATTATCAACTTATAATAGAATATCAACCACGGTGTTACATAGAACCAGGAAAGTTAAGAATTACAAAAAATAATTAAAAGAACTAGAGACCTCACTATCACGTTTGCAATCATGAATAACTTTGGTGATGTAGCTAGATTCAAGCGCAGGCTTACACGCTTTCACAAGCATCTCTGCTCCCTCAATAGCATCAACCAAGTATATAGCATCCGGAAACGCAAGCTAACAACAAACAGCACAGCACAGCACAGAGCTCAACACAACAAACTTCCATTTCATGTTCGCAAGTAGCACGAGTAATAAGTATAACACACGCTATTTACCTGCATGATACAGAGAGTTCCATGGCGGCAAAGGTCGACACCTTCGCAATCAAAACCAATGATCAGTTGCTTATCCGGCGAAGGATTGAGGAATTCAGGCGGAAGTTGAGACACCTCCGTCACAACTCGGATCGGAACCTCATGATCCAAGGGTTTACCACCTAGAACCGTAAAAAAAGAGAAAAGAAGAAGCACGGAAATCCATGCGAAACTATCAGTTTCAGCTCGGGAAACAACATGTCCGCGCTCATCAAAAACTAATTAGCACAGTAGAAAATGAAATTACCGGGATCGGAAGGGAGAGGAATGTGAGCTTGATGGGCAGGAGAAGGAGCAGAAATGGAGGAAGCCATGAGACGGAACCATTCAAGCTCCGTTACTTTTTCCGTTTTTTTTCTGGCTTTTGCCTCGACAGTTTGTCCGAGAGGTTCAGTGCAGTTGGGGGAGTTAGCGATTTAATAGTGTTTTTCCTTTTTCCTTTTTCCTTTTTTCTTTTTTCAGGCGTGTACTGTACTGTAAAGTGAAGCTGGTGTGGTGGCGGGTTCTTTTCCGGTGAGAACAGTAACACGGTAACTAACTTGTGCACGTGATAAATTTCGGGATGGGCTGTAGCAGCTGTAACTGGTTTTCACTGAATCCATTGGAAACGGGCCCATTTACACCTAGGCCGTTAATGGTGAGCCACTTGCCTTTTAATAATAGTAATTGTTTTGTTTTTCTATTTTGTTTTTCATATACTTAACAACACTAATACTACTTTTATTATTGAAATCTATTCATTTTTTTTATTATGTTTAAATAAATACCAAATTAACATAAAGATGGCATGTGCATTTAAGTTTAAAAGATTGTAATTTTTTTAATTATCTTTTTTCAATTCTAAATATTTGATTAATGTTATTCTCATAGGATGATAAATTCATTAACATCTTTTTGTGAAGAAAAAAAATGAATTGTGTTCTATACATGCATCTAATTTTTGACAAGTAGTACTCACTTACAAGTTAAATTCCAAGATTTTGTTTAAAGAGATCACGATCGTATACTTTTATCTGGTAAATGTCTGAAATGGTGAAAGCCAAAATCACTGGGTTGAAAGTTGAAAGAAATATCTGCTAAATATCTGTGGTCTCAGTATTTCTCTTCTTTTGTGAATTAAAAAGCGGCAACAGGGCTGGCCAGGTCATGCGATAGAAGTTAAAGGAGGAGGTTGTTAAATCGGAAAAGTGCTTCTCGCTCCATCCAGTAGGGTCCCACAAAACAGCACTTTTTGCACAGTCGTATAATATCTTCATTTCATAGGAATCCCTAAAAAAATCTCATTCACCGGTTGGACCAATCTCATCTTTTCATTCCTTCGTTATTCTGGAATCTATTCTCCGTCCGTTTTCATTTCATAAAAAAGTCGTTTTCTGCTTCAAAATAACCCGTTTTTGTCATCTGGGTCATCGTAATTTTACTGTTTTTGCAAGTTTAAGATTTGAGATTTTTCTGTGATTGGAAAGCAAGGGTCTTTTTTTATTATTATTATATTGGGATTTTCATTAAGTCGGTCTCTTTGCTACTGGGTCTTTATTGGTTTTGTATTTCATGGGGTTTATTGTGTTATTGAATTGGGAATTGCGGTCTGTGATTGGGGTTTGGTGTTGAATTTTTTGAGAGAGAGAGAGAGAGAGAGAGGTGAGGAGAGATGAAGAGAGGGAAAGATGATGAGAAGATGATGGGCCCTATGTTTCCAAGGCTTCATGTGAATGATAAGGAGAAAGGAGGGCCAAGAGCTCCTCCAAGGAACAAGATGGCACTTTATGAGCAGCTCAGTATTCCTTCTCAGAGGTTTAATCATGGTGTTAACACAAGTAACTCTAACAACTTGGCTCCGGAAGAATCATCAAGCCAGGTACCTTTCGAGCTTGATAGCTTTTCTTGCTATTATGATTTATTGCGGATTGTCTCTATGAATGTTTAACTTTCATATGAGAAATTATTCCTCGATTTGTTTTCGTATTACTGAGCTTGTAGGGGTTACGGAGAACTTTAAATGATATGGGTTCAAATCTTTGTAAACTAAGCAATGAAAAATTATTCGTTATTCATATTCGTGTTGCGGGTTTATGAGCTTATATTCAACTGTGTTGTGGAACTTTGAGTAGTCACGTGTTTGTTTTGGATGATGTCTGTTACTTATTGGTTGGAATTTGGGGCATGCTTCCTTTGTGTTTTCTGCGCTTCCATTGATGGGAATTCTGTTTCCTTATATCTGGTTTCCATGAACAATTTATGTGCAGGGTGGTGGTTCTCAAAGAAATACACACTTCCCACATTATGTTCCTCATTCTGTGCCCACTGATCAAGTGACTGAGTTCCATAATCCCCGCCCTGATAGAGAAAGCTTGAACACTTCATTACCAGAAACTGGGCAGCGAAAGAAGATAGGAGATGAAGATGATTTTACAGTACCTGTATATATTCAATCAGGAATTGGCCAACATGGTGATAAAATTCCATTCGCCAGCGATAGTGAAGAACAGATGTCATTTGACCCTAATTATTCAAGTTCAACCAACATCCAGCATGCTGGTGATAATGATCAACAACATGTTGGCTCAATACATCCTGGATTGAGGCAGGATGTGAGAATCCACACTCAGAAGGACCTAGAGATTTGTGCCGCTAGCATGGATCATACGTCGAGATCTTCTACAGATACGCCAACGATAGAAAAGATTCCTGCTCCTGCAGCAGAATCTAAGGCATCTCCAATCCATCAATGGCAAGATAATGGAATGGTTAATCTTCATAGATCACACAAAAATGATAAAAGTATACAACCTAAGTCTTCTGCTGAGTTTCAACTGGAAAACAATGGACACTCCGATGGTGCTGCAGAGATGTTGGCAGATATAGGGGATCCGAAACAAGTAAGTCACTCTCATCTGAGGAAGGATTGCAGTGGTCCCTATGAGCCTGAAACTGTCAGTGACTATCATGGAGACAAGACATGTGGGTCATCACCATTGGGTAATGGAGACACAAGCAATGATGTCTCAGAGTCATCCATGTTAGATTCTATATCAGCCCTCGATATCTCTCCAGATGATGTTGTAGAAGCAATTGGCCAGAAGCAGTTCTGGAAAGCTAGAAAAGCAATTGTCAAGTAAGTCGTTGTTCTTTTATGGTAGTTGTTCAAGTCTCTTTTCTAAATGGTAGTTGTCTGAGTTTCTTTTCTCCATCTTTATTTGATAACTGGAAGTGACACAGAATCCTTAACGTAAAGTTTGTCTTTCCTATATCAATTGGACACTCGTGGCTAAGGCTCTTAAAAAGTTTGAATGTTTGTAAGAGGCACACTGATTTTTCTGAATATAATGATTGTGTTTGATACATCTCACAGAATCGGAGACATTATTTTGCACCTGAGCTTTGTAGCACACCGTTTTTACTCTCACACGCATCTTCTTCTTTTTTAAATAGTATATTTTCCTTCGTTTGAGCTTTCTCAGCATCATTTCCGTTTTATTTTATACTACTAAATGTTATGGGGCTGTCAAGACTAGTGATAAACTGATATCTAGGAAGCAAATACATTTTATTATCTTAGGATTTATTTTCTTCCATTTACGAAGGTTAACTAGATTGTTACAATGTGTAATACTAACATTAGGAATGTGGTATGGTTGCCTGTCTTGAACTGAAGAGTTGTGGGTATGGCTATAAACGAAGGAGAACTCAATAGTGTGGAGTCACAGCATCCCTTCCAGTCTAGCATGTTTGAGCATTCCAATGCCCTCAATAGCATTTTAATGAGGATCAGCTGACAGCAGGGAGGTTGGAGGTATCAGTTGAGGTACTTTGTTCAAGGAAACCCCCGAGACAGTGGATCATCTCATTACTCATTTTCTTTTCTTTAACCTTCTTTCTGGGTATATTCCTGTCTCGGTTTGGTGTTGGATAGTTTTCCCTGCAAATGCTGGATATTTTCGCATTTATGGCACTTGAGGGCTTGGAGCAAGACAGGCAACAAGGGAAATGAGGATCCCCTGGGGTCTCTTGCCAGGTGAGTTGTGGAGGAGAGGAACCAATTACTAATGCACGTGCCAAGGAGGAGATGTTGGCAGATGGGATGGTGAAGAGAAATTTGTCTGTATGCCATCTTGGTGTTGTAAGTTAGAGGATTTTATGGGGCTGGGATTTATGCTATGTGTCCCTATTGTTTATATATTGTTCTGTTTTATATTCAGCTTGCTCGTGAACCAATGTTAGCTATTCTCTTGTTCATTCTGTTTGCTTATGATTGCTTATGAACTTTTGTGACCTGCTGACCAACTCCTGTTACTCTCTACAGTCAACAAAGAGTGTTTGCAGTACAAGTGTTTGAGTTGCATAGACTGATAAAGGTAACTTGATATTGGACCCTCTTAAGTAGCTTCTTCTTGTCGCCGAAACATTGAATTACTTGTACATGTATGTGCAGGTTCAAAGAGGTATTGCTGGATCTCCTCATATTTTAGTTGAAGAGGGTGCTTATTTGGGCAAAACGTCTACGAAAGGCACCCCTGCAAAGAACCTTCCATCAGAGGCTGCTGTAACCCAACGGTTGCATGTTGCTAAGCGGAAGGATGATTTTGAGAAGAAAAACCATAAGATTGAACATTCTGCAGAGAATGCTGTTGGGAAAACATCATTTTCTTCTGTGAGAAACGGTAGCCAACCTTCAAATTATGGTCCTTATTCAGGAAACCCAACTGCAGCTCCTGCAGAAATGGGCCCTTGGTGTTTCCCTCAGCCTAATGGGCAACAGTGGTTAGTTCCGGTGATGTCCCCATCTGAAGGACTTGTATACAAGCCATACACAGCACCAGGACAAATGGGATCTGCTTGCGGTGGATGTGGACCATTTGGCCCGACTCCTATGACTGGCAACTTTATGAGCCCAGCCTATGGACATTCAGCTTCTCCTCATCATCAGGGATTTGGGGCCCCGCCAGGTACTCCTATGATGGCTCATGGCTACTTCCCTCAATACGGTATGCCAATCATGATGAACCCAACACTGTCTGGCGTGATGAGCGAGCAAATGAATTACTTTAGAGGGTCTGGTCCACATGGTCAAACTGGTCAAATATCAGGAGCTGGAGTGGGCTCTAACACGCAGCACCAAAGTTCATGCAATGTCCCAACCCAGAAGAAGGCAACTACTACTCGAGTTAGGAAGTTTCAAGCATCTAAAGACTCTGAGGTACAAGGAAGTACAGGTAATAGTTCCACTGGGAAACTGGAAAGAGTTGGGACTGTTCAGGCTTCTAATGGAAGAGAAACCTCTCCATTTTTTCCCACGACAGCAACTGCTCCAGCCGAAGTGCTACTGCCTCAAGAGAGTGACCAACCGCCAAGAGTGATTAAAGTTGTGCCTCACAACCGTAGATCCGCCACTGAATCAGCAGCTCGGATTTTCCAATCCATACAAGAAGGAAGACAACACCATGACTCGATATAGAATCTTTTACGGAATCAAATCACTGGCCTACGTCCACTTAACGCGTGGTGCTTTGCTGCTTCCCCTGTAGTACTTATTAGGTCAACAACTATTCTACGATTCTCTGCCCCTACCTGATTGTAAGTTGTTTGTTTGTAGATATGTGTCTGAAATGTGCTTACTTCTGTACTATGATGTATACCTTGCAAAAAATAATTTCATCAGAGTAGCAACTGGTATTTGAGCAGGAAAATAGCTCGAGTGGAATTACCATTTTATAGATCATTCTCATTTTGCTTAGTGGGTCATTCTTTCAAGTTTTAGTAAGATTTAGAAGTTGATAATTGCTTTATGTCTTTCATTTTTCATCTCATAAATGTCTATGCCCATAAGAAAAACAGAACACTGCATTTTGCTTTATACTTTCAAAAGATCAGTCACGGGCAACGCCAGTTCTGGCCAGGCCCTCCGAAGAAGAACGCAGGCTCCTCTTCTTCTCTGTAATTAGTTCCAGAATAACAGTAAGGCTCATCCATCCAAACGCTAACCCAAGTAGGGTACTTAGGAATGAGTAATCTGTGATCCTCGCGTTGGCGATGTAGCATGCAGTACCGTACAACTCCTCCGCTTCCAGTCCGCTTCCCATGGCGGCCTTCGTGTGGGGTATTTTCTTCACATCTAAGCTATAAAACTTCTCCTCCCCATTGCACAATTATCGCACTTTGCTTTAGCCCGTAAGAGGAGACTTCCAGGCCAATATCCAACTTCACCATAGTTGCCAATCAATACCCACCAATTGCCTGTATTTGGATCCTGTAAAAAAGCAGAGAGGGTTACGTATTGAGTTTGAGTCTTGTAACGTGTGCCATATCACCGAGAAAAGGGTTTAGAGCGTGCTATTACCAATCTGATCCTGACGCCAAGAAAATACTGAACTTGCCTTGTACTAGAACCAGGTGAAAGTGCTGCTCCAAGAGCTACATCTTTGTTAGTTTGCACAAAGCCAGAGCAAGTGAGGTCAAAGCAACCTGTACTTTGGTATGCGTCATCCTGCTACACACAAACAACATGAAACATTAGATGTCAACAACTTTACACGGTTAGTCCGAACTTCAGTAACCAATTTTCAAGAACTTACGGTCCAGTGCACGAAAAATCGAGTCAGCGAATCACCATAGAGACCTGGATTTACCTGAAAAGGAATTTCAGGGACAACACATTAGCATACTAGTATAATTAACCTGAGGTTCTTTAGTCGTGCTTTCGTTGATGAACTTACTTGCCATCCCGCTTCGACACTTTCGAAACCAGAGGCTGCCATGTTCTTAAGCCAGATTTGAGCAGTACTGTATTCACCTGGCGTTTCAACAAGTGGATTCCAAACATTTATGTATGCGGATGCTCCTACATAGTTGTATCCATATGTTAACAGGATTGAATCCTGCAGGTTCATAATGCAAAATCAAGTTAATGAACAACAGTAATAATAGACTAGCTTTCAAGAAATGGACAACATTCCTAGTGAGTAAAGGGTGCTCACAGAACGATTTTCTGGAGTAGGTCTATATATGGAACCAGTTAAGTTGAAGGATCCAAGATGATCACGATTGACTATCCTCCTTTCTCAATTGGAATTTGAGGGGTGTTTATCTAGAGAAGTAGCTCTCAAGAAGTCTTCCCTTTGAATTCTGCGGATAGGAACAGTTCCATTCGGACAGATGCCACTTTTTTGCCAAATCTGAGATGTTACTGCCCGAGAGTTGTTGTGTTTTGTGCTTAAAGTATCTTCTGTTAGCTCAAAACTGGGTTTAATCTGCATGCAAAGTGAGGCATACAGCTTATGTAAGTTTGTGCTTTAGATCAGTTCTTTAGAGGTTTAAAGTAAAATCTTGAAGAGTGTGGTTTTTCAACGAAGGATGATCAAATGCAGGCTGCTTGTAGATATCAACACAGTCGATAGTATCTCCATCTTTACTCTGCAAAGATTGATCAGTTGGAATGGCAATAAATTAGGATACTTTTCAACAGTGAACTAGGAAACCGAAAATCAAAACTACATTTGCCCTTTTGCTGCCTTATTTGTCATTAGAATCAATCATTCGAGATTATATCGCATATGGCATGATCCGAAGAAGATCAAGAAAACTGAATTATGATAAGAATGACATACCATAATAGTCTTTGTGGCAGGCTTGTTCAGAATCCTCAGCTTCCTATCTATTTCCGACGTGGATTCTTCACCTCTATCATTTCCCCTCTCTCCATTGCTCAAAACAGATAAAGCCAACACTAGAAGGGTACAGATTCTTTTCTCCATTAGTTTTTCTCTGGAAGACAGATTAGGGTACAGATAGCAGGCTTTTATGGTCTTAGATAGGAAGAAGTTGAAGCGATATATGGTAAACTTGATTTACATACCAAATATGCTTCTTTGCCAGCAAACCTCAAGACTGTTAACACTTATCCATTCGTCTTATTATGGAAAACAGATTATATTATTCCTCGGAAGAGGTTTACTGGTCAGAATATTTTAAATTTTTCGCGTGATTGATTTAACAGTTGGAAGTTAGAACAACAATCAAGTAGTCCTTAATAATGCATAAAATTGTTTCCTTTTCTCCAAACAATCTTATTAGTGCATTGAAATGTCAATCAATTCAAAGCAGCTATACTGATCGGTCAAACCGATCCAGCATTTTAATTTCTTAAGGGCAGGTTGGATTCTGACCAGGCCCTCCATAGAAGAACTCAGGATCTTCAATATAATCTGATACATAATCAACATCATAGCACCTGACGTCGTTCGTGTACTCGTCCGAGTAAGCATAAACAAACTCTGGGAACTTCAAGGTGACCGAATTTTCACGAACTTGAATCCTTTTAATATGACCTGAATACCCCGAATAAGGCTCAGCAAACTGTCCATTTCCCATTTGTGTCTTTGTGTGTGGAGGTTGCCCCAATCTTTGGCTGAACACTTCACCTCCCCACTCAGGTTGCCTCGTAACAAGCTAAACAAGCTATGAGGCCAGTAACCCAGGTAGATCCTCTCACCGTACTCCACCCACCAGTTGTTCGTAACCGGATCCTATAATGGAAGACGAAAGGAAACCAAAACATTTTAGCAGATCTTACAACTGAAAAGTATTAGTACTAACAGTTATCAGCTGATAAAGAACTTTCTGACCCTGAAGATGTAAAGGGTTATTTCATATGGGAGTCCTGAAACAACTGAAGCAGGATGGATCGCAAGGGCAAGTTCATGGTTGGTTTGAACAAAACCAGGACAGGTGAGATCAAAACAACCCACCTTAATTCCAGACCAAAAGGAAAAAGAACAAAGTAAATATCAGACATTCCATTCTATATATATGTATATATATCTTTTCCCTTTGCTTAGAGCTTAAACTTACTGTCCAGTAAACGAACAATCGTGTCTGTCGATCCCCATATACGCTAGGATTAACCTGAAAATTATAGACAGTTTAAAAACCAAAAGATCTAACATGGGAAGAAAAAGAAATCTATACTATTACCACTACAATTAGACAAGAACAGACTAATTAGTTCTACTAGAAACCAAATGAAAACAATTCGGTAACGCGAAAAAAGTATGAATTATTTGTGCTAACCACCCATCCAGCTTCGACACTTTCCCATTGGTAGTAAGGTCCATTCTTTAGACTGATTTGGGAAATACTATACTCATCATCGGCTTCAACATAAGGATTCCAAACTTGGATGTCAGCCTTAGCACCTGATTAGCAAAATTAAAACATAATTAGACACCCAATTAAGGATTAAACCAAGAAGGTTACAGCAAAAAAGAAAGAACGTGTGTATTTACTGAGCGATTTTGTTGTCTGAAGTTGAAGTTCAGTTTGTTGTGCTGAGCAGGAAAGCTAGGAGTCATCCTTCCATAATCTTTGATTGAGTTTGCTCTAAGTAATTCCTTTTCTTTCAATCTTCGGACCGGAATCGTTCCCTTAGGACATTCTCCATTTTTCTTCCACAGCTGTGAAGCTAGATGGACAGAAATGTCTTGATCATTCTTTTTATCCAGCTTATTGCATTCATCCTTTCAAGTTCTCTAAGCACATCTATAACACATAATTAACAAAACTAAAATAAATACTATATTTTAAGGAAATTATTTGTACTCTACTGTCTCAACATCACGCAAATTTTATAAATATAAATAAAAGAAAAGCATAGTTTCATATTACTTGACTAAAATATTATACTAACCGCGGCATGGGGCTTTATATATAGTGCATTTCTTCCTCTCTTACTTTCTATCATCTGTGTTCATTTACTGTTTACATTAAAATTATGGAGTCAAGTTACAGGGGGTAAGTTCCACATATGAGTTTTGTTACTCTCCCTTCTCCAGCTCCCTGCTTGACAACCCGACGCATGTACTTCCTCCGGTGACACGTTAAATAGAAGGTAATAATTTATTTTATTGTTGTTTTAGTTGTTGGCATTGTCGTTTTTTGTGTGTTCATGTTTAGTGGCATAACTACTAAACTTTTGCTGTATAATGTTTACTCCCTCCGTTTTCGAATAATTGTCACTGATTACTATTCATGCATGCGTTTCGAGGAGGCCGAATGACTTACTATTTGACCCAAAAAGTTTCGTACTTTTTCTCGGGCGTACGTTAGAAAAAAAGTACGGATTTTTTTGGGGTCAAATAGTAACGCGTGCATAAACAGTAAAGTGTCAATTATTCGAAAACGGAGGGAGTATCAGTTTATGGGGATGATATATATTTTTCATTTTTTATGTTTTGGTAGGTACACTGCCCATGCTATGTTGTGTGCAGTTGAAGCTCAATTCCGTAAGTGGTGTGCTCCTGCTGCACAAAGCAGGCGTGGACTCTTTAGAGAATCTACTCCGAAACCTGAAAGATGTGGCAAAGAAATGTGAATCTTTACTTTTACTGAAGCTTGTTACGCTATGGGAGGTGTTGTCCTAGTGGATGGTAACTTAGGACGGTATTGTGAGGGGCTCAATTTGTACGACAACGAGTATAAGCAGGTGATGGTTTATTTAATTATTAACATATTATTGTCAATTATGTCATTGATTAATTCTTACAGACTGCTGTTAAATTTGTCCTCTCAAGTTATGATTATTATCAATTGTGGAAGTCAGATGGGACACACACCGGGAACGAATATGATGATATTGTGAAGGAAATCGAAACTAATGGCCCTGTGGTGCTGCGTTTTTTCAGTTTGGGATTTTCTCAGTTTAAATAAAGAAACTGCTCGTAGATGTGTTTATGGAGGATTATTTTTGAGGCGGTATCAAAGGCTGCCGAAAAAAAATATGCCCTAGAAGACGATCCTCAATCAGTGCACGCTTTTCTTCGACAACCTTTGATACCGCCTCAAAAGATAATCCTCCATTAACACAGTTACGGGCAATTTTCTTATTCAAACTGAGAAAATCCCAAACTGAAAAAATGACAGTCACCATAGGGCCATTAGTTTCGATTTCCTTCATAATATCATCATATTTCATTACGTTCCCGGCTTGTACAATTGATAATAATCATAAATTTAGAGGACAAGTTTAACACCAGTCCGTAATTAATTAATGACATAATTGACAATAATATGCTAATAATTAAATAAACCATCACCTGCTTATCCTCGTCGTCGTACAAATCGAGCCCCTCACAATACCGTCCTAAGTTACCATCCACTTGGACAACACCTTCCATAGCGTAACAAGCTTCAGTAAAAGTAAAAAAATTATCTTTCTTTGCCACATTTTTCAAGTTTCGGAGTAGATTCTCTATAGAGTCTACGCCTACTTTGTGCAGTAGGAGCACACCACTTACGGAATCGAGATTCAACTGCACACAACATAGCATGGGTAGTGCAGATACCCATCAAAACATAAAAAATGAAAAATAGATATATTCATTTCTCCATGAACCGATAAAACATTATACAGCAAAAGTTTAGCAGTTATGTCACCAAACATGAACACACAAAAAAACGAAATGCCAACAAATAAAACAACAATAAAATAAATTATTACCTTCTATTTGATGAGTGACCGGAAGTATACGAGTCGGGTTGTCAAGGAGGGAGATGGGAGCTGGAGTAGAGAGAATAGCAAAACTATCTGTGTAACTTAACCCCTATAACTTTACCCCATAATTTTAATGCAAACAGTAAATGAACAGATGATAGAAAGTAAGAGATGAACAGATGATAGAAAGTAAGAGAGGAAGAAAGGCACGGTATATAAAGTGTCATGCCACAGTTAGTATAATATTTTAGGGGGAAATAGCTTTAAGCACCCCTGTACTATCCGCGAAAACCAAAAACCTCCCCTATCCTTCAAAAACCCCTCTACACCTCCCCTGTACTACGTTGACCGAGCAAAGCAAGGTCTCCGTCCACTTTGACTCACAGAACCGTCTATGCCACTTAGTATAACCGGTTTCCCTCCTTTTCCTTTAACATGTCACCGGTACTGTTTTAATTAAATTAAATGGTTTGAAACAGAAATTAATTTATGAAAATTTAAAAACTTAAACAACCCAAAACCCAAAAAATATCCGTTTTGTTTCCCTCGTCGGAGAAATAGAAAAAAAAAGAAAAGAGACAAGAACAGATGCATTATCTGAAAAAGAGAAATAGAGAGTGAAGAGAGAGAGGCGACTGCGTTAGGGTTTGAGAGCATTTGTAGAGGACGAAGAGGCGAAGACGAAGACGAAGAGACGGAGAGGCGAAGACGAAGAGGAAGAACAGTAGACGTAGAACGGAAGGTGGGCTATTTTATAGACCGACTCGTTTTTCATTTCCAGCCGAAAGAAGCAAACGAAGGACAGAGAAAAGGAAAAATCGACTCCCTTTATACCTTGTCTTCATCTGCATTTGCGAGGTTAGTGATGGGTCTTTTTCACAGCTTAATGACACAACTGTGGCCTTGATATTTGTGTATGCATATTCAATACGATTTGGATGTTGAATAAATCAATTGCTAGTTGGTTTTCTTTATTCACTCCACATTTTTCTCTTTTATATTTGCTTCTTTATCTGTTGATATTTGTACTTTGTAGTGTGGTTTTTGCACTTTGTGGTGGACCATCTGTGAGATTCCTTTATGGCTGAAAAAGGAGAGGGAACTAGTGGTTGTAATATTGCTTAAATAATGCTTGATTATTTCCTAATATTTAAGTGCTAACCCATTACAGGATGCTTATCCATGTGAAAATCTTCATGGGTGGAACATGGATTTTACTTCCAAAAGTGCATTACGTAGATGCAGTGGAAGAAAGTTTCTTTATTGAGCATGACAGGCTTACACGTCATGATATATACGAGAGAGTACAAGGGAGGGGATACCATGCTACTGCTCTATTTTATGAGGCAAAGTATCCGTGGCAAGATTACGAGGAAGGGTTCAAGACTTTGAGGAAGGAGAAACATTTAAAGGCAATCATTGCAGAAATGTTAGCCAATGGTGAGGATACACTAGAAGTGTATGTGGAGCATGGTGTCAACACCCCCACGTTTGTTGTGGATGTTGACAGCAGTGATGAAGAAGTGGAAGAATATGATTCTGGTGTTGAAAATGAGAATGTTGGTGATATGTGTGCAAGTGCTGGTGCTGAAGATGGAGTAGGGGGGTTTACTCTGCTCCTACCATGGGTAGATGATCTTGTGGTTGATGATGGGGGTATAGATGGAGAGAGCAATGGTCCAGTGGGTAATGTTGATGTTGATGTTGATGTTGGTGTGCAGATTTGTGGTGATGATGAGGGTGCATATGGGGAGAGCAATGGTTGTGGTGTTGATGCAGGTGCATCAGGGGGGAGTGATGGTTTTGGTGTTGATGGGGGAGCATATGGGGAGAGTGATAATCCAGTGTATCATTTTGATGTTGGTGTGGATGAGAGTTGTGGTGTTGACGGGGAGAGTGATAATGGTTGTGGTGACGGTCCTGTTAATTATGATGATATTGTGGTTGAGAATTGTAGTGATGACAATGCTACAGAGAATGTAGATAGGAATGAAGATGGGCCTGGGTCTGGTGCAAGGGCCAATGGAGAGAAAGATGGGCCTGGGCCTAGTGCAATAGGAAATGGAGAGAAAGATGGGCCTGAAAGTGAAGGTGGTCTGGATTGTGGGCCTGAAATTGAAGGTAATGGAGATTCTGAAGAGCACAGTTACGACAGCCATGCTGATAGAACTTACACATGGGAAAGTGAAGGTGGTCGCAGTAGTGATTCTGAAGATTTGAGTGACTTCGTAGACTCAGATAATGAGGATGAAGGGCATGGAGAGTTTGCTATGGAGACAGAAGAATTGGCTGAACAATTTGCTGAACAATTTGTTGAGGGACTTGAGCAAGGCAGAAGTAACAGAGTTAATAGGCCACCATGTACTAATTTTGGTCCAGGTGTGCCTGATGTGGAGACAGATGAAGAGGATAGTGAAGAATTAGAGACTCCCCCATGTTCTGACAGTGAAGATGAAATAGCAAGGCTGAAGACTAAATTCCCAGTATTCAATGAGAGTAGGGATATGGGTGGAACCATAAATTTGAAATGTGGAATGTTGTTTGCCAGTCCTGATGTTTTCAGGAAGGCTTTGAAGCTTTACTCACTGCAGAGAGGACATGATTACAAGTTTCAGAAGAATGAGAAGAGTAGGGTCACTGCCATTTGCAAGAAAAACTGTGGATGGAGAATCCATGCCTCACCATCAGGGGACAGGACCTCATTCCAGATCAAGACCTTTCGAAGCACTCACTACTGTGGAAAGGATGTAGATCATAGTAAAGCATCTGCTAAATGGATTGCAGAGACGTATTTGGCAGACTTCAAGGATAACATAAACACTGATTTGGATAGCCTTGCAAGTAGGCTGGGTAGAGAGAAATTTGTGACTGTATCAAGATTCAAGATGCTGAGGGCGAAAAAAATAGCACAAAGAATGATTGAGGGAGAGCATGGTGAGCAATATAGGATGTTGTGGAATTATGCAGAGGCAATTAGAAAGTCCAATCCTGGGAGCACAGTGAAAATATCTGCTCCACGTGGTGTTTTCACAAGGTTGCATATGTGTCTTGCAGCCTATAAGCGTGGATTTTTGAGAGGATGTCGGCCATTCATCGGTATTGATGGTTGTCATTTGAAAGGGAGGTATAAGGGTCATTTGCTGTCAGCAATAGGAAAGGATGGTAATGGTAATATATTTCCCATTGCATGGTCAGTGGTGGACTCTGAAAACAAGGACAATTGGTTATGGTTTCTTAAGAGGTTAGAAGAGGACATTGGGACACTGAACCAATGGTGCTTCATGTCTGACAGGCAGAAGGTATTCTTCACCACTTGTCTTGTGCTTTTCTAATTTTCCATAACTATGTCTAACACATGCTTGTTGATGCAGGGTCTGCAAAATATATTTGATACGGTGCTTAAGGATGTGGATCATAGGTATTGTGTGAGACACATTTGGAGTAATTTCAAGACTGAGTTTGGGGGAAGTCAATATTTGAAAGACCAATTATGGGAGGCGGCAAGAGCATACAAAGAGACCAAATTCAACATCCATATGGAGAAGATCAAGTGTGAAAGTCCAGCTGCCTTTGCATGGTTGAAGAGGATACCACCCCAGAGGTGGTCAAAGCATGCTTTCCACCCATGGGTGATGTGTGACCTGCTGCTGAACAATCTGTCAGAGAGTTTCAATTCCTACATTAGGTAATGTGTTATTAATGTAGCTGGGTTTATTAAGTGTGAGAGAGAATGTGGCTGAGTTTATTAATGTTTACGTGTTAGGCAAGCAAGGACTAAACCAATATTGACCTGTCTGGAGGCAATTAGAAGATTGCTCATGAAACGGTTCTACATGAAGTACCAAGGAATGTTGTTGTTTGAGGGGGCAATCTGTCCAAGATGGTTCAACAGGCTAGAGAAATGCATTCAAGAATGTCAGTCTTTCATTGTCTATCCTCATTCTCAGCTGCAGAAGTTTGAAATAGAGCACATTTCTGGAGAAAAATGTAGTTGTGACCTGCAATTGAAGACCTGTTCATGTAGAAAGTGGGACCTAACTGGAGTGCCTTGTAGGCATGCAGCAGCTGCCTGCTTGTTTTTGAAGAAAAGTCCTCATGACTTTGTACATATTGCTTACCGGAAGACCACATTCCTTGAGACATACAAGGATGGTATCCTGCCTGTTCCAGATGAGAGTGAGTGGGGAGAGGTTCGAGGGCATCATGACATTCAGCCTCCATCATGTATGGCACAAAGTGGTTGACCCAAGATTAAGAGAAGGAGGGAAGCTGGAGAGACTGGTCCATCCTTTTCAACCAGATCTACTAGGAGTGGGCTGGTGATGACATGCAGGAATTGTAGAGGCAAGAACCATAACACGAGGACTTGTCCATTGCCTATGAGGTCAGATATACCACCTTTGAGGAAGAAAAAGAGGACAACCCCAGAAGCAGCCAATGATGGTGACTGTGAGCCTGAAGTGCAGGTACATGTTACCCCTAAATTTAGGTTTGTAAATTTAATATTTGTCATATTTCAATGTAATTATCTACTCTAATTTGCGTTGTAGGGAAATGCTTGTCAAGCTAGGTTTTCAAGGACTTCCTTCTCAGCCGCAGACACTTCTCCAACCCCTCCAAGGACTTCCACACCAGCCGCAGACACTTCTCCAACCCCTCCAACCCCTACAGGCATGCCATCTCCTGCACCAATGGCAATGCCATCACCTCCACCAATGCCATCTCCATTTCCTGCACCAATACCAATGCCATCAACTGCACCAATGCCATCTCCATCACCTCCACCAATGGCATCTCCATCTCCTGCACTTCAAAGAACACAACAGCCTAAGAAGAAGAAGCAGTCAAAGAGGCCCGCTGGAGTTACTGGTACAAACCTCCCACCAAGGCCACGGACAAGCTCCACTGTATCTCAACCAGTACAGCGAGGCCAAACCACACGAGATAGAAGGAGCAAGGCTGGGAATGAAGGGGGATCTAGCAATTACGTGCATTCCAAGAGGTGGATACCTTAAAAAATTGAATGCTTTTGTGTAGTTTGATGCAGGCATGTAAGTGCGTACATGTCTGCTGCTTTTGTGTAGTTTGATGCATGCAGGTAAGTGCGTACATGTCTGCTGCTTTTGTGTAGTTTGATGCAGGCATGTTAGTGCGTACATGTCTGCTGCTTTTGTATAGTTTGATGCAGGCATGTTAGTGCGTACATGTCTGCTGCTTTTGTATAGTTTGATGCAGGCATGTTAGTGCGTACATGTCTGCTGGTTTTGTATAGTTCGGGCATGTTAGTGCGTACATGTCTGCTGCTTTTGTATAGTTTGATGCAGGCATGTTAGTGCGTACATGTCTGCTGCTTTTGTGTAGTTTGATGCAGGCATGTTAGTGCATACATGTCTGCTGCTTGTGTATTTTGTGATATCGTAATGGAAATTCTTATTGCGTAAATTTCGTATATTGTTGTCATTGTCTCAGTTCAAAATGCCCTTTGTTGCTCATTTTTTACAACATAAACAACCAAAAACCAAACATGTTAGAAGCCTAATTGAGGGTTTGTGTTGCATTTGTTGTAAATTGCCAAATTCAAGCAAAACAGTCTTCATAAATCACAAAATTCAACAAATTCAAACTCTTCATATTACCCAAAATTCAAGCAAAACAGGCTCCATAAATCAAAAAGTACACCTTTCATAAAAAACCAAATTAATCACAAAATTCAACAAATAAAAAACCCTTCATATTGCCCATAATTCACCAAATACAACCCCTAAAAATTACAAAATTCAACAAATAAAAAATCCTTCATATTGCCCATAATTCACCAAATACAACCCCTAAAAATTACCCTAATATAATCCCTAAAAATTACCCTAATATAATCCCTACAAATTACCCAAATTCAAACCCTCATAATTCATAGAATTCGAACCCTTCAAAATACCCAAAATTCACCAACTACAAACCCTAAAAATTACCCAAATACAAACCCTCAAAGCTCAACAAATTCAAACACGAAATATTACAATAGTAATCAACACTAAAGGGAGAAGGATTGCAAGATATAGAACAACAGACGATAAAATACTCCCATTATTAACCACTGCTTCTGGCTTTTCATGGATTGCAGCAACAATCTCCTTCAACTCCCTGTGAATCACCTCGCATTCTTCCTTCAGACTCTCCCTAAAATCATCCTTAATCGCAACCCAGTCATTAATTTCATCCCCACGAACTTTCGGCACATAACCCCGTTCCACATTGCACCATGCCCAGAACCCACACTCACCATTAGAACATTTATAGTACAACCTACCTGGGTTACTTGTGGATTCTGATATCTTAACCACAGCCCTGACCCCACAGTTGCACAATCTGTTCTTGAATCGTATGTACGATGTTGCACCATTTCCTTCGCCACTCCCTCTTGAAGCCGTGAATGACTGATTGCTTGATGAAGCCATGGCGGTGGAGATGAAAAATGACGCGTTCCCAACAGATCCAACCTACCGTTCTTCGTCTTCTTCTTCTGTTCTTCGTCTTCGTCGTCTTCTGTTCTTCGTCTTCGTCTTCGTCTTCTGTTCTTCCTCTTCGGTGCTTCGTCTTCGGTTCACTCTCTTCCTCCCTCTCAGTCGGCCACTCTTTCAATTTGAATTCCTCTTTTGACAATGGAAAATAGCAGGGAAAACTAATATAGGGTTTTACCAGTGACATGTTAAAGGAAAAGGAAGGAAACCGGTTATACTAAGTGGCATAGACGGTTCTGTGAGTCAAAGTGGACGGAGACCTTGCTTTGCTCGGTCAACGTAGTACAGGGGAGGTGTAGAGGGGTTTTTGAAGGATAGGGGAGGTTTTTGGTTTTCGCGGATAGTACAGGGGTGCTTAAAGCTATTTCCCCATATTTTAGTCATATTTATTTATATTTATAAAATTTACATGATGTTGAGACACTAGAATACAAATAATTTCCTTAAAATATACTAGTATTTATTTATTTATTTTAGTTTTGTTAATTATGTAATTATGTGTTATAGATATCTGGGCTGGGCTTAGAGAACTTGAAAGGATGAATGCAGTACATTTGTTAATGGGCTTGGACCCAGAACATGGCCTGTATTTATTTATTTATTTTCAGCAAAAATGACAAAAAAAAATTCAACAACTATTTTCATACAAGAAAAATAAACAACGAAATTAAAAGTATTTTCCTGTATATTTTTTGTACAAGAAATTATAATGTATAACCTTACGGGAGTTGTGTACAGAGGAGTATTTTCCTGAATGATAGTCTCTTAGGCGTTTTTGGTATATCAAAACCCGTAGTTGGTCATTAATATCCCCGATGGTCGTTGCACCAATTGAGGGGCAAACTTGGTCGTTGCCTACTCCATAAGATATCGAGACAAATTAAGAGATCAAGATATTTGGTATAACTATTTGCAGTAATAAGGTGGTTCAGTTATCAAGTTGGAACTTGACAATGCAAAACGTAGAAAAAGAAGGAAAGAGTTACCTTCCCACTTGAATTCATTTCATTGCGTGGCCACCTCCAAAGTAGATGAATAGCATTAAATGCAAGTGCCAAGATTGAATTGCCAGAATTTGTATACATCAACTTTGCAATCTGCAGTTGTTAGAGTAGATGTAACAGGAAAATATGTTAATTTTCTGTTTGGAACCTCATAATATCGTCGTTGAACAGAATGAAAAAGAATCATACTTCATCTGTTTTACCTTGAGCAGAGAGCCTCAAAGACCGAAGCTGAGAAGGATCCTTAATCTCAATGAGGTTATATATCTTTGCTGGACTTACCTCTCCATGGAACCTTGGTTTTACATCACCCAAGATCATCACGTCACCATTCTAGCAATCACAAACAGTATCAGTATAAGTAATGAGGTTTCTCCATCCATCCTACATTGACCATTGTTTGACTGAAAAGTACTCACCTTCATTGGCGTCTTGGATGCAACTCCAACTCGTGAAGCAACAAGAGAATGGCTTTCACAAGTGCGCATCAAACATAAACCATCAACTGTCGCTAAGATTTTGATTCTGTTATCACTAGCAGAAACAGCCAATAATGTGCCACCCTTGTTGAATTGGATACGAGGACTCGGCTTCAAATTTCAAAAAATGAAAAATGCACAATCAATGAATTGTAGGTTTTTTTTTGGCACAAAATGGATGAAAATAAAGAATGTAACTTACTGGTAAGCCTCCCTCAGCATATAACCCCAATCCCAAAATTCGATTGAGTGGTTGTCACCAATGGCCAAGAACCTGTTCTTTGCGGTATCAAATTGAATGATACCCAGCGAGCGTCCGTGAAACCCTTGGTAAGTTCCCTTTATACTACCTTCATTTTCATTCCATTCCACCATATGCGACGTCCCATCTTGACTAGTTCCGCATGAAAATAGCCTGACGTGCATTTAGAGTGGAGAATGAAAATAGCCTGATGATTTTGTCCTTAAAATACAATGTTAAGAACACTATTTTAGGACTAATAAGCTACCTTTTCCCATCAGCACTATAGGCCATTGTGGTGCATGAGCAGCCAGGAGCATCATAGTCAACCCTTGATCCCGTAACATCATACAACCATGCCTTTATTTTTCCATCAACAGATGTTGTAAAGACGAACTGAGGCATATAAAGGGGATGAAAGTACTAGTAAGTGAAATGAAACATCCAGAGGAAAATAAACATATGACGTGGGTAATCGAAGACTACTAAATGCCAATCAAAGCTATAAGATTTTCCAAATTAACATACACAACAATTCTCCAATCAACAAAACCTCAAAAACCCAGAAACCAGAAGCATATAAAACCCATCATTGCAAGAAATAATGCAAGAAATTAGCAGATTTGTTACCGATTCCAGAAGAAGAGAGCGGATTCGGTGGCGGTGGCTGTCGCTTGAGGTGGAGGACGAGGCTGTCGCTCTGGTTTGGAGGCTAGGAGGGAGAGAGGAGAAGCTGTCGCTTGCGGTGGCGGTGGCGGTGCCTGTGGCGGTCGTTTGAGGTGGAGGACGAGGAGGCTGTCGCTCGGGTTTGGAGGCAAGGAGGGAGAGAGGAGAAGCTATGTCGGGAGGAGGAGAAGCTGTCGCTTGCGGTGGCGGTGGCTGTCGCTTGAGGTGGAGGACGAGGAGGGAGGAGGGAGGAGGGTGGCTGTGGCTCGGGTTTGGAGGCAAGGAGGGAGAGAGGAGAAGCTATGTCAGGAGGAGGAGAAGCTAGGGTTTGGGAGAGAGGAGAAGCTATCACAAGAAACTTTCAAACTTCAAAATTTCAAAGTAAAGAAAATAAAACGGTCACAGAACGTGTCACTGTCCTCTCTCCCTCCCTCCACGCGTCATCTTGTCATTCGCAAAATTCTGCTGCCTACATGTGCGGGCCCCACGTAAAATCAGCCTCATAACATAACGTCTCACTTCTCTTTACTCTATCTCCTCCACGCGTCCCCTTACCGTTGGCAAATGCTGTTTGGGTTAAATGGCGGGCCCCACGTATGTATCAGCCTTCTTTTTCCTATCGCATGGAATCGCGCAATTTAATGCGCTAACATTCTTCGCCCCAAAAACAACCACAACCACAACCACATACCGCCTCCCATACCACACGCGCTCTGTCAACGATCCCGATCCTCCTGGATATCCCGCCTGTATCACCCGCGCCATAGATGGAAAGCCCACCAGCTTTCTACTAACCAGAGAACATATTCCCACATAACGACGCCGTTTCCGAAACCATTAGAAATCTTTGGGAAAGCTAGAGCAAGCTGTCATTAAACCACTAGCCAGGCTGGAACTCGGGCAGCTGCCCGCCTACCCGAAACACCCTCCACGTCCTCCTCCCTATATTTGATGGGACAATTTCTTTTTTAGTGAAGTTGATTTAGTGCATACGTGTTACTTTATAGTGGACAGGTTCTACACTAATAAAATTAATTAATTATAATCGATAAATTTAAAATATATTCCGTCTTTTAATAAAAAGACATTTTGAGATCAAATTTAAAATATGCCCCCTTTTTGGCAAATAGTACCACCGGATCCCTCCTTTTATTATTTTTATTATTATTAATCTCTAACGTTAGAAAATATTCATTCTGCTCTCGTACGTTAGTGCCGTTAGTACCACGAAGTCCCTCCTCCGATAATGGACCAAACGTCCGTTAGTTTTTATTATTTTAATGTTAAAACTGAATAAAATGTCTGCAAACGGGTCCCATGCGTCGGAAAATATATTTTTTTCCTTTTCTTCCCCGTTTTTCTCCCTTTTTTGTTGCCCTTTCTTGCCTAATTAATTTAAATGACCCAAATCCCTTTAAAAAAAATTTAAATGACCCAAATTGAAAACGAAAAATCATCAATGTATTGGGGAGCAGATCTGACCGGCCCACATCTACGCCACCACCTCCCTCCTCATCCAGGCACCACCACCGCCACCGCCTCTACCTCCCATTTCTGTCGAAGTTCACAACCTCAACCCAGAAAACAACCACCATTCACAACCTCAACCCAGAAAACAACCAAAATTGCTACTTGAAAAGCCAGATCTAAACCATACCACCAAAATTCATAACCGCCCAAACAGATCTAGTCTCACAGCCACCCAAACCAACAATTTTAAATTAATTTTAGCTTTTTATTCTCAGTACTTTAGATATGGAAACATACCATCATCCTCTTCGCCTCTTTCCGTGATGCTACTGTAACATCACAATCTTCACTAAATCCCCCACTATCTCTATCTCATCTCTTTTCTCCATCTACTTAACGGTGGCGAAAAATGAAGATGACGGAACTGGGTGGTGGAATTGAGCACTGTGGTTGGAAAAGAGGGGGTGAAGGGCGGAGAAGAAGAACGACGTTGGACAGACCAGCGCTGCTGGTGGCTGGTGATAGTGTTTAAAAGGGAAGGAAATGAATTATTATTTTTTGAGTTTAATTAAAAGGAAAAAATAAAAATGAAATAAAGAATGGTAACAGAGAATGATTGCATTGTATTTCATCATGTTTTATTGTCCATTTACTAGTTATTTTGGACAGTAAATCTGCTGATTTATCCTTATTTTCCCACATCTTAGTAGATCTGATCTGGAAGGCAGCTTTTGAGGAATTTGAACAGAAGAGAGCTGGAGCAGCATTACCCGAGTCTAGGCCTGAATCTTGGCCTAGACACATTCGCATCCGACGTATGGCGCATACCAGGATTGTCTTGGCCAAGACTGCGGCCAAGACACTTTCGCGATAAAGACATCACTTTGGAGCATTTGGACCGCTTTCAGCGTTGGACTCTTACAGCTGGCACGTAGCAGCTGTTCCGCCATTTTAGAGGGATCTGAAGACAATCTTATGTAGAATCCCGAATGGGATCTCCCTCTTTATTATTTAGCGATTTAGTTTCCATTTTTAAGAACAATTAATTGTAATAATCTTTTAGGAGATTTTCTAGGGATTAGAGTTGGATTGGGACAGAGGTTCTGAGGGCTATTTTAGCAAGACATTATTCACCTCTGACCAGATCGAACACTACGCAATCCTTCTTCTCTTTTCTTAGTTCGACATTGTTACACTTTGCTCCGGATTTTATTATCTCGGATTTATATTATTTATGCAATTAAATACTTTATCTTTTTATTCATGAGTATGAGTAATTAAACACCCATTCTTGGTAAGGGTTGATGAGCTGAAGTTCTTATGCACTCGTAAGGCATCTTTCGTACTTAATAATCTCTTACTTTGTATTTATTTATTTCTTGAACTTAATCTATCGCTTACTCACTAGAGGCAAGGTTTGATCATCCTTGTACCCTAGTAGAGAAGAGTTGTAACCAGCCTAGAAGGAGAGGGAGTACCCGCCGGCTAGACGAAGTAGGTGACTAGTCTCGCGCCAGACTAGAAGAATAGGTAATCTAGGTCGAGACCAGATTGACAACCTAGGGTTTCCGTGGGGAAACACCTTGACCTAGGTACTGTCTTCCCCTGTACCATTGAAGAGGTGAGCAACCATTCAAGACAGCAGTCAAATGGATAAACCCTTTAACCAGCAAGGTGTCCCTTGGCTAGGATTATCAGGAGAGGGAGTACCCGCCAGGTAATTTGAAGAGGAGGGAAGACAAGAGTGAACAGGAGTACCTCCACTCTATAGCAGTGCTACAAACGAAGAGATGAACATCCTAGAGTCCGTGATCGAGTCATAAGAACGCAAGCTCTCATATCACCCTTACCTGGAATTCCATATCACTAGACTTATTCCTAATCTAGACCCCAGTCTTGGCCTAGACTCTGGCCAATACTACTTTAAACTGTTTTCACTTATTTTTGTTTTGTCTTTCAGTTTCAGATACCAACCAAACCCAAACTCAGTGACGAGGAAGTCAAACTCAAGAACTACGTTTCCTAGAGGTCTCTGTGGACGATCCTCTTACCATCATCTACAAATCTTTGTAGACAGTAATAAGTTGTATTTCTACCCCCCAATTCCATAACTATTTCACTACTATATTTGACGTGTTCGACAAGCGATCAAATTTTGGCGCCGTTGCCGGGGATCTCTAACGGTATTTGTAGTTCTTGTTTTATTTTATTTTATGACAGTTGATGACCAGGTCCTCAAGTAGAGAACAAGATTTGTTACCCATCAATCCCAATCTCACTAGGACCGAAGCACAGCTAAGGAGGCAAGCTCGACTGAGAGCAGCCCAAGAAGAAAGTGAATCGGAAAGTTCTAACTCCGAAGCAGAATATAGTCTAGACCACGGTCTTGGCCTAGATACAGACCAAGACATGGCGGACCAGCAACCAGAACCAACAATGAGAGAGCTGAACAAAACAGCAGAACAGGAGACCTTTTCCTGTATTAATCTACCTCCTGTAGCTAACGATTGGTCCATAAAGACCAACATGGTGGCCAACCTTCCCAAGTTCTACGGCCATTCCAATGAAAACCCATTCAAGCATCTAAGAAACTTACATGTCCAGTGTGACATTATGAAACCAACCACTGTAAACATGGAGAGAGCGAAGCTAAAAGCCTTTCCAAGCTCTCTAGAAGGGGGAGCTCAGAACTGGTTTTACTGTTTGCCTCATAATACCATCAACACGTGGGCGGAGATGTCCACGATGTTCCTTAATAAGTATTGGAATGCAACGAAGACGGGGATAGCCAGGAAAGACATGGCAGCAATTCAACAAAGAAGCAGTGAAACTTTCAGTGAGTACCACCAGAGGTTCCGAGATTTGCAAGAAGTTTGCCCCACTCATGGCGTAGCAGACAATACCATGATACAATATTTCTACGATGGGATGCTCCCAAGTAGCAAGGAAAAAGTGGACTCAGCCGCAAGTGGAGCACTTCAAGATCTCACGGTTACAAGAGCAAAAATGTTGCTCCAAACATTGGCAGACAATTGCCAAAATAACACAATTTCGGATAGAAATTCTTCTTCTTCTTCCATAAATGCAATTAATGTTGAACAAAAGCTTAATGATTTAACTGATATGGTTAAAACCCTCTCTGTTAATATTTCAGGTTCAATGTCTTCAGGAAGTCAGAACCAAGAGCAAGTAGCATCTGTTTGTGGGATATGCCAGCAGCAAGACCACCAGACCAACGACTGCTATATGGTGCAGCATCCGGATGATGTGAGTCAGGTCAATGCAGTATATCCACAAAACCAAGGAAGCATGCAAAACTTTCCCCAAGGAAGTAACCAATACGCGTGGAGGGCACATCCGAACTTCAGATGGAGAGATCCAATTCCTCCAAATCAGAATCAGAGTCAAGGTGCACCTCAGCAGCAGCAGCAACCTCCTGTCAATTTCCAACACTTCGTGCCGCGACCCCCAAATCAGAGTCTTGGCCAGAATCTAGGCCAAGCGCCAGGCCAACCTCCTTTAGCCCAGCTACCACCTGCCCCTCGACCTTTGCAGATAACTGGCCCCTCAGTGGAGGACACGCTCAAGCAAATGATGGAGCTGCAGAAGAATCATATGCAGTTAACTCAGACTAGCTTGGCAGAGCTGCAAAAGCAAATAACTCAAATAGCCAATCAAGGAAAATTGCCTCCAACCACGGTAAATAATCCAGCACACAACGTGAGTGCCATGAGTTTGAGGAGTGGAGTTGTGTTGCCAGAAAGGGAGGGAGCAAAAACAGATGAGGAAATAAAAAGAATCCTTTCGGAGGACGTGGATGAAGATGAGGAAGAAGAAGCTGAAGCGGAAGTAGTCTTGACCAAGACTCAGGCCAAGCCTACCGTTATCGTAGAACCAGAGAAAAAAGAGCATGTCTTGGCCAAGCCGCAGGTCAAGCCAGACCAGAAGGAGGAGATTATAGAAATCATACCACCCTTTCCACCAGGATCTTCGAAAGAAAAGAAACAAGATGAAGCGAGAGACTTCATGGCTGTTTTTGGAAAAATAGCCGTGAATATTCCAATGTTGGATTTAATTGCAAAAGTTCCTTCTTATGCCAAATTTCTTAAAGAATTGTGCACTAATAAAAAGAAAATTGCAGGTATAGAGAGAGTGAATTTATCCAGCAATGTCTCCGTAGTACAACAACTCCCAGAGAAGTGCAAGGATCAAGGAACCTTCACTATTCCATGCCAAATAGGGAGCAAAATCATTGAAAAGCCCTTTGTGACTTAGGGGCTGGCATCAATGTAATGTCTCTAAGCGAATTCGAGACCTTGAAGATAGGGACAATGAAAGAGACTGACTTAGTGATACAGCTGGCCGATCGAACAATCATCCGACCTAAAGGTGTAGTGACAGATGTCCTGGTAATGGTAAACGATTTTATCTATCCAGTTGACTTTTATATAGTTGAGATGAATGTTCAATTGCCTTCTTGTACCACTGATATTTTATTAGGAAGACCTTTCCTAAGGACGTCAAAAGTAAAGATAGACTGCTTCGAAGGAAGCATTATTCTTGAATTTTGTGGAAGAACAATTAAATTCAGCATCACTGATGCTCTAAAACATCCTAATGATTTGCATTGTGTTAGTTTTTTGGATGTTTTGGATCCAATTACTGAAGAAATTGCTGACATTTATAATAGCGATCCACTTGAGTATGTTTTGAGCAGGGGAATTTCCACCCAAGCACTGGAAGGATTAAAAGACCGCACGGGAAATCAGGAGGAACTCCAAGAAGTTGTGGACAGCTTGGCCGATCAGGAAGATACAGACTTAGTCTTGGCCTTGAGCTTGGCCAAGACGCCGGCCAAGACTGTCAACAAAAGAAGAAAAATAGTTAGTTGTCAATATGTGCAATCAACGATTCCTAAATTTCTACCTTCTGTTGTGCAGGCACCACAATTAGAATTGAAGTCCTTACCAAACCACCTGAAGTACGCCTATCTAGGCCTAGATGACACCCTTCCCGTCATTATTTCAGCCAAACTATCGAGAGATGAAGAAGACAAATTGATTGATGTATTGAAAAAATACAAAGAAGCGATAGGCTGGACAATGGCAGACATCAAGGGGATATCATCCAATATTTGTACCCACAAAATACATTTGGAAGAGGACAAGAAACCCATTCGGCAACCCCAGAGGAGATTAAACCCTCCTATGATGGAAGTTGTTAAGAAAGAAATAATCAAGCTATTAGACTCCGGTGTGATTTACCCTATCTCTGATAGTAATTGGGTGTCTCCTGTGCAGGTAGTCCCTAAGAAGACTGGAATAACAGTAATCGAAGGAGAAGATGGAGCTCAAAGAACAGCTAGAATTCAAAACGGATGGAGGGTATGCATTGACTACCAAAGGCTGAATCAAGTCACTCGGAAGGACCATTTCCCGCTGCCTTTCATCGATCAAATGGTAGAGAGACTTACTGGAAATTCTCACTACTGTTTCTTGGACGGGTACTCAGGGTTCCATCAAATACCCGTTGCGCCCGAAGATCAACAAAAGACAACGTTCACTTGTCCATTTGGAACGTTTGCCTATCGACGCATGCCATTTGGGCTGTGTAATGCACCAGCCACCTTTCAAAGGTGCATGGTAAGCATATTTTCTGAGTATGTAGAGAAGAGCATCGAAGTATTTATGGATGATTTTACCGTATACGGTAATGATTTCAACCAATGCCTACACAACTTAGAAAATATTTTAAAGAGATGTGTTGATACATGTTTAGTCTTGAACTTTGAAAAATGCCATTTTATGGTAGATCAAGGGATTGTCCTTGGACATGTAGTCTCTAAAAAAGGCATTGAGGTTGATCAAGCCAAAATTGACACTATCAAGAACTTGCCTTACCCCTCATGCTTGCGTGAGGTTCGTAGCTTTCTTGGACATGCAGGGTTCTACCGTAGGTTCATAAAAGACTTCTCAAAGGTGGCTGAACCCATGTGCAAGCTACTGCAAAAAGAGGTGGAGTTCGACTTCAATGAAGAATGCAAGAAATCCTTCGAAGAACTGAAGGAACGATTGATCACAGCACCGATCATTCAACCCCCTGATTGGAGCTTGCCATTCGAGCTAATGTGCGACGCAAGTGATGCTGCTGTTGGAGCGGTTCTTGGACAGAAGAAAGGAAAAGACCCTCACGTGATCTACTATGCATCTAAGATGCTAGATGATGCCCAACGAAATTACACCACAACCGAAAAAGAACTCTTTGCTATAGTTTTTGCCTTGGAAAAATTTAGATCTTATTTGTTGGGCACAAAAATTATTGTATTTTCAGATCATGCGGCATTAAAATATCTCTTGGTCAAGCATGATACTAAGCCTAGACTAATCCGTTGGATCCTTCTTATGCAGGAGCACAATCTGGAAATCAAGGACAAGAGTGGCAGGGAAAATCTCGTGGCAGACCACTTAAGCCGCTGCCTAGCAAAGGGAGACACGAACGAAATCAAAGCAGAATTTCCAGATGAAAAACTGTTTTCTATCGCACAGTCTAGCCAGGAGTCTAGGCCTAGACATCAACCAAACCCGCGACCATGGTACGCTGAAATAGCGAATTACCTAGCAACAGGTAAACACTATGGTAACATGACTACCTATGAGAGGGTAAAGGTCAAACACGACAGTAAGTACTATGTCTGGGATGATCCATATTTATGGAAGCTAGGAACCGATCAATTGCTAAGGAGATGTATACCTAAAGATGAAACCAAGTCTATACTTGAATTCTGTCACTCCAAAGCATGCGGAGGCCATTTTGGAGCTAGAAGGACAGCCCTAAAAATCTTAGAGGCTGGTTTCTATTGGCCGACAATTTTTCTGGATAGTGCCCTATTTTGTAAAACTTGTCCGGCTTGTCAAAAAGTAGGAAACATTAGTTCCCGAAATGAAATGCCTATGAATTTTATTCTTTCTTGTGAAATATTTGATATATGGGGCATAGACTTTATGGGACCTTTTCCCACTTCTTTTGGCAACAGATATATTCTCTTAGCTGTGGATTATGTATCAAAATGGATAGAGGCGAAAGCCACTAAAAATGATGATGCTAGAACTGTTATTTCCTTTATTAAATCTAATATCTTGAACAGATTTGGAATTCCTCGAGGGATCATTAGTGATCGAGGAACCCACTTCTGCAACAAGATTTTATCTTCTCTTTTCAGGAAATATGGCATTACACATAGGATATCCACAGCCTACCACCCTCAGACAAACGGCCAAGCCGAAGTGTCAAATAGAGAGGTAAAGTCAGTCTTGGCCAAGACAGTAGGCCTAGACAGACGCGATTGGAGCCAGCGCTTAGATGACGCATTATGGGCCTGCCGAACGGCTTACAAAGGACCAATCGGAATGACACCTTACAAGCTAGTCTATGGAAAGACATGCCACTTACCAGTAGGGTTGCAACATAAAGCATTTTGGGCAATACGAAAGTGCAACCTAAGTTGTGATGAGGCTGGCCAAGAAAGGAAGTTACAACGCCATGAGCTAGAGGAATTGAGAGACCAAGCCTATGACAATCAGCTGATTGTCAAGGTCAGAATGAAAGCTTACCACGACAAGCGGATTATTGGAAAACCTCTCCACACAGGGGAGAAAGTTCTTCTTTATAATTCCCGTTTTAAAATGTTTCCTGGAAAACTAAAAACTAGATGGGAAGGCCCTTTTGTTATTACTAACATTTACCCACATGGTGCAGTAGATATTAGGAATGAGAAAACAGGTGCCGAGCTCAAGGTGAACGGGCAGAGATTGAAACCGTTCTTTAAGGGTTTTCAAGAAGAGAAAGTTTCTGAAAAGGTGGACGAGCCACCCGAAAACAACTGAAGAAAAAATTGAGAGTCAAGCCTAGGACTTTAAATAAGGGCACTGCAAGGGAGGCAACCCTTGTTTCTTTTAATTTTAGCATGTATTTAATTTTTTAGTCACATTTGATTTCACTGGGTTATTTTCGTTTTTGTGTAGGAAATTAAGTGTGGGGAAATTGAAGTAGTCTTGGCCGAGATCTTGGCCAAGACTTAGAGCTAGACTGCCTTGCGAGTGAAGAGTCCTTTTGTGAGTTAGTGGGACACGTGTCTTCGCCGCCAAATAAAAGCCTTTATTTGCTTTTGAAACGGACAATTTCAAAAAGCCAATTAAAAGGAATTAATTGGCAGCGTGGGAAATTAATCTACCACCTCTGCATATTCCTTCTCCCACTCTGACACGATCTCCCCACGTCCAACAAAATCCAACCTCTCACCTGAGCTAAAAGCAGCAGACCTTTCTCCTTCTTCTTCCCCAAAATCGCACAGTGTCACCTGCACAAACTAAACTCCAAAAACCCAAAATCCTTTCAAATCCTTTTCCCCTTTCGCACCCATGACTGCAACCAGCCGTCCTTCGCCTTCCCACATCCCTGAGGAGAGCGACGATCTCCGTGGAGCTCAGCCGACTGCCCTTCCGACCAGTTCCCTCTCCGCCGCGAGACGGCTGCTCAACGCAATAGGGGACGACGATTCCATGTCCTCCGAAGATGACTTACCCGAGGAATCAGAGGAGAGCGTCCAGGGAGGTGACCGAGCTGTTGTCGTGTCCGATGAGGTTCCTCTCGCGAAGAGGATGAAAACCTCTGCTCCGGCGACGACGGGAGACAGATAATCCCCACACTGCCCAATGCTCGCCCTCGAGCATTCACAAAATTTAAAACAGTCCCAAAACAGAACAGACACTCCAAACCATAGCACAGAGAATAAGCATGCTTGTTAAGATTCGGGACCTCGGATGAAAACCGACTTCGCCTAGATACACCTGCATCAAATCAGAAGGATAACGACCCTTGAGAAGAGACTTTTCCACATCAGCCTATTCACCAGCAGTCCTCACATGGATCGGTGTTTGCACTCACGCTCGTGAACAAGGTTAGGTGTTTAAACACTCAAGTATGCAAGAAACGTAGCACAAAACCAAGTTTGCAAGTCAATCCGAGTATATTAGACACATGCATAGGCAATCTAGCAATCAAAAGACTTCGCATCGAGGGCAAGAAGGGGAAGCAAAGAAAATAAATGACAAGAGGAAATGGAAGAAGCATAATGAGAAGAAAAAGTGGAGAAGAGGGATAGTAAGGAAGTGAAATGAGAAGGTGGTGAAACCAACTCAAACCTGGAACACTCCCTTGGCAGAAGGAATCAAGATGGTGAGACAATATTGCTGAGGGCGAAAGCTAGACTAGGCTTTTCTTCTTCGAGGGGGGGTCCTTGCCTTCATTCGGGACCTAGGCTCGGGACCTTGAATGGATGCTGGCTGCTGATTTTCCTCTTCTTGGCTTTCAAGGTTTGGTCTTGCTCTTTTCTCTCTCTCTTTTATTTATATTTCTTTTTTTTTTCTTTTTTTTTCTTTTTTTTCTTTTTTTCTTTTTTTCTTCTTTTTGGAGAGAGAAAGAGAGATCTGAATTGAGGATCGAGACCTTGTTCTTCGGGGGCTTGATATTCTGATTTCACTTCCCCACACTTGTGTTTTGCTGTGGGTGGGAAGTGATTTTTCGTTCTGGTCTGCCCTTAAATTCAGCTTTGGGGTCTCGAATTTGCGTCAGCATTCAGGGTCTTGAATTTTTGCGGGATCCCCACACTTTGCCTTTGCTGCTTCATTTGTCTAGTCTAGCCCTCGATAGTGCTCCCAACAACATTGCTCACCTGCCAAGAGAAAGATCAAAGAAAATTCAAGTGGTCAGAATGGAAGGTCAAGAAGGGATTCAGGGTCAAGAAGGGAGAACAGAAAAAAATGAGAGAGAACAATTCGATGCGAGGGCTTAATCTTTTTGCTACTCTCCTATGTCTAAATGTGTCTATACCCATGGATATCATGCAAGCCCAGCCAGTACCTAGCCATGCATTTATCACTCGAACAATAAATATAGGCATGAAGGCTCAAATGCTCACAGGGTGCTGATTTGTGACTACTGGTGTCTAGGTCTTGAAGCAGATATAAGGCATAACAGGCAAAGAATATCACATTCGGGACCTTGACTAAGACAGCATTTTTATTCTATGTGCATAAGTCAGATGTGTGTCCATCATTGGGGTGTTTTCAAAAACTAGGCAGCAAATAAAGATAAAATTCCGAAAAAACATTCGGGACCTTGAAACATGCAGTCAAGTAAAGTAAACAAATAAGGCAGATAAAACCCTCCCCACACTTAGGCAACACATTGTCCTCAATGTGAAGAAGGAGACAAAAAGATAGCAGTTCAAACTAAAGCATAAAGGGAAATTATTCAACATAAAATAAAAGATAAGCCCATGCTGGGGCAAAGGGATAGATTGTTCGGGGTCTCGAATCGAGGATGGGGGAAGATTGCGCCAGTGTTGGCTTCGGGGTCCCGAAGTGGAAACAGGTGTCGGGGTCTCGAATCAGAAACAGGTGTCGGGGTCTCGAATCAGAAACATGTGTCGGGGTCTCGAATGACGGATTCCACGTGGCGCGCTAGGAGAGGTTCCTGAAAAAGCTGATACCCGACACCTGTACAAATCAGAGAAAAAAGTGAGATTTTTTTTTTTTTGATTTTTTTTTGAATTTGAATTTGAAAAAAAATGGGGGGAAAGAAGGCAAGACAAAAGGAATTAATGGGGTTTGAAAAAGGAGGGGACAAGAGAATTAAATGAGGAGAGAAGGAGACAAAAGTAATTAAAGCTACCATAGGGAACATAAAAAGCTAAATTAAATGGGGAATTAATGGGGTTTGAAAAAGGAGGGGACAAGGGAATTAAATGAGGAGGGAAGGAGACAAAGCTAATTAAAACTACATAGGGAACATAAGAAGTGTGCATAAAAAAGCTAAGTTTGACTTGGAATTGAAAATTTTAAAAATTAAAAGGAAAGAAGAAAGAAGGTTAGGAATTCGTGGGATTTCCCCACACTTGGCCTTGATTATAGTCGGGGCCTCGACTCTTCAAGTTTCCTTCAACCAATTCTACTAAAGGCTTTCCATCCTCTTAGTTTGATGTGAATTATCGCATGGAGTGGATGGTCTTGTAGCAAAGCATCTTGTATGCGGCCATGACATGGGTCAAATGTTAATTTGGGCTCCTGAAAAATTAAGAGGAAAAAATTGTTACGAGTGGAAGGTGATTCAAGAAAAGGATCAATATAATCAAAAAGTTTCAAAATCTCCCTTTCACCCATAACGACTTTAGATCGAGGGCATGACGAAAAGCTCAAGTCCTCAATTTTCTCCTCCTCAATCTCACTTAAATCCTCATTCTCAGTCTCCCTTGAATCCTCATTCACAATCTCTCCCGGCTGAAAAATGATTTCTGCCCTCGATTCTGCTTCGAGGCCTTGAAGCTCGTCACTGTTGCTCGACTTCGGGACCTCGATGTCTGTGTAGTCCATATTGGCTCTTGACTCCAAAGGAGAGCATCCTGAATCCTCCAATTTTAGCTCATCCATAGGCATGAAAAGGTCCTCTATCCCATAAGACTCATCATCTTGGTCATGACGCTCATATGGTAACTCCCATAGGGTGGTGGTGGAGAAACTCTCCTCTTCACTTGAATAGTCGTCACTATCTAAGTGATGGGAATGTTGTTCTATATGAGTGATAGGGTGATCCATCGTCTGATTGGGCAAGAGAGCTAAAAAATTTGGTTCGGGGGCTGGAACTTCGTCGGGGTCCCGAGGATCTGGGATCTGTTCGGGAGCTGCAGAAGTGACAGCGTCGGGGTCTTGAATCTGGGAGAGGCACGCGGAGTCTTCTTCAATGTCCTCTTGACGCCACTGCTCCTTAAGCTCCTGCATTTCCAAAGTTAGCTCTTTTAATTGATTTTCCATGTTAATCAACCTCACATCATTTGATTCGGGAGCTGGGGCAGCGTCGAGGTCATGATGAGCGGGCAGGGATGTGAAGTTTTCTTCAAGATACTCTTGGCGCCTCTGCTCCCGAAGGGTCTCTTTAAATTGATTAACCATGCCAATTAATGCAGCCATATTTCCTTGGGATAACCCTGTGCCTTGAGGAGGTTGTGGAGGCTGAAAATATTGATATCCAGGTCTAGAATGCACTCCATAGCTGAAATTTCCTTGATTCCAGCACGGGGGGTTGGGAGTAAAATTCTGAGGAAAAGAGGGTGAATGAGAATAAGGATTAAAATAAGACATTACAGAAAGAAATAAAATAAAACAAAAATCTGGACTTGTCTAGGGCAAGACTTAACACCAATCCCCGGCAACAGCGCCATTTTGATAACGCGCTTGTCGAGGGCACGATCAAACAAATTATTACAACTTATTACATGCAACAAAATAGATTGAAGACAGTGGCAAGAGGATCGATCCACAGAGATTGATGAAGACTTACACTAGATAAGGCCAGATTATAAAATAAAACAATAAAAGAAACAAAACAGAATTCAAGGTCTTGAATGGATTCAAGGTCTTGAATGTATTCGGGGGACAAAGGCACAAAAAGTAACAATCAGGGGGGGTTTTACTTGACCAAACGAGTTGGTCAAGAGAGATTTGGAGCTAACAAGTTTATCTAAGAAAGCAGGTTCGGGGTCCCGAATGTCACGTTCGGGGTCCCGAATGTAAAAATATAACAAATCAGTGAACAAATTCAGAATTAATAAAACAGAAAGTGAAACAGGTGCAGAAGTATCAACGCAGGCGTGAAATAGAACAAGAGTGAAATAAGCACGAATAATCAGTTGGAGAAAGGGTTCTCGGCAAAGGCATTCTGGGTTGCAT
The DNA here is from genome assembly GCA_963691705.1 of Viola odorata. Lineage (NCBI taxonomy): Eukaryota > Viridiplantae > Streptophyta > Magnoliopsida > Malpighiales > Violaceae > Viola > Viola odorata. The sequence goes on from OY829546.1 coordinate 2,798,443, forward strand.
TCAGGACCAGATCGTCATCAGCTCAAGTGTATTCCATTCGAGATGTCATAGAAATGACATGGGGACCAGATTCCTCGGATATCCCCTACTTTTCTCTTAAGAGAAACTACCCCCCGTTTCCACATATGAGGTAGTCTTGACAGTTTGCCATCCCTCCAGGCACGAATGCGGGAGGGCCATACTCAAACTGCCCATGAAGCTAAGAAAAGACAGATCTAGAGCTAAAGTCCCTCAGTTTGTCAGGCTCGTGACCCAGCCCTAATCAACTACCCAACCTATCTATTCAAGACCACTTTGAGACAGTCAAGACTAAACAGATGCCTACTTACTCATGCAATTTTCCTTCCGTATTCATCACATAAATGGCAGCCTTTACACAAGATAATTATCAGTTGATCAAGCCTCAAATTAAATCATGCAAAGATATAATTAAACCGATGAATAGTTGAATATAACATCAAGAATATTTTAAGCACATTAAGGCCTCGAATCTGCCCCTGCAACCCTTGAATCAGCCTTGCCAAAAACTAGGAATTTAGCTACTCATGCTTAAAGATAAATAAATAACAATTAAAGAAAGCATAACAAGTAAATAAATAGATGAAGGGAAGAAAACTTGTTACTAAAATCCGTTTGAAGCCCGGCGGCAAGGTTGAAGATGAGCTAACAAGAACTAGAGAGATAAACTAGAGAGAAGTCTAAGAAAACTAAAACTACATGATCATGGATAAGCCAAGATATCCTAAACTACTCTTAGATGCCCTTTATATAGTAGAGCTCTAAGCACAAAATATCTTCAGCCTAAAACTAGGGACAAAATGCATTAATTGAAAGCCTAAGAAAGTGGATTCATGCTCCTTAAAGCACAAAGCTGAAAAAGCATAAAGCTGTCTGATTTTTCCAGCTTTGGGCAGGTCTGGACTGGGCTCAAGGGCTGACTTGGTCAGAGCAGTAGGTATTTGGTGGTCAGTGCAGACTGCAGGAACAGTGTCAGAGGAGGCACATGGAAGCTCTGGCGAGATGACACGTGGAAATGTCATTCTTCGTCCTTCGGGGTCCCGAATGGTGAATCCGATTCGGTACCTTGAACGCTGGTTCGGACTCGGGACCTCGACTCTGGGTCTTGAAGCTCAAAACTACACAAAATGCCCCAAAAATGCATCTTTTCGCATAAACTCCCATTTTAGGCCTAAATCTGCAAAAGTAATGAAAACAAGTGTAAATTAGCAGAATCATGCTTTAAATGGGTGAGAAAATGGGGAGAAAATCGTGCATAAAAACATGCTATCAACAGAGCCAGCCGCCGCCAGAGCAGGCTAATGAAGAAGATGGCAGCTGCCGGAGCATCCAACCCAGCTCCGACAACCGCTGCAAAGAAACCCACTCCTGCTACTGCCGCCGCTGCTACTGTTACCACACCACCACCACCACCTCCGGCGAAGAAGAATTCAGCCACTGCGCCGCCCAAGAAGTCTGGGCGAGTCAAGCAGGTGGCTCACAAAAAGACACCGACTAAGAAGCCGGCAAAAACCCCAATTACAGTTCAGTCACCACCCCCACCAAACCCTAAGCAGAGCAAGACCACTGCCGCTCCTTCCACTGCCAAGAGCAAAGGGAAACAGAAGGCGGTCGTGGAGGATTCTATTGAGGACGACGAAGACGATTTAGTCTTAGCCAAAACTGCGGCCAAGACTCCTAAGGTACGATCTCTTCCTCCTCTGCACACACTCAAAGGATGGTTGAAATTTGATACGCCAGACCTTAAAGCTAAATTGCGTGATATGCATGCCTGTGATATCCCTGCTTTTGCTCGATTAGAGTTTGATTTTTTGAATGAGATGACATTAGGGGATAAAATTAGGGAATATGTATATACGATTGGTTGGGTCCCTTTTATGTATGTTGAGTGTGATGCTTTTGCTGAACTGTGTCTTGAGTTTCACACAACCTTCTGGTTTGATGAGGACACCTTGTATGTTAGGGGTAGAGACAAACCAGATTTTGCTGCTCCCGATGTGATTAATTTTAGGTTGTGTGATAAATGGAGTCACTTGTCTGTTGATGCCTTCAATGCTTTGCTAGGATTTGCCTTTTCTGATGAAGCTATTTTTGATTATCCCCAAGATTGGGATAATAATGTTGCTTTTAGAGAGATCACTGGTGATCCGAATGCTAAGTTTGATAGGAACTCTAAGGCACATGCCATTTTAAACCCTGCTCTTAGAATGCTCCATAGAGCCTTGTCTATCAACCTTTCGGGGAAGACAAAGGTCTCTGGAAATTTAGCCAAGTCTGAATTGTTTCTGTTATGGTGCATTATGCACAAGAAAAAGGTCAACTTAGCCTTGTATTTGGTTCAAGTATTGCATTCGCGTGAGTCTAAAACTAAATTGATTTTTGGATCATTGATTACTTGGCTTGCTATTCAAACTGTTAAATTCGATCCTGCTGCTTCTGATTTGTTTAGATGTTGCTCCCCCAAAATCCTGGATTTTAGATCCTTCGACCAAATGGGACATTTCCATTTGGAAGGAGAGTTTGTTGCTTGTAATACAGGTTTTACACCAGTGGCGGACCACATCTTCTCAAAGAAAAATGGAGGACAGTACAAGTTGCGTCCCATAGTCATCCCAGGAGAAGAAGCAGAAGGCGATCTTGCCCAGGATCTAGGCCAAGACGCTGGCCAAGACACCACCATTCCTGCTGCTGCAGCCGATCTAGGCCAAGACAAGTGCCAAGACCCCCCTGCCAGTAGCACCAGTGAGCCACCAGAGTGGGCAAGAGAATTCCAAGCTCGCCAGCTGCTCATCCTTGAGCAGCAGAAGATCATCCTCGATCGTCTTGGCCAAGACAAGGGCCAAGACCAGAATCAAGCACCCGTCAGAAACGTGGTGCCTCAGTGGGCCCAATGCCTTAATGACAGGCAGGACGTCCTCCTTGAGCAGATGAAGCTCACAAGGAAAAACGCCCTCCACGTGTACCAGCACCTCGAAGCCCATTTCAAGCTCCTCAAGGATCTCCATGACAATCTGAGCTCAGAGAGTGACTCAGAATCCTCTGATGAGGAGGATGAACCCCAGCCATCGGCCCAGCCAGCAAACGCATCCCGCCCGTCGATGCCTCCTCCTCCACCAAAAGAGCCCAAGCCAATATCCTCTCCTGCCCCTGATCTAGGCCAAGCCTCTGGCCAAGATCCCCAGACCCCAGCAACATGAGTTGCTTCTGCCCCCAAGTCGTACTTTTCTTTTCTTTACTTTCTTTTCTGTTTTTAATTATTGCCTCTCCATACAATGAGGACATTGTGTATTTTTAAGTGTGGGGAGGGTGTTAAATATGTCTTGTGTTTTGTGAATATTGAATGTTTGATTATGTGTTTTGCGTCTGTTTTGTGAGTCAAATTAATGTGTATTAAATTTTTATTTTTATGTCAGTTTGTCCAGTATAGAGTCTGTCAAATGCATGATTTTTATTTGTATTTTTCTGCTTGTTTTGAGTCTGTTGTGAATGCACATCCGAATCCCTGTTTTCTTGCTTAGATTATTTAGTCTTTTGGTGAGACTGCACTTAGACACTTCTCTAGGGGATACAATGCTTTAGTAACAGGGAAGCAAATGAGCGTAAATGATCAATGCCCGAGGGGCATGTTATTTGATGTTCCCAAACATTTATCATCCACATGGTCGTAGGGACACTTAGCTAGTACCTTAACTCTTCTTAGGATGATGGGGTTAGCTGATTTGAGTGTGTCGTTCTATCTACTTGTAGTGTGAGGCAAATAAGGTGTTGGAATGTCATAGAACAGACATAGCAAAGGTGGAAGTCCCCGCTGAAAAGGACAAGCTCTGTCTATGTGCCGTGTCTGTAAACATATAAAGGACACTTGACATGTCAAAAGAAAAAGAAAAATTTTTAGGACATAAAAGAAAAAAAAAGAAAAAAATAAATCTGTCAAAGTGATTTAAATGGCACCAAGTCTTTAGGCACTTATGGATAGACGACACTCGGTGGGACTCAAATTTTTGGTTAACTCTGTTCCCCTTCTCCTTATCAATCTCTTCTAGTAGGGTGTCTTGATACCATGTGGAAGGTGTGTGTTTGGGGTATTGATCATTCCTTGTTAGTCTTGCATTGGATATCTTATCGAAGTATCTTGGCAGATCCAGTAAAAGGGTAAGCAATCTGAAATTGAGAAAGTCCGGGGGGTTCAGGATGTGTGTTTTGTTTTTGATGTGTTTTTATTTTTTAGTGAGTCTTTGAGTCTGTATGCTTGGGGGCAAGCATTGTTTAAGTGTGGGGAGTTTGATTGCATTGTATTTCATCATGTTTTATTGTCCATTTACTAGTTATTTTGGACAGTAAATCTGCTGATTTATCCTTGTTTTCCCACATCTTAGCAGATATGATCTGGAAGGCAACTTTTGAGGAATTTGAACAGAAGAGAGCTGGAGCAGCATTACCCGAGTCTAGGCCTGAATCTTGGCCTAGACACATTTGCATCCGACGTATGGCGCATACCAGGATTGTCTTGGCCAAGACTGCGGCCAAGACAATTTCGCGATAAAGACATCACTTTGGAGCGTTTGGACCGCTTTCAGCGTTGGACTCTTACAGCTGGCACGTAGCAGCTGTTCCGCTATTTTAGAGGGATCTGAAGACAATCTTATGTAGAATCCCGAATGGGATCTCCCTCTTTATTATTTAGCGATTTAGTTTCCATTTTTAAGAACAATTAATTGTAATAATCTTTTAGGAGATTTTCTAGGGATTAGAGTTGGATTGGGACAGAGGTTCTGAGGGCTATTTTAGCAAGACATTATTCACCTCTGACCAGATCGAACACTACGCAATCCTTCTTCTCTTTTCTTAGTTCGACATTGTTACACTTGGCTCCGGATTTTATTATCTCGGATTTATATTATTTATGCAATTAAATACTTTATCTTTTTATAAGTAGTTCTAGTTTTCACTTGTTAGAGGACTGACCTGATAAGTATACCATAATGCAACCACCAAAGCATAATCCATTCCTTGGAAGGAGAGGATAGAATTTGATGAATCAATTCATTAACCGAAGAACCAGAAATAATTGCTCCACCCTTGTAAAAGGTTACAGTAAATGCCCCTATGGTGGAGACAGCAGTCCCTGCTAATTTAGCCTGGCTACTCGGCACCCTTATGTTCAATTTTTCCATTCTATAACATCAAAATATATAAACCATTAACATTTTTCTTTATCGCAAAGTAGCATTGAAGGTTAATTTGAGGTCTATGAAGTTTCATAGTAGATTCCTTAAGTGATGAAAGTAGAAAGTGGGATGGAGACTCCGTTAACCTGATTATTTTACAGGTAGCCCTCCAAGCATTGATGGCAGGCGTCAGTGCCACTTGCCACGTACATCCATCAATGCTCGTCGCGCCATTCCGAGCAGCCAAACATGTTTTATTTTCGATTTGAAATCGGAGGAGGAAAGATGAGAGAGAAAAACTTTTTCTGATTTTGCTGACACCTTCTTTTCCATGGCAGAGCAACAAATTTCAAATATGGTCCTTTAAGTTTTTCGTTTCCCTCTTAGTCCATGTGTGACACGTCAGTTTTGGCCGATTGACGCGTCGTTTCGGGGGCAAAATTGTAAAACAAAAAAGTAAGTGGGCACGTTTATCTAAGGCGACAAGTAATATCAGCTTGCCAAAAACGTCCCAAAACGACATGTATTTTATAACGGAGGGAGTATGTAATAGACATGGAATCATTGTGAGATTCTGTAATGTCTTGAATTTGGTTCTTGGATGGCCTGGTTATGGATTTCAATTTATGAATGACACTGTGGTTGAAGATTTTGATGTGTTTTGATGATAGAGTTTTGTTAGAGTTGCACGGAATGGGTAGACCTTCTGCTGTTGGTTGGGCTCAGAGTCTTATGGGCTGGCCTCAAGTTGGGCCTGGTAGAAATTGTGATGCTCTTTTATTTTTTTGTTTACCAATCTAACCCGTCATCAACGTGACCTCTTAAAGAGACCAAAAAAAAAAAAAATACTTCAAGCAATCAATATCAGCGTTCAAATTCAAGAGCCTGAAAGTCAATTGTGGGCGCCAGGCCCATGTCCCTTCCCACAGCCACCACCTAGCAAAACCCCCTAGTCAATTACTTTGATATCAATTATTTAGGTGACATGGTCCCATTCATAAAGACACGTTTAATAGCCTGATTGATCAATTTTATGATATTCAATCACTATATTAAATCAAATTAGAAATCAGTTAAGATCGTGATATTTTTTTTCCCTTAATAAATGTAGAACGTAGTTGTGTGATCCACTGAAACCATAAGGCAAAATCACTGTAACTGGTCATTTCTTCTGAGAGGAGAAAAAAGTTGGATTTGTTTGATCTTGTTTTATATGTACTAACTTAGTTTCAATATCGAACCTAAGAAATTAGAATCCTTTAAGGAATTTGTTTCTGAAGATATAAAGCCGGCCATATGGGTCGGTCCAACCTGACATCCTCTATTTACGTGGCCGAGAATTCAATATGTGGAGTCATGTTATACAAACAAACAAAATTCTAGAAAAATTGATTTGAATAATTAGTTTATAATAATCTTTCTAAGGATAAGCCAATTTTCTTACTATATAATGGGACCAAGAAATACGTCAAGCTTTGCGATTGCCGTGAGATGAGAGTGCCCTTCCAAATGTGTGGAAACGACGAAAACAATGTTTCTTGTGCTCTCAATTGTTGTCCGAAGTGCCGTCAATTTCTATGCTGCGTTTTAACACGGCCAGCCTGCCATTTCTTCATTAAGAACAGAAATACAATTTTCTTTAACCAAAAACAGAAAAAAGGAAGTTGTGGAATAAGCGGTAGATCTTTTATTTTGGAAAATTACTCACCGTTGCATCCTGATTGACCAAAAACATTAACTTAACAGATCTCAATAAATAAGATAAATAATCGATGGTTTTCATTTTTAATAGAAAATTAATCTCGTAGGAGACCTGTTCCAGCAAAAATACTTCTACTAATTTATGATAATTAAGAAATACTGACAAGATCATATACAGCCCCTAATTCTCGCCCAAATTTATGACAGAATCAGTTAATTAGCCGAGAATTCAAAAACCCATTATTTATTATTTTTGGTAGCTTACGTGCTGATTCAGGACAAAAACTCTGGAAAGAAAAGGAAGACACCCGACAAAAACTAACCCTCCTCTCCACTCCTCCATCGGAAAAACATTCTTAAAAAATCCTCAAACTTCACGCGAATCATCACCCCCATACTCCCCCACTCCTTTGGAGCAGATTCTTGATTCCCCTGCCCTTCTCTGCCCAATTATTTACTCCTCTGTGCTCTTCGTTTGAGCCTTTTTGCTGTCCACCCATCTCATCCCAATCCAGTAAAGCGCAATTCAAGCACTGAATGGAGTAAACATTCCTTCTCCACTCTCTTTTATCTTCATTTTTTCAGTATTATGGATCCCATCCGATCTTATATCGCAGTGATGTCACTGTTCGCATCTATTTGCTTCAATTTAGCAGCTCTTTTAGGTGTTATTAGCATTAGCTTGTAATAGATCTGGATGTTCGTTTTCCCACGGTTAAGAGTTCATTTCATTGTTTCAGAGTGACTGGTATCTCATTAAATGTGCCATTTGCCTTGTAAAGATGCAATTTTGGAGTCTGGGTTTATTGTATTTGAGGAGGTGTTGAGGCTTTGAATCAGCTTAAATACGAAAAGGGTGTTTTCTGATTCTAAAATTCGGTGATAAGTTTAGTACAATGTTGCAATCAAGGGTTGTTTCACTAGAGGAAGAGAAGGAACCTGCGGTTCTTGTCAAACCAAGCCAACCCAAGGTTTTTCCGATGAGGTTGCTCCGGTTATTTGGGTTGTTTATAGCTATATGTGTTGCATTTTCAATCATTAGTGTATACACAATCAAGCGTTTTGGAGTTCAAACTGTAGTGACGACAGTTAGATCGAGCTTTCAGCCATGCTTTGAGCAGCCAAATAACTTGGATCGTTGGATTAAGCCCCCTACAAATTTGCAACACGGAATGAGTGATGAACAGTTGCGTTGGAGGGCGTCTTTTGTGCCAAGAATGAAGAAGTATCCCTTCACGAGAGTTCCAAAGATAGCATTTATGTTCTTGACAACAGGACCATTGCCATTGGCACCTCTTTGGGAGAGGTTTTTTAAGGGGCATCAAGGTCTGTATTCAATCTATGTTCATTCAAGACCATCATTTGAAACTAAGTTTCCAACTTCATCAGTTTTCCATGGGAGACAGATCCCAAGTAAGGTACGAACATGCATGCTCTTTCAAATTTATTGTTATGTGTACTTGGTGTTCTATTTTAAATTTTAGATTTATGTCAGCATAGATGAATCATTGTAGCCTATTTCTGAACTTTGATAGAACATGAACAAGAACTGTAATATGAAATTTTTAGCATTATGGGATTTCTACTTATCATGCCATGTGTAAATCCATCACAGCATAAATTGGAAATAGTTGTTGTAGTGAATACCAGGTGACTGCCTAATAAGCTAACTTTCACTCCCACATATATGATTAGAAATCCCGGGACTCAGAGGGGAGGAAGGCCTTTGTTGTTTTGGTCATGTTTATTTCTCCATTACTGGGAAAAAGATGCATGGAAAGAGTATTTCAGAGGCAGGTGGTTGTGGATTCTTTGTGTTTCTAAACTCTGGTTTCTGTTCAAGAAGTTGGCCCCACTATTTCAGTCAGGAAAATGTGGGAACATACTAAATGGAATAAAGCATTGCAGTTGAGTGAAGTAAATATGTGATTGCTGATGCTAGTTTTTCTTGGATACCTTTTTTATGAAATTACCATAGGATTCATGGACCATGGTTGGCTTTAGAAGCCATTGGTTGGGTGCAAGTTTGGTAGTAACTGCTAAAGGCTGCGATTGGTATACAAATTCCTTGGAAACAAGGATGATCTCATCATATCACCTTGTTCAAAACACTGTCATAAACTTTTGATTGATAGTATCAAGTAAAAGTATTAAATAAGGGAAAAGGATGCGAAAGGAGATTGAGGCTGGAGTTCATTGGTGAGACAGAAGTTGTGATAATTCAGGCAGTTGATTGTAGATTTATCATCTCATTTACATGACTTAAGCATGTCTTTTTAGCATGACTTAAACTTGTGGTAAATAAATACCTCTACATTTGTGTTTTGGGTCTGTTCCTTCTGCCCTCAGTCCATGTTTTTGTGCTTGTTTGAAGGTCTTACTCTATGTGATTCATATGCATTCCTTCTTTGTGCTTTACTGACAAAAACAATACAGTGAATAGTAGCTAGAAGAATGAGTTAGGTAGTTTTGTACTGAGTTGTACCTTATATACAACAAGTGGAAAGAGATCATTACTGTATGCTGATTGACTTGGGAATCTACTATGTGGAACTTTTAATTACAAGCAAAATAGAAAGAGTCAGGGTTAATTGTTTTCGGTATTGCCGTGATAAAACTTCTCTAAGAAATCATGAGTATGAAAAGAGGTTGTGTACAAAAAGCATGATGGATACCTTCTTTGATAGCCAATCAGTTCTCTTCTCCTCACTTGTTTTGCTTTGTTATTTAAGCTGTTACTGAGAGAGATTTACTTTTTGTGAAAAAATGATAATTGAAGGATACTGACTTTGTATTTTTGGGTAATCTGGTTTTGATGGAGAATTTTTCTTTTGTTACAAGGTCTATCAGTTTTGAAAGTTTGACATGATCTTGTTTTTTCCACGTAGGTTTCTGAATGGGGTAAAATGAGTATGTGCGACGCAGAAAAGAGACTCCTTGCGAATGCATTGCTTGATATCTCCAATGAGTGGTTTGTTCTCTTGTCTGAGTCCTGCATTCCATTCTATAATTTTACTGTGACGTACAAGTACTTTATGAAATCAAAATATAGCTTCATGGGTGCATTTGATGACCCTGGGCCATATGGAAGAGGACGATATAATCAGAATATGACACCTGAGGTTAATCTCACCCAGTGGCGGAAGGGATCTCAATGGTTTGAGATAAACCGAAAGCTCGCACTCATCGTAGTGGAAGATACAAAGTATTATCCAAAATTTGAAGAATTCTGTAAGCCACATTGTTATGTCGATGAACACTATTTCCCTACCATGTTATATATAGAAGCAGCACCTCTCCTAGCCAATAGAAGCATTACTTGGGTGGATTGGTCAAGAGGTGGAGCTCACCCTGCTACCTTTGGGCGAGGGGACATAACACCGGAGTTCTTCAGAAAAATTCACGAAAACCAGCACTGTGAGTACAACAATCAGCCCTCTTCCATTTGTTTCCTCTTCGGGAGGAAGTTTTCGCCAAGTACTATGGAACCCCTGTTATACATCTCATCGAAGGTTTTGGGGTTTTGAGAGAATGAATCCACCAACCAATTTTAGGCAGCAGAGGGTGGCCAAGCAGAGCGGTAAGAATTCCTTCTTGCCCTGCTAGATGTAGTCGCTCTGTTTGGGTGATATGATGAGCTTCAAGCGTTCTACGAACTGGAAATGGCGCTTTTATAACTCTCTTAGATGTACATAAACCACAGGCATTGCAGCATTATGTTAGTATCTTTTCTTGTATTCGAGATTAGAATATCCCACTGGTGTATTTAGGTTATGATCTACTTAAAGCCAGTGTTCTTTTTGTAACCCCCTTATTGTACCGGTCCATTACTTACCTTCAACATTAGCTTCCAATGCATATGAGAGGATGTCCTTTTTTTTTTCCTTATTTTTTTCTCAACCTCTGGTTTTTTTTGGGTATCTACCGTTCTTGAATGGCTTATGATTTTCTTGTTTTCTTCTTTAAAAATATTTATTTTACCTTGAATATTGAGTGGCTTGTAATAGATGGGATTGAAATGTACCATTAGGGTTGTATGATATTTTTGGTTTTTCATTGCATTCATGTGTGTTCTTGACCTAACGTGCCTTGTGGGGTTGGCATTATTATGATGCCAAGATGCCAACCACTAGGGCACCTCATAAAAATGAAACCTCACCTACCATTTCTTATGTTGTTTGTAATCTCAATTTTTAATTTAGAGATCATTATTTTTAGTCCAAAAGATAGAACCCTAATGGTGTCATTGTGTCTTTTTTAATATAATTGTTTAAGTAGAAATTTTAAATTGTTGGGCTAAGCCTTAAAAAATGGTAATATGACTCTGGCATGACGTTTAGTGATTTGTATAAGTGGAGATCCCACTAATCTGTTTAGTGCAAATTAAATCTCCAAAGTAGCCAATAATTTTCGATGATGTAAGGTGATTAGGTGGCATGATCTGATTCGACGACCCATTTAATCTTCTTGTTTATATCACACCATGTGCGCTTATTCTGTCATTTCCCCGATACTATTAAAGCTTGTGTCGTGACCTGGAATTGGAACCTGCTAAATAAAAATTAAACATCCACTTTCATTGTTGCCCAACACTTTTATAATCTTTGATTCCTCTCTTTTTTAATACAAAATATTCTTGCTCTCAATCTTTAATTATTTATATAAACATAACTCGTTAATTCATCCCGTCTTTATAATATAAAATCCATCCTATCGTAATAAAAGAAATTGTTGTAATTTTCGCCCTGTTTTCTCCGCTTAAAATTCTATTACTAGATTCTCCCTCCGGTCTCGATTAATTATCACTTTACTATTTCAGTACGTATTTCAAGACGGCCGGAATAGTAACTATGATCTCGAAAAATTTTGAATGTTTTTTTCAACGTACGTGAAGGATTAATATACGTTGTGTAAAAATTTCGAACTTTTTCGAGGTCATATAGTTACTATTTCAGCCGTTTTACAAGGCGGCAGGAATAGTGACAGTGGACAATTAATCGAGACTGGAGGGAGTATAAAACAAAGTAGAAACAAAAAAGGTGAGGATGTACATTCAACAATTGTGTACCAATTACATTTTTGATTGATTAATGCCTTCCATCCTCCAAAAAGAAAATTGCTTTAACAGTACAGTACAGTACAGTAATAATTGCCTATGTAAGAATGCGATTAAAATTCTGAATTCAAACACTATTGTTATATTACACGCCTCTCTTTTTCAGACCAACCGAAAGAAGCAAAGTAACGATTTTTCAATAATTTCTTAACTTCAATTGAATTGAATTTCTTGGTTTTTTCTTTTCTTTTCTTTGTGAACAGCAATCACCAGAAACTTTCCAACTTCAAAGTAAAGAAAATAAAACGGTCACAGAACGTCTCTCTCCCTCTCTCCACGCGTCATCTTCTCATTCCCAAAATTCTTCTGCCTACATGGTGGGCCCCACGGAAATATCAGCCTCATAAACTTCTCTCTCCTCCACGCGTCTCCTTGCCGTTGGCAAATGCTGTTTGGGTTCCATGGCGGGCCCCACGTATGTTTCAGCCTTCTTTTCCAATCGCATGGAATCGCGCAATTTAATGCGCTAACATTCTTCGCCACAACCACATACCGCCTCCCACACCACACGCGCTCTGTTCAACGATCCCGATCCTCCTGGACATCCGCTTGTATCACACGCGCCATAGGGGAATTTAACAAGCGCAAATTGACGAGGACGACGCCGTTTCCGAAACCATTAGAAATCTTTGGGAAAGCTAGAGCAAGCTGTCATTAAATCACCAGCCAGGCTGGAATTCGGGCAGCTGCCCGCCTACCCGAAAAACACCCTCCACGTCTTCCTCCCTATATAAACACACCCCACAATTTTCAGTTTCAGGGGATAAAAAAAAACCAACCACAGCACTCCAAAAGCAACAAGGACCAAAAGATCTCTCTTCTTCTGTTCTTTAAGCTTTTATCTCGTGACAAAAAATGGCTCTATCAAACGCATCTCTCATTGCCGTTTTGGCTCTTCTCCTCACCATCATCGCCACTCAAGCTGCAGCTCAGGCTCCCGCGCCGGCTCCAGTTTCTGGAGCTGGATCCATGTCGCCTTCCTTCGTGTCGGTTATCGTTGCTGCCGTTCTGGCTCTATGCTTCGGCCAGGGATTCAAGATCTGAAGAGTTATTCTCATTTTCTGCTCGAGCGACGACGTGTCAATTGGTGATTGGCTGGATGGATTTTGAGTTTCAGTAGTGGTAGTTTTATGTACTATACATTTTTTTATTATTATATGGGTATTTAATTACTACTCTACTTAGTAGCAGTGTTGAGCTATTGATTAACTAGGATTTTGGTTGTGAGATTGTGTGACGTTTATTTTTATTACTATATATTTTGACATGTTTGGAATTGGTGGTGCACAGAGATGGTTATGGATATTTGACATTATTTTCATGAATAAATTTGTTATTTCATGTTATTTGTGATTGAATTTGTTTTGTTTCGTTTTCCTATTGCTAATTTGCTAGATCTGAAATTTCGTACTAGCTCTAAGCGGCATATTCACAATCTTCTATTAACCAAAACGCTAGAAAAGTCTTGTGTTTTACTGTTTACTCAATAAGAATTCCACTCTGGAAAGAAAAATTAAGAAATAACCCAATTCCTTAAATTTGCTTCATTAGTGCTTATTAATAATGTAATCCCCACTACTTTTTAGTGACTCCGTGGTTAATGCCCCACTAATTTTATTTCCTTAACCCCTAAGTTCTCTATAATTTGCTAGAGTTGTGATTTTAGAGGTTAAGGAAACTAAACCCAGGTTTTGAATTTTAGGAAGTATCTAGGATTGGTCATTATTTTGAAACGTGATAATACTCGAATATGAATAATTTATCGTCCGACCAAGACCGAGAAAAATTGTCTCGTCATTTATGTTGGATTCATGTGCGTTTATTTTTATTTTTATTTTATTGTTACCGTTTAAGTATAATATTAAATTGGAAGAATAATTGGAAGGTGGCAGTGAACGATGAAGCGTGATTGTTACTGCAATCTTTGACCTATTACCCTTTCCTTTTCGTTTATTCCACGGCGGAAGACTCTTGTCTCTGCTTGATAATTGATTGCTTCCTTAGTTTAATTTTTACCTTTTAAGCAAAGCTCTTTTTTTTCTTCATACCTCACAGTTCTATGTCAATTCATGTGATTAGAGTAGAATAAAATAGTCAACAACTGTTACACGTCGTCGTCTAGTTTGGCCACCACCCACCACCATAAGTTGTCAAACAATGTGAAAATTATACCATATCATCATTCTTCAAAAATACAAGTAATTTACAAGTAATAAGTAACTTAAAAGAATTTAATTTTTTAAACTCAATAGAAAGTGTTTGTAGGTGGAGCAGCTCAACCTTTAAGTAAACATCATTTTTGTTTTACAAAATAAATTATTTGATGGGGCTAGTTTATTATAAATTGTTATTTGATGGGACAAATTCTTTTCTAGTGAAGTTGATGTAGTGCATACGTGTTACTTCATATTGGAGAGATTCAATAAGATTAATTAATTATAACTGATAAATTTAAGATATACTCATTTTATTTTTTAATAACTCACGTTTTGAGTTCAAGCACAAGGGGGAAAAATTCTTTTGAAATAGTATTTTTATGCTAGCCAATGATAGTTATTTTGTCACTCTCTCAGCTTTTATGACTCACAATCCTTCTCAATTTTTTTATTCAAATTTTTGCTTACCATAAAATAACTTTTTATTTATAAGTGAGACTAAAAGTACATTAAAATGATTAAAATGTTTATTATTTATGGACAGAAAAATGAAGCCAAAACGTCCATGGAGGGAGTATATGATTGAGATAAAAACTAAAGTGTCAAGTCTACTTCAAACAAAATGTGAATAAAATGAAGAACATATTCTCACATCACACCTTTATATACAAAGGAAAATGCTTTACAAAATCAGGAGACAGGAAATCAGCGGTCTGTTTCTCTTGGAACGTCTCATTTGAATTGAACCCAAACAAAAAGTGATTGCAAACCAAAAGTAATTGCAAGCAGCTAAATTGCTGTATTAAAATCTAGTGTGACAGTTAGGAGTTTTGAACTTTGAAGACAAAGATGTTGCTGAGTTCATTAGATAGTAATATAAGGAGTTGTTGCTGAGTTCGTTAGATACTCGAGTACTCGCTCGATCATGAACTCGTGAAATACCAAGAAATTTTCTTCTTAAAAGGGGAAAAAATTGACAGAATTTTCATCTTTTCGTTCCTGTAGAAGGTGAAAGGTGGTGATATACAGAGTCCCAACTTTTTTTTTTCTCACTATTATCCACTTGAAACAGAAAAAAGAAAAAAGAAAAAAGCCAGCGGCTTTCAAACAATTAACGCCTTCTTATCAACGTAGACATCATCTTTTGCAGCTTCTTCATTTCAAAAAGACGTACCCTTCTACTCAGAATCAGACTCAATGTAATTTCCCATAGCTTTCAACCCTCTAGGTCTCTGCACCAATGTCATGAGCGTGTTAGGGAAAAGAACAAACAAAACAATAACCTTGGGCTGGGCTGGGCTGGGCTTGAAATATAAATATAAATGCTAAACTTCCAGGCCTCGGCCCATATCTCAAGCCCAACGAAAAAAATGAAAGAAATATCTCGAAGATAAAGTACCTTCTTCGCGATTTTCTTCTCACGGACTTCATATCTTTCTAGAGTCAAATCACAAAGCCATGACCCTGGACTCACAAGCTGCGCAAAAGAAATTCCAACAAATTAGCACAAAAGTCAATATAAAAAAGAAAAAGTTGTCCAACCTGGATAACTTTTTATATTTTTTTTTGGGAAAAAAAAGAGCTAGCCAGAATATGACCCACAAAAACATAAATAGTGGACTTATGGGCAAAGAGCCGTTTGGTCCATAAACTTTCTGTCGGCTAGTGGAATTCCATGATCACAAATTCACAATCCATCATCTCTTTTTTCTTTTTCTTTTTATAAAAAAATAATTAAATAAATAAACAAACATTTACTTTTGATATAATAGTCCCATTCCTACAAAAGTTCTTAAAAGCCGATTAACTGTTAAAAAAATAAATAATGTCGCCATGTTTTTTTGTCCTGAGAGAAAATATAAAAAACTAGAAGAAATAATGTCGTTACAGGGTGGCTAGGTAGCACACCATCCATGCTTTAACTGACACGCGTCCCTTTTACCCAAATTGCCCACATTTCACGCTTTCCTAACTTTTATCACCCAAACGAAAAACGCCAAAAAAGCTGAGCCAAAATCCCAAACTTACAATTCAAGCCATATGATCATCCCTTAAAAATAAAATAATTAGGTTAATTAAAAACTAATTTCTTCCAATTTTATCCTTTCCAAAGAGTCTTAATTTATTTTCTTACCTAATTAATCAAGAATTTAATTTCAGAATCTGAAAACAAAAAGGAGTTTGATGATGTGCTTACATTGAGGGTGCGTTGGATGAACTTGGCTCTTTTTTTGGGTCTTTGAGGCAGCTTGGATCCTTTAAACGCGAAGAAATCCTCTTCTTTCTCCTTGTTAGTTAGAGCAATCATAAATTTCGGTGGCCACGCCGGTGGAGCTGCTGCATCTCCGCTCCCAGAAGACGACCCTCCGCCTTTCTTGCTATCATGCTCCGAAGAAACTGCTGATCTGTTGTTGTTGTCGTCGTTCTCGAGATGGTGGTTGTTGTTGTTTTGGTGGTGGTTATTATTATTGCCTCTTTTATCGTGCGCACCACCACCGTACCGGTCTGGTGAAGTAAACCCTCTCACACCACCGTTGCTCTGATGATGAAGGCCTCTCATGGCAGCACTAGAATTCTCGGAATTTCTAGTAAACACAAATACCCAATACAAAGAACAGCAACACAGAGTAGGGAAATATAATTAGACCATAACCAAAAAGCATTAAATGAAAAGTAACATGAACCGTATTATGAAAAAAGAAAGTATTAATAAAAATAATGAAATAAATAAGGGACAAAAGTGATGCTGGATAATTAATGAAATTACGATAATGACCTTATGGGGGGGAGTGAACTGATCTGGAATTGGATCGGTGGGTAGGGACTGGCTAGAAATCTCGAACGGGTTTTGCGTAGAGATTTGGTGCGTGGGTTATCTTGGCTTATTTCGTGGATTTTGGGTTACACTTTTTGTTACGAGCCAAGGAGCTATTGCTATTGCTATTACTAATACTAATGTTTTATTTTACGGTTTAATGGTTTTGCTTTTTTTTTTTATGTTTCTTTTTTTTAGTTTTAACGAAAAGGGAAAGTAGGACTAGAGATACTTGAAGGATGGTGGAGAAGAGTGAGAAGAGGAGGGTGGGGGATTCTATGTTGGTTCTAGGAAGGTCTTTGAGCCGTTGGATTTGATGAGATGACGACGTGTATGTGTACAAAGTGTAAGGTGGCATGTGGGATAAAAAGTGGACCAGATTCCTAATTCTTTATGATTAATCTAACGGTGGCTAATAAAGGGTAGTGATTAAAAGAAATTTTGCTAACGTGGAAGGGAAATATCCTTTCCATTTTTGCTCATAACAAGAAAGAGAAAAATGATGCTAGAACTAGAAGAACGGCTAGAAAGTAAGCCGTTGGGAGGTTATGGATATGAGAGGCTATGATCCTATGCATTAGTAAGGATATAAGTCCGCTAAGAGTATTTTTTTTACCGGTTGAAACTATTCGATATTCAACTATTTATTCAGTACCTAATTAATCCATACTTGAATCGGGTAGGTTTCTTAAGGTTAAACTCTCTAAAAAAACAAAAAAAGTATTTAAAATAACTGTGTTCCTTAGGCTCAAAATTATGACCCCTAGATAACAAGAAGATTTATTAAAATACCTTAACCAAAAAAAAAATCCAGAAAAAATGTCCGACAAGTTATGAGGGAATAAGACTCCCTCCCTGTCTGTCTCCCCCACTAGTTAGTAAATTAATATCACGAGTTTTAATAGTCAATTTTCAAATTATTAGACTCTCAAAAGAAAAGAAAAGAAAAGAAAAGAAAAGGACTTGGATGGAATCATGGAAATGGGAAAGGCTGGAAAAGAAGGCGAGCATGCACTTACCAAGAGGCAAGAGCTCTCTACTTCAGTACCACACACGTGCGGCCACCTGACCAATTGAAAAGTGGACAAGTACATACATAAGACTCGTAAAATATTTTCACCCAAACCAAGTAAAAAGTTAAAAATGCTTTATTTTTTAAACCTTAAGGCCCCCCAAAAAAAAAACCCGGTTAAAAGTTAAAACCCAAAGACAAGGAGGCAAAAGAATACTAAATGAGGCCCATAAGATATGATTCTAATTCTACCATAAAACTAGCCAGTCCATGTGTATAGTTCTATCCTATGAGCCAAAAACTGCGATAAGTCTAACTAGACGCAGCCTTATCCATTTCTATAAAGCAGACCAGGCTCTTTATTAACTCATCCCATCCCCCAACTTAAAAAAATCATGTCAGAGTCCGGCCCCATCTTTCAATTTTTATGCTCATAAATTGGATTGTGCTGGTCCAAACAAAAAAAAAGCACGACAAAGAAGAAAGACTGAACTAGCAGTTTAACATCTTGATCAAGATATTGTGTGAACAATATTAGTATTACAAACAATATTTTAGTCCTAATGTGGATGGAAAAACTAAGAATCCATTTTGACACCAGCACCACATGCCAGAAAAAGAAGAAGAAAAAAAACAATGCAGTGGAACACCTTGCAGTTAGCTCATACTTTTGGAACGTTTGCAAAATGGGTAAAACAAGCATACAAGTAATGTTTTAAAAAAATAGCAATAACTTGTAGCTAATTGCTAATTTATACTCCCTCCAGCTTTTTTTAATTGACTCTTTACTATTTACACGTATTTCAAGGAGACCGGATGATTCACTATTTGAAACAATTTTTCCCCGAATTTTTTCTCGGACGTACGTTAAAGCTTTAGGTCCGTTGAAAAAAAAGTATGGAATTTTTCGGGATCAAATAGTGAATCATTAGACTCTTTCGATATGCGTGGATGAACAGTAGACGTCAGTTATTTGGAGCAGGAGGGAGTACGAAATAGAAATAGAGAGAGCAATGCTCCAATTCGAGTATTCTAATCTTTTTAAATTTCTTTATGTCAAAAAATAGTGGTAAGGTAAAAGATTCGAACAGAAAATAAACCTTCAATGAATAAAAAAACTAAAAATATTAAAAATCACCTTTAAGCCAGCGCATCTTGTCAGAAAGAAACGCACAATACGGCGGATAAAATGAAAAAGAAAAAGAAAACTGCAAACAACTTTAAAAAACGAAAGCAAATTTTTTTTTTAAAAAAAAAGGAAAAACAAAATTCAAACTGGGCCGTAAAAAAACAAAGATCTACTGCCCATGGAGGAAGAGAAAAATCAGTAAACAAAATCGATAACGCATTCGTCATCGGACTCAAAAACTCAAAGTGCGGTGCGGGCCCAACGCACACCCGATCCAACACAAATCAAACCACACAAACCGGAGCGTGCATCACACACACCGAGCACAGCGCGCCAACAAAGTCATCAACAATCAACTCATAAAGGAATCAAAATAATGCCAAAACGATTAGTACCTGAGGACGCGCTGCGGTGGTTGTGGAGGCGGCGACCGACGTTGGCGGAGATTGAAATATCCGTTACTCTGGTGATTGTTGTTATTGCTGTTGTTATTAGTAGTACTTGGCTGATTTGAAGTCATTTTATCTGTTCTCACGACCCGCCGGTCTACCCGAGCCGTGGTTCTATGGGTCGGATTACTCGAGTCGTCCTTGACCTGCACTTTCATATAGGGATGGCAATTGGGCGGGTATGGGCGGGTATGGGTATGTTAAAACGGGTATGGGCGGGTATGGGTAAATATCCAATTCATACCCGTTTTAAAATACCCATTATTACCCATACCCAATATACCCAATACCCAATTGGGTATATAATGGATATCCAATTCACTAAATTATTTTATTTTTTATAATTAAAGAAAATTTCACTAATGACTCGTTTTCACCATTTTGGTTCGTTTTTTTTTTATTTTGGTTCGGTTTTTACCGTTTTTCTCATTTTTTTTATCGTTTTGGCTCGTTTTTTCATTTTTGTTTGTTTTTTTACCGTTTTGGCTCGTTTTTACCATTTTGGCTCATTTTTTAACCGTTTTGGCTCGTTTTTTAACCATTTTGGCACTTTTTTTTCATTTTGGCTCATTTTTTAAACCTTTTTTGCTTCTTTTTTTTGCATATTTAATAAATACATATCTAATAAATAATTAGAGAAGTTGAATAAATAAAATAGCCGTCCCTACTAAATAATTCTACACCCATCATATTTAAAAAATGGAATAAACAGTTGATAACCACATAGCAGAAATTACAGTGTCTTTTCATTTCTCACGAACACATCTTGTTTTACATGGAAAGAGTACAAATTAATGAATTAATATCCGATTACCGAGCTAAATAAGCTATTATATTTGACTACTTAATCTACATTAGTCACTCTTTTTTTAAAAATTACTATACCTCATTTGAATACATCATAAAGCTATACTTGGAAATTAATTTTAAAAAAAAAAGTAATATGGCATAAAAAAAGCTGAATGTTACACAACAGGAAGGAAAAACCATTACACCATGATTACAAAATCCGGCAATGTCCACAACATTCGCCTTTCCTTTTCTTTCCTCGTTTTGAGGGTTTAGACCATACTGTTTATTCAAGATGTGTTCACGAGCTAAAAGATGAAAGACCCAACTCACCACTCGTCGTCACCACCAAATCAAGTAATACATATAGAGTGTTCATAATTCATATCCTAGCCAAAACAAGACCTAATTTAAAATCCCAAATAGATAAAAACTTGAATAAACACAATACTATCATCTTCAATCCTCCTCCTCTCCCTCGTTTTCAGCAATATTGAAAACCAAAGCAAACATGCCACTACCAGATGCCCACAGAAGTGAAAAGGTAAAATACCTGTAAGGGTGAATAGTGTTGAAGAGATTTGAGAGCCCTTGAGCAGGTTGCGGGAAATTACCCAACTGAAATTATATTTTTCTCACAATATCCAATTCCTATGCTTTTGCTGCGGCTGCAGAAGGACACTTCCCCAGTGTATTCCACAATATGTAATCCCCAGATATAACCTGTTAAAACCAAATAGAGTGAAAATGATGCAAGAAATGGTTCTACAAAATATATACTCGTATCAACAGTCACTGCAAAATTCGGCAGAAGTGATAATAGACTAATGGAAGGTTCCAGAGATAATGTAAGCAAGAGATAAAACTTACCTGAGTTCGAGAACTCCACGGGTGCTTTAACAGATGGGTAGATGCTTATCTGCATTAAGTGAAACACATGAGAGTGTTGGAAAACAATAGCCTGCATCTAGCATAAGCATTGAAAAGATGGAAAATAAGCATCATGGAGGAATATCATATGAATATAAGGCCACTCCTTAGTCCGTGTTACAATATGTATTCAGACTACCAACATTAATGGAAAGAGTTAAAAAAGTTGAACAGGACTTTGTTATTGTCTTAGGGATGGAACTGTGGCTTGTGCAATTGTGCTACTTCTAACCACGACCTAAAAACAATCCTTTGAATTTGAACAAATTGCCCAACGACCAATTCTAGCTAATTAAGGATCCAATCAGCTATCCAACAAAAACCTACATCACAGGATCAATAAACAATGAGACCCGTTAACAAAAGGCAAAGACCCAATTCGCAATTCTCTACTCCTAAAACTTTGGTTAGCTTATGAAAAAATTAGCCAGAAAGTATATTAATTATTTCTTCTTTTTGTAAGATGATAAAAACTCAAATTTCATTTTTCATTTTATTACTTCTGAAACATGACCATACAAAACAAAGAGAGCTTGGT
The DNA here is from genome assembly GCA_963691705.1 of Viola odorata. Classification (NCBI taxonomy): domain Eukaryota; kingdom Viridiplantae; phylum Streptophyta; class Magnoliopsida; order Malpighiales; family Violaceae; genus Viola; species Viola odorata. The sequence goes on from OY829546.1 coordinate 2,820,264, forward strand.
GTAATATTTTGCATTCGAAGCTTAAGAAAAAAGAGAGCTTTTGATAAAATGAAAAAGAAAAGAAACATGTAGCTATTAAAAAGGAGATACCAAAATCAGGCTCGACAGGTATACTCTTAAAGGAAAATAAACCAGCCTTTCCCCCGCAATAGCCGGGCGAAAGAGAGAATCCATTAACTTTCCGATGACGACGAACAGGGAAGGGGAAGAAAACCAGAAATAAAATTTGACCAAAAAAGGAAATCGAATTTCTATGAGTGAGCTATTTAGAGGTATATACCTTTTTTCTTTTTAATTTCCGTTAGGATATTGAATACAGAGAGAGGTAAGGGGGGAGGGATGGAGAAGGAACGGTTGAGTTAGAGAACAGGCTGCAGGGGTCAAAATCTGTAATAAAACCTCACTCATGAACCAATGTTTTCTTTGAGGTAAAAAAACAAACACCTGGAATGCAAATCAAGGTTGTGCAAAACAATTCCAGAAATGAGAAAAAATTGTCATGGCATTCAATCATCCAAGCAATAAGCGACAACAATTGGTTGAGGAAGCATACAGTGATAACAAGACTTAGTACACACATAATAAACTGTGTGCCCATTCTCTACTTCATAAAGAAAATACTGCAAACTTCAATACTAGCAACAGTTCACAGAATTAATTTATCAAGCGCCACAGATATGGGGAGGAAGAAAGAACCAAACCTGAATAAGATAAGGAATTTGGAGCCGAAACGTGCTGCAGAGGAATGGAGAAGAAGATAAAAAAAAAACCCAACTGAAATAGAAAGTAAATCAGAAAGCGTGGAAGGCGAAGTGAGAAAAAAAGTACGTATACCCGTTCGGGTATTACCTATACCCGAACGGGTATCATACCCATTATACCCGAATGGGTATGGGTAATACCCAAACCATACCCAGTCAAATCGGGTATGATTTGGGTATTACCCGGTCAAACAGTCATGGGTATGAACGGGTATCCGGGTATGGATACCCGTTGCCATCCCTACTTTCATACATCGAAGCCGCTTCCGGTTTCCCCACTGAAGCACGAAATCCGACGTCGTTTGATGCCCGGTAATGGTCTCTGAGCTGGTTCTTAACAACCCCCCATCGCCTCCACTTCTGTAGCTAATGCTGGTGGTGGTTGTGGTGTTAGTGGTGTTTCTCAACGAATCCTTCTCCATCTTGATTCCGACACCTGTCCCATTCCCCAAAACCAAAGAAAAACGAAAATTAAGAAAATAAAACAAATTAAAGCTAATTTCAACAGATCATTGGATGACTGGGAAGATGAGGATCGGACGGCTGAAATAGAGGATGAGAATGTTGATGGTTCTCTGTGTAAAATGAGTAATAGTGGAAGATTTCAATCTGGAAAACGGTTCCACATCCTAAGTCCATGGATTAGCTGTACTAGGAATTGGGAAATTAGAGAAGAACAAGAACAATCATTGCTAGCTTTTGCTAAATCGCAGATTGCAATAGATTAGCTTCCATTTTAGCATGAAAAACAGATTGAAACGGCAAGAATTTTTCAAAGAATTTTATCGGACAATTCCAGAGGAAGGGGAAAAACGGTTGAAACTGAAAAGATGAAGCTCTTGAAACGAGAGGAGAAGGAAAGAGAACAACACAGAGAATTGGATTATCGGTCTCTTAAATCCTCCATGCATTTACCTGAAGACTTCAATTCCTTGATTCTCTGTGGAGTTTCAATTCTGGAGAATTGTTGATTCTTCTGTAGACAGCAGAGAAGAAAAATTAGAGAAACCAATCTACGAGCTAAACCTGCAGAATCAGAGTTCTCTGTTTTCACATACCTTAATTGCTCAGATTTTACTGTATGAACAACCGGAAAGCCACAGCTGAGACTTTCCTTCTTTTAGTAATCTTCCAAATCTAAATCAGATTCTCAATATGATACCAACATTTTCAAAAGCTTAAATCCTCCACGTTCATGGCGGATTCCGATCTTTCTGTACCCAAACAACACTGTTTGCAGATAATCCTGTTCATCAAACACAGAGTCTATGAAGAAACCGTCTAATTCTCCTCCTAAAACGGCCTCAAACCGTGAGCAATGTATCTGCAAACCAGAAAAACAAAACAAAATAACATTAAGATTAGTTAAAATGATAACTCAGATGATTTGGGAAATCTGTGGTCGGATTCTAATCTCCTTGCATTAACAGAAAAATGATTTTTTCTCGTGAATTATTACTCACCTACCATAAATTGTGTCGTGTGTGTCTAGAATCTGCAGATCATTTTCATTTTATTCTCTCCAATTCTCGTCAATTTTTTCATTCAAAAACTCTTGTTGGTTACCGAGAAAGTGTAGATAGAAAGTGCGAGAAAATATTAGTTGAGACAACTGAAAAAGAAAGATTAAGAGAGAAACAGAGGTAGCAATACTACAGAGAGCGTCTTCAATAAAACGAAATGCCCTCTCTCCCTTTCAAACCCAAAGTTTTATAGTACTTCTTTTGCCACAACGTTACAACCCAACCCAACCCTTCAATGTCAAGCATTGCTGGCCGTTGATTTATAATCTAACGCTGAGTATCGAACCTTATTTGAACCGTCAAAGTCCGTCTACTCTCTCCCCCGTTACGGACTTCTACACTGGTTTTGTCCTCTAAGTTGTCTAACGGAATCTTCAAGGCCGTTAAAGGGATTTAAATTTTGATAATTGTTATTATTGGTGTTATTTTATTAGGTTTTCTTTTTTAAATCTGGTTATTTGTGTATAGTAGAGTTAACTGTGGTTACCTCACCGTGGTTGAGTTTCGCGCAACCAGATATGCTGGTAGCCTGGTACAGTTTGGATTCGACGACGCTTCGTCGTAAGGAATTTTTTAACTAGATTTTGTTTCTTTTTTGGTCATTATTTGGAAAATAATGCTAGATTCTATTAAAAAAAATTGCTCATAAAAAAAACAAAAAAAGGTTTTTTTTCAAAAGCCAAGATTGGTTGGATTCCTAATACAAATAACTTATTATGAAATTATTTGTTATAACTATTTTATATTTTGGCGGGCCTACTCAATTTACTAATTATTTATTAGAATTAGAAAAAAAATCACTGATTTGCTTTTGTTATTGTTCGAAAAATAATAATTGCATAAATTATAGATAGTTGTTATATAAGAAAATGTTAATAAGAATCAATAAATCTTTTTTTTATAAAAAATATTGGAATTTTGGTTCACCTACCATAAGGATCCAACAATTTTTGCCTAATAGTCAGCACTACATACCTCACAATACTGCTTACTTGCTTTAAATTTGCCCAAAGGCCTCGTATATTTTTAAACCAGGACAAATAAAAATCCATAGATCTACATTAAATGATACTGTTCGTTTGGTACCCGATCTCTTATAGTTTTTTCAAGATATTTCATATCATTAGAAGATCAAATCTTAATATATACTAGTCATGACTATTTAATGTATTAAAAATCGCGATTAATCAATAAGTGTGAAAATTGCTAAGAAGTTATTTGAAAAGGAAGAAATGGAGTATTTTGCTAAATATGAAACGTTCCTTTACTTAAAAAGTTTTAAAAAAAATGAGAAATTAAAAGTGTAATAAAACCAAATTCACATCTGGTGTGACTATGGACTAGGATGGTTTAAAGCATTAGAAAATTGAACTAGGCCTAGTCTAATCTAGCCTAATTCATAATCAAATAAATACAACTTTTATCCTTTATCTATTATTTTTACTTGATTTTTAAACCAATGTCTTCTAGGAATGTACTTTACACAATTATGTACTGTAACATAGATAAGTATATTTTAAGTTATCTTTTCTTCTTAACATGATACTATTAAATAATTAAATAATTAAAACTAATAGAAGAAACATGTTAAAAAGCAAATGCTTAATGCCATAATTTGGAAGTAGAAGTACCAGAACTTTTTGTGGGCCTAATCTTGCTGGGCTTCAGGCAACTGGATCCGGTCCAGGTATTCTCGCCCGCGGCTGCTGTTGGCGGTTCTGTTCTACTACCCGGCAAATACGAAAAAAATAAAAGTAAAAAGAAATAAACAAATAATCAAGTAATCAAATTTTCTTCGTCACACGCTCGTGTTATTTTGACGTCAGGCTAAAATTGCAAAAACCCGATCTCTTCGCAAGTTTTTATCTGAAGAAATAAAAAACAAACTCTAATTGACACATCTAGGGTTTTCTCCCGATCGCTCCGAAGAAAACCAAATCAAGTACGCTTGCTTCTTCAACCCTAGATCTCTCAATCTCGAGACTAGATTTTTGTTCATTTCTGGTTTTATTAACAGTACTTGATTATTCCGTTCATTATTTGATTCATTTGGTGTTAGATTCCGAGCATGTACAACGGAATCGGACTTCAGACCGCAAGGGGTTCGGGGACGAACGGGTACGTACAGACGAACAAGTTCTTCATCAGGTCAAGGACCGGTAAGGTTGCGCCGACGACGAGAGGGTTTGAAGGAGACCAGGGGACTGGTGGAATTACCAAAAAGCCCAACAGTGATATTCTGGAGCATGACCGCAAACGTCAGATTGAGCTCAAGCTTGTTGTGCTCGAAGATAAACTGATTGACCAAGGCTTCACTGATGCTGAGATTGCTGAGAAGGTTGAGGAAGCGCGAAATACTCTGGAAGCTGCTGCGGCTTCCGAGGAGCATGGTGGACATGGCGCGTTTATGCTTGGCGATTCAAAGTAAGTAATGATCCTCTTGATTATGTTATGCTAAGAAATTAGGTATATTACATGATTGGAAATGTTTGAAGGGTTTTGGTTCCTGTCACTAGAGTGAAGTCGATTCCAGTCCTTTCTTATGAAAGCTCTGATGTTAGTGCTTGTTTGATAGATTTCTCGTAGTGTAGGGTAAATTAGATTCGGTGATATGCTGATTTGGGTGCAAAAGCTAGTAAACGAGGCTGTTGTGAAAGCATGGCAAATTAAGGATTGGAGGCTGTTCCTAAATACCTCGAGTATTGACAGTTTGACACTCTACTTCCTGTACTGATTTTGTTTGTGCTTGTAGTTTTTATTTATCAAATTCTTGTTGGCTAGTATTCTACGGACTGTGTCTGTTTGGTTTAATGCACTTGAATGTTTAAGTATTTCCTCATCTTTTTGTGCGTACTGTAATTATATGAAAATATTTTGTATGGTTTGTTTCATCAGGGTCTCTGATACACAGTCCCATCAAATAGCTGCACGGAAGGAAAAACAGATGGAAACACTTAGGGCTGCTCTTGGGATAGCAAAAACGTCTGAGGCTGATGAACAACATGCTGACATGAGCGAGGATGGACTAAAAAATGGTGGCAAGTGGGATCAGAAACCTGAGCATTCCTTTTTGGATAGAGATATCAGCTGGAAGAAGAGTATGGTTGAAGATCCCAAAGGTGAGAGGGATGATAAGAAAAGAGGCGTTAAAAATCTGAAAAATAAGAAGAAAGAAGATGGGGCCAATGACACAAAGCGCTCCAAGAAGAATGAATATAGGCAACGTAAAGGCAGAAGAACTGCTGATGACACAGGTTCTGATTCTGACCATGTAAAGAAGAAGAAATTGAAGAAGCATAAGAAAAGCAGAAGAGACAGTGACAGTGATGATTCTTCAATGGAGGATGACACTGATTCTGACAGTGGCAAAAGGAAAAGCAAAACTTCCAAAAACCGCAGGAAAAGTAAAAGGTACAGCAGTGACAGTTATGATTCTAGTACCGAAGATGAGAAATACAAGAAGCCCCATAAGAGGCATGATTCTGATGACAGTGACACTGGCAAGCCTCATCTAAAACAGGCAGTCGAGAAGTTCCACAAATCTAGTAGAAGGCATGATTCTGATGACAGTGACACCGACAAGCCTCGTCTAAAACAGGCAGTCGAGAACATCCAAAAATCTAGTAGAAGGCACGATTCTGATGACAGTGACACCGACAAGCCTCATCTAAAACAGGTGGCTGAGAAGATCCACAAATCTAGTAGAAGGCATGATTCTGATGACAGTGATGCTGACAAGCCTCATCTACTGGTGGTCGAGAGGATCCACATATCTAGTAGAAGGCATGATTCTGATGATGATGATACAGGTCATCTGGGTGGGAACTGCCCGACAAAAGTTCCTGATTATGACGTGGATGATCGTTGGAAGGGTGATGAGGTGCATATGAAAAGCAGCCCAAAGTATATTGGTCGTGGTAAATCTGATAAGGAAAGGAAGCTTAGCAAGGAATTGACTGACGAGAGTAAAAAAAGAGATCATTCTGGTGATTTTAAAGTTAGAAAATCGGAGAAAGGTAGAGGAAGGAGGCATGCCAGTGATGATGATGGTGATGATTCTGATACCAGTTATGGTAGGATTAGTCTTAAGAAAAAAATGGGAAGGCATGCAATCGAGAGGAAGTTAGATTCTAGCAGTGATGACGGTAATAGTTCTGAATTTCTTAAGGGAAGTAGCAGCAATGATTCTGGAAGCAGTGATAGTGATCACAGCCATGGGAAAGCTGTGAAAAAGGATCCCGTGGGAGGTGATGGTGCAAAGAACACTGGTGGACGAAGTGCTCGTGAAGAAAAAAGTTTAAAATCTGCTGTAGCTGGTGCTGATGACAGAAGAAGGCAAAGAAACGGTCTTGGCGATGACCTTCATAACTCCAGGGGAGATGCTGTTGATACATCAGGCTACAGTAGTCGAGCAATGATGAGCAGCAAGAGGAAGCTTGATGATGCAGTCAAGGAGGAGCAGGAAGAATCAAAATCAAGAAACCGGAATGTTGGGGAAGAGTCAGGGCGCAATAGAGATCGTTGGCTGGAGAGAGATGAATCTGGATCAAAGACCACCAGGTCATATCAAAGCAAAAATGACCAGAGGAAGGATGATTACTCCAAGTCAGTTAAACCCAAGGGGCGTGGTGATGAAGATGTTGATTTTAAAGACAGAACTCATCACAAAGATGATGAACATGGTAGTAAAAATTACAGTGCACATGAAAAGAATGCAGTGGAGAAAAAAATCTCCAAGGGGGAAGGTGATCAAAAGGGGAGAAACTATGAAAGGTATGAAGAAGGGGGAGATCAGCATAGGCGTCATGGAAAGGATGACTGGAATCAGCAGCAGACAAGTGGAAAGCTTGGACTAGGGGAGGATGAACAAAGAGAGGGTAAAGGCCATGAGAGGGAGAAACGGATCACCAGGGACGCTGACGATCTGGGGGAGAGAAGATATCAAAGAGATGAAGAAGGTGGCGATGTTTACAAAAAGTCTGGAAAGGATGGAGACCAAGAACGTGGAAGTCATAGGCGTGGACGAGGGGAGGATGAACATAGAGGAAGTAGAAGCCTTGAGAGAGAGAAACAGATCACCAGGGATGAAGATGATCAGGGGAGGAGAAGATATGAGAGAGATCAAGAAGGTGGCGGTGTGTACAAAAGGTCTGGAAAGCATGATGGAGACCAAGAACGTGGAAGTCACAGGCGTGTACGAGGGGAGGATGAACAAAGAGGAAGTAGAGGTCTTGGGAGGGAGAAGCATATCACCAGGGATGGAGATGATCAGGGAGAGAGAAGATATCAAAGAGATGAAGAAGGTGGTGATGCGAACAAAAGGTCTGGAAAGGATGATGGAGCCCAAGAGCGTGGACGTCACAAGCGTGGACGAGGTGAGGAGGAAGCACGAGGAGATAGAGGTTATAATAGGGACAAAGAAGTGGATTACTCAAAGAAAGGTCGATATGATGATCATAGGTCAAGTGAGAGGAAAAGATATGAAAGAGACTGATGCCACAAAATATCAGGGATTAGAGGGCTTAAATTCTTGGAAACATTGATCGGTAAGTTGACCCTATGAACTTCTATTTGCATGTTAATCAAACTGACTTCTGAAAAAAGGGGAATCATTAGAGTCGAATTTGAACTGATCACTCTACTGATTCTGTTGGTGCAGACTTGCTACAGGTATTGGCTTTGCTTTGTTTGTAGGGCCATCGTCAACTCGAGAGAGGCTATCTAGCTGCAAACTAAAGGTTCTCTTGAATGTTCATTGAATGTTTGGAAATGGCGACCTCTCCTTTATTTAGTCCGCGTCCGTTTTTGTTCTGAGAAGAGCTTGTAACTCGATTTGCCGAGTTTTCTGTTATATGTCTCCATTTATGATTTGCAAACTTGTTGATGTCAGGCTTGCTTTTCTTAACAGTCGTCTTTTACTTTTGTTTTTGTGTTTCAAAGAAAATGTCTAAACAATGGCCTACCATGTTTTCTTCGCCATGTTAAGGGTTGTATCTCGTGCTATTTTGTTTAATCTACTATTCTTGCCTGTTAAACTTCAGAGTAAATTTCTCTACATTGAAGTGTTTGGAGCTTTCAGTTATTTTTATGATATTGAACGATCGGTCAGTGACAAGGAAGCAATGTACCCACAAAAAAAACAGTCATTAACAAGCTAAAATGTCAAAATGTTGTTTGCCAAGGACAACTATGATTCAACAAGATCACAAAGTTTTGGAGCGTGTTCAATGTAACCCCTAATCTATTATATTAAAACAATAACTCATAAAACCATGAATTACATCATACTAATAACAATTCATTTACAAGTTTAATTATTTTCTTCACCAATCAGAAGAATATGACATGAAAACTGAGCGAAAATAACCTCATTTTTTCTCTTTTTCCAACACAAGAATATGCCAACTTAACTAGTACAACTCAATTCCACTATCAACATTATCAACATACTTAACAACTAATAAAGGTTACATGTTTAGATGAGTAAACGTTAAATCCAAAATAGCTACAAAATTACAAACAATAAATTAATTTTATTATCCAACACAAAATTTTCATTCTAGTGAGCTCACTCATGGACTGTTGACACCCAAATATGGAGGGGGAAATAATAGGATGAGAATTGTTTCTCAGTGAATGGAGTTTAATTCAATGGGTGAGAATTAACAGTCAATTTTGTTCATTTAAAAATAATAAAATTATATATATATATATATATATATAGTAGAAACTCGATAAATTAATACTCGATTATTTAATAAACTCTCTAAGATAATATTTTTGGCCGGTCCCGACTCGGGGATAGGGTGCTAAATTAATAATTCGCTAAAATTATAAGATAATACATTTTTGATAATTTCTTTAGACCCCATATAAAATATAAATTAATAATTCCTTATATATAGCATATTACATGAATGATTTATGAAGGTTTCTTGAAAAATGACTCAATTGTCTTTTGTTTTTTATCTTTTGATCTTGTTTATATAGAAAATATTTTTAATGTCCATAAAGTGATACATTGAACACAAGAAGCATAATAAGGTGGGAGATTGAAGGTTTCTTTCAAATTGGGCCCTTCATTTGATATACAGTACATGCATTGTATACAATAATTACAGTAAGTGGAAGCTTGAAAGGTGTTTGTAAACTAAGTATTTTACTATAAATTAATAAAATATTAATTAATATATAAATTAATAATTATTAATTTATCGATTAATTAATAACTCTTTTAATTAATAAATTTTGGTCGTCCCAAGTGTATTATTTTATAGAGTTTCTACTATATATATATATATATGAGTTTTGCTAACTTACCTACTTCATGGGAAGCATTTAGCCTCTTGGTGGTTTTGGGATATGGTTCTCCTAATATATATCTTTTAATTCCTCCACAATAGTAACTAAAATTTCATTACTTTTTGATAGATTTATTATAGTTGTCTTCTTCGAACTTATTTTAGAAAATAATTAATTATATTTCGTCATTTAAAAAAACTTACTACTATATTTCTCCACCCCAATAATTTTGCCACTATGACAACCATTATTTTGATGAATTTCTCATGCCACATCCTCGTTTTTTTTATTTGTTATAAAAGAGGTGGTTGAGACTTGAGAGTGAAAGTAAATAATTTTAAAAACTATAGAATTAATATTGCGTGTTTTATAATTATAGTGGTCAAAGTAAATTATACCAGAAATTATAAGGTTTGAATTTTATATTCAATTGTCATTCAATTACATCTTATTTAATTAATTATCTTATGCCAATTACTCCCTTCGGTTTTCTTTAAACGTCTTTTACTATTTGGGCACACATATTAAAAATACCGGATGACTCACTATTTGAGACAATTTTGCCCCGAATTTTTCTCGGACGTACGTTAAGGATTAACGTACGTTCGAAAAAAAGTACGATTTTTTTTTGAATTAAATAGTGAGTCATCTGATTTTTTCGATATACGTGCCCAAATAGTAAGAATCATTTAAAGAAAACCGGAATAGTAAGAATCATTTAAAGAAAACCGGAGGGAGTAAATGAAAGTTATTTAATGACGGTTGAGTCTCAATACAAAACAATTAAAGACTCGTTACTAAATGTTATAGCAACGGAAAATATACTCGCAACATGTACATGGTTGTAGGGAATTTTGTTCCTTATACATGTTGTTACGTATGTCTTTCTAATATTTTCATTTTTTCACGCATCGTTACTACATGCACTAAAAAATATTTCTTTTGCTACGATTTGTAATTACATCCTTATTTTTTTGTGCCAAATGCTAAAACATCTTGCAACAATAATTAATAACGGGTAATAACTGTAACACATATTTAGTCACGATTAGTTAATTTATGCAAACATTAAAAATTATTGTAATTTAAATTACTTATTTTTAGTAGCAATCCATCACAAAAAAACATTTTTTAGTTACGAAGAGTAAAATAACATATTATTTGTTGCTAAAGCCATGTTGTTTTGTAGTGAATATTTTTTTCCCTTCATGATTCACAACTAAGGTTTAAATTTTTTATCAAATTTATTTTAAGTTCGAAATAGAGTCCTATACTTTCTATTCAATTAAATCTTGTTTAATTTTCTTATGCCAATTTTTTTTCCCAATTTCACTTAATTTTGGTATTGTGTTTCGAGTTTTAACTAAATTTACTCGAGCCCAACCCAAATAGAAAACCTACTTCAATTAATTAACTCATTTGATTCAATTAAATCTTGTTTAATTTCAAGAATAACAAGGCAAATTAGCTTTTTTATTTTTTATTTTTCCATCTTGTTATTGTTGGAATTATGTTTTAAATTAAATTATTTTATTTTATTTATTAAGGATAAAATAGTAAATTCAACAGTTTTACCCATCATTCGTGTTTCTATTTTTTTCAAGTTTTGTTGTGATTTTTGGGATTTAAAATGGCCTTCAAGTTTTGCTGTTAACTTAATGCTTCTAAAATAATTATATTCATCATTATAAAGAGTCTTCTTTTTATTGTAATATAATTGTTTAGGAGATAGACTTGGTATTCAACTAAAATAATCCTAGAAAAACTATTATAGCTAAAGAATCTATTTGTTTCTTTTTTCTTGCTATTTTTTTCATTGTTAGAACTTTTTTATGATAAGTAAAAATATAATTTTCACTTAATATATATGTTTTAAAAAAAATTAATAAAGTAAAATTTTTGTAGCTCAATTGATAAGTATGTTTCTTTATGAGTGAATATGTCACATGACTCGCTCAATCTTATTTATTGGTGTAAATTACCAAACAGTGGACCCGCCATTGTTTTTAAATAAATAAATTATCAGTGGGACCTATGGTTTTTTATTGGCAAACCATGTCAATCTTACATCAGATGTATCTAATAATTTCTCACAAGATAGATTATAGATTCGATATATGGTAAAATGTGAAAAATATAATTTAAAAGATTGAAGTCTCTTTTCTCATATGATGATATACTTCAACTCGTCAATGTATATCGTTTTTATGACGTAGGTTATGAGTTTTAGTTGTGGTATTATAATAATAATTAATAATATAAAAAAAAAGTGAAATATAAATTTTGGATTTGGATTTAAAAATGAAAGAGTAAAAGACAATTAGTAAAAAAGAAAAGAAAAAGACCATGGATTTTACGAAAAAATCCTCAAGGATAAAAGAAAAATAAATTAATTAATAAAGGGCCCTAAGGAAACAAATAAAGATGGAATAAAAAACGCTTTTAAGTATATAGATATGCTTACTTAATTAATTAACCTTAAATGGCAAAAATAAAAATTTGGCGTTAAAATTCCAGAACGCTTCTTAAAAATACAAGTAGAGGGCTGGCTCATCAACCACAAAGGGTATCTGCATACCGAATTGTCTCATCACTATTATAGCCACCAATCTGACTTTTGTCTATCAATGATAATGCGGGGCATACATCGCTTCCCGACTATCTTTCTTTATTTAGACAGCACTTTTGCCTCACTTACGCACTGAACCCTTCGGCAAGAGAGCTATATGAGTTCGATGGAAAGGTGACACAAGCTTGTGCTGCTGCCTCAGCCAGCTGTTCCTTCCGAATTCCAGCATTGCACATGTTTGCGAATGATAGTGTGTGTTTCATCCCATACTCGGACAAGGATCCACAGTGTGTCTCGAAAGTCCTTATCTGTCAGATATCAAAATAACATTTTGCACAGATGCATGTAGTAAGAGGTGTCAATGTCGATGGAAAAAAAACGACTAGGGAGCAATAAGGTAAATGCTATGAAGTTGAATATTACCATTGCTTTAAGGCATTGCCAGTCATCAACAAGAGGTTGTCCAGCAGGACGAACTGAATTCAGCATCTTTGAGGCCTTGTCCATACCAAATAGAAGTTTCCCAATCAGTGTGATGCTGTTGTCTACATGCGCTCTATGCGACATCAGTTCAAGAAGTTGCTTCTGAATTTCAATCTTCTTGGAAGAGCCGTCAGGGGTATTCTGGTACTGCAGAAACAACAACGAACGAGTATAGTTAGATCGAAAGGAAGGAGGGGTTCATTGTTTTCCAGATCAGCATCAGATCAAAGATCGGTTATCATTAAATGAGTTCCTGCATACATGATGGGCTAACCCTGACATGTTAATTCTATCTACCATAATCTCATCTTTCTCGCAACAACCTTGTACAAACAGATCATGAGTGGAGCATAAGCGAGGTTTAAAGACATGCACTCACCTTGAAATCACCAACCATAACAGTAAGGTTTAGGTCCAAGGACAGTATTTATAATTCAGCATGGAAAAGAAGTGGTGGGAGTGGGACAAACCTTATACCAGAGATGGTAAAGATCTGCATCACGCTGGTGAATAACCTTTAGCGGTGGCCTTAAGGAGTTCTCATCCACAAAGGTACAGTTATCATTTGCAGGATCTGTTCCCATATATACAGAAAGACTGTCGTTGCTAATGGGAATGTCACCATATTGAGAGACAGTAGAAGCATAAGCAATCTTCTTTTTAATCTGTGAATATGGCACAGTGAATTAAAACAATGCAGTCAGGAAAAAACAGCAGAAGGAAGTGGTGGCATCCAAAATATTCTTCAAAGTCTAGAAGCAAATAAAGTTTATTGACCTCTTTGGTCTTACCAGCTCAAATTGCTGATGCACAGTTTCAGTCCGCAAATTGTGTGCGTCACTGTTCACAAGGTTCAAATGTGTGAAGTCAGTCTCACAAGAGATGCAGAAATAAAAACATGAACAGAGTCACATGATGTTTTAGGGTATTCATCTTCTCAAAATTTCCATAGTAAGTTTGTGATAAACTGTAATCAACTCCTGAAATCACTAATTTAAGCATTGACCACTAATTTCCTGACAACAAGCTAAACGACAATTTCAAATGCAAGTACCCTACATACCAGTCTTCCAGAAAAGTAATGCTCCAGAGGTCACCCAAACAGACATCAAATTCCGGGGGGAAATCAGGAGTCCCAGGGCAGTATGTTATCCAACTGCCTTCTGTCGAATTTGAAGCTGCCATAGCATAGATATTCGTACCTTCTGGAAGAAGACCTTCAAACATGCTCCCAGCATTGCATGCTTCCACATAGAACACCTGCAGTTTTAGATATGTAAGCTAATCAAAGCAAAGAATTTCACATAGATTTAGTGTGCTTTTAGTTAGGAAATTACCATGCTTTTATATGTCCCAGTAGCAGCCTTCTGTTTCAAGGTGTCTACCAGATCATCAGCATAAAGGTAAGGTTTGGAAGGCATCCCTGATGATTTAGCCACAACACAGAAAATAAGTAGCCAATTTAGTAACTGAGGTACATGAAACCTGTCAGAAAATTGATCAGAAATAGGCATTCCAAAAAACAAAACAAAAAAAGTACCAATGAACTAGTATATAGCAGAAAGGCTTGAATTTGAAGATAGCTGGGTGCATAAAAAATCTTAAGCAATCAAGATTAAGAATCATAATCATAACTGAAAAATTTCAAAATCCCATTCCACTCCAATAGTTCAGATTCTATAACCATAACAAATTAACAATGATATTTTTCCAGCTTTTGCTGCAAACATTGAATCATCCCCTTCCGTGACTACCTTCAAAAGCACACAAGGGACAAAACCATCCTAGTTTACCTACAATTAATCAAAGGCTAGGAACTTGGAGAGTGTTTAGAAGATAAGTTTACAGGTTCAGTTTAATCAGAAAGAAGCAGGCACCATTCTTAAAAGAAAGACAAAGTAAACTGTTGTGCCTATCTGGCTGCACAATGGAGGTATTAATATTACCATTTAACTTTAGACGCAACCAGTAAACAGTAGTACAATGGACAAGAAAGAGGTTTGGAAGAACAAGATGCCAACTATATCCAGAAAACCACATAAGCCATGCTTCAGTTACGACACCAACCTATTTTCCCAGGAGCACCATGATCAGTGTAGTATATGAAGATATGATCGTCGGGGCTAGTATCCAAAACTTTTCCACTACCCCCAATAATTGCAGATTTGTTACCAAGGATAGCAGCTAAGAAGTTGATATTGTTAATATCTTCACCAGTATAATCCTACCACAAGAAATCAATCACCACATGAGGAACGAAGAATAACAGCTTGGGTGATGGAAATGTTAAGAAATTAGGAGAAAGACCTTTGGAACTCCTTTGTAGACATCTTCTCCACCAGGCTTGTTAATGAGGATTCCAGGATGTGGGTTACTCTCGTTGTAGGCAATGTCATCATACATGAAAACAATTATATTCTCATCCTTCACTCCTCCTTTCCTCAAGATTTGATACATATGACAAACATCAGCCTAGAAAGAGCAAAAAAAAATCTTCAAATTAAACATGACCCAGTGGATTTCACAAGTTCTAAGAGAGTGAAAACTAAAGTTACTTGGTTGCAACAAAAATGAGCTTAAAAATCGAACTAATTAAGCATTAAAGAGGAAACTCGACTTCAATTAATGAACTAATTTAAGCTACTAAAAAATGGTGGAAATAATTAGTTGACCTGGTGCCGATAGTTGTGATATCCTTTAGATCCAGCGATGAGGACGGCCCATCTAGTTCCGATGGAATCATCATCATTGGTACTGTTGTCGTTATGGAAGAACTTAGCAGCTTCTGACGGCAACCGGAGAGGGTCAACGTCTAGTCCACCGGCGACGGTACCAGAGAGAGCTAGCAGGAAGAAGAGAATTACTCCGGCGGCGAGTAGCTTCATGGCTGGTATCCGATAAGAGAAGTTGAGGTTTGACTATGCAGTGATGGGTGCTGGCGGAGTGAGTTCTCTGATAGACTTGACTCTACTAGAGTGTGTACTGTGTAGTAGCTGAAATGAGGATGACACTTGACAGTGAAATTTTGTTGCCGCGCAAAGCACGTGGATGCTCTCGTCTTATCAGTTTTATTTTTACAGTTTTCCAGAAGATGAAACCGAGTTTACTCTCCCAAAAAAAAAACGAGTTCACTCATCGCGAGTTCTAATTGATTTATAACTAATGTTAATGTTTTTAAAGAACCTGTATTCAAGATTTGGTATAATAACGTTTTAAAATTCTTGAAGTAATATTTGATCTTTCGAACGAAGTATGAATAATTTAAGTTTTTGGTTTTATTCTAGTATATAATTTTTTGAAAGCCTGGAAATTTCATCAATACAACGAGGGGCACGGCCACACGTGACACGGTAACTTTTTTACGATTTTCTCTCTTAAAAATTGATTTTTTTATGGAACAAAATTAAATTGAAGTCGGTCCTTCTGATGCGCTTGTTTGTACTGTAGTTTGGGAAGCAGGAGTGCTGATATGGCGCCTTTCTATTGGTCCTCTCCGTCATACTCACTGGTACTTATAAATTATAATATACTACTAGTACTTACTAAATTTGCATAAAAAATATAGTACTACTTCGACCAAAAAAAATACTCCCTCCATTCACAAAAGAATGACTTTTACTATTCTTGCACGTATTTTAATGTGGCCGAATAACTCACTATTTGAGATAATTTTGCCCCTAATTTTTTCTCGGAAGTACGTTAAGGATTAACGTACGCTCGAAAAAAAGTACGAAATTTTTTAGGGTCATATAGTGAGTTATCCGGCCGCATTGAAATGCGTGCCGGAACAGTAAACGTCATTTTTTAAAACATGGAGTAATACATTACTTATATAAATACCACTTGTTTAAAATTAATATAAGCAATAAATGCAACATCACTCTTTCCTAACAAACATGGATATGGTTGCCTTCACTCTTTCCTACATTTTATAGTATGTGCATATTAATTTATTTAAGAGATTTTTGAGAACAACATCCCGCCATGCGTTCAAACTGATCTTTTTGCAAGTCCAACTAAATTCATTGCTGGCTCGAAAGGTAAAATATCAACATTTAATCATATACATAATCCAATTTTTACATGTATTCATTTTCACTCATGCGCTGAACCCGTTGCCGACGGAGCTCCATGGATTGGATGGGAAGCTGACACAAGCTTCTGCTGATGCCTCGGCCATCTGTTCCTTACGGATCCTTGCATTGCAGAGGTTTGCAAATGATCGCATGTGTTTCATCCCGTACTGCGACAACGATCCACAATATGTCTCGAAAGTCCTCACCTGTGTATACGAACAATGAACCGTGTATCCTCAAAGACCAAAGTTAAACAAACATAGTAGCTAGGGATAAGGGAAGTGCTAACAGAGTAACAGGAATGTTACCATTGTTTTAAGGCAGTCCCAGTCATCGACTAGAGGTTGCCCAGCAGGGCGGATAGTATTCATCACTTCGACAGCCCTCTCCGCTCCGAGTAGGAGTTTCCCAACGATTTTGACGCTGTGGTCAAGATGCAGTCTATGTGACATTACCTCAACAAATTTCTTCTGAGCTTCAATTTTCTTAGGAGAGCCGTCGGGGGCCTTGTGGTACTGAAAAAATAATGAACAATCGGTATGGTTAGATAAAAGTATGAGTTTCGTATATATCATTAGATGAGTTCCAATGCTTGGTGGGCTATTATTCCAACTATTTTAATCCAATCATCCATAATCCTCAATTAGCGAATGTTTTCATCTTGATATTAGCCGTTCATGGCATTGAAGTTTAGGTTCAGAAGGCAGCATCTTTCAGATTAATATGGGATCAAAGTGGGGGATACAAACCTTTTCCCAGAAATGGAGAAGATCTGCATCGCGCTGGTTAACTGCTTTTGATGGCATCCTCAAGGAGTTTTCACCCACAAAACTGTTGTTATCATTTGCAGGATTTGTTCCAATATATAAGAAGAGATGGTCCTTGCTAAGGGAAATATCTCCATATTGCATGACATGAGAACCGTAGATACTATTGTCATTTATAGTCCTATTTTTAACCTGTGGTTATGACACAATGAATTAAGATGATGTAATTGGGTGGAAAAAAACCACACGTAAAGGACAGCATCTATTATACTCTTAAACAGTCTTAAACTAAATGAAGTATAGACCTTACCAGTTCATATTGCTGATGCAGAGTTTCAGTCCGCAAGTTGTGTAGATCACTGTCCAAAAAGGTCAAAATGTTTAGAAATCACTCCTCATAGGGAAAGCAGACTTAGACTCATGAGCAAAGTAGCATAAAGTTTTTGGAATCTGTTTTCAGGCCAGCAAAAGCTGAGGAAGATAACTTGAACCAAAAGAATAACAACCAGAGGGCAATCCACATTTCTGCCAGAACCAGAACTAAATCCTCCAGTTCCCTAGTGCTGTTTTTTCTTATTAATGTTCTTGCTACTCGTTTAGAATGACTTGAGGGATATAAGTAACTTACCAATGAATAACTTTTGCGAATGAAAATTTCAAAGAAACACCTACTTACCTATCTTCCATCCAAGCAGCACTGTACAAGTCACCCAAACAGGTGTCGTATTCTGGAGAAGGGCTGGGTTCATCTCCAGGGCAGTAGACTCCCCAGCTGCTTTCCACGGCATTTGAAGCTGTGGTTGCATATATATTCAGACCTTTTGGAAGAACACCCTCGAACATGCTTCCACCTTCACAAGCTTCAAGATAAAACACCTGCAGTTTCAAACATGCAGCCAATTAAAGCAATGAAATTTACATAAATTAGTATGCTTTTTGTGAGGGGATTACCAAGCTTTTATAAGTCCCAGAAGCATGCTTCTTTTTTAAGACGTCTACCAGATCATTGGCATAAAGGAAAGGTGGGGAAGGCATCCCTGAAATGAACCACAACCAGAAAAGAAAGCAATTGAATTATTTATAAATACAAAAACCACCTCCAAATTTGATCAGTAACAGGCATTCAAAAAGTACAAAGTAACTAAAGAGATAACGCAACAGACGCCAACAATTGGAAACAACTGAGCTTAACAAAGGAAGTTCTCAAAACTTATGACCAACAAATAAGAAAAGCCGTCCTCACAGCTAAAAGAAAGCAAATCCCATTCCACTCCTTTATTTCAAATGTCTTACTCTTAAGCCAATTTTCACTGAAAGGGGCCAGAATAAATGTAGGATAAGATAAATCAGGTTCAAATTCGATAACCACCTATGAGTTTTCCTACTCTTCATTGCTAGTCATTGAACCTATTTCACTACTTTCCTAACCACACAAAAAAGACTATTCTCTAACTCAAACACGAAGATAATCAACTCGACACGGCAACTGGTGAAGCATAGAAGCTCTGAGAATGTTTCCTGCTCAGATTTACAAATTAGTTTTAGAGAAAGATGTCTTAAGATAATTGAAAAAGTAAACTTGTGATTATTCTGCAGTAAAATGGAAGTGTCACCCTTTGAAATTAATCGCAATCCATAACAGAAAGTTACAATAATCTATGAAGTAGGGATTTAGAACAACAAGAGTAAGCCATGTCAAGAAAATTACACAAATCATATCAATTATTAGGAAGTTGTACAGTTATGCTACTAACCTAATACCCCAGCACCCCCATGATCAGAATAGTATATGAAGATATGATCATTAGGACTGCTATCCAAAACCTTTCCACTACCCCCAGTAAGGGCACTCTTATTGCCAAGGATAGCAGCAAATATGTTTCCATGAGTGACGTCTTTACCAGTATAATCCTGCCACAAATACCAACCACTTGACTTGATGCAGCAGTACAACAATTTATAGTTACATAAGATGATGAAAATCCTAAAGAAAGAGACAGACCTTTGGAACTCCTTTATAAACATCTTCGCCTTTTGGATTGTTGATGATGACTCCTGGCCTTGGATTATTAACATGGTTGGCAATGTCATCATACATGAAAACAATGATATTTTCATCCTTCAGTCCACCTTTCCTCAATACTTGATACGCATGGCAAACATCAGCCTACAAAGAGAAAGACCGCATCAATACGAAAAATGTAAGAATTGATTGTGGTCCTGCTATTCTCAAACTCAAACACGAAGATAATCAGTTTGACATAAACATCGAAATTTGCCTATACCAAGCTTATTGCAGTCTATTCACAAACACATTATATTCAACCATCAGTTACCAATTGCACTTACTTGTACAAGCAGAATATTTAAATGTGGGGGATAAGGAAAGAAAATAATAGAAAAAACAGAAAAAAACAGGATCAAAACAAAACAAAACACCTCCATGATTTTAGCTACACGTCTCCATGTGATTGTTTGAGCACTCCAGACAATGTGATACCTTGTACAAAACTTCAATCTAACTAATTTTCATAAACAAATGACACAAAAACTCCAAAATGAAGCAACAACAAACATAAAATTTCATAATCAAATTACCATTAAAAAAGGAAACTCAACTTTAATGAACGAAAACCACTAAAAAGTTAGTAATTAATGACCTGATGCCTGTAATTTTCGAATCCCCTAGATCCAGCAATCAGAACCGCCCATCTAGTCCCGGTGGAATCATCATCGTTGTCAAGGAAGAACTTAGAAGCTTCCGATGGTAAGCGGAGGACGTCTCCGGCAATGTCTCGCCCAGCGGCGGCTATGCCGAAAAGAGCTACCAGGGAAAGGAGGATTTCGCCGGCGACAAAACGTCTCATGATTGGTTTCTGATGAGTGAGGTTCAATGATTATGGAGGATGGATATTACTGGTAGTATCAATCATGCTATGTGTTCTTTAATATTTTTAATAGAATAGTGACTGTTGACGATTTGAGTTAATGGATTGACCAAGACAGGAATTACCAAGACAAGAATTTAATTACTCCGTAAAAATTGCTGCAAAAAATTGTATAATTTTATAATCCGATTTATATTTCCCCCCTCTATTTTAATTATTAAAAATAATGAAATTTTTATTTTCTTTCCTCCTACAACATAAAATAAATATACAAGTTTTAAAATCGAACCCTAAATTTGCATGTAACTGTTTTAAAATTTAAAAAGGAGAGAAAAAAATTAATGCATCAAATATCTCTCCTTGATGTATATACGTAGCTTGTCATGTAGATTATGAAATCTCAATTTCTTTTTTAATGCCCCAACATAGATGTTTTTTTTTATCGAGATTATTTAATAATTTAGTCATTATTTTGGATTTGAACGGGTTAGAACCCTAAAGAGCGGTAAAGTTCTCCCTCATAAATTTTAGCATAACTACATATTCAAAGTTCGAACTTAAAAACTCTAATTAAGCTAGAATAATTCTCTATTCGTTAATCTACATACTTGTGGATAAACACACAACTTCGGTATATTTTATTCAAGAAAATTAACGAAAAATAAATAAGTCGGAAATCTCTCACTATTAATAAACTCGGGATGAAAATCAAAATAACTCAAAATATTAACTCACAATTTCATCTACTATGCACACGGAAAGCAAAATTAAAGAAAATAAAAAAAACAACTAAAAAAAATTAAACATAAAGAATCCTGTGTAGGTTGGGCCGATTTGATGTAAGGCGGGGCCTTTTCTTGCTTCTGTTTGGGCTGGACTTTTTTTGTTGAGAAATAAGAGGAGCCCAAAGAGAAAATATTGTACAGTATTTTTTAGAGTCGGTGGATTGTGGTAGGCCATTTCTGACGAGGATGAAAAGTACAAATAATATTTCAATAAATATTTGGTGAAAAATTTATTAAAAAACTATTATAATTTTGTTAAAGGTAAAGTTAAAACTGTATTGATACATTTATCATCAATAAAATAATTAATAAATTACAAGTTAATTGACGAAAATTATTATACCTTTTTAGATTTATTTGCAGAACTTTTAGTATGTAAATTAATGACAATTATAATACATTTTGCTAACTTCCTTTAATGTTTGATTTTATTGTAATTTAGTAGATTAATTTAATATGAAGTTATTTAAAAAAAAAACATAAAGTTTGTTCTTTGCTTCTTAAAAGTCACGATGCGTCTTCATGCATGTGGGATGAAGAAACTTTATCCACAGTTTAGTATTTCACTAATTTTATACATTTGAGTCCTCAAAGATTGTTATTTTCGTATTTAATCCTCAAATTAAATAAATCATTTTTTTGTTAAAAAATGTACAACACAAAAAATGGAAAAGCCCGAACGATGTGTGCAGGCATGTTTTGCTCACCATCCACATCTGAAAGCTGTAACATTTTATGGGCCCATATTCAAAAGAAAGTAGTCAAGTGCACAGTTTAGCAGCCCAATTTTACTTGGAAAAAGAAGTGTATGAGACCAAATAAAGGTTTGATATGGCCCATTCAACTGTTTTTAGCAAGTGACATAATCCAACAAGACTCAAGGAAGTCTTACTCTTGGCCCAAACTGATTCCATAGTAGGCCCAATAAGATATCATTCTCGGTCAAATAGGACTGACTTAAGTTTGATAGTACCACTTGTGGTAGACCTCATTTCACGCGTATTCCATACAATCCTCAATACTAATTGTATATATTTTGTTTCTTCTCGAGCTACCATGTCCACTCATATCTAGGGACCGGTCCCGTCGGGATTGGGACCGGTAGACTCGAACCCCTTCGGGTGGGATTGGTCCCAACAAAAAATGGGACCAAAATCCTGGTCCCGGTCCTGGGTTTTTCTTTATTTAAAATATAAAAAAATATCTGCAAAATATTTTTTTCCATCCATCAAAGAGAAAATTAGTTGATTTACTAACATTTCATTTGTTTTTATGTAATTGGCTAACAGACGGGAAACAGAACAGAGAATGCATTCGCCAGTGCTGGCCTCCTTTTCTATGTCACCAGAACCTTAGATCCCAAGCATGTTTTTTGAGACATGACAAAGGATAGATTGGGACATGAAAATGAAAATAGACAGTTGGGTTTTAAAGGGTAAATTGTAATGCTTCTTTTTAACTAATATGCATACTTTGTAAATATTAATAAGCATTTATTAATAGGAGCGGCGCGTCTGTGCGAGAAGAATGAGGGAGAGAGGAGACTAAGTCTTAGGGTGCGTGCATAACCTAAAGGAGTAAAGGGACTAAACTAATTTTTTTCATATATCCGGGACCATTTTCTATCGGGACCAGTCCCGACGGGACCCGGTCTCGACAGGTCAAGACTAGAAAAAAAATGGGACGGGATGGTCTCTGTCCAGGATAAAAACCCGGGTCCGAGTCCGGGACTTTGGGACTCGGAACTTATTGACACCCAAGTTAAAGCTCTCAAAAAATTACACATCATAAACATTTTAGACATTTTGTCGGCAGATTTAATTCGAACCCGATGAATTCAACTAACATGTGGTTTGGATCAAATGATAGTCAGAAAACTTTGTATGTAAATTTCATAAAAGAATAATATATGATGTGACCTAGAAGCAATCTTGTATTTAGCTTAGTACTTAAATTACAAAACATTTTGGATTCGTGCTTACACAAAAGGAATAATAATCACAGCCATTAAAATACATGGACTTGTGTGAAAAAATATATAATCACACATGAATACTATTTACAAGATATTTATAAACAATGTTCAAGCACTGAAACCTTTGGCAAGAGAGCTCCATGGATTGGAAGGAAAGTTGAGACAAACTTGTGCGGATGCCTCTCCCATTTTTTCTTTCTGAATTCCAGAGTTGCAGATGTTTGCAAGGAATCGTGTGTATTTCATCCCATACTCTGATAATGATCCGCAGTGTGTCTCAAAAGTCCTCACCTACATCGAGAAAATAAAAGAAATATGAGATTTTGACATTGAAATAAACAGATTAGGCAGAAAGAATAGCTGAAAGTCTAAAAATGTTACCATTGTTTTAAGGCAGTCCCAATCAGAAACTAAAGGTTGCCCAGGAGGACGGATTGCGTTCATCATCTCTGAGGCCTTGGCACCCGATCCAAACAGGAGTTTCGCGATCGATTCGATGCTGTCATCTACGTGCATTCTGTGCAACATTACTTCAACAAGCTGCTTCCGAGCATCAACCTTATTCTGAGACCCTAAAGAAGCCTTCTGGTACTGCAAGACGAGAAAAACAACAGGCGTGGTTAAAAAAGACTCGAACTCGAGACTTAACTTTTTCCTCCTCTGTAAGAAGTACCACTGAGTTCTGACTTCATAGAATACCTTGTCCCAGAAATGGTAAAGATCTGCTTCGCACTGATGAACGGCGTCAACATGTGGCCTTAAGGAGTTCTCCTCATCCTTATAATGGCGCTTTTCGTTTGCAGGATCAGTCCCCATATATTCAGATAATCTGTCCTTGCTGATAGGCAAATCACCAAACTGCGACACTGTTGATGCATAAGCAATCTTCTTTTTAACCTGTGATATATGAAAAAAATGAATTAATTAGACAATGTAGTGAGCTGTAAAAAAATCACACGAGAGAGTGTAAAAATCACTACACTGAAAGTCATAACTTATTAGTAAGACTCGGTTTTTTATCCTGTTTGTTCTTACCAGTTCATATTGCTGGTGCAGAGTCTGTGTCCTCAGATTGTACACATCACTGCCGTAAAATTAAATTTTTAAAAATTCAATACTAACTTCCTGAAAACTAAGTTAAATCACAATTGTTAGTTTTTTTTTCTTCCTTTTTTTCCATACCTGTCTTCCATCCAAGTGACACTGTACAAGTCACCGACACAGGTACCGTATTCTGAAGGAACTGGAGGTTGCTGTGTAGGGCAGTAGGCTGTCCAACTTCCCTCCCCTGCTTTCGCAGCCGTCGATACATAAATATTCAAACCGTCTGGAAGGAGACCCTCAAATATGCTCGCAGATTCGCAAGCTTCAACGTAGAAAACCTGCAAAAACAATCAAGGAGTTGATGATGTCACAGCTGATGAGATAAATTAGTACTACAATATCATGCTTTTAGCTAGGAAAAATAATTTACCAGGCCTTCATAGGTTCCTGAAGCATGTTTCTTTTTTAAGGTATCAATCAGATCATTTGCATAAAGGTATGGCTCCGTAGGCATTCCTGACAAATTAACCACAACCCGGGAAAAAAAATTATCATCCAATTTAAGATCTCGAATTTGAATATGGGGAATTGACTAGGCTGGAAGATCTCATCTCTATTAGGGTCTGATTATATTAGAACAAGATTAGTTTTCAGACTTCTTACTAATTACCTAATACTCCCGGATAACCATGATCAGTATAGTAAATGAAGATATGATCATTCGGGCGAGTATCCAGAACTTTTCCGCTACCACCGGTCAGAGCAGTTTTGTTGCCAAGGATAACAGCTAAAAAGTTCTGAACATTAACATCTTCACCGGTATAATCCTGAGGCAAATCATAGTTTGATAATCAGTTGCTAATTATTAATTAAGGTGATGGATGGAGATAGTTTTCAGTTGAGAATTGAAGGAAGGAGACAGAGTCAAACCTTAGGGACCCCTTTGTAAACATCTTTTTTATCAGGACTATTAATGATAGTTCCAGGATATGGGTTACGAATGTCGTAGGCAATGTCATCGTACATGAAAACAATTATGTTTTCATCCTTCACTCCACCTTTCCTCAAGATTTGGTACGCATGGCAAACATCAGCCTGAATAGGAAAAAAAAGAAAGAAAATTGGAATTAGGATTCCTTCATATGACAGAATATCAATTATGGTTAATGGCCACTTTGAACCTGTCCTGAAAACCCTCCAAATCCATTATTATCTCCTCCAGACTCCAGAGCCCAAAAATCAGGTACTCCTGGCCCACTCGTGCCGTAAGAGACAATTAACGAACTATCTTGGTTTATCCTTGTAATAATTTGTATGGTCCTCATTTCGATCTTCCTCGTCGTTTTTTCAACTGTCGGTCTCGTTACCTCAACTGTCAGTTTATCCTTGTAATTTCTCTTATGATCCTCTTTCTCTAGATTTTTTTTTTAGGTGTTCTCTTCACTTTTTTTAGGTAAGGATTGATCAGGTTGAGGTAAAATAACTCTCTCAATACAATTTGTTTATTTTTCAAGATGAAAACTCGACATTTAAATAAAAATAAACGAGGTTTTTAGTACTTAACCATAAATATTATCGGCGAAATATTAAAATTATTTAAAAAAATTGTTGCAAAAGTAAAAAGGAGAAGCAACAGTGAAATCCACGAAACTTCGCTCTCAAACCCAACTGTTTTTTTCTTTTTGGATTTTTTCTATAACCGCCACCATTTATAAGCTTTCAATTAAAGGTTAATAAATACTCCTAACTAATTACTAATCCCGACAAAACTGAAATTATAGTATGAGTAGGATCTTCCGTGGGGAATCATTAACGAACACCTAGAGGATGGGGAGCAACGTTGGTTAAAGAGTGACGAGCGCTTGCCACTTGTGGAAAAAAATAGTAATATGGATAATATTCAATCTAGTTGCCACGTGGAGTTTTTTTTTTATAAATAAAATTATTATTACTATTTGGGTATATATGTATAGATAGTGGTGCCGTGACCCAAATTGTGAATGATCACTTAATTATTAAAAAAATGATTAGTCAACAAAAAGAAGAAGAGTAATTTACATTAAAAGAAGCAATAAATAGTAAAATAATTTAATTTTTGCAGGGCCATATGTATCAATCAAGGACTAAAATTGGACTTTTGCAAAAAAACTGGGTAGCCATGGCACCGACACAAAAGGGTGTGGCCACGGATCATCATGAGTTTTGTCACGTTTCATTTGTAACTTTTGTGGGGAGCAATGTCAGAAATTTCACTTATACGCTTATAATTAGTAAATTTTTCAACAAAATTCTTGCACTAATTTTATTGCATAGGGATATTTAATACAAAAGTCACAGAGAATAAACACAGAATGTAGACGTACCAAAAATTAAAAAAATATAAACTTCGTAGCCAAATATCGATTAAAAAGGAAACTTAACCATTTTTTTTTGCAAAGAAAAAGAAACCCAATAGAGATTAATAAAAACTAGTAAATGAAAGATTCTAAAAATGACCTGGTGCCTGTAGTTCTGGTATCCTTTAGATCCAGCAATCAGGACCGCCCACTTAGTTGCAGCTGAAGAATCAACATCGTCACTGTTACCATTTCCATCGAACGACTCAGATTCTTGCGACGGTAACCGGAGGAAGCCGTCTCCGGTAATATCACGCCCACCAGCAGCAAAACCCGAGAAAGCTAGCAGGAAAAGGAGAACGAGAGTCGCCATGTAGTTAACCGGTTTCCAAGATTTGAGGGATCAGGTTAACTTTTATGATGGAAACTGGAATAATGGTCCGGTTTTCTTTTATAGACAAAGAGGTGTGTTGAAGTGGGCCGCTTCCGCCCCGCGCGCGCTCCATAAAATAATAAAGTTAATTGAAAAATAAAGAAAAGTGAGTAACTTTTTGCGAACGTCTAAGTTAATTGAACCGTAGAAGTTATGTAGTGTATGGATGGAGTCTCTTTTTCTGCATCAATTCGCGTCACCATTCGTCATAAGGCGGCAAGTAAAAGTAATGTAGTAAATACCAAAACTCAATAATGCTCTCGTTTCCAAATTGAATGCAAACTTTGCAAAAGACACTATTTGACTGTGACAAACAATTCAGTACTCACACTCCATATTTTTCCCATTGTAATGTTTTTTTTTATCGCAACAAAATCTAGAGGCATAATATTAATATCCGGTGGCAGTATTACATAGGTTATGACAGACCAATATATCTAAAAATACGAAATCTGTATACTATAAAGGTACAAAAAGAGCACCATAAAAATACAGACGGAGCACCAAAAATATTACATGTTACATTTTTCTCATGTGTGGCGCGATAGTTAATTCCTGTAAAATTTAAACATACACAAAAATTAAATGCATCACCCTATTTGCACCATCATAATGGTATAGTTGCGTTTGAGTTAAATAAAAAAATTATCCAAAAAAAATTAATTAAAAATTTCTCGTTCTTTCAGTTGGGGAGTCGAATGGTAGTTTGACTTTGGCTTTTTTCTTGACTAGTCAGCACCGATTTTTATCCATGCTAGAATGAAGAATTTCGGATGCACAACTTAACAAGTTAGTGGCAGGTTAGTAATTATAGTATCTAACTTGTTCTATGTCAGATTCAAATCTGAAACTTTATCCTCCCCACAGCAAGTACTATTGAGCTACATGTTTATTGGAGATTCTTGACTTTATTCAAAGGTACATGATTAAATTCTAATTTATGATGTAGTTAATTGATTTACCAAAAGCTTATTTCTACTCTTATAATTAATCTTTTGGCGTTAAAGTTAATTATATATAAATATTAATTAGTGACGTTAATGTATTCTTTTTTCCGATAATCATCCAACAACATTCTTAGTGACATTCAACAGATGCGCCCCACTTCTAAAATATGTGGATCGGAATTAAATCACGTTCAAAACATTAACAAATGAATCGACAACATTTTAAGGAATTTTAGTTCAACTCAAAATCACTTTCCTTAAAATGAATGGAGTGGGCTTTGTTGTCATTCTTCAAAATCGACTTGTGGTCCAACAACACTGTTGTATTCTTTTTTCCGATAATCATCCAACAATATTCTTAGTGACATTCAACAGATGCGCCTCACTTCTAAACTATGTAGATCGGAATTAAATCATAGTTCAAAACATTAACAAATGAATCAACAACAACAGAAACTTTTGCAAAATTTTCAATTCTGTTTCACAGCTACAGTACATTTTCTATTTTGCAAAATACATTTTTCAACCTTAGAAAATTCGAAATCGTATTCACCTAACAACTACTTTTATTAAATCAATTTTCTTATTTTTTTTAAAAACAAAAGCTACTACTTTTGTTAAATCAATTTTATCTTAATTAAAAAACAATGTTAATGTTATTTTGAAAAAAACAATAATAAACTAAATACTAGCCTATTTCAAGTTTGTTAAAAATCAAGTATAAATATGCTCAATATATTCATGTCAAAATTCAAAAGCACAAGCCATTTACGGGGAAAAAAATATTTTTGGAAAATTTTCCAAAATCTATTTCATAGCCACATTTTGCAAATGGAAAATTTTCATCAAATTTGTCAGTTTTGCAATTGTAAAACAAATTTTCAGAATTAACACTACAAGTTTAGAAAAAATGTAAAAATTCCCAAAAAAATGTAAAAAATTCCAAAAAAAGTTATAATATCTAAAAAAAAATCATCTAAAAATCCTGAAAAAATTCTGAAAAAATGTAAAAACTCTAAAAGAAATAATTAATCTAAAAATCAGGAAAAAAATGAAAAATTTTAAAAATAAATAATTAATATAAAAATCCGAAAACATTGAAAAAAATCCAAAAAAATTTAATTAATCGGAAAAAAAAATTCGAAAAAATGTAAAAATAACCAAAAAAATTAATTAATCTAAAAATTCAGAAAAATTGTAGAAATCCAAAAGAAAATTAATTAATCAAAAAATTGTAAAATACAGAAATTAATCTAAAATTTCAGAAAAATGTTAAAAATCCAAAAGAAATTAATCTAAAAATCCAAGAAATTGTAAAAAATTATTTTTTACATTTTTTTGTGAATTTTTACAATTTTTTGGAAAAATATTTTTAGATTAATTATATTTTTTGGAATTTTACATTTTTTTTGTGAATTTTCACATTTTTCGGATGTTTTATAATTATTTTTGAAATTTTTAGATTAATTATTTTTTTGGAAGTTTTAAATTTTTTTTTAGAATTTTTACATTTTTTTGATTTTTAGATTAATTAAATATTTTTTTGAAATTTTTACATATTGTTTCTGGATTTTTAGGTTAATTTATTTATTTTAGAAATTTTATAGTTTTTCTTATTTTTTTAATTAAAGTCAACAGTCAAAACTGACGGTCTGTTAGTTTGACTAACAGAAACTACACTTTTGTCGTTGACCCTTGGTACAGGTGAGGTTGAATAGTATTTTTAAAAGCCAGGAGAGGTTTCTGTTTTTCGCGTTAGTACAGGGGGCCTTTTTACTGTATGGTATATCGAATTATCAACCGAACTAATATTAATATTTGTAATTCCAATGTTCAAAGATTATATTTTTACTTATTTAGTATCTATTAAACTAAAGTTTGTATGTAAATATTGATCTAATTTTATTCGTATGAATTTAATTAGGAGTATTGATTAATTAAAACAATTGGAACATTGGAATCAATTTACCGGGATTAATTTTAGATAAATATAAAAAAGGTGTATCTTTAGCCATATTTATTCTTATTTGTTTAAGATGTATGAAGTTATTTGTTTTAAATCGAGTTTGTACTTATTTCATAATGTAACTTTCGATAATAACATGATAAAAAATGTTATTTATTACAATGTTAAACATTGAATTTTACTCATATGATTTTAATTAGGAGCATTAGTTAGTTAAATACTCCCTCCGTCAAAAAAAATTTGTCGCGGGCCCACAAATCACGAGTATTAAGAAAAAGTGGGTCCGCGTCAGCTTTTAATAATATTATAAAGTAAAAAGTTATTTTGTGTAGAGCCCACGCGTAAGTTTTAATATTAAATAATTGAAAAAATTATTTTTGTATGTAGCCCACGCGTCAATTTTAATATTAAAAAATGAAAAGACTGTTTTGTGTGGAACCCATGCGTCAGTTTTTAATATTAAACAAATGAAAAAGTTGTTTTATCATGGACCCACACGTCAGAAAAATTATTAAAAAAATAGAAAATGCACGAACTTCGAACGCGTCAGTTATTTATGTGTTCACGTTTTTTGGCTAAAACGACATTCATTTTTTGACGGAGGGAGTATCAATTATGAAGTATTTTTTGCACAATTTGTATCAATTTAAATAAATTACAAGGGTAAATATGTCTAAAATAATATTTTTTTTTTAAATTAACAATAAGGATTTATTGAACTAGAGTAAAAAAAAATAAAAAATTGGAAAATTTTGGAAAATAGCTTTTCCCTGAAAATTTTGCGTTGTGAAAGAGCCTCTTAGCTTCCACCAACATTAACAGATGAAGTATCTTGCGAATGCGATCTATCCATCTTTCTAAAGATTACCAAGAAAGTTATCTATATTACAGTTTGTGTTTCAATGGTAACAGACTCGTACGCAAGTTGACTCCGTATATGAGATGATCAGAAGATATTAAGTGTTCGCCTTTAGGCTTTAGATGAGACGTGTCGTTTAGACTCGCCAAAAGCTCGAGCCGTCCTGGAGAAATATAACAGTTTGATGTGTCTGAATACACAAAATTCAACAGGACAACAATGTTCAAGTTCTGAATTCATGGAACATACTGATATTTTATAACTGATAAGCCATGAATTTTGTGCACAAGCATACTATACATGCTGTGATCTAATGGAAAAATGCCAATCTTTACATATTCGATTCGTACTTACCATTACACAGAGTATTTTAGATTGAGATTGCTTCTAATAATGGATATTTACACAGAAGCAATCGCAATTAAAGCCATTCAAATATATGGACATAATTTGTGTAATCACATATCAACGAAGAATACAGCATACTCTATCTTTTTATATACCATATTTTGCTGCTTCAATCATGCACTGAAACCCTTTTTGAGAGAGCTCCAAGGATTGGATGGAACGGTGGCACAAGCTTGCACTGATGCCTCGGCCATCTTTTCCTTCCGAATTCCAGCATTGCAGAGGTTTGCAAGGGATCGCATGTGTTTCATCCCGTACTGAGACAAGGATCCACAATGTGTCTCGAAAGTCCTCACCTGCATAAAGGTAAATAATATTTGGCATTCATCTAATGCGTTTTCGTTGTGCTGGCTACCAATCGAAACAAACGGATTACGTAGAGATAAGGGAATGACAAGAAACTATAGGTATTACCAGTGTTTTAAGGCAGTCCCAGTCATCGACAAGAGGTTGCCCAGTAGGACGTATTGTATTCAGCACATCTGAGGCCTTGTCCATTCCAAATAGGAGTTTCCCAATGAACTCGATGCTTTGGTCTAAGTGCAATCTATGCGACATCATCTCAACGAATTGCTTTTGAGCTTCCATTTTCCTGGGAGAGCCTTCAGGAGCCTTCCGGTACTGCAGAATTCATGAACAACAGGCACTCAGGTTTAAATCTAATAGGCCTTTTTCTTCTAATACAAGAAAGAAACAGAGGAGGTGGAACATACCTTATGCCAGAAATGGAGAAGATCCGCATCACGCTGGTTAACTGCCTTTGATGGCTGCCTTAAGGCGTTGTTGTCCACGAAAGTGTAGTTATCATTTGCTGGATTAGTACCCATATATACGAAGAGATTGTCCTTGCTAAGGGGAACATCACCATATTGCATGACATGAGAACCATGGTCATTGTCCCGATTTCCAGTCCTGTCCTTAACCTGTGAATCCACGATGAATCAAACGAAAATGCAACCGTGTAAGAAACATTCAGGTGAAAATGTCAGAGGTGAATCTAAGAGCTCTTACCAGTTGATATTGCTGGTGCAAAGTTTCAGTCTGCAGATTGTGTGCATCACTACTCACAAAGGGAAAAACATTAGAAGTCAACTTCTTAACAGAAGAACAACTGAAAACTATCAGGTTCAAGCATAAAACACTCTTTCTTACCTATCTTCCATCCAAGCAACACTGTATAAGTCACCCACACAGGTGTCGTATTCTTGTGGAGGACTGGGATACTGTCCAGGGCAGTAGGTTCCCCAGCTGCTCTCTATAGAATTTGAAGCTGTAGTTGCGTAGATATTCAAGCCTTTTGGAAGAATACCCTCAAAGATGCTTCCAGATTCACAAGCTTCGAGATAAAACACCTGCGATTTTACACAGACAGAATCCGTAAAAAAAAGAGTGGTTTTTTCACAGTAATTAGTACTATTTATATGCTTTTAGCTAAGGAATTTACCAAGCTTTTATAGGTCCCAGAAGCATGCTTCTTTTTCAAGACATCTACAAGATTATCTGCATATATATAAGGACTGGTAGGCATCCCTGACAACAAATAAAATGATCAGCTAAATTATGACAGATAAAAGTTTGTCGATAACCTCACACCAATCAATCGTATACTGATTAATACTTAAAATCGATTGAACTCTACATGAATAAGAGAGCTACTAACCTAGTACCCCAGGACCACCATGATCTGTATAGTATATGAAGATATGATCATTAGGGCCACTATTCACAACTTTTCCACTACCCCCAGTGAGGCCATTTTTGTTGCCAAGGATAACATTGAAAACGTTTCCAGCAGTAACTTGTTCCCCCGTATAATCCTGCCAACGAGCGAATCAACCACATGATTCATGAACAATTTATGTAGCTAACTGAGGTTGTAAGGAAATCTTAAAGAATAAAGACAAAACCTTAGGAACTCCTTTGTAAACATCTTCTCCCTTGGGGTTGTTAATGATAATTCCAGGCCTTGGGTTCTCGATATCGTTGGCGATGTCATCATACATGAAAACTATGATATTTTCATCCTTCAGTCCACCTTTCTTCAGGATTTGGTATGCATGGCAAACATCAGCCTAAAAAGAGAAGGACCCATCCTAACCAATATCAGTAAAAACTCACAAGAAAAAAAAAATTACACAATTCCAATCCCTTTTTCCCCTCTTAGCAAGCAAAGCCCATAACAATTGTAAGCAGTTTTAGAAAAGAAAAGAAAAACAGAGTGCCCTGTTTTTTTAGGGAGTTTCTTCAATATATAACTGTCAAACTCTCCTTCAACCATGCACGTTAGATTTTCTAGACCAACTCTAGTTTTAATTATTTGGTGAAAAAAAGGTGAAACTTGTAATTAATTAAGTTAATAAAAATTAAAACTAAAGTCATGGATTCGGCTCCTATAATTTTTTTCTAAAATATGACTAATCATGTTAGAAAAATTTGAACTATTTAATAAAATTGGACCGATGAAATTAAAAATTCTAGTTATTAATGAGTTGATCAGTCAATAAAATTCAACAAGTAGTCAACTCATTAATTTTTTAAATTTTTAATCTAATCGGTTTAATTTTATTAAATAATTTAGATTCTTCTAACATGACTGAAAACATTACTGATCATATTGTAGGAAAAATTAGAGGAGACAAATCCGTCTTAATTAACAAGAAAAAACATAAACTTCGTAGCCAATAGAGATTAATAAAAACTAGTAAACTAAAGATTCTAAAAATGACCTGGTGCCTGTAGTTCTGGTATCCTTTAGATCCAGCAATCAGGACCCCCCACTTAGTTGCAGCTGAAGAATCAACATCGTCATTGTTACCATGTCCATCGAACGACTCAGATTCTTGCGACGGTAACCGGAGGAAGCCGTCTCCGGTAATATCACGCCCACCAGCAGCAAAACCCGAGAAAGCTAGCAGGAAAAGGAGAACGAGAGTCGCCATGTAGTCAACCGGTTTTTAAGATTTGAGAGATCAGGTTAACTTTTATGATGGAAACTGGAATAATGGTCCGGTTTCCTTTTATAGACAAAGTGGTTGTTGAAGTGGGCTGCTTCCGCCCCGCGCGCGCTCCATAAAATAATGAAGTGACGGTTGAAGCCTTTTTCTTTTGTCTATGAGCCTATCTACTATTCGGTTGTCGACTTAGATGTCGACCAAATTAAGCACGACTCAAATGAACATTAAAACTCGAATTTAAGATATTTCATTAAGATTGAATAATTTTGTATCTATTGATCTATGTGTTTGGCTAGTAATTAACTAGATTTATTTTTTGTGATTTAAAGTTTTTATTTTTAATGGATGAAAAATAAAGATAAGTGAGTAACTAACTAATATTTTGGGAACGTCTAAGTTAATTGAACTGTAAAAGTTATATAGTTGATAATCCTCAATCCGAGTGGGAATGATTTTGAGATCTCGTGTGATGACATGGACTGGTCTTGTTAATCTTTTAATCCTAAGCCACTTGCACAATACCAAAGGGGTTCCAGCGTAGAAGCTCCAAAGATTAAGTTAATGGAATTAATGGTGAAAATATAAGGTAAAGAGAATCTGTCGGGTTGGGTGGCTGGTTTGGCGGAGTTTTCTATCTGTCTATTTATGCTTGTCCCCTAGATTGGGAAAATGGGGGTATTTATAGTTGTGTCGTATGAGTCACTCTAAATACGTGTCGTGCTGGGTTTAATTGACCGTTACCGATACCTCCCCTTAACTGATAGATTCCCTTGTAAGTTATATAGGTTGTGTACTTACCTGGTAAAACAGCTCCCGTTTGATAAAATTAGGTACTGGGAGTACATTCATTGGGACTCTATTGATGACGAAAAGATAAATATACCCTTGAAATATCATTTTATATTATGTGTATGAATGGAGTAAGGAATAAAGAATCCAAATAATCTTTTTTCTTGGTATTTTGATTTTTAGAAAACAGAATGCAATCTCTTTTTATAAAGGTGAGAAATTTCCGCACCAATTAGCTTAGCTTTGGCGTCACCATTCGTCGCAAGGCGCAAGTAAAAGTAATGTAGTAAATACAAAAACTCAATAATGCTCTCGTTTTCAAATTGAATGCAAAGGCCACTATTTGACTGTGACAAACAATTCAGTACTCACATTCCATATTTTTCCCATGTAATGTTTTTTTTTTATCACAACAAAATTTAGAGGCATAATATTAATATCCGGTGGAAGTGTTACATAAGTTGTGATAGACCAATATATCCAAAAAGACAAAATCTACATAAAGATACAGACGGAGTACCAAAAATGTTACACGTTACATTTTTTTCATGTAATGTTAACACTTTTTTGAGGTAATTTTCATCCCATGAGACGCGATAGTTAATTCCTGTAAAATTTAAACATACACAAAAATTAAATACGTAACTGTATTTGCACCATCATAAGGATATATAATCAAATTCTAACTTATGATGTAGTTAATTGATTTACCAAAAGCTTATTCCTACTCTTATAATTAATCTTTTGACGTTAAAGCTAATTATATATAAATATTAAGTGTAATATACTTCTTCAAAAAAGTTAAATACATGAAGAGAAAAAAATGGCAAGCCAAAGCCAAAGTGCAAGTTGCAAGAAATTAATAATGTATGGTTAATCTTGTTACTAACTTAGTAGCAGTACTAGTTTGACCATTAGCTGATAAAGTAGAGGTGGTGATTTTTCTTATACAAAAATCTAACTTTAATATATATATTTATTTATTTATTTATTTATTAAAATGATTACAATACCAGAGATCAAATTCGTAATCTATGTTAGATAGACGGTACTATCCATTAATTAATTTAACTGCAACTTCTTGCAAAATTTAACTTATTTTGTTATACTTGGCCAATGTAATCGCAAGGATTAACAGATGAAGTATCTTGCGAATGCGATCTATCCATCTTTCTAAAGATTACCAAGAAAGTTATCTATATTACAGTTTGTGTTTCAATGGTAACAGACTCGTACGCAAGTTGACTCCGTATATGAGATGATCAGAAGATATTAAGTGTTCGCCTTTAGGCTTTAGATGAGACGTGTCGTTTAGACTCGCCAAAAGCTCGAGCCGTCCTGGAGAAATATAACAGTTTGATGTGTCTGAATACACAAAATTCAACAGGACAACAATGTTCAAGTTCTGAATTCATGGAACATACTGATATTTTATAACTGATAAGCCATGAATTTTGTGCACAAGCATACTATACATGCTGTGATCTAATGGAAAAATGCCAATCTTTACATATTCGATTCGTACTTACCATTACACAGAGTATTTTAGATTGAGATTGCTTCTAATAATGGATATTTACACAGAAGCAATCGCAATTAAAGCCATTCAAATATATGGACATAATTTGTGTAATCACATATCAACGAAGAATACAGCATACTCTATCTTTTTATATACCATATTTTGCTGCTTCAATCATGCACTGAAACCTTTTTTGAGAGAGCTCCAAGGATTGGATGGAACGGTGGCACAAGCTTGCACTGATGCCTCGGCCATCTTTTCCTTCCGAATTCCAGCATTGCAGAGGTTTGCAAGGGATCGCATGTGTTTCATCCCGTACTGAGACAAGGATCCACAATGTGTCTCGAAAGTCCTCACCTGCATAAAGGTAAATAATATTTGGCATTCATCTAATGCGTTTTCGTTGTGCTGGCTACCAATCGAAACAAACGGATTACGTAGAAATAAGGGAATGACAAGAAACTATAGGTATTACCAGTGTTTTAAGGCAGTCCCAGTCATCGACAAGAGGTTGCCCAGCAGGACGTATTGTATTCAGCACACCTGTGGCCTTGTCCATTCCAAATAGGAGTTTCCCAATGAACTTGATGCTTTGGTCTAAGTGCAATCTATGCGACATCATCTCAACGAATTGCTTTTGAGCTTCCATTTTCCTGGGCGAGCCTTCAGGAGCCTTCCGGTACTGCAGAATTCATGAACAACAGGCATTCAGGTTTAAATCTAATAGGCCTTTTTCTTCTAATACAAGAAAGAAACAGAGGAGGTGGAACATACCTTATGCCAGAAATGGAGAAGATCCGCATCACGCTGGTTAACTGCCTTTGATGGCTGCCTTAAGGCGTTGTCATCCACGAATGTGTAGTTATCATTTGCTGGATTAGTACCCATATATACGAAGAGATTGTCCTTGCTAAGGGAAACATCACCATATTGCATGACATGAGAACCATAGCCATTGTACCTATTTCCAGTCCTGTCCTTAACCTGTGAATCCAGGACGAATCAAACGAAAATGCAACCATGTAAGAAACATTCAGGTGAAAATGTCAGAGGTGAATCTAAGAGCTCTTACCAGTTGATATTGCTGGTGCAAAGTTTCAGTCTGCAAATTGTGTGCATCACTACTCACAAAGGGAAAAATATTAGAATTCAACTTCTTAACAGGAACAACTGAAAACAATCAGGTTCAAACATAAAACACTCTCTCTTACCTATCTTCCATCCAAGCAACACTGTATAAGTCACCCAAACAGGTGTCGTATTCTTGTAGAGGACTGGGATACTCTCCAGGGCAGTAGGTTCCCCAGCTGCTCTCTATAGAATTTGAAGCTGTAGTTGCGTAGATATTCAAGCCTTTTGGAAGAATACCCTCAAAGATGCTTCCAGATTCACAAGCTTCGAGATAAAACACCTGTGATTTTACACAGACAGAATCCGTAAAAAAAAGAGTGGTTTTTTCACAGTAATTAGTACTATTTATATGCTTTTAGCTAAGGAATTTACCAAGCTTTTATAGGTCCCAGAAGCATGCTTCTTTTTCAAGACATCTACAAGATCATCTGCATATATATAAGGACTGGTAGGCATCCCTGACAACATATAAAATGATCAGCTAAATTATGACAGATAAAAGTTTGTCGATAACCTCACACCAAGCAATCGTATACTGATTAATACTTAAAATCGATTGAACACTACATGAATAAGAGAGCTACTAACCTAGTATCCCAGGACCACCATGATCTGTATAGTATATGAAGATATGATCATTAGGGCCGCTATTCACAACTTTTCCACTACCCCCAGTGAGGCCAGTTTTGTTGCCAAGGATAACATTGAAAAAGTTTCCAGCAGTAACTTGTTCCCCCGTATAATCCTGCCAACGAGCGAATCAACCACATGATTCGCGAACAATTTATGTAGCTAACTGAGGTTGTAAGGAAATCTTAAAGAATAAAGACAAAACCTTAGGAACTCCTTTGTAAACATCTTCTCCCTTGGGATTGTTAATGATAATTCCAGGCCTTGGGTTCTCGATATCGTTGGCGATGTCATCATACATGAAAACTATGATATTTTCATCCTTCAGTCCACCTTTCTTCAGGATTTGGTATGCATGGCAGACATCAGCCTAAAAAGAGAAGGGCCCATCCTAACCAATATCAGTAGAAACTCACAAGAAAAAAAAAATTACACAATTCCAATCCCTTTTCCCCTCTTAGCAAGCAAAGTCCATAACAATTGTAAGCAGTTTTATGAAGAAGAAAAAACAGAGTGCCCTGTTTTTTTAGGGAGTTTCTTCAATATATAAATATAAAAAAGAACTATTTTTTCATAAAAATCACATAAATTAAAGGATTTAAACTAAAAATCCAACTATGTAGAGCTGAAACTTAAGTCACCTCGCAACAACAAACGTATCGGAAATTCGCAAAAATATAATCACCAGGAAAGGAAAACTCGTCTCTTATGGAGAAAAGATAAAAAATTGGGGTAAATAATGACCTGATGCCTGTAATTCCAGTATCCATTCGATCCAGCAATCAGGACCGCCCATCTAGTTCCAGTTGAATCATCACCATTGTCATTTTTATCATTGTTATTTTTGTTGTTATTATTATTACGGAAGAAGTTAGAAACTTCCGTTGGCAACCGGAGGACATCGTCGCTGATGTCCTGTCTACCGGCCTCGATACCGGCGACAGCAACCAGGAAGAGGAGAATAGCGCCGGTGGCGGCACGCGTCATGTCTGGGTTATTTTTTCCGGTGATAGTTATTTTTCTTCTCTCTTTCTCCAAATGGTGGATGGATGAATAAGAAGAGG
This sequence comes from Viola odorata, assembly GCA_963691705.1. NCBI lineage: Eukaryota > Viridiplantae > Streptophyta > Magnoliopsida > Malpighiales > Violaceae > Viola > Viola odorata. Next base: position 2,859,476 of record OY829546.1, read on the forward strand.
CAGTGTTTGCATCGTAGTTGGGGATATTTCCTTATATAGTTATTTTTAAAATCAGACGACGGAATTTATGTTGATCGTGCCGAGATTTCTGTGCCACGTGTGGTTTCTTGAAATTTTGACGGCTAAGATTGGAATTCTCTGTCAAATACAGTACAATTCCAGTAAAACTTGGGTAGATTATGATGCAGGATGATGACACGTGTCCAAAAGTGTCAAAAATTGTGATATTCTAGCACTATTTGGAGTACGTGTCATCATCTTAGATCATGATATAGTTAGATCATGATCTACCTAAAATTTTTCCCGCTGTTGTACACCTCAGCTTGAGTACACGTTAGATACCATAAGCCAGCGTTTCTGTCCTTCCTTTCATTCCTTCTTTCTTTCTTTCAAAGTTTTTTCTTATTTCTTTCTTTTTCCCTGGCGGTATAAAATAAAAAATTAATCTCATTTAAATATATAAAGTAGAATCTTAAAATATATGAAATTATAATTTAATTAGTTAATAAATGTTATTTTTATAACGTGGATCATTAATTTTATCCATAATATTATAATAATTAATAATATAATTATTTAAAAGAAAGAAATAGTAGGGTCTTAGAAGGATGATTTTTATGAGTATGATTTTATCTATCTGCAAAACTCAAACCTAAAATGTAAATTAAAGGTATTTTTCGATGGTAAATAAAGTCGATTTTTATTTTATTTTTGAAAGATATTTTACGTGTATTTTTTGCTATTTAAGAGCTGATTTAAATAAAGTTAAATGCAAACCATGACACTTATGCCGAAACAGTATGCGAGAACCAAAAATATGATACGGGGGAGATCAAAGGCGAAATTGGGTTGTATAGTGTTTCTACTAAATTTTGGGATTTATTTATTACAACTGGAATCTAAAGAGTATAAGGTGGGCCCAGACATTGTAGGGCCCGCGAGATTCCATGGCGGAGCGATCAGTGCGGTTAGTTAGTTGCTGCCGTTACGTATTCTTTTCCTGGGATCAAGTTGATTTGAGAAATGGACAAGTTTTTTTTTAGTGGGGCCACCAGCAAGACAAAAAAGACGGCTAGTTGGTTATTCTGATTGGTAGGTCATGAGTACTTTTATTTCTGTCGGTTAAGCTTCCCCCACCTGCTGTGTAATTTTGAATGCAACTGTAATACGAAGGTTCCTTTTTTTAACTGGGAGCTGGAAATTAACTTTCAAATTAAGTTTTGATAGTATATCAAGATTTGGCATTTAATCAGTTTCGTCCAATATGCTCTATACGAGAACTTTAACTAAAAATCGAGATAAAATTATTGATTTATTTTATTTTCATAATCTTTTATCAGTAACTACAAATATAGCGAGTCGACTCGATTTTGATTCAAGATCCAATTGTAAAAATGGATTGGTCACGGGGAAAATCATGGGTGTTACTGTTTATGTTGATTTGATGACTTTGATCCCAAGATCCGGTAATCCATTTATGATTTATCCAAGTCGTAAAGGTAAAGAAAACGGCAATCACCCAATTTGTTCAGTCCTAGCATGCTCCAACAGTTTCATGGGCCCAAAATTGAAAGCTGAAATTGATGTATGCAGAAATCTCTTCCACATAAAATTGCGATGGTACAGTACTATAACTACCAGATGGCAGATACAAGGAATCCAATCCAAACTCCCAAACACTAGCTTATCCCCTCCCTCGGATAGGGACTGGCGTGGAATCTTTTACAACCAACGTAATTAGTGACGGTTGATGATGCACAATAAAAGAATCAAACTTGATTAGATATGACCTTTTTCATATAGTTTTATAAAATCCGAACTATAGTTATTTCTAAATCAATTAGGTTATAAATAATAATTTTATTCGTACTGTATTGACCTGCTAAGAAATAAAGTACTCTCAAAATGTTATTTTTTCATATATAAGAATCGTACATGCGAATTTACTTAAGAAATGAGAGTATCAACCACATCTTAAATTGTCTTCCCTCGTTCTTAAATTGATGATGTTTCATTTGATACTTGTGTCTTCACTCAATTAATTTGCAGGCAATTAAACCAATCAAAAGAATCCCCTTGCCGTGTAATCCACCTCTTGCTTGTAGAAGAAATCTACAAAGCTTAAGTTTGCTGTCCAAGTGACTAACCACACAACAAGAGAGCACTCATTTTCAATACCATTTTTAGAAAGTAATATCTCTTTTGAGGGTTGTACAGCTGGATGCAGGAAAACTAGTATTGTGTCCGAAAAAAGACAAAAGAAAACATTAGGATAAACTAAAAAATGAAACCTAATTCATTAATTAAATTAAAATTCAGCAGTTATCAAAACCTATGCTTTATCTACTAATTAATTATAAACTAAAACTCTTATTAGCACTTGAATTAGGCTAATTCCTTTGGTAGTTTGCTTGTATCTTTAAAACTCAATGTTTGATACGCGTCCTTGTTCTTTTGATGAATATTCATTTGGGGAAGTCAAAATCAGAACCTTTTTTCTTGGTCGGTCGTTCCATCCGTCATAATGCCTAATGCTAAATTATTGGAGAGTTTGCGCAAGTTGGGTGATGTGGACCCTACACCTACTCCAAAAATCGCTCAAAATAAATATTTCATTTTCGCAAAAAAGAATAAGTCACTGGTCTCACCTTAAGTAGCCTAAAGATACTGTTGTTGAGCATGAGTTTCGTCATTATTAGAATATAAAATCAGGATAGATTTAGTTAAATGGGTCAGTTTTAAATTTGTCACTTTTAATTGACATGTATTGATGGAGTCGTCCAATAAATGTGCCAAGAAGTTAGGATTTGAGTTCAAGTTTGTGACTCGTAATTTTTATTTATCGTGAAAAAAATAAATAGATGCGCTAACAATAAAGAGAATGATTATAACACACGAGGTTGTAGTTCAACAGCTTAGTGCATATAGTTTTTATAACGTAAGTTATGGATATTGTAATAATTATTGTCACTTGAAATAAATTCTAACATAAATTAGGTAATTTTGAGGGTATGTGTATGGCTTTTCGTATAAGCAAAGGTCCAATTTATAATAGTGGCATCAAACTCAATCGATAAACTACCTCACAATCTCACATACTATCTTTTTGAAAGACCACGTCAATGCATCATGATCCATATCCACGTCCTGTGCATGTCGTAGGAGGCAACAATTAATTGCTACCACGGTATGTTCCTTGTTTTTTCTTAGACATTTATAATTGAAATGATGGGTGCTTTCTTCCTTCCATCTCTGATATTCTTTTGTCACTTATAATAAGAATTATAAGTTTGGAGTATTGAAGTAAATTATCACTAAATTTAAAGTATATCGTTATCCCACCGTTAGAAAGTAAAAAGAATGTTTATCGACTATCATTATTTTCTATTCTTTTAATAAACAAAAGTTAGATACGAACCTAAACTCTATTAATATTTTGTTACAGTAAACAACCAACAACCTACGTGCTAACACATCCGTGCTAAGTTGGCAACTGCCAAGCCCACGACAAGTTTCAACAATCCCATCCGATCACGAAATGGGCTCACCCTGCTCAAAAAGAAAAACAGAAGTTGATAACCAATCCATGATCCATTCTTTGGGCCATGTACTATACGGCCCGCTAATATCTATTTATGACATTTATTGGGCCGACAAAAAAAGCCCATTCAGCAAATTAGCTCGGTGCGAAATTCCGAAACACATCAACTTCACCGCCTATGAGCTCAAGCTGAGTCTCCAAAAGACACGAACCCTCCATTTTTGCTGCACAACGATCATCGGCTCTGCCCCCACTAAATCCAAAAAAGTTGGTTTTCTCTGCATATTTCCATCTCTGTTATTCTCCATTTACTTTCGCGCACGGACACGTCTGATTGTCTGTTTTCTTTTATTCGATGAAAGGTTGTTTGATTTTGTTCCTTCGGGTTTCGATTAGGGTTCGTACTGTTATTTGAATAATTCTTTACTTGTTAGTTAGTCTGATGGAGGGAGGAGAGAGTGTGTTGGACGTTATATATGAAGATGAGAACATGGATGATGTTGAGATGATCGATGTAGAAGAAGGGGAGGTTGTGGACGACAAGCCGATTGCTGATTTGGGACAAAGCATTGGTGGAGGCGACAATGCTGGAGCAGAAGAATCTCAAAGTAAAAACCATAAGCGTAGGGCTAATAAGAAGAAGAATAGGAAGAAGAGAGGTGGTCCTGGGCCAAATGTTATGGATATTAACAGGTGATTTTTTTTCCTTTTTTGTTTTTTAAAGCAGTAAAGAAACTTGTTGCTGGTTTTCCATTGTTTTTTTCTTATGCTGTTGTTGGGTTTTCTTTTTTGTTCCCCTCTGCAGGTTTGTGCTGGATACATGTAGGCGTTTGAAAGAGAAGAAATCATACATGGTGTATACTGCTGTAGGTTGCCTGGGGGTTTCCGCTCTAAGCGATCTTGTGAAAGAGGTATTGTACAAAAGCGTATTTTGTTGTATTTATTTATAATTGATCAATTACTGGCATTCCGACTGATGTTTCTATTGAACTGTGCATTTAAATTATTTGCATCACAAATTTAGGTTTTCGGATGATGTGTTCTGCCTAAACAGACCACATAGGTTATACCATTTCCGCCTGTGTTGCTCTAGTTGTTGATGTTCTTTTGTAAGATTTCCCACCCTCGTGCCGTGTCCCTCAGACGTGTGAAACTGTATGCACTATGGATGTATTCTTCAGTGGAAGTTTGTGAGTCATCTCATCTGTCGGTAGATGGACAGGACATTTTGCGGTTTTGGTCTTGGTGGATTACCTCTATTAACATTAGGCTGTTCTCTGCAAACTAAGACATCATGCTTTCTTGTATGGCTCCTTTTTGGTCCATATAGGGACCCTGTCTATAGAAGCAGCCCACTTGTTATGTTAGTGTATAAGTTGGTGGTCTATGATTTGCTTGGCTTTTAACTGAAAAGGTGAGAATTTGAGTCATAACATGATTCTGGACCGGCACACAGTCAAAATACGTACCCACTCTCTTTAAAGCCATTCCCGTTCCTGATGTCTGATGTTGTATATTGTTTCCGTACCCTTGCAGATTTCATTGCAGAAGTCATTTTGCTGCTTCCAATTCTGTGCTATGAGATGAGATATACCTTGGCTGAACCTCTTCATCATTTTCTCTTTGTGTAGGTTAACAATTTTTTTGTTATTGGCTTTATTATGCGCATAGGTCTAGTGTTCTTAGTGTGTTTATCTATCTAGAGGGGTCATGTGTTCGTGTTGAAATTCTTAAAAATGATTTGTTAGCTGGTGCTTCTTTCTCCTTTTGCAATGTGTACATGTTTTTATTGTGGATGCTGACCTTAGAAATTTCAGGTGGATGCCATCCAGTCTTGTGGGGGTCAGACGACTGCAGATGGCAGACGCTCTCGAACAGGTGGTGGGATATTATGGAACATTATGAAAACAAGGGAACCAGTGGCGTATAGAGAAATAATGAAAAAAGCCAAGGAATTTGAGGTGTGTAACTTATTTTACAACTCTTCTGTGTAGAAACTAAAGTGCATGCTTGTCTTGTCTCTACAAACCCCATTAATCCAATGTATAGCTTTGCATCCCACTGTGTTTGTATCTATATCTAGGTGACATTGCTATTCATTCCTTTTTTTGCACTTCCCATGTACTAATCCATGTTATACGGATTTTTCTTGCAGAAACAATTCAGGCAGCAAAATGTCCGCCAAGCACCAGAGTCAAACAAAGAAGTTTCCTCTCAAGTAGCTGCTGCTTCATCAACCACTGTTCCGGATGCCGCAACTCAAAATGAGCTTGGACAATCCGGAGATGGGAAGCGCAGACCTGTCCATGAGAGGATCAGAGCACCTGTTTCATACGATGACTTGCCTGGAGATGATCCAAAAGAGGGTTTGATATAAGTTTCAGGATTAGATGAGCATAGGCTTGGCACAAATTTTACACCTGCTACAAGTTGACGTTTTTTTCCTCCATCTTCCGTTTCCCTGTGTTTAAAGAAAGCCTAGCTAGTAGCTACTGTCTTATCGGTGGTCGTTTTTCAGCGACCCTTGCAATGTAGACTTTGGCTTCATAATATAGAATTTCAGCCCTATCTTCTATTTATTTTTTGCTAATTGTGATGTCCCATCTTTGTGTATGAATTTGCTCCCCAAATTACTAACAAGGAAAACTTTCCATGATATCAAATCATGTTAATATTTGCGAAATAAGAAACTCTCAAATCTTGCCACTTCGACTTGTAAGACTTTGATTATACCACGGAAGTTCATTGAACAAAAGCCAACCATCACTCAAGGTAAGGAAATCTATTGCACAACAGGCCCACCCAGACGGGCCAGGCCAATAAAATTCAATCAAATATTTACTTGATGTTGTAGGGGTGCGCCAGGCCAATGCAATAGTGCAACGCAGAGGCGACGCTCGAGAACCCCAGTAGCAAGCTACTGTTATGGGCTCTCCCCCTTAAAAAATTAATTTAATATCGTGTGGGCCGATGACCCACATATCAGATATTAAACTGATAAGAACAGATACTACACTTGATCTTAGCCAAAAGGCCGAGAAAGGTATGAGTTCTCTAAACTTATGTTTCCAATTTTATAGCTCCCGCCCCTGCGCTTTTTGCCTTTCTTTTCCGATGTGGTACAAAAGCAAAAGTCAAAATACACACGATTGTTCTTCTTAAGTTCTCACTAGCTGAACAATTACACATATTTTTGTGGAAAATGATCTCATTTGTTCTTTTTTACATTCTATAGAAAGTGGGATACATTATACATATGATTGTGGTAATTACGATATCACCAATTGAAGGAGTACAAAATTATTCATTAAGCAAGAGATGGCGCAATGCTTAAGCTGGTATCAAGACAGAATCTTGATTCTTTTGGAAGAAGAGGCAAACGACTGTGCAATCATCTACTTTTGCAGAAGAAAACTTCTTTTCCCATGCGGCTGTAGCAGCATCCACCACTGCCTTTGCTGCTGCCTGCTCGCTATCAGCCGACCAGACGTACGACACAACTTCTTCGTTGCTAAGCACATCCCACACCTAAATCATGACCAAAAAGATTAGCATCCAATAAGACTTTAGTTTGACATATATAGTTCACATGTTTCGTGGTAGCGAGGCTTACCCCATCGGTTGCAAGAACGATAAACTTGTCCTCTTCGGTTAGCCGGTGATAAGAGACTTCCGGTAATGCGATTATACCATGGTTTTTAAGCATAAAGTCACCGAATGCTCGAGACATGGCGAGACCTGGAGAATCTTCGTAGGGTAGCCATACTCGATGGATGTGTGGTTCTGCCTTTAGAGCAAGAACTCTCCCATTACACTTCCTTATTCTGTCAGCTTCACCTGAAAGGATTATTGCTCATCAGTATTCTAGTATGAAACATTGAAACTCGAACGCGAGACTTACACTAAATACAAGATTACAGAACCAAATATATAATTAACTTGAAGAACTTACATGGTGTACTTGGCTTCAAATCTATAGTCAACTCAACAGGAAAAACTTGATTCTCAATGATTGATCTTCCTAACACTGCCCTAGAATCTCCAAGATTAGCTATAACAAGATCTTCACCCTGTAATAATCAAGAAACATTTAAAATAAAATGAGTCTTTCTAGCTAGAAATCGCTAGAAAAAAAAGGCGAAAATCAAAGAAATTATACTTTAATTTTACCTCTTTTGCAACAACAACTGCTGTGGTTCCACTGCTAGAACAATCCAAACTTTCTTGAAGCTTGATCTCCTTATCCATCACCTTATAGGCACTCGTAAATGCTTGTTTCCATTTATAGAAACTCTTACTAGGACCCATTTCACCATTTGGTAATTTCTCATTGTTATAGTCATCTCCACTTGTTTTCAACTTTGCAATTGCATTCTTCTGGTTTAGCAGAAGTGATGGCAACCTATTTCTCACAATCTTGCTAACAATATGACCATTCTTTCCATGCCCATCAAAAACTCCACATAAAGCTCCATCTTCAACTCCATATCCCTAGTAAATACACAATTTGAAAGAAACTTTCAGCGCGTTTGGATAGCATAATTTGTCAAGAATATAATGGAGTTGAACTTTTACTAGTGGTTAAAAACAGAATTCATCAACTAAATCAATTACCTGGTAGAAAAAAGCAGCATCTTGATTCACTCCTTTGCTTCCTTCTTTGGAGTAAAGGGAACAGTGTTTCTCGCCAGTTCCATTTAAATTAGCATTGTTTTCCCCATAGTAAAGAACATTTTCAAGGCCATCATCATCTATTTGGTATATCCCTGAAGATGCAGAGGATATGCAGATTCCCATTTTTTCTTTTCTTTTCTTTTTTTACAAGTTTTCTTTATTTTCCTTATTAAAGTTATGAAGTATAGTCCTTATTTATAAAGGAGAAGAGGAGTGTGGTTGCAACAATTCAGTGTCTTTTTTTAATAAAATGGGTTTGTGTATTATTTTAGACTGGCCCAAGATTCACATAAAGGGGCATGTGATGTATGTGAGGTGTAATCTTGCATCAATATAGTAATTAATTAATTAATTTCAATTTAAACTAATGGAATATCTTATTTTGTTTTATTCTACTATATGTCATATATATAACTTGTCTTAGTCTTGTTTTCTAATTCCTTAATTAAGTAAGTTAAACCAAGTAATGGGATATCCTGCTACAGCCTACAGGTGTATCTTTTCATGCATCTTTGGTCAACTCTTGAAAGAATCAAATGAATGGTTGGATCTTACTAAAAGATGGCAAAAAATTGGGAGTTGACCTTAGGAATTAATGCAAAAAGTTACTAATAAAAAAATGGACATTATTAATCAATTTATTAACTATTTAAAATTGACATTTTCCCCCTCCAGATATTTATTTCTGATTTTATAAATTTTATTTTTGCCGTGAACTAAGCTATGAACTTATCGATAGGTGATAGGTTTTAGTTATGTTCAATCTAAATTTGTAAAGGGAGAAATCATTTAAATATCTCCTCAAAAGAGGGACGTGTAATCCTAATTTTTGTTATTAAAAGAAGAAGAAGTTGAATCGTAATAGGAATTAATATAGAATTGGCACAAGGAGGAAAAAAAGGAGTTATCAAGAATAAATTGTAGATTTATTGAGTGGAATTATCATTCAAAATATTAATTAATAATTCAAAATAGTATAAAAATTAAAGGGACCTTAATAGGTGGGGAAGGGGCACGAGCAAGTTGTATACTCCTGCTGATGATGATGCCGGTGATAAGTACCCTTGCAAAAACAACAAGACAACTAATTAACTATTCTTTGACATATATGAACCGTAATGTGGACTTTTTATATGATCGTGTGGTTTATAAAAACAGTTAAGAGTTATCAATCAAAATTCAAGATAATCAAAATTGACCTAAGAAATGGAATATTTGTATGCGTACCGAGAAGCTAACTCGATTGGAGCTCAATTAGTTAATTTAGTTTGAGAACTCTTATTCTTCTGTTTCTTTCAATCTCCTAAACAAATATTTCGAACGCGTAAAGATTGGACTTCTTATCTTTCTCTTTTTATATTAAAAAAATGACTCAAGAAATTGGTAAATAAATAATGGTTATCGTATGGAATTTATTTAAAATTAATTCAGTATTATTTAATATTGTTTTTGTGGTGGTGGGACGGTGCCCCAATAGTATTGGAAATTTATTGGTTATCATCATTTTGTGTAATTCAACGACAACTGTGCTTATAATCTCTCTTGTATGATCGGGGGATCATCCTCTTGCAAAGCAAGTTGGAACAAGTCTCACATTTTAGAGACGACGATGTAGTTTACGTGCTTGTTAGAATAAAAATTTTTATTTTCGGTTTTTCGAGTGACATCTTTCCTTTTTGGGGAGATTTATCTTCTTTAAGTATGATTAAATTCTAAAGAAGTTGTCTTCTTGTCATGATTTTTTTTTTAATTTACACATTCAAAATTGAGATGTGAATTAAGGATAGAAAAATTATTTACGAGGGATATAATTATAAGTTATACCGTAGAAATAAAAATAATAAATAAATGATAAAAAGTACTACGAGAGCTCTATTTCCATATACATAACTTATAGGAATATTTTATCATTAATGGACAAATTCGGCACACGTGATTAATAATAAACTCACTGGACTTAAGAGTTAAGAAAGATCCCAATAAGACTTCGTATAAAGAAAAAGATTTCTCTAATATCCTCTTAATCTTTTCCGGATAAAAAACTGAGCTCGTTCGAAAATAGTAGTATTTGTTGGTAATTTGGGACAAATCAATTACATTTTACGCCATTATTTGGGAAAATTGAATCAATTTAAAGTTTGGACACGGCAGCAAACAATTGACTTGTTGTGCATTTAAAGTTTAAACTACTCGTTAGGATTCCATGTCTTCTAACCTTAAACAATTTCTGCCTTAAGGCGTGGAACTTATTATACAGACAAAACATAAAATAGGATCGGAGCAACATTTATCCAAATCTACTAAGGCAAGTTAATGGTTTGAACGTGTTAGGATGGCTTGGACTTCATACAAATCCCAACCTCTTATCCTCTTCTGTCACCCATTTTTAATTAGGTCAATCTGCTGCACACAAATTAAATAAAATTTCATTTCAAAACCCTTTTTTTTTTCGAAATTTCAAACCCTTTTTCTCATATGTTCATTGAACTTAAAATATTTTAATCATCTAAAATCCTTTTTGCTTTGCTATTACATTACTCCCTCTGTCCTCAAAATCTTGTCTTTCTCGCATCCCAATATTCAGTAGGGAACGCATATCGAGGAGGCCGGATGAGGCACTATTTGACCCCAAAAAAATTCGAAACTTTTTGTGAACATACGTTAATCCTTAACGTACTTTCCAGAAAAAAATTAGGGCAAAATTGTCTCAAATAGTACGTCTGCCGGCCGTTTTAAGCTACGTGCCGAAACAGTAAAAGCAAAAGCTAAAACGACCTCATTTTGAGGACGGAGGGAGTAATGTATAAGGGATAAGAGCTTCTTCCAACTATCAATTTCGATCAGCCAAATACTATTAGTGATTCATTTTCAAGTTGAAACCCAACTTATGCCTATTAAAATAAAAAAGGTCCCACCAATGATTTTTTCCTTTTTTAATTTTCTAAGTGAACTATATATCAAATTCAATCGGGCTAAAAACTCATTAAGGATTACAAGTTACAACTCAGAGATGTTGGGCTTGTATTACAACAGAATCTAACCATCCAGGGCCCAAAAGTGTAAAGCTGCAAGAAATACAGAAATGAGCCCATATAATAAGCCCACAAGCTAGCCCAAAAGGCTAAAACAGAAAGAAAAAAGAAGAAAAACTACTTCCTCTTTTCACTTCCCTCCAATTTGAATCTTATCATTACAAGTGGTTGATTGATGATGTAGAAAAAAAAGGAAAAAAAAAACCAAATCATTAAAAAGATACTACTTTTGTTTGTAACCTGTAGTCGTCATGAGATATTTTTGCGCGGCACATTTTGGAGATGAAGAACTGGTGGTGGAGACAACACAGCGCCACTTATATCCATCTTGTCTGCACAACTCTTACTCTTTCTTTCATGCGGAATTGATGGCCTTTTTCTTACTTCCCTGCAATTTCTGGGTGGCCAAGAAAGCAGAATGGGCGCGGGTTTAAGGCAATCTCTCAAATGGGTCTTTCCAATTCAGTCTCATCTGATCACCAATTCTCCATCCAGGGTCTCACCATCTTCTGGTTAGTTCATTTCCTGCCGAATTCATCTTCAAATTATCTAGTCACTTTTGATGAAAGTTGAATTGAATTCGTTTGTAAGTTTGATTGCTGACTCGAGTTGTCGATTAGCTATCTAAGTTTGATTGTAACTAGATGTGCATTTAAAAAGTAGAATTGAGTTCTTGCTAATTTCTCTAAATTGAGCTTAAGATGACATGCTTAGCTCTAGGTACTTAGCTTGATGCGAGTGGTTTATGTAACTGTAATTTGTAAATGATTTGTAGCTAGAGGCAAGGAGGCTTCTACCAATCTTACAAGGCTATCGTTTCTATCGGTTGTTTCTGATGAGGGTGACATTTACAAGTATCATCTGAAGGCATTAGCTTATCCGTCTCCAGTACTAACCCTAGATCACGATTGCTCTCAAATGGAAGAAGCAAAGGTTTGTGATCTGGTCATTTAGTTTAGCCTTGTATACGTGGATCGATTGGTCATTTGTTGATGACTAATATTTCGTATATATGTTTCAGATGAATGTTTGCAAGAGGTCTCACAATCGCTTAAATAACATGATTGATGTTGCTAAAGTCTCTAATGAAGAGGACAATTTTATGCCACATGAAGGCCCGAATGAGGGAAGGACATCCCAGTTTAGTTTATTAATGGAAAATATTGATATATTAGAGAAGTCATTTGTGGATTCCGGAGCGTTGCAGCTAGAGCAGAATATTCTGCTGCATTTGGGAAGGCTTGGAGCTTTAAATTTCTTCCACACATGTCTATCAAGGACCCTTAAAGACTCCAATGTTTTGGACTTGTCTGATGTTCCTACCGAAACCATTGAAGACTGCAAATCTAGTGAGACATCAGATGATCATTTGGGTAAAATCATCATTCGCACTGGGAAAAAGGATGAAAGAAAATCAAAAAGAGAACGAGCCTGCAGGAATATTGGAGAGAAAGCTACTTTTCCGTCATTGGCTTCAAAACCTGGACAGCCTACTCATACTTCAGCTAAAAAATCATCTAATTCGAAGAGTCGAAGATTGGCAACTGATAGAAATGAAGCAGAGCTGTCGAGGGGCGTCAAGGTTATTATTACCTTCTACAATAGAAAATTCTCCATTTTTACTTTTTGGGTGTGTGTGGAGGAGGAGGAGGTCATTCAGAAGATTATCATTGCTGATGTCATCTTTTTTTCTTACAGATGCTTTCAAACTTGGAAAGGATAAGAAAAACTATGGAAGAAGAAAGCGGGAGAGTTGTCAGTTTGAGTTGCTGGGCTGAAGCAGCTGGACTTGACAAAAAGATGCTGCAGCAGAACTTGCATTTTGGTTGGTATTGCAGGGATGAGCTCGTAAGGAGTGCCCGGCCCTTAGTCATGTACCTTGCAAGAAACTACAGGGGTTTGGGAGTAGCCTTGGATGATTTACTTCTGGTCTGTACTCAAATGCGATTATCTTGTTTTCCATGCTTATTTCCGATGCCACCATTCACCCTATGTTTGTTTTCTGGTGACCTACTTGACCAAACTCTGTTCCTTATGATGTCTCAGGCTGGAGACCAAGGTGTTTTGCTAGGTGCGGAAAGGTTCGATCCAACAAAGGGATACAGATTCTCGACATATGTTCACTACTGGATACGAAAATCAATGTTAGAGTTTGTCACCCGGCATGCTAGAGGGATCCAAATTCCTGTATGATCCTTACAAATTGTGAGATGCATAGTATTCGTGAGAACTGATGTTTGATCCATTGTTGTTTGCTTATTCATTTGTATATTTTTTCCTGAAGCGTTCATTACGGAGGGCGATAAATCAGATACAGAAAGCTCGAAAAATCCTTAGTGATAGCCATGGGAAATACCCTGATGATGAAGAAATCGCCACGTTCACAGGTCTGTCTTTGGCTAAAATTGAATCTGCTGGGCGATGCCTACGAGTGGTGAGTTCGATTGATCAGAAGATAGCTGATGGCTTCAGTGCAAAATATATGGTATGCACTGGAATTTAATCTTGATCTCATCTGTCAACATTTTTAGATCAAACTAGCACAAAAGAAATCATTCCTTTTCTTTTATACATGTACGATGTCGATACTCAAATGATGTATAGAATGTCAAGACTTCTTCTCTATATGGTTCAGCTGACTGCATAATGGTATGTATCTCCCCATTGCAGGAATTTATGACAGATGAATCAATTCAGAGCCCTGAAAATGCGGTCATGAGGCAACACATGAGAGCAGATATCTATAATCTTTTGAGAGGCTTGAACTCTAGAGAGAGACAAATGATTCTTCTAAGGTATGGGTTCAAGGACAACCGACCCAGATCACTTGCAGAGATCGGGCGCGTTTTCCATGTGAGCAAAGAGTGGGTGAGGAAAATAGAGCAAAAAGTTATGGTACGATTAAGAAATGAAGAAATCTGCAGAAAGTTGAGTCACTATTCGAATTTATAGTTGTAATTCAAATCTTTAAAATAAAATAGAGCATTCTTTTGACGGGAAGCTTTTCTTTCCTCTCTTTTCAACACAACAATGACGCTGGCCACTTGCTTGCCGCTCCACTGCCAGTCCAACATAAATACGCTGGGACGCAGACAACTGATTTTGCTCCAGAAAATGCAAAAAAGAAGAAGCTCTCTAGCTCTTCATGGGATCCAACTCCTGCTTCTTGTATTGCTCAAGAATGATATTACAATTGTTCATGGTGCGTGCATCAAGGAGACCATGATTCCATAGTTTGATCATAAACAATCTCCAACACCTGCCCAACGTTGCCATCAGCAAATTTATTGTTCACTACCAGTAAGCTAAACTGGAAAGAGAAACTTAAAAGTAAAGACGCAGGACACTTTCCAAAGTCAACTAGAAATAAAAGTTAAATGGACGTCAAATGTGTTTCTCCATAGATGGAAGGAAAGTCAAATGTATTGGCAGGTCTGGCCTTGAATGTTTCAACAGAAGGAAGAGCATTTTGAATGCAAAACCGACAAGCTGAAGGGAGGCCAGTTGCATTTTAGCTTTCAATGAACAAATTTTCTTTTATTGATCATTAAGATTCTAATTTATTTTCACAAATCACTTGATGCCCAACTGGTACTCCCTTGAAATATGACTTTGTTCATCATGCACAGCTTGACTTTACATTATCATAACGCATAAGTAGGCCAACAGTGCTCATTATAAGTCCGGAAAGAGATGTACTACCAAATAAGAGGTGGGGCTCGAACAAGATCATGCCCATGCAATCTCGAGAACGCTTCACATGCCCAAGGGATACGACCATCAGCCAGTACCCTGCAAACATGGAAGGTGAACAATAAAATATAAACCAGAAACGTATTCGATAACTTAGAATTTGTAGTAAAAAAGTAAATATGTTATTAGCTCCAAATGGGGCATAGCCACAAGAGATAGGCCAACGAGGGTAAGCACCCGTGAAAGGTTGCACATGATAACTCCCTAAGCCTCAAGGTAGAGACATGTCAAGAAACCAAAAAACTGAACTTAGTGAGGTTTCGAATTGAAGCATATTCATACACCACTCATTCCAAACAAGGTTCGCTTTGCATCTACTAGCCAACAGGCTAATAGACAAAAAAAAACAAGCAAATATAGTGCGAAGAGAAAGGAGAAGATTACCGCTGCTTTCTCACAAAGGAGTTCCACAGGTGCATTATTTGCTTCTCATCTTTAGTCACATCAACAAAATCATCCAGCATCTACAGCATAGTAGACAATGCCTAGTTAATCCATCTTCAGAATACACTTGCTAACACAGAAGGTTAGATGCTCATTCAAGTAACAATATAGCATGGATGGACAACGCAAACAATGGGAACCATAACACAAGACCAATGGAATGGAAAGGAAAAATACTTGTAAACATATTTCAGCAACCATCACATTGCAGAAAAAGGAGCACGGGCATTCAAACTGTGTAATCATCAAAGCATAATGCATACCCTTTGGTCTTCAAAATCTGCAACACCATCATCTACTTCATCCTCACTATCACGATCCGACAGTACTTGCTCAATTTCCATTGGCTTCAAACACACAAAAAAGGTTACACTTCTGAAATTTCTTTTAATGCATAGACTCAAAGTGCAGTTACTTGGAGATAATCTTGACCAAAGAAAATGGTAATAAAGAACAATAAATATTTTGGCAAACATTTTTCCTAACTGTCAGCATCACCAATTCGAAAGGCATGTCATAAAAGTTGATGATGAAGTGTAATGATAATTATAATACTTGCAATTTACAATATATAAAACCAAGAAAACACAATATAAATGCAATTTTTGTAGGCCTTTCTAATATGTTAATTACCTTTAAGAATTAGTCTGAACCACATAATTCTCTGTATACATAATGTCTAAGAGATACAATAAGTTTACTTCTAAATTACCATTCACATTGGTCTTATATATAGTCATCTCCTAAAGTGAATGCCCATTTGGCTTGAAATTTCTGCTGGGCCATAATTACACATTGCAGCCACTAGATTTAACTCCAAACATGGGGGTGTATCTCATTACCGCTTGATCAGAAGGCTCTGATACTATAAAAGGACCTCTTAACCCAAAAGTTTAAGCTGATAGATAAGGCCCCACAATATTACTATTCTAAAAACAAAGGATATAACCCAGAAGTACTCTTGGCAGAGCTGCATTAGTATCTTAACTACATTGTCTTGTAGTCTGAAGGTTATTGAATTCTATATCTTTTTTAAACAGCTCATACAACATGTGATACTCAAGAATTGCTGGTGACTTCACTAGATTCCTTCCATATCTTGTATGCATTGTCTAAAGGATTTCTTGGTCAAGAATGATGTCAAACAACAATTGATAAAGTTCACAGTTATTGACAACCTGCGTGATAAATTAACAATTTGCATGTATTTTAAATAAAAGGCAAAAGAAAGGCAGAATCATTAAGTGATAGTCACCTGAGCTCTATGTGAATGAAAAAATTGCCTTCGGTGAAGAAGAGAACGGCTGAAAAAAAAGAAAATAACCAGATCAAACAATTTCCCAATCCAACAACTGTATTAAATATACAAGCAGCAGATTATTTGCGTTAATTCATTCTTCAAATTACTCTCACATAATCTGTATGCTTGAGAAATTGTCATTTGTCTTAAATAATTCTCAACCAAGGTTAATCTTCCAACTCAGCACTCCATAACAAGATGATTGGAAATGCATCTTCCATTAAAAACATCACAATGGTCGTTCTTTTGACGGCTAATTTCATCTTGATGAACATTTGAAGCCATTAATTGACCAGCCACATCAGTTCCTCCTTAGAACAAAAATTGTCATCATACAGGTAAAAGAAAAGGAAAACCATGTTCGAATTTTCATTCTTGTTTATATTCGAGCCGCAAACAGTTTGATTGTGTTGAGCAATGCATTATATAGATAGTGTTACAGCTCTACCTTCAGATTTTCTACAGCTCTAAAGTAGAATGGGTTAACTAAAATCTCGAGTTTAACTTTTGGGAATGCTACTATTTATAAATTTGGTATCACTTAAGTCGCTCGAAAAAGTCCAATACAGTAGAGGTTCAGATTAGTCAGCTCAGTGAGGTTGGAAACCGGTTGACTAATCCCTTTTTAGGCATTATGTAGCTTCTCATTTTATGCATTATGTAGCATTACCTTGCAAGTTTTCATGCATTTTCTTGTATAAAAAGGATCAACCTTGCATTTAAGCACTATCCAAGTAGCCATAGGTTTTGCATCTCTTCAATGCCTTGCTCTCATCTCGCCTGCCGATAACAGTTTGTGCCCACACACAAGCACAACACAAACACACACAAAAGCATGAAATAACAGTTTAAGCAAACTCCCATGGGACAATGATCAGAGGCACATTAGAGATAATGGAGTCTCTTCCTTTATGATACAGTCCAATTTTAGGGACTTCAATTATTTATCAATCATTGTTTTATACACAAAAGAAGGATGCAACATGGATCCCTAATATGCGAGAACCATGTTGTTCACCAAACACAAAGATAAAAAATACGAGACTGGGCACGACTCTTGACAAAGAACCATAGAATTTCACAAAACTTGTTCACGCCTTACATGGACGGGGGAAGGTCAGAGGGGCTAAGGATTATAATTCAACTAAAGATCAATACTAACTTTCACAAAATCCCAAAACCAATCAAAGAAACAACATGCACACATGAGTTCAATTGATACAATACAATCATTGACTGGAAATTGTAACACTATCTTCAGCAATGGTAGAATCAGTTATGGATGGCCTTTTTGTTATCGACTTGGGTATACCCATGTCATCTTGTGAGACACGTTGCTGAGGATGAGCCAACAGCATGGACATGTACCGGAGGAGGGTACGCACCCCTTGTCCAGTTTCTTGGATGAAGCCCTCGTACTCACTAACATGTTCAAGTGCGTCAACTAGTGAATCATACACCTCTTGCGGGCAGTTATCAGGCCCAGGCTTATCGTGGAGGTACATCACATCCATGGTGAATAGCTTCTGGCTTACAGGCCATTGGTGGTGCGGCCTTACTGACGATCTACAATAGATGAGAATCTGACCAAATCGATATAACCCCTCATCAAATCGAGTTCAAGAAACAACACAAATTCAAGATTCACACTGACATCAAGAAAGACAACAGAAACAAACTAGTGTCTAGTCCAGTCAAGTGCTACAAATGTTGCAAAAAACAAAGACAACGATGCATTATATACTTGCAATTGGCAACAAATTTAGCCAGAGAAAGAAAAAATGAACAACTACAGCACTTACCACTCTTAAAATCCGGTTTTGGGCTTGAGACTTCTTCGCTTCATGAGCTGCTATACGGAACAATTGGGTGAGGTCAGTTTGACCACAAGATGACGTAGCAGTAACACCCCTAAGAGCTAAAACCGCTGAATCAAGTTCACTGCTAAACTCTTTCCGAACCTAACCAACAAAAGCAAATTATCCAAAGAGAAAATAAAATATTTTAAAGTAATTTATTTATAGGGAATGTTTGGTAAAATTACCCAAGACGCCGATTTGGAGAGGGTGGCGAAGGCGAAGCGGTGGTCGGGGTTGATTGTGAGCTTGGTGTTGATGAAGAGGAGGATTGCTTGCTTGATGGATTCTAATCGAGTCAGGGGTCGTCCACCGGCACCGGTTGATTTCATCTCCGAGAGTGACTCGGAGTCCACATCTATGCAAAACAGTATGTCCTCGTTGTTTATCCGGCCAGGTGTCAGCGTGTATCGGCCGCGCGTGGAATTCTCTACTTCTATCACCTCCATTTTCTTCTCCTCGCCTCCGCTCTGCCTCTGCTGATTTCACGATTTGGAGTGACAGAAGAAGGGAAAAGTCGCAACCTGCACTTGCATTGATTGACTAATTTAACACCTCCTTTGTTAAAACGATTTAAAAGGCACCTCCACTTAACTAATATGACACTTTTGACACTCGTCATTGACGCCGTACGTCCTCCACCGTTAAGTGCTGACGTGGCATGACACGTCATCAACATGATGACGTTGCCACGTCATCAAATAATATAATTAATTTTTAAAAAATCATAAAAATAACATAATTAATTTTAAAAATTCAAAAAAATAATATAATTAATTATAAAAATTCAGGAAAATAATGTAAATAATTTTAAAAATTAAGAAAATTTAATTTAATTAATTATAAAAATTATAAAAAATACTTTAATTAATTTTAAAAATTAAGAAAAATAATATAATTAATTTTAAAAATTCAGAAAATTAATATTATTAATTTTAAAATTTTAAAAAAATATATATATAATTACTTTTTTTTATTTAAAATAATGTTATTAATTTTAAAAATTCAAAAAATACTTTAATTAATTTTAAAAATTTAGAAAAATAATTTAATTAATTTTTAAAATGTAGAAAAATACTGTGATTAATTTTAAAAACGCAGAAATGTAATTAGTTTTCATGACTAGTGGCTGGAAACGCCGGAATTGGAGTGGGAACACCATCCCCCACTGCTGATTCGGCAAACCCAAGCATAAACTAAATATGAAGATCTACCCAGGAAATTAATAATTTTCATGATCAGCGGCTGGAAACCCAAGCCCGCTGAAGCTCCTACCATAACCGGCAACTATAATAGTCTGTACCGTTGTAGCAAATGTAGAGCACCACCACCACACCACATGCTTCTCAGCAGATCACCACCACACCACCCCCATAACAGATTTGGCGCCAAAATCGGAGTGGGAACACCATCCCCCGCTGCCAATTCGGCAAACCCAAGCATAAACTAAATATGAAGATCAACCCAAGAAATTAAAAATTAATTACAATATTTTTTTGGATTTTTAAAATTAATTAAATTATTTTTCTGAATTTTTAAAATTAATTAAAGTATTTTTTGAAATTTTAAAATTAATAACATTATTTTTTTAAAAAATTATAATTTTTTTGAATTTTTAAAATTAATTATATTAATTTTCTGAATTTTTAAAATTTTTAAAATTAATTAAATTAAATTTTCTTAATTTTTAAAATTATTTACATTATTTTCCTGAATTTTTATAATTAATTATATATTTTTTTTTGAATTTTTAAAATTAATTATTTTTTTAATGATTTTTTTAATATTAATTATATATTTGATGATGTGGCATGTCACGTCATCATGTTGATGATGTGTCATACCACGTCAGCACTTAACGGTGGAGGACGGACGGCGTCAATGACGAGTGTCAAAAGTGTCATATTAGTCAAGTGGAGGTGCCTTTTAAATCGTTTTACCGAAGGAGGTGCCAAATTAGTCAATCAATGCAAGTGCAGGTGCCAAATTCTGACTTTTCCCTTGTTTTTTCCACTTGACGCCACAAACGTCTTTTCTAACATAGGCGTCCTTTTCAATGAAAGAGGTTAAACATCAACGCGTCCTTTTTAAAACGACGTGACCTTTTCAAAAGGACGCATCAAATATTTATTCCAAAATTTTGTATTTTACGTATTTTCTTAAAGACGCATCATAAACATCCGCACAAAGACACGTCCTTTTGTAAATGATGCGTCTTTACCAAAAGGACGCAAAATTTCACATACGCGTGTTTTTAGCAGGCACATATCTTACGTCCTTTTTGACAAAGACGCATCTTTTACGTTCTTTTGATTTTTTTATCATAATCTACACTTTTTATTCCGCATGGCACGTCGTCTTCTTTATACGACAAGCCACACTGCATTTTGTTGTTTATTCACTTGCAAAATAGATTGAAACGGTGCGTTTTAGGAAAGCATCAGCCAGCGCGAACTTTGCCAAATTATTCTTTTGGCTAGGTGTCTTATATTTTTTCTTTTCTTCTCGATTCTCGATATTTCTCATCAATAATCCTCATCGAGAAACTGTACCGTCTACGTATCCTCGCCGGTGATCGGAAAACTCGGTGGAGAAATGGCGTGCTTACATGATCACAGCTGTGAAGATCACGATTGCTCCACTAACTGGTCACTCTACAAGCACATAGACATTCCCAAGGTATACCTCTTTCGCTATTTTTCCACAAATACCCCCTCTTTGTTTTCTTATTTACTTCCTCTCATCTCTCATCCTTTGCTGCATCTTCCTCAGGTATTTGCTCTGAACGAGGCTGTTCAAGGAAGTGCTAAAGCAGTCTTCAAAGCTTGGGAGGAAAGGCTCAACACTTCGGCGGTATTTTTTTATCTTTAATTTCTCTGGTTAGATATCATTATTACTTAGTGTACTAAGCATCTTAACGATTCTTCTCTCGTATGCGTTGTTTTTGGTACGGCAGGGACACTTGGAGAGCAATGAGGGCGATCCTGAGTTACTTGTTTACATTCCGTAAGCAAAAACTGTCTGCTTATAGAAACTATAGCTGCTGCCTGCCTGCTTTTTTTCATTATTCCGATGCATTGATCTATTTTCGTTGTTTCTGTTTGATTGATTGGCTATCATAGGTTTACATCAGATGTTAAGATTAAGAGCATTTCAATTGTTGGCGGTGCGGATGGGACTAGTCCTTCTAAGATGAGAGTGTAAGTTCAGGTTTATATATCTCAGTCCTTTTTTTGTTAGGTGCACTGACTAAGTGAGTGCTCCTATAGGTTTGATATGATATGGGTTGCTGAATTGTATGGAAACTACTGTAATACTTTTCATTCAATTCAGTGAGTGGACTAATTTTTTTTGGAGATGAAACATTTTTTTAGATTCTCAGAGTTTTTATGCTACTTTGTAACTTGTGAAACTAGGGCCAAATGAATGCTCCAGCAGTTTAAAAAAAAGAAATGGTTTAAATCTCGGCTCCATGGTTTTTGGATTCAAATTTGCTTATATTAGAATAACGGGGAGGTTTCAGTCCATTAATCAACCTTGTCGTTTCTTTGAGCATGTTTGTTCTCCTTAACCCCATTTTGGGTGTGCTAATCTGTGGGTTCATAAAACTTAAGGTTTCAATCCGGTCATCTGGTTGATACCATGTTTGATTCCTTTTTATGTACATATATGTGGTCTGTTATATAAAATGTTGGTCAGACTTTAGGGAAAAGAATATTCCTAATTGACATATTCTTCACATTGTTCTTTTTCCTGATTTTCTGCTTAATGTGTATTTTAGGTTTATCAATAGGGACGGCATTGACTTCTCAGATGCTCAAAGTATGCAAGCTGTTCAGGTATTGTTTTCATGGCCTGTAGGTGGGGTATTTGATAAATTCAACTTTCGAAACTTATCTGAAGTATTTGCTTCTTTTGTTTTAAGGAGTGGGATTTGGCTGAAAATTTGCAAGGAATGTTGGAGTACCAAACTAGGTAAATTATTCGCTACAAAACAGATACACTACTTAAATTGATGGACTCAAGTTCTAGTTCCAGTTGTTAACAATGATAAGATAATTATTACATTTTGTATGACAATAATATCATCTGCAGTCCTCTTCTATTTCCTGATGTAATAAGTTTTTATCCATAGGTATGCCAAATTTCAAAGCGTGGCAAACATCACACTGCACTTCCCTGATAATTTTGGTGGTGACACAAGTCAGATACACTATATTGGCTTTAAAGGTGAATCTACCCAGGTAATTAGCCAAACATCAAGCTTGATTGTATTTTGGAACTGGTTTGGGGATTGTGTTTGACTCCTTAAATGACATAATGTTCTTTCAACGATCAGCTGAAGAGGGATGTTGTTGCGACAATTGTTTATGAAATTACTCCAAATCCTTCAGACCACAAGTAAGTCTTCATTTCCTTTTGGAATGAGATGGAATATATAGGTTTTCTTTGGAGCCATATAAATAGTTTGTTTCACACGAACACAATTCCAAAGCCTGACTATAGGCTCCATGTTTAAATGCCAATATAGTTATGCTTTATGTGTGGGTCTGTTCAAACTAGCAGGCTCTTCTAACATCTTATCATAATATTCTTAGGTCGCTGATCATAGTTGTCTCTGTTACATTACTCCAAGGCATATGTCTATTCAGCTTATTTTCTTTTCCTCTTCACCCACATAAGTTGATGGGGAGTTTGGTGAGTTGGTTTATACTGGATGTCTAGTAGACATGTGGAGTTAGGTCAAAGAGGATGTGACTTGGTAGGTTGTCTGTGAAAACTGAAAAGTTATATTTTCCAGCTTACATTTGAGATTACAATAAACCAGCTCTTCACCACTTTTGGCTTCCTCGTGTCCTTCAAATGACACTGTTGCTCGTGTATTGGCATCCCAGTATGAGCCAGTACAGTGGTATCATTAGCAAGAACTGTGAAATATAGAATAATCTTTATGAGCCAATTCTCAAAGTTATGATCCCTTGCTGGTAGAACCTGGTAGATGATGTAATAGTTTCTTGCCTCTACTTATTCCACAACATGTCTATAGTCTCGTCATAGGTAGATGAGAATCTCTGGAACACACAGTTGGGCTTAAGTTGTTTCATGCCTGAATTCTCACTTCTCTGCTCCCAAAATCTATTTCAAACTGCTTTCTCCATTTCAAACTGATTTATCCAAATGAATCTGTGTTAACCTCACCAGTTACTAATGGATTGTGCAGGACAAAGGCGGAAACCGGCGGAGGTTTCGCACATGTGGAATGAAGAACTAACTAGACATGGATCACATTCACACCTAATCTCTGTAGAGCACACGAAAAACCCCTTTGTTTTTTTTCCTGTTCCCTTCTGCCTTTCTGCTATATGGGGGCCCATCGTAATCTTTAATTTCCCCTATAATCGCTTATCGCCATGTTTGTTTGCTTTGTTCTTTTTTATGCTTGCAAATCCCCACATTACGCCTGGTTTAATTTATTTAATTCTCGGATAGCGACAAATTACCAAGGGATTAATGGTGTAGTTCCCGCTCATTACGGATGTAAATAAGAAGTTTATTTCCTTGAGGTTAAGGATTTTTTTGCCAGTTAGTCGTCATAATAAAATTGGAAGATAAATCTGAAAAACAGAAATTACAAATTATGCAAGCAAACGTCAAAACTTGTAACGGTAATTATTATTTTTTAGAAGGCAGACTTCTTTATGTGAAGACGACGACGTTTCAATTATTTTCCACCAAACTGCTCTGGATTTTCTGGCTTCGCGTCGACTGTCGACAAAACAAAATAAAGGGTAAAATAAAAAAGGAAGGAAAATTCCACTACCTCATTTTTTATTGTTGTTTTTGACAAAAAAGCGCGCTTCACCAATTTCAACAAAATTAGGGTTTTAGACTGGTGTCTGTTATTACTTCTTTCACTATAATACTCTCTCTTTTCTCCAGTCTTCATCACCTTAAAATCTCTTACACAACACACAGCTTGAGAACCAAAAAAGAACAAAAATATGCAGACCACTAGTGGAACAGCTGCGGTGATGGGTTCCTTGCAACAGCCCGTTTGGACAAAAGGATCATTTCCCTGCCTCCCAAAACGGTCCAGTTTTGTTGGATTTCCTCACCAGACTATCAAGCTTAATTCGATAAAGCCAATCAGGTCCTCTCTCCTGGAAGTAGCTGGGAAACCACCATCCGAAATTGGAGGTAACTTTATCATCTTTCTTGTGTTTTTCTTGTTACCAAAGACATGTCACCTTAATAATTTTGATCATGGAATTTTCATTGTAGCTGATAAAATCGAGTTTGCGGATTATGGACTTGGTGAAGTGGATCCTGATGTTCGTTCAATTATCAATAAGGAGAAAAACAGGCAGTTTAGAAGCCTTGAGCTTATTGCTTCAGAGAACTTTACGTCTCGGGCTGTGATGGAGGCTCTTGGTTCTTGCCTGATGAATAAGTATTCTGAAGGATTGCCTGGCAAAAGGTAGCTAATATTCAAGAAGTTTTAGTGATTTTGGTTGGGGATTTATGGAGGTTTATGTTGTAAGCACTGTCTTTTTATGTGTATCAGATACTATGGTGGAAATGAGTACATTGATGAGCTTGAAATCCTTTGCCAAGAAAGGGCGTTGGCAGCATTTCGTTTGGATAAGAGTAAATGGGGTGTTAATGTTCAGCCATTGTCTGGTTCCCCTGCTAATTTTGAAGTTTATACTGCAATTCTTAAGCCGCATGACCGCATAATGGTGATCTTTTATTCTTGCTCCCATCTTTTATTGGTTTTCTTTTTCTAGATTTTATGTTTCTAAGGTTCTGAAAATTGTGTACTTGTGTTATTCTTTTGAATAACTTAGGGATTGGATTTACCTCACGGGGGACATTTGTCTCATGGTTTCATGACTGCTAAAAAGCGGGTATCTGCTACATCAATTTACTTTGAGTCCATGCCGTATCGGCTTGATGAGTCAACAGGTGATGCATGCTTGTTCATCAGATTTGACTGATAAGGTGATTGTGTCATGCCGTCGTGATAGTTTAGTGATTAATTTCCTTGCTGGTTCATGCAGGCCTGGTTGATTATGATATGCTTGAGAAAACAGCAATCCTATTTCGGCCAAAACTTATCATCGCTGGTGCTAGTGCTTACCCTCGTGATTTTGACTATCCCCGCATGAGGAAGGTAGGGGTTGGTTAATCCTGTTTGTTTTGTTCTACCGTGTTTAGTGTACAACTTTTTTGCTTCTTTCTCAATCAACTAATTATAATGTTCATATTTTGGAAGATTGCTGATGCTGTTGGGGCTTTCCTCATGATGGATATGGCTCACATTAGTGGTCTCGTTGCTGGTTCTGTGGTTGCCGATCCCTTTGAATACTGTGATATCGTGACAACAACAACACACAAGGTAGGCTTGAATCACTGCTAGTGACGTTTTCTGGCACAGAGGAAATTACTGAGTTTTAGCATGCTAGATAACTTATAGAGCACTGGATATAGCTTGATTTATGTTGTGTGGTTGTTTCTTCGAGTTAGGTTTCTCTTGCGGTTTGCTTTGTAACTAGGTTGTTAAGTTGACTACTATTTATTCACTATTATTTGCTTTCTGCAATGATTGCTGGGTAGATAAACTGATATTTTCTTCCTCCTTCGTCAGTCACTACGAGGTCCAAGAGGTGGCATGATCTTCTTTAGAAAAGAGCCTATTCTTGGAGTAGATTTAGAACCTGCCATCAACAACTCTGTTTTCCCGGGCTTACAGGTTTGTTGCTGTTGCATGTCACAACCTGTTAACTCTTTTCTTCCTTTCCTTTTTCCCGCGGGAGATTTCACAACCACACTGTATGCTTCTGTTTTAAAATTAAAGTTGCTGGAATGCCTTTCAGGGTGGTCCTCATAATCACACAATTGGGGGTCTAGCAGTCTGCTTGAAGCATGCACAATCCCCTGAATTTCAGGCTTATCAGAAGCAGGTAATTTTCTTTCATGATTATGCGTGGTCTATGTTTCCCAATCTTTCTTGCTTAGATTAGCTACTGTGATGTGTAGGTAGTCTCCAACTGCAAGGCCCTTGCAAAACGATTGGTCGAATTAGGATATACGCTGGTTTCTGGTGGAACTGATAACCACCTGGTTCTTGTTGATATGAGGCCAATGGTAAGAATCTTGTTTCTTTATCATTTTACAGAAGTTTTCTAAGTTGAATGATCTTTGTTATCATTCAGAGTTTTCTTTTTGGAAAAAAAAATTACATGATTATTTATTGTTGATGTTATTCTTTAATTGACTGGCAACTTTTTTTCCATTTACTTTTTAACCTTTCTTCATCAATAGGGCCTTGATGGAGCTCGTGTGGAGAAAATTCTTGACCTGGCCTCTATCACCCTCAACAAGAATTCTGTACCTGGTGAGTCTTATTTAATACCTGTTTATATCCCTGCCTTTTTCTTGTATCCTGTTGTCATGTCCGTATTATTTTGTCCCATTGGCTATGCCTTTTGCATATGCATATGCTTACACTGACTTTTTCTTGTACTGAATTATATAGGTGACAAGAGCGCCCTAGTGCCAGGGGGGATTCGGATCGGATCACCTGCCATGACAACTAGAGGATTTAGAGAGAGGGAATTCAAAGCAATTGCTGACTTGATTCATGAGGGAGTGCAAATAACTCTCGAGGCTAAAAAGATGGTTTCAGGTTCGAAGCTTCAAGATTTCTTGAAGTTTGTTACTTCCTCAGATTTCCCTTTGATTGATAAAGTGTCGAATCTCCAACGGAAAGTCGAGGACTTTGCAACCCAGTTCCCGTTACCTGGAGTATGAGTAGTTTTCTGAAATACACAAGTTAAAAGATTTCGATGGAAGAGGATGAAGTATACGGTACGCTACTCGTAGTCTTAGCGAAGTTCCTGTGAGACAACTTAAAGTCTTATGCAACTCCAAGCCTTGTATGGTCATGGATTGTAGTGGCTCTGTTTTTATGGTCATTAGCCTTTAATGAGTTTTTGGAAAGTGAGGACCAAATGCTCTGTTTTTCTATGGCCGGATGGATGATTTAGAGCTTGTTTTATGGGTATGGATGATATGTAGTGGCTCTCACTTGCTGTGATTCAACTTAAAATTCATGAAGAATGAGACTCATTTCGAACATAAGTTGAATCTACACACAAATCCTTAGATTTAACTTAAAAATTGCATGGAATGATCGAAACGAGTCTCATTCTTTATATTCGACATCATACTATAAGTGGATTTTTATGTAAAATTTAACTCCTAAATTTGCGTCCAAATGGTACAATGAGTTCCAGAATATTTGAATCAAACATTTTTATGTGTCCCATTTTCGTCCAAGAATTATTATGTTCAATCGTCCAGTCATAACCAATTCCATTCAAGTTCTATCTTGTCCATTTCCCAAGGTATCATCAGTTTTGGGGTCGATGCCCAGACTAATTTCTCCCATCAGTAAACCACGGCCGATGAAAATATCAAAACCTCACCAATCTCCTTTGATAGAAAAATACACGTACAGAAACCAAGAGAAAAAGAAAAACTTAAAAGAGAGATGGTTGAAGAAGAATCGAATGAGATGTAAAAATAAGTACTTGCAGGAAATGAAAGAATGATTTTATTTTTTATTTTTTTGGAATATAGCTGCTTAGAATTTGAAGGAAAGCATAGTGATTGAAATCTTTCCTCCAATCGTGAAGCAGCCGAGTTTTGGCACAATGCAAAAGGTGAATGCGCATTTACATCAACCGACAAACACCCGTGTCTGACTTGGTGCCACAATTAACAATCAAACCAAAAATCGACCAATAAAATCAATTTATATTATTGAGATATAACCAAGTTATTGTATCTTGAAACAATGGCGAATTACTTTCAAGGATCTTCAACCGGTAAAACTTACTATCGGCTCTAAGCGGCAGTCAGGTCGCCATAGAAATCCACGCCTGCTGTTGACTCGTGTTATAGAGCCCAATCACATCTATCTCATCCTTTTCTTTAAAACGCAACCAAAATATTTTAAAAAAAACATTTTTTTCCACTCTAAAGCCATGAAAATGAAGATCTGAAGAAACAAAAGCAAAGGTGAAAGAACCAGAAAAGAAGAAGATGATCTGAGATAATTTTGCAGACCAGTGGAGAAAGTGGGAGGGGTGGGTTTGGTAGAGATGTGCTGATGAGTGGTTTATATAGCGGGATTTAGAAAAACCCTACGTGTGGAAATTACCATCATGGACACAGTTCATGTGCGAGAGTTCGGTACCGTGTGAAGGGTAGGCAGAATATCAATTCTCTTTTCTCTTCCACTCTGAATTTCTCCCAAACGGTGTCGTTCTATTTGTCGTCTCTCACAATCCCGGAAACCGACCAGGAACCAGCAAAACAGTAAAGACGGGTTGGCAAGTTTGACATTTTCATCTTTGGATTTTGTTGATTTTTCTATGCCTACTTTACATAACCCACCTATTCCAACCTAACAATACAAATTCAAACGCGGCCTAATTCACCAGAAAAGAAAAGATAATCAAAATTCATCCATTTCATTCCTTTCTTCAGCTTCCAACTTCTCTGCAATTTTGTTTTCAATTAGTTGTACGCATTCGAGATCATGGAAGCGACGTCGTTGTGTGGTGGCCGGTTCCCATCGTCGAAGCTCTCCGTTTCCGATCACCAATTGCCAAGGTAATAACAACATTTGTTTTTTCTTTTGGTTAAATCACTTCAACCAGTTAATTGGGTTCATATTTGGGGTGGTCAATTTGATTCAACGTTTATGTATTTATTTACAGGTCTTGCCCTGGAGCAAGGTCAGTTGTGTCTGTTTCTTGCCGATCAAATGGAGAATTGCGTGATTTTGATAAACCCTCTGCTCAAGGGCTTTCGGTTTCGAGTTCTAGTTTAGCTGATAGAAGTCCAATTGGGAAAACATCTTGCGCTGCTGCGGCTGGTGTATGCACTTCTGGTGAGAGTTTTGTTGAACATCATTCGCAAGACCATGTCACTGAAGAGAAAGTTGGCGTGCTGCTTCTTAATCTTGGAGGGCCAGAAACTCTTCATGATGTTCAGCCATTTTTGTACAATTTGTTTGCTGATCCGGTACGCCTGCTTCTTTATTGCTAACTGGTTTGTTTGTGGTTTGCTAAATGATGTGTAATCACGCTTACATTTACAGAAATTGTAAAATAATGCAGGATATTATACGACTGCCTAGGCTGTTTAAATTCCTTCAGAGACCATTGGCGAAACTGATTTCTGTGCTCCGCGCTCCTAAAAGTAAAGAAGGGTATGCTGCTATAGGAGGTGGCTCACCTCTGCGTAAGATAACAGATGAGCAGGTAGAATTCTTGTTTCATTGAAAACATTGGCTCTTCTCCATTTTATGTGATTATTGGAGGATGTGATATGTGTATGCATTTTGGGACGAGCATTTACACTTTTGAGAATTTTATTGCAGGCAGAAGCAATCAAAATGGCCTTACAAGCGAAGGAAGTCCCCGCAAATGTCTATGTGGGGATGCGGTACTGGTACCCATTCACTGAGGAGGCAGTTGAACAGGTGAAAAAACAAATACCGTAGTCTTTTTCCATAATCTTACTGTGAGTAAATGGTTTTTGGTGTCAATCTTGCTTAAACTTTCTGTTGTTTTATTTGACAGATCAAGAGGGATAGGATAACAAGGCTTGTTGTGCTGCCACTTTATCCACAATTCTCCATCTCCACAACTGGATCAAGTGTTCGTGTTCTCCAGGACATATTGAGGTTTTTTTCCTAACTAATTTCTGTCCATTAGTTCACAGCAAATGGAATAAGATTTTTTACTTTGTCAATCTCCCTTGGTGTGCATGAATTTTCAGGGAAGACTCCTACCTATCAAGAATGCCTGTTGCCATTATACAGTCCTGGTATCAGCGAGCAGGATATATCAGATCTATGGCTGACCTGATTGAGAAAGAATTAGAGAAATTTGCTAAGCCTGAAGAGGTGAGTTCAAAATCGCATGAATTTATACTGCACTATTTTGCTATGCACAAGCTGATGGTGTTTTGAGATAATCTATCGCAGCTAGTTAATCAAATTTTGAGATGGCTCTTTTTGGTTTCTATGGAATTTTAGGTCATGATATTCTTTAGTGCCCATGGAGTGCCAGTGAGTTACGTGGAGGATGCAGGAGATCCTTATAGAGATCAGATGGAGGAGTGCATCTATTTCATCATGCAGGAGCTGAAAACTAGAGGAGTTAAAAATGATCATACTCTTGCTTACCAGGTTGGTTTGCATGTTCTGCTAAGTTTGGTTATAAGAGCTATTTTGTGTGTTGTCTATATATTACTCACCCCTTCAATGTGTTGTTGTTATCACTCTCCTTTTTTCTCATTTCTTCGATTACAATTTGATGTTTTATCATTTTCTTTCTTTGGAATAGAGTCGAGTTGGGCCCGTGCAATGGCTGAAGCCTTACACCGATGAAGTTCTTGTTGAGCTTGGCCAGAAAGGGGTAAAAAATCTCCTAGCTGTCCCAGTCAGGTGCGCATACTACATTTTCAACAAAAGTTGTTTTGTAATGCCTTTAACTGAACAGATTCCAGCTATGCACATGTTGGAAAATGATGATCTAAATGTAATCTTGTATTAGCTCTCATTTCTGACTTCAGTTTTTAATCTCAGCTTTGTGAGCGAGCACATAGAGACTCTTGAAGAGATTGACATGGAGTACAAGGAATTGGCTCTCGAATCTGGCATCGAGAACTGGGGCCGTGTACCTGCGTTGGGCCTCACCTCATCCTTCATTACTGATCTAGCAGATGCAGTGATGGAAGCCCTACCATCAGCAAAAGCCATGTCATCGCCATCAAGCACCACCGAGGAAGCTGACTTCGACCCGGCGAGCTATGCTGCTAAAATGCTCTTCGGCTCAGTTTTAGCATTTCTTTTGCTCTTTTCACCAAAAGTGATCCATGCATTCAAGAACAATCTCTTGTAAATAGAGTAGATGAAAAAACTTCCATCTGCGGCGAATTCCATACAGGCTGACCTTGATAGAAGAATAAAGTTCGAGTTCAAGTTGCGGTAGGGATTGATAGATTATTACAGAAACATACCATGAATGAATGAATATAGGTCCTTTTTGCCCCCCTCATTAGGTGAACAGGATTTCATAATGTAAGATTTTGCAGTTAAGTTATAATTGTGGTCTGCGGTTTGTGCGATCCAATTCATCGCCTCGAGTTGAAATTCCAAGGTTAGTGTATAATTTCTCGTGCTGAGGAGAAGTTAAAAACTCTTGTGTTACTCGATTAAATCAAAGAAACCATGTGTTATTTATTACAAGCTTACTAAAATATCTGTAGCTAGTCGTAGACGATCATTTAGTATCCTCCGGATCATGAATTATTGAGCGTAGCTAAGTGGTCTACCATCAGCATCTTCTCTTAGTGACGATGCATGCCCAATGAGAAAACTCCATGTGGATTGTTATCGAATTACAGAGCGAGTAGAGTTTGAAACAAAAAAATATTTGGATATGGAGTGAGCTAGAGTGCTTTTAGTCCGGTAGAGAATTTGCTGATATGACATCCCCACAACGAAATATTCTATCATTTTGGATATGGAGTGAACTAGAGTGCTTTTAGTCCCGTGGATCTTTAGTTAAGCTCGGCGATGTTGTTCAGTGCTCTTGAAATTCGATCTCAATGCGATAGTTAGTTTCTATTTGGTCGGTCTCTCGTGGAATATAGCTACCTTTTGTCAACTTGGTCTAAGTTTGTATCTTGACATGATTTGCTTTTGTCAATCAATACAGCATGCAGTTGAAAACGACTATCCAAAAGAGATTTTTGAAGTTAAAAAGTCTGGAGAGTTGTTCTTCAAGCGAGCAAGTGGAAAGATGGTGAAGTATGGAGGAAAATTGACGAAAGAAGCTATCATTGATTTCATCGAAAGCCACCGGATAAGGTTGCCGAGCAAGCTCCGGCTAAAGAAAGATAAGGCTGCTGAGCAAGAATCAGTCAAAGACGAACTGTGAGAACTAGGTGCAATCTTCTTCTTTTTCATCCACGACCATCTTTGGAACTTTGTCGCTATTGTCCGGATTAGTGAATGATCATTTTAGCTTTTCATCTTATTGCAGTTACTACACTTTTAGTATTATTTTGCATCATTTACTTCCAGGGAATCAAAATGGCAAGCATTGGATGTCACAACAAGAATGAAAGAAACAAACAGAAATATGGACAAAATAGGTTTTCCCTAATGAGCGAATAACAAGTTTAGCATCTATTGTTCATCATGGTAAATAACCAGACAAAATTGAAGAGTCGGCGAAAAATGACTGAAGCTTCTTCATCCATTGGAGATTATATGGACAACTTCCTTGCTGTGGTGTGCTTAAACATGGTAGCCAGTGAATGTAAATCCTCGACCGGCAATCTCACCACCACAAAACCATATAAAGAGTTCCAGCCCAAACAGCGCGGCAATACCAACCTCCTCGACTTTCCGGTTTTTCCGGTTCTTAGCCATCTGCTTGACATGATCAAGCTCCTTCCAGAGTGCTTCATTACGCCCAGGAATACTGTTTTACATGCAGGAAAAAAATGCAAAAAATCATCAGGCTATCAAACAGACAGCACACTACTCACTGTAGAAAAGATTAGAAACCTTTGTTAAGTGGAGTGCACAACAGTCAGGTTACAACTGTAGCAACGGAGCACGAAAGCGAAAAAGAACATAAACTTGCAATGTTCATATGCCCACAAGAAAAGGGAGGTACATGCTGCTCAGCTCAGGGGAAAGAAGGCGATAAGTCAAGTGACAACGATCCTTTCTATAACTAGAGAATTTTCGGGAATTGGCTTACATCATTCAAGGAAATAGACTATAATAATGATTATTGCAGCAAATAGACAACAAACCCAAGCAGCTCTTAAACAACAACAATGATCATCGCCAAAAGAGGAGTCAATCACATCACAATTGACAACTCAATCTCAGCATCTATTTCAGAAATAGGTAAAAGCTCTGTTGAAGTTTACTCCAAACCCAGAAAATAAGACACTCTTTTCCAATAGGTTCAACAAATGGGTTTAGTGACACTGATTTAGATACTCCACTCATCTATCTACACATGCAAAATCCATTATGTGATTCAGACAGCTTAATATCTTTGATTAACTCCAAAATTCAGCCTAATTTGACGCCGAACTCAAATGCACCAGACTTGCCCGTACCAATCAAAACACAGACTTGAAAACCTAGTAAGTGATCAAAAGATGATAAGACAACAAGCGCAATGTGAATGTGTGGTTGGATGAAGAGACAAACCTAGCGATGCGAGTGTAGAACAACTGCTTGGACAAAAGATAGCACTTTTCAAGGAGGATTCTGTATGTACTCCTTGTTCTCTTCCAATAGCTGCTTGTAGTAGGCGCTACCATGCTTCGCCACAAACTGCGAAGCCTGAGCAGCCTCGGCCCGCATCTGAACCAGCTTTGATGCCATCAGCTAGTAGCTACCTAAATTATCACAACAATCAGTGATAACAAAATCAAAATTATATGGATGTATATACGCAATCGACATTGCACAGAAAAGGAAGGGAAACTGATAAATACTAAACCATGAAAGGAAGACTGCAATACCTTGTATTGTATCTCTCTGCTAGTGTGTCGGAGATGAGTGGACGATGGAGAGAGCAGGCGGTGGATCTATGTAGGGTTCTACTTCTATTCTGACGGTTGAGGGTTTTAGTCTCTTCGAAAACCTGCAGCGAAAGATTTGCTGGAATCTAACGGTGTGTGTACTGTCTAGTATAATGTTGCCACGTGTCTTTCATTAGTCCAGGTGGCGACTACTAAAATCTCGCCACGTGTAAATTTATCCTTTTTTGGGCTATTTTCCACAAAGAAGCGATGCAGGTTTCAGAAGAAATGGAGGTGTCGTCGGTACAAAAACTGATTTTGTTTCTCGTCATTTTCGTGATCTTGGACCTTAGTTTGATCTCATCTTTTTCTTCCTTTGAGACTCAATGCCAAACGGCAACGTTTACATCTCCCTAATTACATTCAAGAGACTTTCATTAAGCTAGCTTGAATTCAGTTTGCTTGCACTTCAATCAAACAACATTTTGACAAAAAGGACATCATATATCAAAGAAGAGATTCAAAATCATATTAATAAAAGCAAGTACGAAGTACGATAGTAGCAGAGAGTCTAGAGAAGGAACATGCAGCGGACAAATGTAAAACTCCAAGATTTAGCATACGAATGCCGAAGTACTAAATAAAACCATTTTTAAACACTACAAAACCTGACTAAATAACACACTAAACAATTCTAATACACGAAACCGGAACCAAAATGAACATCCATTCATCCTCACTTGGCTGGAGATTTAGCATACTCAAAACCAACAAACCATCCATTCATCCTCACTTGGCTGGCAATGCTGCATCATAACTCCCACGAGCACTTCTTTCGGAGCTGCCATCGGCAAATATGCTTCTGCAGGCTGTCAGTATCCACCACCACTGCCTCCATAAGAGGTGTTCTGAGGTGGTGGAGCTTGCCCATACCCTGCTGTTTGTCCAGCAGCTGGTGGTGCGCCATAAGGAGGAGGAGCACCATACCCTGGCTGTGCTGCTGTGGCGCCATAAGCAGATGTCGGAGGACGCTGTGCGCCAGAATCTTGTTGACCATAGCCAGATGGTGGTGGCTGAGACTGAGGATATCCAGGTTGCGCAGCGGGCTGAGCATAGCTTCCAGGGGTGCTGGGTGACTGCTGTGTCTGGCCGTACGCAGGAGGGTTAGCAGGAGGCTTCTGTGCTTGTGGTGTCCCATAGCCTGATCCATACTGTGCTGGTGGCTGAGTCCCGTAGCTACCTTGGGAAGTAGGGGGCACACCGTAACCTGGCTGAGTAGTTCCCTGGGTAGGATAATTAGCTGGGTTTGGGCTTGGCTGTTGACCAGTAGAATAACCAGGCTGGCCAGCAGCAGAAGGCTGAGTTTGTGCTTGACCCGACTCCCCTTGAGCACCATATGATGGAGTTTGTCCTTCTTGAGTTGGGTTGGCCGCACCACCATAGCTGGGAGCAGAACCATAACCTTGTTGTTGATCATATGGTGGTTGCTGAGCATAGCCAGGGTACCCTCCATAGCCATCTTGACCATAACCCTGCCCTTGTTGGCCATAACCAGAAACAGGAGCCTGACCGTAATACCCACTGTTATCTGCTGGAGCAGGAGCAGGAGCAGCACCACCACCACCACCACCAGAACCGGCACCAGCTGCTGGTTGTTGCTGTGAAGGAGGCTGACCATAGTAATCATAACCCTGACCAGTCTGCTGATTTCCTGACTGGTCCCAGCTGGAGGGATATCCACCAGATGTCTGATGGGGTGGATAACCTCCATAGGGTGGTTGACCATACTGAGGTGATGGAGCAGGATATCCACCATGCTGCATGTAGCCATAACCAGGTTGCTGCATCTGAGGACCTCCAGGTTGACTCCAATTAGAAGGAGGGCGTGCTTGATATCCTTGCTGAGAATATCCTCCACCCATTGATTGGTTCCTGGCACGATTCTGCACCAAAATTTTTGATCCAAAATAACCAATGTGAACACACATGGACCAATATGGCACAGAAAGCCTGCCATATGGTTGAAATTTCCCACAAGTCACGGTACAAAAGCATAAGAATACACACAACTAAATAGAGAAACAAGTAGATCACTAAGTACAAGCATGCAAATAAAAACAACATGATAAATAAAAACATGTCCAACGTAGGGATAATGGATTTCATACTCTTTATCAGAAGGGGTACGAATGCCTACATACCGTACTCAGATGGAGGAATTGAGTTACTCCAGCAGATGCCCAACCTCTCCCTACTTGCAGTAAATGGGTACAAAAACAACCAGAAGTACTATACAAGCTCTACCATAAAAGCAAGAAATGTACCAACCCACTACCACAAGCTGGCAA
The DNA here is from genome assembly GCA_963691705.1 of Viola odorata. Classification (NCBI taxonomy): domain Eukaryota; kingdom Viridiplantae; phylum Streptophyta; class Magnoliopsida; order Malpighiales; family Violaceae; genus Viola; species Viola odorata. Next base: position 2,896,063 of record OY829546.1, read on the forward strand.
ATAGTTTATATTCAATTCAGGGGAGCACAATCCAATAAAAAGCTAAATTTCTAACTGATGCAATATAGCTATAGATTCATCAAAATGATACTTCCATTTTTAATTGCCAGTCTAACTAATCATGTATCCATGAACTTACAAGTCACTAAACAAAAATAATAAAAAAGATTCTACCACATATGCAGTCGCAAATAGTTAGTGAGTTACGACCACACAGTAGGATAATATAACTAACCTGTATTATGTGGAAAAAGAGGATCTATGTACAGAAACAGACATGTAGCTCAAATAAGGGTTAAAGTTGGAATAACAACCACGTCATTAACTTACAACCAGAGCAAAACCACTATAAGATGTCACAAGTTAAAAAAACCTTGAGAGAGTGCCATGCATCCCATCTACAGGAAGACATGGACATAACCGACTTGAGACCCTAGTAGCACAGTATAAAAGAGAATAGAACACAGAAAATGGGCAAAAATAGATGTACTCGAACAAGATAATCCACTTTCGTGAACTGAATCAGGAGCCTTGAATACCATGAATGACGGGCAACATTTGCTAAGATATAAAGGATAAGCAAATTGTCTACCAAACCAGCATCTTCAATCGGGCAAAAGTACTGACAAAATAACTATAATACTTTTCCTTGAGGTTTTTTTGTTTCCTTTTGGCGGTTCATCAACAGAAGTAGCTGCCTCTTGTCAGTTGTGATCAACTTCCAACCCCAGGTCAGTTGAGACAATAGAGTGTGACATCAATTCATACAATTCCAAGATGGGGGTGAATAGCTTTCAAATTCAAGATCAGACCTATTCAAGAAAACTTAGAACAATATAACGCAGCAAGAGATATCCACCATTACGTTAGAGACTCAGTAGCAATTCTAAAAGGAATATTCTTAACAAATGAATTATCCAGAAGGTTTACTCTCCGATATCAAGTAATCCAATCTAAAGACATTCTGCCCCCAACACAAGTAAACTTGCAGCTTCTCTCAACTATCATTTACCAAACATCATAAAATAGGATACAGAACCATACCATGGCTGTGCTGTGGGAGACACCAACAAGAAGAAATCCATGTTGGTGCCACCAAAGTCTAACAGCACTAAACCCTACAATAGTCCCAACAACAATATCAGTCACATGGCACAGTTAATAAGCACATATGGTGGTAGAACCAGCTATAATCCAATAACCATTCCCTTGGGAGACACAACTGATAATTGACAGTATTAGGCCAAAATATTGGAATTCAAGGAGCCTGTACAAAACCTCACGTCCTAGAAAAAATAAATAGCATGAGAACTTGCTTTGCTGGAGATCCAAATCAATTTACCCCAATAACTATGATAAAATTGTAATCGCTCAGCAAAAACATGGCACTTAAAACTTCAGGTGCTTTAAACCATCATGTATGTCCACCCCCATCCTCAATAGACAAATAAAGAAGCTAAAGTGGAGCTTAATAAAATTATAAGGATCTATGCAGCTCTCGTAGACAAGTGAGAAAAATATCTACACTGTAAAAACTTTGTACATATCTGGATATGTTTTTTTTAAGTAGCAAATTACCAATACCAAGATCTCCTAATTCAAAACTATAAACCAGCAGTATAAGTAAGCAAGCCAGGAACCTCTATGAAAGTGATTAGATCTGCAGACCCTCTGCTCCACTTCCACGTTTTAGTCTGACGAAAGGCAGAAAAAATTTCAACCAGCTAAACTGGAGATGTTACATGTGGAGCCACAGGTGGAAGCTATCTGCAACTTTTTATCTAAAAACTCAAATAATGGAAAACTTAACTTATCCTAATGATTTGAAAACAACCAAATAGCTGCCTCACAAGACAAAAGACATAATCATGTTTGCTCAATTAAATCAAGAAAGAAAACAAAACAACCTGTAAAGTAAGAATTCAGGAAATGCAAGTGCATGACCAAGTTCAAGCATCTCAAAAGATTTCTGGGGGCCAATGCAGAAGTCAATGCTAAGCATACCTCGCTGATAACTTCATTAACCAATTGTTTAGCAGCCTCAATCTGCTCACTGGTTCCCTCTATGTGAACTGTCCTTTCTGTTGCAGGATCATTAGGGGGCAAATGCAAAGGTATTACCTGCAAAAAGTTCAAAAAGTACGTGTGAGACAAACCACAGTGAAGAAATTGATGGATAAAATATAGATGAAGCTTAAAATTCAAAAGCAAACCTGAATTCTAGCCCCAGTTCTAGCTTGCATGTTCTTAATGGTCTCACCACCTTTGCCAATAACCAAACCAACCTGAAATTTCACACATGTAAGGAATTACCCCAAAACAAAATGGGGTCGATATTCATTCACCTATATATATACCTTGTTGTTTGGAACTCTCAAAATTACATGTTCAGAACCACCTTGTCCTGAAAACCTTCGTGACACAGTTCCTGAACCCCCTGCTTCAGCCTAGGCCACCAAATATTCAAGATCAGGTGACATTAACAACCTTTCCCATGACAAGAGGAACTAGATGAAAAACAAGATTTGTATGCCTCCAACAGTTCACTTGTGTAGCATCATAAGCAGTAAGTTAAATCACAAAGCGTTATACCTCTGCAAGAACATCATTTATCAGCTGTTCAGCCTTTGCAATCTGATCAGGAGCACCCGTGAGTTCAACCGCCCTTGTGGCAGAATTAGGGTCGGCATCCATATCGCGAGTAACCTGAATTTTTGCACCAGATTGAAGCTGAAGATACTTGATAGTGTCACCAGCTTTTCCGATAATAACCCCCACTCTACCATTGGGAACCTCAATCTTCTTGCTAGAACCACCGCCACTGCTGTACCCACCACCACCACTGTTGTACCCACCACCATAAGATACTGGAATTGCCGAAGCACCAGAGTTTGACATCATAGACTTCCCATCTAAAACACCAAAAATCAAACAATATCAAATTAAGAGTGTCGAAAATCTTTGAGGAAAGAGGTAGATAAGATAGTGGAAGAGTTATTGACCAGCGGGAGAGGAGCTGTAGCCTTTACTTTCATACGAATCGAAGCCCGTGTTTGAACCATTCTCAGTGCGAGGTCGTTTCATATCCGCGCCAGCATTGCTAAGGAGGCGAGCAGCTATTTCTTGAGCTTTTTGTTTAGCTAATTGGATCTCGTCAACAGGAGGCGGCACGCTGTTGTAGGCAGGAGGGAGGGGAGGCGAGCGAGAAGTGATGGGGGAGGAGAAGCCGGTGGTGCGGGTGCGAGGAGGGGAAGAGAAGCCGGTAGTTCGGGTGCGTGGCGGGGACGGCGGCGGTGTCTGGTCGCCGTATTTGCGCTTGTTGGTGGGCGCGGTGTCAGCCCCGGAAGAGTACTGTGATTCGTCTGCCATGAGTAGAGAGGGAAAGAGAATGAAACCCTAACGATAGAGCGCGCTTGATTGGGTGATGTAAGAGACGGAAAGGAGTGATGGGATCGCGGGGTTTTATCTGGTGGGAGGATAGTCACGTGACTAGAGAGATCTCTTACTGTCCCCATCTCGTGCTAAATATCCTTAGTTTGGGCCGGGCCGGGCGGAAACTAATAATCACCATGGACTTCTTAATATCTTGGCCCAGATTCTATTTTTCCTTTTTCCTGTGTTTTTGTTTCCTCAGCTTCGATACAAAGAGATGGTGCGTATATATTGTAGTGTAACTACTAGCTTTGAGTAGGAACTTCTAAAATTTGCTGTTTGCAGAACAATTGCAAGCTATTCATTCACAATTAGCAAAGGCAGCCACTGCCACAGCCTGCCCTTGTACTACAAATGTGCATCCATAAGGCATTAAGCCAGAAAACCCTGCTCCTACGAGGAAACTGCGAAAAACAACGAAAAACAACTTTCCTTACTTGAAAAGTTCTCAGAAGACAGTAGGGGAAACCCTGCTCCTACGAGGAAACTGCGAAAAACAACGAAAAACAACTTTCCTTACTTGAAAAGTTCTCAGAAGACAGTAGGGGAGTTCAACCATTGTCAATTTTACATCATCAGAAGCCGCATAACAACTCCAGCAATACAAGCACTTATCACAAAATACCACAAAAAGAAAAGGATCTGTATTTAAGATTAACATCAATATTCTCTTCCTTCATACAGCACTTAAACATGGACAAGTACAGAAGTCCGATTTATTAGGTCATAACATCCAAATTGTAGCCAAAGCAGACAGCGGTAAAACAAACTGCAATTATTTGGTCCACCAGTGAAGGAAATCCTTACGCCTGTTGATCTTCTTTTGCAGCTGGAGTAATCCATAGAGCAACGCCTCAGCAGTGGGTGGGCATCCTGGAACATAGATGTCCACAGGAACAATCCTGTCACAACCACGGACAACCGAGTACGAGTAGTGATAATATCCACCACCATTTGCGCAGCTGCCCATTGAGATAACCCACCTTGGCTCAGGCATCTGGTCATAGACCCTGTGACCGAATATCAGAAAGAAGTATTAGAACATAGCCCCTTGATATTTATGCAAAACACACAAGGAGGGGAAGTAACATGAACGAAAGCCTTGGTCAAACTCAAGCACACAACCAGCATTTCAAAGCAAGTTCGAGCCAAGAGAATAGAAAAGGTGGACCCTAGGAATCTTGAGATGAAAATTGCAAATAAGTAGGAGTCTTTCATTGACAACTGCAATAAACCAGAGACAATCACCAGAAATTTCCGTGTTCATAGGAAAACCTGAAATCACAAACTAGCCAATACCACATTTTCCACTCAGACACTCTTGATTATTAATCTTACCTCCACCCCTAAACGGTCATGATCATTTTTAGACCCCTTCACATTTTCATTTGTCGACAAACTAAACCCATACATCAACCACATAAGTTTAAATCAACAAGGAGCTGAATTTACAGAGTTTTATCATACCCCTAGCTCAGGCTCAGCTACATAAGGCTAGTGAACCGCACACCAATTATGGACAATTCTAGAGTACAATAAGAAGATTAAACTCGATGCCTAACCTGATAGAAAAGCTGCAAAACCTCAAAAAACGGCTTCTTGATAGCTTTTGACCTCATCAATTATAGAAACTCAGCAAGAAGTTGACATACATAAGCTATTACACTATCCGAGAAGCTAAATTAGTCTCGCAACAACAACTCCTAATCCCACAAATTGTAGTGTAGGCAATAATAAAAATGAATATATTGTTAGAATACGGTCATCAAATCAGAAGCATAACATTTATCACAAAAGTATAGCAAAACCCATCAAAATTCGACCACAAATCGATTACGGTGGCTTACTTGCGAAGGGCAGGGGCCATTTTGTTGGTGAGGGTACCGGCGACAATCATACAATCAGATTGGCGAGGACTAGGTCTGAAGATAATACCAAATCTGTCCAGATCGTAGCGAGCAGCTCCGGTATGCATCATCTCAACGGCACAGCAAGCGAGACCGAAAGTCATGGGCCAGAGAGATCCACGGCGGGCCCAGTTCATGAGGTCATCCACTTTGGAAATCACGTACTCCGCGGCCTTCGGAAGGCCGGTGGGGGAAGAGGTGGATGGGGGCGGCGCCTGAGCGTAAGGGGTGGGTGCGGTTTCGGGGGAAAGGGAGGGGACGGCGGTGTGGAGAGAGAGCGCGGCGGCGCGACTCTGGGCGAGGAGAAGAGGGAGGCGTGTGGCGGTGTTCCTGGTGATCATGGCCATCGTGGCGGAGGAGGTGATGGACGGTGGAGATGCAAGACACGCAGGCTTGGAGGGTGTTTCTTACCGTTTGATGGTCGTGGCTAGATGAAGAAGGGTCGGAGTTGTAAATGAGCTTGCCACGCGACACTGCAGATATGTCACTGTATAATATAGATTTGTGTCACTATATAGACAGACCGCAGGAAACGGTACCTATCAATGAAGAACAGGAAAAGCCAACAAGTTACTGCTGCTATTTTTACTCCTAAAACACAATAAAAAACTAGAAAAGGCCCATAATTGTTATTGTTATTTTTTTTTTTGGATAAGCATAGTTGTTATTGTTTGAGCTTTTTTCCTTTTTTTGTTATTCAGTAATAAACACTCATTTTGGCCTTTGTGTTCATTAAAAACTCTTAAATAACGCTCTGCATCTTATGTTTGTTGGATACGATTATCCAATTTGTATCCTCTTTTATATTTTTTCAGAAATAAATAATTTCAGAATCAAAAAGATGATTTTAATTCCCTGCATGACATTTTCCAACTTGGATTTTACTGAGAGTATTTTTCAAAAGTTTTCCTTAGCCTACAATGATTCATTTGATTCCATTTGTCAGTAGAATGTAGGGGAACTTTACATAAGTTGATATTTAGATATAAAGCAAGCATTGGGGAAAATAAAATTGTTCGACACGGGGTAACTTTACATAATTTGATAATCATAGATGAAGTTGGGAAGAATGATTCGACAAGAGCCCTTCTACCTTACATCCCAAAAGACCAATTATTTTGGCAAAGACCATAAAATTCAGCAAACTCTGTGAAAGAGGAGAAAGAATGGTTAGAATTATGAAATAACAATAAATCATGATAAAAAAAATTGTCACAAGCCTTGAGTACTAAGTTCTAATGGTACAAAGTTGCAGCCCATCATCGTATCAATGAGAATTGATTCACCCCCAAAACATCACCTTTGCCCAGATCGGTTGTAGACATCATCGTCGGTCTCAAACCTTGCAACACTGCAGCACTATATAGAGGTGTTTCCTTTACTATCGTATTTTCTTTTAACCTAAACCCAAAAAATAATATAAGGACAACTGCATCTTTCCTTGTGAAAGAATATAATTAGTGAAGCATGCCCATCCTGGGAACAAAAGTCGTAGTAGTACTTCCTCCATACTTCAACAACAGCAACAGCAATCTCCATTAAAATGGTGTGCAGCTTCCACATCTGTGTGTTAGGAAATGAGGCGGGCAAAAAGATTTGCCACGGGCAGAAGTATCGCTTTGCCAACCCAAAAAGAAGAAAACACGTGACCTTCCTGGACCACCTTTATGCATAGTACATGTAAAGGCTGTTTGATGCGGCACATGCAAGTGAGTTTTCAGTTGGATGCCATGCTAGATGTAACAGCTTCATTGAGAAATCAAAAGCGTTTCCATTCATGTCAACCCCAGAGTTATCCGCTCCTTCAGAGTAGGAAAAAGCACCCAGGTTAATTTGACAGTAAATTAAGACATCAGCAGAGTTAAATAAATTTTGGCTAGCGTTTAAATCACAACTTCAAATTATTAAGTAAAGTCGGCAACAGACCTCTCCTGAAACCACGGGAAAGAGTACCCAGAGATCTAGAAGGTCTTGATGGGGTTTGAACTTGTCTCCTGGAAGCACATGGCACAATCACCCAAATTAACGACAAATGAAACCATAATCAATAACAGAAGTATATCCAACAATCATTTCAGCATTACTCATTTTCTAATTCTCCTATAGAAGTAAAAAATGAATCAGGATTATTTATATGAACTTCAAACTCGCAGCTAAACCATCCATATAGATCCAATCTCATCATTATATGCATTGAATGAATCTAACTAAAGGATTCATATGTATACCTCATCGGATTTTTGCTGGCTTCCAAGGTTGTTGATCCTGTGCTTCCATCAGAACACCCAAACACGCGGAACAAATTGCTGCAATCACAAAGAAAGTGCAGATCCATGTAATGGATTTATTGACAAGTTGGATAATGAAGAAGGAACACATTAAAAGATGCAAAGCACACCTGTAGGAACCAGTTGCAACTCGACATCCATCTCCACTTAGACAGCACTCAAATTTGTCGAAGATGGAATCATTTTCATATAAATCACACAGCTGATCAATATCAAAGAAATCAATTCAGCTGACATTGTATTTTGAAATATGGTACACCTACATCCAAACCATCACAAACGATAGTTGGAAATATGCTACCTTTGGTCTCAGGTATTCATGAACCTGAAAGGTTGCAACTGGTCCTGATTCCATATTTATGTCCCAGAGCTGACAGAAAAAGATCACACCTTGTCAGAGAGATGTGACACTAGAGCATAAATAAAGAAAGAAACTGGGAGAATAATAATAGAGATGCTAACTTTTTGATACTAACTGATGTGGCAACACATGATTTTCTCTTCTTTATTCAAATAAATAATAACCAAAGGGAATATAAAAATAATGTGTTCATTTAAATCAAAAAGTTAGTAAAAGTGTTAGTACCTTTACCATTACTCAAACTGGACATGAACTAAAATTGACAAGCCATAACAATATTTCAGTTGTATGACTCCTATCTTTGATACCATCCACTTGTAATTTTTCATGAATGCATCACAGTCATGATTTTATCCAGCATTCTTTGCTTTCATGTATTTTATGAGGCTATTACTGAGTATAATCTGAAATAGGGCACTCAAAAGGAAGAACAAAACAATAACAAATATGAAAGTATGAACCTTAAGAGTCATGTAATCGCGACTAAGTATATGCCTCCCATCCTTAGCAAATTTAATATCAGAGATGGACGCAATTATCTCTGTGAAAAAGGATCTTGAACCAGGCACTTCCTGTTCCTCAAATCTGGACCATTAGATAGCCTAATGAGTATGGCAACAAGATGTAAAAGGGAAAATAATAGGAGAAGAGAACCAATACAAGGGCTCATAAAGACCCACAATACATTTACTGTTACATCAGCTCAATAATATGTGAAAGACCATTAAAAAGGACATGCTAAAACTATTAGGTGGGAGAGAATCACTTACAATTTACTATGAGAATCACATAGCGCTGACTGCCTCATATCAATCAAACGGATTGAACCCTTTGAACTACTATATGCCAATGTATTACAATGGGTAGGGTGAAATTCAGCTGAAGTTATCACCTCTGCATGCATATTTCAGGTGCGTAAATACAAATATACTACAGCAATTGGATATAAGAAAATATAAGAAGCAGTAGATTTAACATGAATTTCAAAACTTAGGTCTACTAGATAAGTAGCTTGTTTCAATTATCAAAACAGCTGAAGGGTAAGAAGCAACCATAATCAGAAAGATTGGTCTCTCACCAAATATTCATCCCAGGAAAAGTGGGGAACAGAAAGTGCCCAAGCTCAAGGATGCATGCATAATAGATGCATGAAGCATCATATACCCAAAAAGAACTATACTTTAAAAGTTAATTAATTTATTTAACCAGAATTCTATTTACTCAACTAACCCTCAACAAAAACAGAAAATAAGATTCTCTATTAAGATATACAAAATTGCATGCAGATCCTGAGAGTCACCAGTTAAATCCTCCATGTTTGCAGGCTTCACGTCAACAATATTGAAGCTTTGATTGCTAATCTCCAAATTCCAAAGATTTATTCGCAGATCATCAGCTGATATAAAAGTTTCACCATCACTGCAAAACAAGAGAAAGGAACGGGCAGGATGTTTAGTACCACAAATGTAACGGCAAAAGGAGTTAGCATTCCAAATTTGGCCACATAACAAAAGTTTGAATACTTATATTTACAAGAAAAAATGAGGATTTTAATCATTGTTCAAGAGGTCCCATAACTGCACTTCTAACCTCAAGTGTCGATCATAAATAGTATATCCACTTAAACAGGAATCAGAAAATAAGGGGGGGAAGAGAATGTACCCATAGAAACACAAATAATCAAATGAGACGGGTACATTTAAGACAGACAGACAGAGAGACTTGATCAAATAATAAGTTAACAAACCTGTTGTTAGAAATTGAATTAATGTGATAATCATGGGCATGAGCATATATTCTCCGACACCTAGCTTGAAGGCTTGTTTCATGACTGGTCACCTAGACATACAAAAGCAATATGTATTATAATCACAAACCGGTGAAGTAGAAAACTAGCAACTCCAGGTTTCAAGAAAGTCACAGTTATGGTCGTCAATATAAGAGTATTTAAGGTTGAATACAACTACCACAGGCAAACGTAAAGATGAAGCACCACCAGTAGGGAAAGAAAAGTCATTGCTTGGGTAACCCGAAGGTCTGTCCAAACATCCTCCATTTGAGGCATATGGTCTGGAGCTTGTAGGTGTGCTTGAACCTACAACAGGACCATTCCCAGTGACTTTTGCGGAGTCAACATTCATTTCACACACTTTCTTAACCTTCTTCTCTTGGACCTGTCCCCAATTAAAGCAAACAATCATGTAAATTAGATGGATTAGGAACTTCAAGCATATGAAACATAGAATGCCAATCTATGTTCTTCCAGATTTCTTAAATGCATCAAGTTACTATAACAAGTCTGTGCAACAAGTAAAAATCTTCTGCTACAACATAGCCCAACTCCAGAAAGGTAAGAGTTACGGCTTGACAAAATGAACTATCTAGAACAGCACAACGGCTCAAAAGCTAAAAACATCAAAGTTAGGGAGGAAAATAAAAATATTCAAAAGTGAGATTCCCTACCTTCCAATATTTGATTGTTTTGTCATTAGTTGATATAAGAAAAAGTGCACCATTTGCTGACTGACACCATCTTATCTTGTTGATTTTCTCCTCAATTTCCAAGCTCTTTAAGTAATCAAACTACAATTAACAGAGAAGGTGAATGGTTATCAATATCTTGGATCCTACAGCGACTAAAACAAGAACACGGTCAAAAGAAATACCTCAGGTTCATGACTCTGAAACTCAGTTTTGTAGCGGAATTCAGGATGCCTGTTATTTGGAAAATCCATTCTCTCCAGATCTCTCCGATTTCCACCATGCTACAAATTGTGAGTTAATGTCATACAGATATATCACAACAGTATATTATGGCCAAAAACATTGGAAAAAATTATATGTAAAAAGTAAAATGTCGTACATCTTTGGTGTCAGTTCTCTCAAATAAGACCACCCGGCCACCACGGTCCCCAGTAGCAAGGTGGTCTCCACTTTTGTCAAATTCGATAGCAGATATGATATCGACTGAAAACACAGCCAAAAGTAAACAAAATAAGAGCATGTGGAAGATGAACAATGTTAGCACAAGTGAGTTACTCATGGCTAAGTGTCAATCTAAACTTGAATTCCATTAGGTTAATTCCATCTTCCACATGCGTAAGAGACGGACATTAGGTTGAGAGGAACAGTTCTGATTTCTTGTATAATAATAGTAGCACACAACTTCATCCTCAAGACATGCCATATTCAAAGATGCTCAACAACCTGGGTTCGTAACCAATACTCAGCCTAGCAACACAGAGACCCAGTGATTGAACATTTCCCTACTCCATGTCTCATTTTGCTACAACTACGTGAGTTTCTAAAGCTCTAAGCTAATAGAGCACGGATGGAAGTGAAACAGCAGAAGTTTTACAGGACTGCAATCACTAACACTACTAATTAAAGGAAATCAACTGGTATGGGCTATTTTTTCCCAGAACAAGAATTTGAACCCAGATTGCAGTCCCTTGCCAGCAGCAGCCCATATCTCGGTGTTAGTTCCTTCCTCATTGTGCTTTGACGACATGCCTAATGAATTACTGTATTTTTGGGATATAGATGGCAATGTCTCAAAATAGCCAGCACGAAAACCGAGTTATGAATCAAAATACATCATTTTGGACACAATATATGGATATAATATAATTGGTAGAACTGAACACTAAACTTTCATTTTCCTTGGATGGAAATACCAATCTAGTAAAGATAACCAGGTCTTGTCACCTTGACAATTCACCCTTTGCACCCACTGCAATCACCAATCTGTTATGACCCCCACTATTTCTCAATTGCTCCAGTTATGTTAAAACGCTGAAAAATCAGACCTAATTTTCAACACAGGCATTATCCAAAACATCCATACGTCTTAAACGCAACAACACTCTCTAACACCTACTTTCAGCTCCAAACTCCCACTAACACTACATTGCTTAAAGTCACACTTTTGGAGCTTCGCATCACCCACACTATCACATTTGTCAGTAATTACACCTACGTAAAACTAATATAAACAAGCAAACAATAAAAAAAAAAAAAACTAAATCAGATTAAGAGCACGATAAATCTAACAAATAATCAAACCCTAACAAGAGAGATCGATCACACCTTCCTGGACTTCCTCGCCGGCCGTTCGTTCTCCAAACACCTGTGCAAATCTCCAGTCGAGCGGAGAAGACGCTCCTCCCACCGCATGACCTGCCGCAGCTTCCTCGCTGCCGCCACCACCTCCGCCGTTCATCTTTCCCGGGCTAGATAATAATGAAAGAATTCCACACGAAAGGCAAGGATAACAACAAGAAGAATCGATCTGACAGTCAGATTCGCGATAACAGCATGAACATTAAGAGAAATGGTATGAATCAAGCATCAGAAGCATAAATCCATGGATTCAACATCAACATTCACAGTCTCTTCAACTTTCTCTCTCTAAATCTCACGCACGGACGGACACTCGCTCTCTCTCAGAACGTTGATGAGATTTCCACACGCGCAGCAGACACACACAAAACACTCCCTCTTTCTCCTTTTTTTTCCCCTCAATTCTCTCTGTTAATTTTAATTCATCTTATTTTATTTTTTCTGGTAAAAATAATATATTATTGTCAAAAAAGAAGAAGGAATAATGAGATTGAAAAGATAACGACGGAGTTGGAGATGCGACGTAGCTTTTTGTTTTGTAGGCTTTCTTTTTCTTTTCTCGTGGCGGGCTATATGGCGATGTTCTCTGCTTCTCTCTCTCCTCTCTCTTGTTGGAATAAAAATTGTGTTGAAAAAATGAGCAGTAATAATAAAGAGTGAACATATTAGGAAATATAATAATAAACGAGGGACCAATAATGGGTTTTGGTAGAAATATTGATGGAATGATGTTTGCTGGCGTAGATTACAATGATGTTTTCCTATTCTTATGTTTATTTGTTTTCAATCAAACACACCAAAATTTGCTAAATATGATAGAATATATTATTTTTGGCTTCTCCTCTCTCTTTTCCTCTAATTCACAAACAAATTAGGAACAAAGAATATATGGAATTACATAGATAGTAATAGGATCCTAAATTAAAAAAAATTAAAATCTTGGTTAATTTATTTATGAAATTAAATACTATTAATGTCACTAACCCATGTGCCATGCACAAATTAACGAGTGATTAATTGTTTAATGGCGTGGGATTTAAGGTAGGAGTAGTATTTTATTTTTCTCCTCTCTTTCCATCGTTTCTTGTCTGTTGGGTCTCCTCCACTTAGAGGTTTGAAATAGCTTATACGGAAGAGAAGAAGAAGCTACTAGAATGAATCGTCATACTTATATTTTCTAGGTGGTTAATCCGTAATTTTTACTCTTTTATCTTTAATTATGTTTAATGGGAGTATGTGTAAATGAATAATTCCCCTGATTAAGCATGATGTGAGCAATTAATGAATTTAGGTTTGATAGTTAAAAATTCTAATTCCTATCATAATTTTGGTATGCGAGACGAGAGTCGAAAAAACCTACTAAAAAACGGAGGGAGTAATTATTTAGTGTATGTAATATGCTTTTTTAATAAAAATCAGTAAAGTTTGGTCGTGTGCATTTGGATTTTAGTTTTAAACTCTTTCTGAAAAGCAAAATATTAAAGCATTCTACCGATTAGTTAAGGATTAACTAAGAGGTTAAGTAAGAAGCATGTACATTTGAAAAAGCTTACGATGGATTTGGATGTCATGCGTGCCATTTTATCCTGAGAGCACTGATCTCATTGTCTTTGTGTGAGGCTTCCAAGTGATATCACGGATTAGCTAATGACTATAATTAAGGATTAGGATAGGATAGGATAAATGGTATAGTAATTGAGAAAAAATAAAAAAAGTATTGTTAGAAAATATTTTATAAAAAAACCTTTTTTATCCAAAACTCAAATATTTTTAAACTCACTACGTTATAACGATCTTGTTGGCGATTTTCTATCATATCGGTCTAATGGAAATTATTATTATTTTTTTTTAAAATCAGAATAATTAAACAAATAGTTTTTAATAAGTACGAAAAAAAACCCATTACTCAACAAAGCCCAAAGAGAAAGCCCTATTACTCCATTAGGCCTATTACCAAGCCCAAAGATAAATAGTGTCTAGTTGTTGGCGTCGGAGGAGGAGAAGAGGGATTGATACGACAGCGGCGCAGTGGCTCGCGACAGTGAGACGGATGGCGAGGGTGAACAGCAGGCGTGGAGTTGTTGCCCGCCGGCGACCAATGACGGAGCAAAAACTTCTTCTTTTTCCAGTGGATGCAAAATTAAAAAGCATGTATTATAAATAAATTAAATAAAAAAATTATAAAATTAAAAGAAATCACATTAAATTTATATAAAGTCTTGTAAACTGGTATGAATTTATTACTACAAGCTAATACTGTTACAATTGCCCGTGATTTATTTTCATATTTTGTAAGTACGGTATAATAACTTCATTTATCGAAATAATTAAACAACTCAATCCTTCGTATTTGTTATTTTATTTTTTTTGAAATATTAAGATTTCAATTTACTATTTATTTTATCTTTTTCAAATATATTTTTATCTTTTCAAATAAAACAGTATAATTGTATCTTGTCTCGTGTATTAAAATTTTACTTAATCCATGATATCCTTTTTTTATTATTATTATTGGTCAATTTAAAAATAATTTAATAAAAAGATAAAAAAGAATTAGTGAGAAATATAACCTATCATTTCCACCGTGGATAGGTATGAGATAATCTCTTCCTTCTTTTCACAATTTTTCGTCAGTGACTGAAATTCAAACTCTATGGCATTACCAAAATGCCCTTTGAGTTCCCTCTCCTTACCCACTGCATACATTTCCCCGCATTCCTAGGGTTTCAACTTCACTCCCATTTCCTACTCGACCCATGAAACCATAATCTCCAATCATCCAAAACACCTAATTATCATCAAATTTCTCAACAATCCATCATCTTCGTCATCATCATGAGCCTCACCGCACTAGATTTCACCTCCGATGCTCACCACGTCATGCTTAAAGAATCAGTTCACCGGTTCTTAACCGAACACCGGAACGGCGTCACTGATTTTTCAAATTTCACCGCAATTTTCTCTCGCTTCCTCCAAAATGTACCCGACCCACCTCTTGAAATGGTCTGGTTCTACTCCGCTTTAACTTTCCACTCCATGAAATCAACCGCTTCCGACGAGGCTTCGCTGCAACTCTCCATAGCTAAAGAGCTTTTTCAGCTTCTTGTTTCATGCACTTCTTGCACGGACAATGCAGCTAAGAAAGTTGCGGTGCTTGCTCCAGCCATTTACGAGCTGTGTAGGTTAGTGTTAGAGAAGAAATGTTCAAGGAAAGATGTGGAAAGCTTGTTGGAAAAGGTCGTTGCTTACATTAGCTTATGTCGCGGTGAAGATTTTGACAAAAATGGTGAGTGTGAGGTTTTGAGCTCGTGTTTTCCAGATTTGGTGCACATTTGGGTCATAGGTAAAGTTGGGGACGATTTGGGATTGTTTTTCCCAGTTGTTAGTGCTAGGGATCGTGAAAGGCTGGTTAGTGAGGGTTGTACAGTTGGGTCGTTAGCTGGGGTTGTTATGATTGAGTGTTTTCTGCTCAGTCTGTGCTTGAAGTTTGGGTGTGGGATTTCAAGAGCAGAACTCCAGAAAGAGCTGTGTAGTTCTGCTGTTCAGGTGATTGAGGCCTTCCGTAGCTATCACTTTATTGGTAAGTATTGGTTCTTTTGTTTGAGCTGTTGATTGACTTGTAATGGTATGCTTAGCCTATGGCATGCTTAAGCTATTGTTGTTTGTGTGTGGCTCAGATGTTGGAATTTTTGGTTAAATTTGTCTCTGGCTCCAAGTCAAAAATTACTTCTTGTAATGGGCGTAATCATATTTAAACTTGGTTTTTATAACATATTGTTTTCACGTAATTTGCTCTGGTTAGTAGATAGTGAGTAGGTCAGGTAGGTTGGTAATCTTGAATCCACCAAGTTTGATGTCATAGTCTTTTGCAATCCTTTTCTTCTTTTACTCTCAATGGTGATGTTTGTGGTTTTTGATTACTTGTTATCACTTGGCAGATACCCTTCTCTGGATGTTGTTGGATCCAGTTTTGCCTGCCATCTCTCTTGTGGTCAGTATTTTACCTTTTATCTATCAATCGCAACTATATAGTTTCCCTAGCTACCCCTTCTTCCAGTGAGCTTTATTTATCCCATGTGATAGAATGTGACAGCAATAGACTTAATATGCTAATCTAGTTGCTCCTCATGCCATGGCTGTACAGGGAATTTCTTCACTCCCAATGCTTAGTGTCTTTTGCATGGGAAATCATAGAATAGATATACGCAAGGATAGTTCAATCTAATTGGTGGAGATTGCATGTTGTACAATAACGAAAGATTATGAAGCTAGTTGGTGCCTTTCCTTCCAAGAGGAAGTATGCAATCTGTCAGTGATAAGACATTATGCATACTACTTTCCTGATATTGGATTTGGGTGTGCCCATTATAAGTAAATTACCATGTGAAGTGAACGCTGAAAGCTTGCATAAGCCTCGAGGTATTGTTCATCTTCATTCATGCTTTGGCTGTGCGACAAGTTGTGTGTAGCCACCATTTGAACCGGACTGAAAATAGTAATGTAGTACTTAGCATTGATCTATTTTCACTTTATCATGCCAGTCAGGAAGTTATATAGGTGATGCTGTATAGATGGCATGTATAGTGCTGCTTTGCTTTAGACTGTTCTCATAAGAGCTGTTGTTAATTAGATAGGCCAGCCTGCTTGAACAATTGAAAGTCCCTCCTGCTCTAAACATTATTTAAAGTAGTGAACTACTCACGGCCCTGATTTGAAATTTGTGCTGATTGGTGTGATCTATGCTTGACTTTTGTCAGAATTATGAAGATGAGGTCTTGCTACGAGAAATTTTGTATGATGCTGTGACAGTTGTGGGCAGTTCCTTATTTGGCCCTGGAAAGGATATGCAATTACCTATTGAGCGCTTGAAAGACCTTGCTGTGACATGGCTGTTTGTTGCTGACAGTGCCATACGGTTTGTCAGGTGCGAAGGAACACGGTTTCAGCTGTGATGTAAGAATCATTTATTAGAGCATTTTATTAGTGCATCTAACATGATCCGTCTTATGATCTTACTGATGACAGGGAAAATGGTGACCCAATGAAAGGTATTTCCTATCTGCAAGCTTTCTCTGGATCTTGTCTGGCCTCCAAATTGATGCAATGGGTTAAAAATCAGTGTGGCATGGAGAGTCAAAGAAGCATTCCAAATGTTTCCACTCCTCTAGCTCTTATCAGTGAGTTCTTTTGCCACCTGTTCCCTATTGTTTTGATCCCACTTTTCTGGAGTTTAGCGCCTGTTGCATTTCTTGTATGGTTATGATTCTCAACAAGCATGTTTATGTCATGGAGTGGCTTCTGTTGTATCATTCTTAAAGTGGAAGATAAAGTTACTTGATCAGCTTTCCCTCTGGGTCCACTATGGCATCACCTTCTGGACTGAAACGTGTCCCTGTCATTGATAACGGGACGATTTTGGGTAGGAGCTACTTATAGAGGACTCATTGCTCACATTAATCTTAAGACACTTTGTGACTTTTCTATTTGACTTTTGCCTAATTTTATCAAGTCTTCTGATTTCCAGAGTGGCTACTTATTGTTGAAGATCAAGGTGTAAGAGTATTTGATGGCACCATCTCCAAGATGTATGCAAAAACCATTATTTGTAAATCAAGGCTAGAGTGTGATTTCTCGATGTCAGACGGCAAAAGTTTAGGTTACAATGATATCTCTCACATTGGTGACAAGTGGAATGGAGAACACAAAGTAGATGGTGACTTAGAGATGGCTGATTCTATGGATGCTATGTTTTTGCCCGTTCCCAGATTGTTGAAATTCACAGCCACCGATGTTACAAGGAAACGCAAAGACGAAGGAAATGATGAAAGAGATAAACCAGTTAAGTTAGTCAAATATGTTAATGGCAATTCAAGGAGGGAGAGGGGTTTTCCATTAGGTGATTACAATGGTTTGAGCTGTGGAAATGAAGCAGGTAATCCAGTCTCTATGGAGCATTAGGATTGGATTGGGCGATGCCTTGAAGATGCAAAGTAAATTTGGCGTTGCATTTCGAGGGATGGTTGTGCCACGTTGGAATGGAAAGAGGAGCTACGCGAGACACTGATCTGACTTGCATCTCATGGGTTGTGCTGTTCAGAAAATTCAACCTGAGGTGATGAAATTTGGGAAACCGACACTTTTGCGGTCGTAGAATTGCAGATGAATAGATGCTAACTATTAAGACTATATGCGTGCATTTTGTATTCGTTAACAAGAGCTTGACTGGTGATCTCACTTCACAAGTTTGTATACGGTTTTTGTATCTTAGATTATTGTAACCATATATTCTCAGAGCTAAGGATGCGTCTCTCGTAATATACATTCGTATTTTGTTTTTGCCTCTTCTTTTCCTTTCTGCTTTCAAGATGGGCCATATGGTTCATTTCGTGATAGGGCTGGGCTTTACAAATGATTGGGCCGACATAAACGCCAAGCCCAATAAGCTCTCAGCAATATCAAAGATTCAAAATCTCTGGAAGGCAAAGGGAGCGGCAGAAATTCTTGGGGGAAAAAACAAAAGGAAGCAAATCTTTGGCGGTCGTAGCCTCGTAGGTTGAAGAACTTCCATTATTAATCATAGACAAGGGAGAAGCCAAAATATCATGCCGACAGGTGACCTAGGTTCGACATTATATGTATTGACTTTCAAGCCACATAAAGCTCTGAGAAATAATGTTTTCTTTTTTCTTTTTTCTTTTTCCTTCCTTTAGGGCAAAAAAAAAGAAAAAAAAATTTGAGAAATAAAAAAGAAGCATATGTATGACACGAGCAGTAACGGAATTGGTTTAGTATTTACATTAGTATTCTAAGTCTCTAAAGTCTGATGTTTGATCCTTTAAATAGTAACTATTTTAAAATTTATGAAGTATCGCTTAGATCGATATTTTCGAAAAAGAATGTAGAATATACCACGTTATATATATATATATAAAAGGACCATATATATGCTTAGTGTGGTGAGTATTTCATTTCGTAATTCAGCATGTGTGATTTGAACAAACAACATGCTTCATCACGTGTAATGTGCGTGTAGCAAATGGCAATAGCTCCATGAGGCTATCGATAGCCCGGTAGGTAGGCCCATCGTGCTTTTCAACCTTGCGACCCAACATTTATATTTATTTCCATTGTTTAAAACAAAAAAATATCGGCCAATTGTTTCTTTTTCTTTGGTTTACAAGTATACAAATGTGACATTTAAGAGATCCTCAATAATTATTTGTTAGTCAACAAATTAGCCTCTTCTTTTTAATATTTTCATGCACTGTTAAAGTCGATTTTTATTCGCACAGTAATTACTTACTATTTTTTTTAATGGAATAATTACTGTTCCTATAGGGAGGGGTCTACTTAAGAATATATGTGTTAAAAAATACACTAATTTCTTCAAAATCTCTTAATTTTCAATGCACATATTATATTAGTGTATACTGAAGTTTTCCTATAAGTTTAACTATTGACCTGTTCCGATAAGCTTACGATACGACTAAAATTTAATATTCGTTGATGTCTATTTTAGCAGCGGAAGCTTTGTAATTTCGGTTTTGGCATGTAGGAGATTTGAAGAAAATTAGGGTTAATTATTATGGTTTACGTTCTCTCTTTTCATCATAGAAGAACTCTCTTGGTTGTTTTGCACGTGAAGTAAACACCACTTATCGAATCACGTAATTTTTTTTATACATTTATCTATCTGTAATTGATTACAACACTGTATTCATTTTTTCATGGCAAAAAATATAACAAAGAAAAGAAAAAAATATATATTTTAACCCAAGAATGACAAAATTGGTCCAATGAAGTGAAAAAAACAACATCATGGCGAACAAGTTCTACACGAAGAATGTTATTGGAGCCACGCATCTTTAAAAAACTAGGCAAGGCAGGCATAATGGTTCAATCACCAATAGCCCAAAGCAACATTAATGTCATATATTCAATTAGTCTTTGCTTGCCAAATTGGTAAACATAGAAAAATATTGGGTGACGTACCTACTTGGATAAAAAAAAAAATCCACTTGTGATAGAAAAAGAAAAGTTAATAGTAGTTTACGGGCTTATAATACATCACATCATGTAAAACAGTAAAAGTGTCCCTCTCACCAACTTTTGTCCCCACCCTTTTTGCTTACATGGACATGCCATGTAGGCAGTGGTGGAGACTTGTATAGAAGTTTCTGTTTCTCGTGGAAAAATAGCTGGTACCACCCTCTCTCTAGCTTTCGAACCCAAAAAAAAAAACAAAAACTCTCTCTAGCTTAATTACCACTTACTTGCCTTTCTGCATAGACACCGACAATATTTTTTGGGTTATTATTGTATACCCCCAAAATATAAGGGAAAAAAAGTTAATTAGTGAAGGACAATGATAGATAAAAAGAAAAAAATATCAAAATTCCATTTGGATCTTTGATTTTTAGTGTTACAAAACAAAAACTATTTATACTGTTCATAATCGTATTAGATCGTCTCATAAAATAATAGATAATTTTTAATAAGCACTCTTTCTGTCATATAAAAAATTGAGGCTTTAACGTATTTGATTTGTTACATATAAAATGTCACATTTATATTTTCAAGAGAAAATTACAATTAATAAAACTTACTTATGCTTATTGACTTGTTTGAGATATTAATTAATAAAAATAGATATTTATTGGCATAATTTCGGCAATTAATATATTTCTTAACCTTTGTAAAATATTAAAGAGAATGTTAGAGAGTCATTCTTATATGAGAGAGAAAATAATTATTTTATAAATAATGATCGAAATAACAAGTTTACCGAAAGAATGAGAGTGCGTAACTACTATTAAAATTTACCGCATTATAAATGTATAAGTTCAAATCATTTATACTTTTTAAAAGTTTTTTAGCTGATAAGTAATTAGTACTACTCCTTTAATTAAGTAATAATCCGATCTTTACCGACTTTAGGTGCCATTAATTGTCTGAAAATTGAATTGCCTAGCAGTCATTGATAGTCTGTGCACATTTGAGCTGCGCTTTGGCTGTCGGTGCCACTACTTACGGTCTTAGCCTCTATCCTAACCTTTCTAGTATAGTATTATTGGGTCACTAAATTAGCTGCCCATATAGTAAACTTGATTGGTAATTAATTAATTATATTATTATTTTCATTGATTGTCGGTTAGGAAAATATTTCTTAAGAACCTGTTTTTAACAAAAACAATACGAATGAATTGGCATGTAGCTCATTAATTATACGTTATAAAAATATTGATAAAATATAAATTCAAATCTGACGAGCTTTTTAAAAAAACAAAAACAGCACCGGCAAAATCCAACAAAAGTGATAGAGGAATCCTGAATAGTAATGGAAAGTGGGCTATAGATAGAGAGCTCCATGTTATAATTAACATGAGTGTTTGAACGTACACGGAAATAATCCTTCTGGACATAGACATCTTTGTGTGTGGGACTGTGAACAAAATTAAGAAACCTACATAATTCTATGGTGTAGGTTAAGGACGTGAAGACGTGTAAAGGAACTTAATTATATGGTATAGGTTAAGGACATAGACATCCTTCCTGGTCACTTTTTGTTACCTTCGAAAAAATATCATTTTCGTCATTTCTAATATACCGGGGAGTGTTGAATGTTGATTGAGTTAGATAATAAAATCATTAAGAATAATTGACTAAAAATATATCAAAAATAATAATTAATTATTATTTTAATTGTTGTGAAAATAGTTTTGAAGTTATTTTTTAAACGAGATGAAGTAATTTATTGGCCATTGGTGATCATTTAAAGTTCACTATTCCAACTTAATTAACTACTTACTCCCACATTAACGAGATTTGCCTTGCCGTTTTAATGGGTGACGTGTCGATTTCAAGTGATGCATGCATTTATTAGTAATTCCCCCGTAAGCTATCAATATATCGTCAGGGTTATTTTAAATGCATAAGGATTGATGATGATTTTCAGGTCTCCCCGCGAAGTAACTTGGTATTGGATTCGAGAAAACCGAGCCATGGGAGAGTTGGTTAACATTGATGACACTGAATATAAGAAACCAGGGAGGAGTAATGCGTCAAAGAAAAGGAAAAAGAAAATGAACAATGCTGTATAATGTATATTGACAAATTACACAAACCTTTCAGGATTCTACCTATATAGCTCGAATGGACTTAAAAATCAATCTTATTAAGAAAAACCAGAGAAATATCAACATCCAAGAACAATCAAAGAGTTAGAATCAAGAAATTTAAGATTGGCACAAACTGAAACGGTGACTTTATAACTAATAGCAAATTGATGTCCTAACACAGGTCATTTTTGGTGTGTGTTAAATTGGCAATTCTTGATGAAATCTCAATTTTTATTCTTTTAATTGTTTTCTTAGGGGAAAACGTTTTTTACAAAGACATGAAAGCAGCCATAAGAGGGACTTGTGGGTTACTGTCTGGTGAATGGTAAGGACAGATACCAACTCAAATCGAAAATGAAATGACATGACCCATTACATTACATGCTGTGGGCTAATGTGAGTAATGCTCCGCCTTCACCGTTTAAATCTTACCATCATTTTGGTTGAAAAATCTCGACACTCTTGTCCTTTAAATAAGAAGTTTAATTTTTGTATAGAAAAAAAACAAGTGTTGTGACTGAAAGCACTCCGTAATGAATCAATTTAGTGCGAATTGTAGTTCAACTGATTAGCGCATGTCGCTTTTACGACGTAAAATTATGAGTTTGATCCATAATATTATAGTAATAATTAATTATATAAACAATTAAAAAATTATGTAAACACACTAATATTTCAAAATGGTGTCACAATATTAAAAAAAAATAGATATTCTTCTATTCATTTATAAGAGAATGCAATATAAAACCAATGTATTAATGGAGTTACTTACACATGCACTCACAAAAACCAAGGTCAAAAACTACCAAATGATTAAAGCAGGAATTTAAAGTCAACTCTCATTGAATGTAAATCTTCTTCTCAGAACCATCATCAATATATTTTTTTCTTACCAAATTGATTAAATATTTTAACACCGAAAAAAAAAAAAATGGACAAAAACAAGAATGTAAATCTTTGGTTTTCTTTTTTAGATAATAGTAAATGTCCAGCTCGATCTTTGGTAGTTGCAAGGTATTATCATAACTGGAACAAAAAAGAGCACCAAAAAATATATATAAGGAAAGAAAAGGGAGTCTTTGTTTTTACATGACTTTTAATAATAGAATAAGTGAAAAAAATAAAATAGAGAGTATTTATTATTCAATGGAATGCAATGGATTTGGAATATCCAATGAAGGGGCAAAATGGTAAAAGAGGCAAAACTGTCGGTCTGGCTAACCATGGTTTATATATATTATACACAAACCCTAGTCTCTGGTTTGAGTGCGGAGATAGCTCGTGAGTCGCTGCTTTCTTCAGCGTCGGTGACTCACTCACGAGTTAACCTTTTTTTCCTTTTTTTCTTTAAAAAAAAAAATATTCAAAAAGAGGAAAGAAATATTATAAAAAAAAGGAAATTTCAGAAACAACGAGAGAGAAAGGGGGAGAGGTATTGATATATATACAAGCATGGAGGAAGAGAAGAACCTTAACTCTTCCTCCTCAACTTGAAGAGCGAGAAGCACAGAGAGAGAGAGAGAGAGAGGAAGAGGACGACAATGGCGGATTCAAGCGACTCTGTCTCCATTGATATGGATACTCCATGTCTCGCCGGAAAGGTACACTGCTTAACTTACCTACATTCGCATATACGCGTGCAGGTTTGTTTGTTAATGCGCGCATCATACGGTGCTGATTTTCGTAAACCTGTTTGGTTACTGAAAAAGTGCAGGAAAAGGGCGATGAAAATGAAAAGCAAAGAAAATAATGTTTGGTTTTGTTTTGTTTTTTCTTTTTGGATACGAAAATTGAAAATAGCAATTGAGATTTCCTTCCCATTTTCGGTTTCATTATTGTTGTAATGTTTGGCAAGTAATCTCTTGTTTTGCGTTATTTGATTATATTTATGCTATTATTTCTTCTTTTAATGCAGTGTTTATAAGTGGATATATTGGTTAAGTTAGGATTCACATTTCTGGGAAAAAGGAGCTTTTAATCATTCAAATACTATCTGCCTTTTGTCAAGATATACTTAATTTGGGCTTTGCCTTGTAACAAATAATGTCTTTTTGTGGAATAAGTGAAGTGAGTATTTGATGATAATTTAAGGTGTCTGGTTCTTGTTGGTGCTCATAGTTGTTGGGAGGGCATAGCTGAATTTCATTTTATCCTTTTCACCTCTGGATGTGTGGCTACAAGGTTTATTTTATTTTGTTTGATTTGATTTTCTTTTTTAGTGCTTAACTGAGTAAAATATTTCATTTGCCATCTCTATGCAGGAGTATCTAATAGAATCTTGCTTTGGCCATGTTTGTGTTTCGGTATATGGAGACCGGGACAAGCCTGCTCTTGTTACTTATCCAGATTTGGCTTTAAATCGTGAGTACACTCAGATGTTTTGCTTTTGCTCAATTGTCCCAGTCATGGTTAGCATTCAAATTTCAATGCAAAGATGGTTTTGCATTACTATCTTCTTATTAGACTTTCATAGCAGTTCATTCACATGCTAAGCACAAGTTAGATCACTAAGAAGTTCATATCTTTATTTGTTCCATTAACCAAATTATTAGTTAGAGGACACTAGAAACTTCATATGGATTGCTCTATTTCTGTAGGCCTAATGCCAACCATACTCTAACTTAGTCTTGTCTGTATGTCTTGAGCAGATATATCTTGTTTCCAAGGATTATTCTTTTGCCCTGAAGCATGTTCCTTGCTCCTTCACAACTTTTGCATATATCATATTAGTCCGCCTGGGCATGAGGTTTGTAGTAGCTTTGCACTTCACTTTGTTTTACCTGTTTCCATGTTTCTCAATGCATCCACTTCTTAAGTATTTGTTTTACAGAATGCTATGTTTTTTCTCTATTTCTCATTCGGAACTTTCTTCAAGAACTATTGCAGTTAGGAGCGGCTGTGATTAGCCCTGATGCTCCAGTGCTTTCTGCTGATGACTTGGCTGACCAAATTGTTGAGGTTCTCAACTATTTTGGGTAATGATATTACTGTTTGTGCTTTAATTTTATATACAACAGTCCATAGTCTACCTGAGACTCATGTATCCTAGAGGTGGATGAAGCCACATGAACCTACCACATACACCTTTTTAATATTTGTATCATTACTGTTGAGTTTTTTTGTGCTTCTTTTTTTGTTTTCAAATTACGGATGAAGACTTAAAGGAAGCGATATGGGATGGTCTTTTTATCTTATTTGTTTTCCCCCCTTTTGCAGACTTGATGCAGTGATGTGTATGGGGGTTACAGCTGGAGCTCACATTCTCACAATCTTTGCCGTATGATTTCTTCTCTGATGTGGCACACATGTTTTCATGCCAATATTTCAGAATTCCTTTTAGACTAGTGGGATTTACCGTTCATTTTTGTTTACTTGACCACAGATGAGATATAGGCAGCGTGTTCTTGGGTTGATCCTTATTTCCCCACTTTGCAATCCTCCCTCTTGGACAGAATGGTTGTGTAATAAGGTACCCTTCCTGGACCTTTTTTGTGGTTTCTTTGAGATCAAGTAATCAAGTAATGTTATGCTTACACATCCTTAAAATTATTTGCAGGTCATGTCTAACTTACTCTATTACTATGGCATGTGTGGAGTGGTGAAAGAGTTGTTGCTAAAACGATATTTCAGTAAGGTATTCTTGTACTTCTAGCATTTCTGATGGATATGTAGAATGCTTTTGTTGGCTGACTAACCCAATTCTTAATGACTATGGCAGGAAGTCCGTGGCAGTGCTCAAGTACCAGAATCAGATATAGTTCACTCCTGCAGAAGAGTAAGTTCTCCTACTGTTACTTATCCACTTGTATGTCTTCGTGATCTATGCTCATAAACTTAAAGTTGCCTGTCAAAACCAATTACTTCCTCTAGTTAACAAGAAACTGTATTCCAAATCTTATGACGTGCTTCTTTTCAGTTGCTAGATGAAAGGCAGAGCTTAAATGTTTGGCGGTTTCTTCAAGCAATTAATGGGTAAATCCCTGTCTTCAGCATACTTTTTCCATTTACTTGCTTGCACTTGGCAACACATTGACAGAGGAAACAATGAGACGCTTGTGCTAATTGATGTTCTTTGATGACACACAACAGGAGACGAGACATTAGTGAAGGATTGGGAAAACTGCAATGTCGGTCCCTAATATTTGTTGGGGAAAACTCTCCTTTCCACTCCGAGGCTCTCCACATGACTTCAAAGCTAGACAGAAGATACAGTGCCTTGGTCGAGGTATGCAGCATAGATCTATGCCTGCTGTTTATACTTTATAATAGTAGTTTGCATGAGTATATTAAGCGTGGCAGCAAATTTTGCTTACTAAAGGGCGGTTGTATGGGAACTACAGGTTCAAGCGTGCGGGTCAATCGTGACAGAGGAGCAGCCCCACGCCATGCTAATACCAATGGAGTACTTTCTCAGGGTATATGGTATGTACAGCCCGCCAAAGTTAAATCTCAGCCCGAGAAGCACCTTAAGTCCAATCTGTATTTCGCCCGAGCTTCTATCACCAGAAAGCATGGGTTTGAAGTTAAAACCGATAAAAACACGAATGCCTATGGAGCTCTGAAAGGGTATGGACAGATCCGAGTTTGCGCAATGTATTTATTTTCTTTGATTTCTTGGGGATTATAGATGTTGGGGTGGGGATTAGTAGAAGATGTAGATAGAGCAAAAGGAGAAGAAAGATACATGGGATAAAAGTATTAGAAAGACAGCAGAAGTGGCCATTCTTTCATTTGTAATCATAAAATGTTAAATCGAGGAAGTTCATGAGAGGGGTAAGGTCAGTTACTTGTAAATCCTTGGAATAATTTTTTTTTACATCGATAAGCAGCAAAATTGAAGTAATAATAAATAGCAGGATTTGGTTATTGGACTTGTCATTTCTCCTGTCAATTCAAGCTTTGCATGTCTTTGATGATAAGGTTAAGGGACTAATTTTAGAGGCAGGGCTTTTCGTGAAAGCATTTTTGTTTATTAAATTTTTGTGGTTGAGGCTTGTTGATGTGTTGTGGTGAGTGGAATGTCACTATTTTAATGGAGATAGGAGGGTGTCAACCAAAATTGGTCTAAAATGATTGGTCACCTTTTCGAATTGTGGTTTAATAGTAAAATCTATGGTAGTGGTGATGATGATTAATGGCAGAAAGGTGTATGTCGTTGAGCTAATTCCAGATTCTCTCCACTCTTTTTTTAGCTCCAATATTATCATTAGTTTAATGCATTAAAAAAGAATTATATGAGCATGATTAAATTGGTTAGTTTTTTGTCCGGAATGGACAGATCGGAGAAACCTCTAAACGGAAGGAGATGTTTAAGTTTAATTTTTAGCAAGAAGTGAGGTGAAGTGAAGCTCTACCTATTATTTAGGATTTGTTTGGAATCGCTTTTTATTTTTCCTCACGATTAATTCAATTGCTAAAATTACTTTTAACAAAAACTTCAAACTATATACTTATATCAAAAATAATTTTAACATTAAATTCAGTGTTGAAAAAAAAGAAAAAGCAATTCTAAACATACTCTACGTGGAATGATCAGTTAGTTTAGGTTTAGCAGCTTCTTCTTTCTATTTATTTTGTTTAGTACGTCTTTTTGCGTTAGGTATTATTCCTTTTGTAACAAACCTAATCTACCCTTAACGTCCTCCGATGCGACCGCGGTGTCAAACGCCAGTGCCCGTACCTACCCTTAGAACATTTCTTTTTTTCTGGATTATTAGATAAATAATAATCTTGTTTGGATTTTATCCTTTTAGAATTTATGTCTTTGACCAATTTAAAATCATAGTATAAAACATACCCAATTTCGGATCTTGATTGATTGAACGTGAGGCATAATATTTTATTGAATTATTACTATTATTATCAATCACTTTTTTCTTTTCTTTTCATAATTGATTGTTAGTCAACTATTGACTGCTCCTCGTGACATGGATATAGGCTGCCATTACGGATGCTCACCTTTACGGCCCAAAGTTCCTTAAAAGCTGTCGGCCCATTCCATCAGAGGCTAAACGTCCAAAAGAAATGCCAGGGCCCATGCTTAGATTTTTGAACTACCAAAGAGCTTTTTCATTTTCTGTTTTAATAAAAAAATGTGAGGTTCGAACTCAAAACTTTATCCACTTTATCACCATACAAACAATCGATTATTTACATCCACCTTTTCAATTCTTTAATAAACAATAAAACAGGGGAAAAAAATCATTATTCATAAATAGTAACAATACTCAAAACCATAGAGTACATTATTATTCAACCAATGGGCTTGTTTCGACTAAAAAAATCAATGAACTTATAATTCGGTAAAAATACAGTTTCGACTTCGAGTATCGTTTTCTACGTTTCTGTCCGCGGAGTATGAAGGTGAGTTGTTAAGGTTGTAATCATTGCAGGAGAGAATTGTAAGCCTGCCACTTCCATCAACATAGCTTGAGTTTGCGTTGATCTCCGAGAAGCAATCCATCAACCCATAATTTCTCAAGATCGTCTCGATAAAGAACACGTTCGTATTACTTGCAATCCTTTAAATCACACCTGCAATTTTCGAATTTTTTTATCAGACCAATTACTAATCATCACTGAATCTGGCTATCATTAGTCAGTCTTTTATTAAAAAATAAAAAAATGTTACATTACTCACACAAACCAATTAGTAAAAAAAATAAAAAAGTTTAAATTTACCCAGAGCGCGTGAACTGATTTAATTGCAGAGATGATCCTAGGATTCATTGGAATCTGTCTCAAGCATTCTGAAATATCCTGAATTGTTTTGCCTCGAGAATGAAGCTCCTCCATTTGATAATAAATAGTTTAACAGTTCCATTCCATATCCGATTCTTTTAGGATTAAAAAAAAAAATACAATTAGAGATATATTTGGATTTGGTGTGGATGTAATTATAGTGACTCAAACGTGATAATTTCCAGTTAAGGAAAGTTGCAGAGAAAGAAAATGCCAATGAACAGAAGCATTTCCTCTCCTTTTTATAAGAGAAAAAGCTTGAGATATTTTATTGCGGAAATAGAAATTATAAGTTAGAAGAATTCAATGAGAAGTAAGTACTATTGCGCTGAAATAGAAATTGTAAGTTAGAAGACTTCATGCATTGCAATGAGAAGTAAGTGCTATCGCGCCACAAACTTGTTAGCCCAAGGGCAACTTACTCTTGTTTTGATGATTTTATACACACAAACTAATTAGTATTACTAATGCAATTTGAAGTTAAAGTGTGTGTAGTTTGTGATCAAGCAAATAAGAAAAGAAGCAACAAATCAAGATATCACAAGCTAGAAGATCAAGTGTACATTAGAACTCTAATCATGTAAGTATGATTCAATTTAACACTTGATTAATGTTCATTTATACCTCAAGAAGATGTGGCAAAAAGTTTTACGCAAAAACGAATTTTCAGTCGAAAGTTATTCAAGTTTTCGTAAAGAGTATGCAAAGCTGTTTTTCAAAACGCTATAGCGTTTTGGAAAACGCTATAGCGTTTTGGTGAGCAAAAATGCGAAACTTTCCAGTAGCAAAACGCTATAGCGTTTTGCCAAACGGCTAGTTTCTCAAACAGCTCTTTTGTCCACTACAAACGGATTTTTTGGCTCCATACTTTCTTGTCTGATCATCCACTGATCTTACACTATATATAACTCATCCTAGATGAGTTAGAACTTAACTAGAATACACATTAAACACAAGAAAGATTTAGAAAGCTCTCATACTCTTTCAAAGCCAAAATCTGAGTTTTTGCAAAAGCTTACAACTTCAAACTGTCATAACGCAAGCTTTACAAATCCGAATTTACTCATTCTTGCGTTCATATTTCAAGTAAGTTTTAAGCTTTCTTTTGAGGTATTCTTGTTCATTTATTGGTGTTGATTATTGAATCATACATAGGTTATTTGTACACCAATTGTGTTGCTATTTAACATTCTCTTGTCAAGTATTCTTGATTGTGATAGGTTGTGATTGAGCCCGGAAAAATCACATTGTAAGGTTTGTTGGTTGAGCCCGCAAAAACCAAGTGTAAGGTTGTTGGTGAACCCGTGAAAACCAAAGTGTAAGGTTTATTGGTTGAACCCGCAAAAACCAAGGTGAAAGGTTTATTGGTTGAGCCCGGAAAAACCAAGGTGTAAGGTTTGAGTTGAACCCGTAAAAACTCAAGGTAATAACGAAGTGTTCGTTGTTCAAAATCCTAAGAGGAGGACTCTTAGGTAGTGGAGTACAATTCATTGAGGAATTGGAACCACTATATATCCTTGTGTTTTTACTTTCTATTTCCGCACTCATATTTCCTTACATTTGTGTTAGAATTTTATTTGCCTATTCACCCCCCCTCTAGGCCGTTTATCAATACTCGTGGTGAGAAAATGCGGAGATCGAGATTGCATGCAAAATATTTCCATAAAATAAACTTAGAATTCCATGATGAATGGATAACAGATGCTACCACCATTGAATCCTAACCCCCAAATTCTCTTTCCCAAATTTTTCT
Organism: Viola odorata; assembly: GCA_963691705.1. NCBI lineage: Eukaryota > Viridiplantae > Streptophyta > Magnoliopsida > Malpighiales > Violaceae > Viola > Viola odorata. The sequence goes on from OY829546.1 coordinate 2,926,785, forward strand.
TTGGGAGGGGTAAAATAGTATATATACACTTCATGTCCATTTTGTGGATGTTTTTGTTTCTGCCTTCAAAAACAATGAAGCAATACTACATCCTCTCATTTTTACCACAAAAAAGATATCAAATCCCATCAAATCTTGGGTGGCAGATGCTAACAATGCTTCGGTTATGGCTGTTGTTGCTTCCTTCCTGATCATCTTGCCGCGCCTTTCTTCTGTTCATCTCAGCATACATTTCCTCAATCATCGGTTTCCATAGCCGAACTCGCGCGTTTATAAACCAGTTGGATACCTGAGAACCACATGCTCATCAGATATCAGAGAACCACAACATTATGGTTGGATATTACAAGCCTAACTACATACATTACGCACCTGGCTTCTCGTGAGTCCACTTTGCATCGCGAGTAAATGCTTGTCTGCATCTTTCGGATACCTGGAAACCATCAATTCAGTATATTGAATATCTATTTGAACCTGAAAATGATAGTATTAAAATTAGACAGCTTACGGATGAAGGAAGTTTTGAAACATCCATGTGCGAAGAACTGACACAGATCTTTCCGGCAAGCCTCGTTGTGGTCTCCACATCTGGTGGTCTTTCTTCGTCAGCTGCTGAAGGGTCCATTGCTTTTGCAAATATGAAGTTTCGGAAGCTCCTTCTGCCTCTCTTGTGCATCCACTTTCCGGAAAAGCTCCCATTGCAAGGATTTGGTTGCTGATCCTGTCCCTAAGGCTTTTGTACATAAATGATATGGTTTGAAGAGCAAACCACGTATGTATCTGGGGATCCAGCTCCGTTGCTGCGTGAAACGCGGATATAACAGTATGTATCTCGTCCAAGCATTGGTTATACCGTTCATCAACCTGGTTGAACAAACAGAATCACAATAAAGAGTTGTTCACGCAAACAAATACATTTCAAACCAACAATAGAGTCGACATACCACTTGCAGTAGAGATAGTAATTGTGATTTCTTCGCTTCCAGCGCCCTTTTCTGCAATGCCGGATCCACTTGAACTTCAAATCTACCGTCCACATTCGGAGATTCATCAGTACCCAACTGCAGCATCCTGTAACTCGAAGCAAGAAGTGCATTTGCCCCAGTCTTGCTCCCACCAGGTGATAAACTCATTAAGTCTAGATTCTCTAGTGAATAGCTTGCAATTTGAGCAAGTATTTCCCGCATTACTTGAAGATATTTGGAACCGGATACTACCCGCGAGAATTGATCAGCTCTGTCGGAATCGAAACTCAAGGAGAGATCCTTGCTGTTGCAAGCAGTCTGGTCTAACCCTAATCTTGTTTCTTTCAAGCAATGGTATGCCGCGGCAGAACAACTTATCTCTGAGCACTGGTCTGAAATACTTGAACCATTTACTGTTGAAGGATGACATGTGGCGAGACTCAAGGAGAGTACATTGCTTAAATTTTGCGATTCGAAGGGATTGGTTACACCAACATCAATGACATCCGATGATACCCAGCTGTTTGGTTCAAGGTTTGCTGCAGATAGATATGGCTGAAAACCCACTCTCGTTGGACTTTTTACACCGGGACCTAAAGGGGCAGGAAACCTGTTAAAACCCCCTCTATCATTCATATTACCATACATCTCACCAGAGCAGTAATTCACAGAGGAAGCAGCTGCATTATTAAAGGCATCAGTGTAATCACTTGAAGCAAAAGTTCTAAAAGCTTCCGACGGGTAAACTGACGGTCCTGAAAGAGCTAAGCCATTCAAATTATCCTGATGGTCACTCCTTGCTGCTAAAAGAGTAGCGAGCGAAGTACTAGAAACAGGTGTCCCACCCACATATTGTCCCTGGAACCTAAGGTCAGCAATAGGATTTGAACAGCTAAGTGAAGCATCCCTCACAACGGCCCTTCCAAGGACCGAATTCGAGCCCATAACAATATCCTGAGTTGTTTGAAGGTGATGAATAGGTTCTCCTTGCAATGTAGAGAGCATAGTATACTCAGCCAGTGTCTGCTGGCTTTGGTTGTTGAGATCAAACGAATCGAAATGATTCTGGACAAGGGAGTTTGAGGTTGTCTCGGACACAATTCCATCCATCGCAACAGAGCCCCGACCAGCCATGTCTATCGGAAAACTAAAGTAACCATTGTCCATCATACTATGGAACAAATACAATCAAACTGAAAGAGGGACATACAATTTCAGAATCATTTCATGGTGGCATGGCTCAACAGCCTTTAATATTCAGAATCTTAAAAGATTCTCAAACCTGGGAATTCAATGAAAAGAAAAACTGTTAGAATGCATCCCTTACAACTCCTAGGACGAGGAAAATGAGAAAAAGATTGGATGATGAAATGAAACATTGTAGGGAGGGGTCTGATTATAACAACATTGTTGTCTAAATATATAGCAAGTTACCTAATGCTGATGAATTGCAAATAGGAAATTTAGAAATAGAGCATACAAAAGTCTGGTTATAACAATGTCTGGTTATTCAAGAACAAACTTCAAAAAAGATCAAGACTTTTATAATATGTAGAAAGTCTTGAACAATTATAGACACAAGTTGAAATTTGCACAAGTTTGAGTAGAAAGGACCGAACTTACCATTCATCAGCAGAGGAGCTATAACCCACAAAAAGATGGACCAATTTGAATTCAAGGTTCTCCAGCAAAACCTTGTGGACAGCAAAATAAAGGGAAGTTAATGACTTTATGCAGAATAATGAAGTTTCTCAAATGGGAAGATGTTCAACAATCTAGGCAAACTGGCAAAGTGGTATGTGTCTACACTGATACAAATAAAAACCTAGACGGTGCAAGCAATCTAAAACTTGCTAGACAAAATTTCTCAGGAAATCATTGGTTTTTTATCTTTCTTCATGAAAGGGTACAATCAAAAGACAGAAGAAAACAGTAAGACTTGTTTCTTCTTTCTTCAACAAAAAGAGCAAGGTGAAAAAACAATGCATTAACACTCAATTTTTACCCCAAAAAGAAAAAACCAATACCAAAAAAGTAGGCAAAATTTTGTTTTTGCATGATCAGGAAAGGAAAGGAAGGAAAAAAGAGTGGTAAGAACCCAAAACCCAAGAAACTGAAATTCACACATTCAAACTGAATCCATCAAAGATTCATCACTCCCCCCCCCCCCTTAAAATGCAACCCAACTAGATTAATTTACTAAAAAGTTGAAGAACAGAAATGGGTTGTTTTGGAAAACTCATTAAAAAGGAAGGAAGAGAGATGCACAAAAAAAGCTTTCTGCCAAAGGGAGAAATAGGATAAATTGGATGAAATGGACCCATCTTTAATTAAGATGGGGGGAGAGAAGAAAAAGAAGAAAAAAACAAGAACAGGGAGAGAGAGAGAGAGAGAGAGAGAGGAGAGAGCAGCAGAGGAGAGGAGGTAGCGGAGTACTATCTTTTGGTGCAGTGCCACTCATTTCTGTTGCAGGCTTTAAAAGGGCCCATCATTCTCCTCCTCCACCTCTCGTTTATCTGTTTTTCTCTGCAATCATCACAATCAAAATATCTGGATTCTCTCTGTTCAAGCCCCTGTTCATGCCAGGCCTTATCAGCAACTATTTTTTATAGCTATTTTAAGATGTGAAGACACGACAAGGAAGCTACTGTGATAAGAAAGATGAGTAATTTGAGTAACAATTCCTTCACACTTTCCCCTCAGCAGAATCTAGCAACTAAAAATGTTCAATGTGTGAAATTTGGGGGAACAAATATTGTTTCTTTAAAGAATAGAATAAACAAGAACCCTGTTTAAACCCCTGCTTTTCTTTTCCTGCGTACTTTTAGAATAGCCCTAATGATGTAAGCAAAAGGGAAAGATGATGAGAAAAATCTTGTAGTAAAATCTTTTGAAGAATTTATTGAAGCAAACTACGGAAGAACAGAGCCTGCTATCTAGATTCTAGATTCTAGTGTCTAAGGCCTAAAAACTTTGAGTTCATTAACTGATTTTAAGCATTGTTATTATTATTATGGTGAGAACTGACAAGATGAAGAAGATGAAAGAAGTGAAGTGAGAGAGGTATGAGTATAATAATTGATGTAACAGTACAGAACTTGATGATTTATGATCAGGTGATAGCTGATGAGTGATGATCTTAAACCCTTTTTCCTGTTCAAGGCTGATCTTTAAATCCTGTTTTTGTGATTTTGGTCATTATGCTTTGCTTTTAATGCTTATCCTGTAGATCCTCTGAATGCTTTTTTTAATTTAATTTATTTATATTTATAAAATTAAAAAAATGGAAAATAAAAGGGAATTATAGGATCTGATGTGATAATACAACTTCACTTGACAAACTGTTACAAAGTGAGGGTTACAATGTGTAAGAGGTTCCCCTTCCCAAAACAACTGTGGGATCAATAATAACAGCACTGCCTTTATTTCTTTTTAATTTATCAGTGATTCTGTTTCTTTGTGTCGTTTTCATTTCTACCATTTTTAATAAAAGATTTAATCCGTATAGAAACTCAGCTGGTAATCGCATTTTCTTCTTATAGAAATCTCCACAGGCCCAAAGCCCACAGAAGTTGGAGGAGAAACTCAGAGAGAACAAGTAATGGATCAAAAAGCCCAATAATTTCAAAAGCCCGTGTTTTCCCGTAGAGAAGAAAAGCAAACAAAAGCATGGCCTTTCTGCAAATTGGGTTTAAAGATTGCAGAAGAGTGCAGAGAGTAGTCCCATCTCATATCTCTGCTACCAAATTTCGAAGTGGCAATATGGATTTTGTACAGCAACAACAGATTAGAGTACACAACACAGTTACACAACAACAGATACCAAAATTGATTTTTATGATTATTAATTTTATTTATTACCAGGCCTGTCTGTCACCAGTTTGCTTACAGACATTACCAGATAGATACCCAGTTCCTTTTCCTTTTCTTTGCCCTGCATAATTATCTCGTGGATGACTTCTTCCTCTTGCTAAACTAAAATATATAGGACAAGTAAATTGTTTGTTTAATAGTAATGAACAAGCGCACCCAATAATTGTTTGAAATTGTTCATTATGCATGAGAATTTGCATTTCTTTCATAGATAATTTGGGAAGGATCTGTGTTTTATAAGATCTCATAGAATACAAAACATGAGTCATTTGAGATTAAAGTTACAAATATATGGACAAAAACGAGCCACATTATCACATATGCCAACGTAATTAAATCTTAATCTCTTTTACGCATTGTGGATTGTATCTTTCATGACTATTTTACATCATTTTATTATTCATCTATTTTTTCTAATTCCACAGCTCAATTTATGATTTATATCAATTCATATCAAAAAGTAAACCAGAAAAGAAAACAAATGCTGTATTACCTTACTTTGATAATCGTCACGGAGAAGAGACCTAATCCTATCTTTTCACATGAATTTCAACTTTTAAATGTCAGTCTGGTCGCATTTTTGCATATCCATGCTCTTAATTAGAATTAAAATAACATGAAATACGATCCACTTCGTCAATCCATGTATGGTGTCACTTCTTCTGAAGAAAAAAAAATGTATGGTATCACTCACTCACCGTCCTTTTTTAAGGTTTTGCTCACAAGTCTCCCACTCAACCAAAAAAAAAAAAAAACTAGCTATGTCCTTAAATTCAAATTTGACATTCAAACCACAAGAAAAGCGATAAAAATTACTTAGTACACCCGATATTTTAACTAAATGTATACCTAAACTAATAAGATGATTATATTGAGATGAGTCTATTTAGGGTTTATCCCACCACTATATAGGTTTATAGCATTTCAAAATTTAAAACCGTTCAATTTGTAACCACCAACTCTAACGTGTAGTATTCTTATTGGTTAATGTGAGTGAGTGAATGTACTGACACGACACACCAGTCATACTGTATAATTACTCCCATCTCCACCCCTAATTAGGATCGTGCCCTCTTTGAGGTAATTCAAATATTACTTTTATATTCGAATTAGAATGCCACTAAAAATATATCGAAGCAAACATTAACAAAATAATTTTTTTTAATTAAACTGTAAAAATTATGATTTAAAGAAGACAATAGTGTTACGTTAAAGAGACAATTCAATAATTTACGGGACTAACTTCTTATTCTTATACTAATGAGTAACTATACCGCTGATGGCTTCTTTAATTATTTGATAAAAATAAATAAGAGAAGATTAACCCTTTTATCATAAAGATGGAAGAATCAAAGCGAAAAACATAACGTTGGGTTGTATTTTTGTGGTATTTAGTTATGCAAGTTGTAGTTGTAGGTAGCTAGGTAGAGATGAGACGAGGCTGATCATCCTTGACATAAAAGCAATTTAAAGATGTCAGCCGTTACTTGTGAAAGAAAAAATAAAAGTTCAACCCTTTCTATATATAACCAAGAGTGCACGAAAACTGACAAAAAACATTATGATCCAACTAATTCTGCCGTCTATTTCTAACAAAAAAGGGCATACGTCTTCAATTTAATGCCATACTTTGACAATTGACAATATGAAAATGATTGTAACCAAATTAATAGATATAGGTATCTATCATCCCTTCTCTCCCTTTGTCGTTTTTATTCGTTCAAATCTCTATTAACATTTTTATCATCAATAAAATCGATCCATCTATAATTAATTCCACCAAAACACCACTTAAAGTTAAAACATGAAGGATTTGGGTACCAAATTTGTATCTCCTACCTTGTAATGATCAAGACAAGAACCATGCCGGTACCATTACATTTTCCTTTCATCAGGTTATAGATTCAAATCTGAGTTTAGAATTGAAAAAATTATGTTAAGAAAAATCATATTTTTAGAATTTAACAATACTCAAATGAGTTAGCTCTTGACATTAAGACTATAAGAGAACATCAGTGAAGATTGAGAAAGAAAAAAAAAACTCAAATAAAAAAAAAATACAAAACCAGCACCAACTGTCTAACTCTAACCAATTAAAACCCACAGGAAAAATACAAAAAAAAGAAAACCCACTTGCAATTGCATACTGACCACTTTAAAGATTTCAAGAAAAAGAATATTCTTCCCGTCACCACCACAACAACCGCCGTGGCCAAGCCACCCCCCATTGATCGATCTTCATCAATCATGGCCATGCGAGGAGGCCATTGCGACGACGGCCAGCTTCTGAAGGTTCAATTTGACCACCGTGTCGACGAACATCTTAGTATCCTCGCCGGTGTTCCCTTCCGGAATATCCACAATGTAAGATTCAAGAACCACCGTGTAAACCTTCCCTCCATCGCCGGAGAACTCATTGACGGAGGTGACGGAGCGGTAGTTATTGAGGCGGTGCTCTCCGCCAACCACCCTGAAGCTCAAGATGTGCTTCTCGTCGTCGAGAATCTCGAGGCGCTCGGTGCTGGTGGAGGCGGGGAGGCCGGAGACAACGGTAACCTCGCGTACGGTGCCGACTCCGCCGTCGCCGTGACGGATGTGGCAGCTCTTGATGAAGTGCTTGTAGCGCTGGGGGTTGTGGAAGCTTCGGACTAAAGGCCAGACGGCAGCGGCAGGGGCGTCGATGCGTTGAGTGATGAGGGAAGTGGTGGTGTTAGGAGGGGGAGGGTCGAATTTGTGGTATGTTTCGATTAAGGGTTTTAAAGAAAGGTATTCTTGTTGGGTTAGTCCTTGGGGTACTATTTCGGTGTTTGGATCCATTATGTTGGAGTTTATAAGCTGCTTAATTAGGGTTTTTTTTAATAAAAAAATCAATTTGTTGGTGGCACAAGAATTGGGTGTAGTTGATGGCTAGAATTAGCATGCAAGATGGAGAGGAGATGTGGTGGTGGTGGTGGTGGAGGAGGAGGAGGAGGAGGAGAAGGAGAGACAATTTAGATTGAGAGGGAGGTGGGTGGTACATGGGATGGGGAGTCTCTATTCGATTAATATTGTGGTTCTTATGTTGTTTTAACCTTTCTGACAAATATGCCCCTGTGCTTGTGACAAACCATAACTTTAAATTAAAAGATGCATTTATGAATAATGTACTATTTGGTAAAAAACTTTGTATTTGTTTTTCAAGCATAATCTAATCCATACATGGTGTTTTAAAAATGTATATGAGTGACTACTTTTGTAAAATACTACAGTTTGGAATATGCCATATATTTGATCCCTGATTGATTGGTTGAATTGTAATACTCGTGGTAAAATACTACCCCCTTGTAAACTAATTATAATCATTATTTTGGTTTTTATTCCATTACCTTTTACGACAACTATTATAATCACTATCTTAGTTCTTATTCCATTACTTTTTATCATAATTATATACTCCCTCCGGTACGAAATAAATATTGTTTTGAGTGTTTGCACGCGGATTAAAAAAATGATTGGTTTACAAAAAACGAGACAAATTTTAACCTTTATACTCCTAGCATCCAACCCTATTTTCGACCATTACCATAGCTTATTACCACGGATTACGGCTTCAATAGCATGGCTTCTGAAACTACTGGAGAAACCCTTATAATTGAACACTAAAACATGACCGTAAGCAACAGAGTGATGCTCCACAAATGTCTGCTAGCCATCATCAAACCAAGCATTATTGTTTACTTTTGTTACACCCATTTCCCAAGCATTGCCATTAGGAACAATGACTTCAACAACATCAGAAAGTTCATCCCCAAATTCCCTAGCAAATCTACCAGCAATTATCTCCAGGTAATCAAATTTAAGCAATTAGATGACTAGTTTCTAGTTTTTGTTAATTGCGTAAATCATCTCCACTACAGCCGCAAAATCATCTCTCCCTCTCTGCCAATCCCCTCCACCATAGCCGCTCACGACTCACCATCACCGCCGCAACTCTCACCCTCCTCCACCCTCTTTTTCAAACTGATCTCGCCGAACCAAACTGCCAGAATCAAAATACCCAATCTGCAAAAATCAATTTCAATTCCAGCCACTGCAAAATTAATTAAACCTCCCTGCAAAATTAAATATCCAATCTGTAAAAATCAATTTCAATTCCAGCCACTGCAAAATCAATTAAATCTCCCTGCAAAATCAAATACCCAATCTGCAATACTCAATCTGCAAAAATCAATTTCAATTCCAGCCACTGCAAAATCAATTAAACCTCCCTGCAAAATCAAATACCCAATCTCCAAAAATCAATTTCAATTCCAGCCACTGCAAAATCAATTTCAGTTCTTTGTGTGTGAAATTGTTGGAATAATCGATTTCCACTTATGAAGACGTGATCCTTGAGCCAAGCCGAAGCCGCGGTCGTAGACACCAAACGAAGGCAGGGGTATCTTCGTCTTCTCTAGCGTGGGATGCCGAGAATAAATTTTTTTTCGGACATGCTTTTTCCTTCCAAAATGACATTTAAAACGGACCAGAGGGAGTATATCGAAATAGAGAAAATAGTAAAATTTTGTCATTTTTTTTATTGAAAATAGTAAAATTTTATAGTTTGAGTCTTAAATTTACCTATTAAAAAAAGATAAAAAAACTTAGTGTTTACTTTAGTTGACATGAGAATTCGATTTTCTTCTAATTAATTAAAGAGGGAGAAATTAAAAAAATAATCTTACAAATCAAGCCTTGTGTATGCAATTGTGTCAAAATTTGGTTGGAAATTTTTTATCATTTTTTAGGATCTTATTCAACTTGAATCTAAAGTACTATCGATACTGGTACTTGGATTATTAGATAAAAAAAATCTTAAAAGTCTTGGCGGAACCATGTGTGTCACGGACTAATCCTTTGGGAGCCCAAGGGATTGAGTTCGTGCGGCGTTCACGCACTCTCTCTACGGAACCAGCCTTTCTCACACACCTTAGACCTGCATCACCAGGGAACATAGGGTTAGGGCCGTAATAGGGCCATTATAGGTTATCATAGGAATAACATAAGGCAAGCACATAGACCATAGGGCATACAATCATGAAAGACATCACTTCATAGAATAAGCATACGATTACAGACAAGGGCCAAAAGGTCGCAGACAAGGGGGCCGCCCGCACAAAGGCCGACTCAAACGCCTTCCAATGAATAACCGAGCCCAAAGCATAAAGGGACTGATTACTCACTCCCCCAACCCGATTACAAAGATTATCTGTAAGCTCTCGTTAAGGTTAAGCGGCCATGGGCGTGAACATGCCCTGGACGAGCTTAGACCTTAACACTCTCCCCCACTCAGTTCGTCGACGCCCTCGTCGACCTGTCTTCGAGAAATTCCATAATCAATTCTTGTGCATCTACCAAGTCCTCTGCGCTTTCCCAACTGATTTCTTCATTGCCCAAGTCTTTCCACTTGACGAGGAATTGTCGTTGGTGGATCTGTTTCTTCACATTTTGAATTTGCCGCCTGATTGCCACCTTGCGTTCAGCCAGGATAGCTTCAACTACCTTTACTGGTTGAGGCTGCACCTTGAACCGGACTTCAGCTTTGACTGGCTGATTTCTACTAGCATCTTCCTCATCCGCGTGAAACGGTTTTAAATGGCTCACATGAAACACTGGGTGGCACTTCTTCATCCAATCTGGTGGGTCAACCCGATATGAGACTCTACCTATTTTCTCAATAACCGTCACGGGGCCCTCATATCGTCGTAGGAGGCGGCGATCCTGTCGTTGGAGCGCTCGAATCTGTCCTGGCATCAGTCTCACCATTACTTTTTCGCCCGCTTGAAATTCGAGGGCCCTCCTCCCTTTATCCGCCCATTGTTTCATTCGGCAGGAAGCTCTCTCCAACAAGGCTTTGGCTATTTCAGCGTTCTGCTTCCATTCCTTAGCAAAGTTAAAGGCACTGGGACTCTTCCCCCGATACTCATTCACCGTGTGTGGAAACAACGGTTGTTGGCCTGTAACTAGTTCAAAAGGGCTCTTGTTAGTCGCAGAACTTTTCAAGGAATTAAAGCAGAATTGTGCCACGTCGAGGAGTTCGATCCAGTTCTTCTGATTAGCATGAACAAAATGCCTTAGATACTCTTCTAGAATCGCATTCATTCTCTCAGTTTGCCCATCAGTCTGAGGATGGAATCCTGAAGACATATTCAGCCTAGAGCCCAGCAAGTTGAATAATTCCTTCCAAAAGGTGCCAGTGAATCGAGGGTCTCTATCGCTAATAATGCTTTCCGGGATACCCCAATACTTCACAATGTTTTTAAAGAACAATCGCGCCGTTTCCTCTGCAGTGCAAGTCTTAGATACCGGAGCAAAAGTCGCATACTTCGAGAATCGATCTACTACCACAAAGATTCCACAAAGATTCCCCACTTTTGGGAGGCAAGTAATGAAGTCCATAGATACACTCTCCCACGGCCGGTTGGGAACTGGCAATGGATCAAGTAGACCTGCAGACTTCTGTCTATCTACCTTATCCTGTTGACAAATCAAACAAGTCTTCGTAAACATGCGAACATCATCTCTCATTGCCGGCCAAAAGTAGGCCTGCCTAATAAGCGCCAAGGTTCTACGCCACCCGCAGTGTCCTGCCCATAAGGTATCATGACATTCGCGAAGCAATTTCTTCCTTAAATCCCCTCCTTTTGGCACATAGACTAACTGTCCCTTCGTCATTAACAGGTCGTCCTCCACCCAAAACCTTCGAGTTTTACCTTCTTTCACGAGTGTCAATAGCGCCTGTGCAATTGAATCTGACTTCATCTGTTCTCTAATTTCTCCTCTCAGTGGGGTACTGATTTTGCTTACACTAGCCTGAGTCATTATACGCATTGAAGCCAAGTCACTTCTCCGGCTTAAGGCATCCGCAACTTGGTTAGACTTCCCAGCCTTATGTTCGAAGTTCACATCGAACTCTGCTAAAATCTCCTGCCATCTAGCCTGCTTGGCAGTAAGCTTCGGTTGGGTGAGAAAATGACTAGTTGCCATATTATCTGTCTTCGCTATGAAGTCAGAACCCAATAGGTAGTGACGCCATTTGGTGACACAATAAATAATAGCTAGAAGCTCTTTTTCCTGCACCGTGTATCTCCTTTCCGCATCATTCAGCTTCCTACTCTCAAAAGCTACCGGGTGTTGGTTTTGGAGGAGCACCCCACCTAGCGCAAAGTCAGACGCGTCAGTTTGAACTTCATAAGGTTGTGTCGGGTCTGGGAGTGCCAAAACGGGATCTTCCATCATAGCTCGCTTGATATCTCTGAATGCCTCTTCGCACTCCATAGACCACACCCATCTCACTCCCTTTTTCAGTAAGTTCGTAAGAGGGCTAACCCTCCTAGCATATCCTTCAATGAACCGACGATAGTAGTTGGCTAAACCCAAGAATGAACGCAGTTCTGTCAGCCCGCTCGGGGGTTGCCATTCTTGAATCGCTTGTACTTTACTCATATCCATGCGAATCCTACCCCGTTCAATGACATGACCCAAGAAGTTAATCTTGGTTTGGGCAAAGGCGCATTTCTCCCTTTTCACGTAAAGTTGGTTCGCTTTGAGTTTGTCGAACACAAGTCTCAGGTGTTCTAAGTGGTCCTCCAAAGTGGTTGAATAAATCACAATGTCATCAATATACACGACCACAAACTTGTCCAGGTACTCTCGAAAAACCTGATTCATTAGTGTGCAGAAGGTGGCAGGGGCGTTGGTCAACCCGAAGGGCATTACTAAAAATTCAAAGGAACCATATCTCGTAACGCACGTTGTCTTAGCTTCATCACCTTCAGCTATTCTAACTTGATAATACCCTGATCTCAAGTCTAACTTCGTGAAGAACTTCGCCCCGCTTAATTGATCAAATAGATCGGCTATCAAAGGAAGCGGATACCGATTCTTCACCGTCACCTTATTCAACGCTCGATAATCCACACACATGCGAAGGCTACCATCGTGTTTCTTCTGGAAAAGCACCGGAGCTCCATACGGGGCCTTTGCTGGTCTAATGAACCCACCATCCAACAATTCAGCCAATTGTTTTCGTAACTCGGCCAACTCAGGAGGGGCCATCCGGTAGGCTGCCTTCGCTGGGGCTTTGGCACCGGGGATTAATTCAATCTCATGATCAATATTCCTACGCGGAGGCAAGTGTTTGGGCAACTGGTCAGGCATCACCTCTGCGTATTCCTCCAACAGCTGACTAACTATGGGTGGGCATTCTGCCAATACACTATCATCACTCCAAGAGGCTATAGCCAAGAAGGTTGCCTCTTTTTTCTTCAAGCCGCGTTTAAGCTGCATAGCAGAGAGTAGTCTTTTCTCTCTCGTAGGACTTATCGTCACTGGGATTACCACCGGTTCTTCGCCCATCAGTAAGAGGCAACGAGCTGATGGGACAGGAACGGCTTTAGCCAAAAGAAGGAAGTCCAAGCCAAGGACTACATCAAAATCGTCGATAACGGCCACTACAAAATCTGATTTGCCCTTCCAAGAGCTCATCTATATGTCAACGTTTTTCGCACTTCCCTCCGTCTCCCTTGCTTCCGAATTCACCGCCTTCAGTTTTCCCCCATCTGGGACAACCGTCACTCCAAGTTTTCTTGCAAAGGAGTCCGACAGGAAGCTATCGGTGGCACCCGTGTCGATAAGTGCCTCCATAGAATAGCGTCCCATTTGGACAGTCGCATACATTAAGCCCTTCGCCATCTCCTGTGTGGCCAACTGCTTCTTCAAGGCCGATAAGAAACTCCTCTCTGAAGGGTGGTCCCCCTGGGTTAACGCCAACACCTTCTCAGGTTCAGGGCTCATAGATCCTCGAACTGTCTGCAGCGCGCTTAAGGCAACCTTTGTAGGGCATTCAGCCGCTTTGTGAGGACCTTCACAGATGAAACACGCAATAGGTCGCGGGACTCTATTGCCGAACTTGTTAGGGCCTTGGAAGTTTGTTGAGTTCCTAGCTGGGAACCGATTCTCACTAGTTCCAGTACTAGGCCTAGTAAACTTGTTCGACTTAGCATCAGGACCATTAGATCCTCCAAACTTCCGTTTTGTCCCCACATCCGATCTATCCTCTACTCTCTCCGCTATTGTGATTGCATCATTCAGGGTCTTAGGATTCTGCCGGCGGACTTCGTTCCTGGGGTAAGGCTTTAACCCCTGAGTAAAATTGAACATTCTATCGGCCTCCGACATTTCCTTAATATCGAGCATAAGCGTGGAGTATCTATTCACATATTCTCTCATAGAGGTCGTTTGCACTAGTTCACGCAAGCTTATACGAGCGGCATATTCCACATCCTCTGGGCAGAACGACTTCCTTAACTCCACTTTAAACTCCTCCCACGTGACGATGCTATTAGCGCGAGTCCTCCACCATACTTTAGCATCGTCGGATAGTAACATTACTACCACCGTCAGTTTCAACTCGTCTGACAGAACCTGGCACATATTGAAGTAGTTTTCTATGTCAAACAAGAAATTATCTATCTCTTTCGCACTCCTCATTCCATTATAAGGCTTTGGTTGAAAACTTTTGCACTTGTTTAGTTCGGTCATCCCCATCGCCAAAGGGCCAGGAGAATTCCTTTGCCCAATTTCCGTAAGCTTGCCCTGTATCTCAATCAGGGAGGCGTCCAGCAGTCCCACCTTCTTGTCAGTCTCACGAAACATATCCCACGCTTCTTTAAGATTATCTTGCAATTCATCCACCCTAGTACCAGTGGTGGTGAGTGCCACATTCAGTTCTCTAATGTCTGCCCTCTCTAGCAGCTCATCAAGAGTTTCATGAGGGCCACCCTCTTTCTCTGGGGTTCGACCTTCGAAGCTTAAGAGTCTCCTTGTTAATTGTGCTTCTAGCGCCTCTACGCGTCGCACCCGTTCCGCAAAAAGGCGAAACGTTTCCACATTCTCTTCCACCGAGAAATCATTATCGGCGCTCTCGCCTTTAAACAACTCATCGTATTGGGTCAGACGGGATTCTAGCATCTCAATGCGTTTATCCCTCTCAAGTATCTGTTCCAGTGTTACTTGTGGCTGTGAGGAGCCAATACCTAGAGTCCTCTGACTCTGTATCCACGCGTCGATCGCATCCACGCGATTCTCTAGTTCTGTGCACCTAACTTTCGAAGTCTTTGCCATTACAAAGAAATCAAAATCGCTCCGCTACCAACTGTCACGGACTAATCCTTTGGGAGCCCAAGGGATTGAGTTCGTGCGGCGTTCACGCACTCTCTCTACGGAACCAGCCTTTCTCACACACCTTAGACCTGCATCACCAGGGAACATAGGGTTAGGGCCGTAATAGGGCCATTATAGGTTATCATAGGAATAACATAAGGAAAGCACATAGACCATAGGGCATACAATCATGAAAGACATCACTTCATAGAATAAGCATACGATTACAGACAAGGGCCAAAAGGTCGCAGACAAGGGGGCCGCCCGCACAAAGGCCGACTCAAACGCCTTCCAATGAATAACCGAGCCCAAAGCATAAAGGGACTGATTACTCACTCCCCCAACCCGATTACAAAGATTATCTGTAAGCTCTCGTTAAGGTTAAGCGGCCATGGGCGTGAACATGCCCTGGACGAGTTTAGACCTTAACAATGTGTGTCCCTATCTTAAAAATGTGATTAGCAAATCTAGAATAGTTGGGATTAAGGGAGACCATTCACGGCAGCACTACTATATGGGGAAAGTGAGACTTTGTTTAGCTTAATTAATTAGCTCGTAGCTCGTGCTTCATCTTCTCGAGAACATGATTAAAGACAAAGCTCTCACACTTTAATGGAATATTTAGGCACCATTGTTTTTTAATCACTTGTCTACTTATGGTAAGAGTATGTATAATCACAACCTACTTGATTCTGCCCATTCTAACTATATATAGGTCAATTTGAGTTATTTTTTTAAAAAATAGTTTATTACTCTAGAATTTCGAGTAATATAATATAAATTCCTCTCATCTAGAACAATCTTCAAAGTTCAAATTACAAGAACATCAACAACACTAATAAATTATATAATTTTTTTATATATTAATGTGATAGATTCGAACGTATCTATTTTAATTCATTTTTGACATCTCACTATTTAGATTAAAATCACTACAATTTTCTTACATTTTTGGTTGAATTTGTCCAACCATGAGATAATTTGCAGTGAATAATTGAATTGAAGAGGAAGAAGGCAGGGACAAGAAGGGGATATGGGAGAAGTGGGAGGGAGAGAAGAGTAAAAAGACAAAAGGGTAGGAAAATGAAAAAGGACAAAAGAGGACGAAACAAAACGAGTTGTCGCGGTCTTTTAAAAGGGCAAGCTGGAGATTCGTGGATCATGTGACAAATCTAACAAACTCCCGCCCGCCTTGTCTATAACTCCTCCTCCGCCTCCCACCTTTGAAGTTTGACCCATCTTCTATCCATCAACAAAAAAAATCTTGAATCTTTTTTCCCCTAATTATTAACTTAAAATTAACGTTTCATTTTTTTCAACAATTTATTGAATATTTTTTTATATATATTCCAGATGGGTAATTATGTAGAATTTTGAAACTCGAACTTTGAGTGCTAAATCGAACTTCTCAAAAAGTTTTTTTTACGCCAATAACTTTTTGGCCTAATATTACGCCAGTAGGAACTCGAACCTAAATTTAAATTTCACCTCTGTCTATTAAAAAAATACGCATATTTTTTTGTGTGGATATAAAAAAATTTATAGTTTGCAAAATGATCCATTTAACTCCCTATAATTTAAAAGTTTAAAATGTCAACTTTATAGTTTACTGCAAGTTACAATTTTAACTTTTATAATAGTTAAAAAATTCAAATAAGATAATAATAACAAAAATATAAAATTTGATAAAAAATGTAACAAATATAATATGACATAAGACAACGAAAATTATTTACAATTTATTTTTAATTTTATTCTTTTTCAATATTTTTAAATTTATTTCTCATTTTTTTAAAATTTATTTAGTGAGGTGGGCTTTCTCATATTTATTACATTTTCCCGCATAATTTCTTATTTTTTTTACTATTTAAAAAAAAAATATACTACAAATTTTAAATATATATTGAAATTGAAATAGTAGTAGACTTTAGAGGATCGTACATGGCCTCCTTTGTCAAGATGAGGACCAAACTTAAACAACTTTCTAATTGCGATCGGGGAGTACTGGATTTTTTTGTAACAGAAAAAGAAAGATATATTGGGTTCTTTTGTAGCTGCATGCAGAATTGTGGCTCAAGACATTGGAAACAGTCATAAAGTATGATTGAAACGGTTTCGTAGGTGCATTGAAATGAGACCATTCCATTCTTTATATTATTATTGTTATTTTTTCAGATCAAAAACATAATTTAAAGGATTATTTGTCAATCCACTAAGATTTCTTAAAATCCACGTGGGAGCTGATGTAAGAACATTTGGCAACATTTTCCTGATACAGAACCCCAATTTCTACAGCCAGGACCTGAAATTTTAATGATTGAGAGATCCACTGTTGTTGGCTCTTAGGATCTAATTAAATATTATCGTAAGAGTTTTTTTCATTCGAAATATTTTGTTTTGTTTTCGCCAATATCTTCTCAATTAAGATTAATTCCGTTCGAGAACAATGGAATTTCTGGTTCTCTTTTTTTTGCGAAACTTTTATTAGCATTATTGCTTGATCCGTTAAAATTAGTCCCCAATAATACATACAGCCAAAAGAACCATTTTTGAGAGCAAAACTTAACCTTGAATTCAGAGAAATTAATTATGGAAAATAAATAATATATATATATATATATATATTTTGGAAGGATGCACCTCCACCTCCAGTTGTTTGTTGATTTCTTTCGCGTTCATAACAGCTGTGTCCAGAAATATTATTTAAGCAGAAAACGAAAGTTTTTCTTGGACTTGCTTTTGTCCTCCTTGGCCGCTCTAATTTGAGACAGAGAACAGCTATTTAAGCAATCTTGCAAGCATGCAAAGGATAAAGTCTTGAAGTTTTGTGCAACCTTTCTTTTCTCCAATTAGAATCCTGCAATTTTTTGTCAACATTCTACAATATTCTTGCATGGATATCTGTGTATTGTCCTATTAAAAATGGTTAGCAAAAAGGCAAATACAGTAGCCACCACTTTATTTTTCATTTATCAGTCAGGCTTTTTTCATTTCTTTGATATCGAACCCTATTTCTAATTCACATCACCATCCACAATTCAGTAACATCTGTAAATAAAACAGCTTAGCTGCTGGGCTCAGGTTAGAAATGTATCCCTTTAAGCCGAGGCCCAATTGACATGGGCTGCTCTAATCCCAGCAGCATTTGATGGCCTACAGAATCTATGCAAGATCAAAAAGATAAAAGATGCAAACAATAATTGTAAGTAAAGGAAATAGTTGACGAGTGCAGTGCAAATAATTGAAAAGCTCATTTCATTTCAAATTTTACAATTTGACAAGACATTGGCTATCGGTTATTAGTTACTATCAAACACTATTTCTATATTACAAGCTGGATCAAAAACTATGATGCATCAGGAAAAAAGGAAAAAAAAATTAGCCTGAAGAAAGAATGATTAAATAAAATATAAAAGTTTCCTGTCAGTCTTTGTGGCAGTTAGATCGTCCCTTCCCTTTGCGTTTTTGGAGCTTGATTTGGTGGGCATGGTATGGTCAGCAGAGTAACTTACAGAACGAAAAATTATAATTCTGAGGAAAATAGTGAACTTCAACTGCACAATATGTAAAACCAGCCGTGGCGTAGCATGCGTGTTGTAAAAATTGAAATGCCAGGGGTCACGAGTCATGATCTCCTCCTTGAACAACCACAGTGATCAGCTGCTTACCGCTATCTGTTCGGAAGTTATCTCCTTTAAACGCAACCTGTAAGTCAAACATAATCACAATCCAGAACTCAGGGTACCTACAAATATAAAGACACGAGTCAAGTAGAGGTGTTGAGTTGAGATGGCTAGTTCTAAAATCTCACGGTTACCTCAACAGAGCCATCAGGGGGAAACCACCGTAACAATACACCCAGATGTGCTACAGCAGGAATTACTTTGAAAAGAAGAGGAGTCGTCATCTGCAGGTAAATTTTGTAAGAAAATGCCTGACAGTTATATTTATATATACGATAACCTTGATGCCTGAATTATCACTCTTTTTCACAACCATCAAATCCTAATCGATTGCTAGCGGCAATACATTATGTAATGCTCCACTCTACGAACACAGGTATTGCACTCAAAGGTGGTACAAAGGTAATGGTAACCGCATCGCATGAACAAAAATCAATATTATGGTAATTGAAACTTACCAGACTAAGAGCTGTTGTACCGAGAAGCAACAGGTAAACCTTCCCCTGCAAATGATCAAAGTGTTAACTCTAGGGAAGCTCACAAATTCCTCTTACAAACTGTTGTTGAAATGACAAATTTCAATGCCAGTCACACGTTTACTTCCTTGTGTGTGGCCATTGTTACCCTCTATTTGGGGCAATTATATTAGTGTTTCTTTGATGACTTAATACCTCTAAAAAATCTCACTCCAGTTCTCACACCCCATGAAAAATGCCATCTAAGAGTTGGGGGTAAAGAGTCCAGAAAAGAACAGTGCCATGAGCCGTCGGTACTAAGTTAATCAATATATCAAACGCATTTTAATGTCCAAATTTCTCAGCAAAAAAGAATCTATTTAAGTATCATCATTGTGTTGAAGTAGAACAGTAGCACTACTAACCTCAACAAGACGAAGATTAGAAGCACGGCTGAGAAGAACAAAAGCGAATTCTCCTATTTGTGCCAGAGACATGCCCACCTACAAAGTTATAATGTTCCATTGACTGGTCAAAAACATGGGACAACCATACTCTAACCTATGAGCAAACAATCAAAATCTTACAAGAAGTGAAGTCTTGTTGTTATAACCAAATGCCTTTACAACGGTAGTGATTATGGTTGTCTTTATGATGACGACTAAGATAACAGATGCCAGTAATATATCAACGTGGTTCCAGAGAAATTGAACATTGATCATCATTCCAATGCTAGCAAGGAAAAGTGCAGCAAATAGATTCCGAATGGGTTCAATCTGCACAAGAAACAAGCTTCTGGTGTCCGTAAATGTGATGCATATAAAAGTTTTTACATAACAGTCACTGTCACATGAAGCATATACTTGACACATTCATAACCTCCGTACATCCCAAATAAGCACCTCATTTTGACATTTTCATTTAGTGGAAAGGAACATAATTGTGTAGAGATCTGAATCATGGAATATCTCACATCGTGTAGAAGTGGCAAGAGTATGACGATATTAATATTTCATAAGTTTTACCTGAACTAAATCAGTAGTTCTATTTCTATATTTCCAGTAGACATAAACCACAACTCAATTCTTAATATCATAATTATTCTATTTGCACGCTTTTCCAGAGTAGCTGCATTCATGAGTACACCAATGTGGAACACATAATGACAGAAAAGCATATTCAAATTCATACTTGTTCTAGAGTGTGTTGGGCAAGATCAGTTGTTGAGATCATCACTCCAGCAGCAAATGATCCCAGTTCTAGACTCAGGCCCAACTTATCACTGCACTGAAATGATAAAACGAATTAGATTAGCTGAATCCTTTGACTTGCAACTGAAGGAAATATCAATGAAAGCAGTTTGAAGTATCTGATAAAAAAACTACTTAAAGATGCATGGTTAGTGGTGATAAAACATAAGGAACGAGTAGCCATTTATAGCTGTACGTCTCAATTTGGTGTTAAGTGATAGCTTTATGTGCCATGCTGGATCCATGTGTACTTCTGTATGTACACATTTTTTTTAGCATTCATCAGGAGGGACCACACATGCTCAATTTCAAAATGCCCAGACAAGTAATATGAAGCATCACAATCTTTTATCAGACCAAGCTATAAACTCTATTTGGAGCTATATCAAAACAGCATTTTCAATTACCTTGATATGATGATATTAATCAACCTTAAGAGCTTAACTAGAACACATCGATTTTACTATTATGACATTATGATGTATATGTCAACGCATCTATAATCTATCAAAGATCTTGAGTAGATGATTTTGATATGCTATAAATACAACTGGTGTTGAAGTACGCACAAAATGTTCATTTATAAAGTTCAAAACCCCCCAAGAAAGGAAAAGAATGATCATTTACTACATAGGTTTCTCCTCACATATGACACAAAATGGAAAACATTGGCGCATAAAATTAAAAGGGAATACCTAAATAGATGTATGATAATGCATAGGCAAAGTGTCAGATAGAAAAGAACAAGTGAATAAAACAAACCCAGGCTACAAGTAAGCAGAACGCAACTGATGCCAGTTGATAGAGTTCATCGGTCTGCATAGATGAAAATATGGTCATAAGGACTATCAACTGTAGATCGAGCATACATAAGCATTTTTACAACTAAACAGGCAGAACGTTGTTGCAATATCATGCATAAACCAAATAAACCTGTACCTGCGAAGATAGGCTCATCATGAGTTTTAGGCACCAAGGGACACAAGTACGGGATAATATTGACAAAAAAGCCAAAAAAGCAATCAATACCACCAACCTGGTCAAGAAATGTGTCAGGATCTTGAAAGACACGAACAACATTAATTAACACACGTCCCAATGAAAGAGGAAGAAATGAATGACGAGAAAAAAACATGCAATCCTCCAAGCAACAATATCAAGCCAAGGGTTCAGTCAGATCACAAAAAAAAGCATGGGCCTTTAATCCACTCCAAAATTCTTTACTTACAGTTTAGTCATGGACATCACTCCACGAAAAACACCGGAAGTTCCACCAAGAAAAGGAAGCAGAGCAAACAGCAAACCGACAGCACAATCCTGGAAGGAATAAACCTTCTCAAGACATGGGAGTGGAAGAAGGAAAAACAAATGTATATGAAAAAAATGAGTACAAGAAAGTAGGATGGGTTTATGGAGGTACCTGCAGAATAAGTGTCCCAATAGTGACTTGCCCATGAAGGGCATTAGTAGAGTTCTTTTCCATCAAAAATTTTAACACCTATGCCAAAAGAAGTGTCTTAACAAATTGTGAACACTACATCAAAAGCTATGTATTTCCTACAAACTAATCATGTGACATTCAATTAAACTTTTACCACTGCTGTTGAAGACATCGAAAGGAAAGCACCAACAAATACACCCTCTGAAGGCTTAGCACCGCATAACTGCAAGGGACAACCAAGCAAAGCAGTACTCTCAGAATTAGTTACTTGTAAAATATACCATAAATTCTCAAAAATAAATATATATATTGTAGGGATGGGATTGTAGAACTGCAATTATAGGATCTACAAGCTTAAACTATCAAAAGTGGGAAAGGGAAGTTGATGCAATGCAAGAATCAGGGTACTTTTGTGACAGCCATTCACTATAAGATAGAGGGGAAGCATATAGCCTTGAGAAAGTGTAAAACCCCACGAAGAACTAGTAGATAAGCATACCATAGCTGTAATTCCGCATAGGAACATAAATAAAATAATCTGGAGTAGACCTCCTAGAATAGCAACTGCGCGAACAACTCTGAGCTGAAATTCAGAAATGAGTTCTCACGTGATGTTTTTTACAACAATTTGAATTAATAAAGAAAAAACTGGAAGAACCAACAAAGAAAGTGAACAGACTTTGGCTGTTGAGAACTCCAAGCCAAGGGCAAAAAGAAGAAAGATAACACCAAACTGGGCCACTGTCTCCACCTACATCCATGAGAAAAGAAAGAGATGAACATAAAGAGCAAGAACTTTATTTAGAAAGTAGCGCCTTAGAAGTAAGATCATAAAGTCACAAGCACTTGGCAGTATCAATTGTCTTCCCTTAAGACATCACGGGAAGGTGAAAAAATTACTTTCATACCCTATAACCTACAAGGTCAACCAGTCAACTTCTTGATCGCTTAAACAGGATTTAATGCCCTCAATGTTTTGGCAGCAGGTCAGCGTGATACAAAATCTAGAAACGTATTGGAACAGTGCACTATTGAATATTCTTTCATAATGAAAAAGCTGCATACCTGCACCATTTCACTCACAAAGCTAAACCCACCAGGTCCAATAATAGAACCTGCTAACAGATATCCAGTGATGACCTGCGAAATTTTATTATTAGAAACAACAAAGTGAGAGAAATACTATGCTTTTATATGATGTTAAAGAAACAGAATTCACGTTGACTTATATCCTAGCATTGCAGTGTCATGGACTTAAGCTTAAATCATATAACCAGACCGGTTGTCCAGCACACGCAAACGCAATGCCACCACACGTTGCAGAGACAATGACGACAACCAAATCTGATATCAATCTACAAAGCAATATATAGATAAATTCAGTTCAAGTTACCACCTGAGAACAGAATCAAATTGAAGGAACCATAAGTATTTGACATGTTACCTCAAATCTAGCTGCAGTACAGGATATTTTGACTTAAAATTAGATATTATGAAGACATTGTCCTGAATCAAACAACAAACATCCTACAGTTATAACGACAGCAATAATCTCCACATCTATTACCATAACAACCATAATACAATACCAGAAAAGAAAAAAATCTAATGAAATCAATCATACTTTTCGATCAATCAGTGTTGGGGTATCTTCAGCTCCATTATCGTCCAAATTGAACACATGCTGAAGTTTAAATGGCCTAAAGGAGAGTCAAAGAAGAAATGTTTCAAATAATGAACAAAAACTTCTATATCAATGAAATAAGTAAGATAAGGTATCGATAACAAAATAACCACTAATTTATAAGACAGGAACTTATACTTTTCATCTTTCGTGTCATTTTTCTTCGATCTAACTCTGGCAACAGTTTCCAGAACTGCCTGAGCAATGCAAAAGGTATAAGGAAGATACGTTCAGAAAAACTTCACGCTAAATTCTTCCAAATAACCAAAACAGCAGCAACAGAACGTACATTTAAAAGAATGCTTAAGCTTATATTAACAAAACAAGCTCAATATGGGATGAAGATAACACATTATTGCTGGAATATCTTATCAAATCTCTAAGAGTGAGAGGACATTTTATTAAGTGATTCATCAGATTTGAAGAACAAATACAATTCAATCAAACATGAACAACTCTGCCTACACAGCATCTAAACACTAACTTCTACATAGCTCAAACTGTAGAAAAGAGAAGTCATCACCAACCTGTTGGTCAGCTACACTGTTGTTAAAGCTTCCAGCATCAGGCACTGCGAGCAAGAGATTGAAACAAAGATGAACAAATAATTGGAAAAAAATTAAGCATCCAACAAGAGCTTCCTCCTAAATTTTCCAGATCTTAAGAGCCGAGTCCGGCACTAACACAAACAAACTATGCTGCTAAAACTACACCAAAACTTAAAAGCAAAGATCCAATCCAATTCCTTCCCACACCACATTCACAACAACAGAATCCAGCAAAAACGAGCACAAACTCTGAAAAGAAGTTATGGAGAAGCAAAACTCCGAGGAAGCACCTTCGGGTTGTTCATCTTCGGTGAACTCTTTCTCGAGAGCTTTATCGATGATATCGGCGAAGCTTCCTTCCTTGAGTTTGGAAAGGGAGGAAGTGTTGGAGGAAGCGGAGTCAGTGGTGTTGGCGAGGTCGAGCTGATCTGAGTCGGAGTCGGAATCGGTGAGTTCGAGAGCGAGTGAGGGAGGAGAAATAGAGAAGCCGAAGAGGAAAAGAATGAGGATAAGGCGGCGGCGTTGAAATGGCGGTGGTCTCAACATTGCAGGCGAAGCAGCAGCAACTGTTGCGGGTAGGTCAGTGCTTGCCTGCTTGATGATGCGTAAAAAGAGTGACAGTTGAAAGAACAGGAGGAGCAGAGAGAAAATGTATGGAAGAGGAGGGTCAACCTCAAGTCATAAAAGTGAAATTTATTCCTGTTATTTTGGGTTGAACGGGAAAATAAATGGGAACTGATTGATTAACACATAAGTCTTTTTTAAGAAAAAATAAAATGGAAATTTTAGTAGCTGTTTGGCGTTTCGGTTTTACTCGGGAAAGTCATTTCCCGAGTAGAAAATCGGGGGAGTAATTGGATTTCTTGAGAAGCCCAGTTCAAGGCAAGACCAATTGGCCTTTCTCTCTCTCCTTTTTTTTATTTTTTTATTTTTTTACTTTATATAACCAACAAAATAAATTAAAAACTATTACAAATTCTAGATCCACTTTTCCTATTTTTATTAATTTTTTAAAAATGGATTTTATACCCTTTATGGTCATTTTACATCCAAATCATACTTTCGAAAAACTGTTTTACCAAACACCTCAAGTATCTAACTTTTCTATTTACCAGAAGTCATTTTCCTACCGAATTTTTCCAACTAGAACCGGAACGCCAAACAGACTAATTTCAGATTATTGGGGGGAAATTTGAGACCATATTTTTTCTTGTTTAGTCAGGTTTATATAAATTACTTAAAATGGAGACTATATCATTTGGAAAAAACTGTTTCTATGGTCATAGTCACTGAAAGTTGAATTCATAAATTTTTTTTTTCCAGTATTATTAAAAATAATTTAAATTCAAATCTCATATTCGCTTAAAAAAAATGCAAAATTAATTGAGTCCGACAGATTATCCATCGTGGATTGCATGCCAACTGTCACCCGCTTTGCCTTCATGATCCGATCTGAATGTTTGCCAGGCATTAAATTATAGAGCATGCTATTAATAATAATGTCCTCTTTCAGTACTACCAGTATCATCTGCTCGTATTTAGTATTAAAAAGAAACAGAGAGAAGATAAAAGTAATGTCCCAGTAGCCAGTAGGTCAGCGACTGGCCACAAATTAGGCTCTGTATTCAGATTTATGGCAAATACTTACAAACTTTTTCTATACATACAATGCCTCGTTTCTTTTCAATATACAACCCTTTGTATTTTTCTTAGCATAAATTACAACCACCTGATAGCCACCACACCAGCTTGATACATACTTGATCATAGTCATTTAGCCTCATCTAACCAACATACAGGAGGTTCGCTTCACTTGTTCACTAGGCAATTAGAAGATCACCGGCAGCTCAAATCTATCATACTATTTTTTGAGAGGTTCATTATCGAATCTGCTATGACTTTAGCGCTGGACTTCATATAACCACCTGAAGTCGGAAACATTTGTATTCAGCATTTACTTGATTTAAAACTAACCAAGAGACTCTAAGATGCAACATTCATTCCTGTTTAGAGCTGGAGAATGTTATTCCTCCGAAAACAACACATGGGCATTGGTCCCATTCTAATGGTAAAGTCATCACAATTTTTTGATCTTATGGTTAACAAGAAACATGAATTAGGGCAAACACTTGGCTTGGCATGAGACAATAATAAACATTAACCTGGGTTCTCTGTGCACTTGGCTAAGGATGCTAGATATGCATGCAAGCCCAATCGCACACAAGTAAGTTTGAGAACAAATATCTTAAAAAAGACTGAACCTGATGTCAGCATAACAAGAGGGACATTCCTTTCACGAGCAAACCTGAAGACCTTCTCATCCCTCCTAGTTACGCCATCAGGACTAATCTGCAGGAAAGAAGCACGTGCAAGACTGTTATCTGTGTCACCAAACATCTGTTACCAAAGTTAGGCAAGCATGTTAATTTAAAGTCTCTCAGTCTGGTTTCCTGATTTCATCAGTACCTCCCTTCCACACATTTTTTACAGGTACTAAGAGTTGAATCGTTTTGTTTCACAGGATACAAAGTATCTTGAAAGAATTCTAACTAAACTCTTAAGCAACTTTTCATCCTTGAAGCTGATGCACATCATGTGTGATGGGAAGTCTTCCTTAACTTCCTTCCAAAAGAATAGCGAGCTATGGAGATTTCAAAGCTTAACACAGCAGAAAAAAGTTAATAGATTATTAATTATCATTCTATCTCAACTTCTGGAGATACATCCTAAACTATGGCAGATCTCCTTCAATACCATTAGGCACCAGCATAGAACATTGTAGCAAACGCAGCAAAGTAAATTTCAGTGCAAGGGTTTCCCGAAAATAGAAGGTCAACAACAAAATTGATAAGTACTATGTCCATAAGTATTGACATATTCTATGGGAATAGAAGCAGGGACAATAGTACCTTCAGCCCGCCTAGTGGATCTCCATCTAGGATATCAGTGCCAGCATTATAGACCACCAAATCAGGATGAAATGCTTGACCAGCAATCTAATGCCCACAACAGAAAATTATCGGTATCAAAGAAAGACAACTTATAAGAGCTACCCCTCGCCAGACATAATCTGCCGGCTTATTTTAAATGGAGTTGCAACAATCAAGCAGTTAATAGAGGCTTGCTGAAGTCTCAACAACATAAATACACACCTCAAGTGCTTCATCTAATTTCTCCAGGTAGTCATCTGTTGTGGTCCCACTCTGTCCAAATATAATGGAAAGAACATGTACTGAGATAAAAACAACAGCACATTCTGACTAAAGTAATAAAACACCAACAACTCACCACTACTTCAACCTTCTGGTCAATGTATCTCCGTGCGTCATAATCCTATCGCCGAAGTGCCAACAAAGTCAAAATCAATAATTTAACTGGAACAAACACATGCATAATAAAACATTATTAAAACAGACAGAGACAGTGTATGCAAAGAGCAACTAGCTTTCAGGGAAGGGATCGAGTTATCGTGTTTGAGTTTAAGCAACTTACAAAAGGATATATTCCAGGGTTGTACATGTCCAGAATATAGACTCGTGCTGTTAGTAAAAGAAACATCAATCAAGCCCAAAAAGAGTGGTAAAATAAAATACCACAAGTTCAAAATAACCATACAATCATTAGCAAAATCCATTTCATGGCCATTTCCTTGATGAGCATCAAGGTCGACTATCATCACCCTGTAAGCGCAAATAATTAGAAAAAGATAATTTGACAATTCAGGCTCAGATTCCAGGAATGCATATCTAAAAGAAGCATCTATTTCAATTATTACCGTGAGATATCCAACTGGACAAAGGCAAAATGTATGCAAAGTGAGATGTCAGCATAAGCACAAAATCCACCCCCTCTTTCACCACAACAGTGATGAAATCCTCCTCCAACATTAATAGCCCATCCTCGCTCCTTCGCAAGCTTAGCAGCCAAAATAGTTCCTCCAGTCTGCACTTCAATAAATTAATGAATCTCTATAAACCAGAAACCAGCCATAACAAAAACGGAGGTCGCTGATGGTTACTACCTGCTTGCGGAATGGGTATAGAACTTTCTTCTGCACTAAACAGTTGGGAAACAAAGCAACAGGCGCAACCTGACATAGTATCCCTCCAAATTAAGAAACTTCCCCATTCCGAAAGCACTATATATTCCATAAAAGAGTTGTAAAAGTTGGATAGTATTCAAATCACCTCAATTATCATGGCAACATTTTGACTGCTGTTTAGGCTATCCAAGTAAGATTCAGAATGAACCTGATAAACACAAACCAATCAGTTCAATATAACATTAGAAATGCATCTGATATACATGCCAGAATTTACAAACATTACCACGAGTAGATCATCCATTGAAGCTTCCACAGGTTCAACAATACTTTTTTTCACCAGAACACCCTCTGCAGTAAGGAATTTACACACACGACCCCATTTTGATGAATCAAACGGATGCCTAAGCCAATCATTTACAGGTCAGTACAAATTAAGTTCAAATTACGGCAAACAATCTCAAATTAAGTTCACGCAGTTCGGCAAATAAAAAACTTACAGCTTCTCGATGCCAAGAAACGATATATCATAAGCTGAGGAGTAAATTAGCGGGACCTGTTCGGCGGGCAATCAAAAATCAAATGGCGGAAATTTTAATAAAATAAAATAAAAATAGTGTGTGGAAACGTAACCTTAGAGGGAGGGACGTCTAAGTAGAGCTTGCTGGAGAGGATACGGTTACGACGGATAGTGGCGGCGTCGGAGGTCGTTGGCGGAGGAGAAGAAGATGACATCTTCAGCGAGCGAATGTAACGGAAGAATAGATGCGCGAGTTTAACGGTGGAGTTTGGCTCTGCCGATATTTCGAGTTGACTCGGTGGAGATTGGCTGGACTCTGAACATTCTAGTCGCAGTCTTCTCTTTTTTCTCTTTTTAATTCAGGTCGCGTAGTGTAGAACGAAGGAGAAAGGAAGAGTGTAACGGTTTCTGTTCAGGCGCTAAATAGGAGCGTCGGAGATACGCGAGGTAATCAAACGGTTTGTTACAAGTGGAAATTTTGGAAGTGGTTTTCACGCGCAAAGTAATGGGTCTAGCTGAATAACGAATCAGATTCGAAGCGGCGAAACACTAAATTGAAACATAATTTTGTTAGGGGATCCTATTTGTGAAATCCAGTATAATTAGAGGATCGATTTAAAGTTTTCCAACAAAAAAGGTGATATTTAATAGTATTATTTATACATCAACTCCTCAAATATCCACAAACGCCATATTTTTTCGAAAAAAATAACATCTACCTTTTCTTTGGTTCAAAAATCATATATCTGGTTTAATGAAATCAATGAATAAAATCAAATCACATGATATTCTAATTTAACTCATTAATGTAATATTTCTATGACCTAAAATCATATGTTGGATAATAGATAATAATATAAATCAATTGGGCCTGTCCGAATTTTACAACATTTAGTGTAATGTTGAGAATTGGGCTTACATTTCTCGCTCTTGGGCCACGCTTGATATTTTAGTAGCAGCATAACGTTTGATGCGTTTTTTTCAGCCCGTCTGAGGCCGGCCCAACCACAAGCAGCTATCATATCCCGGCCGGGGCAATCTTCCATTTCGAGCAAAGATTCTTCAGTACACTTGTACAGTTGTAGTGCCGCAGAGGTACAGATTATCAAATTAGAAGAATGGAAAGTTTCAGTAGAATCAGTACACCGTGAAATTTCCAGTGTTTTTTCGTATGGTTTGGATTTTTCAATTGCACTTGCAGGACCCCAATCATACACCATCCCACTAAAAAGGTTGTGTTCGAGGGACACGTAATTCTTTCAACAACAAAAAAAAACTTGACACGCAAGAATTAGAGAGGGTGATTCAAACCAATCAAATACAACAATAAATCTCTCTTTTGTTGAATAACTTTTCATAAATAAGGAAATAAGGTAGTTATGTATTTATTTCTCTGTGTTGTTGCCTCTTGATGAGATAAGTAAGTGGGTTTACTTTACACGCAAGCCTTGGCCCAGTTAGCGATGTTCACGTGTCCTCATAGAATGAAGATAAGTGGCCCACTTATGGCTCACTCATTCTAAACATACGAAAAATAATCATTAATATTCACGAAATAAATGAGCAGATCAGTATCAATTTTGATAAAAGATGATGATGTTCGTCGTATTCTTGCTCAATCCTTATTAGCCCAAACAGGCTCCCCACACATTATCTTTTCGCCTGTTAGTAAAAATCACCACCAATATCCTCTCCCGTGACACGACGCGCCATTTCAGTACAAGCCCGCCGCGACCCACCACCCTCATCTTCATCTCCTCTCATGCATTCTTCCTCCTCTCGCCATGGATTGGGGCGATTCTTCTTCCGTACGCGCTCTCACCTTCTTTCTCTTATTATTTTGGTATGTTTTCTTGCGGCATTTCGTATGAGTTGTTGTATTTATAAAATTGGAGCAGGGGTCGAGTTCGTTGACGGTGGGGGAGAGGATCTGCGCGGCGTTTATACCGTTCATTGCGTTAGTTGAAGTTATGATATTTGCGGTGGGTAATTGCTTCGACTACAAACCGCGCACGACTAATAAGATTAGTCTCGAGTTTAGAGATCTAGCTCGGCTTGCAGATGAATCTCCATGTATGTACATAATCTCCTTACTTCTGTGTTCTGGTTAATTTCCTCGGTTGCTCGAGATTGGTGATTTTGTGACTGGTTTATGTGATGGTGATGATTTGCAGTTACAGTTAATGAAGTGGAGGCGTTGTATGAGTTGTATAAGAAGTTGAGCAATTCAATTATCAAAGATGGGCTTATTCACAAGGTAGTTTGATGCTTTTCTTTAATTGTTTCTCAGTTTGTGAATTCAATCCATAGACCTGCTGTTTTCTTTTTCTGGGTGAGCAACCAGCTCTTTCTACTTTATGGGGTGTAAATTGACCAGTTGGATGTTGTTCAATTTGTAACTCTTGCTGTATTGGCAATTTGGAAAATTATGTTAATATTACTTTATGCCTTTATGGACCTTTTTTGGGGGTTCTAAAGTTCTTCCCTTTTTGTTTAGTAAATTTATTACATATTTAAGCCTAAAAAGGTGATCAAAGTAAAAAGTCAATGAGACATTGTAGAATTGACTAGTTAGGTATTGGGCTTGTATAAAGTGATTGCTCTATGAAGTGTTTTCTGGTGATATTTCAAGAACTTACTAATGGCAGTATAGATATAACTTGTGACTTAATTTTTTCCACAAGGAAAAAGGAAAATGGAGTTAGTTAGTTGCTACCCTTTGGCTATTGGCCAGCTTTACAGCTTACTTATGCTGTTCTGAATGGCCTGTAAAGCGGTGTTATTGATTACTCATGTATCCTTGTTGCATGCTTACAATATGCTTTTGTTGTGGTCGTGTAGGAAGAGCTTCAATTGGCATTGTTCAGAACTCCTCATGGCGAGAATCTTTTTCTTGACCGGGTAATAAATTGGACTAGCATTCATCATCTATTATGGAGATATTGTGTATGAATTGCTTCAACTGATTGACTGATTAATGGGATAAAAAACATAATTAACTGGGGGCATAAGCCAGCTGAACCACTATATGGCCACTAGTGCATGTATATTTTATTAACTCCCGTAGTCCTATATCAATGGCCGCACAACAACTGCACTCCCTCATGTGCATGCTCGAAAACAAAGTATCCTACTTCTTTATTGATTCGAGGGATCCATTTTATTGAAAGTGGCAACAAGATGAAGCATGTTAAATGGAAGAACTTCTGTCATAGTTAGGGAATAGAAAATGTGTTGAACGAGTTTAGCCATAGTAACGAGTGTGATGGATTCTTAATATCATATGAATGCTTGTTTATCATGTTATTTCCTGCATCATTTTTTTTCATTCAAGTAGGCCTTCTTCTTCCCTAGGTTTTTGATCTTTTTGATGAGAAGAAAAATGGAGTCATTGAATTTGAGGAATTTGTCCATGCACTCAGCGTGTTCCATCCCTATACCCCTATGGAAGAGAAAATAGATTGTAAGGGCTCAAGGGGCAAATCTTTTTTATTTATATATATAGCTAAACCTGCATTCCCGGAAATGTTCCATCATTCCTTTGGTTGTTTTGCAGTTGCTTTTAGACTATATGATCTTAGACAAACTGGATTTATTGAGCGAGAAGAAGTGAGTATACCATACTGATCTTTGTTCTTAAGTGACTGTTTCTATAAGCTTTGTGTGAGCCAATTATGTATTGCAAACATAGTATAGCTAACACTTGAGCTCTGAGCCTGATTGGTTAATGATTTCAGGTTAAACAAATGATTGTTGCCATATTAGCAGAATCTGAAGTGAATCTACCAGATGAAATGCTCGAAGAAATTTTAGACAAGGTAAACAATAACGTGTTTCTTTTATTAATTATTTATTTTTTTGCTTCTTGGTGTGACATCTAGAGGCGCATGTTATATACTCTATGCCTACAATCTTCGTTCAGACATTTGCCGATGCTGATTGCGATAATGATGGTAAAATTAATAAAGAAGAGTGGAAAGCTTATGTGGTTCGGCATCCAAGTCTATTGAAAAATATGACTCTACCGTATCTGAAGTATGGATCCGTTATACTACTCAATCTTCTTACTCATAGTCCTCTGTTTAATATCAAGAATCCAGATAATACCAGTTGCTAATTTTGTTATCAACACAACTAAATCTCCAGGGGCATGACTACTATATTTCCCAGCTTCATTTTTAACAGCGAGGTTGAAGACTGAATCTTTTAGAAGCTGTTCAAAAAGGCGGTTGAAGGCTTCAGCTTATGTACAGAAGTAACAGAACTATGCTGTGGTCAGTCGTATGGTTTTTCGCTTGGTGAGGTGTTTTCATCAGTGATGACCATCCTAAACACAAGGAAGGCACTGCCTCTTCTTTGTTCTTTCCATACAACAGAAGCAAGACTAAAGCAATGGCGTCTCTCGGATGGTCATGGTTAATCCCTGCTTCTATTCCACAGGATCTGGTTCTACCACCCGTGTTGTACAGTTAGGTGAGAAGCTTTTGTAATGAAAGTGTGGGCATTTTGATTACTTGCATGTACATTGTTTTCTTGCTTCACCATGAAAACAAACTTGCTGAGGGCTGACATGTTCAGCATCATTCCCATTTGGAGTATCTACGAAAATTATTTTAAGTGCAAGTATTTTTTTATTAGAGTATTTTTTTTTTTTGAGAAATTGTGTGACTGTGTGTATCTTTTGTGAAGCATATCAGCCACGTAGGCAAGTCATATTGCTGCTGTCCTACGACCTCGTAATTTGTTAGGCTTCTATCTAATCAAACAGGTTGTCTATTTTAAAGGAATTAATTGATTAACGTTGATACGACTATAGGTTCATTTAAAATATTAACCACATTACTTCCATGCATATGATAACTTTGATATTTATGATTAAATTGGGGTAATTGAAATTTCGAGTACCTGTACCTTGAGGTTTGACTTTATTTAGCACCTCTATTTTTTTTTTTTTTAAAAGGTACTCGTACTCAAATCTTTGTTCACATTTGGAACCTGCGGCCGTTTCCGTCACCACTTTTCCGTTATCTAACCTACGTGGCATGCCATGCCAGCATTAGTTTAATATATTTTTTTTTTCTTTCCTTTTTCTTTCTTTTTTTTTTCTTTTTCTTCTTTTTCTTCTCCTTTTCTTTTATTTCCTTGCTTCAATTTTTCTTTCAATCCTACGACACATCACTCCTTTTTCTTTTTCTTTTTCCCTTTCCTTCTTTCCTTTTATTTTTCTTTCCTCTCTACTCTGCACTCATCTTTTTCTTCTGCTCTTGTGATGCCGCGATGGAGCTGGAGGGTGATGCGGCGGCAGTGCGTGGTTTGGGCAGTTTGCTGCGGCGAGTTGCGGACGACGCTGGTGGCCGGAGGTTCGGACGGCGCTGGAGGATGAGGAAGAGATGACGCGGCGGTGCTGCGATTGGATTTTTAGTGGCTGTGGATTGTTGTAATTGATTTGGGTTTTTGTGGATTTTTGGTTTGGCTGTGGTTGATTTCGGGTATGGAAGTTTGGTGGGTGATTTTGCTGTAATTGATTTGGGTTTTTGTGGATTTTTTGTGATGTGGATCGGGTGGATTTTTAGGATCGGGTGGTGTTTGTTTTGGATTAATTTGGATTCGGCAGAAGTGGCTTAATTGGTTTGGGTTGGTGCCGGCGGTGGGTTTGGTTTGCTGATGATGTAAGCGGCGATTGGCAGCGGCTGCGGCGGTTGGCGGAGGCGCTGGTGGCTGCTGCGGTGGTAATGGCGGTTGAGGAGGCAGAGCTGGTCGTGGCTGTTGCCGGCAACGATGATCGGATTCGGTAGTGAATCGGGTTTGATGAATTTTATGTGTGTTGGTTTTGATTTGGAATTTGAGGAGATGAGGCTAATTTTGGTGATTGATTTGGAATTTTGGGGTTTTCTTGAGCAGAGGAGGAAGAAAGAAAGAAAGAAAGAAAAGAAAAGGAGAAGAAAAAAAAAGAAAAAAAAGAAATATTAAACTAATGCTGACGTGACATGCCATGTCATCATATTTGATGACGGGTCATGCCACGTAGGTTAGATAACGGAAAAGTGGTGACGAAAACGGCCACAGGTACCAAATGTGAATAAAGATTTGAGTACGAGTACCTTTTAAACAAAAAAAAAAAATAGAGGTACCAAATAAAGTCAAACCCCGGTACCTGAAATTTCAATTACCTATTAAATTGTATGAAATTAGTATGTATTATTAGTCAAATTATAAGCAGGAGATAATAATATATATATACATTTTTTTGAAAAATAATATCAACTTTTCAGATCATCCTACTATTTATATTCACAGTCATCAACGCATGCCCTTATTGTCTCCCAATCATAGATTTCTTTCCACCTAAATATTTAGAAAATCAAAAAAATCAAAAATCAAAAATCAACATATCATATTATAGTTCAACTAGTTAGTGCATGTCGGATTTATAATATTGGTTAGTTCATATAAATATGATCATAAGTTAAATCACCAATATTGTAATTTTTTTTTAATTCACATATCTTTAATTCAATGTTTCTTTTATATCATCAATTGTATAAAATTTAGTACTCCCTCCGGGGGGAATAAACGTCGTTTTTGGATTTGCTTTTACTGTTCATTTTTACTTGTCTTTTTAGTGTTAAACCTACTGAATATTGGGATGCGAGAAAGTCATTTAGTAAAATATAGTGTTGGTAAAAGTCAAATTAGCCTAGTTTGATTTGTCTATTAAATATGCTCTTTTTTGGGAGTTCTTTTAAATATGTTTAAAGTTGGTAACTTGTAAACTTTGCAAATGGGCTCGTGGGCCCAAACAACACCCTTTGAACTTCTAAGCTTTAACGCTTAGGGCCCAAACAGATTTGGTTATCGTCACGACTGTAGTTGAAAAAACAAAAAGAGACAGCAATTCAAAGAAAATAACTAAATTGATACTATTTGATACGAAATCACAATTTCTTTTTAATTTCTTTAGACTTAATTCATTAATTGTACTCCTTGGCTGATGCTGGTGTTACCGGGCAATGTATTGATACTAAATTGCCCGAACCCGAACCCGATGAAAATGGTAATGGTACAAATTTTGGAAATGAAAATGAGAGATATTTCTTTAATTTTAAAATTCTGGAAATTATGGAAATAAAAATGGTGATGATATAAGAAAAATAAATTCATAAATTCTGGAAATGAAAATAAGAAAAAGAAAGAAAGAAATTAAGGAATAAGAAAGAAAGACATTTTGAAATTTTTGGAATAAGAAAATAAGAAAAAAAGAAATTTTGAAATTAATTAAGAGTGTTACCTGCAAATTTTTTTGTGAAGAAAACTGGCTGTCGTGAGTTGTTTTAACAGAACCGTTAGTCAGTGGATAGAGACCACGTTTTGCACGATCAACGTAGTTCAGGGGAGGTGTAATTGATGTTTTGAAGGTTAGGGGAGGTTTTTGCTTTTCGCGTATAGTACAGGGGTACTTTATGCTATTTCCCCAAATATAAATGGGATTATTTTTATGCAAAAAATAATTATATATTTATGAAAAATAATTATTTTCATTGATTCCAAATTTTCAGACATTAATGAAGTATCCATTCTTTTATCTGAATTTTTAGAAAAGAAAATTAAAAGTCAAACCTTATATACCAATCATTTACTATTTACTTTGGGAGTAGGCACAACTTTTCACGACTTTTTTATTTTAGAGTTAAAAATCACGACGGTAATTTAAAGTTTTATACTGATGGGCCTAAGACTAAGCCCAATGTGTTTCGTAAGATATGAAATGAGTCCATATCATAACCGTTGAATTTCTTAAGTGGGCTTCGACCTTAATTCATAGGACCAAAAAGATCTAATTATCAGAATTATCGTTCAATAAATAACTGAGAATAAAGCAAAAAATTTACTAATTGTTAATATGTAAATATTTTCCTTTTACTAATAAAAAAGAATAAAATCAAAATGTAACAAGACATCAACAAAATGAGTAGCTTACTAATTTTTATATTAAAAATACATGTAATATATTCACATTCACGTTTATTTAATAATTATTTATTTAAATAAAAATAATAATATAACCTAATTAAGAAGAGGTAAACTCTAATCATATCATTTAGTACAATTTTTTTTAGTAAAATAATTAGCATCTCAAACATTATTCAAACAAGATATAGCAAAAGATATACAATGATGTTAAGAATATGTAAATTGATACGAGATTATCCGTGATTTATTTCCTCTAATCAAACTCGAGTCACATGTTTGGATGGTGAAAAAAAATCATGCTTGGAAGAGACATTTTTCTTAGCCTTTGATATACTCGAACAAAATTAATTTTTTATCTAAAAAAAATGAGATAATATTTGAGAAGACCAAATGTATTTTCCTTTTCTACTTTTCTTTATAAAAGGATTATTTTTTACTCCCTCCGTCTCAAATTAAAAGACGTTTTAGTGTTTTTTTGTCTAACATTATTAACTTACCTTTTATTATTGAGAAAAAATAATTAGTGAGTGTGATAAAATAGATAAATTAGAATAAGATAAGAAATTATGAATGTCAAAAATATAAATTTAAAAGGTATGAAAAATAATTTGTTTAATACGTATAAATAAAAATAAAAAACCATTTAATTTGAGTTAGAGGACAGAGTTGAAATTTACTACAATTTCGTGGAATTAATTAATGGTCTTGCTTTTTTCTTAAAAGTGAAACAGGCATCTTTGCTTTGCTGACTCCAAAGCTTATTTCTGCTCTACACTCGAATCCCCAGATACTTCCGAGTTCCGACCAACGCGATTATTTCTTCAACCCAGCTACAGCGAGCAATGGCGGACAAGCCGAGCAGAGCGTTGGTATTACACGGAGATGGGTTGGCGCGTTTCATCAATCCCGCACACACTCATCTCCACTCCCTCGCTTCCAAAGCCACGTGCGGTTTCTTAAGCCACCCCGATGCTCCGCCCTCAGGTTCCATCCCCTGCCACTTTCTCTACTCTCTACTTATTCTTCTTTTTAGTTACAGTCTAGTTTCGTGCTCAAGCATCCATGATTCTAGTTTCCTAATTTTGATGCAATTTGCTTACAATGGGTTCTTCGTTTTATGAATTGTGAAGTGGAATTGCTCGTTTTTGCTTGATGGGTTTCAGTGAACACCCCTGTTATTTTGTTTGGTTATCTTATAGTGGTGTCTATTCTCGTTTTGTGGAGTGATATTTATGCTTGTTCTGAAATATAGAAGTTGCAGTGTTCAATTCTGTTTGTTATTGAATACTTACTGTTACTGTACTGCAGAAAGCGAGGATGAGAGGATAGTTAGAGAGTTTGCACATCTCTTGGATGCATTTGGATCTTGTGAATATAAGGTAAGATTTGACTGTTTTGGAAATGAAAGTCTCACTTTTTAATGGACATTACTGATAGTTCTTGCTCTTGATTTTTCTTAAGAGTTTGCAGAGTAATGCCTCGTTGCCCACTATATCAGAGAGGTTCGTTTAGTATTGTTGTTTTTTTGCTTGTATTTCATTTAATGACGAGATGATTTATATTTAGGTGATCGTATTTCAGGTTCATGGGAATGAAGTGTGCTATAGTAACGAATAATCCTGGTTTGACATCTTTCGGTGGCAAACTCGGCTTCACTGTGTTTCCATTCAACGATTTAAATGGATCATCTGTTAATGTTGCGACACATGGGTTACTTAAGTTGCTTGGATTTCAAGAGGGGAAGGTAAATGAGACAAGCCAGTTTGATATAGTATTTGTGCATATTGGAGCTGGTGAAAGCATGACTGCGGCAGATGGCAATACTGTTGCTAGTGATGTGGAATGCATGAATTCTTTGGTTCATGGAATAATGAATGTAGCAGAACCTGGTTCTGAAATTGGTTCCCGGTTGCACTTGTCCCTTGTGGCGACCTATGGACATGTCACAGAGGCTGACTGTTTCAATTTTGACTTCCAAAGATGAGAGGAATCCTTGTCTTTAAATGCTCTTACCACGCCAAAGTTATACAATGAGGGGGGAAAAACCACGAGATGATGTTAGGTAAGCGGAAAGAGAGTGTTGGTTTCTTGCAATAGTTTGCCATTCCTTATGGTTCAGCATTTCAGCTAACTTGTGTGCAACAGGCACCATTGCCCCATGTTAATTGCTCAGTTGCAGTACGCTGTTACCGTATGGATATGGCAGAGGCATTTTCGTTCAAGGAATTTAAAGAGGTACTAATTTAGGATCTCAGCTCTTATACTGCTCTTAGTTTGTAAATGCTATTGGCTGCCTGGGGCTTGCGCTATAAATTTATGTCTATGGTATCACTTTGCACAATTGTGAGGAACATGTACCGTGAACTTACTCATAAGTTGTTGCGTATATTAATGTAACCCTTGTAACTTGTTCGTTTTTTTCAGTTGAGAAACAAAGAGCACCTTCCTCTAATCTTTGTTTTTAACATTTTTGGTTTTGGCCATCATTATCTGATGGGCAATGTTTTTGGGTATTATTCTCTTTCTTAAAGCCTTAGATATCCACTGTGAAATTAGAGAGTAATTTATTTATTAAAATGACAGTGTTGTTGCTTGTGTCTCGATGAAAGTACACCATATCCATCTTATATGACTTCCTTCTCTCTGCAGCTGGGTGGAAATCTTGTAATATCGGTTGACCGATTTCTGCATGAGGTAGCATTTAAGCTGTGGAAGGCACCCAAGTATGGAGCCTAAGAATATGAAATCTTGTAGCATATGATGTGTTTGAAATGGACGCGTTATGTTATCGGCAGGGGAAAAAAACAGAGGGATTTCAAGTGAACCTTTTGCGAATAACATCTCTAATGTTTTCAAATAATACTGTATCTGGTTTTGGCTCTTCTACACACTACCTTCTTGATGCACCTAGACAGGAACAGAACAGACTACAGATTTCAAGAAGTGATAATTTTGACCACCATTCGCATAGCTGCCGATTGGAGCCTGTTTTGTTAGGTTTGTTTCAGACTTGGTTAGCAAGAATAGTGTTCAATTTCTTCATTAATAAATAAAACCTGAGTATAATTTAGGAATAATATAGTACTCGATTTTCTTTTTCTGCTGATATAAATAAGAATAGATGAAGCAGTGAGAGTAGTTTTTTTGTCGTCATTAAAAGAAGAAATGGGGAATTGTAGAGGGAGTTTGACTTCGACATGTGACTTGTAGTCCGAAACCAACTCATAATCGAAATACTAGAATG
Organism: Viola odorata; assembly: GCA_963691705.1. Taxonomy (NCBI): domain Eukaryota; kingdom Viridiplantae; phylum Streptophyta; class Magnoliopsida; order Malpighiales; family Violaceae; genus Viola; species Viola odorata. Next base: position 2,966,643 of record OY829546.1, read on the forward strand.
ACATAAGGAGTCATCGTAAAGGGCTTTCCTAGCCATAAAGAGTCATCGAAATACTAGAATGATTTATTTATATTTTTTTTGCTGATATAAATAAAAATATTGATAACCCTGTACCTGACGTGCTGATGTGAATTATCTCGCTGCTCCTATCCCTCCTCTAAAACGTAGGAGGGGGTCTCCGACGTAGAGGCGTCGAAGGGGGTCTCCGACGTAGAAGCTCCATCGGATGCACTGGTGGTTTGGAGGAAGTTATAGGCTGTCTTTGCGTAGAAACATGCCCACCATAGTGAGAAAACGATCCACCCAGGAATGGTGAATTCAAGAATGAACAGGAGAGCTTCTAAGGAGATGACGCCAGCAAAGATGCGAGTGTAAGCAGTGAGTGTGTGGTAGGTTGAGCCTCGAGCGAGCCCAACTTCAGCGACGGATGCTGCACCGTACAGGAACACTGCTGCAATGAATAGGAGCATCAGGTTGTAGTGGGTGTCGAACGGCGAAGATGAGTTGGCCGCTTGGTACTTGATTTGCATCAGTGAGAGTAGTGCTCCAATCTGGAGGGCATAAATTGCATGTTCTGTGGTATTCCTGCTGTGGGAAAAAGAAATGGAAGAATTAAATTAAAACAAGGATACATAATACTTTGGTTTTACTTATTTTGGTATTAAAAGAAACAAATTATCATGCATCTTGATTTGTTTTCAAACTAAGGAGAACCTGTTATCCTGAAGGCCACCATTTGCAGGCATTTTTTCTCGATCCTACCTCCTTTCTTTCCTGTCTTTTTTTTTAGAAGGAGAAAGGATATGGAATGTATGTATGATAATATAGGAGGAGATGTATACTGTTGCAAGACGGGGCTTACAATTACAAGGAAGCAGCAGGGATTTACTGTAGGGCCCACCGAAGACTAGATTTCCTACGTTGCATTTGAGTGTGTAATGGCAAAATTGAAACCACAATGCAGCTGTCAACCCAACCCAACCCAACCCAACTTGAAACCCCAAACACTATTTGGATGAGTCTCACAGCTCCTAAGTACTCAGCATAATTCAATTCCTCTAAAAAAAAACAGAGATTATATTTCAATTTATTAATATATGTTGTATTGATAGAAGCATTATTTGTTTGTATTGATGAAGCATTATTTTTTTTAAAAAAAAAACCTTTATTTGTAATTAAGCTAATTTCTTATAAGATTGCATTTTGTTTTGCTTGTAAATAAAGGTTTTTTTAGGAATACATTTATTTGTAGGGCCCACCGAAGACTAAATTTCCTACGTTGCCTGCTCTACATCAATTTTGGAAGCATTTGAGGGACATTGAACAGGGGATAAAAAGAAATTTTGAGGAATACAATTCTTTTTATTTCTTTTAAAGAATTCCTGCTGCTTCGGTGGGCCCACGTAGGAAATCTAGTCATCTAGTCATCGGTGGGGAATTTATAAAGTGTTATGGATTTATAAAGTGATCCTCTTTTCCCTGCTGCTTCCTTGTAACTAACATTTCCTACCCCAAAAAGATTCCATCTCCTTCTATGTTATATAGTACTCCCTCCATCCCATATTAATTGTTACTTTACTGTTCATGCACGTATTTCGAAAAAACCGAATGACTCACTATTTGACTCCAAAAAAATCCGTACTTTTTTTCGAACGTACGTTAATCCTTAACCTACATTCGAGAAAAAATTCGAAAGTTTTTGAGGTCAAATAGTGCGTCATCCGACCTCCTCGAACGCGTACATGAACAGTGAAAATGAACAATATGGGACGAAGGGAGTATCATTTACCATATATATAGGGCTGTACAAGAACCGGCCCGGACCGGGAACCGATCCGGAACCGGCCTTTTTTTGACCCGGACCGGACCGATCCGGGGTTTTTTTTTTTTTTTTGACCCGGACCGGACCAGACCGGAACTTCCGGTTCGGTCCGGTTCTCCACCCCTCTAAATCCGGGAACCGACCCGGAGAACCGGTAGAACCGGAAGTATATATATAAAAAAAATATAAAAATATATATAAATATATATATATGTATAATAATATCAAAGTTTCCATTTGGTTCAATGGTTAACTCATCACTTTTTGTATTAAAGGAGAGAGGTTCAAATCCTCTTGGCTCCCACTTTTTTTTTCTTTCTAAACTTAACTCATTCTCTTTCTTTTTTCCTTCTACATTATATTAAAATTTCTCATGTATGTATATATTTTTTCTAGTAATATAATTATAAACTCAATTCAAAATCCTCATTTTTTTCTTTTTATTTGTTATTTTAAATACAAAATTGTATTAAGGATGTTATATGAACTAAAAAATAAAATTTTAATAGCCATTTATATAGTTAAGATGACACATACTAGTAATATATTATTGTAAATTGTAATAATCATTTATATAGTTAATATGTATAAATTAAGACCATTAATTATTAATAATATAGTTACTAATTATTATCAATTGTCATAAAATTAAAATTTACACATTGTTTAGAGTTTTATGCTTTTAATTTAAATTGTATTAATTTTTAAATTACTAATGTATTATGCATTTTTTCTTTTTTCTTTTAAACTCAATTAAATTTAAAAGTCCTCATTTTTTCTTTTTATTTGTTACTTTAAATACAAAATTTTATTAAGGATGTTATATTACCTAAGAAAAAAAAATTTAATAGCCATTTATATAGTTAAGATGACACATACTAGTAATATATTATTGTAAATTGTAATAGCCATTTATATAGTTAATGTGTATAAAGTAAGACTACTAATTATTAATAATATAGTTTAGGGATTATTATCAATTGTCATAAAATTAAAATTTACTAATTGTTTAGAGTTTTGTGCTTTTAATTTAAATTGTATTAATGTTTAAATTACTAATGTATTATGCATTTTGTCTTTTTTTCTTTTAAACTCAATTAAAAGTTCTCATTTTTTTTTTCTTTTTATTTGTTAATTTAAATACAAAATTTTCCTAAGGATGTTATATGACCTAAGAAATAAAATTTTAATAGTCATTTATATAGTTAAGATGACACATACTAGTAATATATAGTTGTAAATTGTAATAGTCATTTATATAGTTAATATGTATAAAATAAGACCATTAATTATTAATAATATAGTTATTAATTATTATCAATAAATAATTAAGGTTCCAATTCTCCAACCTTTAAAATCCGAGAACCGGTAGAACCGAATATATATATATATATATATATATATATATATATGCACAATGATATCAAAGTTTCCATTTGGTTTAATGGTTAACACCTCACCTATTATATTAAAGGGGAGAGGTTCAAATCCTCTTGGCTCCCACTTTCTTTTTTCCTTCTAAACTTAACTCCTCCTCAAAAAAAAAAAAAAAAAAAAAAAAAAAAAAAAAACCGGGTCAGAACCGGAACCGGCCCGGTCCGACCCGGAAAATTCAAACCGACCCGGCCCGGACCGTAAGAGTCCGGTCCGGTCCGGTTCTGTCCAGGCCCAGAACCGTTAATTCCGGTCCGGTCCGGTTCTAGCCCAAGAACCGGCCCGTGTACACCCCTACATATATACATTCCATATCCTCTCTCCTTCTCAAACAATAAAAGACAGAAAAGAAAACTAGAAAAGATGCCTTCAGGATAACAGGTTCTCCTTAGTTTAAAAAAAATCAAAATGCATGATAATTTGTTTCTTTTAATACCAAAATCAAAGTTTTATGTGTCCTTGTTTTAATTTCTTTTTCCATTTCTTTTTCTCACAGCAGCATTACCATGAAGCATCAAATTTATTGGTTCCTGATTGCAGCACTAATCTCACTGATGCAAATCAAGTACCACGACTCATCACCACTCGACACCCATTGCGGCCTAACAAACCTATTCGTTGCAGCATTGTTCCTGTACGCTGCAGCATCTGTCGCTGAACTTGAGCTATGCGCTCGACACTCAACCTACCACACACTCACTGCTTATACTCGCCTCTTTGCCTGCGTCATCTCCTTAGAAGCTCTCTTCTTCATTCTCGACCTCACCATTCTTGGGTGGATCGTTTTCTCACTATGGGCATGTTTCTCCGCAAAGACAGCCTATCATTTCCGGCTTCACTTCTACAACTTCCTTCAAACCACCCGTGCATACGTCATCAGCATATGGAACAACCTAGTTGAGAGCGTAAAAACATCAGTCACAAAACTAAAACCACCTCCGTCGCATCCATCATCATCAGATCAATCGCTTAATTTGCCGGTGCATATATAATCAGTAAGTACATCATAGATTAGCAATTCATACAACTGTAATAACAGCATCTAGTAATTTAAGCATGTAATTAAACTACTCGACATCATAACACTACAAACACACTTCACTACTCATTGCTTCATGTATTCTTATTTATATCAGCAAAAAAAAGAAAATCGAGTGCTATATTATTCCTAAATTATACTTGGGTTTTATTTATTAATGAAGAAATTGAACACTATTCTTGCTAACCAAGTCTGAACCAAACCTAACAAAATAGGCAGACAAAAACAGCCTCCAATCGGCAGCTATGCGAATGGTGGTGAAATTATCACTTCTTGAAATTTGTAGTCTGTTCTGTTCCTGTCTAGGTGCATCAAGAAGGTAGGTAGTGTGTAGAAGAGCCAAAACCAGATACAGTATTATTTGAAAACATTAGAGATGTTATTCGCAAAAGGTTCACTTGAAATCCCTCTCTGTTTTTTTCCCCTGCCGCTAACATAACGCCCCCATTTCAAACACATCATATGCTACAAGATTTCATATTCTTAGGCTCCATACTTGGGTGCCTTCCACAGCTTAAATGCTACCTCATGCAGAAATCGGTCAACCGGTATTACAAGATTTCCACCAAGCTGCAAAGAGAAGGAAGTCATATAAGATGGATAAGGTGTACTTTCATCGAGACACAGAAGCAACAACACTGTCATTTTAATAAATAAATTACTCTCTAATTTCACAGTGGATATAACAGGCTTTAAGAAAGAGAATAATACCCAAAAACATTACCCATCAGATAATGATGGCCAAAACCAAAAATGTTAAAAACAAAGATTAGAGGAAGGTGCTCTTTGTTTCTAAACTGAACAAAAAGAACAACTTATGAGTAAGTTCACGGTACATGTTCCTCACTATTGTGCAAAGTGATACCATAGACATAAAGTCAAGCCCCAGGCAGTCAATAGCATTTACAAACTAAGACCAGTATAAGAGCTGAGATTCTAAATTAGTACCTCTAAATTCCTTGAACGAAAATGCCCTTTTAACACGGTTGTAACAAATATTGGGACCGTATGAATTTTCTTTTCCATCACCTATAAAACAAGATTTTTTTTTTTTTGAAAGGTATAAAACAAGACTTTTGATCCCTCCTAACATTGTATATTTTTATGTAAATATTTAATTTCTACTTCATGCCCTTTTAATTACTTATGGTATATATATTTTTAGTGTCCACAGCTTTCATTTTTGTAATATATGACTTTGATTTTATGAGTCCAGCTCAAGAAAACAATTGGTCGTTGGAGAAACAGCATCAGAATTATTGGAAAAGCGAATGAAATAATCAATTTTGCGATAGAGTGCATATACTATAAAGTACATATGAGAGTTATCCTACATTTTATGGCAAAGAGCATAAAGTACATAGATAGTATAGGTATCAGGTTCTCTCCTATATATAGAGAGAGGAAAACCTGACGACTCACCACCATATTGAACTGGAGCACCATTTCAGCTGAGCTTTAAACATAGAGAAGGCATAGCTATTAATGGCCGAAAACCAACATATAAATCACAGGTTTTCCTCTCTTTCTCTCTCTCTTTCTTTCTTCTTCCCTCGTGTTATAAATTATATCCGAACTTACACAAATTCGTCTCTGTTTTTCTCCTTTCTTCCCTCTGTTAACGGACAGCATCAGCACCCAGCACACAATTTTCGCCTTCCTGGTTGGGACATTGAGCTCACAGATTCAAACCAAGTACCAAGCGGCCAACTCATCTTCGCCGTTCGACACGCACTACAACCTGATGCTCCTGTTCATTGCAGCATTGTTCCTGTACGCTGCAGCATCTGTCGCTGAAGTTGAGCTCCGCGCTCGAGACCCAACCTACCACACACTCTTTGCCTGCGCCATCCCCTTAGAAGCTCTCCTGTTCATTCTCGACCTCACCATTCTTGGGTGGATCGTTTTCTCACTATGGGCATGTTTCTCCGCAAAGACAGCCTATCATTTCCGGCTTCACTTCTACAACTTCCTTCAAACCACCTGCGCATCCGTCATCAGCATATGGAACAACCTAGTTGAGAGCGTAAATACATAAGTCACAAAACTACAACGACCTCCGTTGGTTACTTTGCCGGAGCATATATAATCAGTAAGTACATCATAGATTAGCAATTCATACAATTGTAACAACAGGATCTAGTAGTTTAAGCATGTAATTAAACTACTCCACATCATAACACTACAAACACACTTCACTACTCTCATTGCTTCATGTATTCTTATTTATATCAGCAAAAAAAAAGAAAATCGAGTACTATATTATTCCTAAATTATAATTGGCTTTTATTTATTAATGAAGAAATTGAACACTATTCTTGCTAACCAAGTCTGAACCAAACCTAACAAAACAGGCAGACAAAAATAGCCTCCAATCGGCAGCTATGCGAATGGTGGTCGAAATTATCACTTCTTGAAATCTGTAGTCTGTTCTGTTCCTGTCTAGGTGCATCAAGAAAGTAGTGTGTAGAAGAGTCAAAACCAGATACAGTATTATTTGAAAACATTAGAGATGTTGTTCGCAAAAGGTTCACTTGAAATTCCCCCTCTGCTTTTTTCCCCTTCCGATAACATAACGTGTCCATTTCAAACACATCATATGCTATAAGATTTCATATTCTTAGGCTTCATACTTGGGTGCCTTCCACAGCTTAAATGCTACCTCATGCAGAAATCGGTCAGCCGGTATTCCAAGATTTCCTCCAAGCTGCAAAGAGAAGGAAGTCATATAAGATGGATATGGTGTACTTTCATCAAGACACAGAAGCAACAACACTGTCATTTTAATAAATAAATTACTCTCTAATTTCACAGTGGATATAACAGGCTTTAAGAAAGAGAATAATACCCAAAAACATTACCCATCAGATAATGATGGCCAAAACCAAAAATGCTAAAAACAAAGATTAGAGGAAGGTGCTCTTTGTTTCTCAACTGAACAAAACGAACAAGTTACAAAGGTTACATTAATATACGCAACAACTTATGAGTAAGTTCACGGTACAAGTTCCTCACAATTGTGCAAAGTGATACCATAGACATAAAGTTATAGCACAAGCCCCAGGCAGCCAATAGCATTTACAAACTAAGACCAGTATAAGAGCTGAGATTCTAAATTAGTACCTTTAAATTCCTTGAACGAAAATGCCTCTGCCATATCCATACGGGTAACAGCGTACTGCAACTGAGCAATTAACATGGGGCAATGGTGCCTGTTGCACACAAGTTAGATGAAATGCTGAACCATAAGGAATGGCAAACTATTGCAAGAAACCAACACTCTTTCCGCTTACTTAACATCATCTCGTGGTTTTTCCCCCTCATTGTATAACTTTGGCGTGGTAAGAGCAGTGAAAGACAAGGATTCATCTCATCTTTGGAACTCAAAATTGAAAAATGATTACAGTCAGCCTCTCTGTGACATGTCCATAGCTCGCCACAAGGGACAAGTGCAACCGGGAACCAATTTCAGAACCAGGTTCTGCTACATTTATTATGCCATGAACCAAAGCATTCATGTATTCCACATCACTGGCAACAGTATTGCCATCTGCCGCAGTCATGCTTTCACCAGCTCCAATATGCACAAATACTATATCAAACTGGCTTGTCTCATTTACCTTCCCCTCTTGAAATCCAAGCAACTTAAGTAACCCATGTGTCGCAATATTAACAGATGATCCATTTAAATCGTTGAATGGAAACACATTAACGCGCCAACCCATCTCCGTGTAATACCAACGCTCTGCTCGGCTTGTCCGCCATGCTCGCTGTAGCTGGGTTGAAGAAATAATTGCGTTGGTCGGAACTCGGAAGTATCTGGGGATTCGAGTGTAGAGCAGAAATAAGCTTTGGAGTCAGCAAAGCAAAGATCCCTGTTTTCACTAATTCCACGAAATTGTAGTAACTTTCAACTTAGCCCTCTAACTCAAATTAAATGGTTTTTAATTTTTATTTATACGTATTAAGCAAATTATTTTTCATACCTTTTAAATTTATATTTTTAACATTCATAATTTCTTATCTTATTCTAATTTATCTATTTTGTCCCACTTAGGAATTTTTTTTTCAAAATAATAAAAAGTAAGGTAATAATATTAGACAAAAAAATCACTTAAAAAATAGTGAAACGTCTTTTAATTTTAGACGGAGGGAGTAAAAAATAATCCTTTTAAAAAAAAAGCAGAAAAGGAAAATGCATTTGGTCTTCTCAAATATTATCTCATTTTTTTAGATCAAAAATTAGTTTTGTTCGAGTATATCAAAACCTAAAAAAAATGACTCTCCGAATCATGATTTCCTTCACCATCCAAACATGTGACTCGAGTTTGATTAGAGGAAATAAATCATGGATAATCTCGTATCAATTTATATATTCTTAACATCGTTGTATCTCTTTTGCTATATCTTGTTTGAATAATGTTTGAGATGCTAATTATTTTACTAAAACAATTGTACTAACTGATGTGTCAAAATATGATTGGAGTTTACACTTTCTTAATTAGGTTATATTATTATTTTTATTTAAATAAATAATTATTAAATAAATGTGAATGTGAAGATAATACACGTATTTTTAATATAAAAATTAGTAAACTACTCATTTTGTTGATGTCTTGTTACATTTTGATTTTATTCTTTTTTATTTGTAAAAGGAAAATATTTACATACTAACAATTAGTAAAATTTTGGTTTTATTCTCAGTTATTTATTGAACAATAATTCTAATAATTAGATCTTTTTGACCCTATGCATCAGATTTTAAAATTATTCTCCATTCATCAGATTTTATCACATAAGAGATTACAAAAATTCCCTAGTGACCTGACTGAAAAAACACCCCAAATTCTAAAAAAAACAAAATAATAATTACCGTTACAGTATCAGAAATTAAATTTATTACCTACTTCGTAAAAATAATATATATTAATAAATTGAAATATAATCTCTGTTTTTGTTAGAGGAATTGAATTATAACCTTGCGTGTCCTATACACAGTTTAACGTGGAGAAAAATATTGTAAGATTCCAAACGATAATTTATGCAAACGTTGGGATTAATCCGTTTTAACCAAATCTTGTTGGGCCTTAGCAGTAAGGCCGGGAGGTTCAGAAGGTATCAGTTGGGCCCACTTCATCTGCTACCTTGGGCTTGGCACGTTTTCAAGCCTTATTCATGTCTGAAGTTGGCTTGTGCTTGTGCCTGCATTAATCATTTCTAAACTCCAAGTATTTAACAAATCCAAATGAAACCTTAAGAGGCTGTTTGGTATCGATTCATTTCATTTAAAATGATAGAATTCATTTCATTTAAAATTATTTGTACCAAATCATTCGTTTGGTATAATAAGATACGCGTACAAATTTTAATGAAGAATAGAATTTTACAACAAAAAGGTCCGATTGCTGAGGAATTCAGTTGCCTCTTTTATAATTAATTAGGCTATTACTTAAATACCCTTCTGCAAGATATATCCATGTCCCTTTTCTTTTCCTTTTCACGCAGAAGGTTAAACAGCGAGAGAGATCGTGAGAGAACGCACGATCGTGAGAGAGAACACACACAAGCGGGAGAGGACGAAGAGCAATCGAGAATTCCCCTATCGTATTCACAGGTTTGTGCACTATCCCCCGATTTTTGGATTTGATTTCTAGTTCTAGGGTTTATTATCAAAAACATGAATTTTCTTGGAGAAATGCTAGAGAGGTTGAAACCTATAGGTTGAATGACGTGGCTGCCACGTCATTTAAAATAATAATAAAAAAATCCCAACCCAAACTTCCATCTTCTTCCTTTCCTCCTCCCACAGTCCAACCCTAAAAATCCATCTTCTTCTTCTTCCTCTGCAACTGGCCTCTGCTGCTGTCCAAACCTAAACACCCATATATCTTCCTCGGTACCGCCACTACCGCCGCGGCACAAGCCCAGTCACCGCCGGCTACCTCAACTCCAGCCATCCAAACCAAATCCAAGACCAAAGCCGAGTCCCGGCCACCTCCTTCTCACCACCAAGTCCCAGCCATCTCCCTCTCGAGCTCACCACACAACCGCCGGCCATCTCTCCCTCTCGAGTTTCTATACCAAAAACAGAAGAAAAGAAATACAAAAAAAAAAAAGATGCTGATTTGTGGAGGAGGACTACTGTTTTTGCGTGGAAGAGGAAGATGGAGAGGAAGAAAGGTGAGAACGACGTCGTGAAAGGAAGAGATGCTGATTTTGTGTTTGGATTTTTTTGAAGGAGGATGGCTTGATTTGTGGAGGAGGATGGCTGATTTTGCGTCGAAGAGAAGATGGAGAGGAAGATGGCTGAGAACGACGTCGTGAAAGGAAGAGATGTTTGGATTTTTTTATTATTATTTTGAATGACGTGGCAGCCACGTCATTCAACCTATGGGTTGAACCCATAGGTTTCAACCTCTCTAGCATTTCTCTCTTGGGGTGTTGTTTTCTGTTTGTGCATGTTGGATATTATCGAACTATGAAGTGAGGTCAGTTTCCATAACAAGAACAAGCCCAATTATCATTAATGCAATAATTTTTTTAAATATTTCTTTTTGTTATTGAAAAAAATAGTAAAATTTTCACCGTAACAAATATCTGAATCACCTCTTTTAATTTTCTTCAGTTTGAACTCAATATTTGTTAATTTTTATCAAATTACACCCTAATTTGTTAATTTTGTCAAATCAAAGAAAATGATCATTAGAAATAAATCTTTCGTTGATGTTTTTTTTATGGCAGAAAATGTTCATGGTGGTGTACATGATTTCATTCATCACCCCATAATAATTTTTTTAATTTTATGGGTAAATTTTAATTTAGGGGTATAATTGTCAAATAAGTAAAATGAAATCATTTCTTAGCTATAACAAACAATGTGTTCATTTTAATTCAATTGAATTCTTTCAATTTTATATTGTTATACCAATCACTAGAGTTCATTCATTAATTCAATTTAATTAAATTCTAATTGAACTCTATTAATGAAATGAATTGAACTCATACATGATTTGATACCAAACACCCCCTAAGTTATTTACAAGCATGTCTAAATTACCCTAGTGTTGTTTTGGAGGAATTCTTAGGTAATTAGTACACCTCGTAAGATGGTGAATTAAACTAATAGTAACTTCACCTCATTTAAAATAAACACCTCACATTAATTTACAATTTAATTAATTTTTATAAGAAAAAAGATTAATTTTTTAATTTTTTTTTTGGTTAGGATAAAATCATTAACTCAGTTTCCTTAGGGATTGTTTCAACATCCCAAATTCTAATTCATATTATAAGGATCAGTACGAAGATGAAAGATTGAAAAGTTAGTAAAACCATTTTAGTTTGAAAGAACCAAAAAAGAAAAGAAAAAAGAGAGAGGAGTCAGGAGTGTTCATGCTTAACGGATAATTACAATAAAATATTGTCTCCCAATCATAGATTCTTTCCATCTAAATATTTAAAAAATATAAAAAATCAGAAACCAATATATTAAGTTATAGTTCAACATGCAATATTTATAATATAATCATAAATTTAATCATTGATATTGTAATGATGATTAATAAAATAACTCAATTGAAAAAAACAATTAGAGGCCAAACTATACTACTCCCTCTGTCTTTTGCAAAATGTCGTTGAAGTTTTTTTTAATCTATAGAAAAATGTCGCTTTACTACTCCTTTATAAATAATATCTTTTATTTAATAAAGTATTTTTTAATGTTTATTGACGAATTTATAGTGTAGAAAATTATAGTTATTTAATACGAAGAGGAGAAATGATTATCTAATTATTAATATAAAAAATACTCTAAAAATTATTATCAATTATTACTTTAATACGGTGTGATTTTTTTATTTTTATTTAAATGGTTGTATTATTAATTATTATTCCAATAGCAAAGATCTAACCCATCATTTTACGTCATGAACCATATGTGATTTTTTTTTTAATTCACGTATCTTTAATTCAATGTTTCTTTTATATCATCAATTGTATAGTAAAATTTAGGACAATATAGTGTTGGTCAAAGTCAAACTAGCCTTTCTTATTTGAGCACGGAGTTTGATTTTGTCTTTTAAATATGCTCGTTTTTTGGAGTTCTGTTAAATATGCTTAAAGTTGGTAACTTATAAATTTTACAAATGGGCTCATGGACCCAAACAAAACCCTTCGAACTTATAAACCTTAACGCTTAGAGCCCAAACAGATTTGGTTATCATCACTATTCACGACTGTAGTTGAAAGCAAAGAAAATAACTAAATTGATAGTATTTGATAAGAAGTCGCAATTTTTTTATTAATTTCTTTAGACTTAATTGTATTCCTTGGCCGATGCTGGTGTTACCGGGCAATGTACTGATATTAAATTGCCCGAATTAGAACCAGAACCCGAACCCGAACCCGAACCCGATGAAGCCATTGGATCAGATCCAGCAGTATTGGAACACATACAAGTATGTTCTTTCACATCGCAATATATCCGTTTGCATTGAGGAGGACAATGAGCGATGCAATCCTGGTCCCTCTCACAATGCCATACTAGTATGCGGTGACCAAACGATTCAGCTTCACGCAAGAAACCTAGTATAATTTTAAAAAAAATAAATTAACTCGAGTTAATACTAAATTAACACAAATAAAAAAAACAAGAAAGAAGACAGACTTACATGATGCAATTACCAATGAAGCTACCAAGAAAACAAGTTTGAAGGAAGCTCTGCCCATTTGTGTTCTTTTTTAAAACGTTTTTCAGTTGTTCAAAAATGGACTAGTATTTATAACTTTTAAGAAAGGGATTATAATGGATTTTTTTAGATCATTCCTAATATATAAGCTTCTTTATGTTTAATTTGGAATTTTTTTTGAGTTACTAAATAAATAATACTCCCTCCGTTTCCTATTAATTGTCACTGGCTATTATTCATGCATGCGTTTCGAGGAGGCCGAATGGCTCACTATTTGACCCAAAAAGTTCCGTACTTTTTTTCGAACGTACGTTAATGATTAGTGTACGTTTGAAAAAAAATACGAATTTTTTTGGGGTCAAATAGTGAGCTATTCGGTTTTCTCGAAACGCATGCATAAACAGTAAAATGTCAATTAATAGGAAACGGAGGGAGTACCATATTACGGAAAAAGTAACATTAATCATCATAATCAGTCCCACTCATGGATTTCTTTCCATCTAAATTTTAAATTAATAAGTCAAATCCATTTAATTAGGGTATGAACCATAAATATCCTTGATTTTATTGTCGATTAACAAGTACTTACATGATGCAATTGCCAAAGAAGCTACCAATAGAGCAAGTTCCAAAGAAACTCTCCCCATTTCCCTCCTCCTCCTCCTCCTCCTTCTTCTCTTCTTCTCTTCTTTATAAGCAAGAGATTATAATAGAGCTTATATATATATATATATATAAGTACATGTATATAAGATATGATATAGGGCAATTTCAGATCTCCCCTAATTAATATACACACCTCATTATGTTTTGTTGGGTAAATAAGTTAATAAGATTCCAGAAAATATATAGCATAATCACTGTAATCAATTAGTGCATGCATTCAGTAATGTTTTCCTAATTATGGATTTTGCCATATATACCAATCATTTACTATTTACTTTGGGAGCAGCCAAAACTTTTCACAACTTTATTTATTTATTTTAGAGTTAAAAATCACGACGGTAATTTAAAGTTTTATATTGATGGGCCTAAGATATGAAATGAGTCCAAACCATAATCATTGAACTTCTTAATTGGGCTTCGGCCTTAATGTATAGAGCCTAAAAAGATCTAATTATCAAAATATATAAATTGATATGAGATTATCCATGATTTATTTCCTCTAATCAAACTCGAGCCATATGTTTGGATGGTGAAGGAAATCATGTTTGGAAGAGTCATTTTTCTTAAGCTCCCATATACACGGAATAAAACTAATTTTTGATCTAAAAAAAAGATAATATTTGAGGAGATCAAATATATTTTCCTTTTATGCTTTTCTTTTAAAAGGATTATTTTTTACTTCCTCCATGTCAAATTAAATGATGTTTTATAATTTTGCTTGTCTCAAATTAAAAGATGTTTCACTATTTTTTAGGTGATGTTTTTGTCTAACATTATTAACTTATCTCTTATTATTGAGAAAAAAATGATTAGTGAGAATGATAAAATAGATAAATCAGAATAAGATAAGAAATTATGAATGTGCAATTTGTGAGTATATCATTATTCTCCATTCATCAGATTTTAATCACATAAGAGATTACAAAAATTCCCTAGTGACCTGACTGAATAAACACCCCAAATTATAAAAAAGATTAAAATAATAATTATTGTTATAATATCAGAAATTAAACTATAATCTCTATGTTTTTTTTAGAGGAATAGAACTACAACTTTGTGTGTCAAATCCTATAAGCTTTAATGTCTAGTAAAATATTGTAAGATTCCAAACGAATTTTTTTGCAAACGTTGGGATTAATCCGTTTTCTCAATGATAGTTGTGAACTACCTGTGATAGTTACCAAATCTTGTTGGGCCTTAGCAGTAAGCCCGGGAGGTTCAAAAGGTATCGCCTTTAATTAGTTGACTTGTTTGGTAAATGGGGATGGAAGATTATAGTTGAGCATCACCAAAAATTAAAAAGCCTCACTATTCACAATCACAATTCCTTTCCTCCTCTCGAGCATTTCTTTCTCGCTGTTTTTTCAAGATTTGTGTATCCAACACATTTCAAAAGAGAAATAAAAGTTCTATAAGAGTAAAAGAGAGGCTATAGTACCATTACCACTAGCTAATTGCAAACAAAACCTATTTATTTATTTTTAAAAAAATTAAAAAGCCTCAAATATTCACCAACCAATAGGATGTTGATATTTAAGTGTTGAAAAACCATCCATTTTGTCAAGAACGATCACAAACCATTTATGGGTTGAATCACCTCTTTGATTCTTACGTGTCAAGTTAGTATTACAATTACAAGGAAGCAGCAGGGAAAAGAGGATTAGCAAACCAATAGGATGTTGATATTTAAGTGTTGAAAAACCATCCATTTTGTCGAGAACGATCACAAACCATTTATGGGTTGAATCACCCTCTTTGATTCTTACGTGTCAAGTTTTTGGGTTGAATCACCATCCCACTAAAAAGATTGTGTTCGAGTCCACCATAGTCCTCTGCTGTGGGAAATGTTAGTATGACAATTACAAGGAAGCAGCAGAAAGTCAAGAACAATCACAATTCAAAAACTGGATTACATGATGTCACAATTCTATTGTCCATTATATGCCTTCCTGATTGTGACAAGAGTTGCACATCAAAGAAATTGCACATCCTCTTTTATAAATTCCATATATTCTCTCCATCTCCTTGGAACTCATCTTCTTTTACCTTTTCCTTCAAAGAAATTGAACACTAAATTAAAATTTCTCCAGCTCCTCCTATATTAAAAAGTCCAAGGACCAAGGAATTAGGAGCAGTATAATCACATGAAAGGGAAAAATATTTAACTGGAGATCATCTGTTAATGTTGCGACACATGAGTTACTTAACTTACTTGGATTTCAAGAGGGGAAAACAAACGAGACAAGCCAGTTTGATATATAGTATTTGAGCATATTGGAGCTGGTGAAAGCATGACTGCGGCAGATGGCAATACTGTTGCCAGTGATGTGGAATACATGAATGCTTTAGTTCATGGCATAATGAATGTAGCAGAATCTGGTTCTGAAATTGGTTTCCGGTGCACTTGTCCCTTGTGGCGAGCTATGGACATGTCACAGAGGCTGACTGTAATCATTTTTCAATTTTGACTTCCAAAGATGAGAGGAATCCTTGTCTTTCAATGCTCTTACCACGCCAAAGTTATACAATGAGGGGGAAAAACCACGAGATGATGTTAGGTAAGCGGAAAGAGAGTGTTGGTTTCTTGCAATAGTTTGCCATTCCTTATGGTTCAGCATTTCAGCTAACTTGTGTGCAACAGGCACGATTGCCCCATGTTAATTGCTCAGTTGCAGTACGCTGTTACCCGTATGGATATGGCAGAGGCATTTTCGTTCAAGGAATTTAAAGAGGTACTAATTTAGAATGTCAGCTCTTATACTGGTCTTAGTTTGTAAATGCTATTGGCTGCCTGGGGCTTGTGCTATAACTTTATGTCTATGGTATCACTTTGCACAATTGTGAGGAACATGTACCGTGAACTTACTCATAAGTTGTTGCGTATATTAATGTAACCCTTGTTACTTGTTCGTTTTGTTCAGTTGAGAAACAAAGAGCACCTTCCTCTAGTCTTTGTTTTTAGCATTTTTGATTCACCTTCCTCTAATCTTTGTTTTTAGCATTTTTGGTTTTGGTCATCATTATCTGATGGGTAATGTTTTTGGGTATTATTCTCTTTCTTAAAGCCTGTTATATCCACTGTGAATAAAATGACATTGTTGTTGCTTCTGTGTCTCGATGAAAGTACACTATATCCATCTTATATGACTTCCTTCTCTTTGCCGGTGCATATAAACAACCTAGTGGAGAGCGTAAAAACATCAGTCACAAAACTAAAACCACCTCCGTCGCATCCATCATCATCAGATCAATCGCTTACTTTGCCGGTGCATATATAATCAGTAAGTACATCATAGATTAGCAATTCATACAACTGTAATAACAGGATCTAGTAATTTAAGCATGTAATTAAACTACTCGACATCATAACACTACAAACACCCTTCACTACTCTCATTGCTTCATGTATTCTTATTTTTATCACCAAAAAAAAGAAAATCAAGTACTATATTATTCCTAAATTATACTTGGGTTTTATTTATTAATGAAGAAATTGAACACGATTCTTGCTAACCAAGTCTGAACCAAACCTAACAAAACAGGCAGACAAAAACAACCTCCAATCGGCAGCTATGCGAATGGTGGTCGAAATTTTCACTTCTTGAAATCTGTAGTCTGTTGTTCTGTTCCTGTCCAGGTGCATCAAGAAGGTAGTGTGTAGAAGATCCAAAACCATATACAGTATTATTTGAAAACATTGGAAAACATTGGAGATGTTATTCGCAAAAGGTTCACTTGAAATCCCTCTCTGTTTTTTTTCCCCTGCCGATAACGTAACTCGTCCATTTCAAACACATCATATGCTACAAGATTTCATATTCTTAGGCTGCATACTTGGGTGCCTTCCACAGCTTAAATGCTACCTCATGCAGAAATCGGTCAACCGGTATTACAAGATTTCCACCAAGCTGCAAAGAGAAGGAAGTCATATAAGATGGATATAGTGTACTTTCATCGAGACACAGAAGCAACAACAATGTCATTTTAATAAATAAATTACTCCCTAATTTCACAGTGGATATAACAGGCTTTAAGAAAGAGAATAATACCCAAAAACATTACCCATCAGATAATGATGACCAAAACCAAAAATGCTAAAAACAAAGATTAGAGGAAGGTGAATCAAAAATGCTAAAAACAAAGACTAGAGGAAGGTGCTCTTTGTTTCTCAACTGAACAAAACGAACAATTAACAAGGGTTACATTAATATACGCAACAACTTATGAGTAAGTACACGGTACATGTTCCTCACAATTGTGCAAAGTGATACCATAGACATAAAGTTATAGCACAAGCCCCAGGCAGCCAATAGCATTTACAAACTAAGACCAGTATAAGAGCTGACATTCTAAATTAGTACCTCTTTAAATTCCTTGAACGAAAATGCCTCTGCCATATCCATATGGGTAACAGCGTACTGCAACTGAGCAATTAACATGGGGCAATGGTGCCTGTTGCACACAAGTTAGCTGAAATGCTGAACCATAAGGAATGGCAAACTATTGCAAGAAACCAACACTCTCTTTCCGCTTACCTAACATCATCTCGTGGTTTTTCCCCCCTCATTGTATAACTTTGGCGTGGTAAGAGCATTGAAAGACAAGGATTCCTCTCATCTTTGGAAGTCAAAATTGAAAAATGATTACAGTCAGCCTCTGTGACATGTCCATAGCTCACCACAAGGGACAAGTGCAACCGGGAACCAATTTCAGAACCAGGTTCTGCTACATTCATTATGCCATGAACCAAAGCATTCATGTATTGCCATTTGCCGCAGTCATGCTTTCACCAGCTCCAATATGCACAAATACTATATCAAACTGGCTTGTCTCATTTGCCTTCCCCTCTTGAAATCCAAGCAACTTAAGTAACCCATGTGTCGCAACATTAACAGATGATCCATTTAAATCGTTGAATGGAAACACAGTGAAGCCGAGTTTGCCACCGAAAGATGTCAAACTAGGATTATTCGTTACTATAGCACCCTTCATTCCCATGAACGTAAAATACAATCACCTAAATATAAATCATCTCTCGTCATTAAATGAAATACAAGCAAAAAACAACAACACTAAACAAACCTCTCTGATATAGTGGGCAACGAGGCATTACTCTGCAAACTCTTAAGAAAAATCAAGAACAAGAACTAGCAGTAAGGTCCATTAAAAAGTGAGAATTTCATTTCCAAAACAGTCAAATCTTACCTTATATTCACAAGATCCAAATGCATCCAAGATATGTGCAAACTCTTTAACTATCCTTCTATCCTCGCTTTCTGCAGTACAGTAACAGTAAGTATTCAATAACAAACAGAATTGAACACAGCAACTTCTATATTTCAGAACAAGCATAAATATCACTTCACAAAACGAGATTAGACACCACTATAAGATAACCAAACAAAATGACAGGGGTGTTTCACTGAAACCCATCAAGCAAAAACGAGCAATTCCACTTCACAATTAATAAAACGAAGAACCCATTGTAAGCAAATTGCAACAAAATTAGGAAAACAGAATCATGGATGCTTGAGCACGAAACTAGACTGTAACTAAAAAGAAGAATAAGCAGAGAGTAGAGAAAGTAGCAGGGGATGGAACCTGAGGGCGGAGCATCGGGGAGGCTTAAGAAACCGCACGCGGCTTTGGAAGCGAGGGAGTGGAGATGAGTGTGTGCGGGATTGATGAAACGCGCCAACCCATTTCCGTGTAATACCAACGCTCTGCTCGGCTTGTCTGCCATTGCTCACTGTAGCTGGGTTGAAGAAATAATTGCGTTGGTTGGAACTCGGAAGTATCTGGGGATTCGAGTGTAGAGCAGAAATAAGCTTTGGAGTCAGCAAAGCAAAGATGCCTGTTTTCACTAATTGCACGAAATCGTAGTAAATTTCAACTTAGCCCTCTAACTCAAATTAAATGCTTTTTTATTTTTATTATACGTATTAAACCAATTATTTTTCATACCTTTTAAATTTATATTTTTGACATTCATAATTTCTTATCATATTCTAATTTATCTATTTTATCACTCTTACTAATCATTTTTTCTCAATAATAAGAAGTAAGTTAATAATGTTCGACAAAAAATCACCTAAAAAATAGTGAAATGTTTTTTAATTTTGAGACATGCAAAATTTTCAAAACATCATTTAATTTGAAACGTAGGGAGTAAAACATAATCCTTTCAAAAGAAAAGCAAAAAAGAAAAATATATTTGATCTCCTCAGATATTATATCAATTTTTTTAAATCAAAAAGTAGTTTTGTTCGAGTATATCGGTGCCTAAGAAAAATGACTCTTCCGAGCATGATTTCCTACACCACCCAAACATGTGACTCAAGTTTGATTAGAGGAATAAATCATAGATAATCTCGTATCAATTTATATATTCTTCACATCATTGTATCTCTTTTGCTATATCTTGTTTGAATATTATTTGGGATGCTAATTATTTTACTAACAAAATTATATTAACTGATGTGTCAAGATATGATTGGAGTTTACTCCTTTCTAATTAGGTTATATTATTATTATTTTTAAAATAAATAATTACTAAATGAAAGTGAATATAAAAATTAGTAAACTTCTCATTTTGTTGATGTTTTGTTACATTTTGATTTTATTCGTTTTTATTAGTAAAAGGAAAATATGTAAGTAAAATTTTGGCTTTATTGTCAGTTATTATTTTCTTTGTAAACAATAAGATGTATTATCTGATAATTAGATCCTTTTGGGCCCTATGCATTAAGGCCGGAGCCCACTTAAGAAGTTCAACAGTTATGGTTTGGACTCATTTCATATCTTACGAAACGTAATAGGTTTAAACTTAGGCCCATCAGTATACAACTTTAAATTACCGTCGTGATTTTTAACTCTAAAATAAATAAATAAAGTTGTGAAAAGTTGTGCCTGCTCCCAAAGTAAATAGTAAATGATTGGTATATATGGTTTTAATGTTAATTTTCTTTTCTAAAAATTCAGATAAAAGAATGGATACAGTTTTATACTCGTAAATGTAGTTTATTCCTACTTAAATATTTTTTTCTGATTTAGTTGCCATAATTATGTCAAATCTTGATATTAACTATTTGAGTTTGAAATCCCAATTTAATATAATTAGTTTTTTAGTTTATATTTCAATTAGATAAAATCAATCGATAAGAAGATGATAGATGATCAGCAGTTCGCTAAGGGTTGAAGGAATAGATTTCTTTACGATTGAATAAACAGTTTCTGGGAAAGAATTAAGTGTGTGTTTGGGGTTGGGAGTTGGGTACCCAACTCAACTTTTCCCAACCCAAAAGCCTTTGAAGGCGTTTGGTAACACCACTGCAGCCCACAGCATTTTTAAAATTTTGCCTTGGCCCCCTCTTTTCCTCACTGGAGCAAATTGCTCCAGTGGCCCAACGCAGCCTGCGTTGGGCACCTTCTCTCTCCTTTTTTTTTTTTTCATTTTAATTTTTTTTTTTACTTTATATAATGAACAAAATAAATTAAAAACTACCACGCTAAATTCTCCATCTCAAGACAAGTAATTCTAGATCCACTTTTTCTATTTTATTAATTTTTTTTAAATAGGTTTTATTCTCCAACTTTTTTATTTTTATAGTTTTACCAAACACCAAAAACAACTTCTCGTTTCCCACAACACTTTTAAAAAATGTTTACCAAACAGCATACTACTTTGCGCAAAAGTGTTTTTCCCACAGCACTTTTGCCCACAGCACGTTTCGGACCAGAACCGGAACGCCAAACAAGAACATTTCTCAACTTCCGTGTTGTCCAAAATCTGATATTTTTTTTTGGACATGGCCAATTCTCAGGTGAGTAGAAGCATAAAAAAGTTTTTAAGTTTTTAATGACGTAAGCAACATTTTTCTTCTTCTTGCGGCTGCTTCAGTTTGAGCGGATAAAGAAAATATTAAATTAGGGTTTTGTTTTCTAAAACGTAATTTCAGTTTTTTCGTTTATTTGATTAAAATTAAATTACAAGTTTTGCCGAGGTGTTTATTTTAAATGATGTGTCATTTTTTAAACACGTGTCATGTTATTATTGGCTTAGTTCACCATTCTATGTGGTTGGTGGATTAAGATCACATAAGAATTTTTCATTCTCAACCCTTCTAGCAAAAATCGAGAATATATTAATACATTTATTATTGGAAAAAAGGATAAAAAATCAATTACGTTTTTGTACATAATATCTGAATTACACCTAATTAATAATTTGTTTAATTTGAACCTCATGTTTATCAATTTTAATAAATTACACTCTAATTTTAAAATAACTTTAAGATTTATTTGGCTCTTTGTTAAAAGGCCTTAGATTTTGCTGACATTAAAATTAAAAAAATGACATGCAAATATTTTTTAAATTAAAAAATAACATGAACTTTTTTTTATAGTTCCACGTCATTTTTAAAATTTATTTATTTTTCACGTCACTTTTGTATTTATTGGACATTAGTACAGAAAAATAGACATAACCACTGTAGAATTACCCACTAATTTAAATGCTCAATTTCTTTTTAAGACTACAAAAATTGGTCCTCTGCCTTGAGGCCCTTGACTTGAGCATGGGACGGATCGAACTGGCTTTTTGGGCCTTAAAGCTATAAACTCAGTCTGTGTTGGTTCAAGTCCGAAATGGGCTAAGTTGAACCCAGTACAATGAGGCCTAGGCTCTGGGCCCACCTGATCATAAAAAAATCATTGTTAAAACAAGTAGTTTTTTTTATAGGCAAAAAAATAAATAGTTGGATTTTGATTTAATTATGTCGTACTCTAGCTAATTTCATTCATTTTTGGTAAAAACTCTAGGGCCATGATTTATCTGTTGTGAGATCAAATTAAACTTTATAGACTTCAATTCTATATTTTTATTCTTTTTATTTAAATGTTAAATTGTTCTTATTTGATTTAAGTTTGATCAGTTTAGATTTTAATTTAAACGAGTACAATTTTTATTAGAAACGTTGGATGCTAGTAATATATAAGCTGCTTTATGTTTAATTTGGATTTTTTTTTTGAGTTACTAAATAAATAATACCATATTCCGGAAAAGTAACATTAATCATCATAATCAGTCCATGCCGTAATGTTTTCCCAATCATGGATTTCTTTCCATCTAAATTTTAAATTAATAAGTCAAATCCATTTAATTAGGGTATGAAATATATATATGAACCGTAAATATTCTTAATTTTATTGTCTATTCATGTAAATAGGAGAAAATTAAAAAGAACATCGATAAAAAAGAGCTTGATAGTCTTATATAGGAAAAACTATAAAATCAACGCTATGTTTGTACCTATTGTTTAGATCCCGCGCTTAGTTTACAATTTGTATAAATTTAACCCTATGTTCATCAATTTTGTCACCACACTCAAAATTTAAAATTACATTTAAACCTATTTAATTCTTTTTTTTATTTTTTAAAAGGAAACCGAGATATATTAAGATAAAATAGAATCATTGATAGTTCTTGTTCTTGATTTTTCTTAAGAGTTTGCAGAGTAATGCCTCGTTGCCCACTATATGAGAGAGGTTCGTTTAGTGTTGTTGTTTTTTGCTTATATTTCATTTAATGACGAGAGATGATTAATATTTAAGTGATCGTATTTCAGGTTCATGTGAATGAAGGGTGCTATAGTAACGAATAATCCTGGTTTGACATCTTTCGGTGGCAAACTCGGCTTCACTGTGTTTCCATTCAACGATTTAGTATATGGTTGTGCCCCTCTATATTGGGAAATCTATCTTTATAATATATGGTCGTGCCCCTCTATATCTTCCATTCTTCTTTTTAGTTGTATTCTGGTCTCGCGCTCAAGCGCCCATGATTCTTTTTTTTTCCTAATTTTGATGGCATTTTTTTTTTTTTAATAAACTGATAGAAAATTTTATTCAAAGCCA
Source organism: Viola odorata (assembly GCA_963691705.1). NCBI lineage: Eukaryota > Viridiplantae > Streptophyta > Magnoliopsida > Malpighiales > Violaceae > Viola > Viola odorata. The sequence goes on from OY829546.1 coordinate 2,990,206, forward strand.
TAAAGAAAATGGCAGCAAAACAAGGGAGAAGAATGTACACGCAGCAGCTTAAGGCAACTGACAACCAGAGCCCTAAGCTACCCAACAAAAGAAAAGCTGCTACCTTAACCGACACATAAGACCCACAAACCATCGGCTCATCCCCACCTGTACAACCAATCCGAGGACTGCACCATTTGATCCGCCTTGTATGGGAAATTTAATTCGGTGCTGAGGATCCAACGCTGCCAGTGCCCAAAAGTAGCATTGAAGACACGCCGGTAGCACGGAACAACTTGACGAAAGATAGTCGCATTTCGTTGCAACCATAGAGACCACAACACTGTTGTGAGAATCAACTGCCACGTAGTGGCGGATCCTGCCCTCAATGTTTGGGGGGGCGAAATTAGTGATGGATTCAGGATTTGTATTTAGGTGCTGTGGGGGAAATTTTTTTTTTGGAGTATTTTAAAGGGAAAGCAAGCGAGCTGAACGAAAAATTAGAAAAATGCTTAAGAATATTTGTATCCGCCACTAAATAACAAATATTTAGATAAACTTAACAAAAAGGTAAATTAGAAGACAATATAGAAAAAAAATAATTATACATTAGAATTCATACAATATACATATTTTTTACAATTGTTCTCTACTTTAGGATTGGAATTGAATGAGAGATTGAGAGGGTGATCGATATGTGATAATTTGGTGTAGAAATTGAATTAAATGAAGGATTGAATTTCGACGGAGATTGAATTGGCTTTGGCACGAGTTTATTGGTAGTGATGATTTGGGAAATGAGGATTTGGGATTTAATTGAAAGGATTTTTCGTCTAATTATTTTTTTAAACTTTTATCTCTTATGTTCGAACTTTTATCGCTTACGAGTGAATTTTATCAAACTATAGAGCGGACTTTTCGTCCCTTACTGTGTACTAATTATTTTGCTTTATTTTATTCCACATTTTAGCAATTTTTATTTATTTTTAGGTAAAATTGCTCATATTATCAGCTCGAACTGAACCAACAATATATATATTAAATTGTTTTTGAAAAGTTTGGGGGGCTGCAGCCCCCCTGGCCCTAACAAGGCTCCGCCACTACTGCCACGTCTCCTTCACTGGCTTCGCTCGCACAGCCATTAGAGACGACCACGATCCCCACACCTCCTCAACTTTCCTAGGTCTTGCCCAGTTGCAGCCAGCCCAACGGGAAATCTACTCCCTCCGCAAAAATACAATGTAAAAACAGGTGGTGAATGGTCTCCTCTTGATCCATGCACAACGGGCATCTGTTCTCTTCTTGCGGTATGATGTGACAACGCCTTAGGTAATCACGAGTGGCGAGGCGACCTTGCATGGTCAGCCACAAGAAGAAGCTGATGCGATGGGACACTGTAACCTTCCAGTACGACTGAAGGGTCACGTTGACATCCCCTCCCCACCGAAAGGCCTCGAAGCCCACTTTCCAAGAACTGATGGTGAACTCCCCCGATTTATCTAAGTCTCAACCTCTGTCCTGCTACTTGTGATACTAGGCATGGGAATGCTGTCTTGGAGGGTCCCCAGGGCATCCACCTCCCATTCAAAGAGGCCCCGACGCCAAATCCAGTCCCAAAACCAAACATCCCCCTCCCAATGGCCAAAGTCCTGAACCAAACCCATACGGTTACGGGATAAAGAGTACAACCTCGGATATTTGATTGCTAGTGGCACATTGCTCGCCCAAGTGTTCCACCAGAACCTCACATCCTCTCCACTTCCTATATTAACACGAATGTGGTATTGCCAGAAGCCAAAGATCGACGACGCCCTCCCACACGTGTGCATAATATCGCACCAAATAGGTGACATCTGATTCGTATTCCTCAACCAAAAGTCTCCCATAGCTGAGAATTTATACTCCTTCTAGACCAGCTCCACACATAGTTTCTTTTCGCCCTTAAGGACTCCCCAGATCCATTTAAATAGAAAAGCGATGTTGCGGGAGTGAAGACAACCCAACCCCAAGCCGCCTGCCTCCGTCGAACGGGTAACGTTATCCCATCTAACCTTCGCTAGGCCCTTTGAATGTTCTCCCCCGCTCCACAAAAAACGTCTCATGATTCCTTCACAGCGACCGACAATCCCTTTTGCTATATTGACATGTTATATACTAGTACATTGTTCAACACAGATTTTATGAGCGTCAATCTTCCACCCACCTAAAGCAAGGTTGCTTATGAGTTCTTCGTTTTATGAATTTGATGTGGAACTGCTCGTTTTTGCTTCATGGGTTTCAATGAGACACTGATGCGGATACGGGGATGAAATCTTACATGCATAATATGTGCTGACAAGCTGTTGTTTTGTTTGGTTATCTTATAGCAGTGTCTATTCTGGTATTGAAGTTGTTGTCTTTAAATATGGTTGTCATATTGGAGGCTTACTGGGATTTAAATTGCAGAAAGTGAGGATGAGAGAATAGTTAGAGTTTGCTCATCTGTAGCACCATCTGAATCTTGTGATGATAAGGTAATTAAATGGTTGAACTGTTCTGGAAATGGAAAGTCTCACTTCTTAATGGACATAGCTGATAGTTGTTGTCCTTGATTTCTGTTTTAAGAGTTTGCAGAGTAATGACTTGTTGCACACAATATCAGAGAGGTACTTTTAGTGGCACATGATATAGGCCATCTCCATTCAAAGACTTGAAAGAAGTACTGATTTAGATTCTCAGCTCTTATGTAGGTCTAAAATTATAGATACTAAATTAGCAATCACTTTGCATAACTGCGAGGAACATTTACAGTAAACTTTCTTCGATTTTAAAATAAATTAGCCCACTAAAAAAAAGATAAAATCAAGCTTAATGGACAAAGATAAAAAATAGACATACATAATGCTTAAAAATATTATAAGAATCAAGATAGATAATTCCGTTTCAATAGAGTCAGTTTTATCTGGTGATAAAAATAATAATAGAAATTTAAACCAGATTCGAATCTTTTCCTCAATTTATAAAAAAAATAAATTAGAGTTAATTAGAGTTAAAAAATAAATATAAACTCTTGTTACATTTAATGTGGAAAAATAAAACTTTTAAAAAAAGTTGTCAAGAATATGTAACATTTGTACAATTAATGAATGAACTTGTTTAATTTCCTGTATACAAACAAAACAAAATGCAATCTCAGCTTAATTACAAATAAAGGTTTTTTTTTTTTAAATAATGCTTCATCAATACAAACAAATAATGCTTCATCAATACAACATATATTAATAAATTGAAATATAATCTGTGTTTTTTTTAGAGGAATTGAATTATGCTGAGTACTTAGGAGCTGTGAGACTCAAATCCAAATTATACTATCAAATGAGTAATTGACTTATGATGCAACCATAGTTACTATGCTGCTCCCTGATGCTCCTTATCACAACTCCTAATTACAAATTTACAACTTACAAGGAAGCAGCAGGGATTTGCTGTAGGACCCACATGGCAAAAATACGTCGCCCGTGTGAATCCTCCCAACTCTAGTTGAATAAGTAGCGGCAGGGCATCAAAAAAGTATGAATAAGTAGCGGCAGGGCAATTTTGCCATTACACTCAAAAGAGTCATTCGTCGCACTCAAAATTTTGAGGGCTCATCAAAAAGTGTTTTCTTCTGTAGGCAGGCAACCGAATGCGTCGGGTCACAGTGATGGAGCCAGGAATCGATGTTTAGGGGGGCGACAGTGATAGATTTAGGATTTGTATTCAGGGGGTGCGAGGGTTTGGGGGCAGCACCTCCGATTTTTTTTTTTGAGTATTTTAAAGGGAAGTTAAGTGAGCTAAACGAAAAATTGAAAAAATGTTTAAGAGTATTTGTACTTTACCTTGCAAGTTGCACTTTAAAACTGTAACACACTAACTCGGTACAAACAAAATTATTCTAACAATGAGTGTGCATCATTTCGAGTTACAATACACGATGGTGAAAATTTTGAGAGTTAGGTTTTGAATTGGGGATTTCGAATTTTTAGAAAATTTGGGTATTTTTGGAGCGAAATTGAAGGTTGGGTTTTGTTTAGAGAAGGATTAGGAGTTAAAGTTTCAATTTTGAGAGAATGTGATTTAACGGAGGAAATTTGATTGAGGGAGAGGGAGAATACGGATTGGAATTGGAAATTTTGAGTGCTTATTTTTTTTTTTTAATCATTAACATACTAATGACTTTTTTTTTTTTTTAATAAGTAAAAATATATAATAAATGGTCATGGAGCACCATGACAGGCGAGGGGAACAGAAAAAGAAGAAACCACTAGAAGGGGCAAAACGTCAAACACTTGGAGTGCACAGCTAGCACAAGGATCACAAAGATGGCATCCCCGACCCAACCTTCGGCAACCACAACACCCCAACAAACCCAGAGTTTCGAAAGCCAAAATCGGAACAAGAAACCTGCAGAAAACACACTAAGGGCCCACGAAGTCCCTTCAAGCCAACCAATATCAAGCAAAAAGGAAAACCAAAACAGAAAAAACCGTCGAAGAGGGCCGGAGGAGGGACAACTGGACAAGGAGCAACCAGGAAGAGGAACGACAGAAGAAGCACGCCCGAAATGAAGAGGGGGCCGGAAAAGAACGGCGGCCCGAAGACGGAGAGAGATCCGCAGACCGAACTGGACAACGGAGAGCGTTGAAAGGACAACAGATCGGGAAAGGAGAACGCCAAAGAACAGCAGATCGGGAAAGTTTTACGCCAACTGCAGTGGGCAGCTGGTATTTTGGCTACTCCGGCAGCAGTGGGCTGACCGGAGGGGGAGAGAAAGGAGGCTCGATGGTTGACGAATTCTACTAATGACATATATTTAAAAAAAAAAATTAAAAAGCTTGGGGTGGCCACAGCCTCCTATGGTCATAGCGTGGCTCCGTCTTTGGACGGTCATCTCCAGAAAACACTTTTTGATGAAGTTTTACTCGCAACGTAGGAAATTTAGTCTTCGGTTGGCCCTACAGTAACCTGCTGCTTCCTTGTAATTGTAAGCCCTCCTCCTCCTAAATAAATTATGAGCCCTCCTCCTCCTAAATTAAAATTTCTCCATCTCCTCCTGTCCTATATTATCATATATACATTCCATATCCTTTCTCCTTCTAAAAAAAAAGATAGGAAAGAAAGGAGGTAGGATCGAGAAAAGATGCCTGCAAATGGTGGCCTTCAGGATAATAGGTTCTATCAAGATGCATGATAATTTGTTTCTTTTAATACCAAAATAAGTAAAATCAGAGTATTATTTATCGTTGTTTTAATTTAATTTTCCATTTCTTTTTCCCACAGCAGGAATACAACAGCGCATGCAATTTATGCCCTCCAGATTGGAGCACTACTCTCACTGATGCAAATCAAGTACCAAGCGGCCAACTCATCTTCGCCGTTCGACACCCACTACAACATGATGCTCCTATTCATTGCAGCAGTGTTCCTGTACGGTGCAGCATCCGTCGTTGAAGTTGGGCGAGCTCGAGGCTCAACCTACCACACACTCACTGCTTACACTCGCATCTTTGCTGGCGTCATCTCCTTAGAAGCTCTCCTGTTCATTCTTGAATTCACCATTCCTGGGTGGATCGTTTTCTCACTATGGTGGGCATGTTTCTACGCAAAGACAGCCTATAACTTCCACCAAACCACCAGTGCATCCGATGGAGCTTCTACGTCGGAAACCCCCTCCGACGTTTTAGAGGAGGTGTAGGAGCAGCGAGATAATTCACATCAGCATGCCAAATTATAAAATTATCCTCACCCCAAGTACAGGGTTATCAATATTTTTATTTATATCAGAAAAAAAATATAAATAAATCATTCTAGTATTTCGATGACTCTTTATGGCTAGGAAAGCCCTTTACGATGACTCCTTATGTCATTCTAGTATTTCGATTATGAGTTGGTTTCGGACTACAAGTCACATGTCGAAGTCAAACTCCCTCTTCAATTCCCCATTTCTTCTTTTAATGACGAAAAAAAAAACTACTCTTATTGCTTCATCTATTCTTATTTATATCAGCAGAAAAAGAAAATCGAGTACTATATTATTCCTAAATTATACTCAGGTTTTATTTATTAATGAAGAAATTGAACACTATTCTTGCTAACCAAGTCTGAAACAAACCTAACAAAACAGGCTCCAATCGGCAGCTATGCGAATGGTGGTCAAAATTATCACTTCTTGAAATCTGTAGTCTGTTCTGATCCTGTCTAGGTGCATCAAGAAGGTAGTGTGTAGAAGAGCCAAAACCAGATACAGTATTATTTGAAAACATTAGAGATGTTATTCGCAAAAGGTTCACTTGAAATCCCTCTGTTTTTTTCCCCTGCCGATAACATAACGCGTCCATTTCAAACACATCATATGCTACAAGATTTCATATTCTTAGACTCCATACTTGGGTGCCTTCCACAGCTTAAATGCTACCTCATGCAGAAATCAGTCAGCCGGTATTACAAGATTCCCACCAAGCTGCAAAGAGAAGGAAGTCATATAAGATGGATATAGTGTACTTTCATCGAGAGACAGAAGCAACAACAATGTCATTTTAATAAATAAATTACTCTCTAATTTCACAGTGGATATAACAGGCTTTAAGAAAGAGAATAATACCCAAAAACATTACCCATCAGATAATGATGGCCAAAACCAAAAATGCTAAAAACAAAAATTAGAGGAAGGTGCTCTTTCTTTCTCAACTGAACAAAAAGAACAAGTTACAAGGGTTACATTAATATACGCAACAACTTATGAGTAAGTTCACGGTACAAGTTCCTCACAATTGTGCAAAGTGATACCATAGGCATAAAGTTATAGCACAAGCCCCAGGCAGCCAATAGCATTTACAAACTAAGACCAGTATAAGAGCTGAGATTCTAAATTAGTACCTCTTTAAATTCCTTGAACGAAAATGCCTCTGCCAAATCCATACGGGTAACAGCGTACTGCAACTGAGCAATTAACATGGGGCAATGGTGCTTGTTGCACACAAGTTAGCTGAAATGCTGAACCATAAGGAATGGCAAACTATTGCAAGAAACCAACAGTCTCTTTCCGCTTACCTAACATCATCTCGTGGTTTTTCCCCGCTCATTGTATAACTTTGGCGTGGTAAGAGCATTGAAATACAAGGATTCATCTCATCTTTGGAAGTCAAAATTGAAAAATGATTACAGTCAGCCTCTGTGACATGTCCATAGCTCGCCACAAGGGACAAGCGCAACCAGGAACCAATTTCAGAACCAGGTTCTGCTACATTCATTATGCCTTGAACCAAAGCATTCATGTATTCCACATCACTAGCAACAGTATTGCCATCTGCCGTAGTCATGCTTTCACCAGCTCCAATATGCACAAATACTATATCAAACTGGCTTGTCTCATTTGCCTTCCCCTCTTGAAATCCAAGCAACTTAAGTAACCCATGTGTCGCAACATTAACAGATGATCCATTTAAATCGTTGAATGGAAACACAGTGAAGCCGAGTTTGCCACCGAAAGATGTCAAACCAGGATTATTCGTTACTATAGCACCCTTCATTCACATGAACCTGAAATACGATCACCTAAATATAAATCATCTCTCGTCAATAAATGAAATACAAGCAAAAAACAACAACACTAAACGAACCTCTCTGATATAGTGGGCAACGAGGCATTACTCTGCAAACTCCTAAGAAAAATCAAGAACAAGAACTATCAGTAATGTCCATTAAAAAATGAGACTTTCATTTCCAAAACAGTCATATCTTACCTTATATTCACAAGATCCCAATGCATCCAAGAGATGTGCAAACTCTCTAACTATCCTCTCATCTTCGCTTTCTGCAGTACAGTAACAGTAAGTATTCAATAACAAACAGAATTGAACACATCAACTTCTATATTTCAGAACAAGCATAAATATCACTTCACAAAACGAGAATAAACACCACTATAAGATAACCAAACAAAATAACAGGAGTGTTTCACTGAAACCCATCAAGCAAAAACCAGCAATTCCACTTCACAATTCATAAAACGAAGAACCCATTGTAAGCAAATTGCATCAAAATTAGGAAAACAGAATCATGGATTCTTGAGCACGAAACTAGACTGTAACTAAAAAGAAGAATAAGCAGAGAGTAGAGAAAGTGGCAGGGATGGAACCTGAGGGGGAGGCTTAAGAAACCGCACGTGGCTTTGGAAGCGAGGGAGTGGAGATGAGTGTGTGCGGGATTGATGAAACGCGCCAACCCATCTCCGTGTAATACCAACGCTCTGCTCGGCTTGTCCGCCATTGCTCGCTGTAGCTGGGTTGAAGAAATAATCGCGTTGGTCGGTTTCGGTTGGGGCAATTTAATAACAATCAATTGCCCAGCACCAGACAAGAAATAAAAGTTGGTCGTAACAATTTCTTTGGATTTTGAAAGGATGCCAACTTTTTATAAGCAAAGACTCATTTAGTTTCCCAATTCTCTTTAATTATTTATTATTATTAACTGTTTTTGTGATTGTGCAATTGACCAATAAACATCTTCTTTTTCTTTTTCCTTCAAAGAAATTGAACACTAAATTAAGTTATTCTAATTTTTTACAAGACAAATCAATCTGTATTTGTATTTTTTTTCAAGCAATCAAGCGTTTTGTCATGGACAAATCAATTAAATGAAATAATTGTGTATTTTTTGGTAAAAAATAATTACGTTGATTTGAGTGATATTCAAAAATAAAATAATAAAATCTAAAGTTTCTATATATATATATATATATATTTATGTAAATTGACACATGTCATTTTTGTATTTATTGGACATTATTGCTGAAAAATAGAGTTATCCACTGATTTAAGATGCTCGATTTCTTTTTAGACTATAAAACTGGTCCTCTGCCTTGAGGCCCTTGACTTGAGCATGGGACGGATCGAACTGGCTTTTTGGGCCCTAAAGCTGTAAACTCAGTCTGTGTTGGTTCAAGTCCGAAATGGGCTAAGTTGAACCCAGTACAATGGGACTTTTAGATGTGATGCTGGTCTTTGGAATTTTAAGGTCAAAAATACAATAAAAAATAAATTCTGAGACATGTTATTTTAACAAGATCTAAAGTATTTTTGGTGATGTGACGTACAAAATCTAATTTCATGCTTTGAACCTTAATAGTGTCTCTGCTGTCAACACTTTGATTTCATTCATTCGCTTATCTTACTGTACATGGGTGGAAATTAAACTAGATTCGAATCTAAAAGCAGGCAGCGTAAGAAATTTACGTGGAAATTGAACACTAATATTTGCAAATGTTAGTGTATGTTGTTAAAAATAATTACATGTAATCGTCGCATGTCATGTGGACTTTTAGATGTCATGCTGGTTTTTGGAATTTTATGGTAAAAAATACAATAAAAAACAATTCTGACGCACGTTATTTTAACAAGATCTAAAGTTATTTTGGTGATGTGACGCTACAAAATCTATTTTCATGCTTTGAACCTTAATAGTATTGGTAATTTAGTGTGCTTCGCTGGCAACAATTTGATTTCATTCATTCACTTATCTTATTGTATATGCGTGGAAATTAAACTAAATTCGAATCTAAAAGTAAATAACGTAGGAAATTATCGTGGAAATTGAACACTAAATATTTGCAAATGTTAGTGTATGTTGTTAAAAATAATTAAAATAGTATTTTCCGCATGTAATTGTCGCATGTCATGTGGACTTTTAGATGTCATGCTGGTCTTTGGAATTTTATGGTAAAAAATACAATAAAAAACAATTTTTGACACGCTATTTTAACAAGATCTAAAGTTATTCTAGTGATGTGACGTACAAAATCTAATTTCATGAACCTTAATAGTACTGATAATTCAGTGTGCCTCGCTGGCAACACCTTGATTTTATTCACTCACTTATCTTACTGTACATGTGTTGATTTTATTCATTCATTTATCTTACGGTACATGCGTTGATTTTATTCACTCACTTATCTTACTGTACATGCGTTGATTTTATTCATTCACTTATTTTACTGTACATGCGTTGATTTTATTCATTCACTTATTTTATTGTACATGCGTGGAAATTGAACTAGATTCGAATTTAAAAGTAGATAACGTAGGAAATTTATCGTGGAAATTAAACACTAATATTTGCAAATGTTAGCGTAAGAAGAAGGAGAAGGTCCCTATCAAAAAATAAAAAATAAGAGAAGGAGATGAATAGATGATATCATCGTAAAATTGACTTTGCAAATGAATAGATGATATCATCATACAAATGATCATTCATCTATTCATATCATCATAAAAGACGATGAGATCTTTTATACTCTAATTAGGGCTGTAAATTTGGCTCGAGACCGGTAAACCTGGCCCAAATCTAAGGTTTCGGGCCGAGCCCGAGATCAAAATTTAAACCCCAGTTCCTACCCGAAAACTGTCGGGTCTCACCTGGTCGATCCCGAGACCCGGCCAATTTAAAAAGTTTAAAAACCCTAAGTGACCCAGAGCATCGTTCCCTTCGTTCTTTCCTTCCCTTCTCCTCCAGAGCACAACCACTCTTTTTGTCGGAACCGGTCTGATCCCGACCCGATTATTTTTGGATCTAGTCGGATCGAATCCGGACCCGCGGATCCGAATTGACACCCCTAACTCTAATCCCCACCCAATATTTGAGTGTGAGAAAAGGAAAACTATAAAAATTGCAAAAGGAAGCAGCAGGGAAAGACGGATTACAAACACGGGAAATACCAAAATGTTATACTTACACTAACATTTGCAACTAAGTATAACTTACAGTACTGATTATTATAACTTACATCACTAAGTATGGTCAAAATCTAATTACTTTTAGATTGATCAGCGATCAATTGAGCCTCTTTGGCTGTCGGAAAACGAAGCAAAGTTCAATGTGGAAGTTGTATAAGTAGCAGTCAAAACCTTAGTCAGCTACCACAGTGGGGGACCACTTGCAATTTTGCACCCTTTATTCAGATATTGATCAATCCTACAATCCAACAATTATACAACTGAAACTTTCAGATATGAAACTTTGCTTCTTTTTCCAAATAGATTGAAAATAGTGCAGTATTTTCAAATTGTAGGATTGAAATAATTTGCTTAGGACAATATCGACTCCTTTCCACATTTGCAACTATAAATATAAACCCCCCAACTCTAATTGCACTTCCACATTGAACTCATCTTCTTTTTCCTTTCCCTTCAAAGAAATTCTCCTGGTGCACTTCCACATTGATCTAACGCCTCTTGAATAAGTAAAATCAAAGTATTATTTATCCTTGTTTTAATTTAATTTTCCATTTCTTTTTCCCACAGCAGGATTACCATTTTTCAATTTTGACTTGCAAAGACTTGACGATTCCCGGCTTATACAATGAGGGGAGAAAAGCCACGAGATGATGTTAGATCAAAAGCCCCAAAAAGAATGTTGGATTGTTGCAATAGTTTGTCATTCCTTATGGTTCAGCATTTCAGCTAACTTGTGATCAACAGGCACCATTTCCCTATGCTAATTGCTCAGTTGCAGTTCGCTGTTTCCCGCATGGATATGGGCCGTGTGACAGGCATCTCCATTCAAAGACTTGAAAGAGGTAATGATTTAGATTCTCAGCTCTTATGTAGGTCTAAAATTATAGATACTAAAGTAGCTATCACTTTGTATAACTGCGAGGAACATTTACCGTAAACTTTCTTATAAGTTGTAGGGTATATTACTGTAAGTCTTGTATCATGTTCGTTTAGTTCAGTTAAGAAACAACAAGCACCCTTCCTCTAATCCATCTTTTTAACCCTATCGGTTTTGGCCATCATTATCTGATGGAATCTTTTTGAGCTTTGCTCTCTTTCTTAAATCCTGTGATATCGACTGTGAAATTAGAGAGTGGTTTGTCTGGGGTGTGTTTCCCTGTAATCTGTTCTACGTATGTGTGTGCGAACGAGTTTATTCAAATGTCACAAGTAATTTGCTTCCATGGACCTAATTAAGGAAATATCGCTTTGCAAAGAAGTACGGCCTGTTTGGTTACGTTCCATGGACCATGAGGAATGAAAATGCAAGTGCACTCCTCAGTATTTCAATTGTTTGGTTAAGAAATGATAATGAACAACAGTGACACGAAGAATGAGATTGGAAAATAAAGCATGAGAGTGTGAATGCCTTATACATTTGTACACTAAGAGGTACATGTCTGGTTCGTCTTCCTCTCCTCTTGATGCGGTCATTCTCGGTTTGAGAATTTTGGTAGAGTTTGCAACAGAGCATCTGCGGTTGGAGATCGGGCAGCGGTGGAGGAGGAGGATGTGATCTAGGGTTTTGGGATTGGGATCTGAGGAGGAGAGGAGGGATACGTTTTTTTTTTTCCTTCAATTTTTTGGGATTTCTTTTGTAATTAACTGGAAAATAAAAAGTTTTTTTTTAAATTTATTTTTCTGACGTTGAAAATTAAAAAAAAAACAAGAAAAAGAATCTCCAAAATTTGTTTCGATTGAAATGATAAAACTATCAAATAATCAAAATTTAAAAGAGCCTTTCAAAAAAATAAAGAGAGAATTATCTGACGGAGAAACATATATACATGTCACAATTTAATTCAAGTTTTTCCCCACAGATGGGAATGTTATACATATGTACAGTGACAGAAGAGAGTGAGCACAGATGTGCATCAATGAGACGATTATACATATAAGCACGAACAAGAACAAGAACGAGAACGAGAACGATAGAAAATGCCTTTCTTTTTTTGTTTCTCAAAATTACTTCTTTTGGCATTACTTACAGATTAGGGACGTACGGGGTACGGGTGGTTAGGATAATCATGGATACAACAGAACTGGATCTTTCGTGACTTTGCAGGTCGGAATAGGCTTTCCACAAGGTTGTTCCATTTGCTGATGATGAATCCGCGAACGATTAGAAGGCAGTTGTGCAGACAAAATCGAATATCGTAAGCTGCCTTGGCGAAGAAAGCTGCCCACATGGAGAAAATGATCCACCCAAGAACGACGAGTTCAAGAACGAAAATACACACAACTAAGGAGATGGCGCAGCCGAAGAGACGAGAGTAGGTAGCAAGTGGGTAGTAGATTGAGTCTCGAGCGCGGAGCTGAACTTCAGAAACGGATGCTGCACCATACAAGAACAAGCCTGCAAGGAATAGGAGCATTAGGTCGTAGTGGGTGTTCGTATGGTAAATCTGATGAGTTGGTTGCTTGGTACTTGGTTTGCATCTGTTAGCTTAATGTCGCAATCAGGAAGGCAAAAACTGCATGCGGTGTGGTAATGCTGCTGTGTGGAGAAGAAATGGAAGAATTAAATTACTTTGACTTTACTTCTTTTGGTATTAAAAGAAACACATTTCTAAGAAGATCCGTGAGGCCGAACTATTATCAGGCATCTTGATTTTTTTCTTTTCAGTTCTTCATTTTGGTAAATAGTATATCAGAGGAACTAAGGAAGAAGAAGGTGTTCATACATGGTGGCCAAAAAGCATGGTAAAAATGAGAAGAGATGCAGAATCAAACTAAGGAGAACCTGTTATCCTGAAGGCCACCATTTGCAGGCATCTTTTCTCGATCCTACCCACTTTCTTTCCTGTCTTTTTTTTTGAGAAGGAGAAAGGATATGGAATGTATATATGGTAAATGGTATATAATATAGGAGGAGCTGGAGAAATTTTAATTTAGTGTTCAATTTCTTTGAAGGAAAAGGAAGAAGAAGATGAGTAGGAGGGTATAATAAGAAGAAGGAGAAAGTCCCTATATAAAAAATAAAAAAATTAAAGAAGAAGAAGAAGAAGAAGAAGAAGAAGAAGAAGAAGAAGAAAGAAGGAGGAGAAGGTGTGAACAAAAAAGAGAAGTCCTATCAAAAAAAAAAAAAAACAAGAAGAAGGAGAGGAAGAGATGATAGAAGAAAAAAAGTTCAATTTCTTTGTGGAAAATGTCCAAAAAGAAAACCATCTTTTTTAGAATAAAACAAATCAAAACAAAACCAGAAGAAGTCCTATCAAAAAAAGACAGGAAGAATATCCAACCGACACAGAATCTATAACTTGCTATCCTCTTGCCTAACACTAGCAGGCAAAGATTTACCTTACGTGGATGGTTTTATTTCTGGACATTTTCCACAAAGAAATTGGACTTTTTTTCTTCTATCATCTATTCATCAGGCACTTGATTGTCCAGTCTGATCAGAAGTCTCAAAGTTTGGAATCAATGAAAACAATGGATACTTCATTAATGTCTGAAAATTTGGAATCAATGAAAATTCCGAAGATTGAGAAATTAGGCAACCATAATTATTTATTTAAATAAAAATAATAATATAATCTAATTAAAAAGGAGTAAACTCCAATTATATCTTATACTACAATTTTCTAAGTAAACTGATTAACATCCCAAACTATATACTAAAATAATGAATTATTCAAAAATTATATACTAAAATAATGAGTTACTATAATTTTTTACCATAAAATTCCAAAGACTAGCTGACATCACTATCAGATCCGAATCATCACTGATTCACTTCACTATTTTTTGATAGCTGCAAATGGTGGCCTTTAGGAACCAAAGACATTGAACACTAAATTAAATTTCTCCATCTCCTCCTATATTATATACTCCTATATACATTCCACATCCTTTTTCCTTCTAAAAAAAAAGACAGGAAAGAAATGAGGTAGAGAAACAGGAGCAAATCAGCAGTATCAACAACGAAAATGGACAAAAAAAAAAAAAAAAAAAACATGATGTGTAAATTATAAAAGAGGGTGTGCAACGTAGGAAACTTACGTGGAAATTGAACACTAATTATTGATGTCATGGGGGATTATAATTATAAAGGAGAAAAACAATTCTCAAATACAGTAAATCCCTGCTGCTTCCTTGTAATTGCCATACTAACATTTGTAACTAAAAAAATTATATACTAAAAGAATGAGTTATTTTAACAAACAAAAAAGAAGAACAAGCGTCCAAAAATCCAAATCATATAAATCCCTGCTGCTTCTTATTACCATCTCCTTGGAACTCATCTTCTTTTCCTTTTCTTTCAAAGAACCATTTACCATATATACATTCCATATCCTTTCTCCTTCTCAAAAAAAAGACAGGAAAGAAAGGACGTAGGATCCAGAAAAGATGCCTGCAAATGGTGGCCTTCAGGATAACAGGTTCTATCAAGATGCATGATAATTTGTTTCTTTTAATACCAAAATTCAAAGTATTATTTATCCTTGTTTTAATTTAACTCTTCCATTTCTTCTCCTCACAGCAGCATTATCCCACAGCATGCAGTTTTTGCCTTCCTGATTGCCACATTAAGCTCACAGATGCAAACCAAGTACCACGACTCATCACCACTCGACACCCACTACGGCCTAACTAACCTATTCGTTGCAGCCTTGCTATTGTATGGTGCGGCATCAGTCTCTGAAGTTGAGCTCCGCGCTCGAGAATCAATCTACCACCCAGTTGCCACCTACTCTCGTCTCTTTGCCTGCGCCATCTCCTTAGTTGTGTGTCTTTTCGTTCTTGAACTCGTCGTTCTTGGATGGATCATTTTCTCCATGTGGGCAGCTTTCTTCGCCAAGGCAGCTTACGATATTCGATTTTGTCATCAGCAGCAAATGGAACAACCTAGTTGAGAGCGTAAATACATCAGTCACAAAACTACAACCACCTCCGTCGCATCCATCAGATCAATCGGTTACTTTGCGGGCGCATATATAATCAGTAAGTACATCATAGATTAGCAATTCATACAATTGTAACAACAGGATCTAGTAATTTAAGCATGTAATTAAACTACTCGACATCATAACACTACAAGCACACTTCACTCATTGCTCATTCTATTTTGCTAACCGCACTTGTAATTGCGTAGCCCACAATGTGGCTAGGAAAGCCCTTTACGATGACTCCTCATGTCATTCTAGTATTTCGATTATGAGTTAGCTTCGGACTACAAGTCACATGTAGAAGTCAAACTCCCTCTTCACTTCCCCATTTCTTCTTTTAATGACGTATTATCTTTCGACAAAAAAACTACTCTCATTGCTTCATCTATTCTTATTTATATCAGCAGAAAAAGAAAATCGAGTACTGATAATACATAAAGAGACCATGAGGGCCCAATAGACTTTGTGCCCTCATCAATCACCGTTGACCAGTCAAAACGGCACTTGACCGGTTTGACTAAGTCAAACACATGAAACGGCATTGTGACCGATTGACAAGTCAACAGGAATAAAGCTTAAAGGGCAAGTCCAACAAGCTGTCACAAACGGCCTATATCCGATCTGGCCACGTGGCAATACAAGAACGGAAACGGCTCACTGCCGATTAACTTGCTAGAGTGAGTGATAACGGAAAGGTGAACAGTATCCAAATCGGCAACTTGCCGATTTGGTATAAACGGCACCTTGCCGAATTGGCACAAACGGTAAGCCCCACTTACTGATAACACTTTATATAATATTCGGTACCCAGTACACATTAAGTCAAGGTTGGCAGGGAGGATGACCTGCTCCCCTCAACTCATCTGACAACTGGACAGGGGGATGACCCTATCCCCCTAAAGTAAGGTCTCCCCCTACAAATGTAATGATGAGCCCCTACTTCTACCCAACTGCTGTGGAAAAAGGGGAAAGGAATGTCAGTAGATCTAACCACTCTAGTCCTTCCTAGGGGCTAGAGGGAGGTATATAAGGGAAGATTTTTCTCTCATTTTTGGGACACAGACTGAAACACACACACTCTCCCTAGACAAAATCAGAATACTGACTTTATCATCGGAGCTCTTACGCCGGAAAACACTTCCGGCATTTTGCAGGTTATCATCGGAGTTCCAGCCACCATCCTCCAGCGAGCCACTTTACCAAAAAGACCCTCCTATCCATCCTTGGATTATCATTTGGTGCTTTCATTGAGAGCTTTTGAGTTTTTGAGTGAGCAGCCTTGAAATTCGAAGCTCTTCTTCTTCTACTTTCTTGGGGTTTTTTGTTTCCAAAGATGGCTTCAGATCCAAACTTTCAATCAACTCAACCCACCGGTGGTGCTGCCGGCCAGCATGAAACTCCACCGCCTCATGTCTCTTCTTCCCGCGTGGAAATGAATACCGCAGCCCGCCGGCTTAATTTCCCAGAAATTCCAGAAATGTTATTTCCCAGCACTCCACAGCCTGGACCGTCCACAACAGCCATCCCACCCGCAGTCATGAACGAGTTCGCCGCCTTGCATCGGCGGATGGACTTCATGATGCAAACGTTTATGGGAAGGATCCCTCCGCCCGTTCACCAGCAAATCCTTCCCCAGCAGGTCCTCTCCCAGCAGATCGTCCCTCAGCAGACCCATGATCAACCTGCGGTGACACCACCTTTAGTGCCTCCGTTCCACCCAGTCAGATCGGCACACCAGCACGCCAGTCAGCCGGCTCAGCGGGAGAATCCTTCGAGAGAACTTCGGCTACCCCGTCAGAGTGAAAATCCGACTAGAAGGGAAGGATATCTGGACAATATGGAAGAGGCTAACAGCCGGGCCGTCCAGCGCAGCCCAAGAAGGAGCCAGAGGCAGTCAGGAGAAAGAAGGTCGGAGAGAGGAAGAGGTCGAGAGAGGTCAATGGATCGGCCTCAATCGGGAAGGGATCGCGAGAGAGCTGATCGGAATGCCTCCAGAGACTCTGTCTTCCTGCGAGCTCGGGAAGAGCAAGATGATGATCCAAAGAATCCGTTAACCTTGCGGGTTAGGAAGCATCGGGTGAGCAGACACGTCAAACTGCCAACCGATTCCTACATGGGGACGACCGATCCGACGGTGCATGTGAGTCTGGTGAAGAAACATGTCAAATTTTTCACCAGAAAGGATGAGGCGTTGTGCCAAATATTCGTGATGACTCTGAAGGGGATCGCCAACACTTGGTTTGAGAAATTGCCAGCCGGATCTATCGACAGCTTTGAGCAGTTGGCGAAAGCTTTCACGAGCCGATTCAGCTCTTGCATTCCGGTAGAAAAGTCTCCAGCGGTTCTGTTTGACATGGTGCGGAAGTCGGGGGAATCCCTAACAGTGTATGTTGCCAGATTCAATGCTGAGTTGGCGACTCTGCCCGACGTTGCGCCAAACTTCGCAGCGGAGGCTTTGAGGAGGAACTGCAGGTATCGGGAGTTGGAGAATGCCCTAATCGCAAGCACACCGAAGACCCTAGATCTCTTGCGAATTGAGGTGGATAAGTACGCGAGGATGGAAGAAGCAGACTTCCAGCGGAAAAAACGGGAGGAGACCGATCCCCCTAAAAAAGAAACGGCAGTCCGCAAGCAGGGAGAAAAGAAACAAACGACTGGAGGCCGACAGACGGATCGCCTCACCGATTTCTCCACGTTGCAGCTAACTAAGCCGGTGGCGGAGATCTTCGCCATAATAGAAGAACGGAGATTGCCGATTCAGTATCCGAAGCGCAAACCTGGCGCCGTTATGGGACCGCACAAGGATTCCTACTGCCGCTTCCATAAGGCAAAAGGGCATGACACGGAAGATTGTTTCTCTCTGAAAAAGGCCATTGAAAAGTTGATTGAAGAGGGCTATTTGGGCGAATTTGCGGCCAAGGCTCGAAATAGGGCCCGGGAGGATCGAACTGACGGCAACAGAAGAGAAGTGGAAGCCGATCCCAATGCAGCCGGAACCAGTGCCCAGAGAGACAAAGGAAAGCAGCATGTGCATCAGCATGTGTTGACAGCCGCGCTCGACGAGTTCCCCATGATCAATCTGATAGCGGGAGGAGCCCAGCAGGAGGAGTCGGAGGACGTACCGATTGGGGAGAAGAGAAAGCGGAATGATCCCGTTGGGGAAAAAACAGGTCTATCGGAGCTGGACCGAATGGCCATAACCTTTTCTGAGGAGGATGAGATCGGAGTGACATATCCTCAGAACGAAGCGTTAGTGGTAACGGCCATCATTGCCGATTGCGGAATCAGACGGACACTGGTGGACAACGGAAGTGCCGTGAACCTCATTTCTGCCAACGCCTTTAACCGTTTGCAAGGACCCAAGCCAGACTTGAAACCTTGTCGACGGCCGATCATTGGGGTAAACGGAATTCCTATTCCTGTGGTAGGCCTAACCTTTCTGTCGATCTTTTTTGTTGAAGACAGCTCTCGCAGAAAGGAGCAGCAGCTATTTCTGGTGGTGGACTTAAACTTGCCGTACAACGTGATCTTGGGGCGTC
The DNA here is from genome assembly GCA_963691705.1 of Viola odorata. NCBI lineage: Eukaryota > Viridiplantae > Streptophyta > Magnoliopsida > Malpighiales > Violaceae > Viola > Viola odorata. Next base: position 3,009,400 of record OY829546.1, read on the forward strand.
CGTTTTTGAATGCTTTCGGCGTAGTACTATCGCAAAGGCACTTGAAGATGAAATACCCTTCCTGGGATGGCGTGGTTACGATCCGAGGAGATCAGAAGGTAGCCGCTGAATGCTACATCACAATGGTTGACGGTTGCTGTGACCGCTATGTTTGCGTAGCAGATGATTCATTAGAAGATGATGAGGAGCAACGTACGCAGCCATTGGAGAAAATGGCCCAAGTGCCGGTGGCCGATCTGCCCACCGAGCATTTTCTAATAAGTGAGAAGCTGGCCAAGGAAGAATGTGACCAGCTCGCTTTTCTGTTAAACAAGTGCAGAGGAGAGTTCGCATGGGTCCCGACAGACATACCGGGCCTTTCGAGGGAAACGGCAGAGCACCGATTGAACGTGTATCCGGATGCCAGGCCGGTGCAACAGAAACGGCGAGCCTTCTCCAAAGAAAAAGCAGATGCCATTGAGAAAGAGGTGGACAAGCTCCTAAAGGCCAACTTCATCCGAGAGGTCCAGTATCCGCCATGGTTGGCTAATCCGGTGGTAGTGAGAAAACCAAGCGGGGATTGGAGGATGTGTATTGATTTCACTGATCTGAATGAGGCATGCCCCAAGGACTGTTATCCGCTGCCACGGATAGAGCAACTGGTTGATCAAACGGCTGGGTATGAGTATCTGAGTTCGCTTGATGCCAATTCTGGATATCATCAGATACCGATGGCAATTGAAGACGAGGAGAAAACGGCTTTCATCACGCCGAAGGCCACTTACTGCTATCGGGCTATGCCGTTTGGCCTGAAGAATGCTGGAGCTACATTTCAGAGAACGGCCAACAAGATTTTCCAGCCGTTAATCGGCAAAAGTCTGGAGGTGTACGTTGATGATATGCTGGTGAAAAGCAAGAACTTTGGGGACCATCTCCGAGACCTGGAGGAAGCATTCGGGATAATGCGAAAATTTGGAATGAAATTAAATCCCAAAAAATGTATGTTTGCATTCCAAACTGGGAAATTCCTTGGTTATGTTGTCAGCAGAAAAGGAATTCAGCCCAATCCCGCCAAGCTGAAGGCAATCAAGGACATGAGTTCGCCAAAGAATGTGAAGGAGGTGCAGCGACTCACAGGAAGGATAATCGCTTTGAGCCGATTCATCTCCAAGCAGGGCGAGAAATGTCTCCCGTTTTTCAAAGTCATTCGGAAGAAGGCACAGTTCGGATGGGATGACGATTGCGAAAAAGCTTTTCACGACTTGAAGCAGTATCTGTCTTCTGAGTTGTTGCTAACCCGACCCGAGGAGGGGGACACCCTTTATCTCTATTTGGGGGCGGCCGATGAGGTGGTCAGTGCCGTTTTGGTTCGGGATGAAAATGGCATACATCGGCCGATTCATTTTATCAGCCGGATCTTGAAGGATGCCGAGCTGAGGTACTCTCAAGTTGAAAAAATCGCCTTCGCTCTGTTGCAAGCTGGTAGAAAAATGGCCCGGTATTTCCAAGCTCATCCGGTGGTCGTGCTGACAGACCAGCCCCTAAGAAGGATTTTCAGAAGACCTGAGTCGTCTGGCCGAATGGTCATTTGGGCCATCGAATTGGATCAATATGGATTGCAATATCAGTCCAGACCCGCCATCAAAGGCCAGGCGCTGGCCGATTTTATTGCTGAATGCACGTTTGTCCAGGAGCCAATTCCTTCGCCAGGCAGCAAGGAAGAAGCCTGCTTACCGCTCCCTGATATGAATGGAGATCGGTGGACAATCTTTGTGGATGGTGCCAAGAATCAAACCGAGGCTGGAGCCGGCGTTATCATTTTAGGTCCAGAAGGGATTAAAATGAGGTACGCCTTAAAAATCTCAAGACCGTTATCAAACAATGCGGCCGAATATGAAGCTCTATTGGCAGGATTGCGCATCGGGGGGAGTCTGATCGGTAATACACAATCGGCCAATGTCCGTTTGGTCATCTACGGAGATTCGAAACTAATTATTGATCAAGCCAACGGCGATTCTCAGGCTAGGGAGCCGATTATGATTCAGTATTTGAAGAAAGTACAGAAGGAGCTGGCCGAAATCAAAAACATGGGAATTCATGCTGAAATCAGCCATATCCCAAGAGAGAAAAACGCAGAGGCCGATGAGATCGCCAAGCTGGCAGCAAACTCCGAGGCAATGATGCCACCTGATGTGACGGTAGAGGAAATCTCCATTCCTTCTTTTATGGAAGAACAGCAGGTGCTTTGTGTGTTAGAGGCAGCCAATGATTGGCGCATTCCAGTGATTGATTATCTCAAGCATGGCAAGCTGCCAGAAAATGCGAGTGAGAAGTTGAAGATCCTCAAAAGAGCGGCTAGATGCACTTACCACGATGGGGTACTTCTTCGCCGTTGTCTTACTTACCCGGCGGCAAAATGTATAACGGAAGAAGAAGGCCTGTATGCGCTCAGGGAGATCCACGAGGGAATATGTGGAATGCATGCCTCCGGAAACACCATGGCTGCTCAAGTCCTCCGAACGGGGTTTTATTGGCCAACGATCAGAAGAGATGCGGATAATTTCGTGAAATCTTGTCATAAATGCCAAGAGTTTGCGAAAGAACCACAACGGCCAGCAGCTGAACTGTCAAGTATGGTGAGCCCTTGCCCGTTTGCAAAATGGGGAATTGATATTTTGGGACCTTTCCCAATCGCCAAAAGTCAGCTCCAGTATGTCATTGTTGCTGTTGATTATTTCACAAAGTGGGCGGAGGCAGAAGCGGTGGCAAAGATAACGGCGGACAGCACTTGGAGGTTTTTCATGAACAACGTTATCATGAGATTCGGGTTCCCAAGAATTCTCGTGAGCGATAACGGCTCCCAATTCACCAGTGCCTACTTCAAGAAGAAGTGCTCAGAATATTCAATTGAACAACGGTTCTCCTCCGTTGCGCACCCACAAACAAACGGGCAAACGGAAGTCACCAACAGAGCAATCCTTAACGGGATTAAGAAAAATCTCGAAGGAAAGCCGACAAAATGGCCAGAGGAGTTGCCGTTCGTCATGTGGGCATATCGGATGACCACTAAAACCAGCACTGGCATGACACCGTTTGCCATGGCATATGGGGTCGAAGCTGTTTCTCCGGTAGAAATCGGCGCGATTAGCCTTCGAGTTGAATACTTCAACGAAGAGCAAAATGAAGAAAGATTAAGAGAGCAGCTGGATCTTTTGCCAGAGATGAGAGAAGAAGCCATTCTCAAAACGTTGCACTACAAGCGCAAAATGGCGAAGTACCATAATCGGCGTGTCAAAGAACGGCTACTCAAAGCAGGAGACTTAGTCCTGCGCAAAGTAACGGCAACGGGCCGAGAGAAGAAAAAGCTCACGCCGAATTGGGAAGGACCATACCGCGTCATCAGAGTCATCGGCAAAGGTGCATATCACCTCGAAACAATGAACGGTACTCCGATACCTAACTCTTGGAATATTTGCAATTTAAAGCTGTATCATGCCAGAGTAAATATGTTGTTTTCACTTGCCGAATAAATGATGAAAATATTTTGGGCGCAAATCGTTTGCAAGCTAATGACGTTTAAAGTACATTTTTGCCCGTATTTTGCTTATCATATGGTTGCAGATTTAAAAGAATCGTGGAAGTAGGTTATTTTAAACCGAACCACGTTACCAAAACCGAAAAAAAAAAAAAAGAAGGGGGATGCCAACTGCCAAATCGGCGACACCCCGATGTGTCCAAATCGCTACCAAGACATATATTGCAAACTAATACATATATTGCAAACGATACATATATTGCAAACGATACATATATTGCAAACGATACATATATCGCCAACAAAGCATATATCGTTATTGATGCATATATCGTTATTGATGCATATATCGTTATTGATGCATATATCGCTATTGATGCATATATCGTTATTGGGGCATCTATTGTCATCATATCTTCTTCAGACCATTTTGGTCCTGCCGATCAGACAGAATGCTAAGGTCTGTTTCGAACGGCAAATATTTCTTAAAATGGCTCAATGCCGAATCGGCAAAGAGGACATATCAAGAACGGCAAGCAGCCGATTCCCGTTACGACAGCCCAAGCCGACGTTGTTCAAAACGGCACGCAGCCGATTTGACTCAAAATGGCAAGATTCATGAATTTACAAAATAAAGATAAGTACAACTTGCTATTCTGTTTTATCTTTGTTTAATTTTCTGGAGTATGATATATATATAATAGAAATCATCCAACATTTGCAATAACTTAAAATTGCAGCATTATATATATTCCGAATAAATAATATTGTTCTTTACAAAATATGTTAAGATCGGCAATAACCTAAAAGCGGAAAAGACAAGTCTAAGCGAAAGACAGCTCTATGGTTCGTCTTCCGAAGAGGATTGATACTCCTTTGCCTCAGCCTCTCTTTCCAAGGAGTAAACATATTCGCTAATCTTTGTGGCATCAAAGTTAGCCTCCCCATAGAACTCCATATAACTGTCGACCATGATGTCCTTTGTCTTCTGTCGCCACCAGCCGATCTTACCCGGAACCTTCTCCAACTCAGCGTCCTTCTCTGCGATGCTGCTCCTAGCCGTCTCTAACTCTGCCGTTCTGGTCTCCAAAGCGGCACGGGCCGCTTCCAACTCGGCAGTAAGCTCGGCCACATTATTGATCAGGGCGGCTTTATCTTCGCAAAGCTTGTTAACAGAATCGCACAAGGCAGATTTATCCGATAACAGGTCCCCGATCCGTCCCTGCTCCTCTCTAATCTTCGCCGAAAGTCCATCCCTTTCATGGAGACTATCAGCTAGCCTCTTGCGCGCTTCAATAACAGCCTTTTTGTCCGATTCCCGAGAGGCCACCAGAGTCTCCTTTTCTTTCTTAAGGGAAGCATTTTCAGCGGTGGATCGCCGAAGGGCCTCCCTAGACTCCTCAAGCTTCGCATCCACGACTTCGGCAGCATATCGGGAAGCGCATAGACCGCTATACATAACGCTCTGCAGGTTGGCGAAATGAGAGCTAAGCTCCAAGCGGCAGTAGTTTTCCCGATCGGCCTGGTTGGCAAAAATTTCGCCCATCAGGTGACCGGTCCGATAGTCACGGCAAGCCGGCATTTTCAACCCAAGGGAACGGCCGAAGCTCTCTCCAAGGTTATTCAAACTGGTGATATGAGTAACCTCGCCGTCAGGGCCTTTGCTGGAAAGATAGCCTTTGAAATCGGAAGGGGGAGGAACGGCACGATCATCCGAAATAAACGGATCGTTGGGCATACGAGGACCGGCAACCCAGTAAAGCACGGCAGGATCGGAACTGGAAGAATCGGCAACAGGAACATCCGCTGAGGCAGTTGTTTGCTCTTCAGGAGAAGGAACAGACGGGCCCTCGCTAACCATCGGCTCGCTAGCGGCGCGTGGCAGATCGGCGTCATGACTGCCTAAATCGGCGTCAGCCCGATTGAGGTCAACCGGCTCAGAGACGGTGTCAGGACGACTGGTTTGATCGGGCTGAGGAGGAATGGCGGCAGATGGAACAGCTTCCTCTGAAACGGCCCCAGGCCGATTTTCCACATTTTCTGCCGAAACGGCGGCAGCCCGTTTTGAGGCGGCAGCTTTCTCCTTTTTCTCCGCGGCTCTTTTCCTTTTCAATAAAACCCGTTTCGCCGCTTCAACAATCTGCGGGTCAGGATTTTTCAAAGGGAAAGACTCAAAGGTATCTCGGCCGACCTTCTTCCGTCTAAAGACCGACGGGGCCGAGAATCCTTCACCGTCAGCCGGCTGATCAACCTCTGGGTCCTCAGAGCGTTCCGCATTATCGGCTACTTCTTCCTCATCGGAATCGACAATACGGGAACGGACCAAGGACGGTCCTGCAGCAACGGCCGATCTGACTAGCCGTTCCCTCCCTGCATAAAGTAAAGTCAGTATCTGAATTCCGCGAAAAAGACATATCCAATTTTCTAATAAAACTTGACAACCTACCATCAACGGCACAATCCGACAACGGCACGCCCACGGCCATCTTCTGAACTTGAAACTTGGTGTCAAAAGACAGCAGGATATCGATTTGGGCTTGCAGCGAGGGAGAAGGTTCCTCCGGTCTTACCCATTGAAGTTCGTTGATCGCCGGATTGAACCCAGAAGTCCATAGGGGTTTGGTCGTGCTGGAGACCATGAAGAAGTGATCTCTCCATCCCTTGATGGAAGACTCATACCCATCAAAATTCTTCAGAAACGGCTGAAGATGCTCGTCCTTGCGAGGACGAAGAGTAACTAAGCTACTGCGGGTGCTCAAATGGAAGAAGTACTTAAAAAGCTGGAGGGGAGGTTCCTTGATCTTAAGGTGAGCACACACGTTGATGAAAGCATAGATCGAAGCCCAGGAATTGGGAGTGATCTGGGCAGGGCTAAGAACATGCTGCACTAACAGATTCCTCACCATCAGTTTCAAAGGAAACCGGAACCCATAGGCAAACATCTTAGAATACAGAATCCTATGGTTATCTGGAAAGGCACTGTTCAACCTAACATCAGGAGGAGCTACCATGGCTTTATACCCTATCGGCAGACCAATCCCATACTTCTCTAATTCCAGATTCAACTCATCCTCAGTCCTAATTTTGGAAGCCGTTTTTTCAAGCAACTCATCAGTGGTAACGGTAGGACGCCTAAGAGCCATTTTCTCAATCAACAAACAACACAAAGATAAGGGAAGGTTAAGAAATACCAGGTGATTGCAGAGATCCTTGAAGAACAGAGCTTGAAGTTGAAAATGGCAGAAGGAGGTTTTTTGCTTAGAGAGAGGGAGAGCTTTTGAGGAAGAAGACGAGTGCGGCGTTTGAGAAATAAGAAGTGATTTAAGTTTTTCCAAAGGAAAAGGCTTTAAAAGAAATAAACCCTCAGCCGTTTGTACGTCCAATCAGTCACTGACAAGTGGCAGGTCTGTTCTGAAAAGCAGCGAATTGTCAGCAAAGCTGTCAGGCGTTTAATGAGAAGCGGCATACACGTTTCTCCAAGGGATTCGAATTTTGAAATTCAAAAACTTTATCAACTGAAGAGACGCTCTCTCCTCAAAAGCAAACAAGCAGTTACAAACGCTTGGACCTTAAAGCGCCACGTCACAGGTACACTTTAAATTCAAAATGAATTCGTTGTTAATAATTCTATTTGCAGGATTGAGAAAAAACCTTTCAAATTTCCCGAATTCAAAGAGGATCAAAACGGCCAGCCCTTGGTAAACACTCGGGCTCGTTTGTTGTTGGGCCTCTGATAATACATAAAGAGACCATGAGGGCCCAATAGACTTTGTGCCCTCATCAATCACCGTTGACCAGTCAAAACGGCACTTGACCGGTTTGACTAAGTCAAACACATGAAACGGCATTGTGACCGATTGACAAGTCAACAGGAATAAAGCTTAAAGGGCAAGTCCAACAAGCTGTCACAAACGGCCTATATCCGATCTGGCCACGTGGCAATACAAGAACGGAAACGGCTCACTGCCGATTAACTTGCTAGAGTGAGTGATAACGGAAAGGTGAACAGTATCCAAATCGGCAACTTGCCGATTTGGTATAAACGGCACCTTGCCGAATTGGCACAAACGGTAAGCCCCACTTACTGATAACACTTTATATAATATTCGGTACCCAGTACACATTAAGTCAAGGTTGGCAGGGAGGATGACCTGCTCCCCTCAACTCATCTGACAACTGGACAGGGGGATGACCCTATCCCCCTAAAGTAAGGTCTCCCCCTACAAATGTAATGATGAGCCCCTACTTCTACCCAACTGCTGTGGAAAAAGGGGAAAGGAATGTCAGTAGATCTAACCACTCTAGTCCTTCCTAGGGGCTAGAGGGAGGTATATAAGGGAAGATTTTTCTCTCATTTTTGGGACACAGACTGAAACACACACACTCTCCCTAGACAAAATCAGAATACTGACTTTATCATCGGAACTCTTACGCCGGAAAACACTTCCGGCATTTTGCAGGTTATCATCGGAGTTCCAGCCACCATCCTCCAGCGAGCCACTTTACCAAAAAGACCCTCCTATCCATCCTTGGATTATCAAGTACTATATTATTCCTAAATTATACTTGGGTTTTATTTATTAATGAAGAAATTGAACACGATTCTTGCTAACCAAGTCTGAACCAAACCTAACAAATCAGGCAGACAAAAAACAGCCTCCAATCGGCAGCTATGCGAATGGTGGTCAAAATTATCACTTCTTTGAAATCTGTAGTCTGTTCTGTTCCTGTCTAGGTGCATCAAGAAGGTAGGTAGTGTGTAGAAGAGTCAAAACCAGATAACAGTATTATTTGAAAACATTAGAGATGTTATTCGCAAAAGGTTCACTTGAAATCCCTCTCTGTTTTTTTCCCTGCCGATAACATAACGCGTCCATTTCCAACACATCATATGCTACAAGATTTCATATTCTTAGGCTCCATACTTGGGTGCCTTCCACAGCTTAAATGCTACCTCATGCAGAAATCGGTCAGCCGGTATTACAAGATTTCCACCAAGCTGCAAAGAGAAGGAAGTCATATAAGATGGGTATGGTGTACTTTCATCGAGACACAGAAGCAACAACACTGTCATTTTAATAAATAATTTACTCTCTAATTTCACAGTGGATATAACAGGCTTTAAGAAAGAGAATAATACCCAAAAACATTACCCATCAGATAATGATGGCCAAAACCAAAAATGTTAAAAACAAAGATTAGAGGAAGGTGCTCGTTGTTTCTCAACTGAACAAAACGAACAAGTTACAAGGGTTACATTAATATACGCAACAACTTATGAGTAAGTTCACGGTACATGTTCCTCACAATTGTGCAAAGTGATACCATAGACATAAAGTTATAGCACAAGCCCCAGGCAGCCAATAGCATTTACAAACTAAGACCAGTATAAGAGCTGAGATTCTAAATTAGTACCTCTTTAAATGCCTTGAACGAAAAATGCCTCTGCCGTATCCATACGGGTAACAGCTTACTGCAACTGAGCAATTAACGTGGGGCAATGGTGCCTGTTGCACACAAGTTAGCTGAAATGCTGAACCATAAGGAATGGCAAACTATTGCAAGAAACGTTGTGCTGGTACCGCCCACCTGTTCGACGAATTACCTCACAGGGACCTTTACTACCTCAACGAACAACAATTCTAAAACGGAATTGCCTCAAAGGAATCTTCTACAACTCAAGCAACAATTCTAAACAACAAATCCAACAGTCTATACCTAACCCACCTAACCCAATTGCAAAACTTAAAGAATTACCAAAGACCAAAGTTTGGACAACCTCTAATGACTGCAACATGAACTAAGAATTGGCTTCCCAGAAAAGAAAAAAACTTCCATTTAATAGCACATGAACAGAGTTGAGTAATCCATTGATGCTTGTAATAATCGGCCAAACGACGCTTCTTCCTCTCCCTGCAATCCGCTAAACGACGCGTCGCTTCTTCCTCTCCCTGTCATCCGAGAAACGACGTCGCTTCTGCCTCCCTACAATCCGCCAAACGACGCGTCGCAGCTTCCTCTCCCTGCAATCGGCCAAACGACGTCGCTTCGTCCTGTCCCTGCAGTCCGCCGGACGACGCCGCTTCTTCCATCTCCTCCAAACGACAAGATCGTAGCAACAACGGCATCAAAACAAAAAGCGGCATCATTTAACAAGATTCATGTCAATGGTGAGAAGGAAACAAACTAATTAAGAGCCGAGGAAGTACCATTTTGAACAGTGAGGACGTCGAAATCTTGCGACGGTAGCGGCGGTGGTGGAGGTAATGGATTAGGAGGTGGGGAGGATTGTGACTGGAGATGGGTGGTACTGGGGAGGGCGGTGGCGGTGGCGGTTGTGGTTGTGGTGGTGGTAGTGCTGGTGATTTTGGAGATGCAGAAGCGAAGATCAGAGGTGGAGAAGCTGAAAAATATAAGTTTAAAAATATTTATTATGTTTTAAATACCAATAAATAAGATTTTTTAAAAAATAATCAGAAAAGAAATCCAAAAATCTAAGTTTGCTGACGTGACGTAAGCAAAATGACACACGCCATCTGACGTGTTATGCCACGTCGAACACTTAACAGAGTACGATAGACGGCGTTATTATGAGGGAGCAAATGTGAACGATCATTTGAGTGTGAGTAACAAATATGACCGAAAATAAAAAAAGTGGCCAAATCAATACACTTAAACGAGTGCAGGATCCTTTTTTTTTTTTTGCCCCAAAAAAAAATGTGAGGATTTTTTCTTTTTTGAATAATTGCAAAACTGATTTGAAATTAGTAATTAATTACAGTTCTTTTCTTAAAAAATAAAATAAGAAATAACATATAATCCCGGTTTGACATCTTTGGGTGCGAAACTTTGGCTTCACTGTGTTTCCATTTCAGAGTTACTTAACTTACTTGGATTTCAAAAGGGGAAAACAAACGAGACAAGCCAGTTTGATATATAGTATTTGTGCATATTGGTGCTGGTGAAAGCATGACTGGTACATCGCCAACGATGTGGAAGATATGAATGCTTTGGCTCATGGTATAATGAATGTAGCAGAACCTAGTTCTAAAATTGGTATAGTATTTGTGAATATTGGAGCTGGTGAAAGCATGACTGCGGCAGATGGCAATACTGTTGCCAGTGATGTGGAATACATGAATGCTTTGGTTCATGGCATAATGAATGTAGGAGAACCTGGTTCTGAAATTGGTTCCCGGTTGCACTTGTCCTTTGTGGCAAGCTATGGACATGTCACAGAGGCTGACTGTAATCATTTTTCAATTTTGACTTCCAAAGATGAGATGAATCCTTGTCTTTCAATGCTCTTACCACGCCGAAGTTATACAAAGAGGGGGGAAAAACCACGAGATGATGTTAGGTAAGCGGAAAGAGAGTGTTGGTTTCTTGCAATAGTTTTGCCATTCCTTATGGTTCAGCATTTCAGCTAACTTGTGTGCAACAGGCACCATTGCCCCATGTTAATTGCTCAGTTGCAGTAGGCTGTTACCCGTATGGATATGGCAGAGGCATTTTCATTCAAGGAATTTAAAGAGGTACTAATTTAGAATCTCAGCTCTTATACTGTCTTAGTTTATTGGCTGCCTGGGGCTTGTGCTGTAAGTTTATGTCTATGGTATCACTTTGCACAAATGTGAGGAACATGTACCGTGAACTTACTCATAAGTTGTTGCGTATATTAATGTAACCCTTGTAACTTGTTCTTTTTGTTCAGTTGAGAAACAAAGAGCACCTTCCTCTAATCTTTGTTTTAAATTTTTTTGGTTTTGGCCATCATTATCTGATGGGTAATATTTTTGGGTATTATTCTCTTTCTTAAAACCTGTTATATCCACAGTGAAATTAGAGAGTAATTTATTTATTAAAATGACAGTGTTGTTGCTTCTGTGTCTCGATGAAAGTACACCATATCCATCTTATATGACTTCCTTCTCTTTGCAGCTTGGTGGAAATCTTGTAATACCGGCTGACCGATTTCTGCATGAGGTAGAATTTAAGCTGTGGAAGGCACCCAAGTATGGAGCCTAAGAATATGAAATCTTGTAGCATATGATGTGTTTGAAATGGACGCGTTATGTTATCGGCAGGGAAAAAAACACAGAGGGATTTCAAGTGAACCTTTTGCGAATAACATCTCTAATGTTTTCAAATAATACTGTATCTGGTTTTGGCTCTTCTACACTACCTTCTTGATGCACCTAGACAGGAACAGAACAGACTACAGATTTCAAGAAGTGAAAATTTCGACCACCATTTGCATAGCTGACTATTGGAGGCTGTTTTTGTCTGCCTGTTTTGTTAGGTTTGGTTCAGACTTGGTTAGCAAGAATAGTGTTCAATTTCTTCATTGATAAATAAAACCCAAGTATAATTTAGGAATAATATAGTACTCGATTTTCTTTTTTTTGCTGATATAAGTAAGAATACATGGAAGCAATGAGAGTAGTGCAGTGTGTTTGTAGTGTTATGATGTCGAGTAGTTTAATTACAAGCATAAATTACTAGATCCTGTTATTACAGTTGTATGAATTGCTAATCTATGATGTACTTACTGATTTTATATGCACCGGCAAAGTAACCAATTGATCTGATGATGATGGATGCGACGAAGGTGGTTTTAGTTTTGTGACTGATGTATTTACTCTCTCAACTAGGTTGTTCCATATGCTGATAATGGATGCACGGGTGGTTTGAAGGAAGCTGTAGAAGTGAAGCCGGAAATGATAGACTGTCTTTGCGGAGAAACATGTCCATAGTGAGAAAACGATCCACCCAAGAATGTTGAGGTCAAGAATGAACAGGAGAGCTTCTAAGGAGATGGCGCCTGCAAAGAGACGAGTATAAGCAGTGAGTGTGTGGTAGGTTGAGTGTTGAGCGTGGAGCTCAACTTCAGCGACAGATGCTGCAGCGTACAGGAACAATGCTGCAATGAATAGGAGCATCAGGTTGTAGTGGGTGTCGAACGGCGAAGATGAGTTGGGCGCTTGGTACTTGGTTTGAATCTGTGAGCTCAATGTCCCGACCAGGAAGGCGAAAATTGCGTGCTGGGTGCTGATGCTGTCAATTAACAGAAGGAAGAAAGAAGGAGAACAGAGAGGAATTGGTGTAAGTTGGGATATAATTTATAACACGAGGGAAGAAGAAAGAAAGAGGAAAACCTGTGATTTATATGTTGGTTTTCGGCCATCAATAGCTATGCCTTCTCTATGTTTAAAGGTCAGCTGAAATGGTGCTCCAGTTCAATATGGTGGTGAGTCCAGGAGGTTTTCCTCTTTATATATAATCTTATTTGATAACTATAAAGAGCTTTTCAAAAGTAGTTGTACTTTTTTTTCCTAGGAAGCAAAATTGATCTTTTAAATCAATTAGATTTAAGCATGCAAGTTCTATAAGAAGCTAAAAAGATAGTAGCAACCGTAGGAAAGGGATCTAGGCTCTGGGCCCACCTGATCATAATGTTCTTATGCAACCGCCCTGAAGATAGCAGACGCTTTACATGTCACTTTTTAACAAGAAGAAGATGCTGAAAGAACATACTGTAATTAGTTTACCGTTAAATTTTGCAAAGGAAAAAGATTATAGCCTTGCGAAGGAAGCAAGGGAGTATCATTTACTATTAAAATTCGGTCCCCTTCAGTTGTCGAGAAGACACTTGGCAGTTGACAAAAATTCCAAAATAGAGGAGACCGTCCTTTTTCCCCTAAGGAGTGATAGAATTGGAAATTTGGAATTGCAACGCGTAAGAAAGAACCCAAGTGATCAGGTTTAGAAAGGTTTATGAATTGGAAACAGACTGTAAAGCGATTATGGTCTTTCAGCATCTTCTTGTTGTTAAAAAAGTGACATTGTAAAGCACAAATTTCCTTTATGGAACCATCTGTGTTGGTTTTTAACAAATTCTCAGGCGGAGTACTGAAAAAACGGAAATGAGTCCCACTATGTAAAGCAGGAATACAATTTAAATTCTATTCTTTAATATATAATGCAAACTTTGTTTCCTATTAAAAAGAATTTTATAAGACAAATTAATCTGTATTTGTATTTTTTTGTTTCAGCAATTAAGCGTTTGTGTTTTTGGTATAGTCAACAACACGGTCTTAGAGAGATTTTGAGCAATAGGACGTGTGACGAGAGAATATTTGACAAATTTGACACCAAGGAAACAAGGTGTTGACTATACTTGGGGGCTCATTGTGAGTTCTCAAGCATGGATTCTTGCTGACTACTACCATTAAAAGAAAAGCTCAGTTTCCTTTCTAAGGCAACTTCACAATCAGTTCGACTAGGGTTGATCTGATGAAAAAAGTAAAATGAAAGAGAGAGCACTGCACTATGATGTTATTATAAAAGAAACATTGTACAGGGATGCTGTGGTTCCATATTCAAGTACTTATTAACAGTCAAAACAAACACAACTAAGGTGACTTGAGCTACTTACCAGAACAAAACATAAACATCGGTTACGTGCGCAAGTTCTAGCACTCTAAAAGGCTTCTAACGCAGTAAGTACCCAACAGAAACCACACGAAAAGGAGGAAGGAGAAGGAGAACAACCCAACCAGGAAGGGCCAGCCGACCAAAACTATACCCGAACAGAGCACAAATGCGAAAGGGAGGAATGACCTGATGATTGACATCCAGTTAATCCAGTGCCCTTTAAACAGTACTAGAGCAGCCACATTTATCATATTCCATCCCATGGATCCACCATAAGACATCCGATTCAGACAGTTCGCCACAAATGAATGGCAGTTGCATGTAAAAAGGTTGTAAGTTTTGTGCTCGAAGTTGCGCTTACTTGACAGTAGCGCATCATCCCATGTGAGCGCTGTCCCATACTCCGAATGTGCAAAGCTTGTATTGCATGTGTGCTCACCGAGGTTGGGGGGAAAGCAACACTGGATTCAAACAGCAGATGCCAAATGAAATTGTTAATGAACAGTAGAATCTCTTGTAAGAAAGTGCTGGATTATCAGAAACAAATTTAATTGCTGCTGGTATTTGTATCTAATTTTAAAAAACAAATGAGAAAACATGGTAGGTATACTCATTCCGTTCAGTTACCATCAGTAACAGCTCGCATTTGATGATTTTCTTAACACAAAATGACAACAATAGCAATTGCATCAATGTGTGTGCATACACGTGCTCGTGCGTGAAAAGTAGCCAGATAACAGCATAACATGAGCGTCTTCATTTATGTATATATATACCTTTTCTCTATCAAGTTGGAGATATCTGGCAGCAGAACCAAATGCAAAATTGTCAATATTCACAAAGTAGGATCCTGAAAAATCAAAAATAGCACCATCCTCCCGGCAAATGCCAACATGTCCAATGAAAGGTGCCAACCAGGAGACAACTGGGAGAGGAGTCCAAACCAGACAGCATGGAAACTTAGCATTCTGTGGAGAAATTTCATCAAGCGGCCACAGGTCATGCTGAATTCTTGTAGTGCTACTCACATGCTCAATATCCATTATCGATCTTCGTCCAAATGACATATGGCTTTTTGCACCCTTTTGTGGAGAAATACCAATAAGTCAAACTACAGCCTCAGACATATTGACCCTGTTCCAATTACATCAAGATGATCAAATGTTTGATCCCCACCAACAAACAAAACAAAGGGAAGAAGAAGAAGCATGCATAAAAAACTCCTAAAATTTAAAGAATAAATATAAAAAGTAGTAATTATGATTTTTCATGGAGACTATTAACAAGGATTTCTCATGTAGAAACAAATTAAAGCAAGCCAAATATACATCTTGGATTTTTTGCTCTTACTTTTTAACTTAAAGGCCAAAATAAAAACATAGAGGAACAATCATGCTAGTCACAGCAAAAACAAAAGAAACACCTTGAATGCAAAACCAAGAAAAACCCGTATGAGAAACATACAACATTTATCGGTAGTTCTGTCAAGAATTAAAGAGGTCGGATGAGAATATTATGATTGCTAATGTAGAAGTTGAACTATGTTGAAGTGATTATTCCTTCAAATATGGTAATATTCAACTAGTCTAGTTTGGCTGAACTTATTTCGTTATGCATTCGTCATCAAAACAAGTTAATTGCTATTGGGAAAAGAATCTTTTGGAAACAACCGCCAAACGACAAAATCCTTAACCATTTATGATCCTGGATTCCACTACAAATGTCCAAATAAATCTTCCCAGCTAGCAACGATCCATTAAAACACAAAATTCCGCTTTCTACATAATTACCATTTAAAGAGCGGAACTCGATGCATCTACATTCTTATTAAGTTGTGCATGGTATACTAATGTGGAGCCTAGATCTCTGTTCCCAGCCATTAAGGTCTTGCAGTTCAGCAAACTCAACATGATCTAGATCTTATCTACTGATTCCACATGCATAAAAACCTATCGCATATCTTATTACATGATCCTTAATACCACTTGCAGAAGTCCAAATAAAACTTTCCCCAACTATTCAAAATGCAAAATCACACTTTCTAGTTTCTACACATTTACCACTTGTAGGATGGAGTTCAGAGCTCCAACATTGCCTGTACGATAATGCGGGGCCTTAATCACTATACCTAACCACAATGCAAGGCATGAAGAGACAACCGAACAAAAAGTCTACTCATTCATGAAAATGGGGAAACAAAACTACTGCACACACTATCAAGGAAGACAAAGCTTTAAGGCAAGGGGAACCCTTATTTCTAGCATTGGAACCTTTATGCACAGATATTTCATACTGAATGAAACAAAGAATCCCAGCCAAACACAAAATATTCAAGAACCCAATGCACATTTAGAGGCTGATTTTTAAAGGTAATTACACAGGTTTCGCACCAAACTAACCTAATGAATCAGACAGCTATCTCAACACCAAAACCAACTAAAATTAATCGTCATTAGGCTTCTTTTTTCACAGCCACTCAACAAACAAAAGCAAAGCAACTTAACAAAGACCCAGAAAGAAAAACAAATCCATAAAACTCATCCAAAATGTCATGTTTCTACTGTCCTCCAACATTTTCCAAGAAACCAAACAAAACCCTAGACCATCTTTTCATTTCCAAAGACCACATTAAAAATGAGAGATTATACAGCAAGACTTACTAATTAAAGATGTGCTTACCTGCAAAGATAGGTGAAGGAGTGAAAAGAAGAGGCTGATATAAAGCAGGTGAAGAAAACCAAGGATCACAAAACTGATGAACCAGAAAAAGAAGAAGAAAGGTTTCTTTTTGGGCTAGTGTTTTTCTTTTTGTTGACTGTGTTCATTGTGTCTGAGTAGAAAGCTTTGAAACTCTCAAGACTAGCTTAAATACTACTAACAAGAACAATAACAACAATTTAGCAGTGATGTCAATAGAATTGAAAAAATCAAAGTTGGGATTTTTTATTATTTATTGTTTTTTTTTAAAGATGAGATTTTTTGCTTGATGGTGGAAAAATGGCAACTGGCAAAAAAAAATGAAGGTGAAGTAAGGAAGGAGGAGGAGATGGGAAAGTGAAAGTAGGCAGGATGCATGCACCGTCCCTGATTTCCACAACCACATGTGGGACCTACCCACCTCCTTAATGTACGTTTCATTAAATATTTTACTATTAAATTGTTTCTACTGTTTTCCCACGAGCATCACTTGTTCTTGTCTCTTTGTTTCTTTGTCCAGTCATTTGCTTACAAGAATGTTACATAAATCACCGATCAAATTACTAACATAGTAACATGTTTCCTTAATTATAACCTAAACTTGCTCTAATTGCCTTGCCTCACATCTTAAATGGAAATTAATTTTACTGAAAAAAGAAATAATCCACTGATAGAAAATCCTATGAAATTAAGTACTTAAATAGAAAATAATATTGATATTTGAGGACTTTGGCTAATACTCCCTCCGGTTTTTAAAGTATGTCGTTTTGTTACTGAATGTTACTGTACATATTACTTGACTTTTTGGTATTTGTTTTACTGATTGTTATTGTTTCAAAATGATATTTAATAAAGACGGGAGATTCTTTTTCTGGAAAAGAATTAAAAAAAACCAAAAAAATAATATTAAAAGAAATTAGAGTTTGCACCCAAAAAAAAAATAGAGTTTAAGTAAAAAATGATCACATAAGAGTGCTGAAATTTAAAATATTTTATTTTTTATAAAAATGATCCGCACTATATCCAACATTCCATGTTTTTTTATAAAATAATATTAAGTCATTATTAGTATCTAACTTCCGGGTACGTTGAACAATTGGAAAGCAACATTTTGATGACACAATCGGCACATCGTCATGGAATGCTCTATCTACTGCCCAGACACAATCGGCACATCGTCATGGAATGCTCTATCTACTGCCCACATTTTTGCTGCAACTCGTCACTGACCCTATTTTTCTGCTGCATTTTTTACATCCGAATTCTGTTACAACTTGCGATACGTGACTGCGGACGAATCCTAGCGATACGTTACAACATAAACTGTACAAATGGGTTTTTAACTTTTTATAGAACATGATTCCTGTATATGAAGCTATACAAAGTAACATCTACTTGAGCTTTCTTCACAATTCGGTAGCCCCAGGTTCGCCGCAGAAAGCATCTGGTTCGAATGATCTGGCGGAATCATCACTGTAGGATCCAGGGATTGCTCGGCTACCGGCATTCTCAGAAGCGTTGAATGAAGCCTTTTGGCTAGCTTCCACATTGGTGAAGACGAGAACGCATACAAAGAGTGATGCTGCTAGAGTTACAAGGGTGTACTTCAGTCTACTCAACACTGGCTTCACCTGTTTGAATAGGAAAAGGGGAATTCGAATTAGTCGGCACATAAATTCCACCGAGTTTGAATAGAACGCATCCAATCCATGATTCTCCAACAATTACACCAAATGCTGAAAATTAATCTATCTAGAAGTTCTTGGGTGAAATGGGAAGGGACTTTAAGAACAATAGTTGGTCATAATGCCACAGAGAATATGCATGAGATCTTTAAACCCAAATACCAAGCAATCCATAGTACAATCTTCATAATCAATCAAACCTATTGAAAGACATCAAGTCTACATGAAATGATTCACTTACTGAGAAGGAACCGAGAAGCCGATCTCGTGCCAAAACTTCAGCAGTTTTCACCCATATCTGTCGACAAAATCTAAATTAGGCGCCAATTAGGAAATTTCTTTCCTATGTTAACCATTCAGATAGGAGTTGCAACTGAAAGCTGAAATTGGCAAACACTTTTCTAATGATTGTTAAGAGAAAATATACTAAGAGCCATGTTGTATTCACAAATTGCATTCCAAGTGTCAAATCATTTAGACAACGGAACATCCGTGAACAACCGAGCAACGAGCTGTAAAAATATAAATCCTATCCATGTTTCCTCAAAGAAGAATACTAAATGTTGATGATTCGCACAACTTTCGTCATTCATTACTAGGGCATCCCTAATGAGACCTGGCTCTAGACGATTGCAATTCAATGAATCTTTCCTCGGCCCATACCGTTTGACCTCACGCCCCTACTCCCATAAACTCCATCCTGCCTCAACCCTAACCTCAACCAACACCCACAAAATCCAAATCCATGATCTCCACTCCCTGCGCCGCTAGCTCCTGTTCTCACCATTCTCTTTTTCCCCAACTCTCTCAAACAGTGGATCAAAGTTACTAAACTTTAGAAACAAACAAAAATTAGGAACTATTTTTCCCTACTCCAAATAAATTCCTCAAATTTCGTACTTCAAGAACAATGGCAGAACCAAAATTCACCAGGTGAACAAATTATCCACAATCGAAAGTGTCCAAGAGCAAACTATGATCTAATTCAGTTCAATACTAAAATCAGACAAAGGAAATAACAAGAATATAACAGTACCTGACCATCATACCATCCTGTCTCTTCATCTGTAACAAGAAATGGATACTAAAAAAGATAAGAACTTGGATGAGAAAAGAAAAGAATAAAAGGCAAGAAAAGAGAAGAACGAGTAATTACACTCAACGGTGGCACTGAGCAACCGATTCCCAACATAAGCCCAACCCAGATACATCCTTACAACGGCGAAGCTGACCACCAATATCCCACTGGACAAAGCTGCCAGAATTAGCTTCAGTGGCTCCGATTGCGCGCCTACGGCGCCAGACCAGGCAACAGGAAGCCCAACAAACAGCGCGAAGGAAGCGCCGACGACGAACAGGCGCGAGGCGTACTCAACGAAGTCGAGTGCTGCCCAAGAGAAAGGGAAGGAAGTGGAGAGATTCTGGTATTCGTTTATGGGCTGTTGCTCGAGTGGAACAGGGCACTCTGTTTCTGAAGGAGAGCGGCTGCTGCCGCTGCTTCCATCTTTGAAAGATGATGAAATGGGTGTTTTTTGCTGGCGGCGGCGGAAGCGGTGGGTGGAGAATGGGTGAAGGAAGTTGGGGGCGGAAGGAGGGGAGAAGAGGATTGGCGGTGGTTGTTTTGGTGATAGGTGGAGAACTAGAATCGCCATGGCTGGATATTTCTCAGGGGCCGGGCAAGGGCTGTTTTCTGGTTTTGCTCAATTTGATCGGCTCTATCCAAGTACAAAGGGAATATTACCGTTTGCCAACAAGGAGGAAAGAAAAAAAAATGTCAAAAAAATAGAAAATAGAATATAACTTTTCTGATGTGAAAAAACAGAATCTAGGAAAATAAAATTATATCTGTAGCATCAAGAAAGCACATTTTCTTTTATTTTCTTTAAAAAAAAAAAAAGAATTAGCTTATATATCAGCTTAATTACTAAGTACATAATAGAACATTGACTATACTTTTCACACCATCTTGACAATCCTGTCAAACCTCCTCTCTTTCTACAAAACGTTCCTTTACTACTACTACTGAAACAGCACCTAGCAGTTTGAATGAACAATCTGGAGATGCTTACAATGCTGGATCGATACAGAATCGAGCAGTTTCTAATCATAGGCATACAGACAGCAGACGGCACGAGGCATACAGACAGCAGACGGCACGAGCACCACAACGCATAAGTTATTCGACAGAGAAGGCACACGGCAGAGGAGGGTTGTTGCTCGAGTGGAACAGAGACGGCATTCTGTTCCTGAGGAGGGTTGCTTCCATCTCTCTAAAGGATGGTGAGAAGAGTAATCTCTGCTGGTGGAGGTGGAGGTGGCGGTTGAAGGCGGGAAGAGAATTTATTCCATTTTCTGTTTTCGGAAGTGTAAATTTAAAAAAATTGCAAACCAATATTGCCAAAAATAGGAAATTAAAAAATCAGACTACCCCTATGTTTGGATAGTAAAATTAAATTAATAGCACAAAACCTTAAACAACAAACATTGAAGAGATTTGACTCGTTTTCTTTCTTTTTTCTGTTCTTTTCTTTTCTTGTTCACAATGAGGAGCGATCAAACATGTTTACAATTCTGACAGTTTGGGATTTTGGTTCTGCCCAAACAAGACCTACACAGATAAAAAGAGGTTGAAGCATTATTTTTTTTTTCTTTTTTTTTCTTTTCTTTTTCTCCGTTTCTATTTTCTTTTTTTCCACTGCTTTCTTATATTATATGTAAACACTAATTGACACTACCTATTTTCATACTAAATTAAAAGCAGATTTTCAATGGCACCCTCCTCTTACTGGCAGGAGCAGGAGGAGGATCTCCACTTGCTGACAATCGAAAGGGCGTTGTGCTGGGTCCCCACTTTGAATGAACCAACACACCCAATTTCCAAGTTTTCTCTTCACTTTTGCATCAAAATGTAAAAAGAAAAAGAGAGAAAATAACTTTAATGGCTGCTCTAGCTCTTCGAGCCATGAAACCACCACCCAAACTAATATTACGGTAGCAGTGGTCCTGTCACTGCTGTTTTATCTGTATGGCTCACTCTTTCAACGAGTAGGTGTTGAACACGACGAAGATGGGGTATTAGCTGAGAGAACGATGGCCGTAGGTTTGGTTCCCTGCAATAGCATAAAAGATTCCAAGTATATAAGTTTACGTAAAAAGCATGCATGTAAGATTCAAGTATATAAGGTCTACAACTCACATTTGCCAACAGTCGTTTATAATCTGGGCAATGGCTGGATTAATGCCTTCAGGAATTTCAAGGCGTCGATTCTGGAATCCCACAGCTCCCACAACCTGCATTGGGTTCAGGCCCTTCCAAGGGATTTGGCAAGTGGCTAACTCCCATAATATCACACCAAAGCTGTACACATCGCATCTGCAAGCAAGCAAGCAAATCCAACTACATAAGAAAGATGATGCTGCAAGAAACATCCCAACAAAATAATTCCAGCCATGTCCTAAAAAGTGCAGGAATACTTTAGTTTACTCACTTTTCATTTGCTGGCTCATTCCTCAGGACTTCAGGTGCCATCCATTCAGGCTGCCATGTGAAACCAACACATTCTTTCAAGTTGCTTCTATTTGGTTCTTAAACAATGATAGTGGCATTATAAAAGTAAGTACATACAGACATGTCTAACAAAGTCCTACCGTTCCAGCAGTAGATTTCGAAGACAGGAATGTGTGGTGCTTTATTCGTGACAGCCCAAAATCACAGACCTGCACCAAGAATTAAACAAGATATTAGAGAAACTGATGCACCTCTCAGGAAAAGCCAAAGCAACCCCTCTAATTTACTAAACATAAATGTATATCATAAAAAAGTAAATTCAAGGACTCGGATCGTTATGGGTAAACCTTGACAACCCAGTTCTTGTCAACAAGGAGATTTGGAGTCTTCAAATCTCTGTGTACAATGGTAGGATGACTTGTGTGCAAGTAATTCATTCCCTTGGCCTGAAAGAAAGAAAGAAAGATAGGTTTCTTGATAAGAAAGGGAAATAAAATAAAGTTGCGAAACCAAAGGGAGGAAGAGATTAATCAACCCCTACCACATCAACAGCCATTCGCATTCGCCTCTTTTCATCAACTTGAGAATTGGGCCGATGCAGTAGCCTATATAAACTCCCCCTGCCATAGTTTTGTGATGAATCAGTCACAACAGTGCCACAAAAAAGATGTTCATAGCACTATGCTAAATTTTGAAAAAACAACTGTGGCCAGGATGTCCCTTAAGTGGATCTCTTTCAAGAAGTAACATACATTTCAAGATGACATAAAGTATGTTTTCTTTCATATGGTATGAAGGTAGTTGTATTAGAAGAACAGGGCAAGAATTCGATAACATCAGGGGCACATAAAGAAACACAAGTCTGAAAAGTGGGTTCAAATTAGGAGCCAATTCCCTATGAAAAAAAACATGGGAGTCTTTTCCCAGATAAAAAACCAACCTGGGTAGGTACTCTGTCAGTATTGATAGATTTGGGGGCCGAGTAACTGCTCCCATGAACAGAACAACATTAGGATGCCTTAGACGTATCATGATTTCAGCCTGCATTAGATAGTAAGCCAAACAGGAGTTAACAGCACCGTCATGAAACGAGCTAAATTAAATGATGTGTGATGTTAAGGAAACCATGCTTACTTCACATTTAAACTGAACCAATGCATCACCAGTGAAACCTTGGTCCAAAAATTTCTTCACAGCAACTTCCTGTCATGGAGACCCAATCATAGATGACCATGAGAGACATTAATTGAAAAAACAAAACGGATAAACCATTAAAGTGCCCGAAATCTAACAATTCTAGCAGCAACCCTAGGCTGACAAAAATGAATTATCACAGTTATCCCAAATTTACGCAGATGTATATTGCCCAATGATCACATTCACTGCATCCAAGTAGTATAAAGTGGCATACTAAAAGGGAAATTAAGAGTGTAAACTTACAGTGCCATTCCAATCAGCATGGTAAACCTCACCATAGGAACCTGCAAAAGTACATCAAGCGACACTTTCATTCAACAATATGCAGGCGCACAGCAATTCTAAACTGGATGCCTCTGTAAACAAAATTATAACTCAGTCGGACTAATAGGAAAATTCACTTATATTATTAATATTCTGCCGACAATCCTTAGATTCTAAGTCTCTCAACCAAGGCTGAAGGCCATCCAAATAGAAGAATGCAAACAAGGGCAACTAATAAGTGTAAAGAGGCGACTAAGGATGTCAAAGAAGTTTGGGCAAATGCAGTCTCCTATCAGCAACCTGTGTGCGAAGGAGTAGATTCATTTTCTTCAAGCTACATGCTTTTGCTCTAACAAAGCCAAGATGGGAAGAACTACCATCTTTCGAAAACATTGAATTCAGTCTTACATGGGAAACATTGACACAAGTGTTAATTAGATTCTTTCGCTTTGCACATCATTGCTGCATGGCATTATTTAACAAGCCCATCTGCTCTACTCTCAAGACTAACCATTGTTGTATGACCCAATCCAGAAGTTCTTTTCCCCTTTTCTGATGGTATGCAACTGAGAAAATTAGACTAGTGCTATTGACAAACACAAAAGTCCGTGCACTTTCTTTCTGTGAAAATGTATGAGGACAGGAATGAAAATTGTTTCATAACATTTAATTGATTTCAACTTCTATTTGCACCCACTAACATTTTGACATATAACCCACCTCATTTCATAAATTCAGTCACGAAAACCAAATGGTTTTTGGGATATCTTAGTAGTAAAACTAGAAGATTATGCAAAACCCCTAAAGAAAGCTCTGCAAAAGTGAGTAAACATTTTAAAACCGAGATTTCTTAGCTCTAATTCAGACATTTTTTACAGTCACATGCCAACAGCTTTTTCTATTAGACTGAAAAACTTCATAAGGATATATTCTTACCAATACCAATCCTCTCACCAATCTGAAGTTCCTCCCACGCAATTTCCCATTCAGCTACCTCCCCCAGCATTGGGTTGATTCTCTCACTGTAAGAATTGCAATCATTAAGCTGACTGCTGTCCGCACTTTCAATCAATTTCACTGCAGAATCATTTCCACGTTCCATGTTGATGATATTTCCTATTTTCTCCTGGAAGCACTTATTATCGTCACTGACCAAGGAACACTCAGGTTGTAATTGGCAGGAGTCGATTGCAGAGGGCAAGGAAGATTCATGCGCTTGCTTCTCATGTACAGAGCCTACAAACACTCCAGGGGCATTGACTGGAACAATATCTAAACCTGCAGCATTTGTCTGCAAGTTTTCATTTGCTCTATCATCAACAGAGGTAAACCCCTCACTTGATATACCAGATAGAAAAGATGGTTCAAACTTGAGGATATTCGCTTCCAATTCTCTTCCTTGCTGAGCTGTCCCCTCAACGACCTGTTCTTGCCCAAAACCACATATAATATTATTATTCAAAGACTCCTCTCTTGCTAAGAAGTCAAATGGTTGTCCATTCCTTGGCAGGAAATAATCTGAATGACGGCGAATCCTATTATAAAGATTTGCCTTCTCTGCTAGATGAGCTTGCTCAAGTAGCTTATGTTCCCCCATATTGATATCTGAAAACAGATCAGGAGGAGGTGATGCACCACTTTCTAACAAGACAGCATGCAATTTCTGAGCAAATTCAGGATCCTTCGCTGCACTGATAACATACTTTGAAACATCTTTCACTTTGATATTTTGGGCCGAAGTTGAACTTCCAATAGCAGATGAGCTTTCAGATGATTTGTTTGACGATGAGAAAAGTTTCCCTAACTCATCTTCAAATCCCAACATTTGGTTTTTCTCAGTAAGGTTCATCTCACCCTTGCATGTTTTATCACCCACAAGAAATCGCTCCTCTGACATTGCACTGCCAGCTTGGGAGAGCCTGTCCAGATTTGGTGAAATTGCAGGATTCCTAGGCCTGTCTTCCAGCAATAAAGATGAAGGGGTTTCTACAAAACCAATAAAGCCTCTCATATCAACTCCAGTGTTTGTAAGATGGTTGCTAGGAACCTCAGGGGGAATTAAAGTCCCAGGAGCACCCATAAGATCAATGATATATTCACTGCACCGAATGGAAGAAGTCATCAATTCATCGCAAATCTTTCCACAAAATACTCAAGTCTAAAGGTACTATTTTTCTTGGAGAGTGAAAGTACATATAACAGTAAAGAAGAAGGAGCACAAAAGATACAGAAAATACAACTTTATAAAAATTGTACTAAATCAAAAAAAGAGGAACAGAATTGCAAGAATTTCAGTGCAATGGCAGTGAGAACACAGTTAGCGGCAGAACATTAAAAAAATCGCAAGTGGACTATCAACCAGAAACTGCAATTTTGTGGTACCACTTAATCCAGCATACTGTCATTGAATGAAGAAGGTTATTACCTTCCATTATCAATTTTGATCAAATTTACAGCCCCATCATCAGTGCCAGTATAGTAGCTCCCCTTAACCAGCAAGCAAGGAAGACTAATTGCATCAGCTAGCACCTAGTGCAGGAAGAAAGAAGTAATTAAGTTTGGTCAAAAGCTCACAAAAGGCTCAAATCCTTCTTGCAACATGAAAGAAGAAACAGTTAAAAATGCCAGCTTAAAAGCATGCACAATTTGACATGGTATTATTATCTGCCAGTTTAACAAATGAAGAGAAGTGAAGAGATATCACAACCTTAAAAAGCAAGGCCCGGTGGCGTGAAAGCCCAACATTAAGACATCCAAGGGGAAGAATGATGGAGCTCCGAGCATTCTGCAACACTTTACGTCTCCTGTTCCACCTTCTTGACATCTCATCAGCATCACCAACTGCACCACCCATTCTATCAACAACAACTTCTGCAATTTTCTGGATCAAGTCACTCAAAACCAATCCATGTCGAGCTCTGTTTTCCAGAGATATAACATGAGCTCTCTTCTCCAGCTCCCGTAACTCAGGATCAATTAAACGGTTGACCAGAATCACTTCATTATCAACATTATCCAAAATGGGTATTGCTTGAAGATCAACTAACGAAGGTATCTTCCCTTGAACAAATGAGTTAGAGATCATGCCATATACATCATAAAAGCCATCCACTACTTTTTCATCATAATTTACAACATTATAGCTCTGCACAAAACATTATAAAAACCAATTGGGTTAGATGGCAATCACGTAAGGAAAACTTTGCATGCTACAAAAATACATTCAGTTTGTAAATTGGCATTAGGAAAAGAAAACATGAAAAGACGAATAGTGACACTAAAACTGAGTTCTCTCACGCCATAATTCGAACGATCACTCCAATTCTTAACAATTATTTTCACTCCAAAACTACACAATCCAAAGCTACTAAGCTTAGTTAAACCTGAACAATGTGTACCCAAGTGAAGAAAACCTAGCTCATTACCTCAAATTAGTAAATACTAAGAAAACCTAAAAAATAAAAAATAAAAGAAAAAGACTTACCCAGTATTGGAGCGAGAGAGATTCAACAATAGGGTTGGTGTCGGCAGGGACGACGGAGGAGCCACCGAGGCTAATTTTCTTAGCGGCGTCGATCTGAGCGGATTCCGGGTCCTCGCGAGCGTGTGGATCCGACGCGCTCATTGCCAAAGCCAATTGCATTTGATACTCCTCTTCAAAGAAACTGAAATCGCCGCCAGAATCACCGGTAGTAGTAGTAGTACTGCTTCCCGCATCCGCCGCCCGATCCACACCTACCGATTCCGCTGCCCCGATTCTCCCATTTGACGACGATGACGGCGTATCTGGGCTCGTACTCGAGTTGGTCGATACGGACTGGTCATGGGCATTCATGTGGCCACCACCGATGTGGAGCTTCCTCAGTAGATGCTTCATCTTTGACATCGATCATCAAAAATTAAAATAATCTTTTTACTTGAAGCTTAACGTGCGCACATCGGTGAACAAGAAGATGGAGAAGGAGGATTCATTTAACCTGCGCACTCTTCTTCTTCTTCGTCAAGCTATCAACCGCTCACACATTTCTCATTTCTCGTTTCTCATTCCCTCCAATTGTATCAGCCAAAAATACTATGCAAAATAAATATTATTTTTAATTTTAATAAATGTAAAAATATAAATATACTATGCAAGTCAATGACCCCACCAGTGTTCCGCTGTGCAACTCCACATGCTCTTGCCGTGCGCTTCACTAGTTGTTGTCTTCCTCTTTTAGGCTTTTACCCTTCAATTTCAATCACAAACCTTTTTGTGTAGGTTTCATGGGTTGCGAGGGAGTTTCTCTGAATGAGCTTGTACTTGATGAAATTGGAGGAACGTAGATCTAATACTTGGGAATAGTATGAGACACGCTTAGAGAATGGTTTATATTTAAGGCAAAGCGATGTGTAATTTTTTATATTTGAGTGTATTTCACTAGCATTTATGGCGCTTCATGAAAAGAATCCAGTGATTGTAAGATTAGATTGAGCAATAATGTCAATGAGAGTTGAGATCTGCATATGAGATCGCCCCAACACCTGTTTCTATTTTTGCTATCTCGTGTCAAACTCTCACAGACACGAAACTCAAAAGGTTGAATCTGATGAAAATGCGTGTCTGTTGCTCACCATTTGTTGTTTTGAGTGTTCGGTGCATTCAACAACCTACCATTTAATCTCGTGGGAATTCTAAGATATGTCAAATGTTCACGGATAATGAAATTTAAATTTTTAAGAGATTGTGATGAATTTTGTTCATTTTTAATGAGATATGGTAAAACAAGTGAAAGATTAAAAACAAAGATATTTAGTGAAGATCAAATAAGACATCATCTAAAATATACTACAATTTTAAAGATCAAGAGTGGTTATCATATGTTCTTTTGAGTAGATTCGTTTATTTTTTCTTAGACATTCAATTTAGTTTAAGACCCTACATTCATAGTATCTTCATCAATACCAAAACTAAATTTGTAAAATTGTGTATGAGAACTTAATTTCATATTAATTACATTATTGAATTTATAACTCGGTGGTACTTAATAAAAGGTAAGGAGAGTTATGATTTTGTCGAGATTACTATTCATAATGGTGAATTTTGGATCTTTGTTTATCGATGAAAACTATGCAGACGCTATTTATCGTTGATAGACCATTATTTTGTTAGATTTTTTTTTGTTGTCTTCAAATTTTATTATAATTTTTTAGCTTCATTGTGGGTTTTACTTATTTTTGTGAAATTGTATTATATATTAAATAAGTATGTCGAGCTTATGATTTAATTCTGACATTATTATTGATTAGCCTATATACTTATCTTTACCATTTTAATTCTAATCTTCCGTTTGGAAAAGGAAATAATTCATTAAAATGAAACTAAAATATAACATGAAATATTAGAGGGGTATTCATTTAATCTAGACTCTTTCAGAAAGGGTAGAATGTAAACATCCATTAAGTCAACGGAATTCTTAATTTGCTACTCTAGAATGGTAACATAGCCTTTGGTTTATTTTTTAATAAACCTTACCTTTCACCTTCCTATTATGTTTATGTTTATTTAATTGCGCAGACACGTTTGGAAAATTGGGTTAAGGGCCGTTTACTTGGGATACATGTTCAATTTGAAAATTTGCTGTTTTTCTGAATTTCGAGAATTTTATTTTCATTCTAAAAACTGGAAAACGTGTTTACTTCGCACAATTGGAAAACCTGTTTACTTCGCACGCTGGTTTTATTTTCCTGATTTGAAAAAAGCGTTTACTGTGCACTAATTTCCAAATTTTTGAAAAATAAAAAATAATTGCTTATTATTCATGTTTCTACCTGAAAATAAAATACATATAAAATAGTGTTATTGTTCATTACTTAAATATTAAAAAAAATGACATTAAGACTAATCATTACAAACAAACAAATAATTGACTAAACAAATAAGAGAAATTCTTGAATTTATTTTTGGAAGAAAATAATAATAATGCTTGTAAAAATATATAGCAATCGGTTAAAAAGAATTCAAGTTGCAGGTTAGGAATATATATATATATATATATTTTGCAGCTAGAAGAATTAAGAAGTGATCTGTAACAAGAACAAAGCTAAGATCAGCCATTAAGAAATGCAATACATTCCAACTTTTACAAATTTTCTGCCCCAAGTAGATGAAGAACAGTACAGGAAAAAATTAACTCAAATAAAGTTGATGCCAGAATAAGTTCAAGGTCTTACATTTGATATTACATTAGTAGAGGAACATATATAACCCATTTGCATACAAAACAGAAGGAAAATGAATCGAAACGTCTAAGGTCTCTGGCACCAGCATAGGGATTGATTCAAGTACTAGACAAGCTCAGGATAGCTTTGATTGGCAGGCAATTAAACGGATAGGGGAAATGAATAAACTCGTTATCTTAGTTTTCAAGGGCAACAATTAGTTAAGGCTCGGACTTGACAAGCTCCTCAACGGATTTCTTGTACTTGTTGATCAGGTCCCTGGCACCAGCATAGGGATTGATTCAAGTACTAAACCAACTGAGAAACACAACAAACAAACGTTCTGAATGATCAGGGTACCATACCTCCGTTGATTAAGCGATTGATCAAATTCTTCAAGCTTTCTCTTCTGTCCCTCAACTGTCTGCATGGAAAAATCTAAAATGATGACACAAGTCTAACAAAAGACCTCCAGGACGAATGAATGCAGTACATAATGCTAGGAAACAATGCTATCGGTATCATGAACGTCCTAAGAACAGAAGTATGCATTCTTGTTGTTTGATGAATATTTCCATAACAACATACGAAAATGAAAAACTAAATTAAACAGCAACCTGTCACATCTGATTGCAAAGGCTCACACTAGGAATTCCATATATATTTTGGCATGTTCCAGGTTACAAGAAACTGTATCGTCTTCATTCAAATACAACTACTGCATACTATATTACTAAGGAAAATGAACAATGCAGCAGAAACATCAAAACAGGTGTAATCCTGACCATATTGAAGACTAAAAGTTCAATATTTGATCCAACAAATGAACTATAAAAACAAAAGTAGAATTTACCATAGCTTTCATGTTAATTGTGCTTGAAATTGAGTTCAACAGCTGCTGACATTTCTCAAAGTGACTGTTCAGCTCAGCAACCTTCACAAACAGGAAAAACATAAAACCTATAACATTGAACCGGGTCAAGAAAGCCATCTTCGGAAAGAGGAAAACATACAATCCCACAGCATGAGTCCAACTCCATATTACAAAAGAAAGTCATTCTAAATCATACCAAAGTGTCAGAATGTTGATCCCTCGTCCCATTTTCAATAGCATCAGATAAGTTCTCCACTAACTGCAAAAACATAAGAACACAAATTGACATCCAAAGTTCCTACTTTGCGATATGAAAAACCAAAAGTTTCCTACTTTACACCAGAAAACAGCCTGCTGTAAGATGCCTCATAGTAACCTAAGCAAAATTGTTCACTAGATCCTTGTAGGAAACAATCTCACAATGGGTACCTGAATTTCTCATCCATTGTCCACCCATATAGATCCTTGTAGGAAACAATCGTCAATGGAAGGCCATACTCAGTAGAACAGATAACAGAAACATGTTAATGAACCTCAATTTCAAATTGAATCAGAAATACTCTACTAATTATGCATAAAACAATAAAAGAGGAGGAGAAGTCATACATAAACAGTTAATTAATTCCATGACATAAACAAAAAAAGAGGAGGAGAAGTTACCTTGGCACCGCCGGCACTGGAGGTTGAAGATGAAGACGAAGCGATGCTGCCGCCGATGACGGAGGTGGATGAAGGCCGAGCAGTGACGATGGTTTTGGCGCCGTTGATGGTGGCGGAGCAATGACAATGGAGGAGGAACGGTGTGGGTATTGATTAACGATGATGGTGTTTTGGGTTTGTTGTACAACACTCTGCTCCTGCAGAGAAAGGGAGAAGAAGAACGTTGTTTTCTTTTTCCCGCCGTCGGCCACCACCAACACGACCATCTCTCGGCGCTGGGAGGAAGAAGTGAAGAAGATAGCAGAGGAGGAAGAAGAAGCGCAGCGCAGCGTGAGGAGGAGAAGAAGAAGGGCAAAATTGGATTAATGAAAATTTCATTAATCACTCTGTTTGAAAACGCGTGTTTTCAAACAGAACCATCCAAGGCAAAAACATTTAGAAAAATAGAGAACTGGGTTTTTGTTGTTTTCAAAATTTGTTCATCGTTTTTCAAATAGAGTATTTTCGTTTTCATTTAGAAAATAAAAACAACGGCAAGTAAACACGTTTTCTAAAAATTCTCCCAGTTTTCAAAAAACTGGAAAATTTTCGGGAAAATCCTGCGAAGTAAACGGGGCCTAAACTTTTCCATATTGTAGTATAGTCATACCTTTATTTATATGAATAAAAACTTAGATATATACGGTCTAATTAAATATTAGAGTATTTAATCACTCGTACCAATCACTTAATCGTTACGATAGATTAAACGTTACGTTGTTTGTGTTTTTTTTCTTCTAAATTAACAAATTTAATAATAAAAATAACTTTAACTAACGATTTAAGGAGTTTTGAAAATGGGAAAAACAACTTTATTAGCAAAATTAAATCCGAGAAAGAAAGAACCACTGGCCACAGCAATTAATTGAGACCACCATATTATGAGTATTATACTCCATATAGCTAGCTGATAATGGCGGTATACTACATGCCGACTGGACTTTGGACCCACTCTATAGTCTATATAGTCTCTGGTTGGTAACTTGAAGGAAATTTTAACAACACAGAATCTATCTAAACGCAAAAAAGGTTTGCTCTAAAACCATTTTTTTTTTTTATTTAAAAAAAAAAATTCGAATGAGATTATTATTTTCGCAGTTATAAACGGAAGAAAAAAATGATTATTGGATTATGGATAAGTACCGCCGCATGTCCTTTTTCCCTTAAAAGGAGTAACGATGTGGAAAGTCGAATATTCCAACGGTCACTGAGTTGACCGTAGTACTGTGAGACAGTGAAACGTCGTCGTGCCAAAGTTTTAAATTCCAGCCACTAATTTTACACTACAGTTGCAACTGGCAAACTGTAAGAATTGCACTAATTTTTTATTAGTATGGATTCCATCACTTACGAAGAATTTTATTTCCATGTGTAGTGATTGCTTACTTTTTGGAAAGAAAAAAGTGAAATTTTAAAAGAAACTATAGTGGAAATCTTCGAAAAAGAACAAGAATTAAATAATGCAATTGCGTATAAATTACTCCCCAAATTGAGAATTAAGTATCGCAATTAGGGCTTTCTCCTTTTCAAGTTGAGTTAAAAGAGAATCAATGATTTTTTATTTTTTTTTGTTATTGAAAATTGAAATAGAGATGGTGGTGGTTGATTGTTCTTTTTACCAAGAATTAGCAATTTGTCCAATGACAAAGCGACACGTACCCCCACTTTTCTAACAAAGCCAACTAAATGACAGAACGAGTCTATATGCATTACACAAACTATCAAGAAACAATTAGCTTATCGAACTATGATCATATGCATCAGGCCACAACTTGTAACTGCAATTCTTGCAATGTGAATGTGCATGGAATCTGTTTTTTGTGATACGAACGACTTGTCATCGTGTCCCATGAAATGCAGTCATTCTGGCAAGGGGTGAGGGAGAATGATGAAAAGCAATAACGATAAAGTTGTGTTGCAATTAGCAACCGCAGTTGATATAGCAGCCGATTCATCAGTATATCGGGAATACGAGTATTTCATCAGCTGCAATGAGCTGTATGTGAATAAGAGAGATAAAGTATTTACACAGAGAGAAAAGAAGGTGGGGGGCTTCTAATACTTCCACATTTGTAATGCAGCCCTTGCCCATGACTATAGAGATGAAAAGATTTAAGCAGTTGCTGCAGCCTGTTCTTCGAAAGCCGGTGCTGCTGGTTGCAGGGTGCAGATGAGGTTGCGGTCACCATACACATTGTCAACGCGTCCTAACAAAACAGTCCCACCAGGTGGGAAATGTCAGTAAACTTGGAAATTATCACACTAGTTTTAATTCTGTGCAAAATGAGCATCTAAGCAATCGCTAACTATGAAATGGGAATGAACTATCTCCAGAGATGACAAGGGACTCCCACTGATATACCGTTTTAAAGAATAAGCAAAAGCATATATGGAAAGGAAACAAAGGATTGATGGGTATGAGATTTTTCAATGAGCAGAGTGGGAGCCATTGAAACACGGTGAAAATAACGTAGACGGGCATACCTGTGCTAGGCCAGAATTTGGCAACACGGAGCCAAGAAGCAGGGTAGGCTGCATATTCCCGGGAGTATGGTTTTGTCCAGGCATCTGCCATGAGCAAAGATGGTGGGTGGGGAGCATTCTGCATTCGTATATTTCAGATAATTATCAACTCTATAAGCTCAAAAACTAATCACGGATGTCAAAATGCAACAATACCACGGCAATACAAAAATCAGACAGGAAATGTGGTTGTAAACATCAATCACGAGAGTACGGGTGGATAACAATGAGCTATGTCCTCACCTTTAGGACATTGTTGTGGATATCAGCTTTTCCTTTCTCAATCTCTGCAATTTCTTCCCTAATTGAGATGAGCGTATCACAGAACCTGTCTAACTCTGCCTGCAAAGATGTTGAAAGAGATAGAATATCAGTGGGAGAGAGGATAGGTAGGTGGTAGCTATGGAGGGAGGAGAGAAGATCCTATAACACTTTACCTTGCTTTCACTTTCAGTGGGTTCAATCATAAGCGTTCCAGGAACTGGCCATGACATTGTAGGTGCATGAAATCCATAGTCCATGAGGCGTTTAGCAACATCTTCGGGTTCAATCCCAGCAGTGGTCTGAACAAGAACATCTCACAATTACTATCTTGACTAAAGGGAGCCAATTAAAATGAAAGTGCAACAAGAACTACCTTAAAACCTCTCAAGTCGATGATGAATTCATGAGCAACGGTTCCATTAACACCACGGAAAAGAACAGGAAAATGATCCTGGAAAGGAAACCCACAATTAGAAATAAAGCCAAGAAAAAAAAAATTACAAGTTAACTTTAACATCAAGCTCCTCACCCAAAGTCATGTGCAGAATGAATAAAGCCACCATGTGGCAACATGAGAATAATATTTAGCCATTTCTAATGAAACCTGTTTGGCTAACATGATGGATGATTGATCTTTTCATGAAAATAGGAAGGAATCACCAATTCACATCACAGTATTACAGATAAAAACAGAAAAAATATTGGCAAGGAAAATAAGGAACCTCCAAACGCTTCGCCATGTAATTTGCATTCAAGATAGCTATCTTTGAGGCATCTGTTAATCCGTTAGAACCCATCATTGCTATGTAAGTGTATGATATTGGCAAGATAAGAGCTGAGCCCCAAGGTGCAGCTGAAATAGTGCCGAGTGGTTGAGATTCTTCAGGGGCTGGTATTCCTCCAGTAGATATCTTCAGTGCAATGGGGGAAAAAACGAAAAATTTAAAACTGAAGGATGACTCGAAACAGCATCAAGAATTGATAGCAGCAATTGTCATAAAGGAAATAGTGCAACTGATGATAGCTTAAGTTTCCAGTACATACCACAGGATGTGAAGGTAGAAATGGTGCCAAGTGTTTCTTTACACCAATAGGACCCATTCCGGGGCCGCCACCACCATGTGGAATGCAAAATGTTTTATGGAGGTTGAGATGGCACACATCAGCTCCAATGAAACCTGGGCTTGTCAGACCCACCTACATAGACCGAAATATAAAAGTTATGATGATGTTCACTTAAATTGCAACAGACAAGGTTTACAACATTATTATGCTGAGATGTTTTGAACAGTAAATTAATATGATTCATTTGTACTGAACAAAATTGAAGCTGCCTATAAGTTTAGCCCAGAAGATGTGCTTATTGAAGGAACTTCACTGTGCCAAAGACAAAAGCCTATGAAAAGGAGCACGGAAAAGAGAAGCACTTGTAAAATCATAGATAATGTAAGAAAACAGACCTGTGCATTCATGTTAGCTCCATCCATGTACACTTGGCCTCCATTGTCATGAATAATCTTACATATCTCATCGATACCTTCTTCATAGACTCCATGAGTGGAAGGATATGTAACCTGAAATACAGACAGGCACCCAATTTCATGTAAGATGTTGCCAATATCTAATCCTCTGATGTTTTAACTTATTACGCACTTGAATACCATAGAAACAAAAAAAAAATCAATACCATGAGTGCTGACAGGTTATCCTTGTTGGCTTCTGCAGCCTTCTTTAGCTCTTCAATGTTGATATTTCCCTTGGCATCAGTTCCGACAGAAACAATCTTCATGCCACACATGGCAGCACTTGCAGGATTTGTCCCATGAGCAGAAACAGGTATAATGCACACATCTCGATGATGATCTCCTCTTGCCTGCAACATTAGTTGAGGCAAGCAAGATTGTCACGGGAAAAGATGAACATGATGTCATGCTGATGAAGGTGAGGTTTAAGCACAAGCAGAGAAAATTTAGCAAGATGGTACCTTATGGTATGCACGGATAACCATAAGCCCAGCGTACTCTCCAGCAGCACCAGCATTAGGTTGCAGTGAGACAGAGTCAAACCCGGTGATCGTACACAATAGTTCACCCAAGTTATCAAACATTTCCTAATAGAACAGCAGTAATTCAATCAGGTCTTAATGTGCTTGTTCACACAAAAACACATACTCACATTTCTTGTTGAAGAACATCCATAACTACCTACCTGGTAACCCTGAGACTGTTCAACGGGAGCAAAGGGGTGAATATCAGTGAAGCTGGGCCATGTCACTGGCATCATTTCAGTTGTTGCATTCAATTTCATGGTGCAAGACCCGAGTGGAATCATGCTGTGACACAAAGAAAGATCCTTTGACTGTAGCCTGTACATATACCTAAGCAATTCATGTTCTGTGTGGTACCTAATAAGGAAAAAGACAAAAAAGTCAGAGTGGCTCCTAAAGAAAGCCTCAAAAACTTCAAATTTTCAGGGCAGAGCATACGTGTTGAAGATAGGATGAGTCAGAAACGAGCTCTCCCTTGCTAGCCCAGAAGGGATGGCACTCTGAACCTCTGGTGCTAGAGATTCAGCAGTGAAAGGGACCTGGTGATTAAAAGAAAGAGTTCTGAGCTCAATGATCAAAATCATCATTAACTATAGGCATGAAACCACATGTCAAGGACTCAAGAATGCATACAGGCTTGCCACCAGCAAAAACTTTGAGAAGTTTGTCCAGGTCCTCCAGGGTGCTTGTTTCATCAAAAGAAACTGTGATCTGAAAAAACAAACATAGTCTATTAACCGCATAAACCAAGTTTAAATGAAGTACAAAAGAAACAGATTTTAGTAAACTTACAGTGTTTTTGTCAACAATTCTCAAATTTATTTCACTTTTGTAAGCGGCATCAGCTATTGCATATGCATCAGTGCACTTAACCTTCACTGTGTCAAAAAAGGGAAGGGTCTGGACTTCCACAGTCCCAAGTTTCTTCAGTCCCAGTGCTAATGCTCCAGCAAGACCATGGACCCTTTGAGCAATGGTTTTAAGGCCTTCAGGTCCATGATAGACAGCAAACATTGCAGCCATGTTTGCAAGTAGTGCCTATATAGATGTAGAAATCCTTTTCAATCAAAGGAAAATCAAAATACTAATTGTGCTAAAGCCATGCACTACCAGTTCAATGAAATATCAGAACACATGTTCGTGACAAGAATTTGAACTTGGTGGACCAGCCCAAAATTTTGTATCTAAGCATTGAATTACAAGAGGTTATCCATCCCCTACAAGCAGGAACAAACAAGGAAACGAAAAAGAAAAAGAAAAAAAGATTTTTGTCTTACTTGGGCTGTGCAGATGTTGCTAGTGGCCTTGTCCCTGCGAATATGCTGCTCCCTAGTTTGCATTGCCATCCGCAGAGCAGGCTTCCCTGAAGAATCAACACTGACACCGATAATT
The DNA here is from genome assembly GCA_963691705.1 of Viola odorata. Lineage (NCBI taxonomy): Eukaryota > Viridiplantae > Streptophyta > Magnoliopsida > Malpighiales > Violaceae > Viola > Viola odorata. Next base: position 3,046,699 of record OY829546.1, read on the forward strand.
CTTCCCGGCATCATTCTCTTGTACTCTTGTGAAGTAGCCAAGAATGCTGCATGAGGACCTCCATACCCCATTGGAACACCAAACCTCTGAGCCGAACCAACAACAATATCTGCCCCCAATTCCCCTGGAGGCTTCAACACTGTCAAAGCCAACAAATCGGTTGCCATGACAACCTTAACACCCTTAGCATGAGCATTCTTTACAAACTCCCCATAATCCAAAACCTCACCCTCAGTTCCGGGATACTGCACCAGAACACCACAAACATCCCCAGACGTGAAATCAATATCCTTAAGATCTGATGTAACTACCTTCAAGTCAAAGCCATCAGCTCGAGTCTTGCAGATATCAATAGTTTGTGGGTGACAATTGCTAGCAATAACAAAAGTCTTTTTTTTTCCCTTTAAGATATTATTACACATGGACATTGCCTCTGCTGCAGCAGTCCCTTCATCAAGCAATGAGGCATTGGACATGGGCAATCCAGTAAGATCCGTAATCAAGGTCTGGTAATTAAGCAACGACTCCAATCTACCCTGAGATATCTCAGCTTGGTACGGTGTGTATTGAGTGTACCAAGCTGGATTCTCCATAATATTCCTCAAAATCACTGGTGGAACATTGGTGTTATAATACCCCATTCCTATATATGACTTGAAAATCTTATTCTTTGATGCCAATGCTTTCATATGTTCAAGCATTTCGCTCTCAGTTAAACCCTCATCAAATTTAGTGAACTTCATTGAATCTATTTTAATAGATTTAGGCACAGTGGCATCAATCAATGAATCAAGACTATCAAATCCACACAACTCAGCCATTTTGGATTGATCTTCTGGGGTAGCTGAGTTATGTCGCCTAGCAAAAGTGTCACTACGCTTCAAAGCCTCAACAGAAATAGATCGAACTTGAGACCCAATACCATAATAACCAGCAACAACATTATGGGGAACAATTTTTTCCCGTCCAAGTAAAGAACCTAAGCTAGGATTTGCGCAAGCAAACGATGACAATGATGACACGTACCTAGAAGGAGTGTACAACACAGGATGAGAGGAAGAGTTTAACAACCTTTTCAGGATTGCACGGTTAGCCAGCTTCCTTGCACGCTCCATGAATGCACACGGACAGAACAACCAGAGAGAAAGTTTGAATCTTTTTGGTTTATAGAGGGACAAAGATTGAATCTGTTTGCAAAAACTATAGAAAAAGCAAAATGGGTTGTTGAGGAAAGAGTAGAGGAGGTTGGAGAATGTGTTAATTTTGCTCCATGGAATATAATGGGGTGGGGGGTTGGTGATAATATAGTGGAGTTTTGTCTGTGTAGATTATTTATACAAAATGACTGAATTGTATGCGATTTAAAATCTAAAAATCCAGGACTTCAAGATCTGGTAGCGGGTGGTGGCTGACAAAGCAACTAGGAAGAAAACGACAGTTTTTGTGATGTCAAAAAAGTCTGCAAAAATGATACAAATCTCAAGGAAAAAAATGAATGGAAGTGAGGGCAGCGAAACAGATTGAGTATCAATGGATGAAAAAAATGCAATCAAATTCCAATGGAAAAATCAGAAACCAATTAAATTGTGGGAAATATGAATCTGGTGAGCGCATGAAAGGAAATATTCTTACTCGGTGGCAGAATCACTTACACTCCTTGCTTATCTCTATATGTAGAAATTATCATTCACACACACAAAAAACGATTTATCACAAAAAAAACGCTAAATAAATATAGAAATAGGTATTTATTATCGGCGAAATATCTCCTTCTCTCTAAAAGGGAGTGTTCTAAGTTTTATCAAATTAGAAAATTCGATTACTAAAATAAGTCTTCTATCCAAAGTTAAATATCGTGATTAACAACTATTAATACAATTGAGATTGTTGTGACTTAAGCAATATCTCGAGACTGAAAAACGCATTACTTATAGAAAGGATATGAACTTCTCTGAATAATAATTTTTTTCGAAATTTTAAGTACTCTCTCTATCTCTTTGGAATGAGATTAATTGAGTAGAAATATGCTTATATCTTAAGAAAATTGCGAATACATAATAAGACACTAAAAATAAACAATAATCACGAAAGCACCAAATATTTAGAAAGAGAGCTCAAAACAGTTTTATTTTTAATATTAACATCTTTATTAATTAATATTGCATGAAATAATTGAGGTTTAAATTATTTTTATTGGATTAGATTTTGTTCTATTTATATACATAATTACAAAATAAATTTAAGAATTATACGTGTCTATTTAAATAAATAAAAATCAGTAAAAATGTTAATATTTTTAGCATCGCTCGAAAAAGAAAAACCACCGAGATATACATAAGTAACAATCAATTGCCAAAATTGCAACACCTGATGTACATATACAGTCTTCGAGTTTAAAGAACCATCCCTTTCCTTGAGTATGAAATTTCTTCCGACTTTTTCCAATTCTGTTTTTTTTTTTAATTCTAATTTTTAGGTATGGGTAGGACCCGGAAGTTGGGTGGAGGGGTATAATTGGTAGATCACATTTATGGGGAAAAAAAGATGCACGTGACTGACAAGTGACAACCTAGTACTGAGTACTACTAGTAGTAACTTTTCTTTTACTACTACCAAGTAGTAACTCAGTACTACAAATGTTTTTGTTTCGGTAGACAGTAGATATGGTTCGTTTCGGTCATCTGAGCGGAATCTAGACCGTTGGATTCAAAGTTAGCTTGCTCTTAGAAGTGTGGTAGATGAATCTATCTAGCTCTCTACTGTTCGAAAGTGGAATCTTTCAGTTCCTTTTCCGATAGTAAAAAGCAAAAAATGATAGTTAATTAAATTCGGAATGAGTATCTACTGTGATGAAAACCAGGTCAATATTTATTAGAAAAAATAATGCGATTTGATTTATTTTATTTTCTTCTTATTTTTTCCTTTCCTTGTGGAGATTTTATGCAATGGGCCTAATGGGTGGAGGAGAATTGGACAAGTGGGGTGGGAATGGATAATTGGGTTGGCTGCCATACTTTTTTCTTTCAAAAAGAAAAAAAAAATTGCATGTATAAATTGAGGAATATACTAGTAGTAATTTGGGATGCAAACCTGAGTTTTATTATAATTTTTTTATCCTAGTAACTCCTAGCGCCGCCTCCAGCCGCCTGTCCTGCATACTGGAGGCCCGTGGAGTACTATAATGCCGGCGGCCATATTGAATTAGAAATCCGTTACCGGCAGGGAAACCGTCCCATATATCATCAACATCAGCATAAGCGTCAAACCTCAAGGTGTCACCATGAATAGCACCATCAATCAAATTTACGCTAGCAGCAATTATATTTTGTACTTGTATATGTCTGCCCTAGTTATGAATAAAAGTAAAAACGTAAATTAGGCTAAAAGATGCGTGACGTGACTTTTTAAATCTGTCAAAAAAAGGAAGGGAAAGGGCTAAGGGGAGGGATTTTAGTTTTGAGATATGGGCCTTGTTTGGTCCGTATCCTTTTAGGGCCTGTTTGGTGTTCCGGTTCTAGTTGGAAAAGTGATTCTAGAAAAGTGTTGTGTGGAAAGTACTTCTGGAAAAGTGCGGTAGAAAACGAGAAGTTGTTTTATGGTGTTTGGTAAAAATTGCGGTTAAAACTATGGTTGGAATGCAAAATGACCATAAAGGATATAAAATCCATTTTTAAAAAATTAATAAAAATAGAAAAAGTGGATCTAGAATTATTTATCTTGAGATGGGATTTTATTGTGGTAGTTTTTAATTTATTTTATTCTATTATATAAAGTAAAAAAATGAAATTAAAATGAAAAAGAAAAAAAAAAAAGGAAAGAAAGGCCAAACGCAGCTACTGTGCAGCCACTGGAGCAATTTGCTCCAGCGCGAGGCAAGGCAATTTATGCCTTGATTGGAACTGGGCTTCTTGAGAAGCCCAGCCTTGGCTGCCATTACCAAACACCTTAAAATGAAAAAGTGATTTTTGAAAAGGGCTTTGGGAGTAGAACCTGGGGTTAAGGGGCACTTAAAATGGGCTTAAACCTCGCGACGAATAAAAGAAGGTACTCTGCGTCTTTTTTGAATCAAAAAAGTAAACTTTATTAACCAAAGACTGGTCATCTAGATTACTCTTCTAGATAATTTCATGAAGTTGACCGTGTTGAGCCCACCCAGTTCAAGATTCAGCGCTAATCTTAACAGCTGTGCCATATCTCACGGTGACAGTCGAATGAGGAAGCAGAATAGAAACCTGACAGGAAAACTAACTAATAGCCCAAATAAAAAATCAGTTGCTAGACGGCAGTGCAGAGAGCTCATCCGTGATATAGCAGCATTTGATCCGAACTGTCACTCTATCGATATCCAACTATTTAGTAGTTAGTCATGAGTTTCCCCACGTCGTCGTTAGTTTCACCATAAACAAAAGCAATCGATGGTGACACGCTTTCGTGCGAAGCCGACAATACAAATAGGAAAGCTTTGGTTCTTGCTGTATATAAGTGCTACCTTCTCCTATTCGCATCCATTTCTGTCTGAAAACAAGAAAATACGATTGGTAATTATAATATTCTAAAAATGGTGGGTCGACAAAATTCAAATTGGTCAGTTATAGGAACCCTGAAGAGGGCTGTGAAGAAGATCAGTTTCCTGCTGAGCATAAACATGAGCAGGCTGCAGGTTGCGCATAGCTTCAATGCTTCGCAATGATCGACCAGGCTTGCGTGGAATATTTGTCGAAAATGATGGAGAAGAAGAAGACGAAGAATCGGATGAGAGCAAACTGGTGCTGACAAGGGCTAAAAGCTGTTGTTCTTCGGATGAGGATATCGACAAGAAAGCGGAGCTTTTCATTGCAAATTTTCGTCTCCAGTTGCTCTTAGAGAGAGATTTCTCTGCAGATACGTTATCACCGAGGAAACAGTTTTGACAGGGATTACTGAATGTTGAATAATCAATGCGCCATCCGGATCAAGAAATAAATCAGTACCATATCTATAAATTGCTTCTTGGATTGCATTCCTTTCTCTTATTTATTTTTCAATCAAACACTGTGAATCAAGTTGAACAAACTGTCAATTTGAATAAACACAGTTCTTTCTGCTGTACATTTTGAGAGCTGAGAGCTGAGATCTATATTTTGGGGGTACATTCATCAACCGACCATAATATATTAGTAGTTCTATTCATTTGCAGATAAATGCTGATTAAAATTTTGAGAAATTGTGGTCAGATGCTTACTTACCAACAATGAGAAAAGCACGAATTTCAACAGTAAAGCTATAACTTTACAACCAGATAACTAATTGCCAGTTCACTATCCTGCAACATTCTCTCTCACGTGAATTATGCTCTTAATTAGTCAGTGCCCTGCTACTTACTTACTTAGCTATCCAATCAATACAAGGCACCAATAATGAGGCCAAAATATGCAAAATTGTTGCTTCTCTAGAAAAAGCATGACTCAAAAGAAAGAACGAAGGACACTTTGAAGGGAATTGAAATGCTTTTACACCAAGTTATGATGAGGGGATTCATTAGAATGAATGATTTGATGATTGATTCACAAGTAGAACAAAGATTATTAAGGGTATGGTGGTGGTAAATGGATGATTTGGAATTGGAAGCAGATTCATAATCAATGACAGTCTCAAACGCGCCAGCCAATGCCTTCACTTTGCTGGTGTTCTTGGCAAGTAGCTTATTCTTCGCCTCCTCAATCACATCATGGTATACTGCTGGAGATTTTTTCTTCCCTGCCACCACCCCTCGCTTCTTCTCTGCCTCCTCCTCCTCTGCCTTTGCTTCTTCACACACATTTTCCTCCCCGCGTGCAGTTTCCCCTTCCCCTAAACTCTTATTAATCTCCCCGCTAATCCCTTCCTCTTCTTCCTTCTTCTCATCCACTATCAAATCAGCTGCATTCCCATCATCTCCGCCAATTTCTTGGCTTTCTTCGGTATCATCATTTTCTTGCTCTTCATCAATCTTCTTGCATTCTTCTTCTTCAGGTAATAATTCATTACTCTCATGATGATCAGGTTTTTCAACCTTCAGGGTTTGGGCCTCACTCTCTGCTCCTGAAACTTTGGGACTGATAATATTAGTCTTGTCATCTGATGATGGCTTTACCTCCTCTTTCTCCTTGTTGTTAAGGTTCAGTTCTTCAATCCCAGTTCTGGGAGTATAAAAAACTGGCTCTTCATTTTTTGATGTCGACTCTAGATTAGCAGTGTCGATATGGATCAGATTAGAGTCTTCTTCTTGGATATCCAAGAGTTGAGTTACATCGATGTCACTGATGAGATTTTGCGACAGCGACATCCGATCCTTGGGAGATCTGTTCCTGGGGGTGAGACTTGTGGTCCGCTTCAGATTGGACGTGGGAGTCGGTGATGATGGATTGTAAGATGACTTTATAGATGGCTTAAATGACTTGGAATTCCTCTCCAGATTACCAGCTGCAGGTTTGTTGCTGCTGCTCGAATGATTCTGATTAGGCCTGGGCGTGAAAGACATTGAACGGATGGTTGTTCTCTCCCGAGAAGTACTACCGCTGTTAGCAGATGCTGGCCTCTCGGAGTCCGGAGAGATTAGGGATTTGAAGGAGCGAGAGGAAGCGGATGGAGGCACGTCCAGGGATCTTCTCCTGTTGGGAGGAGCGGCAGTAATACTCTGGCGTCGCGGGTGGCGATGGTTACAGTGTCGTCATGAGGGAGGGTAGATTTCCTGACATACCTGAGGGTGGTGGTGGAGGTGGAGGAAGGGTCCGTGTTGGTTCTTGAGCTCACTGTTGGCTTTAGGTAGTTAGGGACTGATGACCTGGCTGATCCTGATCCTGTTCCTGAGGATGGTTTGGATGTGGAGGCTACGACCGCCATGACATTGGCGTTGGCTGGCTTAGGACTTGTGGCTGCTGCAGCCGGTCTGCGAGTCGGGTGTGAGGTTGTAGAAGAAGAAGAAGTGGAGGAAGGTGTTGCCTTCTTCTCCTTCTTCAATGCATTCTCGTTGCTTTTGGTGTTATAGTCGATTTGAATTAGCTTCCCAAATCTATTACCCATTGCTCGAAGCACTTTATGTGGTAAAAGTGCATCGCAATACCTGGGAATCCCGTCCTGCATATATTAGCAATGCTCTATTCCCAATGCTGACAAGAACACGCGCTGCAACTAGTTGAGTTGATTCCCGAGACCATTGTCATTCCTGCTGATAAATGAAAGATCTGAATGTCAGAACAAGGACAATCAGAAATCAAATAGAAAAAATTACAAAAGAAAAGAGAGAAGGTGTTATAATTTCAAAGATAAATATTAGTCATAACGGCTTCCTTCTCATAGCCTTCTTCGGATTCTTCGCAGTCTTTGGAATAGCCTTCCGGTGTGGCAATCTGACCATGCGTCGGAAACTGAAACATTACTTACTGCAATTCCTGAATCAATTAACAGATATTAATTATCATCCATGGAAATCTTGCATTCATCAACATATACATATTCAATCAAACCAAGCAGATGATATATAATCGTTAATGGAGATTCATGAAGAAGAGGTGACGTACCTGGATGTGATGAAATGAAAATGGTGAGATCGTGAGGCTAGGGAGAAGAGGCAGCTTAATGAACAAAATGGGTTTTTGGTGGTGGATAAAAGGACAGAGCGCGAATTGCGCGGGGAACAAGAAGAAAGGTTGTCATGGGTGATGATAGTAGTGGAGGCCATGAAATGATAAAAACTAAATCAGACAACCCAAGCGAGAGATGAGGTGACATTGTTGACCTCTTCCTCGTTTTACTTTTACAAGAAAAGAAGAAAAAAAAACCATTCAATTTCAGTTTCTTTCAGGTACTGATTCAGTGATTCTAACGTAACAAGCAATTACCTTACCCCTCTTTATGAAATTAATTCAATAAAATAATAACATAACTCCCTCCTTTCTTATTTTGGGCTTTAAGGTCCGTCAAGCGGGATATGTTATTAGTTCTTGCTTTGGGCCCACAGCTACAATTTCAAGCCCATTCTTACTGACATATTAATTGATTCAAGAAGAAGACTACGGAAACAATTTTATTTGGTTATGAAATTGATACACACCATCTGATTCTGCACTCTTAAATTTACTCCCTCAAAAAAAAAAGTCACCAACCCATTGTGATTTCTTTTTTCTTTTGTGGAGAAATACCCACCTACTACTCTTTATGTATTGTTTTTTCGACTGTATATGGACATAAAATACTTTTTTTTATCAATCTATTAATGCTTGATATTGCTTGTAATTTTCATGAAGATAAAAATCACATATATTTAGGTATCATAGATTAATAAAAAATGATTTAAAAAAGAAAGAAAGAAATAACTAAATAAAGAATTCTAGGTATCCCATAATTAAAATTTTATATATTTTAGGTTGAAAGTATTTCAAATCCATTAAGTTAGAACTAATCATGTTTGTATTAGATTAACTCGTTACAATTCATCATGTAATTTCTGATCCATACACAATGACCGAACTTGCAATCTGTGGCTTAAAAGGTCAAGAGTGTTAACCTAAAAAATTACAATATATCACAATTTTTTTTAAAAAATAGTATATATTTTGGTTCAACTCAACCTGGTCAACTTCGCTTGTAGTAGTTTTCTGAGAACAAAAATGCGAAAATGAAGTTGGTTTTGTTGAACTTGTCACTATCATTTCCATTTGGATTGGGCAAACAAATATGCATTAATTGTGCCGACGTCATTTCCATTTTTATTATATAGTAGATTATTAGTCAGGATTTGGTGTATTGTTTAATATTCATAAAACCTATAAACATGCTTATCTTAATTATTCTAGCTATCAAACAAGAAGATAGGAACAAATAAACCAGAACAACAATATTTCCTGTGTTACATTTGGCAAATATCCTTTTGTGCTTCCTGTTTTGAACTTTGAATAAAACTAATTTGATTTTATTCCAATTTTTTAATTGCTGCAAAAAATGAGGAAGTGACCTTACCCCACCAGCACCTACTTTGTAAGATTAGGTCCATGTTAATCCATTTAACCCCTTGATTACCAATATATGTTGAACATCTTAATATCTAAGATGTAGGTGCAGGAATCTCCGAATCTTATTTGCCCATTCAAGATCACCTCATCGGCTGGCATCACATCATCTGGTTGATTGAAAGTAAAACGACGTTATTTACGTTATATAAAACTGATATACACTAACCAGTTGAACTATAACTCATTATGTTTTTCTTTATTTTAATTATATATATAATTAAAACAAATGATGAGTTATAATTCAACTTGTTAATGCATATCAATTTTATATAACATAAATAACATAGTTTTACTTTCAATCAAGCAGATGATGTGATGCCAGCCGATGAAGTGATCTTGAATGGGCAAATAAGATTCGGAGATTCCTGCCCCCACTTCTTAGATATTAAGATGTTCAACATATATTGGTAATCAAGGGGTTAAATGGATTAACATGGACCTAATCTTACAAAGTAGGTGCTGGTGGGGTAAGGCCACTACATTTTATATTGCAGCAATTAAAAAATTGGAATCAAATCGAATTAGTTTTATTCAAAGTTCAAATCAGCTTATCAAAAATAAAAATAAAAATGCAGCCCTTGAATTTTCAAAAAGTTTTTATAGCTTTCAAGCTCAGCATCTCTTTAATGTAGTTCACTAGGCCTTGATCCAATAATTTATTGGATCATTACAAATGATACACCTACCAGCAAGGTCACTGTGAGGCCTCACTTTGATACAGGGGTAAAAAAGGGAATCATGGTTCATTTACTCTCTTAAAATTTAAATCAAACTATCTTCAACTTCTAAATCAACCATAAAACAGTAGGGAAATGCAAAGTCCGCTGCGTAGTTTTATAATAACTTATAACTAGTATTAGCACATAAATCGAGAGCGAGAGAATGAAAAACTGTACTAAGTTCCCAATTCTCGACAGTTGGGAATGCTTGCTAAACGAAATGTCTAAATATGCCTCTTCTGGTGTCTCTTATTGCATTGATATAGGCTCACCAAAACACATTCTCAAATTTTCTTTCGACCCACATTTTGTGATTATTATAAATTTCAAAGATCAGGAAATCCTGTTAAAAACTAAAGAAAGAAATAGACTCACCTGGTCCTTGATGGTGCAATCAGGACAAATCCCAAATCAGAGTTAAGAAACTTTTGCACGTCTGTCCAAACGTAATCCTGAGATAAATCTTGATGCAGCTTACGCCTGTTCATATCCCAGGAGTACTCAAGTGTCTCAAAAGCTGTGAAGGGGTCCTCAAGAGGCCCTTTATAATGACCATACACAACTCATCAGGAGGCTGGTTAAAATACCTTTCAGTTAAGTTTTTCATTCTAACCAAAGCATCCCAATTCCACGCGACAGTCGCAACACTGCTTAAAATAACATGAACATGAAAGTGTTCTTTGGTTGCAAGCAATATATTATAATTGCACAACCTCATGCGATGTAAAATTCGCCATAAAAAAAGATTATGGCGAATTTTACCTCGCATGAGGTTACGCAATTACAATATATTGCTTGCAACCTAAGAACATGTTCATGTTCATGTTATTTTAAGCAGTGTTGCCACTGTAGTGTGGAATTGGGATGCTTAAAATTAACTGAAAAGGTATTTTAAACAACCTCCTGATGAGTTGTGGTAGGGTCATTATGGGCCTCACCCCTTCACAGCTTTTGAGACGATTGAGTACTCCTGGGATATAAACAGGCGTAAGCTGCATCAGCACTGCACTTGCCCTTGCCATCTGCATTCGCAGATAATTTGAAAAGTTAGATACCTGACAAAACAAGAAACTAAATTCTGAACTTAAACTACCATGAATAAAGATCAATTCCCAATCCTTTCGGAGAAGAAAAAGAAAAGGCAATAACAGAACCTAGTGGTGTGACAAACCTAAATGGATTCTATGATATCACAAATACAATAATATATAAAAAATGCTTTCGGCACCAAAATGGCTTGATGGTTATGTATTGAGATGATGGATGGCTGCCTTATGTTTGCAGTCAAACTACCTTTCCAGAATATGGTTGCCTACATAGGGTGAAGAACCACTCAGGCAGCCAATTCCACAATAGCCTAACCTCACAAAAATACTTCACTTGTCAAAGTGGAACGATTGCCCAAGGGAACAAGAGTAGGCAATCAACTATTGTATTATAGTAATCTAACAAAACTCCAAACCACGCAAGTCAAACAAGTGCAATCGATCATGCAGACCATAAGAGCAGTGATGTTAAATCAACAAGTGCAAAACCGAAATACCCGAATGAAAAATTTCGGAAGTCGGGATTCCGAAATCCCAAAAAAAAATCCCGAACCCGAAACCCGAATTTGAATTTCGGAATTTCCCGAAATTCAAACCCATTCGATCAAAACCCCAATTAATCCAATCCCAAATCAAATCGCAACCAACAAATTAACTCAGGGCAACACACATCACATCCAACAATTAATTAATGTTTCAATTACACAGAGATGATAATGCTCTATAATTAGTCAATTTCAGTTAAATATTGAAAACTTACATTTTTGGAATCAATTGTGATGCCAAAAGAGGCATCGAGGTGAAGTCGCGACAGCTTCTTCGCATCGTAGATCTGGAACCGGGAGGTCCGGGACAGTCGACAGAGGAGGCGATCGAGCAGGGAAGTGATGGGTGGACGGCGAGGAGAGATTTACTGGAGATCGTGAGAGAGAGGAGACTCAGGAGAGTGAGAGTCGTGTCTGTTTACTGGAGATCGATTTTGGGGGTTAGGGTTAGGGTTACTGGAGATCGATTTGGGGGTTAGGGTCGTGAATCGTGATGGTCGGTGGCTGTGGTTAGGGCTGGCCGTGATGGGTGCCGTTGGTGGCTGTGATCTTGGCTGAAGATGGGTACTGGACTAGAGAGAGAGAGAGAGAGAGAGAGAGAGAGAGCGTTTGTGTTGTGCGAAGGAAGGAAGGAATAATGGAAAATTGGAAACCACTTAAAGCATTAATATTTCGGGAAATTCGGGTATCCCAAATGGATCCCGATCCGAACCCGAAATAATTTCGGGTATTATATACCCGAATTTAAATTTTCCGATACCCGAAATACCCGAACCAAATTTTAAAAATTTTGGGTCAGAAAATTCGAAATTCGGGTATTTCGGTTTTGTGCCCACCCCTATTGGGACGGCACTACTTTGATTGAGAATGTGTTGAAAGAAAGACCTTTCTTCAGCTTGGGATCTCCTCCCTCTCCTCCCTCTCCCTCTCCAAAAGAAAAAGAAAATAATAAATGTATCAAAATTAGCGGAAATTAAATTATGCAGGTATAAAATTAGTCATTAAAAAGTTTAATTATAATTTTTTAATAAATACGGAAATTAAATTGGTCATGTAGGGGTTCGATTATAATTATTTTACGAATAGAGGTACTAAATTAATTATTAACTAGTTTAATTAATATTTCCAATCATTTTACAATGGTTAATTTAGTGCAGACTGTATGGTAGGAGAGATATATAACTCGAACTGATTATCCGGTAAAATTAAATATATTTATTTATTTATTTTTGGTGCAGACTGTTTCCAATCATTTTACGTGCAGACTACATTTAGAAGGCCCAAAAACTCTCAACCGTTTCAGTGTGGCCCATATGAAAGCCCAACTGTGCTCGTCACTTTACAATCCACACGGACTAAAAAGAGTACCCATCGTTGGGCCGATTTGTTTAGCCCAAATTATTTTTTAAGTCAAAAGATGTGCTTTTTTTTAGCTGAATAAAATATGTGCTAAAGAAAGCCCAATTTTTTTTCCTTCATTCTTATAAATAGAGATGGAATTTGCCAGTAATTTATTTATTTTGGTACATTTTTTTTATTTTTTTTAAGTAGAAACTTATTTTCCTGCTTTGCAAGAAATAAAATCGAATTACAAACTCATTGGTCACACAAAAACAATAGCTACAAACGGGCACTCTTTACCAAAAAAAAAAAAAAGGAAAAAAATCAAGAAATTCTACTACTAAAAGAAGAAAAAAAAAACCAATATTAATCAAGTGTGAAAAAATCCACATGATAATTCCATGAGTAGGATAGCTGCTTCTTCCACATCTTTTGGAAACACTCGTTCAAGACCAGAATTCTTGCCCAAATAATGCAGCGCAAGTTTCTTGAAACAATTTTTCTTCTGAGTCCGGTGGTGGAGATGATAATCCGGTAAAGGTTTCCACATATTTTTGCATTGCACAACATGACTCGTGCGACATTTCTTTTTGAACTTTGCTGATGATGTTTCTTCCGTTGGAGTAACCGTGCCACTTGTCCCCGCCGCTGCTGCCGCCATCGCCCTCCTTGCCTTCCTTTGCCGAATCCCGCAAGCATTGCAAAGTGACTATTAAAAAAAATTAAGCTCGCGTATGAGATGAGAGTGATTAAACCTAACACTATTTTTCTTTCTAAAAAAAATTATACACGAAATATCACTGAATTATAAATTTATTTATATATATACCTTTGCACCGCGAGGACCACTTCGCCAAAGTGGTGTCGTGGTAGTGTTGCAATCCGAGCAGACTTTGATGTTATTGTTATCATTGTTGTTGTTTTTGTTGAGGATGATGCTAGACGAGTTGATTTCGCTATCTTGGAGTTGTTGATTGCGGAATTTGAGAGTAAATTTCATTGGGTTGTGATCAATTTCTGAGAAATTTGATGATGAGGTGGTGGTGGTGTTCATTTCTTCTTGGGTTATCTTCGTGATCTTTGAAGGTATCATCCATTTGAGTGATCCACAATCACCACCATAATTTCCCTCATCACTAAAGTGACGTCGTTTACTTGAGCAAAACTTGTGGACATTATTATGAATGTTGCCACTACTCATCATGCCGTCTACCACACAGCCTGGAATGAACAAGACGTGGACGATGAAAGCAGCTTGTGATCAACCTAAAATCAAGATTAGACAAAGATATTAATCAATTACTCCACCAAATACATAATAAAAGACGCAAAATTAATTAAGTATGGAGAAGATTTTGAATTGGATTGGATCAAAGAATTAGTAGAGTGGTTCTTTACCCTCTCGATCGTTGATTTGGTATGAAAACACCAAGAGCTTTGCTTCCTTTTTGACGATCTTGATCTTTGTTGAAGAAAGTTTGATGTGGTGAAATTAAAAAAGAGATGATATTGTTGGTGTCATGGAGAGAACTCTAGTTATTAATATAACAAAACATAAGACATCCAAGAAAAACAAATTAAAAAAAAGGGACAAATGTAAAGGAGGTGTTGATTGCTACTACTCTCGATCATTTACAGCCAAATCCCAGTTCAAAAATTGAACTGTTTGTAGTATATATTTGCATTTTTATATATGTAAGTTGCCCGTTTGATATATATGCCCTGCTCATCTGTCATCACATGTCCGTTATGTTGTCCTTATGGTTATGCATCAAAAACCCATTAATGCCATCCAACATGTTGATGACATTCATGGGATTACATAGAATTAACCTTATAATTAAGAGATAATCAATTAGTTTGATTAATTAAGGATGGTTATTGACATAGTTAACCATTAATCATGAGATTATATATATATATATATATATATGGTTCATCATAAACTTTTCTAGAGCATCATATAAAACAATCAAATTTGTGATTTTTATTTTTTTTATAAACAACCCGTGAGTTTTTGTTTAAGAAATGAGACTATTAAACGACTCAAACCAGTCTTATTGGTCTCGCTCGATTCCCCTGTCCTATCAAGTTTCAACCTTTCAAAATCACATAAGGATTCTGGCAAATCATTAGAGGGAAAAAGAACAAAAAATAAACTGTACCCATAAACAAACTACAAGTGAAATGAGTGAATCTCATAGCTTCTTGGCTTGGCACCACCCATAACTAAGGAAATTGGTTTATGCATATGTGTCAATGTTAATGTCACAAAAACACTTAGATAAGGTTTTGCAGCTGGTTGACCAGATAAATACCAATCATAATTAAATATAATAATGATAATTAGGATTATTCTTAAGGCTCAATTTTGGATTTATCTTGCTTATTTTTAAGAACAAGAAGCATGCTACGTATGTGCCATTAGAGCCACTCCTATATGCAGCAGCTACAATTTGTTGAAAATATATCGGGGATTTTTTACGGCACGGTGACATTTCTCATATACATCTTATAGTATCTAGCGTATTTGTCCCAATTTACGCATATTATATACTATACTATACTTTTTTTATAAAAAAAATATAATAATATTTTTACCATCAAGAAATGATATGCACTTATCATATTTCTTTAAGATGTTATGGTAACTGATAAAATTATATACTAATAAGTTATTGGTTTAATTGGTTGAATACTTTCATTACTTAATTAAGTAATAAATTCTTAATTTTATCTTTGTATGAAATAATTATATGTTAGAAGTACTTTATTTTTGGAAAATATATGTATTTCAGATCTAAAAATTAATATATTAAAAAATTATTATTAATAAAAAAATAAAAGAAGGCATCTTGTTATTTTGCATTACACAGCACCAGTTGACTCACTTGACCCAGCAAAGTTATGGGCCGCAGGCGACCCATATTGGGCTGGATCGGAAACAGCAAAAATGTAACTGGGCTGATGTTATGAATAAAAGGGCCTTTTGTTCTGCTCTTCTTTTTCCCTCTTACAAATAAGAGGACAAACAAAGAAACTTCCTGTTGGGCTACTTGCAAAACAATAAACAATTAACTGGGCTATACTATACTACAAGAGCAGCCCAAAAAGGGAATTTTATGGTAATTATCCGAGCAAGTAATTACTGTACATTCTCCAATATCATGTCACAGTTTAAATTTTATTAATAAAACTGATAGGATGAGACCAATCATTAAAATCAATAAATACTTTACACTTTCGGACCCTAAAAATGGTAAATTTCATCGCAGTATGTGAGTAAAGTGTAAAGTATGAAGTGACATTCCGATAATACGTTATAGTTTTTTATAGCCAAAATTAGCAATCAGAAAGTAAGGAAGCCTTACCATTTTTTTCACATCCTGTGGTATTGCTGGATCTCTAATAGACAAATAAAGATCTGTTTCTATAAATGTGTATGCATGATTGTATATATAAATGGCTTCCTGTATCATAAATCATGAAAATAACGTTATCAGAACATTTAATTGCAAATTGACTGTAGGGCAGATGGTCCTAAAGCCGGAAGACTAACTGCGTGCAGAGTACTAGAGTGGACCAAGACTGCAAATCTGCAAATCTGCAATTACAATTTGATCAGATATATGGAGATTATGAGTGCAATTATTTGTTCCAAACAACCACGCTACACTTTGATTTAGTTCCTTGGGATTAAGAAATTGTCATCCTTGCCTAAAAATATGGTCCCTTATCAAACTCAGTATGATTAGAAATCAAACCATCTGTTCGAACCAAATTGACCACGTATAAGACCATCCTTCACACTCTAAGTCATTAGTTAGGTAGTATAGTGTGTTATTAGATATGTGTATTTCAAAAGTTTTTATCCCAATCTCAATAATCATAATTTTAATCAAATTGATTGTTTTCATCAGGAATCAAAATTGAATTGAAAACTTAATCCCACTGCACTCAATTTAGAGGTGATTAGAAAAAGAAAATGGAAGAATGGATATACCATAAACAGTTGTTGTTGATCTCTTTGACGGTTTGACCCCTAGTTTGACTGTATTCTTACATCATGATCTACCCAAATTTTACTCTAGCAGTAAGACTCCAGCGTAAAATGATGACACGTGTTCAAAAGTATCAAGAATAGTAATATTCTACCACTATTTGAGGGCACGTGTTGTCATCTTCATGATGTCTACCAAGTTTTTTCCTACTCCCCTACTCCCTAATCCTACACTGTGCTACTACTGCCTATTAATCTATGTGGCTAATTCTATCCATTCTCTTTTTTCTCGTACGGAATATTAAAAAACCACAAACTGGGGCCCACGAGATCGTCAAAAACCACACCACCACCGTACATCGCTACATGATCACCCTCCAAGCTTTGCTGTGGGACCCACCTCCTCAGCCACTCATCCCGCAGCTCCGCCCCGTTCCGCCCTTCCAACAGCTCCGACACCCACTCCTCCACGTCACCCTCCTGATCCTCCACTTCCATGATCACCGCCGTCTCTGACGCAGATTCCTTCACCACCGCGGCTCCGCCGATTTCACCACCCACCACCGCTTCACCTCCCTTGGTGGGCGTGAAAACACGCTCCGGCTGCGTCGCCGGCAGAGAAGTGGTGCTGTTTTTGTTGTTGTTGTTGATCTCGTTGTAGAGCTCCTGCATCACCGCCATAATCATTTCTTCCTTGATGGGTAGGTCCGGAGAGAGGTCAAAGTTGGTGTCGTCGAGAAAATCAGGCAGAACCATGGCAATGACGTCATATTCCGGCGACATTGAAGACCCTGCCATTGATTTGATCAGGAAAGAGAGGATGGAGTGAGAGTAGGTGTTGGTTTTGAGGTTGATGAAGATTCTAGTATTTTGTAATTTCTACGAGCAAAAGATAATTCTCTTGATTCATCCAAAAAAGTTACACATACACACCATAATCATGTTTGATAATTACAGAAGTACATATAAGTAATAGAAAGTTCTAGAGGGATTTAACGCCCTCAACCTAAAACCTTAACGTTAACAAGCCAAAAGACTTGACGTTAACAGGCAAAGTTAACAAGCTAAGCAAAAGGACGTTAACCAAGGAATGACAGCGTTAACACCCAAAGGAACAGTGACAGTGTTAACATGGCAGCGTTAACAAGCCAAAGGCGATAACACCCAAGTGTTAACCAACAAAGGATTAACATCCAAGCGTTAACCAACCAAGCGTTAACACGGAAAAGGGGCATACTTCAACAGTAGGAGAGGGCAGAAAGTAACAAGGTCAAGGGCGATAGAAAAGGCCACTGACATGCTGTCAAAGTCAGAGCACCACCTTGGATGTTAGGTGTAGGACTTGTGACGTGGCGAGGTGTTTAGAGTAACCGACAAACTGGTGACGCGGTAGGGACAGATAAGGGGTTTGTCGGTATATTAGTTTTAAGGAAATATGTTTTTTTTTTTAAGGAAACGGATGGTTGGTATTTTTCTTTTATATCTTTTTTCCTTTTAAAAAAAAAATTTGATTAAGTTAGAAGTTGTTGGCTGTTTGCTGGCTCACGAGTGCGACCATCTTATCCGTTGGATCATGGTTTTGTGATATGCAATTATGTATTGCTGATCGTTGGATCTTTCCTGGAATTTGCTTTTATAGAAATCTGACGGTGTGGAGTAGGTGGAAGAGATAGTACATGATGGAAAATACCCCTTCAACTTTTCTTTTCCCTCAAATGTCACAGTACCGAGTAGTCGAGTAACAGAACAAGATATGATTCGTTTGAGTTATTAAATCAATAGTTTAATCAGTTTCAACCCCTATGACCACTACTAAGTTAGTAAGTAATTTGTATTTATATAAAATTCGGGGGAAAACGGGAAAAAAAATGGTTAGGTTGAACCAATTCAACTGATGGGTTGATTAATTCTCAATTTTTTTGATATAATTTTATTTCTGATATAAATATTAAACTGATTAGACTGATACGGTGTCTGAATCTAATGATACTAAAATAAAAAATTGGTAATGCTTGTTAGAAATTTGGAAATTTGACATGGTTGTCCCTCATCTGGTGGATAAGATCTTAAATAAGTTTAGCAACAGAGATGAAAAATGAGTTTTCCACTTTCCTTAAATTAATTTTCTCTTTTAAAAATTATGGCATAAGTAAACTTCATTTGTACATATACATTGCAGAGTTCTCTTTTTCAGAAACAATGGACCGTCTAATTAAAAGCTACCACGCTCAGGCTGTCGTGTCCGTAACATAGACCCAACGGAAAACCGACAGTAAATAGAAAGCCCACCTACATCACTCGCTCACATTCATCTTCCACAATAGAAACCTGGATCATTATACAGTGTTCCATAGTACAGCCCTCTCTGTTCACCGAGAGATCTTAAATCAGTAAATCACCATAAACTAGTCCTCCGTTGTGCAATGACAAGCATGATCAACTCGGTGACGAAAAACATCACACGAAAAACGATGAACAATCTGATTTCATTTATGTGGAGATCGATCGATCAATGAATTACAAATATGATACAACAAAGGTGTGAGCCATTATCCGTAAATAGATCACTACACAAGTACAGAAACATATCCTCAATCAAGCGACAAATCAGTCGTTCGAGAAATGCAGTCTCGATGATATTCTCGTAATACAGGTATTTTACTATAGAATGACTCCCGGGTCTTACGAAAAGAAAGAATGACTCTTCGGTATACTATTGGTATGACTAAATAATAAAATGTTTGATGAGGGCACAACCTTTAGATCCACACCAGGATGGAAGAACAGAATATAGCGGTCATCTTCACGAGTACAAATCTCTTCATATGGAGACCAGAGCTCTGCAAACAAAACAGCATATGCTCGTCTGTGGTATGTGAGTGCATGTTAGTAGAAATGCATCCTATCTATCATCAGGTGGCAATGTTGGGCTCTTGGAACACATATCAATCTTGTGAAGGTCCTTCATCCGAGTAGCTGGATTGCATAAACCTGACATTTTTCATTTATTCAGCAGTTAGACAAGTTTCACAAATATTATGATATAATAACAGGGCTTGCCTTGCTATAGACAAAACTTCACCATCCTATTTTGTTGACTACTCAAGAATGAAAACACTGTTAGATGGCAATAACACTGATTTGAAAGCAACAGCTATAACCACTAATTTTATTGTTGTGTACTTCGAGTTATCTTAGCCATTAACTAGTTAAACACTACTCTGTTCCTCTAACTCTTCATTTTACCCTCAAGTGCCAATGCTTATATGACATATTTAACCTCAAAGGCAATTAGATACTTACGAATTATGCCACGATCCTTAAGTACAAGGGAAAAGTAAACACGGCAGATCAAGAGCAAAGCATGTACATGGTACCCAATTACAAGTGTATGCACATCCCAGTTGGTGTCATGTCACACCACATGGCTCTTACAGAAAATGAGACATTTGTAAGATCCAAGAGAAGTAGCATTACCTGAACATTTAGGTATATCCCAAACAGCTATAGATGTCGGAGTGCATCGAGGATCACATATGGCCCGGTTATCTTCATGACTAACATTCATTGCAAGCATCCACGACCCTATAGTGACATCCTCATTGTTGAACATCCTCAAACTGAAAACACCACCAATTCATTCAATTTTCGTTTTAGACAGTAATAACGAAAAGTGTCTAGAATGAAAAGATAATTATAAGAACACACAAATTTTAGGTCTTGAAACCGCGACGCCAAATTTAGCATCTTAAAGTGGCCACGTTATGCAAATTATCCTTTCCAAAAACTTTTACTGGTAGAACCTTGATTAGAAGAATACCTTGACAGCAATCAAGGAACTGGTGTGGAAAGAAAAGAACATATATACTAGATAAAAGTTGATTAACACTTTATACTTACTAGATCAGTATCAAAGTGGCAAGAAAAGAACATGCATACTAGATAAAAGTTGATTAACACTTTGATACTTACTAGATCAGTATCAAAGTGCTTGTACATAATATATTCCTTAAGGAACCATATATAAGGATCTGCAGTGAAAGCTTAGATAAAGTTGATTAACACATCAGTATGCACCATCTTCAATTACAAATTTGCAACGCTTATTAAATGACGTTTGTAACACTAAGTTTGAGCCATCTACCAGGCCTCCATTTGTTGCAAATCAACAAACTAGAATGCGAATGAGTGCATCGCGATTGAGAACAAAAACCAACAATTAACTAATCATAAATAGGCATGTGAAGATCTGCTGAAAAAATGAAATTATAAAGTATTAGAAGTGCAACACTTCCACTAGATGTGAACATGACATGGAAAATGGCAGAGAAGACCAGAGGCAATTACTCTGTGAACAACATACCTGTTATTTCTTGCAACTGCTAATGAAGCCACAATCTCTGCAGAGAGAACATATATAGGGCCATAAGCATGCAAGAAGTACTCATTGCCAATCAGATGCCCTGACTTCTCAAACCTGAAATGTTTTCCTACGTAAATATCCAGCTAATAAGCAAGCAGAGAACACCCACTGCGAAAAACAACAAGGGACAACCAAAGGCTAGCATATTTCCATACCACTTCAATTTGGGATCAGTGATCACTGGTCCTTTCTTCATGCATCCAATATAAGTCAAGGACTGTGTTCTTTCCTTGGCAAGAAGAGTTGCAAGCCGATCTAAAAGCACCGAAACAGAAACATTAACCACAAGTTTCCTCACTAATGAACTCATGGGAAACACTTCTTTTTATCACTGTGACATACCAGGACGTAGATAAATATCATCATCAGCTTTAACGTAATAATCTGCATCAAAAAGCTCAAACGCAGCCTTGAAGTAAGCCAACCTAAAGAGACAAACCGGATTAAAAAACAAAGCTACTCAATTGCATCAGGAATAATGGCACATTGAAAAAACTCTTACGTTTTATAAGGAAGTTTGAGATATTCTTCCTCAACATCAATAATCATAAAATCCCTGTACTTATCGATCTCGCTCGAAAGCTGAGCCATCTTCTTTGCATCCTTTGACCTACCTATCACAAACCTAAATGCCAACCCAGTAGCTTGCTCCAACCTACAAAGCAAAAGTGAATACATAAAGTACAACTCATTAATTAATCACAAGCCGAATAAATACGAATTCACGTGATTTACCTCAAAAGCCCATCTGGGTCGGGAGGGAACCAGGTGCTGCGGAGGGCGGCACGGCGATCCTCGGATTCGAATCCAGTCTGGATTCCAACGAACCCGAGGAGTTTGGGGCGCTCAAGTACGACTTCATCTCTGTTTTCAATTTGGCGGGTGTTGGAATTGGAATAGAAGGTGCGGAAAGTGTCCTGGGTCTTGCCGCAGCGGAAAACGGGTAATGGGTTGGGCCGGCGCGCGGCGGTGATGGCGAAGATTGTGCCGGAAAGGCCAATGACGAGGGAGACGATGGAGAAGAGGAGCAAAGGGAGAGGGTAGCGACTGGAGGGGAAGGCAGAGTAGAGTTTATGAGGCTTATGGGTTTTTGAAGTGGAGGTTGGAAGGGCGGAGGAGGAGGTGGAGGAGTGGCGGTGAGAGAAGAGTGGCATCTGATTTGGCGGAGGGAGAGTTTGTGTAGTACTGTGCTGTCTGTCGAGGATTGGTAAGACAGTCCTCGTCTACTACCGTTTCATGGAGTCCATTCCATTTTTCTTTTAAAACTCTCATGAAAGAAAATGAGTTGAATTAAAAGAAAATGAGTTGAATTAAAGGAAAATTAAAGGAGTTTGGACCAACGCAATTACACAATTTTCTAACTTCAAAGGTAATTAATTAAGCATTAGAGTTGGCTTCAAAGGTCAGCTCTATCTTCTCTTTTGTCTAGTAGAGAATGAATGCTCAAAAAAAAAATGATTAAAACCAAAAAAAACTCGATTATTATATCTAAATGAACTAATCAAAATTCGACTATTGTATTTAAATGAGATTAGTCTCTCACTGAAATCAGCATGAGGGGGAGTAACTCTCATAAACACAATGAATTAAGAAAAGAGGCAATTAGTGGTCCATGGATTAGCAAAGTCAATTAGTTGTTCAGCAATGAAGTAGTTTGAATTCACTAGTCTTTCAATATGGGGTAAGAGTCCCTTGGACAGAAGAAAAAATCCCATTGTAGGTGATTACAGTATCAGGAATCTAAGCTACAACTTCTAGTTTCTTTCTGCCTGTTGTACCACTCTCATGAGTCATGAGAGCACAGCCAAAGAATTGATTTTCATGGAGGTGAATCAAAAACATCACAAAAAAGGGGCCGAGAAGAACTAATCTAAAATCTAATATACAACGCTAATCAATCAAGCCCAGATCGCAAGGGCGGACATCAATCCAGCCCCAAGGAAAAGCAAGCAGTACGACGCCAGTTGAAGTCTAGGATTGCAGCTCATTCTTTTGCTCAGGAAATCTGCAGCAATTAGGTCAACTAATGCCATGTACACCAGAATCCCAGCTGATATAGAATCCAAGATGCCTTCTGTAGCCAGTGCAGCAGGGCTCTTCCCGTTGTAGAACGAAGAAATGGCCAACCCGATGGCAATTCCTCCTGGAGTTGTGAGAGCGAAAAAGCACGCCATCCATGCCGTGGACTTGGTCTTAAATTGTGCCTGAGAGATGCAGCCTCCGAGTGCAAATCCTTCAAAGAACTGATGAAATGATAATGCTGCGATCAAGGGTCGTATGGTACATGGACTATGAGAAACTCCTAGCGATAACCCAATAATAATCGAATGGGACACAATCCCAAGCTCCAATACCTGCAGAGCAAACAAGAACATACAGGGTGAGAATTCATCCAAGGCTTTTAGAATTGCATAGCAAACTAAAAGTTCCAACTAATCATGTTGAAAGTTGTTGAACAACTTCTAAACCAAAATCGTGCCTATATTACATTGACGTTCATGTCAACAAAGTACAAGCAATCAGTCACTACCTCCCACAAAAATAAAGAAAAAGACAAATGCAGGCAAATTTGCTCTTGTTAGCCAATTTGGCATTCTTCCAGTCGTATCAATACTATACACGGATGACATTTTGCAATTTCTGGCCCTGCATTCATATGATTCCCCCACCAAAAAGTAGCTAGGACGCAACTTCACTCTAGTTGGCCAAATTTGCATCCTCCACACGTACTCACATCCATAAAATGGCAAGCCTTTGCATATTTTGCACATTGTTGGCTCATCAATGGACCCTACTGAGTTTCCGGAGAAAAATCCTAATAGCAACATTGCCTTTAGTGTAATGGTAATATTTTTCTACTCCAAAAACCCTACACTAAGTTCTCTAAACAGCTACCACAACATGCAAAACTGCAGGACTGATATACACACTAAACAACAATTGCATCATCAAGCAAATCAACTAACCAACAAAATGCAAATGCTTGCTTGGACATGGTAAAAGAAAGTAAATTGGGGTTATAGCCTCAAAACAATTTGGGTCCACTACTATCCAATCCAAACACTATCCTCACCACAATCCCCTCATCCTCAACCACCACACTAAACAGTCTAAAGAAGAAACACCACAACGAAACTTCAGACTTGGTTTCCGCTTAATCGTGTGGGACCCACCTAATGATCCCAAAAGTGGGCCTCATCCCATAATATAACCCCTAAAACCAGTAACAAAAACAACAACAATGTAGCTTTACTGACCTGTGAAACGATGACGTGCCGCGCCCCACCATCCTGCAAACCATCACCAAATCCATGTTCATGAGCGTGCCCGTGACTGTGTCCATGTCCATGTCCCTGAACACCATCACCACAGGCTTCCTTCCCATGCGGATGGTTGTGCCTATGATGCGCTACATGCGCATGCATCCCCACAATGTGCATCCCTCCACCTTCCTCTTCCCCAAACACCTTCTCACCACTCTGCAAACCACTGTCTGCAGCTACAATACCTTGCTCTGTATCCACATCCACTGATTCGACCCGACCACCTTCCTCGCCGTTCCCCTGCTTCACCAAACCCTGCTTTCTCTCATAATACTGAGTCCCTAGAAAATCCACCAACAGGGTGAACAACGACGCCATCATCGCAGTGAACCCAGAAAACGGAAACATCCGGAAAACATCCGGCAAGCACTGATCCGACAGCGCCCTGGTTCCGCCGGGAAGCATGTGGACGAACCCAGTAGCCAGTATTACTCCCGCGGCAAACGCCTTGGCCGCCACGAACAGAAACCCATCGGTGCGGAGGAAACGGCGGTGCTTCCCTATCAACGGGATGGCGATACCGGCCACTCCGGCGAGAAGAATTGAGGCGATGGCAATTAGCTTGAGATTGAAAGCAGCAACATCGTCTCGACATGCTTCCATGTCCTCAGACGATTTACAAGGGCCCGAAGTCATCGATTCCGAAATTCCCCGAAACAAAGATTCTAACAAACAAACCAAAAAGAAAAAGAAACACCCATTAAGCAAAACGACGTCGCGGAAGCTTGTCGACAAGAAATTTCTGTTGGGTTTCAGAAATTACCTGTGAAAGCTTTAGTCTTTGATCCAAACCGATCGAAGAAAAACAACTCGAACAAATCCTACCAAAAATGACCATAAACTAATCAGAAATTAGACAAGAAAAGATGAGGGAAAATAAGAAAGGGAGGGAGGAATTGGTGAGGTGGGGATGTATACCTGAAAGAAGTACATTGAAAGAAGAAGGAAGAGGTGAAGACGTGAAATATATAAGAAAAGAGCGCAAAAACGAGAAAAGTGTATAGTAGAGGAGTAATTGGTGGGAAGAAGTTGAGAGGAGAAGTTGCGTCTGAAATGGGGAGGAGGATATAGGGAGAGAGTGTCGACATTGTTTGCAAAAGGGATGGTATATAAGGAGAGAGGGTTTCTGCGTTTACTACCTTGCATAGCCGGATGAGCACTTATGTCGACACTTTTCCCCCTTTTTTTTTCCGTGTATACTTAGTTTTGTTTGCGATACGTCGGGTCGGGTCGGGTGACCTCCTTTGTTGGCTCTGCTTGGTTTTCCGAGCTGGATACGGTGTCGTTTTTTATGCCCTAACTACCTTATCGAACTCATGGCCCGTGAACCGTAGTAGTAAAATCGTCATGTACTATCACTCGGAGAAAAAACTAAAATGCTACTAAATTTATTACATGTCATCATGATGTGCTCACACTAATTGTCGATTTTGGTTGTGTGAATGAGGACTGTTTTATTCACATCATCAGATTCCCTCCATCCATACATATTATATTAGTATAATCTGAATAGTCAGAGCCGCCGGTCGATGTAGAATCCTAAATCCTAATTACCGTGCTTGATAATGCATCGCTTTCGCTTGTGCAAAAATTAATAAACACAATATTAATGGTATTTTGAATAATAATGACATTTATTTCTATGGTGCTTTCGAGTTCCACGTTATTTTCGGTACATCCGTCTTGTCAACTTTTATTTTAAGGAACCGTTTGTTTGTTTGTTTTTTTTATAGATAAAGAAAATCTGAATACCATATTTTATTTTCTCTATATTATACTCCTTCCGGTTTTAATTAAATATAATTTGGAGACCGGACACATGGATTAAAATAATTATTAAATAATAGCTTTTATCTATTTACAACTTGTGAGTGAGCTGCAGAAGAGAAAGGGAAAATGTCAGATGTGGCTGGTTAGGGGTAAAATGAAAAAAAGAAAGCATACAAGTAGGGCTGCCCAAAACTTCCGAATCCTGAATTTTCGAATTTTCCGACCCGAAATTTTTAATTTCGGAATTAGATACCCGAAATTTAATTCGGGACGGAATGGGATGAGTTTTGAAAAATTCGGGTACCTGAAATACCCGAATTTTTCAAGCCTAAAACGACACCGTTTTGGGCTATGCCCAAATGACCTAACCTAACTCATTCTCTCCTCCTCTTTCAATTTCAATTCAACTCCTTATTCTCTCTCACCAAAGCCTCCGTCCACCATCTCTCCTCACCATCACCAACAAATCCATCCTATGCAAACCACAACCTCTCTTCTTCCGATTTGTCTTCAGTCAATCATCTTCTTCCGATCTCTCCTCTTCAATCATCCTGCTCGGCGATCATTCTCTTCCTTCCCTCCTCTCTCGCCTCGACCTCTCCACCGCTACCGTCGCCGTCCAAACCAAGTGAGTCGTTCTTCTTGTTTATGAGGTTGTGGTTTGCATAAGATGGATTTGTTGTTTAGGGTGTGGGTTTTGAAGTCCCATGGTTGTTCTCGGGCTGGTCTTGGGCATGGTTTCCAGATCTGAGGTTAGTGACAAGTTGTTCAGATCTGAACAGAAGAGGGCTTGAGGTTTGCTGGTTGGCTTGGATTGTGTAGTTGGATTCGTAGGAAAGGGGAAAAAATGCAGGCAAAGAATAGGCTTAATTCATAATTTCTGGAAATTGTTGGAAATTGCATGAATTAATAATTTCGGAAAATTCGAAAAATTCGGGTATTCCGAAATTTCTGAAATTATGAATTCGGAAATTCAGGTTCGGAAGAAAATTAGTTTGGTTTGGAATGGGATTGAAAATTGAAATTTCGGAAAACTCGAATTCCTCAATTTTGGAATTCGGAAATTCAGAAAACCCGAATGGGCAGCCCTACATACAAGTGCCTAGAGAGGCTCAAACCACAGTTTACGACGTTTAATCCGGACCAGAAAGAGTAAGAAGTATAACACACTACGTAATCACTCGTAAAGTTTAATTAACTCTTAGCTCAATATGGATAAAAGTGGATATTCGAAAACACCAAATACTTAATATTGATTAACTGATCACACTACCATTCAATTTTTAGGACTTTTAGAATTAACATAAACTAATATACCAATACGAAAAGTCAAGGTACTAAAAAATATTTATTAGATAAATAAAATTATAATAATTTTATGCACAAGTCGTCTCTTAGGTGCATTTTTTTTTAAAAAAAATGGTTATGAGTTAGATTTATAATTGAATGAATAAGAAATAAAATTTATAAACCACTATGTTAATTCAAGGTCCACCCAAAGTACCAACCCACTATCAAATATTGGGCCGGGCCTGGCTACTGAGTAGATTTCAACAACTAATAGTTAAAGACGGCCCAGCAGCTGATGTTTGGGCCAATTCCATCCGTTAATAACGATAACAGCCCAAGCGAAACAATTGAGAATCCACCAAAACAACTGTATTAGGCCCAATTGCATACTTTACTCCTTTAACTAGAAATAACTGCTTTGATTTTTTAAAATAATTTCTCTTTACATATAAAATAAAATAAAATATTAATTTTATCTTTATTAACGGTTTTCATTCAGTTTAATTAATATTAAAAGTAATAATGATTTCAAAAAATATATATTAAAAGTAATAATTTTTTTTATGGGATCGTACATTTGTATCGTTAGTCATATCAATCTGTAAACGTAAACAGTGAAAATATGAGTCTGAGGAGTCTGACACTTTTATATCCCTAAATATGTATTCGCCGTAGTTTCTTCTATAGGGAATATGCCAGCACCTCTCCCTGGAATCTATACATAGAAGTTTTTTCATCGTCTGCCGACAATAAGTACAACATATTTATGTATTTTAAACATTTTATTTTTTAATAAGTGACAATTTCTCAAAAGTCAAAATAACAACAATTGCCGGTTAGGTTGTTAATAAATCATAAGATTGCATTTAATTTTTTTTCTTTGAGACCATCGTGTTATTTACTTATTTTTCTTACATGACAATTTTAATTAGAGGTTTAATTTTTTACGTACTTTTCGGCTCATTACGTACCTCTTATCCCGTTATGAATCGAATAAAAAAATAATACATTTATCGGCTACATTACAACTTTTAATACAATTTTATTAAATAGTATCACTAGTAGTTTTCTTGAAAACTACTGTAATTTTCAAGAAAACGAAATTATATAAAAAAATGACAAAATATCCAAACAATTGGCATACAACTGTTTACACAAAACACCGCATTCTCCAACCAACACAGCCACTACTACTACTCCCATCCGCCATCTTCCATACTTTTCCTCCCTTTCCCTTTTCCCTTTTCCCTTAACCAGAACCAGAAGCGATGCTTGAAGAATCAGTAACATCTCTGCCATCAATCTGGGCGTCCATGAACAGCTGGTTCACACCCACTGTTCTCTTCGTCTTCCTCAACCTCATGATTGGCACCATTGCCATCACTTCAACCTTAGCCACCTCCACACCCAAATCCCAACCCCAATCCCATGACCAAAACCAGCAAACACCAGAAAAAGATCAAAAACAGGGTCCCTACATCCATCCCCAACTTGTCAGATCTCCTTCTGTTCTTCAAAGACTCAAATCCATCAATTTTTACAACTACAGATCCCCTGAACCCACCACATTCACCTTTGAAGAAAACCCCCCTCTTGGATCTGACTCTTATTTACAAAATTACCCCTCTGAAGAACCACCACTACAGCCACCACTCTCAAGATCCCCTTCTTCCCTCCACAGGCTCAGGTCCAATCTCTTCACCTACCTTTCACCGGACCCAACTGCCAATAATGTCGAAAACCAAAGGGGGGATGAGAATATCCAAGAAAGGCAGAGTCTTGCTCAAGAATTTGAAGAAAGGCAGGGTCTTGAAGTGCAACAGGTTGTAGAAATGCAGAGTCTTGAAGTTGAAGATGAACAAGTTGAAGAAAGGCGGAGTCTTGATGATGAAGTTGAAGAAAGACAGAGTCTTGATGATGAAATTGAAGAAAGGGAGAGTCTTGATGAGATATACAGCAAATTACAGAGTCACAAAGTGATTAGGTCAGTTTCTGACACAAACCCAAGTGCTGGTTTGGTGCCCACAAAGCTGCCAAGTAAGATGAAGAAATCTGCTAGTGTGAAATCCCCTTTTGGTCATTTTGAAGAGGATGAGATTGTGGAGAAGCGGAGGCCGGCCACCGTGAGGGAGAGGAAGGTTGCTAAAGTGACAGAGGAGGATGATGCTGAGGTGGATGCCAAAGCTGATGATTTCATCAACAGGTTTAAGCAGCAGCTGAAGTTGCAGAGGATGGATTCTATGATGAGGTACAAGGATATGGTTCATAGAGGAAATGAAAAGTAATACTAGTAGGGGTGTAGTGATGATGATTAAACATGGGGTTTTGGATTTTTTTGTTCATTTTGGGGTTGGATGGTGGATTTGGTTCTTAAATCTTTTAGGATTTTAGTCGTTTGCTGCTAAATTTGTGCTCATCTTTGTTGAACTATTTGTTCAAACGTGCCTAATTAATGATCATTTTCCTTAATTAATCACCTGGTTTTTGCATTAATTCATTGATTAAAATATTGGGTTCTTGCTCCTTTTTTGTTTGTTTTGGTTTTACTTGTTTCTGTTTGGGCAAGAAGAAGATTGCATAGCAGGGAAAAGGTTGGAGCTTTGCAGAGAGTTTTTCTGTATGTTTCTGCAAATTTCCGATGGTTGCAGAGGGAGAGGTGTTGTAATTACCGATTTGACCTTGGGTTTTAAATTAGGAACGGGAGCAATGGAGTGGGTAGTTTGGTCAGAGCAATGGGTTTATCTGGCTGGCGTTTACGCTTATCCGGATGTTAGGGGTGTACTTGGTTGTGAAGCACGTGGGAGATTTCTCTTTAATGCAAGCTTCCATTTAGAGGAGCTCAATCCCAATTTAGTTACCACTTACCACACCATATTAGCCATTATTGGTTTATAGAATGATTAATCTTAACTTATAAGCATATTTTATTAATTAAGATGCAATTGAAAGAGACTTTCTTTTGTTTTCTAATTAGTTTATTTGGAAAATTTAGTTGTGGTGGGAGAAATTTGTTCAAGATTAAAAATAAAGAAAAAAATCTAGAAAATAAAATATTAGTGGTCCATAGTCCCACCAATTTCAACCTTTATTATGATGTTGGGACCTTTCTACGTAAAAATCGAAATATGAGTAAATGTTTACATGTGTCGGAATAAGGGTGCGTTACGAATCTCAATTCGTGATTAATAAAGAAAAATGGGTACATTTATATTTATAAAGTTGTGTTTGCTTGAGTTTTGAGTGAAACCTAAAAGCCATATTGAGTGTAAAAAAAAATTATACAACCACTAGTGGAAGTGTTTAGTGGTCATTACCTAACTGTTTAATGGTCTGATGATGTTGGGTTTGACTATGGCAACTTGATATTCATTGCTTAAGAAAGAGGACACTCTGATGACAATGTTAGGAGATGCCTAACTTGTTTCTATAATTGCTGTCATATAAAAGATATGGGATCTCTTAGCTAAACACTAACAGAAAGCTCAATTACTTGACATTGTCAAGCCCATGTTCGGCCCATAGTGTGCTTTGCAATTTGCACAATTGAGTATTAAATAACCGACATGTCATTCGTGGCTTCTCGTTGAGCACCAACTTCATGTCGTCTGACAATTTTTTGATTTGGCAGAACTGCAGATGTATACAGAATCCATCTTTGTCTGTTCTCTCTTCATCATCATCGTATCCCCCAAATTCATTCGAATGTCATGTGACATCGCCGATACCGAAAGGGAAAGAGACATATTGGATTGGACATAAGGAGGAAGGAAGGCGGAGCTCTATAGAGAAAAACCAAAGAAGGAAAAAATGGTGTGGAAACAGATGCAGATACAAATGGGGAGAGGGAAGAAAAGCCATATATGGGGAGGAGCGTTTCTGTGTTGGGTTTGTCTAATGTTGGCCACTCCTAAGATTCCTCCCTCTCACAAGCACCACCTGTTCGCTGATATGCGCAATTTCCTTGGTACTTTTCAATCCATACCCATCTCTTACTTCAGTGGTTTTGATGGTTTCATAAGTTTTGACTGTCTGGGTATTCATTCGTTTTTGACAGGAGTGCCCAACACTTTGAATGTGATCACAAATTTCCCATTTTTGCTTGTGGGTGTTATTGGTTTCGTGCTTTCTCTTCAAGGATGTTTGTTTAATTTCAGGTATTGTTATTGTTACCATTATTTATGGGTTTGTTGTTGTTGTTTTTTTATGGCGTTTGTTCTGTTGCAGTTTGCGTGGAGAGGTTTGGGGTTGGGCATTGTTCTATGCAGGAATAGTTGGGGTGGCTTTTGGTTCTGCTTATTATCATCTCAAGCCTGATGATAGTCGAGTAATGTGGGACACCTTCCCGGTTAGCTTTGCTACTTGGTTGTTTCATTTTCACTCGGTTGTTTCGTTTTTGCTTGTTTCTTGTTCTGTTTTGATCCGGTTGGTTTGGTTAGGAAATTTAGGAATGTGAACCTGATTAGAGAATGAGTACTTTGTAAGCATGAGTTGTTATTACCTAACACTGAATGTGACAGTGGAGAATCTTTGCTTTCTGTTATACTTAACAATCCCCAATTTACAAATTAGTTACTTGGTTAGTTGGGAAAGATGCATAAATTTGGAATAATTTCTTTCGTTTAAAATGTCAAGATGTAGGGGTTGATTTGTATGTTATGAGTTCTTCACTGTTTGTGTCATGTTTTGACTGTGAATATGACCTACCACTCAATATGACAGTGAAGAACGTGTGCTTTCTGTTATACTTAACATCCCTAATTTACACATTTGGCTAGTTGGTTAGTTGGGGAAAGATGCCATACATTTTTGGAAGAGTTGGGAAGAATTTCTCTTATTTGAAAGTCAAGATGTTGAGGTTGTTTCTAATGTTAGGAGTTCTTTACTGTTTGTGTCATGTTTTGCTGGTCAAGGCCATGATATGGATTGTTCAATGCAGATGATGATAGCGTATTCCTCAGTTTTCTCAAGTTTTGTTGTGGAGAGAGTAGGACGAAGGGCGGGATATAGTTGTTTGTTTGGACTATTTTTTCTTGTTTTACTTAGTATTGTTTATTCAAGGTTCGTTTTCTAATTCCAGGATTTAACATTCAGCCATTTGTTTAATATATTGTAATGCTTACATAAAAGAATCTCTGAATTATTTTTCTGAATAATGGGTTGCTAGTTGATTGCAGAATATTTAATGATCTTAGATTGTGCATGATGTTCCAGTTGATTCCATGTGTAGCCATCCCTGGAATGGCCTTTCTGTACCCACCCAGATATACACACTCCATTTATTGGCTTTGCGCAGCAGGTATTCAGTTCTTCTTCATTTTTTTTGAATTATTCCTCCTCCTAGTTATGAGAGGATGTAGATTTCTGCTGTTATGTATTTTCGTGTCAATCTAGTGAAAGCAACATTATTGTAACAAACAATGGAGCTGCCAGATGTGTCTCGTATTGTCTACATGGAAAGTGTGGCCATATCATATTTTGCTTAATGTCATGCATATACATATAGTTCAGAGGTTGTTTCCAGCAACCTGAATCTACCATAAAATACAGAAGAACTTAAAAGTGTATGGTGCTCTACTAAAAAAGCAGTACTTTATATATTTTACTTTACAAGAAAATGTGTTTCCGTTGTTTTGTTCCTGAAATTCCTTCCTTGTATTAGTTTTGATGGATTTTTTTATCTCAATCTTCAGAATTCTCTCACATGCTAGCTAAACACCACACACTTATCCAGTAGTCATTTTTTACTTGGAAATTCCAAAAAGAAAACCAATGCATCTATGGTACTTGCTGATTCAGCAGTATTTGATTTTATTTTGAAAACCCAAGTGACATCTATAGAAGTGAATGGATGTAGACTTCTGAAACCTTCGGATGTCAAAACGTTCCGCAAAGAGTTTCAGATTCAATGCTACTGTTTCAGTTTTATGAGTAATTTTTTTAGTTTTTTGTCCATCCTCTGCTTTTATGGTTTATGTTTTATTTGTTTGTTTTTGTCCCACCTGTTCCTCTACCATAACTCCATGTTGTGCAGGTGTTTGCCTGATATCCAAGTTTGAACATGCTCTTGACAAGAAAATATACAAGGCAAGTCACTACGTCATCAGCGGCCATTCCCTGGAGCACTTGTGCTCAGCAGCGGTTCCTGTTTTGCTCTCTATTATGCTTATACACAGAAATATTAGATACCAAAGGTGAGTAGATTTGATATGTTTCATTGACATATTTGATGAGATACTCCTCTCCGTTACCCGAATACTCTCAGCTGCCTTCACTTTGCTATTTCCTTTTTTAGTATTACTATTATTCATTTGGACTACTGGACTCTTTTTTGAATTGACGTTTTGTGTGGCTGATAACAGATTAGGTGACCTTAAAGAGCGTCATTCGAGATTAGAGAAACAGTAAAGACATTCCTTTTGCTCCAACCAGAAGGTGAACAAGCGATTACTGTAAGGATAGCCCGTAAACGCTACAATAGAATCTATACTCCTCCATGAGCATTCTTACGCAGCGCAAGAATTGAATGAAACACATTATGCATCTGAAACTATGAAATGCGACGCATTCTTCCATGTTGCTTTCTCTCGATGGAATTCTCAAGGAATTTTTGTTTTCTGTCTACTGCTTCAAACATATTGTGGTAGAAACAGACGGTATGGTTTAGCTGACACATGACCGCTAACCGCAGATTCTAAAAATATGACACGGGTTGCCGTCGATGCAGGTAAAAGCATGTCCTTGTCTTCTTTGACCTTGAAATGGTGTATTAATTGTAGAGAACTGGTGTTTTAACTGGAGCTTTTCATTATCATTGTTCGATCTTTCTCTGGACGGTGATAGCAACCCAGAAAGTTGTCTTTTGGTGGTTCTGGTCTTCTAGATCATGATTTTGAATTGTCTTTACAATTAACATTCTTATTCCACATGTTTGGAACACAATTTTGGGTTTAGGAGACAGACATGCTCATGGCTGCACATGTAAATTGTTGCCTTTTGGTCACATTTTTGCGGCCGTGTATCTAGCAAATGCTTAACATCCATGTGCAGCATTGCATATGCATAGTGGTTTTGTGGCATGCTTCGAAATGATTGCTCAAAAATAATTTCAAAATTTTTAGATTTTCATTTTAAGTTTTCAGAAGAGAAGATGGGTGGTTTATTTATCTGCAAATGTGGGTGGAATATTCAATGCTAGACTATGAGCCCTTTAACATATTTTTACTGGTTTGTTGTTGGAATGTAGTTCGATAGTTTGTCCGCTGGTGGTAAAATGCCCGTGAAGGTTCGGGTTCGAGTCCCACGGGACCGTGTATAAAAAGAACATATTTGGTCGTTTTGTTACACATTGCAGAATCAGCTGTGATGCAAGAAATATATTTTCTTTGGTGAGGTTGTTAATGGCTCTAATGACCCACTAACCCACCTGGAATTTAATTTAGTACCCACCTGGAATTTAATTTTAGTGGGTCATTTCTGTTTCAACCCATGATTCGGGTCATCATGCTTCTTTTGATTTTGGACTTAATAGGGTGGATCTCATTTTCTGTCCTCATAAATAATGGAAAACAAAAAGGAAATTACAATTTTGGGTAAAATTTGTTCAAAACTACTTTTATTTGTTTGTAGCAAGTAGGTCTAAACGAGATTGGAGGGAGTAATTCGGTGTTCTGGCACTTAAAATAAGACGTCGAACAGTCAAAGTTTTAATCTTTTATTGAACCGATCTGGTATGAGTAGGATTAGATCCGATTAGAGATTTGAAAATTAATTTATTCCGAATAAATAGACCACCTGAATCTTTTATTGACATAATCCGGTATAATAATAGACCACCTTTTTTTATCGAACCTATCTAGTATGAGTAGAATTAGTCCTTACAATAACACCTAATTAACCGAAGTAAAAAAAGAGTGGTCTATTATCAAATTAATTGGGATCATGTTAAAAAAGAACGTCAAATTAATTGGGATAATAATGTGAACATTACATCAACATATCTTGCTTGTTGTGTTGGGTAACTTGGGTTTGTTGACGAAGGGAGTTGAAAAGGGCACGTCATTGGCAAGTGACAAAAGTACTCATGGTGGTAATAACCTAAGACCAAGAACTAAACATATCTTGCTTGTATTGTCCGTGACCTAGTTCCAAACATTTGTCCCATTTAAGGTTTTAACTTTTATGTTTGCACTTAAGTCATGAAACCTAAGATCAAGACCGTTCGGTATTAAATTACTATATTAATTGTTATTTATTTTTTATTTGAGTTAGATAGAATTTTAAAAAATGATAAAATTCATCCTCGTAAATTTTAATTATAATAATTAAAATCGAACCGATTAATTCGATAGATGAACTAGCAATTAAAATCGTTAGGAATTTGAGTCTAATGCACCCAACGCGAACCCATAAGTGTATTATGAGTGAGCGAGTAGGGGGCACCTAATTCTCTAGCTCTGCCTTAAAGACTATGGCAACAAGGAATTCATCTATTCTACCACCAACGGAGGAGAAACTCGCAAGGAATTCATCCATCCTACCACCAATTCAGGAGAAATCTGTAAATTTCTATTTATTTAATTACATATTTCCCGCACATTATTATTATTAGTTCGGTTGATTTTAAGTATTGTTTTGTTATTAATTACTAGCAATTCTTATTATTAGAAGCCTGAAGGAATAATTAGTGTGGTAATTGTTGGCTTGGGATTTAAGTTAAGGGGAGATTAAGACTCGGATTAGTTCACTAATCATTTTAGCTTAAGCTCTGAATCAATGCCAGGTTTAGAAACACGTATCGAGACCGTCGTCGGTGCAACTCTTCTTATATTACTCCCTTTTATGGGCTCGGATTTGGTAGATTTCTTGTCCCCACCTCCCCTTGCATTTATTTTTTTATTTTTTATTTCCATATTTGGTTTGCTGTTACCATCCTTTCTTGCTAAAGCGTCTCTCTCTCTGTGCTCTCTGCTTCACCTCTCCTTTCTCTTAAATTTACATTCTCTGCTCTTTTCTCATACACTCATTAAATCAAACAGTTTGTCTGCGATTTCTTTTTTTCAGACCCAACTCCTCCCCATGTCAGAGAGAGTCTTCCCTGCCTCCAAGCCAGCCGCCAACGGCACGGCCGCCGCCGTCAATGGCACTGATGCTCGCACTGCCACCACCAACGGCACCATAGCCGCACCTCCCGCCGCCAAATCCAACCTCTACAACCCCACATCCCGCCCTCCTTACCGCCCGCAACCCCACAACCGCCGCCGCCGCCGTAGCGGCCGAAATCTCTGCTGCTGCTGCTGTATCTGGACCACCATTGTGATCCTCCTCCTCGTCCTCGTGGCCGCCATCGTCGGCGCTGCTCTCTTCACTCTCTACCGCCCCCATCGCCCCAGCTTCTCCATCCCTTTCGCTCGCATCCACCGCCTGAATCTAACCACCGCCGCCGACTCCTCCTCCGCTCACATCTCCACCCTCTTCAACCTCACCCTCATCGCCAAAAACCCAAATTCCCACCTGAAATTCTCTTACGAGCCCTTCGCCGTCTCTTTCCTGAGGAGCAAAGATGATCTGCTGCTCGGGAACGGGACTCTCCCTGCATTCAATTTGGGGACTAACAACCAGACGATCTTCAAAAACGTTGTCGTTTCAAGGTCTGAAGATACAGTTGACGTGGATTCGGTGAAATCTTTGGGATCTGATCTGAAAAAGAAAGATCTGGTGACGGTGAAGATGGTGCTGGACACTAAAGTGAAGGTGACGATTGCGAAATTGAGGATGAAGAAGGTCGGGATTAGAGTGACGTGTGATGGGATTGGAGCTACCATGCCCAAAGGTAAGTCACCGACAGTAGCGGTAACGAGTGGGGCTAAATGTAAGGTTGATTTGAGACTCAAGATCTGGAAATTGACTCTTAATACTTTTTAATATTTTTAATTAGTGTTAATTACTACCATCTTGATTTCGTTGATCACTTTTTTTTCCTTTTTCTGTTGGGGTTTGTATAACTTTTTGAGGATTAATGGATTGATTATATTAGACAAAAAGAGATTGAAGAAAAACTCATTCTTGCTACTACTGCTACCACTAGAAGTAAAGAACACAGAAAGAGATGATGCATGCCCATTCTTGATTTTTTTGTTTTTTGGGAAATGGGAGATGTGATTGTTGAATGTATGAAATATCCTAGTATGAAATTATTGTTGGACATTTTACTCCCTCATTTTTCCCTAAAATGGTGATTTTATAAATTGAGTTAAATTTTAATACAATTTTTTTTAATAATAATAAAAGATATTAAAATTAACGAGTAATTTAGATGACTAGTAATTAGGAACGGAGTAATATTCACTCATGGTTATAGAGGAGAGGAGAGGGCACGCAATGGAGAATTAATGAGCTGTCGGTTTCCAACAACAACGTGTGTCATGGCGCATTTTTCCTGTTTATTTTGAGGTTGATCAGTCAGTTAAAGTCGTTGAGATTATTGGGTCTATTTTCATGAATAAATGTGCTCTTCCTTTTCATGCTTGTGACTTGAAGTTGCGACACATCCTGTACTATAATCAATCATATTTTAAGAAGCAACCTTAGTTTCTTGGATTAATCAACAGAAATATGTGTGGTTGTCGATCTCTCGCCTTATCTGATAAAATGAGTTTGGAGGTATTATAATGAAATTCGATTTTCAAGAGATAAAAAACACTTAATTAATTCAATTTTGGGTTGTTTAATACACAGTGACTAAAACTATTAGAATAATTAACAACCGACATTTTTATTGGAATAAATAATGGGTAGGCGTGTATGGATTGAATTATTAAGTTGACTCCAAGTCTTCGCCCCAGGTTTGAGGTAAGGAAACAAATTAAATAATGAAAGCTAATCTAGGATTAGAGGTGTATAATACATGCAGCAAACAATTGAATTAATTAACTAACTATCGATTTCAATGAAGGATATTGTAAAAAATTAAAGATGGGCCAGGAAAGATTAGAAAATGGAAGGGGGCAAAAGTTTCACCACCTAATTTGCTGTCTCCTGGCGTTAAGGCAGTGTGGATTGGATCGCACTTTTATTACATTTTTTTTTATTTTTTAGTACCTCCTCGCCTTTGCTTCGACGCTAAAAAATAAATAATAGCCTTTGAGCCCAGCCCATTTGGGTTTGGACATTCTTATTTTTTCATGGGCCGTGAAGTGATTTCTTTGCACAATGGCCCATGACATGACACAGCCCAATGAGCCCATCGCATAACCGTAATGATAAGCACCAAAGCAAACGAACTTGTCCCCTTCCTTGCTAACTGGACCACACCTTCTTTCTTCCATCTCTACCATCATCCTCCTTTCCCTTTCACACTCTCTGTACTCTGTTCACACTCCACTCCACTCCACCACCTCCTAACTTATTCATTTTTATATACTATTATCTAATCATGATAATAATCAATAACTAGCCGTTCAAAATTCATAAGAGTTGCTGATTTACTGTACAAAATTATGGTTTTCTGCAAAATTCCCGTGCAAGTTTCATAATTCATCCACGTGTTCGTTTTATACAAACACAAAACGCTCTCCATTACACGGAACACATATGCTCTTTCCAACGGCTACCCGTTCCGTCCACACTCCTTACTAACAACCGTTATTTTCCTTCCATTCCTTCATTTCCTACTAATTTCCCAATTCCTGCACTATTCCATTTTCCCAGCTACCAAACAGAAACCAAGAAAATAATATAAAAAAATGGTAAAAAGACACCTTTCTTTCACCTTCTTCTTCTTCTTTCTATTTTCAGTGGCGATTTCCTCCTCCGACGACTTCTCCGCCTTGCTCTCCTTCAAATCCTCCTTACTCGACCCATCTAATTCCCTCTCCTCTTGGGTCCTTACCAACAATTCAACTAATTCTCACTCCGGCGACCCTTGTTCCGCCTCCTGGTACGGCGTCGTTTGCCACCCACCAACTCGCCGGGTCACCCGACTCGTTCTCGAGAATTTGAACCTCACTTCAACCGACTCAACTCGCTACCAACTCGCTCAACTCACCCACCTCCGTCTCCTCAGCTTGAAACACAATCACCTCTCCTTCCCACTCAACTTCTCCTCCCATAAAAACCTCAAGCATCTCTACCTCTCCCACAACCGCTTCTCCTCCGCCTTCCCCGATGGAATCCCCTACTTACGGCGCCTCCGCCGTCTTGATCTCTCCTACAACCGCTTCCATGGCGAGATTCCTGTGTCGGAGCTGGGTACGCTGCCCCTCTTGTTGACGGTACAGCTCGAGAGTAATTCGTTTACGGGAACTCTTGCCTCTGTTAAGTCCCTGCTGCCGTCTTATATTTCTGAGTTCAATGTTTCGGGTAACTACCTCTCCGGCGAAATTCCGGAGTGGCTGTCTCGTTTTCCGGCGAGTTCTTTTTATGGGAATGTGAATTTATGCGGGAAGCCGTTGATGAAGGAGTGCATTAATCGGACGGTCGAGAGTCATCCCGTGAAATCCGGCGCAAAATCAGGAGAGAGTGGGAAAAGTGGCAAATTGAGCAGTTGGGTTGTGCTGCTCATAGTGAGTGTCGACGTAGTGGCGATTTTGGCAGCGCTCGTGACTATCACGTGGTGCTGCTTTTACAGGATAAAGAGGATGAGCAGTGGGGTCCAGGCGGAGAGGAAAGTTGGTGGGACCCATTACCAATTTGGCGGGTATTATGGTAATTTCGGCGGCGGTAGTGGTGGTCGTTGCGGTGGAGACGAGGAGATGGTGGTGTTTGAGGGGTGCAAGGGGTTCAGTGGAGTGGATGATTTGTTGAAGTCATCAGCTGAATTGTTAGGAAAAGGATGCGTGGGGACCACTTACAAGGTGGTGCTGGAAGCCGGCGATGTGGCGGTGGTGAAGAGGGTGCGGCAGAGGAGGAAGAGGAAGGAAGTTGATGGGTGGCTGAGGATGATTGGTGGATTGAGGCATTGCAATGTCGTTAGCCTTAGAGCATACTTCAATTCCAATGAGGAGTTGCTTCTTGTCTATGATTTCCTCCCAAATGGAAGCCTTCATCAAGCATTACATGGTTAGTCATTTTGTTAATTTATTCTCTCAATTCTCTTTTTCACTAATTAATTTTTTAGCAGCAAAGTAAATTTAGAATCCAATCATGCTTGAACGAGATTTGATCTCCTGCCTGTAAACGTAGAGAGATTAAATTCAGAAGTGCACTCGACTTGATTTCTTGATTAAATTTGGTTCTGTTTGAGTTGTGTGCTAAATTTGGATGATAATGGTAGGGGATAGGGGGCCAGGAAGGAGTCCATTGGACTGGACTACAAGATTGAAACTTGCTTCAGGTTCTGCACAAGGTCTTGTTTTTCTCCATGGATGTAAGAAACCAAAGCTCATCCATGGAAACCTGACATCATCAAACATTCTGATTGATCATTTAGGAAATGCAAGCATTTCCGACATTGGTCTTCATCAACTACTGCATTCGCCATCTCTGGACAACAACAATGGTTACCGAGCTCCGGAGCTGATGCAGAACAGCCACATTGGTGCTAAATTCACACAGAAATGCGACGTGTACAGTTTTGGGGTGATTTTGTTGGAGATTTTGACAGGGAAACTGCCGACAGGGGAGGGGGAGACGAGTCTGGTGAAATGGGTGCAAAGAGTGGCAAGAGAGGAGTGGACATGGGAAGTGTTTGATTTTGAGCTGTTGCGGTATAAAGAGATGGAGGAGGAGATGGTGGCTCTGATGCAAGTTGCTCTGCTCTGCTTGGCGCCGTCGGCGAGGGACCGGCCAAAGATGAGCGTGGTTCATGCGATGATTGAAGATATCAGGACCAAGGGTGCTTGCAGAAATGGTGGTAGGAATTCCATATTCAATGACCTTTCATCTGATTCATCACCTTCTTTATCTGAAAGCACTCTTAATTTCACTAGCGGAAGCTGATTTGATTAGGAGATTTGCTTATTGTTTGGAAAATCAAGATTGTGAATTGGTGATTATTTATTTATTATTTAATGGGAGTGTAAACCTAATAAATATGGTCATCAGATTTAGTATTTAATTTTTTTTGGATTATTTATTACTATTTAACAAAAGAAGAGAGGTTTGAATCCGAGTTCTTGCGGTTTTATCACTAAGATGAGTAATTATATAAGTTAGCGATCATGATGGGGTATCAGATTTAACTATACTGAATAGTTTGTATGTACGAGACTAAGGTGGTGTTTGGCATTCTGGTCCATTGGTCAGAATGTCTTTTCCAAACCCAAAATGGAGGTTTGAGTGTTTGGTAATCAATTTTGCACCGGGCTTCTTTCAAACGTCATTTTCCAATGCAAGGCTAATTGTAATTGGCCTTGCTTCCCACTGGAGCATTTTGCTCCGGTGGCCAACGAGAAGTCCTTTTCCTTTTTTTTTTTTTTTTTTTCATTTCATTTTAATTTTTTTACTTTATATAATCAATAAAATAAATTAAAAACTACCGCAATAAAATTTCTACCTCAAGATAAATAATTCTAAAACCACTTTTCCTATTTTTATTAATTTTTTAAAAATGGGTTTTATACCCTTTATGATCATTTTACATCCAAACCATAGTTTTGAAAAACTGTTTTACCAAACACCTCAAGTATCTCACATTCCATTTACCAAAAATCATTTTCCCATCAAATTTTTTCCATTGAATTTTTTCAGTTATAATTGGAACGCCGAACAGACCCTCAGAAACTGACAAGAGAATATTGTTGTGTGGGTGTACGAGAAAATAATGTTACAGAGGGAAATTATGGATTTGATCACTGGGTCATGTGGGCTTTGCCTACTTCCTTAAATGCTCACATTTAAGAAGAGCCAATCTCTTTTTCATTTTTTTGGGGGTCCGGTGGCATCTACACCTTTTCAAATTTGGACCGTAAAAAACAAACAACTCTTTATTAGTAGGCTCTTGTCTGCAATTCGATAAATACTTCTTTTTATGACTAATTTTATTCAGAAAAAAATAGTTTTTTCAAAACATTTTTAGATTTCTAAAAGTTCAATGTTTAGGGCAAACAGTTATATTAATTACTGTTTAATTAATACTAATTTTGATTGTTCAATACATTCAAAATAATAAAAATAAGAAGTCTTTTGTTGGAAAATGAAATGAGTACTAATATTTCATGCAAAATCTCCAAATCTCCTAGATGCTATTTTACTTGAATTAATGAAGAGAAATTATAAAGGATCAATGTACCTTTAAAACATCAGTAACAGATCTACCAATCATATAAAGTACAAACTATTCTTGATTTGAGAATCTCTAATTCGAGCCGAGCACAGTATTCATGGCGGAATTTTTTTGTTGTTGAGAAATATGAAGGATTCTTCCCGATCAATTCTCAAAAGAACAAGATTATTGTGCTATTAATTGAACATTTATATCTCATAAAAAAAACCAATAACTATGTCTTTCTTCAGAACAGTTGAGTTCCCATTTCATAGACACCATTTTCTTTTACTAATGATCGATGCATCAGAATTTAACCAGAAAAGAGCAAAATTAGAAAATCATTTGTGAAATCAGAGATAAGAACTAAAATATAATTTCTGTGATTAGTTTTCTCTATTTGTTGCAAGTAAAACCGCACGGGGGAGGGGGGAGGGGGAGGAAAGAAAAAAAGAATGAATATGCAACATGTCTAAGATTTCAAGATTTTTTGTCCTCTGCCAAGATTTTACCGTTTCCCTCGTCAAACCCACCACCAAAATTGCCATTCCCATTCTTAGATGGTTGTTGATCATTAATCTGTGCGAATAAAGACGAGGACGACTCTTCTCTCTCAAGTTTGACCACAGGAATTCCATCAAACACCTTGTGCTCATTACACCCCGAGTCAAAATACTGCAACCCATCTCCATCTTGTGGCTGGATTGGAAACCCAACAACAGGATTTTCGACATCCGCACCCCAGAAATCCGACGAACTCATCATACCCATCTCCCCAATCCCACCTTTGTTGCGACAAAAATCCAACTGCTGCGCCACGAAATCGAGCTCTGTCTCGACCTGTTTGATATTTTGCAGCAACATGGGTATCCATCTCACGCATCCGCGAACTGGGTCTGCCGCGCGAGCGTTGGCTTCGTAGATGATCGATGTAACGGCTTCATTTTTCTGCTGTGGGGTGAGCTTATCGAGTATTTTGAGTATGTTACTTACCCCGAACAGCCTCTGTGCGTTGCGAAATTCCTTCTGGCGATGCGCAGGGAAAAATGGAGCGAGTGGGCAATCCGGTGCGCATCGCTTGCGATGGTGTCGACAAGCCGCGCAAGCCTCGATTTTTGATGACGATGACGGGGAAGTCATGTCAACTAATGGAAATGAAATCTGTCTGTTAGAGATTTTCGGCTGTTGCTGGGCATCGTGGCTGGGAAGCAGAGAAAATGTAGGAGGGCAGAACAGAGTAGGGTGTGTAGCCCACAGTTTATATACGTGTATTTGTTCTTGTTTTTTTCCTTTTTAATAACCAAAATGTCATTTTTATTATATTTTTGTTCTTCATTTGGTGATTTTTTTAAAATATAAAAAAACTGATAAATTGGTTTTTTGCGATATATATGGTGAGAGTGGGGATCGTGTAGTGGTGATATTATTTTGAAATTTTTAGCAGGATAAATTTAAAATAATTGATCTTACCCAATCAATCAGAGGTTGAGTTGTAGTTGAAGGGTTTAATTGTGTTCTGATTTGTTTGTTGGTAAATTACATGATTAAAAAGCTGGTTAATCAAACCTTAATTTGCTTTTTAAGTTTAGGACATGATTAGATGTAAGTGATTAAGGTTGACTTCTACAACTAGAAATATTTAGATCCTAACCAAAAGATATTTATGGAGTAGTATCGATGCAAATAATAGGTTAGGATTGCAATTAACTAACTGTGTTTAATTTTCCAGAGTTGGATGTATGTTAGAGTTACACAAGGAACCCAACACATTTTAATTTATCTAGAAAAAAACTTACACGGCGAATGGTTGACATAAATGATTTAACATTCTGGCACACGAGTAATAAAACAACAATTCGAAATTCAGATAATCCTGAGTCTGAAAGATGCCCATCCCCTTACAGCTCTGAGCTTAATACCACCGTTTATCGCCCCATTTACAAATCCAGGAACTAATAACATCTTTAGTTTTAATTAATTAATCAAATATTTAAACTTTTTTGTGGATTCTGTAAAATTTTCTGCTAGAGATCAACTCAGCTCAACAAGAATGGAAAAGAAATTTG
This sequence comes from Viola odorata, assembly GCA_963691705.1. NCBI lineage: Eukaryota > Viridiplantae > Streptophyta > Magnoliopsida > Malpighiales > Violaceae > Viola > Viola odorata. The sequence continues at coordinate 3,091,450 of OY829546.1, forward strand.
ATGCATTCTGGAAGAGAACTGAATTCTGCAGATTAAAACAGGCAAAGCTCTAGGAACTGTTCTGCAGTTAGTAAACAATCCAACAAAAGGACTGTGCTGCAAACTTGTTGGAGCAAATCACGCAGAGGTCTAAGAAATGTAACTGGAAATCAATTCCAACAAAACAAGATCACCTGAGCTACAATAACTATATAGTAGCAGCAGACTGATAAAGCGAATCGGCTTCGCACAACAATGAGATTCAAAAAAGCAAAGTAAACATATATAATGGAGACTGGAGCTTTGGAAGAAGATAATAATGAACTAGCAATGCTGAATGGGAAGACAGCGTTTCATATCAGAAATAATACGCGACTGATTCTTTCACCTAATCAAAGACTCAACGAATCAACCTTATACATAAAAACAAGAGGGAAAAAAGCTCAAAGTGCTAATAATTGAAGCATCCAAGTAATGACAGATGCTTATTCTTCAGCTAAGAACCAAGGATGACCACCCTCAGACATCAATCAAATCTGATCATCAGAGACAGACTCGAATAGGCATAATAAATAGCTGCAGCACCGTAACCTTAGAAAGCTTCATACATCTTCTACTCTTACCCATGCGTGTTTACAGCTTCCCACACTAAATTCTTCGGAACTGGACTGTTAAGATCCCTAGCCTGCAAGGCTGCAGCTCGAAGAGTCTCAACTGTCTTTACATTGGCCATCCAGAATGATCCGATATCGTACTTAAACTTATGCTTCTTGCATAGCTCCACAATAAAAGGTGAGACTTTTCTAAGCTGGCAACGGGGCAAACGAGGAAACAGGTGGTGCTCAATCTGGAACTGTAATCCACCATGAAACCAATCCATCCACGATGAGCACGATATATTGAGCGTCCCTCTTGTTTGCTTCTCAAACCAGTCGTTACCACTAGGCGGCCCAAGATAAACAGTCGATGAGAAATGATTCAAACAGAACTGAACATGTTGAATTCCGGTAATGGAGAAACTGGCAAGTACAAACATCACTCTCTCCCCACAATTGGGCAAGTAAGAAACAAGCAAAGGATACCAAATCCAGAATGAAAGTATTCCCAAAAGCTCCTGACCCCTATTGGGTACCTTGTTCTTAGATAACAGCAGGAAGAATGATTGAGCAAACAAATTAATCCTAGCAATACACATGACAGGATAGAATGTCCAATGCTGATAACTAACCAAGAACCTGCTAACAGGATCAAAACTCAACTTCCTATCATAATAGTGAGATATAATTGAGCTAAAAAGCTTTGAAGATACCACAAAGAAGGGCAGGTGCTGCAGATCTGGATCATGGTCAAGACTATTACAAGCAATGTGATGAGCATTGTGGTTACGCTTCCACCACTGAATACTAATCCCTGCAAGGCAATTCCCGGTCAGGATCTGAGTCAATCGATTGGAGCGATGACTATTGGTGACCATATAATGCCCAGAATCATGTCCTATCCACCCACTTTGAATCCACAACAACCCCATCAGCACACCAGAAAGCAAGTGAACCCAGAAGCTATCAGAACACAAAACACCATAAACACTCGCAGAAAACAGCATTATCATAACACAGAATGTAACAGACAACACACGCCCTTTCTTCTCAAAAAGACCCAATTTTGAGAAGTCAGCAACAAGCTTTCTATAATCCTTAGACGCTTCAGAAACAGAGTAGTCTTTAAGATAATACCCATTGAAGAACTTGTCGAGATGCTTCCAAGCGGAGCCAGGATGGTAAGCGACGAATGCATCGGTGACATCTTGGCCGGCGAGATTGCGCAATGGAAGGTCACCGCCGGGATGGTCTTTGCTCCATTCGGTGACATTGTAGATCTTGCCCTGTATAGAGATCCAAAGGTCGCCTGGCTTGTTGTGCTGCTCAAGCTCTGATTTTGAAATGTACTTCTTTGCCTCTTCCATATCGGCGGAAATGAGGAAGGAGATCTGACAAAAAAGGAGAAGGATCTTCCTTTTTTGCTTCACTCCAGTCCCCTCTGTTTTTTTCTCTCTCTGAATTGAGAGATTTTTTGGGAGAAGAGGGTTAGCTCAATTGTTGCTTGGCACAGGTTGGTTTTATGCTCGTGACGATTGATGACGGAGTATTTTTTATTTTTATTTTGCTTTCTAATATTAGTTGTTAATTACTATATTCTTTTTTCTTTTCTTCTTTGGAAAATAGATAAAGCTGTCTGTGGTACGATATCCACATGCTCTGTGTATTGGAAGTTGGATTTTTTTTTTTGGAATTTGGAATTCAACAATTAAAGATATATATATATATATATAGTTATGATAAATCTGTGTCCGGTCTGGATGATCACGTGACAACTTACATAAAATCTTAAAAACATTATAAATTTGGGTAAAGTTGGATATGGGCTGAGCTTAAACGAGACTAAGCGGCCCAGTCCAGTTTCTAAATGTGCTTTAGTTTTAAAAAAATTGTTTTATTCATCGTTCTTCCGTATATTAATAAAAAAATCTTTTGTTATATTTTTGTACTGGGTAGATATAAGAATATCCCTCGTTTCTCTTTTGATTCTTCCTAAACACCTTCCAAAACCCCACAAGAGTGTCCAATCCTCTTTATTTCCTTACACTTCTCTGCGGTATTTCTCAAGGTAATCCTTCGCTTCCCTACAGTTTGTTCTATTTTCCAATTTCTGCTTTTCTACTTCTTGCTACTCATTTTACTGATTATTCAATACCTTAGCTTTGATTTGAATCTCTATGGGTAAGTGTCTGTGTGTACTGGTATGTCGGTGTTGCTTCTACCCTTTTAATTACTTAGCTAAAAGTGCCCAATTTTGCTTTTCCCCCTCTTTTATCAGTACTTTGATATGACAATTGCTTGAAAGCTTGCATCTTTCTATTGATAAGACCTGGAATGCCGTTTGATTTAGTCTGACAAGTTGGGGCCTCTTTATGTAATCTGTAATGGTGCTAAAATCACTTGGTGTCTGCCTGTAAAAGGGTTAATTAGTGTAAGTGTTGCGATTTAGTTCTTATAGTTCCTAATTCCTGTTCCTTCCTCATCTGGTTTAATAGCTGGTTTAGTTGGATCTTTGACCTCAGTGTTTTCTTCTTTTGGAATGTTTTGCAGGTGTATGCCCATATCTTTTATGAGAATTGAATATGGCACATTTGCTTTCAACTTCTTGCTCTTTGAAGCTATCACCTCCCAGCAGTAGACCTTACTTTAATCCATTGAATCAATGCCCAACTGCTCATCCTACCTTTCTCACTTTTGGGACCTCCAAATCTAAATTCACAAAGCTTCGCTTGCAAGGAGAGGCGGGACAAAGAAGTTGTATTGTCCATGCCACTGCAGCACCTGTAAGCCAAGAAGCACCAAGTCAGTCGAGTTCTGGTTCCCACCAGTCCTCTGCTGATCCATCTAAGCAAAAGCGGGTCATGGTTATTGGTGGAGATGGGTACTGTGGTTGGGCTACTGCTCTTCACTTGTCCAAGAAAGGTTACGAGGTTGCCATAGTTGACAACCTTGTGCGTCGTCTTTTTGACCACCAACTTGGTCTTGAATCCTTGACTCCCATCTCTTCCATCCACGACAGAATTCGTTGTTGGAAATCTATCACTGGGAAGAGTATTGAGCTGTATATTGGTGACGTTTGTGACTTTGAATTCTTAACTGATACTTTCAAGTCATTTGAACCTGATGCGGTGGTTCATTTTGGTGAACAGCGCTCTGCTCCGTATTCAATGATTGATAGGACACGAGCTGTTTTTACTCAACACAACAATGTGATTGGAACTCTCAATGTTCTCTTCGCTATAAAAGAATTCAGGGAGGAGTGCCATTTGGTGAAGCTCGGTACAATGGGAGAATATGGAACGCCAAACATTGATATTGAGGAGGGTTATATTACAATTACCCATAATGGAAGAATGGATACTTTGCCGTACCCCAAGCAAGCCAGCTCTTTCTACCATCTTAGTAAGGTCCATGACTCGAACAATATTGCCTTCACCTGCAAGGCATGGGGAGTTAGAGCTACTGATCTGAATCAAGGCGTGGTTTATGGTGTAAGGACAGATGAGACTGAGATGCATGAAGAGCTATGCAATAGGTTTGATTATGATGGTGTGTTTGGGACTGCATTAAATCGGTTTTGTGTGCAGGCTGCGGTTGGCCATCCACTAACAGTGTATGGAAAGGGGGGGCAGGTAAAATTTTCTTAGCATCTTGAACCTATCATTCTGTTCTTTTTTTTTTGAACAGAACCTATCATTCTATTCTATCTTGTCTTTAATTATTTTTTCATGATATACTCACTGGAACACTTCTTGTTTCAGTTCATTTAGTCACATGAATGAATACTCGTATGTCAAAACTTGGTGAATTCCTCTATCACTAGGCTATTCTCTGAATAAGTCTGCTATGGAGGTTTTTTGACTGATTTACTGCCTAGCACTTGCTCCTTATTAATGTAAAGTTATGCTAGGAGAATGGCTCGTGTCTAAGGTCATCATATTCTGTAATCTTTTAATGTCTTACTGTGATCAATGAATTTGCATTTTTTCTCTTCTTGCATATATTGTGCATTTACTTATTTTCTGTAACTTTCAATTCATCTGCAGACCAGGGGCTACCTTGACATACGGGATACCGTTCAATGCGTTGAACTTGCAATTGCAAACCCAGCAAAGCCTGGCGAGTTTCGGGTCTTTAATCAATTTACTGAACAGTTTTCTGTCAATGAGCTTGCTTCCCTAGTAACGAAAGCTGGAGAAAAGCTTGGGATTGAGGTGAAGACCACATCTGTGCCCAACCCCAGAGTGGAGGCGGAAGAACATTACTACAATGCCAAGCATACCAAACTCATTGAATTAGGACTCAAACCGCATCTTCTTTCAGACTCACTTCTTGATTCGTTACTCAATTTCGCTGTAGAGTTCAAGGATCGTGTTGATACCAAACAGATAATGCCTAGCGTTTCTTGGAGGAAAATCGGTGTCAAGCCAAAGACAGTTCCAGCCTAATGGGAAACAAGAAGACATTATATTGAATTGTGTTTGTGTTGAGGTTGCAACCTTTGGTCCTCGTACTGAATGGAGTATTTAGGGTTTATTGTTGGTGTTGTTCACTGTAACTAAATTGTCCACTTCCTAGTATACTTCCAGATAGTTTAAGGTGAGTTACCTTTACAATTAGGGGAGACATTGACGTCAATGTGAGAAGTTGAAGTCATTCTGCCCTAAATCAAACTGGCTCCTTTTTTCTTCCCATTATTCTCATAATGTTTGCTTCCAATAAATATTAACAGTAGTACTCTCAGCTCAATGTTTTAAGAGATTCTTTGTTACAGAGACATACAACAAAATAAAGCTTACAATTGGTAATTTTTTCCTTATCATATAAGAATTGCAGTTTGGCATGATACAATATTGTGGTGGAGCACCCTAATAACCCTAGAACACACATATAGCAATTAACATCCATAGATAACCAAGATGGTGTTATCTAACTTTTGTACCATCACATTATTCAGGACTATCACAATCTCGAACGAAAAGGATGATCCACTGAGGGTGAGTTATGAGTGTCCTCCCGAAAATACGAGTCCTTCCTTAAGAACTCTAACACAACCGAAGTCAGCTCTTCTTCATGTTCAGTGTATTCATGATCAGCTGTTTCTATGATGTGCAGTTTATGATTTGGTATCAACTTGGAAAACTCCACGGCATCTTCGACCGGTACAAAGTCCTTAGATCCGTGAACTGTCAACACCCTGCAATTTAGAGCATTAAAATGTATGAATATGTTTCTTCAAAAAAAAAAAATGTAAGAATATATTCAAGTGAGGCTCATCCAGCCCGATTAGCCCGACTTACCTGCACTCTTGGGGAATCAATAAGCAGGCTGAACGCATATCAGTAGATAGGCGATCCCTCAAACTTTCTTCAGTCACACGATACTTGAACTTTCCTGCAAAACAAACCTAAAATTTCACCAAAATGCATGCCAACTATGGTATATTCTACAAGACTAGGAAATGACATGTAGATTCAATAATAAAACATGTGCAATCTAAGGTTTGGATATACATATAATGGTAAAAGATGCAAGATCAGACTGAAGTTGGAATGATGAAAGAACAATACGTAGACTGGAATTTGTCTTCTTGAAATAGAGTCAGGTATCAAGCATACCTTCTCTATTTGTCACGTCGAGGTACCCGTTTTGAGTGATCACTTGCAAGAAGTTTTTACCTAACCGGCCTTCCATGCCTCTCTTCAGATTAAATCGACCAGTCATATTCACAACTGTAGGCACATCTTTGTACTTGGAAGCATATAAAAGTACTACATTTCCTCCTACAAGAAACCTTTGAATCAAACTAGGGATTTCAGGAATCTGAAAGATTAATAGCAATAATTCAAATGATTGTATTTTGTTCTCAAATAGCTAAACTTCAAGGAGGCAAATCCTGGAATTGGCAAATCAAATTTACAGAAGAAACTAAGCACATTGGCCATAAATCAAAGTGCTTCTCCCTTGAAAACTGAAAATTGCTCAACATGCATTTGGCGATAACCTACTGACGCAAAAAGGAAAATATAATTGCAGGAAAATCTAGATCCCAAGCTCATATTTCAAAAACTGTGTATGAAAATTGTACCGAGTCTCTAATTTGACCCACTGAAGCTCAGATTTGAATAACTGCTCACTATAATTCATTAGCAGACAACCAAGTATAAATCATGCTATTTGCAAACAAACAAAAGACTATTCTAGAGAGATACGAATCCAGTTTGCATATCTTCATGTGATATGATTAGGTTCACTGTCCACCACAGAGTTCCCTATTCCGAGTTTCTCACGTTTGCAGCTGTGGTTCTCTTTCTTCTTTTGTTTTTCTTATACTTTCTTAGTTTCTTTTTTCTATTTATACAGACTTAACTATGCAATAACAAACAGACCTTTGCTATGCCCAATAAGTGCACTTATAACTCGCTTCTTCTCACGAAAATGTTGGACTACAAAGCGTAGATCTTCAGCTTCTCTGTGATAGTTACCATACTGAAAGGAACCTTCGCTTTCCCTGGAAAATAGAACATAGGAGTTTCACAACATTAAAGCTAGGATAAAGTAGTTCATGCAGTTCAAAACTTGTAAGAGTCCATAACAAAGAATCCGTGTCAGATCTATCTTTGAACAAGGGATAAAATTGATACAAGCATCCGAGAACAGAAATGGCCATTCAAAACTGTGTTTTTAATTTGCCTCACTGCCCCTCACCCTAACCATGATACTCATGGTAAGGTATTTCTCTCATATATAGTCAGTCACATAGCATTCAATTTATCGCAAAAGAGTTACCCGTTTCCAGCAAAGTCGAAACGGAAGGCACTGATTCCTTCTCTCTCTACAGCAGCAGCCAGGGTCACCATTGGTAAACGCTCCTACACAGAAAGCAATAAGAACAAACCAAACTTTTCACTCCTGATAGTAGTAATTCCTAAATAATTGCTTATGAAAACTAGATACACAAGAGAACACTATACATCCACCGCCTTGTGAAACACAAAGACTCACACCACAAAAAAAATATAAAAAATTATCACCTTCCGGGACCTAAATCCATGGCACACGAGGACAAGCTCCTTGGAACCAGTTTCATGTAATATTCCCACAAGATTCTCACCATGACTGTTCTCTATGACAACTCTCTGCAATTGGTCTAACAGCAAACAGATCATAAGCTCACAACATAAATCAAGCGGGAATTAATTTCGGCAAAAAATTGAAAATTGAAACAAACACGTCTCCTCAGTATGAAAGCAATCAACTTTTCAGTTGTCTTTGAGGACCCAGCATAAAAGATCATGACTTTGGGTAGTTTCTGTATTTAGGATTTTCTGGGTAAGCTTTGATTTCTACGATAATTGATGTGAGCTAGACAGATTATGCGAGATGTCGAAGAGCTTGTGCTTTACCTAAGTTGCAGACTCGTTTCTTGAGTGGCTGACTCGGGCGGGTCATGGAGATGATGGGACTTCTTGGGGGAATACTCGCGAAATATAAGAGCAGAATGGGATGCTCGATTATGGGGATCAGGCGAAGCCGTTGGAAGTTAAAACTGGTGGTTACTTTTTGGAATATGGTTTTGCTTCTTGTTATTTTTCTTGTTGTCTTTGCTTTGTTCAGTATGTGTTAGCCCAAGGGCAACTTACTCTTGTTTTGATAATTTTAGACACACAAACTAATTAGTATTACTAATGCAATTTGAAGTTAAAGTGTGTGTAGTTTGTGATCAAGCAAAATAGAAGCAACAAATCAAGATATCGCAAGCTAGAAGATCAAGTGTACATTAGGACTTTAATCATGTAAGTATGATTCTATTTAACACTTGATTTATGATCAAGATACCTCAAGGAAAAGTTTTCAAAAAGGTTTTGTGCGAAAACGATTTTTAGAACTCAAGTTAAGGGACATTTTGTTCCTGGCGGCATACCGCCAGGAATGGGTTGTGTCTGGCGGCATACCGCCAGACTCGGCAAGATTTAATTCTTTCCGAAGCGAAGCTAGCGGCATACCGCCCCAGCTCGTTGGTGTCTGGCGGCATACCGCCCCGTCCAGGAGACAGACTCCAACAGCTAGTTTTTCCACTAAAAACGGCTAGTTTTGAACCCATACTCCCATGTCCGAACTTCTACTTTTTCATACCTATAAATACTCATCCCATATGAGTTTAAACAAAACAAGAAACACAAGAACACAATCATAAACTCAAGAAAGCTCTCATCTATTTTCAAAGCCAAAATCTGAATTTTTGCAAAGCTTACAAATTCATATTTTCATAACGCAAGCTTCACTCATCCGAATTTACTCATTCTTGCGTCTATCTTTCAAGTAAGTTTTAAGCTTTCTACTGAGGTATTCTTGTTCATTTATTGGTGTTGATTATTGAATCATACATAGTTTATTTGTACACCAATTTGTGTTGCCATTTAACCACTCTCTTGTCAAGTTATCTAAATTGTATTAGGTTGTGATTGAGCCCGGAAAAATCACATTGTAAAGGTTGTTGGTGAACCCGTAAAAACCAAGTGTAAGGTTTATTGGTTGAGCCCGCAAAAACCAAGGTGAAAGGTTTATTGGTTGAGCCCGGAAAAACCAAAGTGTAAGGTTTGAGTTGAACCCGTAAAAACTCAAGGTAAATAACGAAGTGTTCGTTGTTAGAAAATCCTAAGAGGAGGACTCTTAGGTAGTGGAGTACAATTCATTGAGGAATTGGAACCACTATATATCCTTGTGTTTTTACTTTCTATTTCCGCACTCATATTTCCTTACTATTTGCGTTAGAATTTTTATTTGCCTATTCACCCCCCCTCTAGGCCGCATATCAATTGGTAGCGGAGCAAGGTCACTTGTTTTGTAGGTTTAACCACCTCAAGTGCAAAGATTAAATATGGTCAAAGAGGGTGCAGCACAAAATTACTCACTATACCTTGATGGCGAAAATTTCCGACATTGGAAGAAAAGGTTGAGAACCTTTCTTGGTGTTCAAGACGACGAATCTCTTGCCCTCTTCACCGGTACTGTTCGTGAATTTGTTAATTCAAATTCAAGAAGGAAGCATCGGAGAAGTACACGTAAACACTCTTCCGGAAATGATGAAGCCTATCAAAGAAGTTCTTCACCAACTTCCACATCTACCTCAAATGAAAACATGGAATATTGCTTTATTGGGCAAAGTGATAATGAGGTTAGTTCTTCTAATGAAGAATATTCTTTTGATGAATTGCAAGAAGCATACAATAGTTTGTGTGTTCATTTTCAAGATATTTGCAAGAAAAATGCTATGCTTGCTAAGAATTTAAAGAAATTAGAAAATGATATTCTTGAATTAGAATCGTCTTGCAAATCCTTGAAAGAAGAAAATATTGACTTGACTAATGATATTAAAAATCAAAACAATTCTTGCAAGTCATGTGTTAATTCCTCCAAGGAAGATTTTAGTAAAAAGATTAATGATTTGGAGAAATCCAATCAATGCTTAACGGAGGAAAATAATTTGCTTACTCTTGATAATGTTGATTTGAAACTTGCTTTGGCGGATGCTAAAAGTGAGTGTAAGTATAATGCTAAGGGTAAGGTCATTGATTTAAACTCTACTTGTGTTGATTGTGTGAAATTTACTCAAGAGGTAGTAGAGTTAAAAGAGAAGAATAAGCATCTTGAGATCACTCTTGATAAATTTATTAAAAGCAAGAATAGTCAACAAGATTGCTTAAAAGATCTCAAGAAAGGAGGTGACATGAGAGGTATTGGATTTAACCATTCTTCACGTGAAAAGAATTTCAAAAATTCTTTTGTTAAAGCAAGTTCCTCTAATCACCTTGCAAGCTCTTCTAATTATCATGCATGCTCATCTAATCATCATGCTAGCTCTTCTAATCATTATGCTAGTACTTCAAATAGGTATGATAATTATTCTCATAATGGTCATAAACCTTCGCATGATAAGCCTAGATATAAATGTAGTTTTTGCAATAAATTTGGTCATTTATCATATTTTTGCTACATTCGAAGAAGGCTTGTGTATGACAGACAAATGTGGGTACCAAAGGGTACTTATGCTAACATGGAAGGACCCAAACGGATTTGGGTACCAAAAGCAAAATGATTTGTCTTGTAGGTGTGCCGGAAACCCCTTGAAGATTAAAGAAAGACATTTAGGGTATTCGTGGCACATGTCGGATGATGAATCGAAGCTCATCCTTTTGGTATTTCGTTTGGCAATAAATATGATATATATATATATATATATATATATGATTGTTTTTTGATTATTGGTTCAAGTATATATTCTCATAAATTTTGGCAAGAAAGAATTATTCTTGTAGGAATTTTAGCTTGAATGGTGGCCCAAGGGAACTATCACCTCAAGCCGCATGATTTGTGATAGGCATGGCTCGATTGCAAACATTGAAGCTATTCGGTCAAAGTAGCAAGAACTAAACATGTTGAAAAATCGCAATCGGTATTCCTTGAACTTTTATCTTTATGCCTATATCTCTATGCTGAATATGCTTGTTTTAATGATCATGTTTTAGAATTAAATCATATGTGATATATATTGCTTTGATCTGTTTTTAATATGTGTCTTATAAATTCCTATGGATATTTTGAAAATTTTTGCATTATTTGAGTTGATTTGATCATTGAGGAAATGGTTTGGAAGTGACTTAATTTTTGGAATATGTGGACTTGATCGGAGAAGAAAATTTGAACCTAAGTTGTTTTTGGAATTTGAAGACCTGAATTATTCAAGATATTGTTTAAGGACATTTTGGGGAAATTGTCGGATCTTTCAGAAGTCGATTCGGAGAAGCGAAGATGAAGAAACGGGACAGTTTTGGTCGGGCGGCATACCGCCAGGTTTGATAGCTTCCAGGCGGTATACCGCCAGAAGCGCTGGATGTTTATATTCCTTCTTCTTCTTCATAAACGCAAATTTCTCTCTCTCTCCCCTCTTCAAATTTTTCCAGCAAGCTTTCCCTCTCCTCCAACTCACTTTCCTTCATCAAAAACCACTCAAATCTACTTCAAATCACTCGAAATTTGAACCACATTCTCCTCACATCATCCTAAGCAAAACCCATACATCAAATTTAAAGATTAAACACTCAAATCATCTCAAATCAGCCCCGAATTTCCGAAAAACCCTAAAATCCCAAATTTCGGATTTTTCTCCATATCTCAGATTTCTTGTTCTCCATGTCTGAGGAAGCTCTACCCAAGCGTACTAGGACTAGAAAGTTGAAGTCCCGTGCAGAGAGACCTCGTGAGCAGGCTGCTGGAGCGTCTTCTTCTCATGCTGAAGCTGAGGTTCCTAATTTCGTTTCTATAGCTCGAGCAAATCCATCATTCTACATTCCTCCAAGCTCCTTCAACGATTATTTCTTTGTAAGTCAGCACACTTTCAAGCTTTACAAGCAAGTCTTTGAAAAGGCTGTTATTACAAGACCCGTGTGGTTTGATATGAATCACATGATTGATTGTGCTTTGCATGCTGTTTTGGAATCACAAGGATGGTTGAATGCTGTTAGAATTAATCGGAGATATAGTCCCACATTGGTTAAAATGTTTTATGCTAACATGGCTGTGGGAAAAGAGATAAGCAGAGGTTTGTTGAATAAGGATTCTGGTACTCTTACCTCTATGGTTTTAGGAGTACGTATTTCAGTGGATATGGCGATGATCAATAGATTATTGGGTACTCCCAATGCAGGAGATTGTGTGTATTCTACTCGAGGACCCATTCGGGGTATTATCAACCCTATTGATCAATGGGCTAGTATTTCTGCTCATGTGGGCTAGTATTTCTGCTCATGCTCCTGCAGGTGATCCTATTACTCTTAGGTATTTGGATCCTTTTAAGCTGATTCTTTTCCATGTCATCACTAGATTTGTGCTTCCTAGAGATGGATGTTTGAATGAAATGAATGGATTAGACACATGGGTTATGTGTAATTTGTTGAGAAGGAATGCACTGAATTTGGGTTATCTTGTGCTTAATCATATGAGAAAGGATAGGATTCCCAAGAACAGCACCACTCTAGCTCATCTTCCTTATGCTTACTTGGTGATGATGATTTTGGAAGATCATGGGATTGTAGTTCCTCCTACTGTTGAGTTCACTAAAGTGTGTAGAAAATATGATGCAAATCATATTTTTATTCATCTTCAGCTGCAGATTTTGGATGGAAGGCTTAGATATTCCCATGGAGATGGTAAATTTCATGCTAGTGTGGGTCTTGGTGAAATAGATATTGATGAAGATGCTGTTTTTGAGGATGAAGAATTGTTAAGTGAGGAAGATCTTGATGAGAATGAAGATGAAGATGCTGATTTTGCGGATCCCGGTCACTTGAGTGCTCAAATGACTGATCTTCGGGTTTCGGTTCATTCTCGGATAGATCGTTTGGAAGACCAAATGCGAGCTGACTTCAATTCTCGTATGGACAGCTTGGAAGCCTACAATCGGGATATGTTCCAAGTGATTTTGAGTCGTCTTCCCTATCATCCTCCTCCTCAATGATCACATTGTCTCATCTTATTGCATGTTTAGATTATCCTTAGTTATCTTTTAAGAACTTTTATGTATTTGTGTTGGATAATCTTGTTTGTGATTGACATCGGTTGGATATTTGTTGAATATTTCTTTATGGAGTAATGTTTATGTGTTTACTCTTGTACCTTTTATCCTTCCTTCATGATTTAGTAATTTTTGGCTTGTTTGATTTAAATTTCTACTATTAATCATGATTAATTATTGCGTTAATAGCTATCTCATGAATTTGTTTAGGAAGAATTGTTTTGTAGGAATTTTACTTGTTTTGATGATTGCCAACAAAACAAGTAGGCTTTGATTTTGATGATTGCCTCGGGTGCAAATATGGAAGTCATTTTCGCGAAATGACATGTGCTATATATTTAAGTAATAGCAACCGGTTTTTCTAAAAACTCTTCTTTTTAAATTATGCTTATGAGATTAATTGTTGATGCAATACTTGATTTAAATGATTGTGTTAGTAATTAAAATCTATAATCATATATGTGTTAACTTGCCATATATTGTGCTTATTGGCTATGCAATACTTGTCTTAAATTGTTTGATATGATGTATTGCTACATTTGTTGATTTGTTTGATCATTAGAGAAATGCACTATAAATGATTTCATTTTTTTTGATCATCTCTTTTAATCCTACATTCGATTATCCTCTCTTCATTTTATCTTAATATTTATCTTTGGATTGGATAATTGTTTGATATTTAGGATTTGATCTTTGTTGCTCCTTTATTACTCCTTGTAGGATCTTAATTGACATTTCTTACTTTATTTACCCTTTTTGTTAATGACAAAGGGGGAGAATAAGGGGGAGAATGAGTTAAGGGGGAGATGTTTATAAAATGGGGAGAAAGGTAAGATTTAGGGGGAGCAAAACTTTTTATCTTTGCTATGCTCTATGTGCAACTAATGTTTTATGTAGGGGGAGCATTCCTTTGGCAAAGATAGGAGATGTAAGTTTTCTCCATTTGACTTCAACTTCAATTGCTAGTTCAATTATGTTTAATAATTAGCTTGTGGTTGTCATCATCAAAAAGGGGGAGATTGTTAGCCCAAGGGCAACTTACTCTTGTTTTGATGATTTTAGACACACAAACTAATTAGTATTACTAATGCAATTTGAAGTTAAAGTGTGTGTAGTTTGTGATCAAGCAAAAGAGAAGCAACAAATCAAGATATCGCAAGCTAGAAGATCAAGTGTACATTAGGACTTTAATCATGTAAGTATGATTCTATTTAACACTTGATTTATGATCAAGATACCTCAAGGAAAAGTTTTCAAAAAGGTTTTGTGCGAAAACGATTTTTAGAACTCAAGTTAAGGGACATTTTGTTCCTGGCGGCATACCGCCAGGAATGGGTTGTGTCTGGCGGCATACCGCCAGACTCGGCAAGATTTAATTCTTTCCGAAGCGAAGCTAGCGGCATACCGCCCCAGCTCGTTGGTGTCTGGCGGCATACCGCCCCGTCCAGGAGACAGACTCCAACAGCTAGTTTTTCCACTAAAAACGGCTAGTTTTGAACCCATACTCCCATGTCCGAACTTCTACTTTTTCATACCTATAAATACTCATCCCATATGAGTTTAAACAAAACAAGAAACACAAGAACACAATCATAAACTCAAGAAAGCTCTCATCTATTTTCAAAGCCAAAATCTGAATTTTTGCAAAGCTTACAAATTCATATTTTCATAACGCAAGCTTCACTCATCCGAATTTACTCATTCTTGCGTCTATCTTTCAAGTAAGTTTTAAGCTTTCTACTGAGGTATTCTTGTTCATTTATTGGTGTTGATTATTGAATCATACATAGTTTATTTGTACACCAATTTGTGTTGCCATTTAACCACTCTCTTGTCAAGTTATCTAAATTGTATTAGGTTGTGATTGAGCCCGGAAAAATCACATTGTAAAGGTTGTTGGTGAACCCGTAAAAACCAAGTGTAAGGTTTATTGGTTGAGCCCGCAAAAACCAAGGTGAAAGGTTTATTGGTTGAGCCCGGAAAAACCAAAGTGTAAGGTTTGAGTTGAACCCGTAAAAACTCAAGGTAAATAACGAAGTGTTCGTTGTTAGAAAATCCTAAGAGGAGGACTCTTAGGTAGTGGAGTACAATTCATTGAGGAATTGGAACCACTATATATCCTTGTGTTTTTACTTTCTATTTCCGCACTCATATTTCCTTACTATTTGCGTTAGAATTTTTATTTGCCTATTCACCCCCCCTCTAGGCCGTATATCAGTATGTTCATATTGGAAATATACGACGTTTGGCAACCTACGAAGGCAACCCTCCCTGACCAAAAGACGTAGTTAGATCATATGAACCTGCAGACTCAGTTCTAGTCTGACAGCATGACGATGGTTCCAAGGAGCTTGTCCTCGTGTGCCATGCTAAAGTATTAGTGTAGTGTTTAGTTTTAAATAAACTGAATTCCAACAAAAATAAGAATATAAATAAACAAACGACAGCATCAATCAAATATATCAAAACCTAAAGCAAGTAACTGACAATGTGAGCGTGGGAGATAAAGACCGTGTCTTGAAAAATTGCAGGTGTTGGGCATTGGACAATGTCGAAAGCCACATTGAGTGTAGGGATCACAATGCAAGTTTCATGGCCTGCTTTCGACAATCCCTCAACTGAGTAACCTTCTATGTTCATTATTCGCTTTTCTTGATTGTTACTGCTTCCAACGCTAATTAAGTCGGACTTATATTGCTTGGTTTGGTTTTACTGGATTGGAGAAGCTTTTCGGTATTGTTGGTTAGGTTAAAAAAACCGACCACATAAGGTTGAAATTCAATTGATTAATGTATGCGGTCTTTGTAACTTAGATCCAAATGACAAGTGCCAAGTTAGAATTCTCAACATGTTTTCTAAGCAAGTATTTTCTTGAAGAGGGTGGATGATTGAATTAGGCCGTATATGGATGTATGATAAGTTTTCAATCTTATATTGTTACCTCTTAAAGTGTGTTTGATGACCGGTACGAATATGATTAATCTTATCGAATATATTTTATATATTTTGGCACAGAATTCAAAAATTCATCCCTTGAATCTTGATGTAGGGGCTTCACCACAATAACTTTAATCCATGTTGGGATCAAAGTTTTTACCAAACAGGAACTTGCTTCTACGGTTCTACCAAACGTAACTGCTGCGAAACCAAACCGCTGAGTAGACACTCGTGCATTGAAGCAATACAAACACAAACAAACTGTTCCAAATTATAAACTTCAGAAATTGCAAAACGTGGAGATCAAAATTTGGATTAAAACATTATTGTAACCGTATAACAATGTGCCATACAAACTAAAAAGAGAAGAATCCAGAGAAAAAAAAGAAAAAAGAAAAAAGAAAAAGGAAGATTGAAAACTAAACACTACACTAATACTTTAGCATGGCAACCATTACTAACCATTAAATTATTCTACAGCTTGGATCAACAACAGTGATGCATATATAAAGTAACTCACTGGCGGCAGTAACAAAAAACTACAGTTCTCAAACACAGAACACCAGAGGGTAGGTTAATGACGATATGCACATTCGATTCAATAAAAAGCCGATTGGCAAGGAAACTCACCAATGACTTGTACGCTAAGATCCAACAGGAGCAATGCCTTTGGATTTTGCTGCAGCAGCAGCAGCGGCTGCAGCTGCCGCGGCTGCTGCCGCAGCAGATGCAGCTGGATTGGAAGGTGGTGGTGGAGGCACTGCGTTGGACTGTGAACTGCTCTGAGATGTGACAATCTGTTGATGCTGTGGTTGCTGCTGAGAATTGACTTGGGCAAGTAGAACCTTGATCTGACTCCCGGTGAGAGTTTCTTGCTCAAGTAAAGCATTGGCAAGCGCATGAAGCTCCTTGTTATGGTTAGTGAGGATGGTTTTCGCGTTATTGTATGCCCTTTCCAGGAAATACCTCACTTCCTTCTCTATAAGAAGCCTAGTTTCAGTGCTCATGCTCCTCCCATTATCATCATAATCATGGGTAACAACCCCTACTTCTCTACTCATGCCATACTTTGTAACCATTGCTCTAGCCAGACTAGTAGCTTGCTCAAGATCAGAAGAGGCGCCTGAGGTAACTTCTTTCTCTCCAAAAACCATCTCTTCTGCAACCCGTCCACCCATGCAAACATCAAGGCGAGCAAGCATTTGCTTAAGAGACACACTTGTCTCATCTTTCTCAGGCAATTGGGTAACCATGCCAAGAGCCATACCCCTGGGAATTATTGTTGCCTTGTGAACCGGATGAGCGCCATCAGTATGCATGGCCACAAGTGCATGTCCACCCTCATGGTAAGCTGTTAGCTTTCGTGACTCATCAGAAATTACAGCTGACTTGCGTTCACTTCCCATCAGAATCTTGTCCTTTGCATATTCTAGATCAGCCATTGTTACTACTTTAGCACCATCCATCGCAGCTTTGAGTGCGGCAACATTTACCAAATTTGCAAGATCAGCACCTGAGAACCCAGGGGTACCTCTAGCTATGACCATCAAATCAACATCATCTGCCTTCAAGACCTGCAATACAACCATGGATGATCAACTCTGTACTGATAATAGTGGCCGCACTAACTTTTTTGACATTCAACCAAAGTTAAGGTTCTTATGATCCCGCATAAATCTAAAATTGGCCACCAAGATTATGACCTAAACCATAACATATCACCTATTTGTCTGAATTCAGAATCAGATGAAAAAAGCTAAATGAAATCGTCTAGAAAGCACTGTACAATTTTCATAGCCAAAGCAGTTAATACGTGAATAGCAACATTACTCACTAAAAAGATGGATAATGCAAGGAAAATTATGTTTGTGTCAGCAAACACATCATGTTACAGATGAGTATTCAGGCAAAAAATCAAAGAAGAGATATAGTCTAGTCGTACACATAAAGCATACAGCGGTGACAAAAACACACCCTCCACAGCCAATTCAAGGGCCCAAAATGAAAGGAAATAGTACCTTTGACATGTGGACCTCCATGATTTGCCGCCTTCCTTCTACATCTGGATTAGGAACAACAATGCGGCGGTCAAACCGTCCAGGTCTAATCAATGCCTTGTCAAGTGATTGTGGGAAATTAGTGGCTGCAATCACAATAATTCCTTCATTTTGCTTAAAGCCATCCAATTCAACAAGCAGCTGATTTAAGGTCATCCTCATGTATTGTTGGTCCTTAGGGTTACGACTTCCCCCAATGGCATCTATCTCATCAATAAAAATTATACACGGTGACCGCTTCTTTGCGGCTGCAAAAAGATCCCTAACGCGCCGGGCTCCAACCCCAACAAACATTTCTTCAAACTCACTACCACTACACGAGAAGAAAGGAACCCCAGCTTCTCCTGCAATAGCTCTGGCTAACATGGTCTTGCCCGTACCAGGTGGACCAACAAGCAAAACACCCTTCGGCAACTTGCCACCCAGGCGAGTGAATCGCTTTAACCATAGAAACACACATAAGAAAAGGATTCCATCTTTTCAACAATAAAGGAACACAAGACAGAAGTGCCTAAAGCATATAATATTATTATCATGGAATTTACT
This sequence comes from Viola odorata, assembly GCA_963691705.1. NCBI lineage: Eukaryota > Viridiplantae > Streptophyta > Magnoliopsida > Malpighiales > Violaceae > Viola > Viola odorata. The sequence goes on from OY829546.1 coordinate 3,110,139, forward strand.
AACAGTTCTATGCCTATTCTTAGCAACAATAATGAAAGAAAATACACTTAAGAAAGGTTTCTGGCAAAGAAGAATTATAAAAGTACAGGGATATACAACAAAAAAAGTATTATATGCTTAAAACCCGTCTAAAAATGAAAATTCATTCTAGCAAATTACCCAACAAAAAAGTATCCCCATAACCAGAATACAGCGACAGTAAATTGATTAACATGGTGGCCAAAACATTTACCTTTGGATCTCGGAGATAATGGACAATTTCTTCCAGCTCTGACTTTGCTTCATCAACACCCTTTACATCATTAAACTTGGTGTTAGATTCTATGCTTGGTTGCACCTCCTCATGAAGACCAAGTCCTGATACATAAAAATGGAAAAGCAAGGAAAGGGCTTTTCATCAATCTGAAACATTTTTTAATCAAACAACAGCAAAACACAAGGGCCAATGACATAGCTATACCTTTACCAATCCCTCTATCCTCAATAAGAGCTCCAACACCAGAGATCAACAGAAAAGCCAATGCAATGGTGCGAACTGTACGCCAAAGCTGCTCCTTAAAATGCCCTCCTTCATTAGCCACCATATGAATGGGTGCACTAGCAGTTCCAAGAACGCCATCTTTTGTGGATTTCCCTACATTCCTGAAAGCTGAGAAAGCACCAATATCTTCGTCCCTCACTGAGGTAGAACCAGAAATACCTGCAAATTTTCAGAAACACTTGCTTAATAAATAATATCACGAAGAGACATAATAACAACCAGGGATGCACAAAATAAAAGGATATTGTTTGACAAGAGAATCAACATTTCAGAATTTGGATTTAAAGTGAAAGGGTCCCATTCCCAAAATTACCTCTTTGTAAGGTCTTGAGCAACTCACTCTCATCCAGTCTGTCAACTCTGACTAATGCCTTAATATATTCAGCAAGTGCTGAAGGGTTGGACTGCAAAGATGGCCGACTTTCAAAAAGCTTTATAACAGCTTCAGGATCATTGCGCTGGTAAAGTTCTTTAAGATATGCAACTTCAATGCCTTCATCTGCATCACGCATCTTTCGAGATACATTACGACTGTAGCTGGAGAGAAACCTAGTTTGAGTATTTGAAAGCCTGTTCACTGCAGAAAAGAGGGAAAAATCATTGCAGTTCAAGATAAAGAGAGAAGTCCAACATGGCATGAAAAAATAGCTTTATCAATGCCACTTTACTACACATATCTATTAAACCATTGCTAAGATTTCTGTTGTCAGGGTTATGCCAGGACACCTCCGCGAGGAAATAGGTGCCTAACACCCTCCAAGTGTAATTGGTGAAAAAGGAGAAGCTAAACAGAACGTGAGAAAATATTGAACAGGATGCAGGGCATACCAGCACCATGTCCTCCAAATTTGTTAACAGGAGAATAAGTTCTGAAAAACAAACTTTTCAGCTGTCCAAGCTCCGATTGATGCCTTGAAACCTGTGGCAAGATGAAGATGAAGTTAATTTCCAAAAGAAAAAAAAATGGTATGCTTCATGCAATTATGGCCAGAACAATTAACCCTAAATGTACATCTTTCACTAAGATATTAACGTGGTTAACTGTACACATGTAGACGTCAGTGTATAGCACAAACACTCTCCACCTCCATCCATCATATGCAATTCCAAAGAGCCCCTTGAGGCTTATACACAAGGATAGCAACTTCCTAAAAAGTTTAGTTTATATTCACACCACAAAAACCATGAAATAGACTCTGCAGCTAAACAAGCATACAATAACAAAACTTTATCATGTAAAAGTAACAAACACATACAAGCTAGAAAAACCCTAATTTATTCCTTTCATTACCTTCCCTCAACAATCAAACAAAAGCACGAAGCTTCCGCGTCTATTCACCATGGAAACTCGTTTCAACTTAAAACCAACCTAAGATTTATACTAAATCAGCTACTTATACATTCAAAACGACCCCCAGTTCAATTATCAATGCAAATTATTAAAAATCTAATAAAACCCATGAAGATTTTGAAGCTCAGGGTTAGTGGGCAAGCCTCAAAATAGAATAAAAGAAGGAAGAGAATAGAATCGTAACTGACCTGGGTGAGTAAACGCCTCAAAGCCATGGCCTAGTTGAAGACCGCAAAAGGTCTGATCTTTGAGCACCCAGTAGAAGTTTTATGTCACAGTGATGTGATGGGGAGAAAGGGTGTGTTTGGCTGATGGGAAAGGGAAGGAAAAATGTGTTTTTGGGGGAGAGTGGGGAGCGAAGGGAGAGAAGGGGTTCGATCGGGGAAGTTAAGGATTATAGGGTCTCAGGTTCTAAGGTTGTCTTCGTGTGGGAAAAAAGATGGAACGAAAACTCGAAAAAATCTGCTGTTTTTATTAATAATTGTTCTAGTAACGGTGGTTAGTCGGATGATACTTTGATGTTTTATGATTGGTTGAAAGTTGCACACCGTGCGCTGAGTTCGAGTTCCTTCTGGAAATGTCCGTTTTGTCCATGAAATATAGTTCTCAAAAATAAAAAACTTAATTTTTGTTCAAAATTCACAATTTAACTTTTATGTAAATAATTTTAATATTTTCATTCGTGGTTTTTTTTTTTATAAAAAAAATAGAGTTCGAGATGAAATAAAGTTTACCAAAATTTGTTGTTTATTTTTAAGCATTTGATTACTAATAATGTTCTTGTTGCTTTTGAGTTTTTCACAGTATGAAAAAGAAAGAAAGATTATATGAGCATAAAGCTGGATATGAGCAAGCGGTATGATAGAATCAAATGGAGGTTTCTAAGGGCTGTAATGGTGAAAATGGGATTTTGTGACTCTGGGTAAACCTCATCATGCGCTGTGTGACTATCGGTGAGCTATTCAATTATGGTTAACAGATCACTAGGAGGTACCTTTTATCCGGAGATTGGTTAGCGTCACTGTGATCCAATGTTGCCATACTTATTCATCCTATGTACAATGTTTTTCAGCTTTGGTAAGAAAGGACGAAGTGGAGGGACATTCACAGAGCAAAGGTTGCCAGAAATGCACCAACAGTTGGAGAATTCTTCTTTAGAGATGATAGTTTATTATTTCTCAAGGCTAATATATCGGAGGCAAATGTGATGGCGAATATCATTGCTACTTATGAAAAAGCCTCGGGACAGAGAGTGAATATGGAGAAGTCAGAGGTTTCTTTCGGTCAGAATGTACAAGAATTTGTTCAAATCCAAGTCTAACAGCGACTAGGAATAACGGTAGTGTAGAAGTTGCGTTGTTGGGTATGTGGAGTCTGATATACCACATCGCTAGTATAAGGAATGGAGGTCAGCCATTTCCCTATATATAGCCTCTCTATTGTAATTGTAAAACTGAGCTATTATTGAGATTAATAATATTTGTGCGGTTTGTGGAGTACGGCTAGACCGAATCACATTAATCCCTTGTCTTTTTTATTGTCGGTCTTGACTTAAAGAGGTGTCTACGTCAGCTTGACCAAGAGAGGTGTCCTCTTCTCCAACTTCTTGCCACCAGTTCTGCAAAGCGGGGGTTTAGGATTCCGGAAATTGGATGAATTCAACACCCTCACTAAGCTCGCTAGAATTTTAAAAGCACGTTATTTCCCTGCCGTAATTTCATGCAAGCAAAGATAGTTTTCAACCCAGCTATACTTGGCGAAGTATCATGAACAGTCGACAAATCATTGAGAAAGGCTCTTACTGGCCAGTTGCAAATGGAAATTCTATCAGAATTTGGGGGACAAATGGAACAAAAAGAAATTGGCCTTCTCACTTGCAACAATCCTACCTATTTCAGCAAAGGTAAATGCACTAATGGAGACAGGCAGGAGGACATGAATAGAGAAGCTCGTACAACAAATTTTCATCCCACAGGAGGCCAACGCTATCTTATCAATCCCACTTAGTGTTCGAAACGTGGAGGATAAATTGTTTTGAGAGCGTACAGGGCATCACGTGTCATTTAAAAAAAAAAATTAGCACCAAATTTACTGACTATAATTACGGTTGTTCATAGGCCAGTTCTTAGCTTGGACTACTCGGAAATTTCTGTTCTCAAAATTCTGGAACCAAAATTGGACTAAATCAAATTATCCAGTTTAGTTCGGTTTCATTTGTTCAAATCGATTCTAACTCGAATTTGGGCTTCTTACTCAATTCACCAGGTTCGTTGACATATTTGGGCTTAATATTCATTTCCCTAGCAATTGAAAAATCTAAAACAAGAAGAAATACAATGTAGTACCGTACAGAAAGCTTTAAAGTTTAGTTCAATAAAGTTCAAAGCAAGAATGCAGAATATAAATGAGGAAAAATTCAGACTCTAAGTTCTTATGCAAAACAACAACCAGTCAGCACCAAAACAACAATTGATCTAGCAAAAATAAAACATGCTCTTCGTCCAACAACAATTGAATCTCTTCCTTTTCCACCTAGAAAACATGGTCTTTCTCTAAATAATGTAAAATAGCAACCTATATGACATAAGAGGAGGGAAAAAAATCAACAATAACACTTCAATTCCATTTTATGCTAAAAGAGAAGAACAATAATTAGAGATACAATATCAAAAGCATGCCATGAACTATTAAAGGACTATTAAAGAAACAATGAATAGAAGGATATAATCATATACCACGACAAATTCAATATTAACCAAAAAATGACTATTAAAAAACAATAAATAGAAGTATAAAGCATGAACTTATCATTATCAATTGAGAACTCACAAACCAAAATATCAGTTAGGAATATCAATCACTGAAGGTGTGAAGTCAATCTAGCCAAATCTATATGCATGTATTCTGGTGTGTGTCATCTCCTTAAGTGCTTGAAACCTTCCATGCATGATCATGTGAATAGAAACACAGGATATAACAACAGCTGGCATAATGATCACCATAGCTCTTTAGAAGAAATATCTATGATTTTTTTTTGTAATTTAGGGCACAGTGCACATCAGAGATACTTGCTTTTCATCTTTCCCGTGTTTCCATAAGTAAAACTAAAGGTCAGTTTTCAAAACCAGGCATAGTAAGCAAAGTAAATACCATCAAACTTTCAACCAAAAAAGAAATAAAGAAATAAAAACACCAAATTTATGTTCTTAAGGAAACCTGAAAGACTCAACTGTCAAAATCCACGTCGTATGTAGAACAACAAGGACACTCTCTGGAGATGAATAAAAATTCACCCCAACAACAGTTCTTACAAGCAAATGATCCCAACTCTATCCTATCTATGTAGCTCTGGGCGTGGCCCATTCAACTCCGAGAATTAGGCTGTCATAACCATATCCATTGAGCTTGTTTATTGCCCTCTCTGCGTCTTCCTTGTTCACAAAGTTCACAAAACCAAAGCCCCTGCTCACACCAGTCTTCGGATCAATGGAAACATAAACACGGCTCACAGGACCAAATGCGCGGAACAGTTCAAGCAGGTCAGGCTCCCAAGTGTCTTGTGATAAGTTGGTAACCTGAACTGAGTTCTCTTCATTTCTGCGTTTGATATCTGGTCCACGTCTCACGATTGGTGGGACATAAGGTCCCTTTCCTGAACCAAGCCCAGCAGTCTCAGATGCTGAAGGCTTGTCAACCAAGCTCTCAGTCGGTGGAGCGAGATCCTTGTATGGGCATCGTGAAGTCCAATGGTCACCTTGCTTGCCACAAGTTCTGCAGCGCAGAAGAGCAGCTCCACCTTTAGTGAGTTGGGCCAGGCCATCCCCTGCCATCTTTGATTCGTCTGCCTTGGAACCTGATAACATGCCAATGCATTTTCAAATAAAATATTATGGAAGGGAAAAAGTGTTGACTCCACAGCAATAGACAAATTTATCATGGAAATCCTTAAACATATTATGCTTGTCAATGATGTCATCAGACCAAACAACAAAAGGTGGCACTATTACATCCCATACGATTAAAGCTGTCAAACAGATTGGGTAAGAGAGAAGTGGAGCTCTAGGCCTGGAGAAATTAAAACGTTCAAGAGAGAAAACCCAAAAGCAGATGGCACAAAATCAATACCTGGAGCTCTAGGCCTTTCTAGGAGGATCTCTTCAGTGGAGACCATGGTAAGGCGAGTTCCCACATCCTCATGAACGGCATCGCCAAACTTAGGCCAGTTTCGGCGCTCCACAGCGCGTTTGCTCAACCGGGTTTTCGCAAGTTTCCTTACGCGAGTTGTAGTGGTGATCTTAACCTTATTGCCGTCATCGTTGAATTTGTACTCTATCACCTTCTTCACCCCGCCCTCGTCCGGGCCAATCACTTGCTTCGGCGGTAATAAGAAGTCCAAATCCTCACCGTCTTCCTCGTCTAGCTCGCCCCAACGGAGCTTACCAGGAGCTGATTTGTCAATAGCCATGGATCTATGGGATTCTGATGCCGATTCTTATATTGGAGAACGAAAGGAATAGAAATAGTGCCGTCGAGGGAAGGAGATAGGTAAGAATAAGGCGACGGTTTGGTTTCGGTCGCTGATAAATGTTCTAGGGTTTTATTTTAACTTTTAGCAAAAACCACAATTTGGTCCTCTAATATGTTGGATTGCTCGTTTTGGACCCAAAGGAATAGCAATTGTCTATATGCGCCTAAGAAATTTGTTGTTAACTATTTGGTCCATTCTATTTCTATTGGTACATCCTAGACTTCCAATGCTAAAATACAAGTATACTGTTTTCTTTCAGTTGAATATTAATAAATATTTAATTCTTTAAGTTTAGGGTGGCAAATGGGTGAATATAGGTAAAGACTAAATGGGATTGATAGTGACAAACCTAAATAAACTCAGCGTAAGCAAACAGAGCAGATAAAAAGTTGGAAGACATAAAGTCATGTAATTTCATTTATACCCCCGACATACAAGTATTATCTCTTTTATATTATAATGGATAATGTATTGTATGGAAAGGTATGAAAAGAGAGCATTAGTCACTGACCCGAAATCCTGAACAGAGAAGATCATATTGCGTACTCTATATAAATAGTCAATAGTCCATAAATGAGAATAGCAGAAGGTTGGTAGTACTCTATACTTTAGAGTTTTTGATTGAAAAAGGTTCGGAGTACTCTATACTATATCTATCCATACCCAATATGATCCTGAACAGAAAGAAAAGATCATATTGCGTTCTCTATATAATAGTCAATAGTCCATAAATGAGAATAGGAGAAGGTTGGTAGAACTCTATACTTTAAGGTTTTTGATTGAAGAAGGTTGGTAGTACTCTATACTATATATTTGGGTTTGTCACTATCTATACCCAAATATATAGTCTTTACCCATATTCCTCCATTCGCTACTCCTAAACTTAAAAAATGAAGGGGTAATAGTAAAAAGACCCCCTGTACAATCGCGAAAAATATAAACATCCCATGGCATTTGAAAACTCTATTCCACTTCCCATGTACTTATGGTCAACGACAATTGTAGAGGCTCCGTTAGTCAAACTAACAGACCGTTAATGTTGATTAAAAAATCCAAAAAAAATTGTAAAAATTCAAAAAAAAAAAATCTAAGAATCCAAAAAAAATGTAAATTTTCAAGACAAAATTAATTAATTTAAGAATCCAGAAAAAATGTAAAAATTTCTGAAAAAAAATTAATCTAAAAATCCAGAAAAAAATTTAAAACTCCAAAAAAAATTAATTAATCTAAAATTCTAGAAAAGAATGTAAATTTTTTGAAAAAATGTTAAAACTCTAAAAAAATATAATTAATCTTGAAATCTAGAAATCTAGAAAAAAATGTAAAAACTCTAAAAAATAATTAAACTAAAAATTCAAGAAAAAATGTAAAAACTCTAAAAAAATTAATCTAAAAATCCAGAAAAAATGTAAAAACTCTAAAAAAAAAAGTAAACTAAAAATCCAGAAGAAATGTAAAAATTCAGAAAAAAAAGTAAAAACTCTAAAAAAAAATTAATCTAAAAATCCAGAAATAAATGTAAAAACTCCAAAAAAAAAGTAAACTAAAAATCCAGAAAAAATGTAAAACATCCAAAAAAAAAGTAAAAACTCTAAAATAAAAATTAATCTAAAAATTCAGAAAAAAATGTAAAAACTCTAGAAAAAATAATTAATCGAAAAATCCAGAAAAAAAAAAGATGTTAAAAATCCAAAAAAAAAATTAATTAATCTAAAAATCCAAAAAATTGTAAAAAATGAATTAATTGAATATTTTTAAATTTTTTGGATTTTTAGATTAATTAATTTTTTTTTGGTTTTTTCACAAAACGTTTTTGGATTTTTTACAATTTTTTAAGAATTTTAATATTTTCTGTATTTTTAGATCAATTAAATATTTTTTTGGAATTTTTATATTTTTTTTCTGGATTTTCAGGTTTATTAAATTTCTAAATAGAATTTTTACAATTTTTTGTATTTTTAGATTAATTGAATATTTGTTTGGAATTTTTATATTTATTTCTGGATTTTTTTGGATTTTTTACAAATTATTTTAGATTTTTTACAATTTCTTTGAATTTTTTATATTTGTTTTTGAATTTTTACATTTTTTCTGAATTTTTTAATCAAAGTCAACGGTCAACATTAACGGTCTGTTAGTTTGACTAACGGAGCCTACACAATTGTCGTTGACCATAAGTACATGGGAGGTGGAATAGAGTTTCCAAATGCCAAGGGAGGTTTCTATTTTTCGCGATTGTACAGGGTTTTTTTTTACTATTACCCCAAGAATTAAATATTTATTAATATTTAACTTAAAGAAAACATTATACTTGTGTTTTAGAGGGTGTTTGGGGTTATGGTTAAGCGGCAAATCCAAGCTTTTGCCACTGAAAATCTATTTTGCCACTGAAAATCTATGGATTGGTGTTTGGTAATATCCAAACACATTGGGCTTTTCAAGAAGCCCAGTATGTAAAGTAAAGAAATCATGTTGCACTGATGCTGCACGGGCCGGAGCAAATTGCTCCACCAGCCAAATGGAGTCTCTCTCTCATATGTTTTTTTCCATTTCTTTTTTAATTCAATTTTCTTACTCTATATAATGGATAAAATAAATTAAAAACTATCACAATATAATCTCTATCTCAAGATAATTAATTATAGATCCACTTTTTCTATTTTTATTAATTTTTTAAAAATGGTAATTTTATATCCAAACCATAGTTTTGAAAAACTATTTTACCAAACACCTCAGGTATCTCACACTCCGTTTCCCAGAAGTCATTTTTCCACAGAACTTTTTCCCATAGAACCGGAACGCCAAACAGACCCTTAGTATTGGAAGTCTAGTATGTACCGATAGAAATAGAATGGACCAAATTGTTAACAAAAAATTATCTTAGGCGCATATAGACAATTGCTATTCTCATTTAGAGGACCAAATTGTAGTTTTTGCTAAAAGTTAAAATAAAACCCTAGAACATTTATGAGCGACGGAAACCAAACCGTCGCCTTATTCTTACCTATCTCCTTCCCTCGACGCACTACTTCTATTCCTTTCGTTCTCCAATATAAGAATCGGCATCAGAATCCCATAGATCCATGGCTATTGACAAATCAACTCCTGGTAAGCTCCGTTGGGGCGAGCTAGACGAGGAAGACGGTGAGGATTTGGACTTCTTATTACCGCCGAAGCAAGTGATTGGCCCGGACGAGGGCGGGATGAAGAAGGTGATAGAGTACAAATTCAACGATGACGGCAATAAGGTTAAGATCACCACTACAACTGGCGTAAGGAAACTGGCGAAAACCCGGTTGAGCAAACGCGCTGTGGAGCGCCGAAACTGGCCTAAGTTTGGCGAAGCAGTTCATGAGGATGTGGGAACTCGCCTTACCATGGTCTCCACTGAAGAGATCCTCCTAGAAAGGCCTAGAGCTCCAGGTATCGATTTTGTGCCATCTGCTTTTGGTTTTCTCTCTTAAACGTTTTACTTTTTTCGTTATGTGTAAATGTGTATGGCTGGTTTTACTTGGATTTTATTGTTTTCTTTGGTTAAGGTGGTTATTTAGCCAATTTAGGAGTTGTTTTTGTGTGAATGTTCGATAAGCTTTCCTGGAATCTGGTGGCGGACAAGAATTTGGGTCAACTGTTTTTGCAGCAGCTGCATCTATGACATGTTCAATCTCACAGAAATGCATCTGGTCGTTTGAATGACCATTCCCCATGTCTGCTGTACCATTTTCTAGTGTTTTCTTACTGCAATTTATTTGATATTTCTGCTCGTGTTATTCTTTAGTGTTGGTTAGTTGTAATCGGTAATTTAACTTTTATTTCATGAAGTTGGTTAGTGAATTTCTGAAAGTAGTTTCTTGTTTGAATTGGATGGTTAAAAAGACTTGATTTTGTTATTGTGTGATATTGTGATTTTGATGACTCCCACCACATGTCAAGACGGAAAGCTATTGCTTCCTAACCATTTAACATTTCTGCCAATCTGTTTTGTTGGGCTTTTACAAATCTCTTTGTCTGAGTTTGCTCTTATTTTGTATCATTAGTAACTTAACCTGTTATTGTTATCATTTTGAAATACATTGATTTTGTTTTCAGGTTTGTTCAGCTTCATTGTATGTCTGTTGGTTAGCCACTTCTCTCTTAGCCAATCTGTTTGACAGCTTTAATAGTTTGCTTGGTGATTGTATGGGATGTAATAATGTCACCTTATGTTGTTTGGTCTGATGACATCATTGACAAGAATAATATGTTTAAGGATTTCCATCATTAATTTGTTTATTACTGTGGAGCCAACATCTTTCCCTTCCATAATATATTTTAAAAAAATGCATTGGCATGTTATCAGGTTACAAGGCAGACGAATCAAAGATGGTAGGGGATGGCCTGGCCCAACTCACTAAAGGTGGTGCTGCTCTTCTGCTTTGCAGAACTTGTGGCAAGAAAGGTGACCATTGGACTTCACGATGCCCATACAAGGATCTCGCTCCACTGACTGAGAAGTTGGTTGACAAACCTTCAGTAGCTGAGACTGCTGGGCCTGGTTCAGGAACGACCAAGGGTGCTTATGTCCCACCAAGCAGGAGAACTGGAGGAGAGATACCTTTTGGATCAGATATCAAGCGCAGAAATGAAGAGAACTCAGTTCTGGTTACCAACTTATCAGAAGACACTTGGGAGCCTGACTTGCTTGAACTGTTCCGCGCATTTGGTCCTGTGAGCCGTGTTTATGTTTCCATTGATCAGAAGACTGGTGTGAGCAGGGGCTTTGGTTTTGTGAACTTTGTGGACAAGGAAGACGCAGAGAGGGCAATAAACAAGCTCAATGGATATGGTTATGACAGCCTAATTCTCCGAGTTGAATGGGCCACGCCCAGAGCTACATAGATAGGATAGAGTTGGGATCATTTGCTTGTAAGAACTGTTGTTGGGGTGAATTTTTATTCCTCTCCAGAGAGTGTCCTTGTTGTTCTACATACGACGAGGATTTTGATAGTTGAGTCTTTCAGGTTTCCTTAAGAACATAAATTTGGTGTCTTTATTTCTTTATTTCTTTTTTGGTTAAAAGTTTGATGGTATTTACTTTGCTTACTATGCCTGGTTTTGAAAACTGACCTTTTAGTTTTACTTATGGAAAGGAAAGATGAAAAGCAAGTATCCCCAACTTTCTTTTTTTGATAATGCAATTCTACTTTGATATTATAAAAAAAATCTCATGAACCATTTAATTACTTCTTTAGGGTAAAAAAAGGATCTGCAGTTGCCAATCTGAATGGGCAACTTATTTCCATTTTTGTCATATCATGAATGATGTTGTTTTCTTCCCCTCTTAACCAAGCAGTAGTTTGTTGTTAGCCTTGGTAGGACAAACAATATTCTAGATGAACTCCTTCGTTTCCCAGGCTAACATTTATAGTTTACCCGTTGAGAAATTGGAAGATTAACAATGGTTGTTTTTTCCTTCATAATGTCAAGTTGCCAACCTAGGATGAAGAACTTTTCTAACACAAATTAACTGCTAAGTTTTGAGCTTCACTTATGGGTTGGATCATTGGGATATCTGCATTTGCTTGTGCCTGTTGTTATCCCTTTGTTACCATGGTGGTAGGCTGGTAGCCTACTTCATTGCATTCTCATTCTCTACTTTGTCAGTAGAGTTTTCTGTCTTAAATAAGCTCTTTCTTGTTCTTAGTAAGGCAGTCTTATCCCAATCACTTACCTCTCTGAGTATACTTTTCTATATATTGCTTAAACAACAGTAGCGTATAAATTTTTCCTACATTCTCTCGTAGGATTTTCTATTCATTTCTATGATAGATACTTTTGGGTGAAAAAATCTTCATTTCTATGTGACGATTTGTTGATCGGATGAAAAAGTGAACCAACTTATTTAGAAGTAAATAATATCTTACTGACGAGTGTTTGTACTTCCATTTAGGATTGTTCTCTTGTTAATTTACGAATGGGAGAGTGTAAGATCAAGAAAGAAAGGTTTTAGCACATGCACTAGGCTGGGTCACTAGACCATCATGCTAGAACAATATGTAGACATCCAGAAGGTATACCAAAGTACTTTGTAGCTCTGTCTCTCTAGCTAGTATATTGTGACAAATATGTTACTCTCCGTTTTTATTTTTTCCTTGCACCAGACATGGAGACCCTGCAGCTGAAGTTAATTTGAAAGTTGTGGCATGCTTTGATTTGCAGGATGATGGAACACGGCTTGTTGTTCCCCGACAGAGCTAAAAAAGCACATGAGAAGAAACAAAGAAATCAAAAGGCACAAAGGATGGGAACTCCCATTAAATCTGCCAAACCACCAAGTAAACCAGAGAGTTCCCAGAGGCAGCAGCAGGCATCATGGATGGTGACCTAAAAGCAAAGAAGAGAATTACAAACCACAGTGATGATGACGACGACTTCATTTTGAGATTCAAAAGAAGAAAAAGGGTAAGAAGGACAATCCTCCTCCCTGTGTGTAACGACTAGTATCTAGGAATCAGTTCATTTAGATTTATTTTCATCGAACTGCAAAAGGCATGTGCTTAACAATTAAACAACTTATAGATTAAGACATGCATTATGTCATCAAACCTTTTGAAAGAATAAGCTTAAGTAGTAACTGTCTTTTTCATCTCTCGTTTTTCCATTTAATTTAATGCCAGTAACTTATTTCACTGGTGTGTGTCTTAGGGCTTTCATTACAGTTTCTGATGCAAACTACCTTTCCCTTTTTGGCTTGATGGTCTCTTGTTCTCTAGGCCCATAAAGTACTATAATTTGTTTCATTAGTCGAATCCTACTAAGTTTTATTCTACATAGATGACAAGCTGAGTCTTTACTTTGGCTCATAATACAATAGATAAATGCAAACTCAGGTTGAGCATCTTGTGCTTCACTTTTTATGCAAACATCAGTTCATCAGTGATCTAAATATCGTTGCATGCACTATTGATGGCACACAAAACCAACAATACAGGATGAAGAGTGTTGTTTCCTGACCTCTTATATGTGTAACTTTCTTCATCTAACTAGTGATGGCTCAATAGTTCTTTATTCAAGCCATTGCACGATAAGATCGACATGGAAACTAGTATCACTTCAAAACTTGTTAAGTTTTAATCTCAAAGTATGGAGGTCAGCTATGAAATAAAACCCTTTTCACTCCACTGCACTCTGTTTTAAAACCATACTCAATAGGCAACATTAGAAAGATGACTGTTTAACATTACTTAAATTTGTTCTCTCATTGTTTGTCTTAGCACCACTTTACCATTTCTTTCCCCTACCAGTAACTCATAAGTCATCCATAAGAAGAGGGAGGAAACTTGAATGTGAATGCATAATCAGGGAACTTGCTCCAGCGATTAGTACTAAAGTTCATCAGCTCCTTTACATTTTACTGTCAACTTATTATCGTCCTCCTCATCTATTCTTTCTCCATTTCCATAAATGAATTTGGTTCATGACAAGAGCTTTCATTAACTATGAAATTTAAGTGATGGGTTATGTTATCTACCTTTTAGCAAGTTCTTTCTATTATTTAGTTGGGAGAAGACTTGATGGCAGAGAGTTTTACTTGACTATTAACCTCAAATGATCATCGCCCTTGATATTTTCTGTGGATGGACTAACTTGTAACTTGATGATGATGCGCTACTGATTTATAGGGCTCTCCTGAATTTTTCCTGACAATAGTGATCATTGATCAGTTTCATTACACAGCCATTTAGTAGGCAGATTCAGCGAAATAGACAGATCAACTTCCTGCACTAAACTTCACTGGTAAACTTGATGGTCCTGAGAAAAAGCACGAGTTTATATTGATGCAACACTGGCAGGAATAGTAGGGTCATTTTGCTTTGTATCAAAACTCACATTATGTTTTTATAATACAAGTACGAACCACGCAGATAGATACACGAATATGCATATATGAATTGACAGGAAAGGAAACACATGGTCATATTATATAGAATGCATTTACTTTAACTTTATGCAATGATAGTTGTTGTAGAATGTGGTTAGTATACGATTCACTTACTTTGATGGCTATGTATTTTGACAAGCCACACTTCCAAGGTCCTACTTATAGTACATACTAATTACTAGCACTAAAGTGCACATTGACCCCCGTATGATCATCCTCCTCGCATGAGATGTGTCGTATATTCTGGTCCGTGTCATCTCTTCAAATTCTTAAAAATCTCTTTGAATGTGTTTGAACAAGAATATGATCCTGTGAATAAAACACAGGGCAGGTTATAACAACAGCTGGTTTGATCTATGTTTGTTTTAGTCCCATTTTTCTTCTTTTAATCATAACAGAGGGAGGAAACTTGGATGTGTATACATAATTGTGAACTTGCTCCAACGGTTAGTACTAGAGTTTATCAGGTCTTTTACATTTTACTGTCAACTTATTTTCGTCATCCTCATCCTATTCTCGCTCCATTTCCATAAATGAAGTTAGGTTTATGACAAAGAGCTTTTCGTTAATTATAAATTTAAGTTGATGGGTTATGTTATCTACTATTTAGGCGGGAGATGACTTTATGAGTGAGAGATATTTACTTGGCTGTTAACCCGAAAAGATCATCATCCTGATATTTTACTTTGTAACTTGATAATAAGCTGGCTAGGCAACATAGAGGCGGGCTGGAATCTTACTCATCTTCAGTTTGCGGATGATACCTTAGTTTTTGTCAGTAACGATGAAGCATAAATTCAGTGTGTAAAAGGTCTGCTGCGTTGGTTTGACGCTTTTTCAGGTTTGAAAGTGAACTATCATAAAAGCTCCTTAGTGGGAATCAATATTTTCAGACAGTCAGGAGAGACGATGGCTCGCAGAGCTGGGTGTAAATTCGAATCCCTTCCTTTCAAGTACCTAGGTTCCTATGTGGGAATGAATCCGAGGAGACTATCCAGCTGGGACTTTGTGCTTCAGGCTATGAGGAAGAAATTGTCGACTTGGAAAGGCTCTCTGCTCTCTGTGGGTGGGAGGGTGACTCTTATCAAATCAGCGCTGGCTAGCATTCCTATATACAACATGTCCATTTTTTGTATGCCTAAAGGTATCGTTCTACAATGCGAGCGTATCATGAGAAGATTTCTTTGGAGCGGGGATGATCACTCGAGAGGTTTAGCTAAGGTCGAGTGGGATGTTGTCGTCCGGCCGAAGGAGCAAGGAGGATTGGGTATTCGGCGCCTCCAAAGCAGGAATGAGGCGTTTTTGCTAAAGTGGGTTTGGGGTCTGCTTAGAAATGAGAGGAAATTATGGGTTGGGATGGTTCAGAAACAGTATAATTTTACTACGTTGGGGGACTTTTGGATAAAAGATCAGGTCCGTTTTTCGCCAATTTGGGGAGACATTATGCGGGTATGTGGTCGAAATAACCCCCTTTTTAGTTTTTGGTCGGCTAACTCAAAACTAAAATTAGGCAACGGAGAAAATTGCAAATTCTGGTGGGATTTGTGGGCTTTACAAGTCCCTTTGGCTCTTCGGTATCCACGTCTATATTCTCTATCTCTCAACCAGTTAGGGGTAGTAAGTGAGTTCGGGGAATGGCAAGGTGGGTTGTGGGTTTGGAGTTGGAATTGGAGAAGAGGTCTGTTTGAATGGGAGGTAGATGAAGTGAGCAACCTCGAAGAGTTGGTTATCATTCCGTCTGCGGGTGCATCAAGAGACTCCTTGACTTGGAATCTTGAAGCTAATGGTCAATTTTCTGTTAGATCCTTTTGTCGGGGGATTGAATTGTTCAAGTTCGGTGGAATAGAAAATTTCCTGTTGGCTTCGTGTTGGGGTAACTTGGTTCCCTATAGAGTAGAATTCTTCGTTTGGCTGACCCTTCAGGATCGCATTGTGACGAGAGAGTTTTTAAGGATCCGTAGAATGCTGCCTCGGGACTCCAGCTATTGCCCTTTATGTTCTGAAATGGAGGAATCAGCTTCTCATCTTCTTCTCCATTGTAAGATTACTAATCCTATTTGGGACTATATCATGCGCTGGGCGGGAATCGAGTGGGCTCTTCCAAGAAATGCTTCAGATCTATGGAAGAGTTGGAGCGGGCTGTTTTTTGCAAATCAAACTGAAGCCAAGGTGATGTGGAAGATGTTGGTCCTTGCGGTAGTCTGGAACATTTGGCTTCAGCGTAACAGAGTGATCTTTCAGGGTGAGAATTTCTCCGCATTTCGCACTCTCAACCTTATTTTCTCTTCTTGGCGGAATTGGTTGAGATGTAGGGATCCTTTGTTCCCTTATAATGCAATGCAGATGTTACACTCCTCTTCTTGGTTACATTCGTGGGGAGGGTTGAGTTAATTCGTTTTAGCTTATTTTTGAGCCTTCTGATGTGGCTGTTTTCTTGTATCTATCTGCTCATTCTCCTTATCTCAGGCACTCTGGTTACTCGGTCATATGTTTATGACCTTTTTATAAAATTCTCTGCTTATTTAAAAAAAAAAACTTGATAATAAGCTACTGACTGATAGGGCCGTCCTGAAGTTTTCCTGACGTAGTGCTCATTCAGTGTCGTTACACAGCCATTGACTAGGTGGATTCAAGGAAAGAAGGAGACCAACTTCCAGCACAAACTTCACTGGTAAACTTGATGTTCTTAGAAAGAAAGCATGAGTTTTTATTTATGAAAGACTGGCAGGAATAAATATTAGGGTCATTTTGCCTTGTATCGAAACTAGCATCTCAATCACACCTTCATCACTCTTATCCCTAAAGTACCCAACCCTTCTAAATGTTCCCAGTTTCGCCCAATCAACTTATGTAATTCGTCTTCAAATTGATTACCAAAATATTGACAAATCGCCTGAAAAAGATTCTGCCAAATGTAGTGGCGGAAAATTAGAGTGCTTTTGTTCCAGGCAGATTCATTACAGATAATGTCCTGATTACTCAGGAGATTTTCCATAGGACGAATACTAAAATATCTGGGCCAGGGTGGATGAGCGTCAAGTTGGATATGAGTAAGGCCTACGATAGAGTTGAGTGAAATTTTTTAGAGGCGATCATGTCCCGTATGGGGTTCTCATCTCGATGGACATCGCTGGTCATGCGATGTGTTACATCAGTCTCATATGCCATCCTCCTAAACGGGACCCCTGGCCCTACGTTCTACCAAGAAAGGGGTCTACAGCAGGGGGACCCCTGTCCCCTTATTTGTTCCTTCTATGTGCAGAGGACCTTTCGGCGATGCTCCAAGCTGTAGCTTCGGCTAACAGGATACATGGTTACAAGATCTGTCGAGTAGCCCGGAGGTTAGCCACTTGTTCTATGCGGACGATAGTCTCATTTTTGCGAGGGCAAATGAGGATGAGGTAGGGGTCATCAGTTCGATTCTGAAGGAATATGAGGAGTCATTCGGTCAGAAGGTCAACCTGGACAAATCGGAGGTATACTTTAGCAAGAATTTAGGCCAAGATGCTAGAACGCGCATAACAGAGAGATTAGGAATGGTGGGGACAAACTCTCATGAGAAGTATTTAGAGCTTCCAGTCTCTTTTGGTCAAGCTAAGAAGGGAATATTCACAACGATTCAAGATAGGGTTTGCAAGAGACTAGGGGGTGGAAAGAGAAGAAATTATCCCAGGCAGGGAGGCAAGTATTGATTAAATCGGTCATCCAGTCCATACCAATATATATGATGAGCTGCTTTGAAATCTCAATCTCCATCTGTGAAGAGTTAGAGAAAGCTACAAGAAGATTCTGGGGGGAAACGCGAATGAACGCAAAATGCACTGGGTACCTTGGGACAAATTATGTAAGGAGGTGGGAGGCTTAGGTTTTAGGAAAGTTCGTGAATCTAACCTAGCGTTGCTTGCTAAGCAAGGTTGGCGTTTTCATGAACACTCAAACTCTTTACTCTCCTAAATCTGGAAAGCTAGGTATTACCCCCACTCAGACTTGCTAGAGGCGGAGTGGGATCACGCCCTAGTTATATTTGGCAGAGCATTCTGGCATGTAGAGAGGTCCTTTAGAAAGGATGCTTCTGGCGGGTGGGGAATGGAATTACAATGATAGTTAATAATACAATCAATTTTTAAAAATAAATAAATAAACTACCTCTTGAATGTTTCAGAAATATATTGGTGTCTATCCTTGCTAATTTTTTTAGGGGAGAAGAAGAACAAACAAACCTTGCCAATTGCAGAAATAAAAATCTGTGTGAAGGATTTAAGAAATGGTTGGCCAACCAATAAAACCAAAGATCTTGTCTTGTAATTTTGTGCAGTGACGATAATGAGTATTGGTGAGTGATGTTCTCTACTGTTTGGGTTTGGTCAATCTTGGCCCATTATATTGTCAAGTCTCGATCAGAATGATTACGGCCTCATTTAGCAATCGGACCAATCCTGGACATTTAAAAGCCCAAAATGAATTTTTGGAACGGGCCTAGTGGACTCCACTCTTTTTAATATTTTTTTTTCTATTAAAAGATCTTCCCATTTTAAGTTTTGTTTTTTCCATTTCTGAAAAAAAAAACTCACAAAATATAAATGATATGGCCATCTGGTTTAACTTCATCTCATAAAATAAATCATTTATAAATTATAGCAAAACAACCTTATCTAAAAATATAGATGAATTTAGTTTCTCAATCGATTATGTGAAGTACATGTAATAATCTAATTCGTGGCGAGCTAATTACCCATTAATCTAGAGTTTCCAACTCACATCAACCACACCTTGCTTTCTTGTAGTGACACGAAAATACTACACTCCTTGCCTACAATGCCTAGCATGTGAAGGTTCATAATAGAACAATGATTAGGGTTCGAAAACTTTTGTTCCACTTTGAACAAAGTAGGAAGAAAAGAGATACTCTAGCTAAGAGTTTGATGGGAAGTGGCAATGGCATGGCCTACAATTTCATCCTCATCCCTCAATCCTCGTCGTCTAGAGATTGGCGTCCATATTGGTGTGTCGTGCGAGTGAGGCCAAGCAAATAGAGTAGACTAGAGGGCGCAGTGCAGTGTATGATCGAGTGCCTTTTTCTTTTTCTTTTGCATAGAAGCAGTTTTTACTAAAACCATGCATACATAAACATCTGTGCACTATTTGCGAATCTTTGCTCTTCCACTCCTGCCCTACTCTTCAAAACCTACTAAGCATCAATCATGCATGTCACATGTGTGCACTTCTACTTCTCAGTTCTTATCCTTTACCACCCATATATTTTCAAATCTATACATATTACATACATACCGACACGAATTGGTGTGAGTATTTTAATATTTTCGTTTGATTATGGTATATGATATTAAAGAAAATGACACTGATTAAAGAAGGATTTGTTAAATAAAAGGTAATTATCGATTCAAACTTTATGTAGGAACTAATTACATGCTCAGAGTACTCTACTGTGGGGCAATATTTACTTATAGACAAATGGGCTTATAAGAACAATTCAGGTTCAAACCTAAAAGTTGTGCAAAAACAACAGAAATTACCATTTACAAGAGATCAATATACTAATAACTTTCCAATTTGAGACACGAGTAATATTTAATCTTGATTTTATGTTAGAAGAACTAAAGATCCACCACAAATTAATTACTTTTGTAATTGCTTTCGTTGTCATTGTATAGAGACAAACACATTCCAATTGAATTACAAGAACAAATTGATATATAATGTATAATAGTATATATTGATAATGAAAATCATCCAAAAACTATAAAGAAAATTAAGCTGGATACAAATCAAAACAGGATGGAGGAAAAAAATGTACGTGTAGAACACCATTAGTGTTCATAGAGAGTATATAGTGTCACACAAATATTTGCCTCTTCAAAAAGATGATCTGCTTAATTAATTAATTAATTAAGATGATCATTAAGTAATTACTAATTACTTAACCTTGCCAAGGAGGTAATTGGTTTTGATTCCTTTGCCCATAAGTTGAGGAAGAAGAATGTATGTGATGACCAGCTTGACCACCACCACCAGCAGCCATGTTGTTGAGAAATTCTTTACGAGGAAAACCTTTAAGTCCCAAGAAATCTCTTGTCATCATCCCATCATCAATTCCATTGGATTGCGATTGGGAGGAAGATTGTGTTGGCTTGGAGAAATTCAAGTGATGATGATCTTGAAAATTTCTGTCACTATTAGGATTTGGATTCGGATTACTACTCAAAATGTCATTGAAATCATCATCCTCAAAAGATGATGCCCCAACAAACCCATTTGCAGGAGAAAATGAGCTCATCATGCCATGAACAAGATGTGAAGCTTCTCCTCCTGTTCCTCCTGGTACAGAAAGCTGCTCCATTGCAGCTTTATTCCAGAAAGATGCCAACCAAGAACCAGAAGTTCCTATTTCATCACGTGAAGACATCACAGGACCACAAGAATAATTTCCTCCTCCTGGCATGTGAGGATTGCTCATGGTCACACCCATTTGTGCAGCTTTTTGCAGCAATGCAGTTGCAGACATGTGAGCAGCAGATGCGCTGGAAGCCTGAAAAGGAGAGGCTAGTAGTGTCATAGCTGGATTAGGGTTCGAGCTAGGGTTTTGTTGTGAAAAGGACTGATGATCTAAACTTGAAACTGGAAACATTTGTGACGAGGGAAGATTGTTGTGATTTTGTGGTGGTGGTGGACTGAAAAGATGCAAACTTTCTTGCTCTCTTTTCACTGATGAGGCTTGTAGATTGACAAAGTGGGAAGCTTGTTGCTGTTGCTGTTGATGAGAAGAGAGAAGTGGGTTGTTGATTGCTCTGGCACTCTCTTCAGCTAAAACATCACAGAAAGCTCTGTGTGTGATAAAACTGTCCCTCCTGCAAACCCAAGAAAAACAAACACAAACATACAAAAAGGTACACCCACATCAAAAACTTGCAGAAAAAACACCACTCTTTCTTGAAGTACTCCCTTCTCTCTCTACTGTGTCAACTTTTTGTTTTTTTCTTGTTCAACCAGAACAAAAGGCTAGTAGATGTAACCCACTAAAAGTTTCTAACTTTATCTCTTTTAGCTATGCACACAGATTAAAAAATTTGAAGTTTGGTTGATAATTTCATGAACTCCTAATTAAATATTCTGAGAAGTGATAATATTGAGAGAGAATTATATATGCTAAAATGATTGTTTGTTTTTCTTACCTAGAGAAAAGGGTTCCACAATCACATCTATACTCTCGTGTGCCACAAATCTTGGAATGAGCTTTCCAGTCTGATTGAACAGCGTATCTCTTTGAGCATTTCTCACACTTCCATTTCTTCTCACCATGCTTTCTGAAAAAGTGCTTCTTGATCCCTGTAAGATCTCCTAAAGCCCTTGATGGGTCATGATGCACACAAGTAACTTCTGGACAGACATAAACTTTCTTTCTAATCACTTCCGTCTTTGATCTTTGCTTTAGCTTCCATGGCAGATTATGCCCTCTTCTGTGCAGCTGAAGGTTCTGGTCTCTTTGAAATCCTTTGTTACAGATCTCACACAAGAATCTGTTTGTTGCAAGCAGACTTTTTGGAGACATAGCTATCACTTCTGCTTCTGGGTCTGAATATTCAGATCAAAATAGACCAAATTCATCAAAACCAAGATGATAAAAATAAGAAAGTTAAAGACTTTAGTACTAAAAAAGGGATGATTTTGAATTTTGTTACCTGGGTTTCCAGGAAGACTTCTTTTCCTCTTAGATGGTGGTGGATTTGTGGCACCACCAGCTGAGTAAGCGCTTAGTTCACCAGATGTGGAAGTCAAATCAGAGATACTCTCATCCATTATCTTCCCTTGCATCATCATCTTAATTTCACCTAATTTCCTTAAATCACATGTGACAAAATGTCCAAAACCAGGATCTGAGAAGGAACCCTAATTTAGTAAGGTCTGTAATAGAAAGAAAAGATGGAAACTTGAAGTAAGGAGCTCTTTTATAAAGTACTAGTATACTAAAGTTCCCTTGTTTCTCTCAGTAACATCTAGGTATATATCAGTATTTTCTTGAAACTTAAGAAGAAAGTAAGAGAAGTACAGAACAAGAACAACAAAACAATTTCCTGTGTATTAAATTAGAAGTTAGCACCAGACCTTGAAGCTAGCTCCCAGCTAGTTTTCTGACAAAACAAAAGCAATACAAATGTGTACAAACCAGTGATATGTCCTATACTATATATGGAAGAAAAACTGGAAGTTAAAAAACAAAATTTTGAACTTGTTTGTAAGAAGAGACATGGAGAGGAGAAAGAGATGAGGTATGAATTAGAGGGAGAGATTCCTTTCAAGCCCTCCTCCACTCATCAAAACCCAAGCCAAACAGGATCGTTTTTTCTGATGTGCACTTTCTGTCTTTTCCTCTGTTTTCTTTCTGGTCCTAGAAAAATATATTTATTTTTTTGCTTTTGTAATATTATTATGGTTTTTTGCTTTATCAAATAATTCTCCTGTCTTGTAGTAATTGTAAAGTTCAAGCTTTAAAACAAACGTCTTTTAATTGTTTACTTTTCCCACAGAAAGGAAAAAAGTTAGCAGCAGATTGGAAAATTAAAGCATGCAAACAAATTGGGTTTAATGAAGATTTTCTTAAAATTAAACAAGAGACTGATCATGAGAAGTTTGATTACAAAACTTTCTATCATGGGGAGGTAAAAACTTATAAAAAGAGTCGAGGAAAAGCAAATTCTCTTTATCATCTTCCTGCACCTATGATTAGCTAAGTGATTGGATTCCAGCAGACATTCTTATAGGGGAAATAGTTCTCTGGATCATCTTTCTATTAGCAACTATTTTAATCATTACTTAATAAACTAAGGTAAAACTTATGGATACTTAAAGTTATTAAAGTTAAGTCTAACAATAGACTTGTTAATCAACTCCGAACTGATCTAGTGCGAACATAATTAGTTTTGATCCAGATAATAATATGTTGTTGAATAATAGCAATTTTTATTTTTATTATTATTTTTTAAGCAAGTTTTTTCTTTTTTGCAGGAAATTTTGATTTTAATTAATTGGTTTTCTTAGAAAACTCGAATGGTTTAAAAGAAAGAAATGCTAGGGGGTCGCAATCCTGCCCAGCAGCCCACATCACCGCCTGTGTTTGGGAGGGAGAGAGACATTAACGTGGACTGCTCCGCAGACTGGTTCGTTTGGCAACCAGGATAAGATTATAATCAAATGTCGGTCTGAAAAGCCCAATCTATATGTTTGATAAAATATAAAATTATTTTGAATTTAGATTTTAATAATTTAAAAAATTATTATCGAAACCATTCTTAATGACTCAATAATATTCGATCAAAATTAACCTGCTTATTATAAAGATAGAGACGATAATCAACAAAAAAAAAAAAAAAACAGGCTATAGCTTAGTAGCCAGTAGCAGTAGTGTAGTACTATTTCATTATTTAAATAATTCTAAGGATTTTTATTTTATTTTATTTATAGCTGTATTAATTAATTAAACTTTAAGTTTGGGTACTTTTGAAACGTGCAACTCTGTTACAAAAGAATTTTTGCAGTAATTTAATGCAGTTGAACTGCCCTCGTGGCCTCGGCCCCACGCAAAAGATAGACACGTGTCGGTCACAAAATTATCATCTCATACTTGCACAAATCAAAACAAGATTGTAAATTGTAATATATACTTTTTGAATTGCATTATTTGTTTCAGTGTGCAATGTTTATAACTTTACAAACGTTTAATTTATTGTTTGTTTAATGATAATAAAGGGCTACTCTCCCTGTACCGGATATATGGGCCGCAGTTGCGTAACAGAGGAGGTGGGAGAGCAACTGCTTTTCAAACTCATGGTGGCGTTGCTTAATTAGTTAGAGCCCTATTTAAGAGAAATGAGTGAAACCCATTACAAATTTGTTTTTGGTTACAAGTCCTTACATTCACAAGTCTAGCAAAGCAAGAACGAGGGACGAGTATTCCCTTCATCACTCCACTGGCTCTTTTGGTATTGGCCATGACCAGGACTGAGGAGGGTTTTCCTTTTTCATGATTTCTGATACAGAGATTTTAACGACGGAGATATCAGTCGTTGGACTATGTTGTTCTGCTCTGCTAAGTTTTGAAAAATTGAAGTTGTAGCCTCTGTTGGATTTATAGTATATTATATAAGTGTTTGTGTGTTGTAATATGTATTGGAAAGGCAATTGAAAAGTGTTGTGTAGACGCAACGGTTGGAACGGACATAACGGTTGGTACAAACACAACTATTGAAACGGACACAACGGTTGGTGCAGACACAACTGTTGGAACGGACACAATAGTTGGAATAAACACAACTGTTGGAACGGACACAACGGTTGGTACAAACACAACTATTGGAACGGACACAATAGTTGGAATAGACACAACTGTTGGAACGGACACAATAGTTAGAATAGACACAACTGTTGGAACGGGCACAACAAACCGAAGAGTTATAACTCTTCTTTTTAGACCTTTTCGTAATCTATATATAGAACGCAAATTCAGTAAATTAATTCATTCGAATCATTCGAGAAATTCAGAATTCTTCAGAATTGCTATCTGCAGAATTCATTGGTTTTGTTATATCCTGGGAGGCAATTTGCTAGGAACCTATTAGCAAACTCGATACGAGTGGGGGTAAATATTGTCTTAAGGAAAACGATATTTCTCGTGTCTCAAAACCAGATTATTATTCTTTCCATTTAACACAATATTCCCAACAATCTTAAGACAATATTTGACAATGGAAGGAACAACCGCTTTCAACTTCATGAATCAAGACTTCGTGAAACTGGACAGGTTCGATGGAACAAATTTCACTCGTTGGCAGGATAAGATGAAGTTCTTCCTGACTGCTCTCAAGATTTTCTATGTTCTGGAAGAAGACCTACTGCCGGAACCGGGTGAGAATGATACTGATGCACAAAAGGCAGCGAAGAAAAAGCGTGATGATGACGAACTAGTTTGTAGGGGACACATTCTGAACACTCTGTCTGATCGGTTGTATGATCTGTTTACCGCTACAAAGTCACCGCATGAAATCTGGAATGCTTTGGAGGCAAAGTACAAAACCGAGAAAATAGGTACGAACAAATTCATCATTCTGAAATACATGGAATTTAAAATGGTTGATAATTTGTCTGTTCTGGACCAAATGCATGAAATTTCAATTCTGGTCAATCAACTTCGTGATCTCAACATTAATGTTCCTGAATCATTCCAAATTGGTGCAATTATTGCAAAACTGCCACCAAGTTGGAATAATTATAGGAAGAAACTTTTGCATATGACCGAGGATCTCACTTTAGAACAGTTCGGTAAACATTTACGTATTGAGGAAGAAAGTAGGATCCGCGATGGTTCCAATACCGAATCTAAAGTGAATGTTAACAATGTTGAGAAAGGGTCCGGAAAGACAAATAAGTATCTGAAATATAAGAAGGGGAAAGGTTTTAAAAAGAGTTACTCTAACGATAACACTAAAGACAAGAAGAATAGGGCATGCTTCCATTGTGGGAAGCCTGGCCATTACATTAAAGAATGCAGAGAAAGAGAAGGCCAATGGTTCTAAAACCACAAATGTGGTTGAAGAAATCATTACGATAGTTTCGGAGATGCAAATTGGCATGATTACTGAACTCAACATGGCTGTTGCGGCAAATCTTTCTGATTGGTGTATTTGTTGGAAAAGGGTACTCTTGTGATGGTATGTTCAAACTAAGTATTAATAATAAAGTTATTTCTAATTATTCTTGTGTTGTTAATTCTTGTACTTTATGGCATGATCGTTTAACGCATTTAAACTTTAAGTACTTGAAATATATAATTTGTCACCATATGAGTTATGGAATGGACGAAAACCAAATTTGGATTATCTTAAAGTGTGGGGGTGTTTAGCCTTTTGATAGCATGTTCCATACTCTCTGTTTTGCCCTCCTTTCTAGCCCTTTCGGGGGCTCGATGCTACTATTTGACCTTCATTTCAGCTTTATTTGCAGATTAGCATCAAAGGAGGGAAAAGGCCGAAAAGAAGCGATTTGGGAGCATTTATGAGGATTTCCAGTTTCGGGGCCTAGAGGATCGAGCGGTGTCAAGACCTCGGCGCGAACCAGACCAGTGCGCAGTCGCAAGGCCTCGGCAACCCTGAGCCTTCTTCAAGAAAAAAACATCTTCAAAGATCCGCACAGATCCCAAGCGGTTCCAGAAGACAGCAGGCGTGTCAGGAATCCCAGAATATTCCTTTTGCAAGGACGCGTTGATCGTCAGTCAAATACAGATTTATAGTGCCTGAAAACGTGTGTGCACAAGAGATAAAGTGTACAGTGGTAGTCAGGGTCGAACACAGGGATTGTAAGAAACTGATCTATGGTCCTGAATGTATTCGGGAGAGAAGAGCACAAAGGGTAACAATTAAGGGGGGGTTTTACTTGGCCAAACGAGTTGGCCAAGACAGAGTTCGGGAGCTAACAATTCTATCTAAGAAAGCAGTATTCGGGGTCCCGAATGTCACGTTCGAGGTCCCGAATGGTAAAATAAGCAGATCAGTGGATAATTCTAGAAATAACAAAACAAATCAGAAACAGATGCAGAAGTATCAACGCAGGCGTGAAATAGAACAAGAGTGAAATAAGCACGAATAATCAGATGGAGAAAGTGTTCTCGGCAAAGGCATTCTGGGTTGCATTCGGGACCAGATTGTCATCAGCTCAAGGGTATTCCATTCGAGATGTCATAGAAATGACATGGGGACCAGATTCCTTGGATATCCCCTACTTTTCTCTTAAGAGAAACTACCCCCCGTTTCCACATATGAGGTAGTCTTGACAGTTTGCCATCCCTCCAGGCACGAATGCGGGAGGGCCATACTCAAACTGCCCATGAAGCTAAGAAAAGACAGATCTAGAGCTAAAGTCCCTCAGTTTGTCAGGCTCGTGACCCAGCACTAATCAACTATCCAACCTATCTATTCAAGACCACTTTGACACGGTCACGACTAAACAGATGCCTACTTGTTTCATACAATTTTCCTTCCGTATTCATCACATAAATGGCAGCCTTTACACAAGATAATTATCAGTTGATCAGACCTTAAATTAAATCATGCAAAGATGTAATCAAATCGATGAATAGTTAAATACAGCATCAAGAATATATTAAGCACATTAAGGCCTCGAATTTGCCCTTGCAACCCTTGAATCAGCCTTGCCAAGAACTAGGAATTTAGCTACTCATACTCGAAAATGAACAAATAATAATTACAGAAAGCATAACAAGTAAATAAATAGATTAAGGGGAGAAAACTTTGTTACTAAATTCCGTTTAGAGCCCGGCGGCAAGAGTTGAGGATGATAACAAGACTAGAGAGAGAAACTAGAGAGAGGTCTAAGAAAAACTAATTCTAAATTATCTTAAGTGATTAAAGACTAGGAAGGGATGCCTTAACTAATCTTGGATGCCCTTTATATAGTAGGGTTCCAAGCACAAAATATCTACAGCCCAAAAACCAGGGACAAAATGCATTAATTGAAAGCCTAAAAATATGGATCTATGTTCCTAAAAGCACAAAGCTGAGAAAGCATAAAGCTGTCTGATTTTCCAGCTTTGGCAGGCCTGGACTGAGCTCGAGGCTGAACTGGTCAGTTCGGTAGGTGTTTGGTAATCAGTGCAGAGCGCAGGAACAGTGTCAGAGGAGTCACATGGGCGTTTTAGGTGGGATGACACGTGGAAATGACATCCTTTGCCCTTCGGGGTCCCGAACTGGGAATCCGACTCGGGACCTTGAACGCTGCTTTGGGCTCGGGACCTCGACTTTTGGTCTTGAAACTGGAATTCGCTCAAAATGCACCAAAAACGCACGTTTTAGCACAAACTCCCTTTTTAGGCTTGAATCTGCAATAGTAATGAAATAAAGGGTAAATTAGCAGAATCAAGCTCTAAAATGGTGAGAAAATGGGGAGAAAATCATGCATAAAATCATGCTATCACGCGTGTTGTCATCTCCTCATTGCCCTTAGCTGTTTTGTCTCATAGTTAGCATTAGGCTATATAAGCATAGTTTTAGGGTTTTTGTAAGGACGGCTGTCCAAGGGATATTTTCACACATTAGTTTCAGCATTTTAATTTCTGGGAATCAGCTCCTTCTTCCCATCAAGAACAGCCTTTGTCTTTCCTCTTCAATTATTATTAATCTACCGGTTTATTCTAATCCTCTTCTTACTTTTCTTGTTTATTTGTTGTATGATCTCATACACCTACTGTTTATACTATAGTATGAGTAGCTAAGCACCCCTTTCTTGGTGAAGGGTGTTTCTAAGGGTTGTAGGGTGCGGCTAAGAGGTCTAATGCATGCTTAATATATTCTCTTGTAGTACATGACTGTTTACCGATTTAATGCCATGCTTGTCTAGAAATGTTAAGAGCCTGATCATCTATTAGTATTTCTGCATGAGTAACGTCATATTCCAGTGTTATAACTAACGCGAAGCCCTGGAGTTTGAGCAGACACCTAGGGGAGGCAGCGCGAGAGGCCTCACCTAGGGGTAAACAGGAATCTAGGGAGTGATACGGGTCTGACAAACCGAGCTGTCGCGCCCTAGATCTGTTTTACCTCTCCTTCATGGGCGTTCAGAATTTAGCTTCCCTACTTCGAGCCCGGATAGGCCGGACAGTCAAGGCTACCTTTTGATGACAATGGAGGTAGCTGGGAGGATGGCTGGACGTCAAGGTCACCTCATATGTGGAAACGGGGGGTGACTTTTATCTAAGAAGGTGAGCAGGGGATGCGGTGTGGAAACGCGGTCCCTATAGCAGATCTGCACGTGAGTCTAGAAAACTTCTGCACCAATGACTGGCCACCCTAGAAAACAACCCAAAAGAATACCTTTCGCTAAGATCTTTTCTCTCTCTGATTTATATCTCTTTTACTTTCCTACGCTTAATTTTCCGTTCACTTGATCTTTTACGTTTCGTGCCCTGGATTGCATTTTACTTTCGTGCCCTAGATAAATACTTTTCAATTCTATTTTGTTAGCTCCCATACTCTGCGTTGATTAATTTATTAATCAACATAAAACCCCCCCTCAGTATTGTTACCTGGATTAGATCTGCGCTTATTACCTTGTCATACATTTCCATTAACAAGTTATTCCTTCAATCTCTGTGGTTCGACCCTGTCTTGCTCTGTACGCATTAATTTGTGCATCTAGGCACCAGGAAAATATTAGTATATTTGAGTGACGATCAAATTTTGGCGCCGTTGCCGGGGACTGAACGGTACTAATTTTGTTTTTGTTTTCTTGTATGACCAGGAGATCTGCGCCCGATCTACTTCCCCTAGACCTAGAACTGACCAGAACAGAAAGAGGACTTCGTAGACAAGCACAAGGAACCTCTACTCAGCGTAGAGTGATCCCGCATCCTGCCCTCGAAATCTCCCCTTCTAGTCTGGCTGCACAGGAACACCAACTTTTCATAGACCTGACCCTTCTCCATCGTAACCCCGAGAACCCTGTACCGGATCCTTTTATTTTTCCAGCAATGGCAGATTTGGCCCACAATGACAACCGTAACAACCATAACAACCGAGAAGACCAACCACCACCCCCAGAACAACAAACCATAGACAATCTCCATGCAACCCCTGATATGGCCAGTAGCTGCATTGACTGGCCCAACGTCCCTCATGACTGGACTTTGAAGTCAGCCGTACTTCACCATCTGCCTACTTTTGGGGGGGTAGCTAAGGAAAATGCTCTTCGCCATCTGCAACAACTCCATTCCATTTGCGAGGCCATGAAACCTGCTAATGTCAGTATTGAACAAGCTAAGCTTCGCGCATTCTAGTGGTCTCTCAAAGATGATGCCCTTGATTGGTATTATGACCTGCCAGCGAGATCCATTCGTTCTTGGGCAGATTTATCAAAGATCTTCACTGAGAAGTATTATCCAACCTCCATTTCCAACACCACGCGCAAGCAACTTGTCTCTATATTCCAAAAGAAAGAAGAGACTCTAGACCAGTACTATGAGAGATTCCAGAAGATGCAGTCTAGATGTCTAGCCCACAACCTGACCGAACATGCTCTGGTTCAATATTTCTGTGAAGGTCTTAAGGCCCATGATAAGGCGTTACTCAACGCAGCTGCCGGCGGATCTCTTACTGCCCTAACACCAACCGCAGCTCGAGCAACAATCGAGCTCATGGCCAAGAACATCTCTAATGACCTTGCCAGCAATCCAGGCCAGGATGTCCAAGTAGCAGCTCTTCAGAACCAGATTTCATCCCTAACGGGAATGTTCCAGAATTTCATGACGGGACAACCCGCGCCTGTCAAAGCCTGCCAGATATGCAATTTCGTGGATCACCCCACTGATGCGTGTCCCCACATCCCGGAGGAAATCCAAGTAAATGCTGCAGGCCAATTTATCCCAGTCTCTTACGCCCAAAACTATAACCAGGGGTGGAAACAACCAAATCCAGGATGGGTCCCAAACAATCAGCTTTCGGGACCTAGCCACCAACCACATCAAAACCCATATGGAAACCCCCCTCCAAACATGCCAAATTTCAGACCCCGTCCCGCATTCCATCAAAATCAGTATCAACGCCAACCTCCTCAGGATCAGACCTTCGTCCATCCTCCAGACCAGACTTGTGTCCAGCCCCCGACTGTCGAAATGCAAAAAAATCCCGAGCAGCAGAAGAAAATAGATGAGCTTAAGAAGCAAATGAGTGTGGTAACCGCCAGATTACAAGAGCTAACCAACCATGGCAGATTACCACCCCAAACAGAAGCGAATCCAAAGCACAATGTCTGTGCAGTGACCCTGCGTAGTGGAGCGACCTTGAACCCACCTGAGCCTCCAGCCCAGGATGTTAAAAATCCCCCAGAAGCTGAAATCCGGCCTAAACCTAAAACCAAGCTCCCCAAGGTCCCTAGAATCGTGGAAGTCACAGAAGACAGGATCCGTTCCCCTAGAGGTTCACCACGGAATGACCCCAACCCACCGGAATTCACTCAAGAGTACATTCATAAGATCCTCAAGCCCCCATTCCCTCACAGATTGGTCAAGACCAAGAAAGATAAGGAGGATCTCGACATCTTTGAAATGTTCAGTAAAGTGGTTGTAAACATTCCTCTTCTCCAGGCCGTGAAGAATGTCCCTCGATATGCCAAATTCTTGAAGCAATTGTGCACAAACAAGAACAAGTTCATCGAAGTTAACAAGATCAGCGTAGAAGCCAACGCTTCTGCGCATATCCAACGACGAATTCCCCCGAAATGCAAAGACCAAGGCATGTTCATAATCCCTTGTCGAATCGGCACAGTGGATATTGGCAAGGCCATGTGTGACCTCGGAGCAGGAATCAATGTCATGCCCTTGATAATCTACAACAGTCTAGGCCTCGAACCTCTCATACCTACAGACCTCGCAATCCAGCTTGCTGACAGGTCTATCATTCACCCCGAGGGTATAATCAAGGATGTCTTGGTCCAAGTGGGAGAATTCTTGTTCCCTGCTGATTTCTATGTAATTGCGATGGAGAACGAGGACACCACCAAATCCATAGATGTTCTGCTAGGCCGTCCCTTTCTGGCCACAGCCCGAGCAAAGATAGATGTCCATGATGCTACCATCTCCCTCGAATTTGATGGAGAGATCATCAAATTCAATATGCTAGAAGCCATGCGCTACCCCTCTGAATTTTCTAGTGTCAATTATATTGATATTGTGGATCCCCTTGTCGGGGAAATTGATGATATATATTCTACTGACCCCTTGCAATTTGCTCTTGACAGGAGTTTGACACCAGCCCTTCTAGATGCTGCGGCCTCGACACTTCCTATCCCACCTGAGTTACATTCTATCGTCGCTGCCCTAGAAGAGTGTCCTGTTGCTCAGCCCCAACCCCCAAAGCAGTCTCCTCAGCATCCAGGCCATGTCAAGTTATCTCCTTCTATTGATCAGGCTCCAGCCCTAGATCTTAAGCCATTGCCTACCCACCTGAAATATGCCTATCTAGGCCCTGACAACTCTCTACCTGTCATTATCTCCAACAAGCTTGAAGACCCTGAGGAGTCTAAGCTCGTTTCTTTACTGATGAACTTCAGGCAGGCCATAGGATGGACCATTGCGGACATTAAGGGTTTGTCCCCAGCGTTATGCACTCATCATATCCACCTGGAAGACGCGAGTAAGACCATTCGCCAGCCCCAGAGATGACTTAATCCACCTATGATGGACGTGGTGAAGAAATAAATTCTCAAGTTGCTAGACGCGGGAGTTATCTACCCCATCTCAGATAGCCCTTGGGTCAGCCCTATCCAGGTCGTGCCCAAGAAAACAGGAATAACCATCACCATCGGACAGGATGGCGAATCCATTCCTACACGGATCCAGAATGGGTGGCGGGTGTGTATTGACTACCGCCGCCTGAACTCCGCTACACGAAAAGATCATTTTCCTCTGCCCTTCATCAACCAGATGCTGGAGCGCCTAGCCGGTAAAACTCATTACTGCTTCCTTGACGGATACTCTGGGTTCCATCAGATTCCAGTTGCTCCTGAAGATCAGGAAAAGACTACCTTTACATGTCCTTTCGGGACCTTCGCATATAGGCGCATGCCCTTCGGTCTATGCAACGCTCCTGCTACTTTTCAGCGCTGCATGGTCAGCATCTTTTCTGAACTGGTTGAAGACGGAATCGAGGTCTTCATGGACAATTTCACAGTCTATGGGAACTCTTTCGACGAATGCATGAGCAACCTGCAAAAGTTCTTAGAGCGATGTATCGAGACAAATCTTATCCTGAACTTTGAGAAATGCCATTTTATGGTGGATAGAGCCCTGGTGCTCGGCCATGTTATCTCGGCCAAAGGGATTGAGGTCGACAAGGCTAAGATAGAAGTCATAGAATCCCTGCCCTACCCCTCCTGTGTCCGCGACGTGAGATCTTTTCTAGGCCACGCTGGTTTTTACCGAAGGTTCATTAAGGATTTTTCCAAGATTGCCCAGCCCATGTGTCACCTGCTCCAAAAGGATGTGTCCTTTGAGTTTAGCGAAGCTTGCAAAGTTGCTTTTGAGATTCTCAAAGCCAGGCTTATCTCAGCCCCGATTATCCGTGCTCCTGACTGGAAACTACCTTTCGAGGTCATGTGTGATGCCAGCAATCAAGCCCTAGGCGCTGTGTTGGGCCAGAAAAAGGATAACGAGACTCATGTCATCTATTACGCCTCCAAGCTCCTAGATCCAACCCAGCAGAACTACACCACCACGGAGAAAGAACTTCTGGCAGTTGTCTATGCCCTAGATAAGTTCAGACAATATCTGCTCGGCACTCATGTCCTTGTCTACTAAGATCATTCGGCCCTTCGGTGTTTGCTGACCAAGGCTGCGCCAAACCAAGGCTTATCCGATGGATCTTGCTCCTACAAGAGTTTGACATCGCTATCAAGGACAAGGCAGGGAGAGAGAACCTGGTGGCAGATCACTTAAGTAGACTCCCAACCCAAAAAGATAATTCGCGAGAACCAATACGGGACACCTTTCCAGACGAGCAAGTGTGCCTAGCGCAAGCTGTTTACTCCCCGTGGTTTTCCGATATTGCCAACTTTTGTGCTACAGGCACTTATCTAGCTGATGCCACTCCCTCCGAATGCACTCGAATAAGAAGACAAGCTAAGTACTATATATGGGACAACCCCTATCTATAGAGACACTGTGCGGACCAGATCATCCGTCGATGTGTGACCATGGACGAGGTGCCCTCGATCCTTAAATTTTGCCATTCGGAAGGAGGTCATTTCGCAGCCAAGAAAACTGCCCTGAAAGTCTTGGAAGCAGGTCTGTACTGGCCAACCCTTTTCAAGGACAGTTACATGTTTTGCGCTTCATGCCCCCGATGTCAGGCCACTGGAAATATCGGGGCCAGAAATCAGATGCCCTTGACAAACATTATAGCTTGCGAGATCTTCGACATCTGGGGAATAGATTTTATGGGCCCCTTTCCCAATTCCTTTGGCAACATCTACATCCTGTTGGCCGTTGATTATGTCTCCAAGTGGGTTGAGGCAAAGGCCACCCGAACAGATGACTCTAAAGTAGTTGTGAACTTCCTCCGCACCAACATCTTCAACAGATTTGGTACCCCTAGAGCGCTGATCAGTGATCGAGGTACCCACTTTTGCAACCGGGTGGTGACCTCTCTCTTGGCAAAATACGGAGTCCACCATCGAATATCCACTGCTTATCACCCTCAGACCAACGGTCAAGCCGAGGTCTCGAATCGTGAGATCAAATCTATTCTAGAGAAGACTGTTAACCAGTTTAGGAAGGATTGGAGTTTGAAACTGGGTGATGCTCTCTGGGCCTACCATACAGCTTTCAAGACCCCGATAGGGATGACCCCATACAGACTTGTTTATGGAAAACCGTGCCATCTCCCAGTGGAGATAGAGCACAAAGCATTTTGGGCCATCAGAAAAGTAAACACGGATCTAGGCCTCGCTGACCAACACAGACGCCTGCAAATTCAAGAGCTCGAAGAGTTAAGGGATGATGCTTACTAGAATGCCCTGCTCTACAAGGGCAAGACCAAAGCCTATCACGATCGGCATCTTCGCCCTAAGACGTTCTCAGTCGGACAACAGGTGTTGTTATACAACTCACGCTTGCGACTCTTTGCTGGGAAGTTGAAATCCAAGTGGTCAGGACCTTTCGTGGTCACGAAAATCTACACCCATGGGGCGGTTGAAATTCGGAACCCAGACACTGGAATTATTTTCAAAGTCAGTGGCCAGAGAATGAAACCATTCTATGAGGGTTTTCAGCCCTCGCTTGTTGAGGAGGCTATGGTGGATACTCTACCTGTCCAGACCTAGAATACCAAAGCACGTCGAGGTCCCGACGAGTAAATAGGCCACACTAGAGGCATTGGATATGCCGTCTGAATCCTTTCTCTCTCCCTTATCTTCTCTGCACCTTTTAGGATTCTCTGATTTTTATTTAATTTTATTCCGTAATATTATTATCTGTGTATATCCCTTTCATCTATGATTTTATTCCTTTTTATTAGCATTAACTCCCCTTTATTCTCTCTTTTTGTCCATATCTTATTCCAACCAACTCCCTTTTTTAAATTTAAAAAGATGTTTTCCTTTTCAGGCGGTTGGGATAAGCTCAGACATCGTGCGTCGCGCCCAGGGCGCCACGTGGCCTGACGAGCGCAGCTGCAGCAGGCTCATCAATGCAAAAGCTGCACCATTTCTTGGCAGATGTGATTTCCATTCTCTCTCCCACGCTCCCATTTAATTTTCGCTAAATATCAGTTCCAACCCTCTCACTTTCTCCTTACTCTCTCATCAAACACGCAACCCTATCCTCTCACTTCCACCACCATCTCCTACACTGTCTCCTCTCCAAACACCATCAATGGCTCCCAAAACAAAAAAACCGATCCGCAAAAATGCTGCTGGACCAAAGCCAGTAGGCACTCCCAGCCCCGTTCCTTCCCGATCCAGATCACATTCAACCACACCCAACTCGGCTTCGTTCAAAATAGCCTCTCCACCGTCCTTAAGCCCCATCCCCGTTCCCTCTCCAACGGCTACCTCACCAGCAACCGTGGAGCAACCCAGGGAGTTTACTCCGGTGGAAGACGACATCGAGGTCACGGGCTCCATTCCTCCAACCACCACGACCACTAGAGGCGGCCGAGTGGTGAAGCTCCCCCCGGATCATCCAAAGCCAAATCCCAATCTAAGCCACCCTCGGCATCAGCCAAGCAGTCGCCTCTTGACGCGGCTGTAGATCGATTCGTAGCTCCTCACCACTCCTTAACCGTCGAGGAGGTCCTTAAGGACATCCAAATCTCCGACGAGGAGCAAGAGGTTGTGGAGGAGCAAGAAGAGCCGGGTGGAGGCCAAGACAACGAAGATCTCGAAGGAGTGGAAGAAGGAACAGGGGAAAGCGGGGAGGCAGAAGGCAGCGAAGAGGAAGTGGATCTCGAGGCCCAGAGAGCGGCAGAGGAGGAGGAGAAGAAGCTCAAAGCAGCTGCGGCAAGATCAGCGGTTAAAAAGGGAAAATCCAAAGCCCCCTCATCGGAGAAGCCAGCCACAGTGGTAACGCCAGTGGGTACCAAGAGGAAGCTTCCTACCTCCAGTGCCGGCAAGCCCTCGACATCGAAGAAGTCTCGAGCCCCCGAAGTGGAAGAAGAGGTCGAGGCCGAGATACCAGAACCTTCATCCCTCTCCAGATCCAGCATCCAACAGGTAACTTCCGACCTTTCTTCACCCCATGAGTGGATTATCTTTAATGACAAGCACTCTATTGACAAGTTAACTATGCTGAATTCCAAGGGCGTTAGCTCATGTGCGCGCCTGGATTTTGATTTTCTAGCAAGGATGGGTATTGAGTCGAGAGTTAGGGAATATGTGGCCAACATTGGTTGGGAATATTTGTTTTATTTGGAGTATCCGACATATGTTGAGCTTTCCCTAGAGTTTTTCACAACTTTTTGGGTAGATGGGACTTTTAAGCCAAAGGGCAAAGTCGGTCCGAATTCTTCTACCCCGGGTTTGATTAACTTTAGGCTAGCCAACAAATGGGAGCACTTGACTCTTGGGGAATTTAACTGTTGGTTAGGTTTTGTGACTAAAGATGAATTAAACACCCCTTTATACAAAAATGCCTTGACTGTTATTCCTGCTGTTTTTGATGCCACTGCTGCTTTTTGTGAGTTAACCAATAAGTCTGATGCTAAATATGATACTAAGGGTAGTAAAGCCCATGAAATAGCTGATCCTGCTTTGCGTATCTTGCACCGATATCTAGCCCTCACCTTTTCCGCAAGATTTGGTTCCTCGGGGCAGATATCTGTGCAGGAACTCTTCTTTTTATGGTGCATGAAACACAAACGTAGGGTCAACCTAGGCTTTTGGATAGCTTCCGGTGTATTGCATGTTTTGAATGGTGGTCGTGGGCCTATTTTTGGTTCGCTTATCTCTCTATTTGCTGCGAAGATGCGTAAAATTGACTTGCCTGCTAGTAGCCTTTTCGAGCCCTTGGCATTCAAGGATTTGGATATCAGAACCTTGGATGTCATGGGCCATTTGTGTCTCTCACGTGGTGTGGTGAGTTTTTATCCAGGTTGTGCCCCGGCATCAGAGAAAGTTTTCGGGACCAAGAATGGCGGCGTTTTCGATTATCCAGATCTCTCGGATCCCCATTCCAATGCCGCCCCTCGAGCCCCCGAAAGCCAAGCGGCCCAAGCAGAAGCAGTTCAGCAAAGCAGAGCAAACCAAACACCAAGTCAGCCCCCAGTTCCTCTCATTATCTATGACCCAACCCAGACTCGACTTCTCCAGCTTATTCTGCGGGAACTTCAGGCTTTGACGGCTGAAGTAGCCCGCAGCAATTTGCCTCCGCAGTAGCCCACCATCAAACATTTTCACCCCAGCCCCCGAAAAGGGCCCTCCAAACAATTATATTTATTGTGCTGTACTTATATAACTTGAACTCCGTATTTTGCTCTCCCCGCATTGAGGACAATGCGCTGCCTAAGTGTGGGGAGGGTTTTATTTAGGCTCTTTGACTGTATGATTGCATGTTTACGTTTTCCGCTTGTTGTATGACTGTATGTTTTGTTTTTTGGATTTTATTTTGCGGCTTTTAGTTTAGCCATGCTAGAAAAATGCAGTTTTCAAACCCTCATTGTTTGCATGCGTCTTTCAACTTTTTGATGCATAGAAAAAATCATGACATCCATCACAGCTGCACCATGAGCATGCATTTTTTTAGGCCTGCTAGCCCTTATATCCATATCTAGGCCACAACACCAGTAGTCACAGTTTGATCCCGTGAGCATTTTCGAGCTTCATGCCCTTCATTTCTGAGTGAAAATGCTTAGCTAGGCACGGTCTAAGTTTGCATAATATCCCTGGGTATAGTCACTGTTAGGACATGGGAAAGCTTAGATATGACAGAAAGCTTCACATCAATGTCTTTTTCTTTCTTTCTTTTCCCTTCATCTCTCTTCTGTTTTCATGCCCCCAACGTCCCCCTTCTTTTCATATCCTTCCCTGACCATTTGTATTTTCTTGATCTTTTTCCTTGGCAGGTGAGGTAGCGATTATTGAGGGTAACGTCGAGGGCTAGACACCTAAAGTGTGCAGACAAGTTCAAGTGTGGGGAAGCAGACGAAAGCAAAAAGACTTCAAAGCAGAAAGTAGAAATCTAGGGCAAGAAAAAGCAAAGGATTTCGAGCCCTAGATCATTCAATAGATTCGAGCCCCCGAAACGTTTAAAGTGTGGGGAAGCGAAAAAGAAGTCACCACCGATGCTGGAAGCAGATCAAGGGCAAGCGCCGAGCGAAAAATCAAAAGTTTCATGCCCCGGCAGAATCAAGGTTTTGTAACTGGATTCGTGCCCTCCCTTGCTATTCTAAAAAAAAAAAAAAAAAAAAAAAAAAAGAAGCAATTAAATTTCAAAATAAAAGGAGAGGGGTATTAATCTAGCAAAAAAGAGTATCCGCATCCGAAGCTTCAACAAGAACGCTTTCCTGCCCTCGAAAAAAGACCTCTGTCTAGCCCCTGAAACGTCTCGTGCCCTCGATGAAAGCTGCCTTGCCACTTCGCCCTTTTCCTAGGCCAAGGAATCCATCCAGGTTATATCTGGTCCTCTCTTTTCCTTCTTTCTTTCCTCCCCTCAATTCTCTTCTGTTCATCTCCTACTCCTCTCTCTCACATCTCTAGCCCCCTCGATCCTATTTCTTTCTTTTTGCTAATGCGTTGCTTTTTCGATCGTTGATTGCCCAAGCATGTGCTCTACAGTACTCGGATTGCCGTGCAAGCTATGCCTGTGTTGTGTTATTTGCATTCATGAGTGACAGCCTAAACACTTGTTTTATTCTGAGAATGAGTGCAAATACTTATCTTTGTAAGGACTGCTGGTGATTGGACTAGATATGGGAAAGTCTGGTTGGTAGGGTCGGTATCCTATCAGCCGGATGCAGGTGCTTTTCTAGGTCTGGATTTGCTCTGTTTGGGTGTAGCCTGTAGGACGGCGTGCTGATTCTGTGTATTGGGAGTTGATTGTGTGTATTTTCAAATGAGGTGGTTTTCCAATTTTGTTCATGCTCGAGGGCGAGCATAGGGGTAGTGTGGGGATGTTTGATAGCATGTTCCATACTCTCTGTTTTGCCCTCCTTTCTAGCCCTTTCGGGGGCTCGATGCTACTATTTGACCTTCATTTCAGCTTTATTTGCAGATTAGCATCAAAGGAGGGAAAAGGCCGAAAAGAAGCGATTTGGGAGCATTTATGAGGATTTCCAGTTTCAGGGCCTAGAGGATCGAGCGGTGTCAAGACCTCGGCGCGAACCAGACTAGTGCGCAGTCGCAAGGCCTCGGCAACCCTGAGCCTTCTTCAAGAAAAAAACATCTTCAAAGATCCGCACAGATCCCAAGCGGTTCCAGAAGATAGCAGGCGTGTCAGGAATCCCAGAATATTCCTTTTGCAAGGACGCGTGCTGTCATCTCCTCATTGCCCTTAGCTGTTTTGTCTCCTAGTTAGCATTAGGCTATATAAGCATAGTTTTAGGGTTTTTGTAAGGACGACTGTCCAAGGGATATTT
This sequence comes from Viola odorata, assembly GCA_963691705.1. Lineage (NCBI taxonomy): Eukaryota > Viridiplantae > Streptophyta > Magnoliopsida > Malpighiales > Violaceae > Viola > Viola odorata. The sequence continues at coordinate 3,150,123 of OY829546.1, forward strand.
TCACACATTAGTTTCAGCATTTTAATTTCTGGGAATCAGCTCCTTCTTCCCATCAAGAACAGCCTTTGTCTTTCCTCTTCGATTATTATTAATCTACCGGTTTATTCTAATCCTCTTCTTACTTTTCTTGTTTATTTGTTGTATGATCTCATACACCTACTGTTTATATTATAGTATGAGTAGCTAAGCACCCCTTTCTTGGTGAAGGGTGTTTCTAAGGGTTGTAGGGTGCGGCTAAGAGGTCTAATGCATGCTTAATATATTCTCTTGTAGTACATGACTGTTTACCGATTTAATGCCATGCTTGTCTAGAAATGTTAAGAGCCTGATCATCTATTAGTATTTCTGCATGAGTAACATCATATTCCAGTGTTATAACTAACGCGAAGCCCTGGAGTTTGAGCAGACACCTAGGGGAGGCAGCGCGAGAGGCCTCACCTAGGGGTAAACAGGAATCTAGGGAGTGATACGGGTCTGACAAACCGAGCTGTCGCGCCCTAGATCTGTTTTACCTCTCCTTCATGGGCGTTCAGAATTTAGCTTCCCTACTTCGAGCCCGGATAGGCCAGACGGTCAAGGCTACCTTTTGATGACAAGGGAGGTAGCTGGGAGGATGGCTAGATGTCAAGGTCACCTCATATGTGGAAACGGGGGGTGACTTTTATCTAAGAAGGTAAGCAGGGGATGCGGTGTGGAAACGCGGTCCCTATAGCAGATCTGCACGTGAGTCTAGAAAACTTCTGCACCAATGACTGGCCGCCCTAGAAAACAACCCAAAAGAATACCTTTCGCTAAGATCTTTTCTCTCTCTAATTTATATCTCTTTTACTTTCCTACGCTTAATTTTCCGTTCACTTGATCTTTTACGTTTCGTGCCCTGGATTGCATTTTACTTTCGTGCCCTAGATAAATACTTTTCAATTCTGTTTTGTTAGCTCCCATACTCTGTGTTGATTAATTTATTAATCAACATAAAACCCCCCCAGTATTGTTACCTGGATTAGATCTGCGCTTATTACCTTGTCATACATTTCCATTAACAAGTTATTCCTTCAATCTCTGTTGTTCGACCCTGTCTTGCTCTGTACGCATTAATTTGTGCATCTAGGCACCAGGAAAATATTAGTATATTTGAGTGACGATCACCTTTTATCGGGTATCTGACCTGAAAAAAAAAAACTAAATTAGGACCAAGAGCAATCAAAAGTGTGTTCATGGGATATGCTGCAAATTCAAAGCATATAGACTGTTAGACTTGAGTTCTAATGCGATTGTAGAATCAAGGGATGTTGAATTTGTTGAGAACCGATTCTGTCGAGATTCAGAATCTAGTAATGAACCAACTCAACCTCCCTTAGTTAACTCTGACCAACCCTCTTCTACGAGCAATGGTAAAAGAGTTGTAATTGATTCTCAAATTGAACCACGTAAAAGTCAAAGAGTAAGAAAAGAAAAGGACTTTGGTCCCGATCTTCAGATGTTCCTTGTCGAAGGACATAGGAACAAAAACAAGGTTCTTAATAAAATACCTATTTTGTGTAATGTCGAGGAAGATCCAAAAATATTTGGAGAAGCAATGGCTTCTATAGACGTAGGATTCTGGAAGGAAGCTATAAATGATGAGATGGACTCAATATTATCTAATAATACTTGGGTTTTAGTAGATCTTCCTCAAGGTTCTAAACCTATCGGATCTAAATGGGTATTTAGAAGAAAATATAATAGTGATAGGTCAATTCTTGCTTTTAAAGCAAGGCTGGTAGCAAAGGGCTTTAGACAAAAGGAGGGAGTTGACTATTTTGATAATTATGCTCCTGTTGCTAGGATCACTTCAATCCGGGTCTTTATAGCTCTTGCGTCGATTCATGATTTGTATGTGCATCAAATGGATGTAAAAATAGCTTTTCTAAATGGTGATTTAGATGAAGAAGTGTATATGGAACAACCCGAGGGATTTGTTCTACCTGGACAAGAGAGAAAAGTGTGCAAGTTGGTTAAGTCTTTATATGGCTTGAAACAAGCCCCAAAATAATGGCATAAAAAATTTGACTCTGTTATACTATCTAACGGATTTAAGCACAATGGTGCCGACAAATGCATATACTCTAAATTCACGAGTGAATATGGAGTCATTGTTTGTCGTTATATGGATGACATGCTGATTTTTGGGACTAATATGAAAGGTGTGAATGAAACCAAACGGTACTTAACTTCGGTATTTAAAATGAAAGACCTTAATGAAGTTGATACTATTTTAGAAATAAAAGTAAAGAGGCAAGGCGATGGTTTTGCATTGTGTCAGTCTCATTATATTGAGAAAGTGCTTGATCGTCAGTCAAATAGAGATTTATAGTGCTTGAAAATGTGTGTGCACAAGAGATATAGTGTACAGTGGTAGTCAGGGTCGAACACAGGGATTGTGAGAGACTGGTCTAAGGTCTTGAATGTATTTGGGGGACAAAAGCACAAAGAGTAACAATCAGGGGGGGTTTTGCTTGGCTGAACAAGTCAGCCAAGGAAGATTCGGGAGCTAACAATCTTATCTAAGAAAGCAAGGTTCGGGGTCTCGAATGTCACCTTCGAGGTCCCGAATGGTAAAGTAAAGCAAATTAATAAATGAGTCCAGAAATAGCAAAACAGAGATAATAAACTCAAACAATCAGATGGAGAAGGGTTCTTAGCAAAGGCATTCTTGGGTTGCATTCGGGGGCTCGATCGTCATCAGCACTGAAATATTCCATTCGAGACATCATATAAATGACATAGGGACCAGATTCCTCGGATATCCCCTACTTTTCTCTTAAGAGAAACTACCCCCCGTTTCCACATATGAGGTAGTCTTGACAGTTCGCCATCCCTCCAGGCACGAATGCGGGAGGGCCATACTCAAACTGCCCATGAAGCTAAGAAAAGACAAATCTAGAGCTAAAAGTCCCTCAGTTTGTCAGGCTCGTGACCTCGCTCTAATAAATTACTCACCCTATCTATTCGAGACCACTTCAGCGCACTCAAGACTAAACAGATGCCTACTTGTTTCATGCAATTTTCCTTTCGTATTCATCACACAAATGGCAATACTCACACGAAACAATAATCAGTTGATCAAGCCTCAAATTATTTCATGCAAAGATGTAATTAAAACGATAAGTAATTGAATATGGTATCAAGAATATATTAAGCACCGAAGGCTTCGAATCTGCCCTTGCAACCCTTGAACAACCCTTTCTAAGAATTAAAGATTTAGCTACTCATACTTGAAATTAAACAAATAGGAATTAAATGAAGCATAACAAGTAAGTAAATAGATTAAGGGAAGAAGACTTTGTTACTAAAAATCCGTTTGAAGCCCGACGGCAAAGTTGAAGATGCTAACAAGAACTAGAGAGAGAAACTAGAGAGAAGTCTAAGGAAAACTAGAACTAACTAAATTATGCTAAGTGATAAGATAATAATGATGGTAAGAGCTCCCTAAACTACTCTTAGATGCTTCTTATATAATGGAGCTCTAAGCACAAAATATCTTCAGCCTAAAGCTAGGGACAAAATGCATTAATTGAAAGCCTATAAAAATGGATCCATGCTCCTTAAAGCACAAAACTGAAAAAGCATAAAGCTGTCTAATTTTTCCAGCTTTGGGCAGGTCTGGACTGGGCTCAAGGGCTGAGATGGTCAGAGCGGTAGGTATTTGGTGGTCAATGCAGACTACAGGAACAGTGTCAGAGGGGGCACATGGAAGCTCTGGCGAGAGGACACGTGGAAATGTCATTCTTCGCCCTTCGGGGTCCCGAATGGAGAATCCGATTCGGGACCTTGAACGTTGCTTTGGACTCGGGACCTCGACTTTTGGTCTTGAAGCTCAAAACTGCACAAAATGCCCCAAAAATGCATCTTTTCGCATAAACTCCCATTTTAGGCCTAAATCTGCAAAAGTAATGAAAACAATGGTAAATTAGCAGAATCATGCCTTAAATGGGTGAGAAAATGGGGAGAAAATCGTGCATAAAAACATGCTATCAAATAATCCCCACACTGCCCAATGCTCGCCCTCGAGCATTCACAAAATTTTAAAACAGTCTCAAAACAGAACAGACACACCAGACCATAGCACAGAGAATAAGCATGCTTGTCAAGATTCGGGACCCCGAATGAATACAGACTCCGCCTGGATACACCTGCATCAAATCAGAAGGATAACGACCCTTGAGAAGAGACTTTTCCACATCAGCCTATTCACCAGCAGTCCTCTCATAGATCGGTGTTTGCACTCATGCTCGTGAACAAGGTTAGGTGTTTAAACACTCAAGTATACAAAAATGCAACACAAAACCAAGTTTGCATATCAATCCGAGTACATTAGACATATGCATAGGCAATCTAGCAATCAAAAGGCTTCGCATTGGGGGCAAGAAGGGAAAACAAGGAAAATAAATAATAAGAGGAAATGGAAGATGCTTAATGAGAAGAAAAAGTGGAGAAGAGGGAGAGTAAGGAAGTGAAGTGAGAAGGTGGTGAAACCAACTCAAACCTGGAACGCTCCCTTGGCAGGAAAGAATCGAGATGGTGAGACAATGTTGCTGAGGGCGAAAGCTAGACTAGGCTTTTCTTCTTCGAGGGGGGTCCTTGCTTTCTTTGTTCGGGACCTTGGCTCGGGACCTTGAATGAACGCCGGCTGTTGATTTTCCTCTTCTTCCATGAAGTTTGGTCTCTTCTCTCTCTCTTTTATTTATATTTCTGTTTTTCTATTTTTTCATTTTTTCATTTCGAGAGAGAGAGATCTGAATTGAGGATTGAGACCTTATTCTTAGGGGGCTGGATATTCTGATTTCACTTTCCCACACTTGTGTTTTGCTGTGGGTGGGAAGTGATTTTTCGTTCTGGTCTGCCCTTGATTTCTTCGTTTTAGCTTCGAGGTCTCAAATCGGCGCTAGCATTCAGGGTCTTGAATTTTTGCGGGATCCCCACACTTTGCCTTCGCTGCTTCGTTTGTCTAGTCTAGCCCTCGATGGTGCTCCCAACAACACTGCTCACCTGCCAAGAGAAAGATCAAAGAAAATTCAAGTGGTTAGAATTGGAGAGGTCAAGAAGAGATTCGGGGTCAAGAAAAAAAACAGAACAGAAGAAAAATGAGAGAGAGCAATTCGATGCGAGGTCTTAATCTTTTTGTTGCTTTCCTATGTCTAAATGTGTCTATACCCATGGATATCATGCAAACCCAGCCAGTACCTAGTCATGCATTCACTCAAACAATAAACATAGGCATGAAGGCTCAAATGCTCACAAGGTGTTAATTCGTGACCACTGGTGTATAGGTCTTGAAGCAGATATAAGGTGCAGCAGGCAAAAAAATGAATCATTCGGGACCTTGACTATAGACAACATTTTTATTCTATGTGCCTAAGTCGGCATGTGCCCATTATTGAGGTGTTTTCAAAAGTTGGCAGCAATTAAAAATAAAAATCCGAAAATTTAAAAATGCACAAATCATGAAATCATACAACAAGTAGAAAAATAAGCATGCAGTTAAGCAAAGTAAACAAATAAAGCAGATAAAACCCTCCCCACACTTAGGCTTCGCATTGTCCTTAATGCGAGAAGGGCACAAAATAAAAAGGAGTTCATACGGAAATAAAACAAAGCAAATAATTCCAGAAATAATAAAACAAATCAGAAACAGGTGCAGAAATATTGACACAGGCGTGAAACAGAACAAGGGTGAAATAACAACAGATAATCAGATGGAGAAAGTGTTCTCGGCAAAGGCATTCTGGGTTGCATTCGGGACCAGATCGTCATCAGCTCAAGGGTATTCCATTCGAGATGTCATAGAAATGACATGGGGACCAGATTCCTCGGATGCCCCCTACTTTTCTCTTAAGAGAAACTACCCCCCGTTTTCACATATGAGGTAGTCTTGACAGTTTGCCATCCCTCCAGGCACGAATGCGGGAGGGCCATACTCAAACTGCCCATGAAGCTAAGAAAAGACAGATCTAGAGCTAAAGTCCCTCAGTTTGTCAGGCTCGTGACCCAGCCCTAATCAACTACCGAACCTATCTATTCAAGACCACTTTGACACAGTCAAGACTAAACAGATGCCTACTTACTCATGCAATTTTCCTTTCGTATTCATCACATGAATGGCAACATTTACACAAAATAATTCTCAGTTGATCAGACCTTAAATTAAATCATGCAAAGATGTAATTAAATCGATGAATAGTTAAATACAGCATCAAGAATATATTAAGCACATTAAGGCCTCGAATCTGCCCTTGCAACCCTTGAATCAGCCTTGCCAAGAACTAGAAATTTAGCTACTCATACTTAAAGATAAACAAATAATGATTAGGGAAAGCATAACAAGTAATTAAATAGTGTAAGGGAAGAAAACTTGTTACTAGAATTCCGTTTATAGCTCGGCAGCAATGTTGAAGAAGCTAACAATGGCTAGAGAGAGGAACTAGAGAGAAGTCTAAGCTACTTCTAAATTATCCTAAGTGATTACAAATTAGGAAGAGATGTCCTAAACTAAGCTTAGATGCCCTTTATATAGTAGAGCCCTAAGCACAAAATATCTTCAGCCTAAAACTAGGGACAAAATGCATTAATTGAAAGCCTAAAAATATGGATCTATGCTCCTAAAAGCACAAAGCTGAGAAAGCATAAAGCTGTCTGATTTTCCAGCTTTGGCAGGTCTGGACTGTGCTCGAGGCTGAACTGGTCAGTTCGGTAGGTGTTTGGTAATTAGTGCAGAGCGCAGGAACAGTGTCAGAGGAGTCACATGGGCGTTTTAGGTGGGATGACACGTGGAAATGACATCCTTTGCCCTTCGGGGTCCCGAACTGGGAATCCGACTCGGGACCTTGAACGCTGTTTTGGGCTCGGGACCTCGACTGCTGGTCTTGAAACTGGAATTCGCTCAAAATGCACCAAAAATGCACGTTTTAGCACAAACTCCCTTTTTAGGCCTGAATCTGCAATAGTAATGAAATCAAGGGTGAATTAGCAGAATCAAACTCTAAAATGGTGAGAAAATGGGGAGAAAATCATGCATAAAATCATGCTATCAGGGACCTTGAATGGATATGAACCTCCGTGGAATAGCTCCAATCTTTGGTCTTGAACTTTGAAGGTGTGGGCTGTGCCTATACTATGAAACTTATCATGATCAACATTCATCTTCGGGGTCTTGAATCGAGACTTTAACTTTCTGCAAAAGAGCCTAAGACGAGAGTTGTAGAGTAAAACTTTTTGTCCAATACCAAAGGCCTTAGAAGAGAGAAACCTATCATGATAAACATTCATCTTGGTCAAGTCTTGGGCAGATCGTGGAGTTGGGTTAGCATCGGGCATCTTGCCCTCGCTGGTCAAGGGCTCGAAGCTGGCTGTAGTGTGGGCTGGAAGGCTCGGGGCCTTGAGTGTGTGATGCTCGCCAAGATAGGAGTATTTGAGATGCGAGGGCAAGCTCTTCAACTCCAACTCGGGGGCTACTGTCGAGGCCTCGACGTCCATTACGACGGGCATAGTGTGATCAATGGATAAAGGAGAAATAACATGAGTGGAAGAGGTAACAGAATGCTCCTCGAGAGCAGTGGCGACTTCGTGCAACTTAGGTGGAGTTGGGACCTCGAGCGTCAAGGCCATGATATCCAGTGTAGCGGGTGGAATACTCCTATCGAGGGCAAGTTGCAGACAATCATCGGGGGCAAGTTCACAAACATGTTGAGACAAATCCGCCACTCGAGGCCTTGACACCTGTTTCTGATTCGGGACCTTGAAACAAACAACAGGGTCAACCATATCAATAGATTTTATGCTAGAAAGCTCGATGGGGTGTCTCATATCATCAATCATATTGAACTTGATGGTCTCGTCATCGAACTCAAGAGTAATGGAGGCATCATGGACGTCAATCTTGGCTCTTGCGGTCCTAAGAAATGGTCTGCCCATGAGCATGTTCGAGGCCTTAACAGATTGGGCATCCTCCCTGTCAAGCACATAGAAGTCTGCTGGGTATATGAAATCTCCAACTTATACCAGAACGTCCTCAATAACACCCTCGGGGTGGATGATGGATTTGTCAGCTAGCTGGATTGTGGTCCCGGTGGGCTGCAAGGGCCCGAGTCCTAGACTGTTGTAGATAGTCAAGGGCATGACGTTGATACCTGCACCGGAATCACACACAGCTCTACCAATGCTAGTAGTACCAATTTTACATGGGATGGAGAACATACCTTTATCCTTGCACTTAGTTGGCAACTTGCCCTTGATGACAGTCGAGACCTTAGAACTTACACTGATTTTTTTCACACTTGACATGTTACATTTGTTAGCACACCAAAATTTCAGCAATTTAGCAAAACGAGGAACATTTTTGATAGCCTGCAACAAAGGGAGGTTAACATGCACTTTAGTAAACATATCAAAAATCTCACTGTCATGCCCATTCTTCGGGGGCTTGACTAGCCGTTGAGGGAACGGGGGCTCGAGTATCATAGTATACTCTCGAGTGAACTATGGTCGCTTGTCATCCTTCTTGGTCGAGGGCTCGACAGTATTCGAGGGCTCGACAGTATTCGAGGGCTTGACAGTGTTCGAGGGCTCGACAGTGTTCGAGGGCTTGACAACAGTTGAAGGGTCAAGACCTGGAAGGGAAGATTCAATCGTCTCGTTGTCAAGGCCTGGATGTTCACGAGGAGGCATAAGACGGCCACTGCGAAGGGTCATAGCACAGACTTTGTGTATTGGATTGACCTCAGTTTGCCCAGGAATTCTCCCTCTATTTTTTAGTTCTTGCATCTCTGCTATCGCTATGTTTATTCGTTGCTCAAGATCTGCGAGTCTTTTCTTATTATCGGCGGTTTCGTCGTTCGGGACCCCGAAAATTTGATCCTCATTCGGGACACCTAAAATTTCATCGTCATTCGGGACCCCGAAAAAAGTCTGATCTTGAGGGGGCTGATATTGGTACTGGTTGTCGTGATACGCAGGCCAAGGCATGGAGTTATGCATGTTGAAGGGAGGGGGGTGATTGCCATAGGGGTTCTGTTGCAGCGTTCGAGGTCCCGAATGTTGAGAGTTGTTCCATCCGTAATTAGGTTGTTTCCAGCCCTGATAGTTGTTCTGGCCATATGGGGTATTGAATCCATTCATGGTATGTCCTAGTGAGCTCGTGATCAAGGGGAAGTAAATCGGGTGGGTGCAGATCTCCTGGTCATACAAACAAGGAAAATAAATCAGTCTTGAAACAATCCCCGGCAACGGCGCCAATTTGATCGTCAGTCAAATAGAGATTTATAGTGCCTAAAAACGTGTGTGCACAAGAGATATAGTGTACAGTGGTAGTCAGGGTCGAACACAGGGATTGTGAGAGACTGATCTAAGGTCTTGAATGTATTCGGGGGACAAAAGCACAAAGAGTAACAATCAGGGGGGGTTTTGCTTGGCTGAACAAGTCAGCCAAGGAAGATTCGAGAGCTAACAATCTTATCTAAGAAAGCAAGGTTCGGGGTCTCGAATGTCACCTTCGAGGTCCCGAATGGTAAAGTAAAGCAAATTAATAAATGAGTCCAGAAATAGCAAAACAGAGATAATAAACTCAAACAATCAGATGGAGAAGGGTTCTTAGCAAAGGCATTCTTGGGTTGCATTCGGGGGCTCGATCGTCATCAACACTGAAATATTCCATTCGAGACATCATAGAAATGACATAGGGACCAGATTCCTCGGATATCCCCTACTTTTCTCTTAAGAGAAACTACCCCCCGTTTCCACATATGAGGTAGTCTTGACAGTTCGCCATCCCTCCAGGCACGAATGCGGGAGGGCCATACTCAAACTGCCCATGAAGCTAAGAAAAGACAAATCTAGAGCTAAAAGTCCCTCAGTTTGTCAGGCTCGTGACCTCGCTCTAATCAATTACTCACCCTATCTATTCGAGACCACTTCAGCGTACTCAAGACTAAACAGATGCCTACTTGTTTCATGCAATTTTCCTTTCGTATTCATCACACAAATGGCAATACTCACACGAAACAATAATCAGTTGATCAAGCCTCAAATTATTTCATGCAAAGATGTAATTAAAACGATAAGTAATTGAATATGGTATCAAGAATATATTAAGCACATGAAGGCTTCGAATCTGCCCTTGCAACCCTTGAACAACCCTTGCTAAGAATTAAAGATTTAGCTACTCATACTTGAAATTAAACAAATAGGAATTAAAGGAAGCATAACAAGTAAGTAAATAGATTAAGGGAAGAAGACTTTGTTACTAAAAATCCGTTTGAAGCCCGACGGCAAAGTTGAAGATGCTAACAAGAACTAGAGAGAGCATAATTTAGTTAGTTCTATATGCTAAGTGATAAGATAATAATGATGGTAAGAGCTCCCTAAACTACTCTTAGATGCTCCTTATATAGTGGAGCTCTAAGCACAAAATATCTTCAGCCTAAAGGTAGGGACAAAATGCATTAATTGAAAGCCTATAAAAATGGATCCATGCCCCTTAAAGCACAAAACTGAAAAAGCATAAAGTTGTCTGATTTTTCCAGCTTTGGGCAGGTCTGGATTGGGCTCAAGGGCTGAGATGGTCAGAGCGGTAGGTATTTGGTGGTCAGTGCAGACTACAGGAACAGTGTCAGAGGAGGCACATGGAAGCTCTGGCGAGAGGACACGTGGAAATGTCATTCTTCGCCCTTCGGGGTCCCGAATGGAGAATCCGATTCGGGACCTTGAACGCTGCTTTGGACTCGGGACCTCGACTTTTGGTCTTGAAGCTCAAAACTGCACAAAATGCCCCAAAAATGCATCTTTTCGCATAAACTCCCATTTTATGCCTAAATCTGCAAAAGTAATGAAAACAAGGGTAAATTAGCAGAATCATGCCTTAAATGGGTGAGAAAATGGGGAGAAAATCATGCATAAAAACATCCTATCAGTGCTTCAAAGATTTAATCACTTAGAGATTAAAGAAGCAAACACACCTTATGATCCTAGTGTTAAACTTGCAAATAAGTCTGGAAGAGCGATAACACAACTCGAGTATGCCAGTGCTATCGGAAGCATGATGTATGCCATGCATTGTACAAGGCCAGACATAGCGTTTGCTGTGTGCAAACTTTCTCGTTCCACTAGTAAGCCTGGTATAGAACATTGGAAAGCAATTGGAAGAGTCCTTGGATATTTAAAGAAAACAATTAATCTTGGACTTTCCTACTCTAAGTTTCCGGCTGTACTAGAAGGGTACACGGATGCTAGTTGGATTACTAGTGCAAGTGATAATTTGTCCACATCCGGTTGGGTCTTTACTCTTGGTGGAGGAGCTATATCTTGGTCCTCTAAGAAACAGACCGTTATTTTCACATTCCACGATGGAATCTGAATTCATAGCGCTAAATGCGGCATGCAAGGAAGCAGAATGGCTGAGAAACATGTTATTGGATATAGAGTTATGGCCACAACCGATGGGAGCCATTTCCTTGTATTGTGATAGTGAAGCCACTATGTCAAGAGTATACAATAAAATCTATAATGGAAAGTCTAAACACATTAGCCTTAGGCATGAGTACGTTAGACAACTAATAGTTGATGGAGTCATAACTATTGTCTACGTTCGGTCAAGCAGAAACTTGGCAGATCCTTTTACCAAGGGTTTATCTCGAGACTTGGTAAAAACAACATCCATAGGGATGGGACTAAAACCCTTTTAAGAGAATCACTAGTAATGGGAACCCAACCTTACTTTAGATTGCATATACTGACCAAGGTTTAAAGGGTAATAACAAGTTACTAATACGTGGTTAGGAAAAGCACTATTTGAAATAAAGTCCCGTCCAGAATGGATTAGTGCTGACAGTTACGATTGAGAAGGATGAGTTATACTCTTAATGAAGTTCAAAACAAATCAGGTGATATGTCTTGGTAACGGGGACATTAATAGAACTTCACCTATATGAACATAAAAGTGGTGCCGCTTTAACATAAGTTTGGGTTTACTTATGTAAATGTTCATGAAACCAGGACGAAAGCACATGACCATAGCAGTGCTAAAAAATGTGTGAATTTCTCGAAAAAATTCAGATACCTCTATGTGTGGCTTGTCTCCGGTCTTAGGACAAAGAATTTTGGTTTAAGCTTAGGCCACCTTTAATTCTCTTAAGACTTTGAGATAAGTTCACTAAGGGATGGTTTAAGTCGAAAGATACCTTCTTTTATGCATAGTGATATCAAAAGTGATCTGGTTTGCGGTGACATTACAACCTAGTGGGGGAATGTTATATATATACATATAAATCAGTAGGTTGTAATGTGAAACTATTACAACCTAGTGGGGGATTGTTGGATTTATAGTATATTATATAAGTGTTTGTGTGTTGTAATGGGTATTGGAAAGGCAATTGAAAAGTGTTGTGCAGACGCAACGGTTGGAACGGACACAACGGTTGGTACAAACACAACTGTTGGAACGGACACAACGGTTGGTGCAGACACAACTGTTGGAACGAACACAATAGTTGGAATAGACACAACTGTTGGAACGGATACAACGGTTGGTGCAGACACAACTGTTGGAACGGACACAATAGTTGGAATAAACACAACTGTTGGAACGGACACAACGGTTGGTGCAGACACAACTATTGGAACGGACACAATAGTTGGAATAGACACAACTGTTGGAACGGACACAACAGACCGAAGAGTTATAACTCTTCTTTTCAGACCTTTTCGTAATCTATATATAGAACGCAAATTTGATTCGAGAAATTCAGAATTTTTCAGAATTGCTATCTGCAGAATTCATTGGTTTTGTTATATCCTGGGAGGCAATTTGCTAGGAACCTATTAGCAAACTCGATACGAGTGGGGGCAAATATTGTCTTAAAGAAAACGATTATTCTCGTGTCTCAAAACCAGATTATTATTCTTTCCATTTAACACAATATTCCCAACAGCCTCCCCCTCTCTTGCAATGTTTCGAACCTGACTTTCGCATGGTTATGATGGTTCCAAATGAGCTGTCTTATTGGAGAATCTCTTTTCACTTCCGACCACCACCCCAAAAAATGGCTAAATGGTAAGAAATTAAGGATTTTGTCTTTAGTTTTGTTCTTGTAATTTCACTTCCTGTTTAGGTTCTTCTCTGTCCAAGTTTCTAATGTGCTGCATTTTTTAAGGACATGCTTTAATCTGTTCTTGCATCATCTTTCATTACCTGGTCAGGTCAGGTGTGGTTTGGTGGCTGGTGGGTAAAATGGGTTATCTTCTACTGCGCATATGCTAATGGTATGTCTATTAATCATGTCTCTTGTTTTTTCAACTCATGTGTTTGCTTAATTGACTGTCTAGCTAATTGAACACTGATCTCATCATCTTCAGACGTATCGTAAATGGTACTTGTGTTTTGAGTCGGAATTAGAAAGTTAGGTTTTCGATGTTGATTCTTTCTGCTGCAGGACCAATGCTGGTAAATGGAGTTTATCACTTGTTCTACTAGTATAATCCATACGGGCAATAAACTTGTCATTTTATACACTGGCGCTGATGCTGACAACAAACAGGTTCAGAATTTGGCAAGCCAAAGTATATGCTCAATCCATTGCTGTAGTTCGGATAAGATTTCCGCATAATCGTATCATGACTCTATCCAAGGGTGTTGAAGGGAACAAGTTCGGAGATCCAATAGCTTGGCAACCTTGTGATAGGAAGTGGAGGGCTTGTTCTTGGATCTGGTTTTGGATCTGTCGCGGGTGATGATGATTGGTGGTTTGGGTTTGTTCTTGGATCCGGCAGGTCTTCCTCTAGGTCTTCTCGCCATCATTTGATCTCCGGATTCTCCAGAAGGATTAATTGCTAGCTCCTTCCCTTCGCTGCTGTTGTCTTCTTGCTCGCGCTTCGCGGAGGATTTGTTCATTCCGCTGCTGCTTCCGCTCTGCTCGTCCTCGGAGTTCTGTTGCTATTGTTGTTGCTGCTGGTAATGGTGCTGGAATTGGTAGTGGTGCTGCTGCTGTTGCTGGTGGTGATGGTGGAGCTGGAAATTTCTCGTGTGGAAAAGAGGAGGAAGAGAATGACCGTGAGCGGTTACTGGATCCATAGTTGGAAATCTTTTGAAGCTAGAACTTTCTTCGCTTTCTTTTTCCTAATTCTTGAATTTAAGAATTAATTGAAATTAGAATTGTGGTGGCTGATTTGGTGTTGATGTGTGGCCGGTGATTTGGTGGGTTGCAGAGGGTTGCAGAGGAGGATGAGAAATTAAGAATTAATTGAAATTGGAATTGATTGGAATTAAGAATTGATCGGAGAGAATGGAGGATTGAAAAAGGGATGTAATTTATTTTAATAAATAAATAATAAAATAGTTGAGGCTTTAATTAATAATATTAAAAGTTAAAGATGCTCAAAATAAATTGGAAACTTTTAGATTTAAAAAGAAAAAGAAAGAAAAGATGGAATTATATTATTTATATATATATTTTTAAATTAATTATAGTATTTTTTAAAATTTTTAAATGAAATATATTAATTTTTTGTGTTTTTAAAATTAATTACAGTATATTTTTGGATTTTTTAAATTAATATATTATTTTTCTGAATTTTTTAAATTAATTATATTATTTTTCTGAATTTTTTAAATTAATTATATTGTTTTTAAAAAAATGAAAATAAAAACAATTTTTTTTTTTGCAACTAGCTAACCGGAGTCACATTTAACGATCCGTTAGTCAAACTAACGGAATGGACCCATGATGCGTTGACTTTAAGTCCCGGGGAGGTCGAATAAAAAGTTGATAGTCCAAGGGAGGTGTTTGTTTTATGCGATAGTTCAGGGGGTTTTATACTATTGATCCTTCCAAATGAAACCACCCATCACCACCGACCACCAACAAACCACCACCTCCACCACCGTCGCTCCTCACCTCCGATTTCCAACCACCGTCAAATTAATCAAAGCCCTCCCCTGCAAATTAATCCCAGAAACCATCCCTGCAAAAATCAATTCCTCTACAAAATCAATTAATTCCAAATTAAACCACCCATCACCAAATTAAAACCATCCATCACCAAATTAAACCACCCATCACCACCACCTCCACCACCGCCGCTCCTCACCTCCGATTTCCTCCTCTCCGCATCACCCCCAAACCCAATCAAAAAACCCAATCGCCATAACCAAAAATCAACCCACCACTAAACTGCCGCAACACCCAGCCGCGCCACCACATCGCGGCCCCGCCACCACCATCATCCAGCCACGCCACAAAAAACCCAACTGCCAAAGCCAACACACACAAAACCCAACCTCCAGCCGAAACCTCGACCAAACCGCCTAAATCCACAAAACAACCTTCAAACCTCCGATTCCCTCCACCCATCACCCCGATCTGTCCAGAAGAAGAGAGGAAGAGAAAAAAATAAGGAGAAAGCAAAAGAAAGAAAAGAATAAAAGAGGAGAGTGAGGTCGTGAAAAGGTAGTAAAGAAAGAGAGAAAAAAAAAGAAAAAAGAAAGAAAGAAAAGAAATTAAAAGAATAAAAGGAAAGAGAGAAAAGAAAGAAAAAGAAAAGAAAGAGGCTTCGGCTGCTCAACAACGACGTCGTTTCATACCTATAGTAAAAGGCCAAAAACGACGTCGTTTCATACCCGGTTGGAAAACTCATTTATCCGACCCGTGAGAAAAGAATCGGGTCAGATTCACCTACGTGGCATGCCACGTCAGCCGTATTCTACGTGGCATCCGGCGTGGCGTGCCACGTAGGACAGTTAACGGTGAAAGTTGAACGGCGTGAGGTCGAGGTACCAAATGTGACGTTTTGTTAATGTACAAGTATCTTTTAAAAGCAAAAAATACCTGAGGTATGAAATCAATCGAAAAATACATGTACATGTATCAATTTTTGCATTATCCCTTTTATTATTGTTACTATTTATGTGGTAAGATATTTTTGTAATTATATATTAAATAGGTACTTGTTACTATATATATATAGAGAGAGAGAAGATGGTGGTTCTACATAAAAAAAATATAGATGAGACAAGTAAGTTAACGTAAGTGTATATTATATAATAAATTATATTATAGTCTCGAGAAATTATTGTGAGCTTATACATGTTTGTCGATTCGGGAAGATTTTGGCTGCATCCAACAATTTTAACGATTATCGTATCTTCGGAAAAGACCACTATCATACAACCACCCCGTGCAAGAGGGGTATTTCTTCTTTTAGGGTAGTGCCTCGTGGCGTATTTCAATCAAATCAGACTATTTCTATTCTTATATTTGTTATTTAAATTATCGATTTATTAAATATACTAGTTATTTTTTGTGTCCATTATTCGATTTTTTATATTATCAACTATGTATTTTGGTGTATATTAATCTATATTAATTTATAATTTATAATTTTGTATGGTCTGATTTAGGTTTGGCAGTATGGGTTGTAAATACTACTTCGATTACGTATATGATTTATGCACTTTTTTAAACATTGTATTTATATTTATTTTGAGATTCATTATCAATGTATTAATAGTATTACTTTCCCTAGTACATAACTAGATCCTCCATTAGAAGCAAATAATATGCACACGTGTCTTTTAATTTGGTTAATGAAAAAATATATTAAAAAAGAGAGGTTGATTTAGCATATTTTTCTTTTTGAAACTCAGACAAAATAAAATAAATATTTAACATTTTATTTGAACTTTTAGGTAGATGAATATTCTTTATATTGATAACAAACTTGCAAATGATACAAATCCACCAATAATACCATTGTTAATCCATGACTCTTTAGACTTTAGGTGATTAAATAAATTTATTTATTAAAAAAAAAAAGGAGGTGGTAATTGTAATTTTAGGAGAAAAAATGGGAAAATAATGCAATAAACACAAGATTCAGGGACTTAAAATCGACAAGAAAATACTTCCATCCCAAATTTTAATCCCCCAAATGTATCGAGGATCAAAATTGCAAAACTACATAAACAAAGCACTCTCTTCCTTCCTCCTCGCGACTGGTCTTTTGTAGTAACAAAACTAGAAAAAACTCTCACACAATACAGATCCACTTCAACCAGCTTCTCATTTCCACAGATCTCCAATTTCCATCCCCCCTCTCCAATTCACATGGAGCGCGCGGTACAATATCCATCTCTTCTTTCGCTCGCTCCATTTTCGTTTTCATTTTCTCGCCGGTGAATCACCTTGATTGGTCGGTAGCTTGCTCCGATTCACATCATTTTGATGCCTAATTCGGGTTTTCTGTATTTTGTTTTTGCATATTTGGAATAGCAATGGCCGCTGGGGGTTTTGTGAACCGAGCATTCGAGTCAATGCTCAAGGAATGCTCGAGCACCAAGAAGTATCCCGGTCTTCAAAAAGCCATTCAAACTTATATAGGTCTGATTCTATCTGGATCTCAAATTGTTTTAATCACGTAGGTGGCTGCATTATTAATGGCGGTTTTGCTTTTTTTGGGGCAGATTGTACAAAAGTGGTGCCGCAACCGTCTAAATCCAGTGATGAGACAGCTCAAGTAACTGATACATCCGCCGGAAACGAGAGGTTTGTGTTTCTAGCATTGTTCTTTTAGTTACTTAAAAATATTGTAGTTCGTTTCGTTGAAGATGAATCACTCAGCTAACTGTTTGAGTAAGCCAACGCCATTGGTTATGACATTGGGAGTTAATGATATAATTATAAACTCCCTGCGTACCATTTGTTTAATCCAAACCCTTCATTCTTCGTTAATTTGAACCTTGTATTATTTATATTTCAATACTTTGTCCCTCTTTACATTGCAGTCAATATGATGATGACATACGAGTCAATATGAAGGCAATGTGTATTAAACCTGTTGCATTAGAGTTTTCCATCAACAAAATGTGTCAGTTGTCCACGATGCTTTCTGTGGGGTTCAGATTAGCAAAATTTATTAGAAGAAGTCCAGATTAACCAAATAAAATGTTTAGGGCTTAAATTTACCTAATACAGAAAATTGCAGGGCCCATTCATCTCATTAAGCCAATCCTACCAATTGTAGTCGCCTTTAAGTTTCAGGAAATACTAATATTTGACTATGGTTTTCTTGTGTTTGAGGATGACAATGGTTGATTCTATATAATTTGGATTCTTTTCTTGTTTCTTTGTAGTGCAACTGAATCTGATGGTGGGGCTGCGAAAACTGAATTGGATCAGTCACAAACACAGGAGGGAATCAGTAGGAATATTACTACTGTTTTAGCAAATGCTGGTTGTTCCTTAGAAGGGTCTGAAGCAGAGCTTGTTTTGTATCCACTATGACTTGTTGTAGAGACCAAGAATTTGAAAATTTTAGAACCTGCTTTGGATTGTCTCCATGTATGCAACTTACTTTATTGATATGGACTTCTAGATTCCCTTCTCTAAGTTGATTTTACGAGAAGTATTTGTGATGCTCGATGATTTATTTTACACTTCTGCAATTGCAGAAATTGATTGCATACAACCATCTGGAGGGAGATCCTGGCTTAGATGGTGGCAAAAATGTCCCACTGTTTACAGACATTCTGAACATGGTTTGCAACTGTGTTGACAATTCATCGCCTGATAGGTTTGTGCTTACATATTTTGTTGAACGGTGCTCACATACGCTTTTCCTCTTAAGTCTGTTTAACTTTTTGATGATCCCGTGCAGTACAATTCTTCATGTGTTGAAGGTACTTCTGGCTGCTGTGGCATCAACAGAATTTAGAGGTGTGCTGTTCAGTATGCTATTATTCTTAGTGTTGCACTTATGTTTGCTGAAACAAATTTATATGATATTATGTTTGGTTTTAGGGTCTAATGACAATGTGCGACAGGTTTGTCACTTTGTCCATGTGATATTATGTTGGACTAGTGTCTCATAAACCTGGAAATTTAGGGTTGTAAGCTAATGCCTAGTGTATTTGGAATTTGGGTTTGGATATGATTAGAGGACCATAACGGTTGGTAGCAAATGGTTTTTGAAACAAACCATTTTCCTGCAAACAAGGAATTTAGGGACATTGATGGGTTCCCTTTTTGAAAAATATATTATGGAAAAAAGACATATGAGCACCCAGCTTTTAATCAGTTGGACAATTTAGCCACCAGCTTATTGCACTAACCAAATTGGCACCTAACAAAGTTTCCGTTAGACATAAGAGCTCGAACCGAATAAATAAATAAAAAACTCTAATTTACCATTGTGCCATTATAATTAATTTGGTACAACTTTACATATGGATTCTTTAGTTGCTGCTGTAAACCTGGTTTGGGAAATTAGGGATTTAGGTTGGGTGTTGGGTTTAACGGGGAAAAAAAGGAGGGAATGGGTATGGGTTAACGGTGTTAGATTAGGTTAGTTGAAGTTGGTGGCCTAGGGGTTTAAGTGACTAACGTAGGGAATGTCAGGTGCCTAATTGTCTAACGGAAACTTTGTTAGGTGCCAATTGCAGAAGTGTAAAATAAATCATCGAGCATCACAAATACTTCTCGTAAAATCAACTTAGAGAAGGGAATCTAGAAGTCCATATCAATAAAGTAAGTTGCATACATGGAGACAATCCAAAGCAGGTTCTAAAATTTTCAAATTCTTGGTCTCTACAACAAGTCATAGTGGATACAAAACAAGCTCTGCTTCAGACCCTTCTAAGGAACAACCAGCATTTGCTAAAACAGTAGTAATATTCCTACTGATTCCCTCCTGTGTTTGTGACTGATCCAATTCAGTTTTCGCAGCCCCACCATCAGATTCAGTTGCACTACAAAGAAACAAGAAAAGAATCCAAATTATATAGAATCAACCATTGTCATCCTCAAACACAAGAAAACCATAGTCAAATATTAGTATTTCCTGAAACTTAAAGGCGACTACAATTGGTAGGATTGGCTTAATGAGATGAATGGGCCCTGCAATTTTCTGTATTAGGTAAATTTAAGCCCTAAACATTTTATTTGGTTAATCTGGACTTCTAATAAATTTTGCTAATCTGAACCCCACAGAAAGCATCGTGGACAACTGACACATTTTGTTGATGGAAAACTCTAATGCAACAGGTTTAATACACATTGCCTTCATATTGACTCGTATGTCATCATCATATTGACTGCAATGTAAAGAGGGACAAAGTATTGAAATATAAATAATACAAGGTTCAAATTAACGAAGAATGAAGGGTTTGGATTAAACAAATGGTACGCAGGGAGTTTATAATTATATCATTAACTCCCAATGTCATAACCAATGGCGTTGGCTTACTCAAACAGTTAGCTGAGTGATTCATCTTCAACGAAACGAACTACAATATTTTTAAGTAACTAAAAGAACAATGCTAGAAACACAAACCTCTCGTTTCCGGCGGATGTATCAGTTACTTGAGCTGTCTCATCACTGGATTTAGACGGTTGCGGCACCACTTTTGTACAATCTGCCCCAAAAAAAGCAAAACCGCCATTAATAATGCAGCCACCTACGTGATTAAAACAATTTGAGATCCAGATAGAATCAGACCTATATAAGTTTGAATGGCTTTTTGAAGACCGGGATACTTCTTGGTGCTCGAGCATTCCTTGAGCATTGACTCGAATGCTCGGTTCACAAAACCCCCAGCGGCCATTGCTATTCCAAATATGCAAAAACAAAATACAGAAAACCCGAATTAGGCATCAAAATGATGTGAATCGGAGCAAGCTACCGACCAATCAAGGTGATTCACCGGCGAGAAAATGAAAACGAAAATGGAGCGAGCGAAAGAAGAGATGGATATTGTACCGCGCGCTCCATGTGAATTGGAGAGGGGGGATGGAAATTGGAGATCTGTGGAAATGAGAAGCTGGTTGAAGTGGATCTGTATTGTGTGAGAGTTTTTTCTAGTTTTGTTACTACAAAAGACCAGTCGCGAGGAGGAAGGAAGAGAGTGCTTTGTTTATGTAGTTTTGCAATTTTGATCCTCGATACATTTGGGGGATTAAAATTTGGGATGGAAGTATTTTCTTGTCGATTTTAAGTCCCTGAATCTTGTGTTTATTGCATTATTTTCCCATTTTTTCTCCTAAAATTACAATTACCACCTCCTTTTTTTTTTAATAAATAAATTTATTTAATCACCTAAAGTCTAAAGAGTCATGGATTAACAATGGTATTATTGGTGGATTTGTATCATTTGCAAGTTTGTTATCAATATAAAGAATATTCATCTACCTAAAAGTTCAAATAAAATGTTAAATATTTATTTTATTTTGTCTGAGTTTCAAAAAGAAAAATATGCTAAATCAACCTCTCTTTTTTAATATATTTTTCCATTAACCAAATTAAAAGACACGTGTGCATATTATTTGCTTCTAATGGAGGATCTAGTTATGTACTAGGGAAAGTAATACTATTAATACATTGATAATGAATCTCAAAATAAATATAAATACAATGTTTAAAAAAGTGCATAAATCATATACGTAATCGAAGTAGTATTTACAACCCATACTGCCAAACCTAAATCAGACCATACAAAATTATAAATTATAAATTAATATAGATTAATATACACCAAAATACATAGTTGATAATATAAAAAATCGAATAATGGACACAAAAAATAACTAGTATATTTAATAAATCGATAATTTAAATAACAAATATAAGAATAGAAATAGTCTGATTTGATTGAAATACGCCACGAGGCACTACCCTAAAAGAAGAAATACCCCTCTTGCACGGGGTGGTTGTATGATAGTGGTCTTTTCCGAAGATACGATAATCGTTAAAATTGTTGGATGCAGCCAAAATCTTCCCGAATCGACAAACATGTATAAGCTCACAATAATTTCTCGAGACTATAATATAATTTATTATATAATATACACTTACGTTAACTTACTTGTCTCATCTATATTTTTTTTATGTAGAACCACCATCTTCTCTCTCTCTATATATATAGTAACAAGTACCTATTTAATATATAATTACAAAAATATCTTACCACATAAATAGTAACAATAATAAAAGGGATAATGCAAAAATTGATACATGTACATGTATTTTTCGATTGATTTCATACCTCAGGTATTTTTTGCTTTTAAAAGATACTTGTACATTAACAAAACGTCACATTTGGTACCTCGACCTTACGCCGTTCAACTTTCACCGTTAACTGTCCTACGTGGCACGCCACGCCGGATGCCACGTAGAATACGGCTGACGTGGCATGCCACGTAGGTGAATCTGACCCGATTCTTTTCTCACGGGTCGGATAAATGAGTTTTCCAACCGGGTATGAAACGACGTCGTTTTTGGCCTTTTACTATAGGTATGAAACGACGTCGTTGTTGAGCAGCCGAAGCCTCTTTCTTTTCTTTTTCTTTCTTTTCTCTCTTTCCTTTTATTCTTTTAATTTCTTTTCTTTCTTTCTTTTTTCTTTTTTTTTCTCTCTTTCTTTACTACCTTTTCACGACCTCACTCTCCTCTTTTATTCTTTTCTTTCTTTTGCTTTCTCCTTATTTTTTTCTCTTCCTCTCTTCTTCTGGACAGATCGGGGTGATGGGTGGAGGGAATCGGAGGTTTGAAGGTTGTTTTGTGGATTTAGGCGGTTTGGTCGAGGTTTCGGCTGGAGGTTGGGTTTTGTGTGTGTTGGCTTTGGCAGTTGGGTTTTTTGTGGCGTGGCTGGATGATGGTGGTGGCGGGGCCGCGATGTGGTGGCGCGGCTGGGTGTTGCGGCAGTTTAGTGGTGGGTTGATTTTTGGTTATGGCGATTGGGTTTTTTGATTGGGTTTGGGGGTGATGCGGAGAGGAGGAAATCGGAGGTGAGGAGCGGCGGTGGTGGTGATGGGTGGTTTAATTTGGTGATGGATGGTTTTAATTTGGTGATGGGTGGTTTAATTTGGAATTAATTGATTTTGTAGAGGAATTGATTTTTGCAGGGATGGTTTCTGGGATTAATTTGCAGGGGAGGGCTTTGATTAATTTGACGGTGGTTGGAAATCGGAGGTGAGGAGCGGCGGTGGTGGAGGTGGTGGTTTGTTGGTGGTCGGTGGTGATGGGTGGTTTCATTTGGAAGGATCAATAGTATAAAACCCCCTGAACTATCGCAAAAAACAAACACCTCCCCTGGACTATCAACTTTTTATTCGACCTCCCCGGGACTTAAAGTCAACGCATCATGGGTCCATTCCGTTAGTTTGACTAACGGATCGTTAAATGTGACTCCGGTTAGCCAGTTGCAAAAAAAAAAATTGTTTTTATTTTCATTTTTTTAAAAACAATATAATTAATTTAAAAAATTCAGAAAAATAATATAATTAATTTAAAAAATTCAGAAAAATAATATATTAATTTAAAAAATCCAAAAATATACTGTAATTAATTTTAAAAACACAAAAAATTAATATATTTCATTTAAAAATTTTAAAAAATACTATAATTAATTTAAAAATATATATATAAATAATATAATTCCATCTTTTCTTTCTTTTTCTTTTTAAATCTAAAAGTTTCCAATTTATTTTGAGCATCTTTAACTTTTAATATTATTAATTAAAGCCTCAACTATTTTATTATTTATTTATTAAAATAAATTACATCCCTTTTTCAATCCTCCATTCTCTCCGATCAATTCTTAATTCCAATCAATTCCAATTTCAATTAATTCTTAATTTCTCATCCTCCTCTGCAACCCTCTGCAACCCACCAAATCACCGGCCACACATCAACACCAAATCAGCCACCACAATTCTAATTTCAATTAATTCTTAAATTCAAGAATTAGGAAAAAGAAAGCGAAGAAAGTTCTAGCTTCAAAAGATTTCCAACTATGGATCCAGTAACCGCTCACGGTCATTCTCTTCCTCCTCTTTTCCACACGAGAAATTTCCAGCTCCACCATCACCACCAGCAACAGCAGCAGCACCACTACCAATTCCAGCACCATTACCAGCAGCAACAACAATAGCAACAGAACTCCGAGGACGAGCAGAGCGGAAGCAGCAGCGGAATGAACAAATCCTCCGCGAAGCGCGAGCAAGAAGACAACAGCAGCGAAGGGAAGGAGCTAGCAATTAATCCTTCTGGAGAATCCGGAGATCAAATGATGGCGAGAAGACCTAGAGGAAGACCTGCCGGATCCAAGAACAAACCCAAACCACCAATCATCATCACCCGCGACAGATCCAAAACCAGATCCAAGAACAAGCCCAAGAACAACCCCATCTCCCAAATTCTAAGCTTGAAAGCACAACAACATGCTTCTTTCCAGATCTGGATTTGGTTAGATCCAGATCGATTGTTGTTGCTGTAGATCTGCTTAAAAGCACAACAACATGCTTCTTCTTGTAGATCTGGAGGAAGAAGATGAAAAGATTAAAAATAGAAAAAAGAAAAGAAGATGAACAACGCAGGGGAGATGGATTCATCATCTAATTTGTAGGAAAATTAAAAAAAGAAAAAGAAGAAAAAGATAACGTATATATAAAGAAAAGATTTTTTTTTGATTTTTTTAATTTATAAGAAAATAAGAAATGAAAAAAGAAAAAAAGAATTTTGAAACTGGAACAACCGGTTCCTTTTTTTTTGCAACTGACTGTAATGGGTCATCCTTGACCGTTTGTTAGTTTGACTGACGGCAGGGACCCTAATTTTGTTAAACTTTAGTTCAGTAACCTCTATTTGAATTTTTTTAGTTCAGGGGAGGAGTCTGTTTTTCGGTCTAAGTTGAGGGGGTTTTACACTATTGACCCAATTTGGAATTAATTGATTAATTTGGCAGTGGCTAAAAGGAAAGAGATAAAAAAAAAAACAAAAGGAAAGAGAAAAAAAAAACAAAAGGAAAGAGAAAAAAACAAAAGAAAAGAAAAAAGAAAAGAATCTGGTCAGATTCATACCTGGTTGGAAAACCCATTTATCCGACCCATGAGAAAAGAATCGGGTCAGATTCGCCTACGTGGCACACCACGTCAGCCGTATCCGACATGGCGTAAGATTGTTAACGGTGAAAGTTGGACAGAGTGACATCGAGATACCAAATGTAACGTTTTGTTAATGTACAAGTATCTTTTAAAAGAAAAAACACCTAAGATATGAAATCAATCGAAAAATACATGTACATGTACCAATTTTTGCCCTATCCCACGAATAAAATCTCATGTCATAATATTTGCAACCATATCAAACCAGTGAGTTGACTATGTCATTGCTAAATAATAAAGTACTTAATATTTTAATTTTCAATCATAATACAAAATTCCAACAGTGCGACGAAACAAGAATCTAAACCACAAGAAAGCACAAAAGTGCTCATGGCCATTTTGATTTTTCTTATTCTGAATCTGAAAAATCATCCGAGTCGGCAAACTCATCATCAGAGTCCGTAAAGTCTGAGTTTGCAGATGTGAGCTTAAATGGTCTCTTATGATATGGAGATTCTCGCACCCACTTCTTCTCTAGTATCAACATATCCACCAAAAGAAGGACATCACTTTCCGTGAGAGATTTGAGAATTGAAGGTCCGTACATCTGCAGATGGTCTGCCAGATTTTCCCTGACAAATCAAATATACTGGGAGGGTTAGCACATGACTGGATGCGACAGCTGAAATATAATTTGTAAAATCATTCTCTCATTAGAAAATACAGGACATGGAGTCAAGAAAGATCATGAAAGTTAAAAGAAATTGCCATGAAAGAAAAGGAAAAGAGTTTATAAATTCAAATGTTCTTCTCGAGGGCATTAATATATTGTTACTATATGCAATACAGGATTTCTGAGGAGGTGATAAGTTCAAATCAACTTATCAAAAATAAAAATAAAAATGCAGCAACTTGAATTTTCAAAAAGTTTTTATAGCTTTCAAGCTCAGCATCTCTTTAATGTAGTTCACGAGGCCATGATCCAATAATTTATTGGATCATTATAAATGATTCACCTACCAGCAAGGTCAGCGTGAGGCCTTACTTTGATACAGGAAAAAAAAGGAAATCATGGTTCATTTACTCTCTCAAAGTTCAAATCAAACTATCTTCAACTTCTAAATCAACCATAAAACAGTAGGGAAATGCAAAGTCCGCTGCGTAGTTTTATAATAACTTATAAAAAGTATTAGAACATCATAAATGGAGAGCAAGAGAATGAAAAACTGTACCAAGTTCCCAATTTTCGACCGTTGGGAATGCTTGCTCAAGGTTCATTTACTCTCTCAAAGTTCAAATCAAACTATCATCAAATTCTAAATCAACCATAAAACATAAGGGAAATGCAAAGTCCACTGCGTAGTTTTATAATAACTTATAAAACCTCCGTACTTAAATAATTGATACTTTCCTACGGATTTTCGGGTCCTTATGTACTTATCATTTTATCTTTTCCGAAACATATATTTTATGGAAATGACAAATTAACCCTTATACATCAACCCAATTTGATGATGAAGTGTGGTAATTTGAGTGAAAATTAGAATAAAAATGAAACAACATGAAATAAAATAAGATCAAAGATTATTGTTTTAAATTTTGCTACTATTTCAAAACGACAGTTATTTAGGTACGGAGGGAGTAACAAGTATTAGAACATCCAAGAGAATGAAAAACTGTATCAAGTTCCCAATTCTCGACCCTTGGGAATGCTTGCTAAACGAAATGTCAAAATGTGCGTCTTCTAGTGTCTCTTGTTGCATTGATATTTATAATGAAAAAAGGCTCACCAGTTTCAAACACATTCTCAATTTTTCTTTCGACCCACATTTTGTGATAATTATAAATTTTAAAGATCAGGAAATCATGTTAAAAACTAAAGGAACAAATAGACTCACGGGGCTATCAATAGATCTGATAAATACTAATACGGAAATAGATCACAAACCTGGTCATTGATTCTGCAATAATTACCGATCCTAGGTCTGTGTTGATAAAGGTTTGCACATCTATCCAAAAGGAATCCTGAGAAAAGACCTCAGGTACTTCATCAGGTTGATCATCAGGTGGTTGATCATCAGATGGTTGATCATCAGATGGTTGATCATCAGGTGCAAAAGCAGGCATCTCCTCAAGAGGAGGTTCATAATAACCATACCAAAACTCATTAGGTGGCTGGTTAAAATACCTCCCAATTAAGTTTTCCCCTCTGACCAAAGCATCCCAATTCCAGAGGATAGTTGCAGCACCGCATATATCAGCAGGAGCAGATTCTTTGCTCGCAAGCAATATATTGTAATCGCTCATCCTTAAGCGATGTAAAAAGCTTGCGGAGGCTCCAAAATCAGTAGGAAAAACAGTAATGAGAAAAAGATGGGCAGGGGGTGGATTTTGTTGAACCCAAGACATAAGTTCTAGGAGGAGGGAACAATGAGCAGTGTTACCTACATTGGCAGATAATTTGAACAGTTAGATACCTGACAAAACAAGAAACTAAATTCAGAACTTAAACTACCATGAATAAAGATCAATTCCCAGTCCTTTCGGAGAAGAAAAAGAAGAGACAATAATAGAACCTCGTGGTGTGACAAAGCTAAATGGATTCTACCATGCACTTCTGATGAAAATCAGAAATACAATATATAAAAAATGCTTTCGGCACCAAAATGGCATTGAGATGATGGATGGCTGCCTCATGTTTGCAGTCAAACTACCTTTCCAGTTTGTTCCAGAATAGTATGTAATCAATGAATTGCCTATATAGGGTGAAGAACCACTCAGGCAGCCAATTCCACAATAGCCTAACCTCACAAAAATAGGATCGATTGTCCAAGGGAACAACCGAACAAGAGTAGGAACGAAAAAAAATTAGGATGTCATAAAACTCATTAGTAACAGAGTGACGACATAAATAATGTATGACACATTGTAAACTGGATAAAAGAGAAATCTCTACAGAGAAACTCGATAATAATAAAACATTTACACAAGTGTTTTTAGATATATGTATTACTGAAGAACTACCTAGTTAGAAAGACAATAATTTATATGATGGCACTAGAAATCTTTAGAAAGGAACCAAGACCCGGTGGATGAGATTAAAAGCCACAATCAACTATTCTAGTAATCCAACAAAATCTCCAAACCACGCAAGTCAGACAAGTGCAATCGATCATGCAGACCATAAGAGCAGTGATATTAAATCAACAATAACACCTCAATCAATTTCTTAATCTATGCCAACAAAACTCAACATTAATGATAACAAAAGTGTCCAACAGAACACTGAAAAGGGAGCAAACCGTGAGGAATATGAGTAAAATTGATCGGAATGGAAGCAGTGGAAGAAAGGTCCTCTTGTTCAGTCCTTGCAAGCTGCAATATATCAACAAAGGCTCTGATATGAATATGCCCTTTGATCCCACTAGATTCGATGGCAGCTGTGATGGCTTTAGCCCCTCTATACACGTTTAGACCAGAAGGCACCTTGCAGTTATGAAGATCCCACCACACCGAGACCCTCACGTTTCTCGGATCGGGGTCACTGTGAGAGTGAGGATGAGTGAAATGAGGAGGAGAAGAAGTGGAGCATTGAGCGATTAAGATAGAGTAGGGGGACAGAGATCGAGATGGAGTTAGGAAGATAGAGTAGGGGGGCAGAGATCGAGATGGAGTTAGGAAGAGAGTACGGAGAGAGAGGCGTAACATGACTTCAAAGTTAAGGAAATTTAGGCCTCGTTTACTTGCGATATATGTTCAATTTGAAAATTTGCTGTTTTTCTGAATTTCGAGAATTTTATTTTCATTCTGAAAACTGGAAAACGTGTTTACTTCGCACAATTTTCCTGATCAGAAAAACTGAAAAACCTGTTTACTTTGCACGCTGGTTTTATTTTCCTGATTTAAAAAACTAAAAAAACGCGTTTACTGTGCACTAATTTCCAAATTTTTGAAAAAGATTGGCAGGGATATTTCAGTAGATCAACTCATCATCATCTCTTCTAGCTTATGATATCTAGAATTTCATTTACTTTCTCTGATTGTATTGCCCTTTTAATATAAAATTTCCTGTTGCATACCTTCTAGCTTATGATTTGAGTATTCCAAAATGAATACTGTACACTTCAATTGTCTTCTGATTATCTTCAACTATCTAACACAAACAGCACATACCGACAACCATGCTCCATATAGTCTGATAATAATTCTGCAAGAAGATTAAAACAAAAGAATCGATGCTAATGGCATTCTTAACAGATACTTGTCAGCAACATATATAAGCAACATATATATATATATTCTTAACAGATACTTGTCAGCAACCAGCTGCACTATCTCAGGCTTAGGGAAGACGTGGTGGTGTGATCTGAAAGGCGTATTTACAGTCCAATCTTTGTTGGGCAGATGCAAGGTAATACATTAATACTACTATTAATCTTGTGTGGTGCAAGTAAAATGGACATTCTACACATATTACAATCAAAATGCTCTCTCCATCTTTATGCTAGAATCAACAGATTGTCACTTGCTAGAATAACCCTGATTATCAGATACAACCCTCGACTGGAAAAAGTTTAAATGCCCTTATCACGGGTGCAACCATTTCAATCATTTTATGCATACTGCATTCGTACAACAGTTAATCTTGCTCTCCCTTGGATGAATCTGACTTTTGTGAAAACTTGAGCCACCTTTGCTTGTTCTTCTCAACCGCATCCTTCTTTTGAGAAAATCTTGAGCCCTTGTCTCAAAGCTATTGGATTAATCCCGTTGCCAACTAGAATACTCGTCACTTCCATCTTTGAAACCTGTGAAACCTGAAATGGTGAATGAGGCAAAACATGAATCCCGTGTACACTTTCTAGGGCTTTGCTAGCACTTGATGTACTCGGTTGACTCATGTGCCAATGAGGTTGATTGCCAGCAAGACTGCTGGCAATCAGAAGGACCAAAAGAAAATACTCGGTGCAATTTCTGAACAAACAAAGAACAATAGTGAATTATTATACACAGCACGTGATAACACAAGCCTATTAGATGCGAACTACAGTCTAAAGCAAAGGTGGGACGGTTCAAGTTCAACAATTTGAGAGAATTATGCTGATCATGCATGCAAACATGTAAATTGGAATGAGATAAAACATGTGCATGCTGATGCTACACAGACAACCAGATGGCAAGCACTTCAATTCTTGGAACACATGCATATATACAGAGAGAACACATCCATATATACAGAGAATGGAACACATTACATACAAGTCAATTGAAAACAAACTTATAGTAGAGAAGTTTATTTGGGGGAAAGGGCCGTATAACCTATGCAAATTACGGTGCAGAATTCACCAATCTAACATTAACAAACTTCAGGAAGAAAAGATTCAGTAATGAAAAAAAAAGCAATGTGAGGTCAACCAAGAAATCAATCTACTGAAGATTTAAGAATCTCTAACCACTACTAATAAAAAGTCCATTTCATACAGCGGCAGTAAAACAAAAGGATTATTGGAGAGGCTTGTTTTCCATTCGAAATTTACAGGCTTTAAGTTAACAAAAATATCGTAAGATGCTTCAAGCAAAACCGCTTACATTTCTCATTACTGTATTCCGACAACCATTCCCCAGATAAAAATGAAAGGTATAACGAAAACCCACCATTGAAACCAGACAAATCAGACAAACCTGTAAGATCATGATCACATGAATGCAGCGACGAGCAACTTCTTGAAGTCATCTGATTGCAAGCAAGAGACCTCAACACTGGAAACTAATGTATTGCTTCACCCAAACAAAGAAACATGGTAAATTCTCATTACAATATCTGCTTGAGCTAAAGTTCAACTCTCATTACAAACTCAAAAGTCCACCAAAAATGAATTCAAGTTGAAAACAGAAGGAAAAAAAGGATAATATACAATGATTTCTCCACATGCTCCCCATTTGGTTCACTAAGCAATATTGTTCATTAGATGGCCAAAAGAAAACCCAGGAGCTCGCCGGAGAAGGGAACAAACCCAGGAGCTCGCGGGAGGTCCAAAAAGGAGAGAAGGAAAAGATAACCGAAAGGAAAACAGAGAAGGATAAAAGGAATTACTGTTGTTGTTGCTTGTGTTGACGAAAATGGGTCAGGGAGAGCGACCGGAAATGAAGAGAACAGCAGCGGCGACCGAGGTGAGGAGCGACTGGAGGTGATGAGATGTGCAAGAAGAAGAAGAGCGGCTGCGTGGGAGAAGAAGAAGAGGAACGGCTAGGTTAGGGCAAGAAGAGAAGAAGAAGGATGCAGGGGTAGGATGGTGATTAACAAAAATTCATTAATCACTCTGTTTGAAAACCGCATGTTTCAAACAGAGTCATCCAAGGCCAAAAAAATTAGAAAAACAGAGAACAACTTTTTTGTTGTTTTCAAAATTTGTTCATCGTTTTTCAAATAGAGTATTTTCGTTTTTAATTAGAAAATGAAAACAACGCCAAGTAAACACGTTTTTTAAAAATTCTCCCAGTTTTTAAAAAACTGGAGAATTTTCAGAAGAATCCTGCGAAGTAAACGAGGCCTTAGGTTTTGAGATGGTTTTTGAAGGCAACTAGAAGTAGGGGTATTTACAGAGTAAAGAGAATATGGTTTGTGTGCGTGGATAGGTTAGTGTAAGTGGGCTGGGCTACATTTGTATATTATTTTGGAGGGTGGGCTTTTTGCTGGGCTAGGTTGGTATTCATATATATATAGGGATTGCGCACCCGGAGGTCTCTCCACTTTCTATTTTCATTTTAGTCAATCCCTAACGTTTGTTTTTGTTCGATTTGATCCTACACGTTACCTCCGTTAGACACGCAGAGTCCCTCCTCCGTTAACGAGGCAAACGACCGTTAGTTTTGATTTTTTTATTATTAAATCTGATAAAATATCTGACCGCGGGACCCACATGTCAGGAAAATTAATTTAAATTTTAAAAATATTAGAAAATACTGAAAAACTAGAAAAATTAAAAGAAAAATATTAGAAAAATACAGAAAAATTAGAAAAATTAAAAGAAAAATAATATTATTAATTTCAAAAATACAGAATATTTAATTTTAAAATTAAAATATATATAATTAATTTTAAAATTCAAAAAGTTAATTATTTAATTTCTTTCTTTTTTTCTCTTTCTTTCCTTATTATTTAAGTTTAAGAAAAAAGAGTAGGAAAGAAAGAAATTAAGAAAAAAAAGGAAAGAAAGAGAAAAAAGAAAGAAATTAAATAATTATTTTTTTGAATTTTAAAATTATATATTTTCTCCCGTTTTTCTCTCCTTTTGACATATTATTATTTTTTCTTTTCTTCTCCGTT
The DNA here is from genome assembly GCA_963691705.1 of Viola odorata. Taxonomy (NCBI): domain Eukaryota; kingdom Viridiplantae; phylum Streptophyta; class Magnoliopsida; order Malpighiales; family Violaceae; genus Viola; species Viola odorata. Next base: position 3,182,349 of record OY829546.1, read on the forward strand.
TTTCTCCCTTTTTTTTCCTTTATTTCCTAATTAATTTAAATTAATAAAATTAAAATGAATTTAACTAAACAAATTAAAAATAATTATTCCTACTTTTTCTTTTCTTTTCTTTTATTTTCTTCTTTTTTTCTTTTAAGAGAAATGGAGGAGAGATGGTGTGACTGTATGGTGGTTGGAAGAAAGAGTGGTTTATACAGTGGAGGATTGGAAGAGAAATGGAGGTGAGAGAGGAGGAAGAGATATAGGAAACGAAATTTTGGAATTAAAATTCAAATTGATTTAGATTTTTAATACCATTTTTTGTTTATTTTATTTTTAATTTTGTTAATTTAAATAAATTAGGAAAGAAAGAAAAAATAAAAATGAGAAAAACGGAGAAGAAAAGAAAAAAAATGATATTTCCCGTTTCTTAAAATTCAAAAAAATAATTAATTAATTTTAAAATTCAAAAAAATAATTATTTAATTTCTTTCTTTTTTTCTCTTTCTTTCCTTTTTTTTCTTAATTTCTTTCTTTCTTACTCTTTTTTCTTAAAATTAAATAAAAAGGAAAGAAAGAGAAAAAAAGAAAGAAATTAAATAATTATTTTTTTGAATTTTAAAATCAATTATATATTTTTGAATTTTAAAATTAAATATTCTGTATTTTTGAAATTAATAATATTATTTTAATTTTAATTTTTCTATATTTTTCTTTTAATTTTTCTATTTTTTCTGTATTTTTCTAATATTTTTAAAATTTAAATTAATTTCCTGACATGTGGGTCCCACGGTCAGACAGATTTAATAATAAAAAAATCAAAACTAACGGCCGTTTACCTGGTTAATAGAGGAGGGACTCCGCGGGTCTAACAGAGGTAACGTGTGGGACCAAATCGAACAAAAACAAACGTTAGGGACTGACTAAAATGAAAATAATAAGTGGAGGGACCCCCGGGTGCGCAATCCCCATATATATATATATATATATTGTAATATTTCGGTAATTTAAATAACAAATAAGAATAGAAATAGTCTGATTTGATTGAAACACGCCATGAGGCACTACCCTCAAAGAAGAAATGCCCCTCTTGCACGGGGTGGTTGTATGATAGTGGTCTTTTCCAAAGATACGACAATCGTTAAAATTGTTGGATGCAGCTAAAAACTTCCCGAATCGACAAACACGCATAAGCTCACAATAATTTATCCAGACTATAATATAATTTATTATATAATATACACTTACGTTAACTTACTTGTTTCATCTATATATTTTTTATAGAACTAGCATCCTCTCTCTCGGTATATATAGTAACAAGTAATTATTTAATATATAATTACTAAAATATCTGACCACATAAATAGTAACAACAATAAAATCTCATGCCATACCAAACACTATTATTATCACCGTCGGACAAAGTGATACACCTCTTGATCCTCCTATGACTGGGCCCACGCTCAATCTCAGCAAGAAGGAGATCCACCCTAAATCTCAGTTTTTCCTCCCACCTCAGAGTCATTCCAGATCCACCCAGAGATATTTGCAACCATATCAAACTAAGGGATGACAATTGGGTGGGTATGGATATGTTAAAGCGGGTATGGATGGGTATGGGTAAATACCCAATTTAGAGAAAAGGCACCACGAGGTCCCCCCTCTTATTATTTTCATTTTTTTCAATCCTTAGGTCATTTATTTGTTCAATTGGCTCCCCTCCGTTATAGACGTTAGCACTACCAAGTCCCTGTCGTTAAAAAATGACAGATTGCGACAAACGGATGTTATTTGTGATTATTTAAATATTTCTTTTGCTGACTGGACTGACACGTTAAATAACCCGATCACTAAAACCCGGATCCGTTCATCACGACACGAATCCGTTCATCATGACCCAAATTCGTTCATCACCAGCTCCTCTCCCCACCAACCCGATCAGCCCATCGTCGTTGGTCCTCATCCTCTCAATCCAAACAAAGTAACCAAAAACCTTTCTCAATCGTCTCTACGTCTCAATCCAGTACAAATTAACCAAAATCAAAACCCGTAATCATCGTCTCTTCGTCTCAATCAGCCACAGCAGGGATTGCCGCAGCACCACCATCAGCAATAGCACAACCACCGAAATTCCAAAATCAATTCCATCTAATCTGCCGAAATTAATTCCAAGCAACCTCTGCAAATCAATTCCATCCAATCCTCTGCAAAAAAAATCCATCCACCAAACCAATCAAAATCCTCATCACCCTCTCGCATCCTGATAGCATATTTTTATGCATGATTTTTCCTCCATTTTCTCACCCATTTAAGGCATGATTCTGCTAATTTACCTTTGTTTTCATTACTATTGCAGATTTATGCCTAAAATAGGAGTTTATGCGAAAAGATGCATTTTTGGAGCATTTTGTGCAGTTTTTGAGCTTCAAGACCAAAAGTCGAGGTCCCGAACCCAAAGCAGCGTTCAAGGTCCCGAATCGGATTCTCCATTCGGGACCCTAAAGGGCGAAGAATGGCATTTCCACGTGTCATCTCGTCAGAGCTTCCATGTGCCTCCTCTGACACTGTTCCTGCAGTCTGCACTGACTACCAAATACCTACCGCTCTGACCAAGTCAGCCCTTGAGCCCAGTCCAGACCTGCCCCAAGCTGGAAAAATCAGACAGCTTTATACTTTTTCAGCTTTGTGCTTTAAGGAGCATGGATCTATTTTTATAGGCTTTCAATTAATGCATTTTGTCCCTAGTTTTAGGCTGAAGATATTTTGTGCTTAGAGCTCTACTATATAAAGAGCATCTAAGATTAGTTTAAGGACACCTCTTTTTACCATCTCATAGATATTCTATTTTACTTAGTATAATTTAGTTAGTTTTTCTTAGACTTCTTTCTAGCTTCTCCCTCTAGTTCTTGTTAGCACCTTCAACCTTGCCGCCGGGCTTCAAACGGATTTTTAGTAACAAGTTTTCTTCCCTTAATCTATTTACTTACTTGCTATGCTTTCTTTAATTATTAATTGTTCATTTCCAAGCATGAGTAGCTAAATCTTTAGTTCTTAGTAAGGCTGATTCAAGGGTTGCAAGGGCAGATTCGAGGCCTTAATGTGCTTAATACATTCTTGATGCCATATTCAATTATTCATCGTTTTAATTACATCTTTGCATGATTTAATTTAAGGTCTGATCAACTGATAATTATCTTGTGGAAATGCTGCCATTTATGTGATGAATACGGAAGGAAAATTGCATGGAACAAGTAGGCATCTGTTTAGTCTTGACTGCGCTGAAGTGGTCTCGAATAGATAGGGTGGGTAGTTGATTAGAGCGAGGTCACGAGCCTGACAAACTGAGGGACTTTTAGCTCTAGATCTGTCTTTTCTTATCTTCATGGGCGGTTTGAGTATGGCCCTCCCGCATTCGTGCCTGGAGGGATGGCAAACTGTCAAGACTACCTCATATGTGGAAACGGGGGGTAGTTTCTCTTAAGAGAAAAATAGGGGATATCCGAGGAATCTGGTCCCCATGTCATTTCTATGACGTCTTGAATAGAATACCCTTGAGCCGATGACGATCTGGTCCCGAATGTAACCCCAGAATGCCTTTGCTAAGAATCCCTCTCTATCTGATTATTTGTGTGTATTTTCCCTCTATTTTACTATTTCTGGATTTATTTGCTAAATTACTTATTTTACCATTCGGGACCTCGAACGTGACATTCGGGACCCCGAATACTGCTTTCATTGATAACAATTGTTAGCTCCCAAATCTGCCTTGGCTAACTTGTTTAGCCAAGTAAAACCCCCCCTGATTGTTACTTTTTGTGCATTTCACCCCCGAATACATTCAAGACCTTAGATCAGTCTCTCACAATCCCTGTGTTCGACCCTGACTACCACTGTACACTTTATCTCTTGTGCACACACGTTTTCAGGCACTATAAATCTTTATTTGACGTGACGATCACATCCACTCATCACCAATGCAGCATTGTTATTCTCTCGCTCTCACCGCCGGCACACCACCGTCGACAACCACTGCTGCTTCACTTTTTCTCCCCATCTGCCCAGCTCCTGTTTGGCCTTGTTGTTATTGTCCTCGTGTTTGGGTTGCTCTTGTTTTGCTTTGATTTTGCAGAACGGTTTGAATCGAAGGAAGGAGATGAGTAAGTTGGATTTTATTTTGATTGGATTTGTGATGTTTGGTTTGTTTTGGTGTGAGGCCGGCGGTGAGAGAGGGAAGAAGGAGATGACAGAAGTGCATTTGTTAAAGAGATGAAAGAAAAGAAAAGATAAAGAAAAAAAATGAAAGGAAAAAAGAAAGAAAAAATAGTTTAATTAACATATTGATGGTAAACACGTGTCAGTCCAGTCAGCAAAAGAAATATTTAAATAATCACAAGTAACGTCCGTTTGTCGCAATCTGTTCATTTTTTAACGACAGGGACTAGGTAGTGCTAACGTTTATAACGGAGGGGAGCCAATTGAACAAATAAATGACCTAAGGACTAACAAAAATGAAAATAATAAGAGGGGGGACCTCGTGGTGCCTTTTCCCCCCAATTCATACCAAAAACTAAATATCCATTATTATCCATACCCAATATACCCAATACCTAATTGAGTATGTAATGAATATCCATTTCACCAAATTATTTTATTTTTTTATACCGAAGGAAAATTTCACTATTTAGGTCATTTTTACCATTTAAGCTTGTTTTTATTATTTTAGCTCATTTTTTACCGTTTTGGCTCATTTTTTAAACTTTTTTTACTATTTTGGCTTATTTTTTACCATTTTGGCTTATTTTAACTATTTTGGCACATTTTTTACCATTTTAACTCATTTTTTTTACCATTTAAGCTCATTTTAGCTCATTTTTTTTGCCGTTTTTGTTGGTTTTTTCCTTTTGGTTCGTTTCTAATCAATTAATGGTATGTATCTAGGGTTGTTCAACGGTTAGCAATAACCGAAAAACCGAAATCCGAAACCGAAATTTTCGCTTGTTCGGTTCGGTTATTTCGGTTTCGGTTAGTCAAAAACCAAAATTTAATACGGTTCGGTTTCGGAATTTAATCGCAAAAGTTCGGTTAACCGAACTTTTGCACACACTATATAAGACCTTTTTTTTTACAAAATTGCCATTCCCTCATCCTAATTCCTAATTTCCTAAATCCACATCTCACTTCTCTCTCCCATTCCCGAATCCTCTTCTCCTCACTCTCTCCTCACTCTCCAATCTCCAACTCCCGACTTGTCTTGCCTCCTCCACCACCCACCGGTCACCGCCTCCTCCACCCACCCACCGCCTCCTCTCTCCCTCTCGCTCAGTCCCTCGATCTGCTCCTCTCTCATGCCGCTTCTCTTCCACCCACCGTCGCTCCTCCTAACGCCGGTCACTCCTCTCAGATCTGCACTTTCCTTATCTCTTTCTTCTGTTCTTCCTTTCTTTCTTTTTTTCGTTTTTTTGGGGTTTGATGGGTTTGGGTGTGTGATGGAGGATGGCCGGTGGTGAGGTTGTCGGGCGGTGATGAATCGGTTTGGGTGTCACCGGAGATGGTGAGTTTGATGGGTTTTTGGTTTTGATTGATTTTTTTTTGTAGAGATTGTTTTTTATTTAATTTGGCAGGATTTTTTTTTTTTTTTTTTGGTAGAGTTAGTTTTTTGATTTAATTGGGCAGAGATTGGAATTGGATTTAATTGGTAGAGGATTTTGAATTTGGCAGAGATGAATTTGGAATCTTGGATTGTATAATTACTTGGAGTGTGCAGTGCAGTGCAGGGAATGGATTGTATAATTATTTAGAATTTTGGTGTGCAGGAAGGAATGGATTGTATAATTATTTTGAACTTTGGAGTGTGCAGGAAAAAAAACAGGTTGTAAATTTCGGAAGTTCGGTTTTCCGAAAACCGAACCGTTCTAAATTTCGGTTTTCGGTTTTCGGTTACTAAAACTTCGGTTCGGTTTTGGTTTTAGATTTTATGATGTTCGGTTAACCGAAACTGAAACTTCGGCTATCGGTTTCGGTTAACCGATGAACAGCCCTATATGTATCTGAAAATTGAAGTAATTAACCAAAACATATAAAAAAAGAAAAATAATTTTTAAAAATTATTATAAGATTATTTATGTAAGATATTTGATACCGTTAAACAATGATTCAGAAATGGAGGAGTCAAACAAAAAAATAATAGAACGCATAGACGTTCGCTACTACCTTAGAATTAGAAAAAAAAGCTTTCTAAATCTTATCTAGGCCTTGAAAATTTGAGATTGAAACTGTCGTGCTCTTGACCTTCCTTGAGACGTTGAAAGTTCACTTGAAAGAATTTCCCATGACCTCATTCCTGGTTTTGGAAGCCAACCAGCCAAACTCAACCAGGTAAGCTCTAATGAATACCCTTTCTTTTGCCAGACCATCTCCAAAGCTCTTCCTATTGCAACTAGGTCTGCAAAATTTGATTATGCAGTGCCTATATATTCCGAGAAGTTGCATTTCACTAAGCCATCCAAGTTCCTGGTTGATGCGGTTTGCCTACCCGTCCTTTGATATAGCAAAACCTGCAAGCAGAACAGACCTAAATTGAAGAACTGTCGGTTAACATTCCAGAGTACTATATTTGGCATAAAATTAAATTTAATAATCTAATGTTTTCAAGCAAGACCAACAACTCGAGAACTGAAGAGCGAAGGCTTTATCAGCGTGTAAGGGCAAAAAATAGAATAATCAAGTAGTTCATGAGATTCATTGAACATCAAAACTTGTATTCAGATACATAGCACTGAGATGGTTCCATGTTTGCAGAAAACTTATGCTGAATGCTTCAAAATTTAAGGGTGTTCTGCTAACTGAAAATATGACAATCTACATTTAGTTACTCATTTGCATCTGCTAAGACAGCAGATTGGCACCAGGTACCTCAATCAAGAATGATACTACAAAAATCGGAGGGGGTGATACTGGTTCAACATCCCCCGAATTGCTATCTACAAAGTCCAAAACAGAGAGTTTTTCCTATATACATGAATAAACAAAAGTCAGAAACAAAAGATAGTGTTCTTTCATTCTACAAACCAAAAACAAACAAAACTGGGTATGAAGAATCGGTAACAAAATTTTAACTATTTCATAAAATGAAAAAGAATTTATAAAAAATAATATCAGCATATGTATACAACACATGACCGGAGACACTATATGCTTTCAATACTGCTTCAAAACAACAGTCAACACAAGGCGTTTTCAGTATTAATAGAAAACCCTCCAAGGTATTTTTCAGTCTTATGGAAATCAGTCATTACATCTTTACAAGGCAGCAAAAGTTTCCTAGTTATCAAAGGTACAAAACTATCACAAAACTCCAAACAGAGAAGCAAGGATACTACTCCTCAAAACACCAGCAACTCAACCTTGTTAAAGAGCGATCAGGTGCCCAGAACGAAGTAAACTATCCAGACAATCTAACATCAGCAGCCCAGGTTTAATCTATCAGAATACAAATCAAAAACCAGGCACATTTTCCAAACATAGAAGAGGATACGTCCATTTTACCAACACCATGAAAAAATACAGAAACACTCCACACCATGAAAGCAAAATTCACATGCAATGCACGCATTGTATGAGCAGGCTACTCCTGTGACCATTGCAATAGACCAACCATCCCAATCAAACATAGAATTCCAGTAAAAACAATAAAGCCAAGCAAGAAATCAGGATATAACAGACCAATGGATGAATAAACTGCAACTCATCATCACTCCTTTCCAGCCAAACATGCTCAAATGGCAGGTTTGAATTATTCACCAATATACTATTCTCTTCCTGTGGTTTTCTTATTGTCGGTATATGAAATCGCACCTTAGCTTTCCCTCAGTATGAAAGGACAGCAAAATTGGTCAGTAGGACAAAAAGCAAAAAGGGTAGCAATCGCAGTGGGATTCCAACGAGTGAACGAGCCTGACGCGATATCCACTCCGCTGTGCGATCGCATCTGCTATTTCCCTCACACTTCCTAATTTAATCTGCTCTCTCAACAACCAATATGTCGCCAAATTGACAACCTAGCTAGAACTCTCACCTCAATAACAGAAGATGACAGGAAAGGGAGGAAACATTTGTTAAAAAGAAGACAAAAAGCGGTCAGATCGGAATCTTACCGGAGGAAAGGGACGACAACGGAGGATCTGAAACGGCATGATGAAGAGGACGACGACGCTAGAGAGAGGGAGGAGTGAGGAAGATTGAGGATGGTGTGAAAGGAGAAGGAAATAAAAGGTTAAAACCGTTCGAGGATTTTCGGGTATAATACCTAGTGATACCCGAACGGGTATGGGTAATATCCAAACCATACCCAATCAAATCGGGTATGGTTTGGATATTACCCGGTCAAACAGCTATAGGTATGGATATCCGTTGCCATCCCTATATCAAACCACTCGAGTTGACTGTCATTGCTAAATAATAAAGTACTTAATATTTTAATTTTCAATCATAATACAAAATTCCAACAGTACGACGAAACAAGAATCTAAACCACAAGAAAGCACAAAAGTGCTCATGGCCATTTTGATTTTTCTTATTCTGAATCTGAAAAATCATCCGAGTCCGCAAACTCGTAATCAGAGTCCGTACAATCTGAGTTTGCAGATGTGAGCTTGAATGGTCAACTAAGATATGGAGATTCTCGCACCCACCTCTTCTTAAATAACATATCCACCAAATGAAGGACATCACTTTTCGTGAAAGACTTGATAACTGAAGGTCCGTACTTCTTCAGATAGTATGCCATCTTTTCCCTGACAAATCAAATATACTAGGAGGGTTAGCACATGACTGGCTGCGACTGCTGAAATATAATTTGTAAAATCATTCTCTCATTGGAAACTACAGGACATGGAGTCAAGCAAGATCATGAAAGAAAACGAAAAGAGTTTACGAATTCAAATGTTCTTCTCGAGGGCATGTATATATTGTTACTATATGCAATACAGGATTTCTGAGGAGGTGATAAGTTCAAATCATCTTATCAAAAATAAAAATAAAAATGCAACACCTTGAATTTTCAAAAAGTTTTTATAGCTTTCAAGCTCAGCATCTCTTTACTGTAGTTCACGAGGCCTTGATCCAATAATTTATTGGATCATTACAAATGATACACCTGTGAGGCCGATACAGGGGAAAAAAGGGAATCATGGTTCATTTACTCTCTCAAAGTTCAAATCAAACTATCTTCAACTTCTAAATCAACCATAAAACAGTAGGGAAATGCAAAGTCCGCTGCGTAGTTTTATAATAACTTATAACAAGTATTAGAACATCATAAATGGAGAGCGAGAGAATGAAAAACTGTACCAAGTTCCCAATTCTCGACCGTTGGGAATGCTTGACCATGGTTCATTTACTCTCTCAAAGTTCAAATCAAACTATCTTCAACTTCTAAATCAACCATAAAACAGAAGGGAAATGCAAAGTCAGCTTCGTAGTTTTATAATAACTTATAAAACCTCTGTACCTAAATAATTCACTTTCCTACGGATTTTTTGGTCCTTATGCACTTATCATTTTATCTTTTCCGAAGCATATATTTATAGAAATGACAAATTAACGCTTATACATCAACCCAATTTGATGATGAAATGTGGTAATTTGAGTAAAAATTAGGATAAAAATGAAACAATGTGAAATAAGATCAAAGATTATTGTTTTAAATTTTGCTACTATTTCAAAACGACAGTTATTTAGATACAGAGGGAGTAACAGAGAGAATGAAAAACTGTATCAAGTTCCCAATTCTCGACCCTTGGGAATGCTTGCTAAACGAAATGTCTAAATATGACTCTTCTAGTGTCTCTTGTTGCATTGATATTTATAATGAAAAAAGGCTCACCAGTTTCAAACACATTCTCAATTTTTCTTTCGACCCACATTTTGTGATTATTATAAATTTTAAAGATCAGGAAATCCTGTTAAAAACTAAAGAAACAAATAGACTCACGGGGACTATCAATAGATCTGAAAAATAAAAATACGGAAATAGATCACAAACATGGTACTTGAATCTCCAATTATGAATGATCCTACGTCTGAGTCGATAAAGGTTTGCACGTCCATCCAAAAGGAATTCTGAGAAAAGGCCTCATGGTGAAGTACTTCACCGGGTTGATCATCAGGTGCAAAAGCAGGTATCTCCTCAAGAGGCCCTTCATAATGACCATACCAAGTAGCCGTTTGGCGTTCCGGTTCTATTCGGGAAAGTCATTTCCCGAGTAGAAAATCGGAGGAGTAGGTGTTTGGTAACACCTACTCCAAAATAACTTTTTGAAAAATCATTATTTGGCCTTGCCTCCCACTGGAGCATTTTACGGGAAGTCCAAGACTTCCCTCTCTTCTATTTTTTTTTTTTTCAATTCATTTTAGTTTTTTTATTTTATATAATCAATAAAATAAATTAAAAACTACCACAAAAAAATCTTTATCTCAAAATAAATAATTCTAAATCACTTTTTCTATTTTTATTAATTTTTTAAAAATGAGTTTTATACGGAAAAACTGGATAAAAGAGAAATTTCTTCAGAGAAACTGGATGATAATAAAACATTTTCCACAAGTGTTTTTAGATATATGTATTACTGAAGAACTACCTAGGTAGAAAGACAATAATTTATATGATGGCGTTACAGTTAGAAGAACAGAAAGATTCGCTCGCTGTTTCGTTCTGAGGGAGGGACGGGCAACAATGGCGAGCTCAGAAGAGCGAGCTCTAGAGAACCAACTGGAGTTACAGTTAGAAGAACAGAAAGATTCGCTCGCTGTTTTAGACGATGCTCTTTCCTCTGACCCTTCTAACCTCGAGCTTCTCTCGGTATTTACATCTTTACCCCTCTCCTCTGATTTCTTCATCTTCCCCAAATTAAAAGATGGATTTGTTTGATTAATTTTGTTAAGTATTTGATGTGGGTTAGGTGCGCGAGGAGCTTGTTGAAGCAATTAAAGATGCTGAGGACGGGCTTTTGCATTTAAAACGGGCGCGTTTGTTACGAGAGGCTGATTCAGTGCTACGCGGCTGCAACCACGGTGATGAGGATGTTAAGGTGGAGCCGCTTGATCCGACGGGTGTCGAACCGGAGCCAGTAGAGGAGGAAAGGTACTACTCGGTTGGGTCAAAGTGTAGGTTCCGCCACACGGATGGGCGCTGGTATAATGGTAAAATTGTTGGTTTTGAAGGTTCTAAAACCGCAAAGATCGCTTTCCTCACACCTACTGCTGAAAATATACTGGTGCGTAATGTACTCATTTCTGTTTATTTCAAATTTATGCACACTGGATGACCTTCTCAATAGAATCTTTTGTTTTCGGCATCCTTATCTTACTTTTGAGTTTGTTTTATCGTTTCGCTGTGCTTGTTTGGTTGTCTGTGAGAACATGGAACTGATACTACTACTGCATTATAGGAATTAGAAACTGTCTTGGATGTGAAGTTGAAACGTGTTGCTTTTGGGATGAAAATATTTCGATGGGGGTGGAGTTATGCCGTTCATGGTTTCTTTGGGAGGAGCTTCTCCTTCCTACTAGGTGCAAATGAAGGTGGTCTCTTCGTGTGCATAGGGTTCTTCTGATCCCGGATTTTACTTCATAAGATGGCCTTGATTTGACCTTTGTTCTGACTTGAGAGCTTTCTGTAAACTGTGTTGAAGCTGTTTCATGAAAAATGGGTCTCCATCCCATTAGTTCCTCCATTTTGTTTCATTTGAATCCCGGTTAAATTGCTTTTATCCTATTATCATTGCTTGGAGACCTTCAGACTGAAGCAACTTCCATCTGTTGGAAAGGCAAAAAAATTAATACACTACTTTTGAAGTAAGAAAAGAAATGTTACACTTGCTACAAGTAACTTGAGGTGCTTTATAAAGTAGTAAATGGTGGCTTTTGGTAGTAAAAGATACTGACAGTAGACTACACAAGTGCAGATGTGCAAGTTTTTTCTGCAACAACGGTGTCGATTTGGTCCTAACTGCCGCTTATCACATGGTATGTTGCAGTTATCTTCAGTATGTGGACTAAATCCTGAAATTCTTCCTAAAAATTGTATTGTGTATTTTTTATATTTCAAACCATTCAAATAAATTTGATACATATGGTGACTGAAAAGTGGAACTAATTCATGTCCATAGAGAGTAATTGTGTTTGATCTTTTCTGGTCATGTCATGCCTCTGTTTGTGCATGCACAATAACATCGTGATGGCTTGGAATTTCTTTTCCTTTTTTCCTTTGGCAAATTCCTTATACTTGTGTAACCGTTATGGTTATTTTCATATGCATGTGATTTGTCCTGAAAAGTTTTCTGGATTTTCGTTTGACTCATATTGTAGGGGTTGATGTGTCACTATCTTCCCTCAGGAAGTATGTCCCAACAACTTGGGGTCAGCCATTGGTGGGGTCCAGTATTTGGGCAGTTACAGACAGTGATGTTGGAATTTGGAGGGAAGCTGAGCTTCAATCCTGGGATGATGAACGTGGAGTTGGGCATGTTGTTTTCCGCGACAATGGAAGCTCTGCAAAGTTTGAGAATGAAGCTATGATGGTGTCAGAGTATGCTTTGATGAGTGATGGAGATGAAAGTGATGCGAGCTCAGATGAATCTGATTCTAGTGACTATGAAGAAGAGAATGCACAAGGTATAGGATTTCTTGAGAGCACTGCCCTACAAAGGGGTGTCCAAACAGAAACCGCTATATTTGCAAATTGGGAGAGTCACACTCGGAGCATAGCTTCTAAGATGATGGCAAATATGGGTTATCGTGAAGGGTGGGCCTAGGTGCATCTGGGCAGGGAATATTAGTCCCCATATCTGTCAAGGTTCTTCCACCAAAGCAATCTCTTGATCATGCTTTAGAGTCTCAAAAAGAAGAGATCAACGAGAATCAGGAGAAGAAGCGAAGCAGAGGTGGGAAGTGAAAACGTCACAAGAAATTTGCTGCAAAGGCTAGGGCTGAAAGACGAGGAGGCAGTGAGACCTGATGTTTTTAGTCTCATCAATAACCAACTTGCAATGCACAGTGAAGCTTTGAATGGTGGCCCTCTTAAGAAGACGAAGGATAGAGGTTCAGGAGAGAAGAAGGTGGATAGAGTAGCTCTGGTTGCATACGACGATGAGGTGAAAAGGTTAAGGATGTGCGTAGAAAAGTTTGAAGAGATGGCAAATAGAAACAGAAAAGAGAAGGTGGTTTACGACGCAGCTATGAGGAAATTAAACGAGACTCGCAAAGTTTTGGTTGAAGTTGAAGTTGAAGCTGCTCATGCCTTTGCATCAAGTTCAGTAGTTAGCAAGGAAAAAGAGAAAATGGCTAAAGTTTTAAATTGCCTGAAAAAATCATGTGTAATTCAAAATTTATCTATTTAATTAATAGTTTAAGATTGGCATTTACTGTTTATTGATTAATGATTTGTCAGGGACCAGTTTTCTGTAACTGATTTGCAGCTGGAGATGATAAAAAATTTAGGGAAATTTTGATCCATTAAACCCTAATTTGAAAAATATGGGGACTTAGTGAGAAGGGAAGAGTCGACGGACGACATGTAGTATGTTTTGAATTAATTAGAACAATTAATTAATAAAATAAATGCCTAGCGCGGACTTCTCGCTCGCGCAAAGCGCAGTTTTTCTCAAGTTACGAACTTACGAGCCCACGAGCTTTCTTCTTCTCCAATCCAGGCCCCAGATAGCGTTCCATCTTCTTCTGTAACCAGTACTTACATAACACTCACTCGCGTTTAATAAAACTTTAAACCGTTTTCTGCACTCTCAACGGCCACGCAATGCCTCCGCAATCTACCCAAAATGGCGGCGTCGAAATTCCATCGGCGACGATAGGGTCGTCGTTGATTCCGATAATCAACAAGATCCAGGACATTATAGCTCCAGTCGGCTGCGAGCTGAACAACATACCTCTACCACAAGTAGTCGTTGTAGGCAGCCAGAGCAGCGGCAAGTCTAGTGTCCTGGAGGCGCTGGTCTGCCGCGACTTTCTCCCTCGCGGCTGTGATATTTGTACTCGCAGGCCACTCGTCCTCATGCTTGAAAATCGGCCGCAGAAACATGAGAAGGATGACAGAGAGTGGGGCGAGTTTCCTCACTCCCCTGGCAAAATCTTCTACGACTTTTCACAAATTCGGCAGGAAATCCAGGTCACTTGAAATTTTAAAATCCGTATGGTAATTAGGAAAGATTTTAAGATGATGAAATTAATTTTCAGGATTGTTGCAGGCGGAGACAGAGAGGGAGGTCGGAGTGAACAAAGGAGTGTCGGGCAAGCAAATCCGGTTGAAGATTTCATCGCCACGTGTGCTTAATATGACGCTTGTTGATTTACCCGGGATTACTAAGGTTCCTGTTGGTGATCAGCCAAGTGATATAGAGTCAAGAATTAGAAAGATGATAATGTCCTATATTACACAAGAAAATTGCATTATATTGGCAGTTTCTCCCGCCAATTCGGATTTAGCTACCTCTGATGCTCTTCAAATGGCTCGAGAAGTCGATCCAACCGGTAAATTTAATGTTTCTTTAAATTTCAGAGTTAGTGTTTAAGTGCTTGTATCTAATTCATGTCTTAATAGGTTCAAGGACAATCGGTGTAATTACAAAGGTTTGTGCTGTCTTTTGATTATTTTAATTGATTGGTATTGGGTTTTGAACGAGAATATGATTTCTGCTTTTCTTGTTGTATTTTAGATTGATATAATGGACAGAGGCACCAGTGCATGTAACTTTCTGCTCGGGAAAGTTATTCCACTGCGGCTCGGTTATGTTGGTATAGTAAACCGCTGTCAAGAGGTATAATTAAGCTGGTAAAAGTAATCGATTTCCATATTCTGATAGCTTCTGCATTGCTATACCTGTCCTCACCTGTTACCTATTGTGTTACAGGATATCAACTGTAAACGCAGCATTCAAGATGCACTTACACCTGAGGAGCAGTTCTTCCGTGCTCATCCTGTACTTTTTCAGTCCCTCAAATAATGGCTTTTGACTTTATTGTTATATAGTTGAGTTTGGCTTGACTTAAAATTTGTGTAATGGCAAATATAATGAAGCTATATAATGGTCTCTCTGATCGTTGTGGGATTCCCCAGTTAGCAAAGAAGCTGAATCAGGTCTGCATTCAGCTTCCCTGTCCCCAAACCTGAACTTCATGCGTTATTATTATCACGGTATCTGATCCACCCATGCATGTTTGTGGGGTTTGATTTTTAATTTTAGGTACTGGAGCAGCATGTCAAGAAAGTTCTTCCAGATCTGAAGGCTGGGCTAAATTCCCATATGGATGTTGTTGTTAAGGAGCTACAGAAATATGGGGAAGTGGTGGAGTCGAAAGTAAGTTATGTTTAGGTAACCCACAGGAGATGTTAGATATGTTCTCTTATTTTTAGTGCTCAATTAGGTTTTTCTGCACAATTATCACTCTAGACACTCGTACAGACTGTTCTCTTTGCATACTAGCAAGATTCGCTTTTAAGTTAAAGCAATCGGCTTATTAGCATACTTGTGTCCATGTTCCTGTGCACCTCAAATGGAAATTTTACTGCATCATGATTGCTCCTAGCATTATTATCTCTAAGCACTTCTGCTCCCTCGTTCCAATTTTTAGGGGGATCGACCTCTGATTCTCTTGGACCTCCTACAACAATACACTGATGGTGAGATTCCATTTCTTTGTTTGTATGTGTTTACTTATTATATCCATTATATTCCTAGAATAACTGTCTCGACGTTTCTTACTTCCTATACGTACAAGGAATAGACCCTCTTGCACTCAAACTAATGCCTTTTCCCCTTTCTCATTTTTTTTGACCGTTGTCTTTTTCATTCCTTTACAACTGCAACAGCTTTTACTGCCATGATGGAGGGAAAAAGTCAGCAGATGATGTCTGAAGAGCTCTTTGGAGGAGCCAGAATCCACTACATTTTTAAGTCAATTTTTGCTAAGAGCTTGGAGGTGAGAAAACTATTCTTGCAACCACATTCTTTTTAACCAGTTGTTGAAAGATACAATTAACTACAGAAAACTTCTGAGTCTTTGTAGGAAGTAGACCCATGTGAAGATCTAACTGATGATGATATAAGGATGGCCATCCAAAATGGCACTGGTCTGAGGAATGCTTTATTTGCGCCTGAGGTATGCTTCATGATTATTACACTGGGTCCAAATGTCTGGGATCTATGTCTTGATCTTATGCAGCGTATGGGCTGACAATTTCTAGGATTGATGTTTCAGATTCCATTTGAAGTTCTGGTTAGAAAACAAATGGCGCGTTTGCTCGACCCTAGCCTTCAATGTCTGAATTTTGTTTATGATGAACTGATAAAGGTGGTCACTAAGAGACCATAACTAGCTGTGATACTTGAGTTTGGGCATGATTTTATGGTGACAATTTTCAACAATGAGAAGATGTGTATTTTCTGCAGATGAGCCGTGCTTGTGCAACAACTGAGTTACAAAGATTTCCATACTTGCGACAGCGTCTAGATGAAATCTTGATAAATTTTTTGCTTGATGGTAAAAGACCTGCTGAGAGTATGATAAAAAGCATTATTGACATGGAGGTTAGTTTGCTCTTCTGCATGCTGGTTTAAGATGCTAAAGAGATTTTCTCTCTTCTTTTGCTGACAGAAAGTACTTTGCTTTTTTCCTTTTTCCAAATCAACATGAAATCTAAATCCATCTAAATTCGATTGGAGCACTGGTAGTTTATATAATACCTAGTTGAGGTTGAGATAAGGAAGTCTGCATACTAGCCGAAAATGAATCTCATAGTTTTTTGTTTGCTAGTAGTTCAAGGTTGGAGACAATACAGAAAATGTTATTTGTACATCATGTGAGCTGTGTTGTTTCTGTAAGTAATTTGATTGATGCTTAAGTGAACAAGTCTCGTGAGCTTAGCATTTCTTGTACCAGTATGTATGAATTTTGAGCTTTAAATTTGTGATATGCAATGGAATGCTGATTTAATCTCTCTCCTCAATTCAGATGGATTATATAAATTCTTCACATCCAAATTTCGTTGGTGGGAACAAAGCTGTTGAGCTTGCAATTCAACAAATGAGATCACCACAGGTTGCCCACTTTATAATCTTTTAAATCATCAGACAAATAAATAAATAAACACTTTTAAATCTTCCTAATTTAACTGGATCTGTAGATTTTGTTACCAAGTTCACACTCGGCCATTCTGATTTTCAGATCCGTTATGATCAGAAATTCACACTTATATATTTTTACTTGCATTGGATGATGGGTTCTTATAGAATTGTTTTCCCTATTCACATGATTCAGGATTGTATTGATGCTGAAAACGATTCCACAACTGAGAAGTGCTTCAGACCGACGAATGTCCTCAGTAGATCTGTTGTCAATGGTGGTTTTCTTTATCAGGTGACTAACATATCTGATGATTTTGTGGCAAGCAATTAAAATTAAAAATGTCAGTGGGAAAGTGTGAAACTCTGAAAGGGGAAAAGTAAGAAAATAAAATTAACCTTTTGTATGGTGACTTGGTTGTTGGCAGGGACTTGTGCAGTCCAATAATGACAGATTCGTGTCTGCAGGTAACCTCTTGGCTATTTGGAATTGTGTATGTTATTGTTATATACTTATTAGCAATGCTTCGGTGGCTGTATAGATTTTCAATCACATAGGCCGTAACTTCTGTACTTTCAATGTAGGCGCTAATCCTCAATCCAAAGGGAATTGGGTAATTTCATCAATGTTTAGAAGCAGGCTATTGTCAAAAGATGATTCAGCCAGGAAAGTGCTTCATGAAGCTAATCCTGATGCAGAACAGTCATCATCAAAAATCCAACTGAGAGAGGTAAGAGCGTTCCCAAAGAATCGAGGGCACTTGATTTTGCTACAAGTTTGAATGCTATCACTTGATTAATACTAATTTCTGACAACTACAGCCTCCATCAAGCTTAAGGCCTCTTGAATTGACAGAGAACGATGCTGTGGAAATAGTTGTAACCAAATTGCTTTTGCGGTCTTACTATGACATAGTTAGAAATAACATACAAGACCTAGTCCCGAAAGCTATAATGCATTTTTTGGTATGCTATCTCTTCTCATTGTTTGCGCATTTCTTTCAGCTTTACAAACGGCCACTCATGATTACGAATCTTTTCTTTCTATTACCATCCGGTACACCCCATTTAACTAAGGTTCTTTTTTGTGTGTGCTTCGCTGTAGGTTAATCATACTAAAAGGGGGATTCATAAAACCTTTGTACAAAAACTGTACAGGTATTGTTTTCGTTGCCTGATACAGTTGATTCACAATTTACACGAAACCCCGTAGGAACCACATTGCACGGACTTTTTGGTTTCAAATGCTGATTTGTTCTTGCTGTGAAATAAGCAGGGAGAATCTTTTTGAAGAGCTGTTTCGTGAGCAGGACGAAGTGGCCAAAAAGAGAGATCATGCCCGAGATGTTTTCCAAGTTTTGCAACAAGCAGTCCAGGTTAGTTATGGACTTGACAGTTAAAATTCTGTCACTTGATCTCCTATAAGTAACTCTTTCAATGAGAAGGAAAGACCATGCAAGGAACCTGATGCTATTCTATGTTGTTGATAACCTCGACCATTTTGTTTGTTGTAGACACTTAGTGAGGTAGAATCCGATGTCTCGTGCCGATATGCAAATTCAAGTCTGGCTGAAGAAACTACCACCACTGGATTGCCACGGAGCTCAGGTTATTCTAAGAATTTTCACTCGAGAACCAACGGTGAAAACATGATATCTTCCCTATCGTGATCCACGGTTTCGTTGTGTTATAGCTAGGTTCAATGACTTCAATTTTAAGACGTAGAATTTAGCTTACGGTTAAAGGTAGGCAACATAATGCAATAGGATGTGGATTTTAAATTTTCCCTTTGTATAGGTTCTTCCTAATTTCATTCCATTTCATAATATTAATACTACTAGGTTTTATTTTGGAGAGGAATGGTTTTTCATTTATGAATGAATATATTCGACCAGCTTGAATAAGGTATTCCACAGCACCAAACTTTTTTTTTCTTTTAAAAAATGGCACCAAACCGAGATAAAGGATAAATCAGATATTTGAATATTTCCCGCCTGTTCCATCAGGCTAATAGTTTAGACAAACGTGGGCCCTCAAGGCCGTCACAGTCTAGCCCAATGGTAATTATTCATTTGGGTCCTGCTAGATATTCATTAGAGAAACCCAGTTACCCAGCAAAGCAAGACAAAAACTGCAGACAAATTATATACTACTTTAGAGGATTGTACAAACGTTGTGTTCTTACAAAGTATAGTGAGAAACTCAGAGTCTCCTGTGTGTTCTTACAAAGTTTTCCGTGTTCATTACAATAGCAGTTGAACATGCGTAAACTCCAGCTAAGCACAGACTGGCTGACACCAATAGAAACGCCTTCCACTGCCTACTCGATGCAAGAATCGCGCAGTGAACGCGAGCGCCATTGCAGATAGAGCATTCTTCCAAGTACCGAAAGATTTCACCACACTACTGCATTCCCTGCAGTGGATTACATGTCGAAAATATCGATTAGACAAATTGGGAGCATGCATTGCCGCAATCCCTCCCTTTGCAGGTGAAGAAGCTGAAACTGCAGCAACAAGCCCGGCTGGGGCGTGCTCTACAACAGCAGGCACTTGAGGCAGGCGAATGGTGCTGTGCCCGAAATGATATGGCATTCCATGTCCAACTTTATCCATCCATTTCCTATACTCAGCTACCCACGTATCCGAAGACTTTAAATTGAGGTACTTTGTGGGGACTTTTTCTTTTAACAAAACCTCATTTTGGGATGCCAGGAATCCCATATCTTGCTCAAAGATTTTGCTTGCATTCTGATGAAAGTACCATTCCGGAATCAACTTTAACCGCTGAGATCTTTTTGTTCCTCCCATCTTGACAATAATCATGGATTTTCCTTGACCCGTTGGTCTATAGAGGAAAATGCTAGAGAAATACTGTTTCACCCCTTTCTCATCATTAAACTCTACAGAATGGGATAGGACACATGGAGCTTCAAAACGTGTGAAAGTTAGAACTTTTCGATTTTTCTCCTTACCCCACCATCCTGCAAACCCCCTGTCAGTTCGTTCAGTGACCTCAAAATACAGCGCCTGAGCATCTTCCCTTTTGGCTGTCATGTCTGTCCGATCATGAGAGATTGGAACATGAGCTGGATCCATGAGGTTTTCAAGAAGTATAGAGTGATCATATGGAAGTTCATGGATTGTTGCAAAGTCTTGGAACCTTGGCTTTGCGGCATTTTCAAACCAAGGGACTTCTTTAAGGCCTGGTGGTGTCCTGTGAGACATCCATACCCACACCACTCCCTGTGACTCCCTCACCTCATATGTTTTAACACAAGCTGACTGAGGAATCTTAGCATTTTCCGGTAGCTGAAATTAAGAATTTTCATCAAGATTATCAGCTCGAATCGCGAAAACGGGAAAGAACACAAAGCACCATAGCATGTAGAGGGAAAACAAAAAGACCCACCTGTGGAATCTTCACACATTTACCCTCTCCTTCAAATTGCCAACCATGGTAAAGGCATTCAAGTCTCCCATCTATCAACTGACCTTCAGATAGTTTAGCCAACCTAGATCGAAAAGAATCAACAAGTATTAGGTTTTCCTGACAAACACAAACCTGAGTCGTATGAATTCATATCACTACTGCTAATTTATCTCCAAATTCTTAAAAACCCACAAAGACAAAGACAAAGACACATTGCATTCCAACCAATAACTCTAAAACTTTTAACTACACAAGCATCAATCAGTTAAAGGATTCAGTACAAGAACAGAGTATTTCTTGATGTGAAAAAAGATTACCTATGAGGACACCGATCTTCATAACACAGTAGCTGACCTTGCCCGTCTTTGTACAACACCACCTGCTTATCAAACACAGTAAGACCTAATGGAGCATCATCAGGCACATTCTTGGTGAGGTAAAGAGGGTACCACTCCTCTGTCCAATTGTAATCAGTCTTTTCCTCCTCGCTTGAAGGTCCCACCAGAATATTGTTGCTGTTATCGTCATCAAGAGGAGGAATTGAAGTGGTTGAATTCAATAACCGAGGAATGGCATATTGAGTGAGTTGGGTTTCTGGGTATTGGAGTAAAGGTATGATCTTTAACGGCTAAGATGGTTGCTAACTTAGGTGGAGAAGGAGCAGAGAGGGTTTTGAAGAGAGGGGTTGCGTTGGAGAGAGATGGGAGCAAATGTAAAGCCATCATAGAATTGATTTCTGTTGATTTTGGTGTAAAAGGAGAGAATTGAGTGAAGGAAACAGGAATTGAATTGAGTTTATGTATTAGAGTGAAGGAAAGGGAGGAATTGTAGCCTGGATGCTTGTACCATTCTCGGCCACACGTCCTCCCCATTCTCCCAAGTCACTGTTCCTTCTCCCTTCAATTTTTTTTGTGTGGCCAAAGTTTAATACTTGTCCAAATTTGTGCCATCCAAGTATCCATACTTTTCTTTTTGCACGAAAGTGTCCCCATGGTTGTCCCTCTTTTTTTTTTTTTTTTTTACCAGTATATATCAAATAAATTCTTTTAAATATTTACACACACTAAATTATTATTCCGATATTAATTTACCAAAAAATTACTACATTAGCTATATTCATTCAATTATTGAAAATATGTAATAAAATATGAAAAAAGCTAATATATGAAGGAATAACAACACCCCAAATTTATCTATATATATTTAAATACAAAAATCTATATTCTTAAACCAATTTACACAACGACAACAAAAATTCTTAAACGAAATCATGATTCTATTTAGTTTATTTTATTTTCATGGCATGACTTTATTTTATTACATTTTATTTAATTAATATTAAAAAAATGGTGGTGAAAAGAGAGTACAAATAATTATAAAACGATGAGTATAAGGGTCAAAACTAAAACGAGGGGCGTATATGAAAGAGAGAAAAGTAAATGGATGAAAGAGGCACCATATTCCTGAATTAAGTATGTAGTTTAAAAGAAAAGGAAGGTGTAAAATAAAAATAAAAATAAAAATAAAAACAAAGAGAAACTTCTTTTCGTTTCTGGAAAGGGAAAATGTCAAAAACGGTACCTGTACGTTGGGTTTTCAACTAATTTGGTACCTGTATTTTTTTTAGTTTTAAAAGGTACTCTTACGCAACTAATTGATCACATTTGGTACCTGCGGCCGTTTTTGTCACCAATCTGTCGTTAGCTAGTCTACGTGGTATGCCACGTCATCTACTTCAGGCTGACATCGCTGACATGGCACGCCACGTAGACGAATCTGACCCGAATCGCGTGGGTCGGGTAGGATTCCTAGCTTCAAACGGATACTTGATTGAACGGATTTGCCCCCTTCTTTGATAATAGAAATATCCAGAAAAGCATATGAACATAGAAATATCCAGAAAACAAAGAACCAATGTTATTTTGCATCACATTCTAAGATAAATAACTCCTAATTGTCAACATGAACTAAAATTGCGAGGCACCGCCAGTTTTATTCACATCCAAACGCTAATTCCCAAATTGAAATTATCATAAAAATTTCTTTACTCCTTCAAGAAATGGGTCTTTCTGGGGATGAAACCGAATCCTCCCTCCTCTTCCTCCCTACCACCACGAACCCATCCTCTAAAATCCCCAAAGCAAATTCCACTTAGCCTACATCATCTATTTCACTTTAGGCTAACTGGTGTGGTGGTTCCGGTAGACGTTTGGCGAGGAAGTTGTTGATGGCGGTCCGGATCTCGGAGATGTCGTAGATGTGAGGGTTCTGAGAGGGTGGAGGAGGAGGTTGTGGTGAAGAAAGGGTTAGGTCCGCTGGAGGTTGAGGGGACTGAGATTGAAGAAAGGAAGGGATGATTTTAATTTTTGGGTTTCTTTATTTGGTTGCAATCCTGTAGATCTAGGGTTTGGTTTTGATATTGGTTTGGGTTTTGGCCTTGTTCTAAGAGTAGGAGCCATTTTTTGTTGTTCCTGTACTTCTTACGTGATGTGCCTCTGGTGGTAGCGCGTCGCACGATCGATGATCGGACGGTGGTGATTGTGCTTGGGGTGTTGACCGTGGTGTTCTTGCTGTTGACCCATACGACATGGAACGTGGTGGGGTCTGTTCTGATTGGTGTGTGGTGGTTGTGATCCATGGAGTTACAAGGAAGACGGATGATATGTTCTTGGATGAAGAATCTACTGGCTTGATGAGTAGCGCTCCACCTGGTGCTGTCGCATTTGCTTCTTCTTCTGCTTCTTAATTGCTGTAAGCTGTTTCTTGTTCTTTTCTTGTATTTAATTTAATTTAATTTCCTGGTGGAAGTGTTTTCTTTCTTAATTGAAGTTAATTATTTTGGTGTTAGTGAGAGATTAATCAGATCCTCTTTGTTGGGATTGAATTAATTGTTCTTCTGGGTTTTTGTTTTGGTGTTGTGTTGACTTTGTTTTGTTTTGGATATACAATTAATTGAATTAAGGAGAAATAGCTTAAAGCACCCCTGTACTATACGCGAAAACCAAAAACCTCCCATATCCTTCAAAAAGTCCTATACACCTCCCCTGTACTACGTTGACCGAGCAAAGCAAGGTCTCCGTCCACTTTGACCAACGGACCGTTAGTGTTGACCGTTAACTTTAATTAAAAATTTCAGAAAAAATGTAAAAATTTCAAAAAAAATATAAAAACTTAAAAAACAATCTAAAAAATATTAAAAAAATGTAAAAATTCACAAAATATATCAATTTTTTTTTAAAAATCTAACAAAATGTAAAAAAATATAAAAAATGTAAAAATTCACAAAAAAATTAATAAACCTAAAAATCCAGAAAAAATGTGAAAATTCTAAAAAAATGTAATAATTCCAAAAAAAAAATTCAAAAAATTTCATAAAAAATACAAAAATATAAAAAATTTAACCTAAGGAATTGTTTATTTCTTTTGGAATTTTTACATTTTTTTCTAGATTTTTATGTTAATTAATTTTTTTTGGATTTGTTACATTTTTTTTTAATTTTTAGGTTAATTAATTTTTTTATGAATTTTTATATTTTTTTTGGATTTTTACATTTTTCTCGATGTTTTATTTTTTTCTGAATTTTTTGTGTAGTTTTTCATTTTTTACATTTTTTAAAAGAAATTATATTGTTTTGTGATTTTTTACATTTTTTATGATTTTTTACATTTTTTTTGTAAATTTTAAGATTTTTTTGCAATTTTTATATTTTTTTTGGAATTTTTACATTTTTTTAGATTTTTAAAAAAAATTAGATGTTATTTGTGAATTTTTACATTTTTTAGATTTTTTTTTGGAATTTTTACATTTTTTCTGAATTTTTTAATTAAAGTCAACGGTTAACACTAATGGTTCGTTGGTCAAAGTGGACGGAGACCTTACTTTGCTCGGTCAACGTAGTAAAGGGGAGGTGTATAGGACTTTTTGAAGGATATGGGAGGTTTTTGGTTTTCGCGTATAGTACAGGGGTGCTTTAAGCTATTTCCCCTTGAATTAATTATTCTTGTGGATTCTGATTCTTGGTGGTATTATTTTCAATTAGAAGGGAAAATGCAAACGACGTCGTTTGCAGCTAAGAATCCTATCGACCCACGCACTGACGAATTGGGTCGGATTCGTCTACGTGGCGTGCCATGTTGGCGATGTCAGCTTGAAGTGGATGACATGGCATGCCACGTAGACTAGATAACGGCAGATTGGTGACGGAAACGACCGCAGGTACTAAATGTAATCAATTAGTTGCGTACGAGTACCTTTTAAAATAAAAAAAAGTACAAATACCAAATTAATAAAAAACCCAACGTATTCCCTTTCTGGAAATATCCATAGACACTGGAAAGAAAGAGTAGACACTGGAAAGAAAGAGGCAACAGCGAGTGTATAATAAGAAGGTAAACAAGAAGAATTACAAATACAATAACACCATTTATTATTATCATTACTCAAATCCACAAGCAATTCTTTTGCAGATCAGCAACTACTGCTTCTTCTTCTTCCATAGCGATAATAAGAATGAAAAGCATGAAGAGGAAGGAAGTTGAGGAAGTGAGCGACGATTTCTCCCACTTCTCTCTATCCGCTCCTGCCTCCAAAATTCGCCGACTGGTACAATCTCTCTCTCCATCTTTCTACTTCAATTTCAAAAATCAACGATTTTGTAGAATAATTCGTGTGGTTGTTCGATGAAAAATTGACCGAATTGGGTATTGAACAGGATGCGGAGATGTTGGGTATCACTGTAATGGATGATGCAGAGATGTTGGGTACTGCTGTAGTGGATGATGCAGAGGTAGAGGTAGACTCACCTGCCTCTCCATCTTCTTCTCCAGATATGTCTATTGTCGTTTACAAGCCTCTGTTTGATTTGAGTAACAACAGCAATTTACCTTCTAGCTTCTCCGTTTCTCTCCATCCCCATCACTTATCTGCTCTATCTCACTTAACAAGTAAGTCTTTGAATCATGTCGAAATATACCCATTGGATCATTCTCTTGTTTCTGTAATTTAAGAGTTTGAAATTAGGGTTTGAATTTGGAACTCATTGTTGCTCTTTTTGTAATTTTATGCTACAGGAAATCAATTTCTTCCTTCTGGGTCTAATCATCCAGACTTCAAATCAGCTCATGACCAAGCAGATGCTGAAGCTGAAACAGGAATAGAAGCAGAAACATCAAGAATGCAGAGAGACGGTGAGAATTGTATGGCTGTTGTTCCCTGGGTTGGTGGGTTTGAGCCTCAAGAAATGGAGGTTGAGCAGGAAGAGAAAGAACAGCAACCCAATATCATCACACATACCACCCATCCTCTTTCTCACTATCATCAATTCCATTGCATGCCACAACACCTTCCTACTGCCAATGTCGCCACTGCTCCAGTCACTTGGTTCCATTAACTTCCTTTTTCATTTTTTTTCTCATTTATGGATTGGAGATGGACCCATTGCCCTCTTGTAGTAGTAGCTACTAGCTATAGTAATGTGGGTTGTGCTGGAAAGTAGAGCAATTCCTGTAATTTTTTATTTTAGGAAATGGGGTTGCTCTCTATTTGCTTTGCTAGTGGAACTCTTATGCTGCAATTTTTTCCCTTTCTTCCCCTATGTACTTGGGATCAGATGTATGCACAATTGGGCTTATGCCTCTTCAATGAAAAATCAATTTCGATCAACAAAAGTATCATATTTACTAATATCAGAATTGACTAATTATTCAGGGAAAAATCGAAACTATATGTACAACACTAGTTTATCTGCTTCCAGAAAAACAATGGAACAGTGGCATGTTTTCATCTGACTAAGCTAACTTTATCCATACGGCTCATATCCTGTGTTTTCTGATGAAGTATTTTGTCAGCGTTGCTGCTAGAGTTGAGCATGCGTAAACTCCTGCCAAGCATAGCCCTGCTGATACTAAAAGTAAGGTTTTCCATTGCCTTCCTGAGGCCAAGATAGCCAATGCACTCAGTACCAGAGCAATTGCAGAAAAAGTTCTTTTCCAGTTGTTGAATGCTTTGAGGGAACCACTGCATTCCTTGCAATGAATTACATGGCGGAAATACCGGTTCGCTAAATTGGGTGCATGCATTGATGCAATGCCACCCTTAGCAGGGAAAGAAGCTGAAGATCCGGCGAAGAGTCCTGCTGGTGCGTTTTCGATGACAGCGGGCACTTGAGGCAGAGAAATGGTGCTGTGACCAAAATGGTAAGGCATTCCATGCCCGACTTTGTCCATCCACTTCCTATACTCTGCTACCCAGGTATCACTAGACCTCAAATTATGATACAACTTCTTTGTAGGAACTTTTTCTCTCATCAGCACTTCATTTTGGGATGACAGGAATCCCATATCTTGCTCGAAGACTTGACATCCTATCGTATGTAAGAAGCACTTAGGAATCAACTTCAGAGCTAGAGGAAGTGGCTTGGTCCCCCCAAATCTCACAATGAGCATGGATTTTCCTTGTCCGGTTGGTCTACAAAGGAAAAGGCCAGTAAGATAATGCGTCACCCCTTGTCATCAACAATCTCTGTATCATTGGACAATACACAAGGGGATTGGAACCTCGTGAAATTCGGTAGTGTCTGACCTTTTGCTCCACCCCACCAGCCAGCAAACCCGCGATCAGTACGCTCAGTCACCTCAAAAAGTAGCGGTTGAGCATCCTCCCTTTTTGCAGAAAAATCAGTCCTGTCATGTGAGATGGGAATATGTGCTGGATCCATGAGGTTTTCAAGAAGAATGGAGTGATCATACGGAAGCTCGTGTATGGCAGAATTATCTTGGAACCCTGGTCTGGCGAAATTCTCGAACCACGGTAGTTTGTTGATGTTTGGTGGTGTCTTTGTAGACATCCATACCCACAGAACTCCTTGAGAATCTCTAACCTCGTAAGTTTTGACACAAGCTGATTGAGGAATCTTAGCACCCTCAGGAAGCTGCAGGGAAGAAATCCATAGGCATCAGCAGCACAAAAGGATGTGCAACTGTACAGTTACTTGCAAGAATATGCTGTGTTACAGAAACCGAGTAGATCTTAAACAAAGACGAACCTGAGGAATCTTGACACATTTCCCCTCCCCTGAGGAATCTTGACACATTTCCCCTCCCCTTCAAACTGCCAGCCATGATACAGACACTCAATTCTTCCATCAATCAACTGGCCTTCTGATAGTTTGGCCAACCTAAATCAAGTAAAGCTTGCATTCAGTATCTCCTCATTTGGATGTTCATACTCAAGCAATTCTATAGCTAGGCCATGATTTATATTAACATAACTTTGCATCTGTGTAATCAGTCCTGAAAGATACACTAAGATTCTAAAAACAACACATTCTCAGCGATATTAGTTGGTGAAACACAGTGTCTTCTGCAATGAGCTAAAAACAGATTCACTATGACACAAAAAGCAAGACAAGAATCCATGAAAACAAGAAGGTACTTGTTTTTACCTGTGTGGGCATCTGTCTTCAAGACAGCGAAACTCACCCTCACCATCTTTATACACCACTATCTGCCTATCAAAAACGGTGAGCCCTAATGGTGCATCATCTGGTACATCTTTGGTGAGGTAAAGTGGATACCACTCTTCAGTCCAATCATAGTTCGCCACCACTCTCTCTTCTCCACCTTCTTCCTCGCTGGAAGGACCGAGTGATCATCAAAATCAGGTACAGTACTTCTACTCGCAAGATCAGTTGCTGCACGGCACTTTACATTGATTAGCTTAAGTGGGTTGGTTTTGATTTGGGTGGCTGATGATGGAATTGATAGAGGAGAGAAAGGGAAGAACGAATTGGAAAAGGAGATGGGGTGAGAAAGCAGTAAAGGGGACATTGCAGAAGCCATGAGGAGTTGTTTCTTTGTTCTTTCTCTGCAACTAAAATGGGAGAGGAGAGAGATGAAGGCAGAGGATGGATGAAATGAAGCCGAAAGAGGAGGGAAAACAGAGCAGAGAAATGCGTCAAAGTGTAACTGTCGAAATTGCTTTAAATGTTGGGCTTCATTTCTGGCCACACAACACTAAATTTCAACCTTTTCTACTTTGAAATTTCAAGTTCACATGTGTAGACGACATGTAGTTTGTGGTTTGAATTTCTCTTCTGTTCTATGTTAAGCAATGATCACAAAAGAAGTCTGAATTTGATGCAAGAAAAGTTGACAAATTCTTAACAAACCCCATCTCATTGATCTTTTGTTTGTGTAAACATCTCATTGATCTTTGCTTGAAAAAGTAATGGTCAGATTAATGAATATAGACTCGAATTCGACAGAAAAAAGAAAACCTTTCTATTGAGTCTATAGACAAGCAGAGAGTTTCTACATATGTATGCCTGCTTTAGATGAATTCAGTCCATTATTTCATTCACATTTCAGGCATTAGTCACTGAACATGATCTTCGAATTTCTCCTTCCTTGTCCGTCTTCACTCCAATGCTGACTAACTTTGTAAAAGACTGACTCCAACATTGAAAAAAGCTCTCTTGATCGTTTGCAAGGCCCTCTACTAGTTTCCTTGTTCTTGGATCTTCAAAAAGGACAGAATCCGACTGGAAAAGCCCTTTGTGGGCTAAAAGGTTGCTGTAGTACTGGTTATCAAAGGTAGAGGATGTTTCAGGATCAATATTCACAACCACTGATGGGTTTGCTCCTGCAGGGCATTGTTTGATTAGCCCGTTCGCGAAACTTCTGTCTAAAGATGAGTCAATGGGAGCAAGATTCCCCTTGGAATCCTCCTTGAACCTATCGCTGAATGCACCGCAATGAGCCGATCCTATGGTGTGAGCTCCTGCAAAAAGACAGGGTTGAAACAGCCAACGTTAAGTTCTCGTGCCAGCATCAGAAACAACTATTTTAGTGATTGAGTGCGGTCGAGGAGCGCCATTTTACTAACGTACCTGAGAGGATAACAAGGTCTTGGAGGGATAATCCTTTGGAGGAAAAGATTTTAGTCATCTCTTCCATTGTAAAACTTGTGTCTATGATATTTGGTCTAACATTAGCAGCGGCAGATGCTCTTCCATCTCTTCTACCTGTTGGAATCTCAAGCAAAGGTCCACCAGCCTGTTTTTCATGAATCAGTAACGAACAAGCAAAAGAAAAATTCCAAACACAACAAGAGTAGGAGCTGGAGATTTTACGATTGCAACAGCATCTCGAGCAGCCAGAGCAACGATATCAGCACAAGAAACAGTTTCGGGACAGAATATCTCAAGGGTCCTTTTGGCTGAATCAATAACAGAAAATCCTCCGACAGACCTGTTCGCTGGATCGCTTCGCTCCGTTGCATTTCCTTGTAACAGCACAGAAGCATCACATCCCTGTAATGACAAGAGGTACTTGCATTGAAGAGAAGCCACCAACTTCATGACATATGAATCTCATTTCAGTACATATATTCAATTCTGCTCATAAACCAGTTATTATTCGGTGGTGCCGTTAGGCAAGTCACTTAAAGTTTCAAATTAATAGCGTTTTTTACAGTTGAAACCAGATGTTAGAACTTACACAATCAACCAAATCAGACATAATTGCACATTATAGACAAGAGTGCAGAAGGGCTTACTTCAACAAAGCAATCATGAAACAGCAACCGAAGGAGTTTCCCAGGAATGGTAGGGTCAGCTGCGGAAGCTGATCTCACTGAATTTGCAACAATGAATTCTGCACTGGGGCATGAAGCTGCATAGAAGTTGAAAGATAGTGCAGCAGAAGCAGGAGGAGGAGAAGCAACAAAAGACAAGAACAAGAACTGCAGTAAAGAATCTTGGTCTGAGAGGAAAAAAAAGTAACACTCCTAGTTCTCCTCTATCCATTGTTCTAATTACATTGTTGGTATGCTTGGCACACATCACAGTACTGACTTTAAACTCAAGAAATCTCTCTTAGCCATAAAGTTTATGCATTTACATTTTAGACCGTCCTCATTTGACCCTACAGTTGGAGGGTAAAAGCAAGAATTTATTTGGACCATCTTCCAAGTACTGCAGTATGGCTCCAAAATAAGCAAGGCATAGTCATTTAAGGTTAAGTTGGGTCTGGATCTGGGTCAGACCACCTGACAATCTCTCCCATTTGGGACAAAGCCGAGATAAAACCCAGCGGTTGTGGCAATTGTCAACCATGCTAACCAAGGAGTGGAGCCAGCTAGCCAGATCATGGTGGGTGGTGGGTGAGTCATAAATCGTAGCCCTCGTAGTACAACAGGCTGGATGGAGTTATTATTACCCTCCACCCTCATTCATTATTACTTCACTATCTGAAATGTAATCTTATTTTATTTTATTATCGTCTTGTTGCCTGCTCTGCTCTCCATGTAGTATTTATTTCTACAATCCTCCTGCCACTTGTCCATCAACATTTCAAAGCCTGCGATGCTCCATTCAACAGTTCCTGCATGCGTGTAGAGACTCTAGAGAGATAAGAGAGATTTGTGACAATTTTAGGCACTTCTTTTCATAGACTTGGCAGCAGTATAGCTAAACTTTTCATCATTGTCTTAAAAGAACTGGCAATGTGTGGAATAGTACAAATTAGAGTTGAGGAAACAAAAAGGACATTTGCCCTTCAGCATTCATTCTTGAATGACAGCTTGAATGAATTACAATCACTTCAATCAAAATAACCCAACAGACTGATTCTACCCTCTCACTGCAAAACCGGAATGCCTCCAAACAGGTGTGGGCCTCGGCTCAGAGGTTCCGTCAGCCATGACTCCTTAAAGTTAAAGCAGGCGCCCCACAGTTTCCCCTGTCATTTATCTCCAGATTCCATTGCACAATAATACCAGTCAAGAACAGAATAATAACCTTCTTTCATGTTGGGTTGTGAGAGTTACAAAATAAGTTAGTTTGATTTAGATAATCGGGTTAACTGCTATGAATTCTTGGATAACCAGCTCATGGAAGCACAAATTTCCAGTGACGCGCCTAGCATGCCAATTTTCAAACGCGGAAGAATAATTTGTACAGCAGCTCAAATTGGCTCTTGACTGTCCTACCATCAAGGGTACAAGAATTAGTCATATTCTATCTACAGGGATTCCATCGGTGGGTATAATATGGTCAACCGTGCAGAAAAAAACATTAAAGATAAAGCATCACAATTTACAAAAGTCCAGCATCACAATATACATATGATAGAAGCTTTAACGGAAAAAAAGAGATGGTATGTGGAGAATTACCCATAGGGGGAGTTGCAAAGTCACTGACATCCAGTCTCCAAGTCATCAACTCCAGATAATTCCTCTAATTCATCCACATCATCAATGGGAATCTCTTCGCTATCCTCAACAGTGTTACCTATACAATAAGGCACTCAGTTTCAGAAAATTCACAACAGCCAACGATAGCCAACTGCAATGACCTCACTAAAAAACAACAATCTAAGTCTGGAATTATAAAGCACGCCAAGATATCAGCTTAATAGAAGTAAACAAACACAAAGTCTCAGGCATACAAATTCGTATAAAAGGTGCCCTAAAAGAAACCATGAAGGTAAACAGCTATAAAAACACTTTCAAGGTTGAAGGCACCAACTTCCTGCAAATGGAAAGAGATAATAGCCAGGTAATTCACTTGAAACTACAAAGAGACCATGTTATTTACCTCCCGTAGTTAGTTGAGCAGGACTATGGGTAGGGTCTACTGATCCTGGTGTGCTATCAAGAAGATATGGGAGTTCCAAAAACTGCAACAATGCTTCTGTTTGAGGATTCCTAGGAGATTCTGCGATAAATAAATAAAAGTAATAAGGAGCTAAAACAACCTAAAATACTTGTTTCTGCTACAAACCTTCACTTTACTACTCAATATAATCTTGACCTTTTTTTGCAAGACATAGTCATCCCTTTGAACTACTACATTGGGCATAATGGAGGTGCCAGAAAACCTTCTATGCTACTTAGCAAAATCTATGCTCATGATGCCCTGCTTACACAAAACCGAAAAAGAGTTGAAAGTGAACAATTGACATGATCTTCAGAAAAGCTCAGAACTTTTACTTGAAACTGCCACAAAACTACCTTTACGATAATCACGGGCATTATAAATGCCAGAAAGGCCTCCAATTCGAACGCTCCCAAACTTAATCACCCCAGAAAATCCCAAGAAGTATATATTCGGCGCTGCCCATCCACCATAGTATCTGAGAAGAAACAAAGCAAGTAACTTTTTTCACTCTAACAACAGTCTCCTACAACAATCAAGTAAACAATACTAAAAGAAAGTTCGCTTCACTTACAATTCCCATAAATAGTTAGAAGCTTCATGATTTCCACCAATAAATATAGTAGGAACTGGAGCAACTTCTTGGCCCGAGTAGTACTTCCAGAATGATTTCATCTCGCGATACTTTGGAGGCACACTTAAGCTTTGCATATCTCTTTCATTCCTCACCGCCTAAGGATAGTTTCCAAAACAAAAAAGAGCTAAGAATAAAAAATAAGAAGCCATAGTAGCTGAAGAATAGAAAACATAACTTCAAATTCAGTTACCTGGAAGTCGCCGCAGTGTTGGGGAAAATCACCTCTTCCCGCCCAGGATCGAACACAATCAAAACAGCAAACAAGCAAACACACAGACCTGGATCCAACACGCAGCAGAGTAGAAGGTCGATTTTGGTGGTGTTAGTTTTCTCGATGTGAGTGATTGTCTGGTAGACTTTGTCAAGGTCCCCATGCATACACCCCTCCACTGCTATCTTCATCGTTTTGGAAAGAATCTCTATTGACTTGCTTGCTCTACAAATCACAAAACCCTACCTAGAGGTTTAACGGAATCCGCCATTTTCCTGGTTTTCCTGGTGGTGTTTTTGTTACAGTTAGGACACCAGTTCTGGGAAAACTACAAAAAAGGTCCAAACTTTACAAAGGTTTGCAGTTTCTACCCCTATAGTTTAAAAACTTGCAGTAAAATACTTATACTTTTAAAACTTTTAATAGTTCAAAAAGTTCAAAAAAAGTAGTAAATAAATTTAGACAAAGAATATAACAAACATGGTAGAGCTTAATTTAATAATGAAAAATTGGTTTAAGTTGTAGCGTAATTAGTTCTTTAATTTTTCATTTTTAATATATTTTAAATTTTTATCATTAATTTCTTAAAATTTCAGTAAAGTAGGCTCCACAAAATCTATAATATTTTACCTCCAATTTTTTGTAATTATTTATTTTGTCTAGCATTTTTAAAATTTATAATTACGTTAATATTATAACTTTTAAAAAATTACGTAGAGTTTACGTTACAAGTTTTAAAACTACATGTACTAAATGTAAACTTTTAGACTTTCTCATTTATCCTTTACTTTTTTAAATAATTTTGAAGCAGACAAAAAATAATCAAACATCTTAAAACGGACTGGCCCATATGGAGCGTCCACTTAGAAATAGGCCCTATCAAACCCATGTATCTGTTTGTAATTTCAGGCCGTCTCACTGGTTATAATTATAAAAATGTAGGCAAAAACCCTAAAACCACCATCTTCTATCTCCTTCCTCTGTCGCTTTATCTTACTGCCTTGGACCTCCATTTTCTTCTATCATCATCCTAAGCTAATTTCTCTCTCTAGGATCTAGAGAGAGAATAGTTTTCTTCGCACTTAGTACCATGGCAGACACTATGTTAATGGCGGAGATTGAAACCCGTGCCGCCAACAACGGGATCGATCTTTCCCGCGTCGATCTAGCATCCATCCATCTCCCTCCAGGAATTTCTCTCTCTAGGATCTAGAGAGAGAATAGTTTTCTTCGCACTTAGTACCATGGCAGACACTATGTTAATGGCGGACATTGAAACCCGTGCCGCCAACAACGGGATCGATCTTTCCCGCGTCGATCTAGCATCCATCCATCTCCCTCCAGGAGAGAACTTTGGTATCATCAGGTACAAATTCATACTAAATGCTTAACCGCTTCCTGTTCTGCTGATGCTGACGTGTTAATTTTGGTTGGGTGGCAGTGATGATGAAGATGTATACCAAGAGGAGCCGCAGGATTTTGACGAGGGTTTCGGCAACATTATAGTTATTGATAACTTGCCGGTTGTGCCTAAGGAGAAGTTCGATAAGCTTGAAAGTGTTTTTCGTAAAATTTACAATCAAATTGGTGAGATTAAGGAGGGTGGTTTTTGGATGCCTACAGATCCTGAGACCCACAAAACCAAAGGGTAT
The DNA here is from genome assembly GCA_963691705.1 of Viola odorata. Classification (NCBI taxonomy): domain Eukaryota; kingdom Viridiplantae; phylum Streptophyta; class Magnoliopsida; order Malpighiales; family Violaceae; genus Viola; species Viola odorata. Next base: position 3,217,052 of record OY829546.1, read on the forward strand.
GCTTTTATTGAGTATAATACTCCACAGGTACTTCCCTCTTTGCCTGCTCTGCCAAGTTGTTCTTGTGTAATATGGTCTTCATTTCTTTAAGATAAATGTGAAAATGTATGATTTGTTTTAGTAGCTTTTGCAGTCAGGAGTCTTTGTTATTCTGTGCTAGATATGTTTAAATTAGTGAATTTGCACAGTCACGATTAGCTAGTTTTTTTCTAAACTAATGAGTGTGATTGGCTATCGAAAGCTTCCATGCAATTAAATCAGTTCACAGTTTTTCTTTTCTTGGAAGAAGAAGCATTGCCTGTGTGCAGCTACTTATTATTTTGGTGATGATTGCAGGAAGCTGAGCTAGCAAAGGAGAAGACTCATGGCTACAAGTTGGACAGAGCACATGTTTGAACTGTCAACATGTTTGATGATTTTGAAAAATTCATGAAAGTTCCAGATGAATGGGCACCTCCTGAAATTAAGCCATATGTTCCTGGGGTAATTAGTTTTCTGATGCTTCTTCCTTATTATATTACTTGTCTTTTCTGTTTTTTGCTATCTATTGTTGGATGGCTTTATCCGCATAATTGTCATGCTTTTGCCAAAGATGAATCTGGGTTCTTGCTCAATGTGTAGGTCACTGTGTACTTATTGCTTGTACTTCTATGACAGGAAAACCTCCAACACTGGCTTACTGATGAAAAAGCTCGAGATCAGTTTGTGATTCGTGCTGGCTCGGATACTGAGGTTTTCTGGAATGATGCAAGACATTTGAAGCCTGACCCAGTGTACAAGCGTGTGCCAAATGAATAAATAAATTATTGGTCGTGATGCCAAAACCTTAGTATGAAACAGTAAACTGTTATGCACAATTTTGATTTGTTAATCTCATTTTATTGCTGTCAAAACTGTTTAGGAATTAACCCACAACTTTTTCATCAACGCTTTATTTTGTCTGAATGATTTCATTATTGGACTGAATGATTTCATTATTGATCTTTAATGCCTATATATTCTGTTTTCCAGCATTGGACTGAGAGTTATGTTCAATGGTCCCTACTTGGGACTTACTTGGCAACAGTTCACAGACAGGGTGCTGCTGTTTGGGGAGGTGCAAGTACCTTTAATTGGTTGATGCGTTATGCTCATCCTCAGGTTTCTTTTGTGTCTTCTGGCTGGATGTGGTCTTTTTTCCATGTCATTATCTGCAGTACTAATAGTATAAAACGCAGGTTAAACTGATTGATTTTTCCCCTGGGGAAAAATTTCTGGTGACCTACAGCAGCCATGAACCAAGCAATCCTCGCGATGCCAATGTTAGTGTCTCACTTTTCCTGTATTTCCATGCTATGAGTGTCCTTTTTGTGCGATTGGTACTAATTTGTTCTTGTTCTTTAGAGGGTTATCATAAATATTTTTGACGTAAGAACTGGAAAAGTGATGAGGGATTTTAACGGAAGTGCAGATGAATTTGCAGTCGGTGGAACTAGCGGTGTTGCAGGAGTGTCATGGCCTATTTTCAGGTGATTCTTACCTTCTTTTCATCTCTACAGTCCCATCTAAATTTGTGTCTCTGTTTTTGTCATTGAGTGGTTTCATTGAACAATCTTTTTTTCCAGATGGGGTGGTGGCAAAGATGACAAATATTTTGCCAAGATTGGGAAAAATATGATCTCTGTCTATGAAACTGAGACCTTTAGCCTTATTGACAAAAAATCCTTGAAAGTTGAGTGCGTTATGGACTTCTGTTGGTCACCAACTGATCCCATCTTAGCTCTCTTTGTTCCTGAGCTTGGTGGTGGGAATCAGCCTGCTAGGGTGAGTACTTGTGCTCTAGATGCTACTCCTTTTGCCATCATAGTCATAATTTTGATATGATGTATTTGTCAAACTGTTTTTTTTATGCCTATTTTGTCAAACTTATAGGTCAGTCTCATTCAAATTCCTGGCAAGGAGGAACTGCGGCAGAAGAATTTATTCAGTGTCAGTGACTGCAAAATGTACTGGCAAAGCAATGGGGATTATCTTGCTGTAAAGGTTGACCGGTACACAAAGACTAAGAAAAGTACATACACCGGCTTCGAGCTTTTCCGCCTAAAAGAACGGGATATACCCATTGAGGTACTGGAGCTCGACAATAAGAACGACAAGATTATCACTTTTGCTTGGGAGCCAAAGGGTCATAGGTATGCGGTTATTCATGGTGACAGCCCTAGGCCTGATGTCAGCTTCTATTCAATGAGGACAAACAATACTAGTCGTATCTCAAAGCTCACTACGCTTAAAGGCAAACAGGCAAATTCTCTGTCCTGGTCTCCTACTGGCCGCTACATAATACTTGCAGGACTTAAGGGTTTAAATGGACAACTGGAATTTTATAATGTTGATGAGCTTGAGACCATGGCTACAGCAGAGCATTTTATGGCCACCGATATTGATTGGGATCCCACTGGGAGGTATGTTTAAATGTGTTCCTAAGCATGGTTTTTTTTTTTACTGAATGGAATGCACTACAAAGGCAGTTTTTGACTCTGGTTTGGTCCTTTGCAGGTATGTGGCAACTTCAGTAACATCAGTCCATCATGAAATGGAAAATGGCTTTAAAATCTGGTCTTTCAATGGCAAATTACTGTATCGCATACTTAAGGATCATTTCTTTCAGGTAGTAGGATTATTCTTTTTTTATTAAGTCAGCTGGGGGCTGGAATTATTTGATTGCACATCTTATGTACTCTCTAATTGTTTCTCCTGCATTAATTACAGTATTTGTGGCGCCCAAGGCCTGCATCATTCTTGAGTTCTGAGAAGGAAGAAGAGGTTGCAAAGAATTTGAAGAAATACAGCAAGAAATATGAGGCAGAGGACCAGGATGTGTCAGCGTTATTAAGTGAGCAAGAACGGGAGAAGAGGAGAAGGTTGAAAGAAGACTGGGAGAAATGGGTCAGTGAATGGAAGCGGATGCACGAGGAAGAGAAATTGTTGAGGCAGGAGCTTAGGGATGGTGAAGTCAGTGATGAGGAAGAAGAGTATGAGGCCAAGGAAGTTGAAGTTGAGGAGTTGTTGGATGTCTCGGAGGAGATTTTATCTTCAGCAGTGATTGAATTTGATCATTCCATCACTGCTGAAGATCACAGGAACAGGTCCCCGCCGTCCCTTTGCATTCAAAAGCTTGCAAACCCTAAGACACACCCATTGAAGCCGCGCAGCACTTGTAGCGTTTCACATACAAGTTTTAAGTTTTGGTTTCGTTTAAACACAGTAGAGAGTAATGTTTGATGTTTTTATTCATCTAACATATTTGTGGATTATGTTAATTTTTGCAGTTTCGGTAGTAATGGCTACAAGGTTTGAAATTTTGCATAAGTGGAAACTCTTTTTAAGGAAGTGAATTTCTTAAAAATACGTCTTTTTCAATTATCAAACGATGTGTATTATTGAAAAAGACGCGTTCGTAAGTTAAGTTACTGTCTAGTGTTTAGAGCTACTAGCATTGGTCAAAAATCAAAATCCCTCCCGTTCTCCCCAGCCCCTCTGTTTTCTAACTAACGTTATAAAAGCTTCCATATTGTTTGGAATAATAGTAAAAAGATCCCTGTACAATCGTGAAAAAGATCCCTGTACAATCGTGAAAAATAAAAACCTCCCTTGATATTTGAAAACTCGATTTTACCTTCCATGTACTTATAGTCAACGACAATTGTGTAGACTCCGTTAGTCAAATTAACAAACCGTTAGTGTTGACCGTAAACTTTAATTAAAATATTTGAAAAAATTATAAAAAATCCAAAAAAACGTAAAAAAATTTATAAAAAATTGGAAAAATTCACAAAAAATGTATAAATTCTAAAAAAATTAATTAACCTAAAAATCCAGAAAAAAAATGTAAAATTCCAAAAAAAAATTAATTAACCTAAAAATTCAGAAAAAAAATATAAAAACTCTAAAAAAAATTAATCAAAAATCTAAAAAAAATGTAAAAATTCACTAAAAAAATTAATCTAAAAATTCAAAAAAATTGTAAGAATTCAAAACAAATTAATTAATCTAAAAATTCATAAAAAATGTAAAAACTCTAAAAAAAAAACTAGTCTAAAAATCCAGAAAAAATGTAAAAAGTCTACAAAAAAAATTAATCTAAAAATCTATAAAAAAATGTAAAAATTACCAAAAAAAAGTAAAAAATCTATAAAAAAATAATTAATCTAAAAATTTAGAAGAAAATGTAAAAATTCAAAAAAACTTAATTAATCTAAAAATCCAGAAAAAATGAAAAATTTCGAAAAAATGTAAAAACTCTATAAAAAAATAACTAGTATAAAAATCCAGAAAAAATGTAAAAACTTTTAAAAAAATTAATCTAAAAATTCAGAAAAAAATGTAAATATTCCAAGAAAAATGTAAAATCCAGAAATTAATCTAAAAGTTCAGAAAAATGTTAAAAATCCAACATAAAATTAATTAGCCTGAAAATACAAAAAATTGTAAAAAATTAATTAATTGTAGATTTGTACATTTTTGTTGGAATTTTTACATTATTTTGTGAATTTTTACAATTTTTTTGGATTAATTAATTTTTTTGGATTTTTACATTTTTTTTGGATTTTTAGATTAATTAAATATTTGTTTGGAATTTTTTACATTTTTTTTTTGGATTTTTTTACATTTTTTTGAATTTTTACATGTTTTTGGGAATTTTTAAAATTTATTGTTAGAATTTTTACATTCTTTAAATTTTTTTTTACATATTTTGGATTTTTAAATATTTTTTTGGAATGTTTACAATTTTTCTAAATATTTTAATGAAAGTCAACGGTAAACACTAACGGTTTGTTAGTTTGACTAACGGTGCCTATACAATTGCCGTTGACCATAAGTACATGGGAAGTGGAATCGAGTTTTCAAATGCTAGGGGAGGTTTTAATTTTTCACGATTGTACAGAGGGTCTTTTTACTATTACCCCATATTATTTTTATTCTACACTTTTCAATCTAATTCCAAGATTAAGAAATTCCCAAAATAAAATGAGTGTCAAGAACAAAAGTCCTAGGGCGTGTTTGACCCCAGTTAGTTGTTTGGTTAGAAACTACTGTTTTGTGTTGTAAATTATTTTAATTAAAATAAAATGATATTTAAAAATTATTAGTTTGTTGAATTTTTTAATCTAATTGTTTTTATATACTAATTTATAACATTAAAATTATAAATACATAAGATTTATCTATTTAAAAAATAAGTATCATGTATTTTTTTAAATAAATTACTACATTTTATGTTAATATTTTAAATATTTTAAATAAATTTGTATTTAAAATAAATATATTATTATTTTTTAATACAAATAAACAGTTTTTCATTTTTTAAAGTATATATTCTTGTACTTTTAAAGTGAGGTTAAAACGACCTATATTTTTTTAAAATTAAGTAGTTAAAAATATGCATATTAATCAAACAGTCTAATGTTTGAACCCAGATATTTTACTTTAAATGTCTAATTTTAAAGCAAAATATCTGGGTTCAAACATCAAATCAAATATCTTATTGTGGGTATAGCAAGTTTTTTTTATACAACTTCAATATCATACGATAAAGTTAATATATATGATGAACAATAAAAATAGAACGGAATTTTATTGTGGGACGACGGATGAAAAAAACAAAAAACAATCTATTTAGCTTTAGTTAAATCGGTTGATCTTAATTTGAGAAGGAGCCCAGCATTAACCAATTTCTTCTGTAAATGGAAAATCATTGTTTTCTTTCAATTTTCCATTTCTAGTGCTACGCAAGGGGCCGTCCATAAAATTACGAGGCCGTCATTTGAACTGGCCCTAGACCCTAGTGGTGAAATTTGTATGAGGTACGAAAACGATGTCGTAGGTTAAATTAACAACCAAAAACTAGTAAGAGTTTAGTAAAGCCATGTTTCGATCCTAGTACCTAGTACCTAGTACCTATGAGTTATGTAGTGGGGCCCGCTACGCTTTCGCTGTTTAAAAAATGCTGGGTTTATTTTGTTGCTTCATATGCATCTTTTTGATATGAAGAATTTGATTAGTAAAGTTTGTGGTTAATATTTTCAGCTTTTCTTGAACTTGTATGGTGATAAAAGCATAGAATTCAAGAATCTGTGATCAGGCCTATGACATGCTTACATCACCCAGTGAAAACAAGAATCAATTTGCGGGAAAGGGGACGATGATGGTGGTGGTGAGAGTTGGGACAGCTGATTGCGGCTTACGAAGCTTCGAAACAGTGTGTGGGGGAAGTGTGAACGTACACGCCACAATACATGAGGTTGACGGCCCGAATAATTGTCGAATACTTTTAGTGTCACAATTCATATTCTAGTCGTATAAATAATATGAACTCTTTATTCTAAACTAAAAAAGACAAAACATCACACATTATTGGTCGTTAATGTCATTTTATAAATTAGCTAAGGGCTTTCTCCAAAAATTGAATTATTATTGATGATGGGATGGCGCATAGAACTAGCATGAACAGATGTGAAAAGATTCTTTTCATTCTTTTCCTCCTTAGTATTCACATTTATGTTCCTTTTGAGTTATTTCATTTAAAAAGATACTAATTTCGTTTGACAAAATTTTACCATTTATATTTTCTTTTACATTTCGCATTTTCCACATCGGTAAACATCATGTCTTACTAACAAAAATACCAAACTTTCCTAGGTCAGAAGGATAAAAGTTAATGGTGAAAGTTGAAATTATAATTATTTCTAAGATTATTTTATTAAAATTAATTTTGTTCGCATAAAGAAAATAATTATACGATGATGAGCCGTTAGCCGGTCAATCTCCTGGGCTGGGACAGATACCAGCTTTCTTCCACAATCACCTGTCACTCCTCTTTCAGTCTCTGTTTGCTAGCTTATCGCCAAGCTCCAATCCTGCGGCCTATATCCTTCAGTCCATTTCCCTTTAGATTCCATCACTTATCATCCCCTCATATATAATTATAAATCCATTTAATTTAACGGGCCCTTAACTAAAATTAAACAAGATTGAAGATTCCAAACAAAATTAGGCCGATGGATCATGATGTGACCTCATGCCATGCTATGCTAATCTCCAAAAATATACAATGATTAATTAAGTAATTAAGTGCCGACTATTCCACCTTCAGTCGAGTAGGAGCATAAAAAACGATAAATCAAGGCCTAAAGCTTCTGTCCACTGGAAGCTTGAGATCACCCGAGGATGTTTTCCCAGATGAAGTGAGTTTGAATGGTCGAACACGATACACAGTTTCTTCCAACCACATTTTCTCTCTAATCAACTTAAACACCAAAAGAAGGCCGTCGCTTTTCGTGATAGACCTGAGATCAGGTCCGTACGCCTGCAGACAGGATGCCAATTTTTCCCTGACAAATCAAATATACTGGGAGGGTTAGCACATGACTGGCTGCGACTGCTGAAATCACTCTCATTAGAAACTACAGGACATGGAGTCAAGCAAGATCATGAAAGTTAAAAGAAATTGCCATGAAAGAAAAGGAAAAGAGTTTATGAATTCAAATGTTCTACAGGATTTCTTAGGAGGTGATAAGTTCAAATAAGCTTATCAAAAATAAAATAAAAATGCAGCACCTTGAATTTTCAAAAAGTTTTTATAGCTTTCAAGCTCAGATCTCTTTAATGTAGTTCACGAGGCCTTGATCCAATAATTTATTGGATCATTACAAATGATACACCTACCAGCAAGCCTCACCTTGATACAGAGGAAAAAAGGGAATCATGGTTCATTTACTCTCTCAAAGTTTAAATCAAACTATCTTCAGCTTCTAAATCAACCATAAAACAGTAGGGAAATGCAAAGTCCACTGCGTAGTTTTATAATAACTTATAACAAGTATTAGAACATCATAAATGGAGAGCGAGAGAAAGAAAAACTGTACCAAGTTCCCAATTCTCGACCATTGGGAATGCTTGCTAAACAAAATGTCTAAATATGCCTCTTAATTATAATCAAAAAAAGCTCACCAGTTTCAAACACATTCTAAATTTTTCTTTCGACCCACATTTTGTGATTATTATAATTTTTAAAGATCAGGAAATCCTGTTAAAAACAAAAGAAACAAATAGACTCAAACCTGGTCCTTGATTCTTCAATAATGAATGATCCTGCGGGTGTGTTTAGGAAAGTTTTCAGCTTGCTCCAAAAGGAATCCCGAGAAAAGAGCTCAAGTACTTCAACGGTTTGATTAGGTCCCGAGAAAAGAGCTCAAGTACTTCAACGGTTTGATTAGGTGCAATTTCTGTGGAGGGGTCCTCGAGAGGTCCTTCACAATGACCATAGAAATAGCCATGACGGCACTGAGGGGGTTTCTTAACATACCTCACAGTTAAGTTTTCCCCTCTGACCAGAGCATTCCAATTCCACATCCAAGTTGCAGCATCGCGTAGTTTAGCAGGAACAGGTTCTTCAAAGGCGAGCAATGTGTTAAATCCGGCTTTCCTTAACTCAGGAAACAATTTTGAGGAGCCTCCAATGAGCAAAATATGCCCAGGTGGTGGATTTTCCACAGCCCACATATGAAGCTCCAAGTCAAGTGGGTCAGTACTGTTTTTGTCAACTGCATTGGCAGATAATTTGAAAAGTTAGATACCTGCCAAAACAAGAAACTAAATTCTGAACTTAAACTACTATGAATAAAAATACATGTGACAAAGCTAAATGGATTCTACCATGCATGAAAATCAGCAATGCTTTCGGCACAAAATGGCTTGATGGTTATGGATTGAGATGATGGATGGCTGCCTCATGTTTGCAGTCAAACTACCTTTCCAGTTTGTTCCAGAATAGTATGTACTCAATGAATTTGCCTATATAGGGTGAAGAACCACTCAGGCAGCCAATTCCACACTAGCCTAACCTCACAAAAATACTTCACTTGTAATGTATGCCACATTGTAAACGGGATAAAAGAGAAATCTCTACGGAGAAACTAGACAATAATTTATATGATGGCACTAGAAATCTTTAGAAAGGAACCAAGACCCGGTGGATTGACAGGTGCAAACGATCATGCAGACCATAAGAGCGGTGATGTTAAATCAACATTAACACCTCAATCAATTTCTTAATCTATGCCAACAAAACTTAACATTAATGATAACAAAAGTGTCCAACAGAACACTGAAAAGGTAGCATACCGGAACTAGCTTCAACTAAGTCGATACCCGAATGAGTCAGCGCCCAAGCATCTGGCATCTCCGGTACGTTAACAGCAAAGGCTGTGATATCAATATGACCTTTGATACCACTAGATTTTAGGGCGTCTCTGATGCTTTTAGCCACTCCAAAGGGGTTTACACAAGCTGGTAGAGCGCAGTTGCGCATATCCCAACATACCAGTACTTTTTGATTTCTGGGATCGTTGTCACTGTGAGAGCGAGGAGAAGTGAGATGAGGAGTAGAAGAAGTGGAGCGTCGAGCGATTAAGATAGAGTAGGGGGACAGAGATCGAGATGGAGTTAGGAAGAAGAGAGTACGGAGAGAGAGGCGTAACATGGTTTCAAAGTTAGGAAATTTAGGTTTTGAGATGGTTTTTGAAGGCAATTAGAAGCAGGGGTATTTACAGAGAAGAGAAGAGAATAGGGTTTGTGTGCGTGGATAGGTTAGTGTAAGTGGGCTAGATTGGTATATTATTTTGGAGGGTGGGCTTTTTGCTGGGCTGGGTTGGTATTCATATATATAATTGTAATATTTCGGTAAATATGGAAGTACCGAATTTTAATTTAAAGTGATTAAATATTACTCTTTCTACCTTTTATTATATATTTTTTTGAAATAATAAAATTTCGTAGAATAATGATCTTTGATTTTATTTTATTCCACATTGTTTAATTTTTACCTCTAATTTCACTCAAATTATCACACAATTATTAAATTAGGTTGATTTATAAAAAAAAAATTATCATTAGAAATTGCTTCAAAGTTAAGAAATTGCAGCTCTGCGTTCCTTTGAAATTGAAAACCCTAGGCTTGGACACATGTATGTTGCTTAAAATCAACTGATTTTAAGGTGAATAGTTTCGGTTATGCTAGTAATGACAACTCTTTTTATTTTATTTGATAAAAACACTATATTTGAGATAAATTATTTTAGGGTTTAGGGTTTTTTATTAAGTATATATATTATTTATTCAAAATAGTGTATTTTCCACCTAAACGACGTCGTTTTGAAGCGAAAAAATAATTAATATGTGATTGTAAATAAATGTTTTTAGATAATAATTGATATTTTATTCGAATCATAAATATATTTTAAAAAATTAATAATGTAAATAAATAAATAAATAAATAATAGGTAATAATACAATAAAATTACTCCCAATCTAGTGGCAAACTCCTTACCCAAAATACATAGCTGATAATATAAAAGATCGAATAATGGACACAAGAAATAACTAGTATATTTGATAAATCGATAATTTAAATAATAAATATAAGGATAGAAATCGTCTGATTTAATTGAAACACGCCACGAGGCGCTACCCTCGAAGAATAAATGCCCCTCTTGCACAGGGTAGTTGTAAGATAGTAGTTTTTTCTAAAAATAAGACCGATGCAGTCAGCCTCTATTTTCCTTGAACCCAACATAAAAAAAGGAGAGCACTATTTAAAGAAGAAAAAAGATGTATACTTTATTTCAATTTTATTTTTTTTTATATTTGTAACCACTTGGAAGATCAAAATCACAACTTTATAGATTTAAATCGTAAATTTTAGGAGTATAAGGACCAAAATGAGATTTTTTAGAAATGTTATTTCCTTTTAAGCCACTAACTAGACCCTATTTTGGTCAACTATCTCCCTGAAGAATGCAATGCAAGTTCAAGAGTGGTTGTAAGGTGGGTTTTGCAATTCCACGAGCACATTCGGAGTAATTTTGCCCCAAAGTGGCTACCCTTTGTTGCACACATCAGCGACCGAGAAGTAAATTGAGATCAACCATATTGTACAATGGAACTAAGAGCATGAAGGAGAGCGCCTGTATGTATCTAACAATGGAACTAAGAGCATAAGAATCCCAATGCTTGGAGCATGAACAAAGCTCTTTCCTATTTCCATGAGAGCTTGAAGGCATTTCCTTAGGATTCCTTTTTTCAGGGGAAAAAAAGGGTATAGGATTGCATAGCCATTGCGGTATATACTTTCTGTTTCGTGACATGATTTTTCCTCTGATGCGTGGTCGGATTTATTTTTCTCATCTGTCGTCTTTCAAATAGTTGAGCTCAGAAAGACCAGTGTGACCTTTTACGTTTCTCTTAACAGAAGATGCATGAATGAACAACCAAATTCTTCACACCAAATATACAGAACAAGTGAAAATCATGTGGTCTAAGCTTACTGATCATTTATACTGTGTTCATTTGCACACAACAAAACTGCTGTTCTTTTCTTTCCAGTCTTATAATAATAATACAGGAATGTCTTCTTGTGTTGTACATTAGTAAAGCAGCATGTTTTTATATTTTTGTGGATCTTTCATAGTTTTACCAGCCAATATTTTATTTATCCATACCATTTTGTTAGATGTGAAGCTATCACATGGTCTCTATTTTCTCATAATTTTTTAAGAGCAATTTGGATTATAATAGAATCCCCATTGAATCTCTCACTCTCTCTCACATGCACTCGATATGCACGCATAGACTATATACAGTTTTTTTTTTTGCGCTTCTTTTTTTATTGTGAAAATGCAAGTTGAATGTTCAACTTACTTGATAAAAACAAGGTGTCCCTATGGTATTGGAATAGATACCAAATTCAGCTGTTGGATAGAAAGCCAGCCATGGAGAAATATGTACTTTGGGTAGTTGGGTTGTGCTTTTTGCTGGTTGACCATGGAGCTCAGGCCTCTCTCCACTCAATCAGAAATCTCCAGTCATCTTCAGAAAAGAAGCCTTACCGAACTGGTTACCACTTGCAACCACCTAAAAACTGGTTGAACGGTTAGCCTTCAAAAACTTCAGTTTCTAATTTGGTTTGATGAACTTCCTGATCTCTGATTCTATGATGCTGATTCCTTTTCCTGGATTGTTTGGTATGTGTGGCACCGGGCACTTGTGGTTATGCAGATCCTAATGGTAAGATTCTCAAATCGTCTTCTTACCATATACCGTTCTTTTATTTATTTTTCAACAAAAATCTGTTCTGTTATCTATTTGAAGAAATTGCTAATATTGTTAGGAAACAAGATTAGGAATTCCAATCAAATGTTGGGGTTTGTTTTGCTGTCATAAGACAAAAAGCTCAATATGGCCTTATTTTTGTTATCCCCTTACTGACAGGACCAATGTATTTCAACGGAGTTTACCATCTGTTTTACCAATATAATCCTTACGCCGCGGTGTGGGGTAATATTACATGGGCACATTCAGTGTCCTATGATCTTGTCAATTGGGTCCATATTGATCCTGCTATTTCACCAACACAGCCTTTTGACATCAATGGCTGCTGGTCAGGCTCAGCCACAATCCTTCCTGGGGATAAACCTGTCATCCTGTACACTGGAAGTGACACTGAGAAACGGCAAGTTCAGAACCTAGTAGTACCTAAGAACGTCTCCGACCCGTTCCTCAGTGAATGGGTGAAATCACCTCATAACCCCTTAATCTCTGCTACTGATGGCATTGATCCAAAGAGTTTCCGAGACCCAACAACTGCTTGGCAGGGCCCGGACCAGGCATGGCGTGTTATTGTTGGAAGTGAGATTAATGGTCATGGATCAGCTCTCCTATACCGAAGCACAGATTTTGTGAACTGGGTGAGGAGTGACAATCCACTTCACTCATCAGGAAAAACTGGTATGTGGGAATGTCCAGATTTTTTTCCAGTCAGTATCAACAGCAATAGAACGGCTGACACCTCTTCGCAGGATAACTATACCAAGCATGTCCTCAAAGCAAGCTTCAACGACAAAGATCATTACATATTGGGTAACTATATGCCAGAGACGGATAAGTTTTCAGTTGAAACTAATTTTTTGGATGGTGGAGTGGACTTGCGATATGATTATGGGAAATTCTATGCTTCCAAGACCTTTTATGATGGAGCTAAGAGTAGGCGTATTCTTTGGGGCTGGATAGCCGAGTCTGATAGTGAATCAGAAGACATCGAGAAAGGCTGGTCTGGCATTCAGGTAATTTAAGATCAGATTCTCTTTTCACTTGTAGGGCTTTTACATGGAAAATAAAATGCACTGTGTAACAACCCAGCCTGAGGAAGAGTCGACTACTCACTTAAATGCTGCTAGAGTTCGAAAAATCTGTTTCACAACTGTGATCATAACAAGGCATTTGTTTTCTTTTCAGTCATTTCCTAGAACTGTTCTTCTCAGCAAAACAGGACAGCAATTAGTTCAGTGGCCAGTTGAAGAGATTGAGAAACTACGGTCCAAGAACTTCAGTGTCCATGATCAGGTGCTTGGACCTGGATCCATACTTGAAGTTCCTGGCATCACAGCTTCTCAGGTATGTAGCCTGTTTGAATCCAAGTTTCTGATATGCTTATGACCTAAGATCAAAACTAATGTTTTCTTGTTTCCCCCATTGAAGGCAGATGTAGAAGTTTCATTTAATATGCTTGATTTCGAAGAGGCCGAGCCAATGGATCCAAGTTGGACAAATCCCCAACTCCTTTGTACTCAACATAACTCATCTGCTAGAGGCAAGATTGGGCCATTTGGGTTGTTGGTTTTGGCTACCAAGGACTTGACAGAGAAAACTTCAGTCTTCTTCCGAATATTCAAAAATGATACAAAGTACGCAGTGCTCATGTGTAGCGACCAAAGCAGGTGTCAGTTTTGTAGTCTCCACAATCTAAGACGCACCATTTCAAGTTGTCCTCAAATTGTCTCCATCCTTAACTCTGTAACTTTCATCTTGAAAGCAGGTCTTCTCTAGGTGAAAAGCTTGACAAAACAACATACGGGACTTTCATCGACTTGGACCCTCACAGCGAGAATATTACCCTAAGAAGCTTGGTATGTGACTAAAGTGGCCTGCTGCTGTTACTCTCTTTTTTCTTCAGCCATAGGAATGAAAATTTCTGATTGGTAAGAGTAAAAAAGCATGCACGCCCCACTTACAAATCGGACTAAATCAAGAAAGTTATAAATGTGGATGCATACATGTTCTTGTGTTGGATTTTGTTCACTGAAAAAAAGATGCTGCCTTTATTCTGTTTGCAGATAGACCACTCAATAGTTGAGAGCTTTGGTGGGGAAGGAAGGGCTGCCATTACTGCTAGGGTTTATCCAACTTTGGCAATTGATAAGCAATCCCACCTATTTGTTTTCAACAATGGTGCTGCTCATGTCAAAATCTCAAGGCTTACTGCTTGGAGCATGAAGAATGCTCAAATTTTTCCAATGAAGAAAAGAAGAAAACCAGACATGTAGTTTCACTCATTGAAGCATATATGATCTATTTTTATTTTCTTATTGTAGGGAAAGAAATTCAAAATTCTTTGATTGGCTATCTCAAAAATCCATTTTATTTTTCAGAGAAGATGAGGCACTATTTTACTTTTAGCATTGTGCTTTACAATAATGTAACAACCATACACTATGTAGTCATAAACTACATGAAAGATGAATTCATAACAACTGAATTCTTTACAATAATGTACATTCAGTAAATCTTTAAAGAACTATTCACTCTCAAATCTTTAAAGAACTATTCATGAATTCAATAAATCTTAAACAAAAAGAAAAACTGAATTTATTGGATTTTTTCAACTAATAATGAGTTTATAATTAAATTGTATTTTCAGCAAATCGGAAAATAATTTTTGAGTCCTCTCATTAATTTTTAATAAAAGATTTACTCTTTTAAAATCAGACTATGTTCAAATAAGTAGTTTCGAAATGGACTAAAAGAATACCGGAGAGAAGGGAAAAAAAATCTTAAAAAGTATTACTATGACTATCGAAGATTACTGGCGTGGCAGAGAGTTATCAAAGGCACTGGTGTTTCTCTATCCTTACTCCAAAACAGGCAAACAGCCCTTAGTGCGTGCGTGCTTGCTTGCTTCTAATCCAGCCCTATTCCCTCTTTCCGAAAAAAAAGAAGGATTAAAGAAATGAGACTCGAGACTCTACAATAGAAATCCTTCCGTCAACTAACGCATATCGGGAAATAAACCGCCAACTGTGATAGTCCCTAGTTCCCCCCAAAAACAAGACTACACCAACCCTTCTTGCAATCAACCCCCCACCACCACACCAATAAATTCAAGGTTACTATTGTATGACGAATTTGACAGAAACCTAATTTTGAAGGAAAGATGAGCAGGGATGATGATGACCCAGGGGAAAAGGGAGGGTCCAATTCAGGAGGAGGGATATCTGGGCGGCCGCCGCAGCACAAATGGTTGACGAATTTCCACAGGGATTTGATGGCGGGGGCGATCATGGGTGGGGTGGTGCACACCATCGTCGCGCCGATTGAGAGGTCGAAGTTGTTGTTGCAGACCCAAGAGAGCAACTTGGCATTTGTAGGGAGTGGGCACAGGAAATTTAAGGGGATGGTGGATTGTATTGTCCGTACGGTGAAGGATGAAGGAGTTCTCTCGCTTTGGAGAGGCAATGGGAGTAGTGTTCTTCGGTATTACCCTTCGGTGGCACTCAATTTCTCTCTGAAGGTAAAAAACCATCTCTTGGAACTCATTCTTGCCCTGTTGTTTATTGTGTTCCTGAGAATGTTTCCAAGGTGTTTGATGAAAATTTCACTGAGAGAAAATTGCGTAGGCTGCCTTGTTTAGGTATTCTGAGACATTTGTTTTTGTGCCTGTTTCTGTTTTACTTAATTTTGTTAGGCATGTTGCGTTCCATGATCGAAAAGTTTATTTCTTTAATAAATCTTATGTGCATTCGGCATTAGTTGCTGTCATGGTGTGGGATTGTTGAAGTGCTTGGGAGAATTGAGTCATCACTTTTCTTTTTGTTCCAAGAAAATATTGTCATTGCTTCGTATGTTGGAGTAGATCATGAGAAATTAAGCAAGATCGAATAGATTTCTAAGATATTATGAGCTTAGGTTAACAACATGGTAAGTAACACCAGTGTTGAATTTGTGGATCTTAAAGAAATTTGTTTGTTGAATGGTTTATGGGCTCAGAAAATAGAGAGACCAGCACAAAACTACGCTATTATTCTGGTATTTGTGTTTTAGTGTTTGGCACTTCAGTATGTCTTTCCTCCACTGGCACACAATCTAGTAGCATATCTTTTGGCTGGTGTGGTACAACATTTGTGTCCAACTGTACTACAATAAATGCCACTGTTGTTCTAAATGGGAGACTGCTTGATGTTAATATCCTTCACTGGACTTTTTTGGCACCTTATACCCTGGATGTAGACATGAGCCATGATCTTGCAGCCCCCCTTGAACTGCCTGATACTTCTACATGTTAATGTGTTTTCTGGCAAGGGAGTGAGGAATCAGGGCAATCTAGAAGGGTAGAGTAATGAACTGAATTAAGTGCTGTGCATTGATCTTTTGTGTGTGACATGAGAGGAATATCGAAGGATTAGCTTTTAGATCCCTCAACATATAAAAATAGTTGAAATAGTTGGAAGGTGATATTGATGTATAAAAGTGATGTGCATACAGTTTGGAAATGGAATTCTTTGTATCATATTCATTTGGGGCTTCTTAACACCTTCCAACCATCCACGAGGGTTTTTTCACCAACTTCGAGTGTAAGTAGTTCAAGTCTTGATCTTTTTGTGGCAAGGACTGCCAAAGTTTTATATTTTCCTTTTTTAAGAGCGGTAACCTACATGCTATTTTAGTAGATTGCAATGTTTGATGTGGGGGACTGATTTGTGCTAGCTGATCTAGTTTTGAACTAAGTTTGGGGGAAATTGAAATTGGCATTTCCTAGGATTAGAATAAATTAGTTATTTAGGAAGCTGGACCGGATTTGTGAGATATGTCTTGAATTACCCTTTGAAGTGCCTTCATAGACTATAAATAAAATCATTGCAAACCAATTTGGCTTTAGGATGAGAAATTTCTCTTTACTGTGATGATTGATGTGATAGTTCCAAGCAGATGACATCTCTATTGGTCATAAATTTGCGTGATTGCATCTCAAATTTTCCATGCAGGACCTTTATAAAAACATGTTAAGGAATGGCAACCATCAGCATAGTCATTTTTTGTCTGGTGCATCTGCCAACTTTATTGCGGGTTCTGCTGCTGGCTGTACAACGTTAATCATAATCTACCCACTAGATATTGCACATACCCGACTTGCTGCTGACATTGGAAGAACTGATATTCGTCAATTTCGAGGTATCAGCCATTTCCTAACTACCATATGGAAGACAGATGGAATACGAGGAGTTTACAAAGGACTTCCTGCATCACTACAAGGGATGGTTGTTCACCGGGGCCTATACTTTGGCGGCTTTGATACGTTGAAGGAGGTTTTGTCTGAAGAAGCTAAACCTGAATTAGCATTGTGGAAACGCTGGGTGGCAGCTCAGGTAGTGACAACATCTGCTGGGTTGCTGTCATATCCATTGGACACAGTTCGGAGGCGGATGATGATGCAATCTGGCTTGGAGAAGCCGATGTATGCTAATACACTTGACTGTTGGAGGAAGATATACAGAACAGAAGGGGTGTCTTCTTTTTATCGCGGGGCACTCTCAAACATGTTTAGAGGTACAGGTGCTGCTGCCATATTGGTTTTGTATGATGAGGTCAAGAAGTTCATGAAATGGGGTGGACTGTAGCAGAAACTAGTTTTGCTCCATCTAGACCAGAGGGATTAGAGTAGAAAAAGAATGAGGTCATGAGTTTTGTAGAAGTGCAATCTTGTAAAAGCGCAGATGAGCTTTCCATACAGTCGATGTATAACAAATACATGGATGATAACATTCATTTGCCACTTCACTATTTTGAGGCTTTGGTGATTGATACACCTCATGATTCTTTTGCGAAGGAATGAAATGGAATGTGTTTGACACGTAGCGTGCCGATGAACAAGAGGTAATTATATTATTATAGCATTATTTACCATCTTATTAGTATTAATTATAAGAAATGGTTGAATTGATACTGATTGCATATTGGAATTTGTCTGCTGTGGCTTTCTTGTTGGGCATAGTTTCTCCAAGAAAATAATTCCAATAGGGAGGTCCATATTCTATGATGTATAGTTCTGTTAGACGAATTCAAAGATCCTCAAACTTGTTATAATAGCATTATTGTTCTTATTCTTGGATGAGTTTGCAACTTGCAGGAAATGAGACTTTGCTTTTTAATTCTTTGGACTTACTCACCCAAAAACCTTGTTCACTTGCTGATCTTCCATCTTATGATCTTATGGTCTCAGTTTAACCTAGCTACTAGGCTAGTGAAGAATGATTGGACCCAAAAAGCACAACAACCAAATTAAATTATTATAAACACTGTGCAGTGAATAGTGATTTAGTGGTCTAATCAATAGTGGAGGGAGAAAAGAGGAGAGAAAAAGAAGAATATGCCATTTCTTGCTTGGTTAGAACTTAGAATGAGAAATGTTCCACTGTTGTGATCTCACATCATTTGTTACATAACATTTTTTTTGTTTAGTTCCATGAGTAATTATAGGATACGACCGATGTTTCATGTTATATTTTACAAGTATGGATTTATTATCGATGAATCTTTATTATTTATATGGATGAAGTGTAATGTGTGACATGATAGAGTGAGAATTATGTTTGCACAATTTCTTCTCTTTACAAGCATGGCATCACTTGCTACTCTCCTCCTTGGGGCCTATGTGGCAGGCGGTGATTGGTCTGACAGCCGTTCAGGGGAAGGTGTTCATTAAGAAAGTGGGATTGAACTATTGAAGTGAAGGGTTGAATAATGATTATAGATAGTGGAATTAAAACCAAATTAGGGATTGGTATTAAAATAATTGGGGAAAAGTAAAGTGGGAACCCCGTAAAGGAGGCTACTAAAGTCTAATAGAGCAAGCAAGCAACCATATGACTTCCCCATTTGAAGAAAAAAAAACTACAATTAAAAAGTTAAACACCTACCAACAAGGAACTCTAAAGTGGGGCTTAATTTGCATCTCTTTCCCCATACAATAAACACAACTAGTAGTAACTAATTAACTATTAATAATAGGCCTTCGAGACGAATGCTTAGATACTCTCGTTCGTAAATCGATCTGACCTAGATATTACTAGTATTTTTTTTTATGTTTGGAGAGAATCATAAGTAGATTCTTATTACATTTGAGGTTGTAAAGATTCTAAATTGGGGTCGAGTCTTTTGTTCTTTTTCCTTTTTCCCCTTGCTCAAAAGCCGAAATGCATGTATGTATGACATGGATGATGGATGATTCATAAATAAATAAAAGTGATTAATATTATATATATAAAAATGAGATTGTGGTTGTGATTGATTGTTGATTGCTACCATCATCATGATTATCATCACCACCTTTGCTTTGGTGTCTTTTCCAAGTCCGAAGGGGATGGGCCCCAAATTACCTGGAACTGGAAGTGGGTTCAAGCCGTTCAAGGTTCTAAAAAAAAGAAAAATTAAACCCCAAATTCATCACCAAAACCATCGCCAAATTCATTTCCTTAATCGGAAAAGATCTTTTGAAGATGTTTACGTGCCTAGTGCTTCATAACCATTGATTAATATATTTCTTCTACCAGTAATCAACCTGAATAAATATATATAAAAATTACACATTGGATAGCTCGAATTCAATACCTAATAGCTCGAATTCAATACCTAAACCATTCGTGTTTCATTAAAAATGTTAGTATTAAATTATAAATTTACTTTAATTATTAGAAATTGGCATCCGCAATTTTGCCGTCAATTTTAGGCAAACCCCGTCAATTCGTATTTTTCTAATCCTAGGAAGTCTAAACGAAAGCTGGATTAGTGAGATTAATTCCCGGGTTTTGTCCAGTTAAATCACAGCTAATTTTGTTTTGTCTCTTCCGAAGTTAGATCAATCCTTAATCCAATGATTATATTAATATTAACAATCCATGTAGTGTTATTATTACAGACGACTTCTTCATTTATTTTTAATAATTTACCAGAATTGTCTCAGAAATAGCTGAAACCCCAAAAAAATAAAAACAAATTACTAATTATTGTCACTAGTATAATCCAAAATACTTAACGGTTCTGATTGTTCCATAATTCAGGTCCGTCCATTGATTGGTATTGGAGTAGCAAGAAAAGATTGAAATTACCACTAAACTCCAAAACCTAACTTCAATAATACACAATACACTAATACTACTAGTACTAATTAATTACACACACTTATTAATTAATCACATTATTAAACCACAATTAATTACTTACTTAAAAAAAGCAAACTTATCTTAATCTCCAAGCATTCTTCCTTCCACCCACTTGCATCTCTTCTACTTCTTCACCTCTCTCAGTAATTAACAGCAAAACTTTTTAAAAGAAAAACTAGAAAATAAGTGAGAAACAAGAAAATTGTTAATTTTCTGCTTCTGCTTAGCTCTAGCTCTACCTGCTGCTAATTAAGTACAACACAAAACCCAATTCTAACATAAAAATACAATTTCCTTCTTCTTTTTCTTCTTTTTCTGGAGGCGGAAAAGTCTAATTATATGGTAATAATACCAAATAGTTAATTAATAATATATAACGATCATAATCATATGATTTCATTAACTAATTACGATGATATGATGTGATTATTATCATACCCAGAAGAGAGACCTAAGACGCCGACTTCGATTAGCCTCGGCACCAGGTGTCCGCTCAGGTGGAGCCCCACCAGGGATTCTAGCCCGCCGACACACGTGCCGCCGATGAAAACCGCCGGAGCAAGATTACGCGGCGACGAGGAAGAGGAGGAGGAGGAGGAGGAAGAGGGGGAGTCGATGGCGTCGTTGGGGAGGGGAGGGAGGGCGGAGATCTCGTGATCGTCGAGCTCGATGACGGTGGGGTGCACGCCGATGGTGGCGAGGAGCTTCTTCATGACGTGGCACATGCAGCAGGAAGATCGGGAGAAGATGATTACTGGGTGCTCCGAGATCAGCCGCTGGATCCTCGTCTCGGCGGATTCCGCGGCGTCGATGGAGAAGGATATGGAGGAGGAGTGGTGTGGTGGAGAAGGCGGAGGAGGGGCACTCATGAGGTCAAAAAGGACGACGTCGTCGGAGAAGTGGCGCAGTCCTTGCATCACCAGAGTAAATGGAGAAGTGAAAGAGTGGCAGTGGTGGTGGTTTTCGCGGCGGCGAACGGAGGGCAGAGGACGGGGGTTAACTTATGATGATAGTTTTATTTATATAAATGAAAGGAGTGGGGGGAGAGGGTGGTGGTGGGGTCCGTTTGCTTACATCACCACCACAAAAGGACACTATGGTGAATATATAAAGCTTTTCTCTTTCTTTTTCTTTTTTGAGAAAAGTTAATAAAGCCTTTCTTTTATCTCTTTTTAGGTATGCAAAATTTATAAATTAAGTCTCCAAATTTAAATAATTTCTTTTGTTAACTCTAAAATTATATTTTAACTTTTAGTTAATATAGTAAGTGTGATAGTTGTCGGTTGATGGTAAAATATCACCTGAGATTGAAATTCGAGTTTTACTTTTATTTTCAAGAGAAGTTGATAAGGAAAATGTATTTTATTTTCAAGAAATAATGATAGTATATAATGGTAATTAGTTGATGCTAGTAATTTTTTATTTTTTATTCTTTATACTTTTTAATGAATTAATCTATTACGAATAATATCATTTCATTCCAATATACTAGAGATGCATGTAATTTAAATATAAAAAATAAGTATTTTTTATTAAACCATAAAAAATTAATCATCCAAAAATAACTCGGACATTTTATTTTGTCTTTTAAAATTTAACATTTTTTTCTTTTCCAATGCATATTAATTACTGCATGACTATTATTTTTATTAATCACACCAACTGAATCTAGAATTGAAATTTATTTATTTATAATTATTATACCTAAAATTTAGGAGTCATTTTTTTTACGAGAAAGTATTAAATACTATGAAGTGTCGTCACTGATATAAAGTATTGGTACTTCACATTTCTATATGCTAAAAGTCTTAGCACTCTTGATAATAGTAATAATAATAAAAACTTAGCACTCATGTAAGTAGAATACGGTGCCGTAAAGAGTAAAGAACTCGGTAAGTTCCATGATTTTTTCTACATTTGGGTTGGAAAATGTGATTGGAGGGTGACAACAAGTCCACGGCGCCTAAGTAGCGGGTGAGGTCCAACACCTGGGACGGGATCACAATAATAGAGTGGTTCGGAAATTACTGGATATTACCCGGGCAAATGCACATGGGGATGGGAGATGAGAGGAGAGAGAGTACTTATTAAACCCTGACGTCAATTTGACTTCGACGTGGAACACTGAGATTGCACGGTGACGTTATCAAAAGTACCCCTCCTGTTAGTAAACAAACCGGTGCACATGAAGAAAAATAAACACCAGAAGAAAATAAGTAATAAATAAAATAAAAGCAAAGGCTTGATGTTGATGACTCATCTGGTATTCTAATTTAATAAGAGATTTCAGATTCCAATTACCGTTATACAATTACATTATAATTAATGAAAATAAAATTTATGACTCATTAAGGTTTTATCTCTTTAAATATAAAATAGTCGGCATCTAATATACTCCGGATATGATACCGGGATGATTTTGAAACATAAATAAATAAATAAATAAAGTAAAATAAAAGCAAGGTTCAGCTGACGTGGGGACGAAAACTGCTGTAGTGGTGGGCCCCACAAGGATGACATAATCATCGGAATGAAGCTGCAATTTCCTCGGTCATTGTGGCGTTCCCTGGTGGACACGTGGCGGTGGTCTTCTATTTTCCTCCAGGCGTGGAGATATTGCGGGCTTTGGGAGAGGAGTTGTGGTGGGGCCATGCCTACTTTTGGTTCTGCATGGGGTCCATCCAGTGATAGAGCTCCACGTGGTGTGTCAGCGTGCCGTGATGCTGACGGGGTTGGCTGGTGATGATCGCGTTGAGAGAGTGGACCGCACCACCACAAAAAATCTGTCGTTAAAGATGGACCGTTGATTGTGGTAGATGTGGTGTCTGCCATATGGTATGATTTGGTGATGAGTATTTTGATGGCATCACCATAGAATTTGTGAAGTCCCTACCGAAAACAAAATCCCCATGATGCAGATGCCCACTCTTGTAACTTTCCCCTTATTATTATTTTTCTTTTATTTTTGTTTTTCCTTTAAGAATAAAATTTGAGTTTTTTCTCTGCATCCATAAAAAAATGCAACTGTAGCTAACAAATGAAGCATCAAGATATGCACGGTGAAGGTGCGACTTAAACTGATGTATGTTTATTTTTGCCACGAGTAGTAGAAAAAGACTCGAGCTATTTCAAACTATCCTAAACCAACACAAACCTCAATTTCAGAAATGCGGAACTTGTAGTACGACTTAAACTGATTTTTACTTAAAACTCGAGCTTTAAATTATTATAGACGGATACAAACCTTGATCAATAAAATTCATACTCGAATTTTACATCTGATTATATCTCGAGAGAAAATAAAGGGATAAACTATGAACCGAATTAAGCTTTGTTTGTTCTTCGTTTTGTGGGATTGGGACTCATGCACACAAGGTCAATTTTCATGATCAAGTCGCAAAAAGATGTCGCTAAGCTACATATGTTCAATTCGATTTTTTGTTTTTGTTGGTCGTCATGCTTAAAATCAGGCATACAGAGACTACCCTTTTGATGTCTTATGCCTGTACATTTGTCTAGAGGGAACAAAGATGGTTCACCAAATTGGACGGCAGAGGGCCAGAATAAACAGGAAATGGCAGGCAAACTCATCTTTATCCACCCAAAAAAAAGAGTTTTTAGGTTAGATACCATGATCTTTGCCACTATTGCTTGGGAAGAAATTAAATAAACTTTTTTGTTTTGGTGGTAGATATGATTCTTATAAATTCATTTGACAATAATAAAAAAAATATCCTATATGTTTCGTAAAGTTAATTTTGTGGCGGATTTTCTCTCTTATTTTGCCTATTGATCTTTCGAGCCAAATTGTTCATTTGCTCGATTGCGCCTCTCACTAGTATTTAAATTTCGTTTACTCATAATTTAGTGGACGTATCTTGTTGACGCTAAATGTATTTTGTTTTTCTCTATATACCAAAAATAAAATAAAATAATAAATCTACTATATATATCAAATTCCTAATAAGATATTCCCTCCGGTGTAAAATAAACGACGTTTACTATATGGGTACGCATCTCAAGAAGGCCGGATGACTCATTATTTGACCCCAAAAAATTTCGTACTTTTTTTTGAACGTATGTAGTAAAAAAAAGTTTGCATCAAGCATGTACTACGATTTATTAATTAAATTCATCTAAATTTCCAATTTTTATAGAACGGTGACTCATTTTATAGTGTAACTCGAGTTTATGCAATTGTGCCATTACCCGCACTATGGTTGACTAATTACATGCATGTATAATAACAAGGCGGCAAGAATGGTGACGTATGCAATGATACGCAAGTCCAACCATAGTTTCAATTTATACAATTTATTTTGTGGCTTGTATTGTATCTAATTGAATTTGTGATTTTACTCCCAAAAAAATTGAATTTATGATGTGATATAATTCAATGAAATTAATGACATAAATAGTGTCCATTGCTTTATTTAAAGGCTTGAAGATTCTCTTTTTTCTGATTCAAAAAAGGTTTTTATGTCCCCTTAGTGCATTTTGTTTTAGAATATCCCCTTAATGCAAAGGATCTTCGTTTTGCATTTTTTTTTCTTTTTAACAAAACAATACAATTATCTCATTGAAAAATCCCACTCAAGATGGGAGATCATATAAAAAGAGGATATGGAAATTCTCATTGGGAATCCGACTTCTCTAATTTTTTTTAAAATATGATCAGTTATGTTAAAAAAATCTGAACTGTTCATTGGTGTACAAGTCCCAAGAAGTACAAGGGAGACAAATTCGAGCAAAATTGACTGCAACAACTTTGTTCTTTAGCCTACGAACGTGGAAAATAAACTTCCAACCTGGAAAATTTTCCGTCAAATGAAAAATGTCTTGGAAGTATAATCCGAGCATCTCAATCAAATTGGTTTATAGTATTGTTGATTTGAGATACGATGGATTGGACGTCATTCTCAAATATGACGTCAATGTTTTCTTATATATATTTTTGAAGGAGAAATCGTCAAATTCACCCCTCAATTTATATTAAATTTCCAATTTTACCCTTAGATTACGAATCACGATTATAAGTTGAAATGCATGTTACATTTGGTGTCATGTGGTAGTCTACAAGAGGTTGTTTTGTGCTTTGTTTGCAGAGAGTTTAGAAATTAGTAAAATATTTTACAAGTAAAGGTGAATTTGGTGGTTAATGTTTTTTCTTTAACTGTTAGAGATGGTGGACTCTGCTGGCCAGTGATGCAAGCCCATGGCAGGCACACGTGTAATCCGTACCCGCAAACCGTACCCAGCCCAGGATGCACACCACGATCGGGTGCACAGTAGCAGCATCAGAAGTTCAGAACACGCCGTCTGCTCTTTTAACCAGTCGGCGCCGCTCCCCGGCCCCCCTTTTTCCACTTCCATTTCCTTTTTTACTTTTGTTTTCACGCTGGAGTAAAAAAATAAAAAATAAAAAATGATTTTTAAGTCGTTGACTGACAAACTGTAATGTGGATGACGGAACCTGATATGACAGTCACATGTCACGGGTGGGCCCCAGTGATGTCATGATCTGAATCTTGTCGGCTCTTAAGTGTTACTGCGTTGGTTTATTTTCCCCGTACATTTCTGTTTTTACCATCTCCGATTCTCCATCCTCTCAAAGGAAATGGTATATCTATAATCTTGCCACAAAAATGTCATCATCGGTTTGAGCCGTACACGTGGATGGAGTGCCCAAAAATGATCATGATGAGTCAATCTAATTGTTTGACGGGTGATATTTTTTAGCCATAGAAAACGAGACAAAGGAAAGGAGGTCGTGCGGTCGTGGACGTGAGGGAAGACGATGGACCTTCTGGTGAGTGAAGTGATGGGTGCTTACTCCTTAGTGCAATTATGAAATGAAGCTATTATTAACCTTTTGCAATTATTAAAGTTGGCCTCCATCAAAACTCAAAAGTTGATTTATATACTAGTTTTTTCTATTATTTTTCGGTCTCTTTTAATATTTTACCTATTATTTCAGCAGAAAATTAATTATATTAAAATATAATCGAATTATAAAAAAATGATTCTCTCAGTATTATTTATTATAATATTATGAATTTCATTCAATCAAATTCTTAAAACCTTGGAGATTGAGTTTTCTTAGTAACTTCCTACATCAATTTGTAAAAGAAGATAGTTCCATAATTCAAAGCAATCGAAAATTATAATTGTTTGTTTACTTTCTTTTGTGGATCAAATTTCATCTTTTTTAATACATTATTTAATATAAAGTTCATTCATTCAGTGTGTTAATTTAGTGTATCATGTTAATATGGTAAATAAAATTTAGATCCGATTTCTTTAATTTTTTCTCTAATATAATTAGATAGGCTATTCAATTAAATTAAATGGATGAGATTAAAAAATCCAACAATTAATGAAATTTGGTTGATTTAGATGTGATGTGGCTAACCGCTAACGTCAACTTTAGAAAACTGTTTTTAACTTCATTTATTTTATTTTTATTTTTACTTATTTTGTTAGAGATTGAAATAAAAATGAAATGAAAAAAAAGAAAAAAGAAAACATCGATTGTTCAAAAAGGTTTAAGGGAAAAAAGAAAACAGAATCTGTTAAGATCTAAGCCCAAGTAAATAATTGGGCTTGGGCCTTGGTGACCAGGAGCCAAAACCCGCGAAATCTTGAGAAATTTCTAGAATCTTCGGCAAGTATCTCTGCCTCTCTTTTTTCTTCTAGAATTTTCACACTCAAGACTCAAACCTATATAGTCATCTGATCACTTTCCCACTCCACCACAATTTCAAGTTTCAACTCGTTTCAAAGATTCGAAATTTCGCCAATTACCGCTCTGCTACGAAACCCAATTCACCGATCACTCAAAAATGGACTGAAAAGCTCAAAAGATCAAACTTCAGTAGGCAAAAGCTTAGATTCACCTGCCATGGATCGAATTGGAGTTGATTTGAAAGAAAAGGAGACGGTGACGTGCGCTTTTGTGGGTGCTTCATCGTCTTCGTCTTCTTCTTCTACTTCCTCTGCCTTCTCTGCACTTCCAATGGAGGGATTGAATGATGTGGGACCTCCTCCGTTCCTGACCAAAACGTATGAAATGGTGGAGGATCCGTCGACGGACCCGGTGGTCTCGTGGAGCAGAGCTCGTAACAGTTTCGTTGTTTGGGATTCTCATAAGTTCTCGAGTACTCTGCTCCCTAGATTTTTCAAGCACAACAACTTCTCCAGCTTCATTCGCCAGCTCAATACTTATGTAAGTCCCAATCTTCACTTATTAGGATTCCGTCTTTCTTGATCCTCTCCTTTGTGCATACGGTTCTTTTTGGCTCTGTGTTTCTTTGAATGCCTATTGTTACTCCTTAGTATGCCAGAAATTTAATTTGGGACTGTTGATTATTCTGATAGTTATTTGAGGTGAATCCTTCATCAGTGTTGTTTAGGTTATTAGTTTCGATTAATGTGATAGAATAGAATGTATAATTAGCGATTGTTAGTATTCAGTGCGGATTTCAATTTCTGTTTTGGGCTCAGGCAGTTTGTATTTGATGATTATAGTGAGCGTGTTTGCGAAAATGCCTCTGTAGCTGCACGACCTGTTTAATTGAATTGTTAGTACTTGTTTGTCTTGGCTTGTCGGTGTGGTCTCGTATATCTGATTATCCTCATATCGTGATCAGGTCATTTTCTCTGTGCAATGCAGGGTTTCCGAAAGGTTGATCCTGATCGTTGGGAGTTTGCCAATGAAGGGTTTTTGGGAGGCCAGAAGCATTTACTGAAGACTATTAAGAGGAGAAGACATGTCTCTCAGAATGCACAGCAGCAAGGAGGAGGCACTTGTGTTGAGCTAGGACAGTATGGATTGGAGAACGAAATTGAGAGACTGAAGAGGGATCGCAATGTTTTAATGGCAGAAATTGTAAGGGTTGGACAGCAGCAACAGCAGTCCAGGGGACTCATTGTTGCAATGGAGGATAGGCTACAAGGCACTGAAAAGAAACAGCAGCAGATGATGGCGTTCCTTGCTAGAGCTCTTAAGAATCCGTCTTTCATGCAGAACTTTTCCCTGAGGAGTGCAGAGAGGAGAGAGTTAAATGGTGTTGGACTGAGGCGAAAGCGCAGACTCACTGCAAGCCCGAGCATTGAAACTGCATCTGTGGCCGCGTTTGCAGAACAAATGCTGGAATATACAAATGAAGATCTGACGACCGTGGAGACTGAGATTGAGACAATTTTCGCTGCTGCCTTGGACAATGAATCAAGCAGTGACATCAATGATCCTGTGGAAAGCTCTGGGAAACTACAATCTGGAGGTGGCAACTTAGATTCAGTCAACGAAACGACGTGGGAGGAGTTTCTAAATGATGATGTGATTGCTAACAACCCAGATGAAGTAGTGATTGTGGGTGATGAATCAGAAGATGAAATTGAGGTTGAGGACATGGTTGCAAACCCCATTGATTGGTCTGGTGAATTCCAAGACCTCGTGGATCAAATGGGCTTCTTAACCTGATCTAACAGGTTGCTGTTAAACTTGTTTTGGTATCAAAGAAGGCTGTAAGCTCGCCCCTGCTGCCCTGTTCCTATTTCTATAATGGTGCGCACGTGAATCCTTGTGCGTACCTTTCAGTTACATCTGATATACTTGCTTGATTGTTACAGTGAAAGGTCATGTTTTGTGTTGCAGCAGGGGATGCTTGAAGATCCAGTGGGGCTGACAAATGCTCCTGTATATCCTTTTATTTATCCTTTCAGTGCGTGCACTCGGTTCAGTAATTCTTTTAAGATTATATATTTAGTCATTTCAGCTGCTTGTACTTCTTTATTCTTTGCAGGCGAGAGTGAAAAACATAATTTTTTCTTCCGCAGCAGATCCTGCAGATTCATCTGGGTGTCCCAAAGTCTGTTGCTTGCATGTACTTGTTTTCTCAACTTGGATTGCATGTCTTTTTATATGTTTGGCAAGTTTATGATGATCTGTTTTGGTGAAAAAGAGGCTACATTGCCGTTTTAGGCTGTTCTGTCTCATTGGTTGTTGTTTGGGGAGAATGTTGCTGTCCATGTGAAAGGGGTTGTACAAACAATTGGCAATTGGTAGAAGAAAAATGTTATCAACGACCGCGTGTCCCAATGATGGTTCAACTGGTTGATTGAGGTAGTGAAGTTAGTATCGTATTGTTCTCTGTCCTTGTATATGTCAAAAGGGTTGTCAACTCGAATAATTCGGGTTGTTAGGGAGCATTCTGAAGTTGTCGCGATGGTTTGAGGCGTCTGTCGAACTGGAAGCAGTAGAGAATGGGATCCAAGTAAGGGGTTGATAAAGTTGTTGTAGAGCAGTAAACAAAGTACGGATCAGGATTCAGGATTCCATTGAGGGAAAAAATGTACAAATTGATTTTACTTGTTGAAAACTAGAAAATTAATGAAAATTCACCTCGGCTTCCAAAGCTGTCATGTTCCTTGTAAATAGGATGGAAATTGCAGAAGCACAGGTTACCTTAGGTTGTCAAGATTACTACCGTAACATTAGTAAATAAATAGGATGCAAATTGCAGTATCGATTAAGTTTAGGTTTTGTAACCAAAAAAGATGCAAGTTGCCTGTTATATATATATATATATATATATATATATATATATATATTCTCAGTGAGAAACTGTACGAAGAGAACATTAATGAGAGAGTTCTTGCGTTGAAGTTTGGTGGAATATCGTCTCAATTGGTCTTGATTCTCAGACAAAAGTTGTTGGGCAATCTCGGCAGAGGTAGATATTGTCTGTTACTTAGGTCGGGTTTAATCTTGTTCTTGTCAAATTTTAGCGAAATGTTCATTACTACTCAACTATATTTAATGATGTCACAGGGTTATTGGTGGTTCTGTAACCTTGTTAGCGGGGATCTCTACATTTTTTTCTATACCTCAATTAATTAAAAGACCAACAAAACTTGAAAACTACTTCCTCCGTCCCGCAATATATATTATTTTAGATTTTTTTCTTCTGGCTAAAAAAAGATGTCGTTTTCCTTTTCTATTGCAATTTAATTGTCTATTTTCCAATCCTGCCCTTATCTCTCAATTTCTTCACATAAGCACGACACAATCCAAATCTTCTTTATTTCTCATCTCCCTCTATCTCTCTTCTCTGATTATGGTGAATAATTTCATGAAATTGGAAATTGGAGCTTTAAAATGGAATAATTGATTCTTTGTGGTGGTTAATTGATTAATTGGTGAAAGTAGATTATCTTTCCATTCATTGCAAAATTTCTATGAGCCGACATCGAGGTGCCAAACCTTCCCGTCGATGTGAAGATAAAATAGTTTCAAGCACCGACAGAACTAGAAGCGCCCTTGTTTCAAAGAGAGGAGGATGGGTTATTCACATTTCAGAGTAAGAAGGGGTAGAGAAAATGCCTCGAGTCAATGTTCGAGTAGCCATGAAATAGAAAAGAGGAAAAATGAATAAGGAAAGGTTGTGAGGAAGAAGACGAGATGAGATAGTGGCGGTAAATAACTCAAGAACAAAAGAATACACTGGTTATTAAACTGGCTGTCTTAATATGTGTGTCCATCCTTCAAATGACATATTTTGGATGACGAAGGAGTATAAACATATTAAAATACATGCCGACAAGACTGAAGTGCTAAAAAAGTTGCTTTGAAAGACACCCACTATTCCACTCTTCAAACCCTTTTAGGTCCTTCTCATTCATGATCTTTCGTCTCCTATATAATCACACCACCTGGTATTTCCATCTCTAACAATACCACATACCCAATGGCAGAAGTATTGTTCTTCTTCCCTTCTTCTGTTCCTATAGAGCCACTCATTTTCACTGCCTTGGCCTTGCTGTTGGGCCTGTTGGGCTACTTGTTCAGGCCTTATTGGGGTGTAAGGAAGGTCCCTGGCTCACCAACTATCCCTCTGCTAGGACACCTCCCCTTGCTGGCTAAGTATGGTCCTGATGTGTTCTCTGTTCTTGCCAAGCAATATGGTCCAATCTTCAGGTTAGTAATAGGAAGTTCTTGCTTTGTCAACTCATGCCTACTAGTTCTGATGTTTTTCTTGTTTTGTTTAGGTCTTGAAATTGTCTTGGTATGTTCTTGAATGACAAATTGAAATGATGTCAAGGGGGAAGTAATTGGAGGAGATAATAAGTAATTAGTGAGAGAGGTTAGGTTATGTGAATGTTTTACTTGACTGAATATGCAAGAATAAAGAAGATTAAAATGCTGTTGTGTAATTATGTTGTCTTTTTTACTGATAAATTTTGGGATGTGTTAGAATTTTGATCATTAAATTCTGGGATTCGGGCTTCCTGTGTTGCAGATTTCATATGGGAAGACAACCACTGATAATTGTAGCAGATCCAGAGCTGTGTAAAGAAGTAGGAATCAAGAAGTTCAAAGACATTTCAAACAGAAGCATCCCTTCTCCCATCTCAGCTTCTCCTCTTCATCAGAAAGGTCTCTTCTTCACCAGGTATATATCGAACATTCAAGCCGATTTCCCTAAATGAGTGAAAAAATTGAGACGGTTTCAAGATTGTGAATAAATAATGAAAATGGTATAATGTGGTGGAATTTGAATTTGCAGGGATGCAAGATGGTCATCCATGCGAAACACGATATTGTCGATCTACCAGCCATCGCACTTAGCCAGCTTGGTGCCTTCTATGCAGTCTTTCATAGAGTGTGCAACTGAGAATTTTGAATCCTCTAAAGGAGAAGACATTGCTTTCTCCAACCTCTCCCTCAAACTGGCTACGGATGTTATAGGACAAGCTGCATTTGGTGTTGATTTTGGGCTCTCTAAACCGCAGTCAGCCATCGATTCGAACTCTAGTATGCATACCGAGCACAATGACAGTGACGCTGGAGTTTCAGATTTCATCAACCAGCATATCTACTCGACGACACAACTTAAGATGGATTTGTCAGGTTCCTTCTCGATTATACTTGGTTTACTTATCCCCATACTTCAAGAGCCTTTTAGGCAGATATTTAAGCGAATTCCGGGAACTATGGACTGGAAAGTTGATAGGACCAATACAAATTTAACTGGTCGGCTTGATGAGATTGTAAAAAAGAGAATGGGAGAGCTGAATCTGAGTACGAAGGACTTTCTGTCACTGATATTAAGGGCAAGGGAATCCGAGACTGTGGCAAAGAATATCTTTACTCCAGACTATATCAGTGCTGTCACTTACGAGCACCTTCTCGCTGGATCAACAACGACAGCATTCACGTTGTCTACAATTGTCTATTTAGTCGCTGGACATCCAGAAGTTGAGAAGAAGTTGCTTGAGGAAATTGATGGGTTTGGTCCACATGATAAAATGCCTACTGCTCAAGAACTTCAAACCAAGTTTCCTTATCTTGACCAGGCAAGTCTCTCCAACTGCTTCAAAATGCTCGGTGTTATCTTCGAACATTTTAACTGAAGTGTATGCTTAGTTAGGCCAACTTTCTATTACATTATCGAACTGTGGAATTTCAGTCTTTAAATTCGCAAGATGATTATTGCAGGTGATCAAAGAGGCCATGAGGTTTTACGTAGTTTCTCCATTGGTAGCGAGGGAAACATCTAAAGAAGTAGAGATCGGAGGCTATCTTCTCCCAAAGGTAATGGTAACGTATGTGCATCTGCTCATGGACTAGAATTCAATTTGCACCAAATTTACATTTATTCTGTTTTCCTGTTACTGTTTTACTTGAACAGGGGACATGGGTCTGGTTAGCATTGGGGGTTCTAGCGAAAGATCCTAAGAACTTCCCCGAGCCAGACAAGTTCAAGCCGGAGAGGTTTGATCCAAACTGTGAAGAAGAGAAACAAAGGCATCCATATGCTTTCATACCTTTTGGAATTGGTCCTAGGGCTTGCATTGGCCAGAAATTTTCCCTGCAAGAATTAAAGCTCTCAATGATACATTTGTATCGAAAACATGTATTCCGACACTCCCCCAACATGGAAAAACCTCTGGAACTCGAATATGGGATAGTTCTCAGCTTCAAACACGGTGTAAAGCTCAATGTGATAAAACGAACATGAAGACTGATACAACCAGTCAACGGTAACTTAGTTTTACCGTATCTCAATAGATCATGCCCTGTACCGGAAACTTTCAGAACTTAATAGAATGTAGAAATATGATCTTTGAGTTATAGTACATACTGGCTTGCGGCGCTGATGTTGTTTCTGCCAAAATCCTGAGGTAGTACACACTTTGATGCCAAAGGAAAGGAGGATATGACATGCACAAAAATGAATTGTCTATTTCACTAAACACAATCATCATAAAAAATAATTCAACCTCATCACACTGCTTCAGTTACAGCTGCCTAATACACGAAATAATACACATTTTCAAAAACAGAGGACAACAAGCTGTTGAACATCATTACAAGTTAGTCTCTGTCCCTCTTGTTTGCTTCCCTGAGCTTTTATCGAATCTCGTCGGCAGGCAAAGTGGCTTAGATAAATTAACAGAAGAAGGATCAGAACCAGCACTGCTTTTCGAATCTCCATTTGATAATGCCACTGACTTTTTGAGAAACTGGAAGTCATCCATTGATTGTCGTTGAGTCCTTTGAGACAAATGACTATATGTTGTTTTCCTTTTGGCTTTAGTTGATTCAGTGAGGTTCATATAACTTGGCTTGTAATTACCACTTTCTTCTGTTCTATCTGATGTCAAGCCAGTGTTGCCTGAAATTGGTGTTGCGGAAGTGCAAATTGATGATGAAGCTGAGCTCCCATCACAGCGAAATTCCGAACTGGGGCTTGACGATGAACGCGTAACAATCCCAATTGGTGGTTTTGCAGAAATCCTAGTGGTGACATTGTTCTTTCTAACTTTCACCAAGCCTTTTTCTGAAAATTTTGAATGTGTGCTCCCAAGGGAGTCCACACAAGCTTTTGGTGGTGGAGTGTGCTCTGAGAGATCAATCTGGGATTGCTCCATCAATCTAGACTCCCATGGCTTTGCGGCCATCCACCGCTCAAGCCAACTCCATCCCCAGCTATTCTTATCAAACTCCTGATTCTTGAAGGAGCATCCTGAGTTAGGAGGATTTGATCTCCATTGCTGAGAATAAGTACAGCATTAGTAAGCAAACTTGGGTTATGTGAAAAATCAAAATCCCAAATCCACATAACTTTTAGATTAAAGTACCTTTTGGGCAAGAGCATAAGCAATTGCTCTCTCTCTCTTAAAGGCTCCTTCTTGCCTCATTTGCAGGTTCGACTTGATATCTTGCAATGTCCCTTTGCTGTCACACCACCCTTCCTGAAAATTTTCGAAGTCGAACAGTTTTAGGACACTTCTACCCAGTAGCATTGCAAGAAAACTAAAACTTGACCACAATTATGGTATACCTCAGCTTCTTTCAAGAGCTCAGCTTTGCTCAGGCGCTCTTTGATCATGTCCTGCACAGCCTGTCCTTCTATGGACATGCGCACCCGGCGAGCCCTGACTCGGGCTTGAACCCTAACTAGAGCCTGCATGCACCTAAGCGTCACTGCAGCTTGCTTCCTTACTTGTCTACCGCGAACTAGAGCTTGAAGCCTCACCACTCCTTTCAAGGCTCTCAAAGCCCTTCTTGCCTACACCAATCAATTCAACCCATGATGTTCACCAAATGCACAACCAAATGGCAAACATTGTAGTGTATGTTCTAAAACATCAACCATGATGGACTACTTCCACTCGTAAATTCAAATATGACATCAATAATTCAAGACTCAAAATCAGATCTAGCACATCTTCTTAAATGTTGCAT
This sequence comes from Viola odorata, assembly GCA_963691705.1. Taxonomy (NCBI): domain Eukaryota; kingdom Viridiplantae; phylum Streptophyta; class Magnoliopsida; order Malpighiales; family Violaceae; genus Viola; species Viola odorata. The sequence goes on from OY829546.1 coordinate 3,252,110, forward strand.
GTGACATAATTAAAAGATCACATTCACTTGGATAAAACAAATCCGAGTAGGGACTTAAATTTCCATATATAGGGTAGAATGCACAGACAACGTCGTCCATATGAGAAATGATATTTTGGCAGAAAAATATCAGACAACGTCCATATGAGAAATGATATTTTGGCAGAAAAATATTTTGACAGACAACGTCGTCCATATATTTGTTCAATTAATCAGACATACAGAAGATCTAACAACCATAAAAAAAAGAAAAGACCTAATTACCAAGAATCCACGAAAAGCAGTTTGAATCCGGATTGCAGCCCATTCTTCCCTCACAACTCTGAAATCCTTAGGAGGGGCTCTAACCACAGTGGCCATTGCAGCACTAAAGGCATCAGTCATGGGTGAAGAACCAGATGCTTCTGATGCTGCTCTATGACTGCCTTTAAAACCCTTCCATGAGGAACCCAAATCACCAGAAGAGCTCCTCCACAACTTCCATTTCTTGCCCTTCCCTCCTCCAACCTTCTCCTACAATAATAACCATAAACAAAAAAAGGTAACATTTTTAGTAGTGCCAAGAATATAAAGATTGGATCTTAATAGGGCAAAACTTAAAACCGTTAAGCGTAGCTTACATGGTCTTCCTTGTCTGACTTTTTGAGCCCTATAATAGATTTCACCCATTTGCCTGATGCACCCATTTAAGCAAGCAAGCAGACAGAAACAACCCAATAGTTACTCAAACTTCCTAGATGTTAGAAGGGAGAAAAAATTGATACTTGCAGATCAAAAAGGAGAGATTTTAAAACACTGTTCTTCAAAATGAGAGCACAAGAATGGGCGAGGAAGGGAGTGAGAGAGAGAGTGGGAGAGTGAAAACGTGGGGTGTGGAAGTGGGTTAGTGGGTTAATGGGATATTTTGCAGAGAACATGGTCCAATGAGCCGTTTGATGTTTGAAATTCAAAACAAACAAGAGACAAAATACAATACACCACTGTCCCGCTCAATTCCTATGGAAGGAAGGACTAAGGAGTCGTGTTTTCTTGCCCATTGTTTAATTTACAGGGAAATGGAGTAAATTGAAGCCAATCACTTTTGGTTAAAAATTCATGAAAAGGTGCAAACCCTTTTGTTGCAGAAACAAAAAGGCCAAAAGCATGCCGACAATAAATCTTCTGCAGTCAGTGCATTGAAGATACATTAATCCAACAATAAATCAATCTACTCTCTTAAATTTTTCTATTGCAGTAAATAATGGTGTTTTGACATCTGTTAGTGGGACCCAATTTCCACTGAATCAAATGGTTCAAAATTTTCTATGTTTGGGGTTCAGAATTCAGATCAAGCTCTCTTGCTTCAAAAATCAGATGTACCGAGTTTGAAAATTAGAAATGTGGATCGATGTGTCATGTATGTGTTTGGACTTACCCCAGCGACTTGCACTGATTTAATGATGTTAAATTAAAATTTTAATTATTTATTAATCAATATTACTTGGTCCCAATTAGGCAATAAACCTAATTAAGTGGTTGATTAATCAGGATTCAGTGATTTTTATTAAAGATACATATATATTTATTTTCATAAATATTTAAAGTTATATTTAATCAATATTTAGTATTATTTTAATATAAAAAGAGTTAATTGCATTGATTAGAAGTATCGGGGATTAAATTAAAATTTTAAAAAGTCAGGAATTTTTTTTTTCTGTTAATCAGAAGTGCAAGGGTAATGTACCTATTTATCCTTCTTTATTTGACGATACGTAAGGGAATTCTTTACTTTTCTTTTTTTTTTGGGATTTTTTTTAAAATTAATAATATTATTATTATTATTGAAAATAAATTCATAATTTTATGTTATAAAAACGATATATACAACGTTGAATTATAACTTTGTGTGCTGGAAATTTTTTATTGGTAGTTTTCTCAGGCCCACTTTCTTTTCTTATTGCTAGGCCCAATACATCGCAGTATAGTTCTAAAATCTTTGAGAAATACTATAAGCCCATTTAGGTATTTCTGGTTCACCACCGCAGCCCATATCGGAATTAAGAACATATCAAAGAAAATCATATAATAAGAGAGTTCTCTTTTTAAATCCCCACGCCATCATACTTGAACGAGAAGATATCGGGAGATTGAAAAAAAAATACATAAAATAGAATTTTAAAATCCAAAGATAAAAAAAAAATACAAATTTGGTAGTTTTTTATAACATACAAATAAAAGAACAAAGAATCATTTGTTAGTCATTTATACACCTGTTAAAAGGCATCAAAGTTAAGTGCCCTTAATCAAACTGCTCACAGCCTCAGCTACCTGATCATAACCTAATCTCTTATAGGCTAATGGATCAGCAAAGAAGGTAAACAGAAACAAAAAAACAAAAAAAACAAGAAAAACTGATGTTTGCTGAATGGTCACTCTAACACTCACTTTAAGACCGACCATGTTCGAACGAGAAGAAACTTTTACGTTAATGTTGAGAGGATATCCGGAGATCTAACAAGCAGGGGTGACTGAAACCCTTGGGCTAGGGAGTCCCATGTATGAAAGCCTAGGTGAGATCCTAATCTTTGGGCTTGGCCTAGGTGATGGGATTGGAACACATCTATCCCATTGGCCAGGATTGATCCTTGGGGACAAATTGACTTGCTCAAGTGCCCTATTTTGCAACTCTGTAGGGTAGTCCCTCACACACCCAATCCTTGGGCCAACCCCACTAGACCACTTGCATGACAATCTCTTACTCATGTCAAAAACTTGGGCTGGTGCTGCTGTTTCGGCTGCATTGGCTTCAACCTTTACTTCTTGCTCATCAATGTCTGCATTATTTATAGCCTTTGATTTTGACTCCTCATCCTCAATCTTAAATGAAGATGGTTCATCATCGTCTATAGCACGCCTCTGCACAAAATTGAATGTAGTGAGCTCAAGAATTTTCACCATTTATCTTACTAGGTGTGATTCTCAATTTTCACTCTTTAGGTAAAAAAAAAAAAACTTAAAATTTACCTTAACATTTAATAAGTCCACATCGTGCTCTTCAAGAAAACTGATGAATTCTTTGAAATTATCCTCAGTTGGAAGATAGTGACCACTATATGGCCAAATTGCCTGAAAAAATGAAGAAAAATTGGTTTCAGTAAACAAGAAGTTACTCAAAGATAGCAACTTTTTTTTCCCAATAGGAATTGCAAGTCGAAAAACTCGAACTCGAGTTTTAATCGTGTGCTAATCACTTCTTGATTGAGTAATCTATCATGTCTTATGTACCAAAGATTAGGATCGATATTTTTACCTCAAGAATCCCATCATGGGCTACCAATCTTCCAGCTGCTGTAGTGGCTCCTCCTGATAAGAAACTTGAGTGCTGAAATACACCTTTCTTCTTCTGTCCTATATACAAGGATCTTGATGTACTTAGCACAAATATCCATTTACAATCCTCATTAGTGTCGATCAACAATCCCGATTGGCGGTACACAAGCTTTCCATTCTCCACAATCACTTCATAACTTTCCCTCTCCTTCTGCAGAATTGGACAAACCTGACATTGTTAGGAATATATCCACATAATGTAGGACATAGGTAAGAAACTGTGATGATATGAGACATACCGGTCCGAGATATTGAATGCATTGGCTTTGGAGTTTGGTTCTTGGGCATTTCTCAAGGTTTGTCTCTTTTCCATCACCAATATCCAACCTTCAAATTTCAAGTGGAGCAAAAGAGTAAGCTCAGTTCATGTAAAAAACTATCACATGGAGAAAATTTAGGACAAGTTAGAGTAACTTATATATACCAGTAAAAGAAAGGTTGGCTGCTCTTGCTGTCAAACCAGATATCATAGTAGATGTGTAAATTATGTCCATATCGATGGCGCGGATCGATCTGTAGAAGAAGAACACAAAAGATCCATCAAAATTTCAATGGTTGGATCATCAAGGAATCAATCTTAGAAAATTTCAAAAGAAAATTTATGAGCTTACAGCTTCGAGCCAGTGCTGTAGAGCTAACTTTTGAGCTTTTTCGTCTTTGGACAAACCTTTCCCAACCTGTAATAAAAACAGAAGAAGAATTCATGTTAAAACAAACAATATAAGAGAAAAAAGGGAAATTTGCAAAAGATGTCTACAAAAAATTACCCTAGCAGCTTGTTTTTTGACCCTTGTCCACTTTGACACAGCAGTTTCATGTTTTTCAATGTTGTAGAATGAAATAGAAGTAGTTTCCAAAGATGCAAAATCCAAAGCCTTCCACCTAGAAACAACAATTGAAAACCCAAATCAAGATTAGTAACAAAAAACAAACAAGAAAATAGAAAACAAAATCAAGAACGTGGCAAAAACAACCAAATTACCAGAGTTCTTCAGCAACAACAGCACAATCTGCAAGATTTCTTCTAGTTCTGTAACTCTTGAACACTTTCTGCACAGTTGTTGCAGCAGCATGAAGCTCAGAGATTGGCCTTGGGGAAGAAAAGGAGAAAATTGCAGGCTCAGGAAGAGAGATTGTTGGTTTTCTCATGTTGGAAAACTTCAAACTTTTCTTCTCATGACCCAAATCTTTGGCTGGTACAGAAACTTCAACATCAGAAGCTTTGTCTTCGATAGTAGAATCCCAACTTTTGAAGCTCAAAGACCTTTCAAGACCCATTTTTTCCTCCTTGATTTCCGATTGATCTGATTTCTTTTTGAAGCTGTTTGATTTCAAGCTAAGTGACCTCACTATAATTTTCTCAACAGGATGCTTCAAACCAAAGTATTTAAGCCCAAAAACCTCATTCCATGCGGATAAAATTATGGAAAGGGAAAGTCCCATTGACTTTCAAGAACTAGAAATGGTCAAACTTTTTTCTGCAAAATAAACAAAACTTATCCTTATTAGCCATGGAAAGAGCTCAAGATTAACGAAAAAAGACGAAAAACCCATTAAGGATCAAGTAAGAAATCAGTTATGCAATCATGTTCACTCACCTACAAATGCACAAAACAGGAGCTTTCAAAACTCTTGTCTTGTTTCTCTGTTTGCTTTGTCTTTGCTGTGTTTTGCTCTGTTTGCTCTGCTTGGAAGTGAGATAATGCAGCAACCAGTTACCAATTGCGGCTTATATAAGGCAGACTTTTGAATAATCAAAGTTAGTAAGAAGACTATATTTATTATCAAAGTTGGTGTCTGAGAAAAAGAAGGTAAGATTTTCTCTCTAGTAGCCAAAAAAGCTTGCTGCAAGGTAGCTTCAAGGAAAACATAGAGAAGGTTTCAAGAGGCACCCACCACCATGTTTTTCTTTTTTGGACGTTCCCAAATTTTAATTAAAATTGGTTTTGTCCTTTTGGGCAGTTAATCTACGCAGGGAAACTATGGAATTCTTGATAACAATAAAAATAGAGGTTTAAATGTTCTCAAATTCATAAATAGTCCTCCTAGAAAATTCTGAAAATAATTACGTTAAAATCTAAAAGTATATTTTCTGATTTTTCGGTGACGAATTTGGACAATTTGAGTCTTAAAATCAAAACTTTTTCAACCAAGTACCTACCTACCAATTTTCAGCACAATCCAAGTCGAATAAAAAGTTATATTTCGACCGATCCACAAACTCCTCGGTTATCTATTTTACATCTTTAATTTACTTAAAATTCAATTAAAGTTTGATGATTTACGAATAGGGCTGGGATTTGTGATGTCACTAGAGATTTATTGGATTAGAGAATTTTAAACCAGTCCAACTTCGACTATTCAATTTTTGATTCTTGACACATCTGGTGAAAGTTGACTTTGGTTTCTGCCGTGTCTACTATTTACTGGAAAGTTGAAAAAAATAGATTTGTGTCAACAAAAATACACAACACAACATGTACGGATTTGGAAATATACTCTAAATTCGCACATTGCAGGTGTTGGTCCAATAATTATTATTTTTTTGTTCATTTTCCCAGATTTTTAATAAAAAAAATCATATGATGTGGTATCACCCTATTAATCTTTAACCATAAACTCCATTTTATTAAGAAATTGGTTAAAAAAACGAAGTTTCCTGCTTTCTTTGACCCTTTTCTTCATAAAAATAATGATCAATTAATGTAATCTTTAACCATCTGGTATTTTTGTAAGAGAAAACACAATACTATTATTTTCTAAGCCGTCATACTAGAAAGAATATTTATGCGCGTGTATCTTCACTATCAACTTAGACCTTACACCATACTAATAAAAATAAAAATAAACATTAAATAGTATTTTTTTAAGAGAAAAAACAATACTATTATTTTCTAAGCCGTCATACTAGAAAGAATATTTATGCGCGTATATCTTCACTACCAACTTAGACCTTACACCATACTAATAAAAATAAAAATAAACATTAAATGCGACATTTAAACGAAAATGAAAACAGTCTAGGTAATAATAATAGAAGGTCAACTTGTAGGGATTAGCTTAGTTTAGTTCAAGAAAAACAAAAACAAAATGTTGCAGACAACATATTAATGGACATAGTACGTAGCATTTCACATCACCATATTAAATGGTTGCAGATGAGTTGGTTTGTGACCGACGGAACCAACTTGTTTAATTTGATAGAGAGAAAATACTACTAAGTTAGAGATATTATGCCACGTACTAACTATTTTTACTACTAAAATACTAACAATTAATAGCTCAGCTTTCAGTTTCAGCTCATTAAATGCAACAACTTGTATTTAAATAAAATTTGGTGTTACGGTTGTGATATTTTCATTTTTTAAATAAAAAACCGTTAGAATTTGTTCTTATCGTAAACAGTTTTAATTATTGGATATATCGTAAAAAAAAAAGTAGGATTCAATTCGAACAAAATCTGATCCATTTATATTTACAGCTACAACTCGTGCAACTCTCAAAGATCCATCACCGTATGTATCCCAAGCGTAACAGGTTGGCTTCAACAATGACTTCAACTCTAGGATGTCAAAATGGGTTCGGCTCAATGGGTCGACCCGTACCCGACCCACAGTCAATTGAATATACAACATCCAATGACCAATCATTTTTTGTTCTTTGGATTTTATTTTATTTTTTGGGACCATAAATAATAAACTCCAACTTGCATACGAGATTTTTCTTAAAATAGGGCAACGCGTCGCTGTAAAAGAGAGATTAAAGAATGGACGCTCAGCAGTGTGCCCCGCTCGCTCGAAAACAAAAGGCTACTTGACAATTTATCTAAACCTGCCACAAACATTAAATATGCAGAGCAAACAGCAGAGAGACAGCATATCCTAACCAAACAGTAGTAGAAGCTAAAACAAGCAGCCAAATATATCAACTGTTAATTAAAGACTTTTAGGATGTGGAAGTATGACCGAATTCTTCATTTTTATTCCACCATGTGCTTAGTTTCATGATAAATTGGCATCAAGATTTATTTTTTTCTGTCTGATAATGATAAACAATACCAACAAGAGGGAAAACAGAATTAGAAGAAATAAACCATGTGAAAAGGAGATGGATGCAGTATATGTACACAAAGAGCTGCATTCAAAACCATTCATCTGTAGGTCAAATATTCAAAAGCCACCATAAAAAAAGTACAATGGCAAGTGTTAATAATGAGAAACTATGGGATAAATGTGCTTGCTTTCGGATTTCGGATTTCGGAACGGAATCATAGATTTTATCCAGAAGATACTGATTGCGATTGCGACTTTTGTCGGGGCGGAATCCGCAGCCAAACCTTCATCATGTCATACGCGGTGAAGCCAATTGCTACAGAAGGAACAATCTAGCAAATACATTTATGATTATATTAAATGACATCATCTACTTGGACCAACTTTTCAATTGATTAGTTTCAATAATTTTGCTTGCTTTGAGCTGAAAAACAGTGAGAATTGATTTGTAAAATGGAGGGAATACCTTGATGTAATTAATACTCAGGCCAGCAAATAACTGTCTCCAGCCTTGATTGCGTGCGATTGTAGAGAGTCCTTCTAAAGTGTTTTTGTATCTAGCATTCCCTTGCGTTGCAGGTTGCAAATTTTCAACCTGCCAAATAAGATCACGCAACGATTTCAAAACTCAAGATTCTTGTCAAGGTTCAAAGTTAACTGCTGAATTCCCTGACAGAAGGCAGAGAAATACAATAATGCATTTTGAAAACTTGGTCTTCGACCTACTTTGCCAAATTCCAAATGGTCAGTCCCATCTTAGCAGATTCAGCGAGTACCGAATCTAACCCCTAAACCCCATACACAGTTTCTCATAACTCTTACTTTTCTTTTCATTTCTTTTGAGGAACACAGGACTTCTAGTTCCATGCATGCAGACACGCAGAAAGTGCTCTAAAGTTAACTTCCTCTAACATAAAATTTCTAACAGCTATGCTCCTAACAAGTGTGCAAGTATTGTGGTACATACCTGCATCTGTCGCCTCACAACATCTAATGGGTATGTAAAGGTTTGCCCAAATAACCCAGCCAGAGCTCCACATGATAGCCGCATCATGATGGACTTTTGGTGCTCCTCAGGGACACGGCTTTTAAGTTCCTCGTATATGTAAAACTTCAAACCAGCATAAGGGAGGATCCCGATGAGTGTAGGACCTGCTTGAACAAAGCAAACTTCAGCACTCTGTCCAACTGAATAGATAAGTAATGTGTACATTAAATTAACATTCTAAGAAAATCAAGTAAGATGTTCCAGCATTTCCCAGAAGTAGACCAAGTCAATTCTGAACGATCTCTGTGAAAAACAAGGTGTGCGTATATACATAAGAGCTTATTTTGTCATTTTTTGTTTTTCTTTTATCCTAAGCAAGTTGTGCTTGTAATGCTAAAACTATAAGGCTATAATGTTTCCAAGAGCTGAGCCATCAGTAAGTAATACTACAACTTTCAGATTTCAGTCAACTGAATGCAAAATTCAACAATGAAAAATAGAGGTAATCATGTCCTGTGTTAGGACCAGGCATTTGCCTCAAAAGTATGGCAAAACATGTCTATCTAACTCAAGCTAAGCTGATCATCGGGAAATCATAGAAGTACAAGCCAGGCAGATCATCCCCAAAACAAACCACTAAAAGAATCCGTTTAGTGCGAGTCTTTGATTGGCTATAAGAGGCCCTAGACATTAGGTATTTGCCCTGAACTGCCCACCCCAAGCCTTTCCGATGGGGAGGTAACGCCTGGCCCAGCTGGGCAGCAGAACCATACACTAGCAACATTGCACACCATACTACAACATAAAGCATAACAAGATGAACATAGACAGACCTATTCCTCGGTATAGCCCACGCGCTCCCCCTTCCTTGTAGACATTAGCAAGTACATCTTTTATACCGCCATAAGCAGGTGGAACACATATACTTTTCATGCCACCCCTGAAGCTGCTTCTTGTATCCACAACCTATGGAAACATATAAATTATAACGAAATTAGAGAGACAAGACAGCATAATCCAATAATGTAGGTTGCAACTTATCCTTTTTCTTTCTCGGATCCTACTCCTCGCCTTTCACACGCTTAAAAGAGGGCATTCCAACAAGTACAAGTAAACAACATAAAGAATTCCTCATAAATTGCAAATAAGAATTAAGAGAATACAGTTTTATGCGCCTAAATACTGACCAACAATGATCATTCAGACTAGTTACCTGATAAGCAAGTTTAGTCCGAGCTAGATCTAAAGGATATGTGCACAAAACTGCTGTTCCTCCAGCGGCAGAACCAGCTAATAGATCTACAACAGGCCCTGAGCCGAGGGCAGAATAATTATTCAAGATCCAAACACGATACTGCTCATATGTCATGAAATGCAAAGCTGCGTAAGGAATAATACGAAGAACGCTAGCTCCATTTCCCCTGGAAGAAAAGTAAGCAAGAATTGAGAAAAGTTTCTCACTGGTAGAAAAAGAAAAAGGAGAAAATAAATACAAACTTACTTGTAAAATCCAAGAACTCCCTCATGCTTTAACAATTTCTTTAAAGAATGAAACACCCCAATAGATTGGAATCCTTCAGTTCTTGTCTGTTAATTAGAAAGAGAGTTAGGGCCAATACTAAGATTTAAATTTTGATTAAAGATACTTAAGACAGCTCATCAAGGACAAGCACAAGCACAAGTAAGAAGTGTTGGAAATAACCAATAGCCAAGAAGAACTAAATTCAGATATCAGAATTGAAGGAGTTCAAACTGGCATACAAGTGCGAAACAGCGGTATCACTAACTTCAAATCATGCATTTTAATCCATACCACTCTAAATCACATCTTATAATTTTTCATTTTTTTTAGCTCCAAAAGGCAATATAAGTTTTGAGAAGCACATCTTGACAAAATTTTCAAAGAAATGGGGGTTCGATTGAATCATGCACTATATTTACTATACATACCTACAAAATTATAGAAACTTTGGAACACCAATGAATTGTATAGGAACTATAGCAGTGGTAAACAATTCAAACATGGGACTCGTTATCCTGAGAATGGAAAGGAAAACAAAAAGTTCACCTGCAAGAGTATTTTAGTTCGTTCAAGGGGTGCAACTGCCGTTTTTGCAAATGCACCAGCAGCTCCACCAGCAATAAGCTCCTTAACATAAACAGGCAAGCAATCAATGTATGCAACCTCTCTGCTAGCCGATGATGTATCGGCAAGTTCTGCCATCTTGGTCTATAGTTGAGACCCTTGCAGTGACCAGTGTCCAAATAAGCCAACTCAAACCAAATTCCACTACCAAATCCCTTTCGAAAAGTCGACAAATAATAACAATTTACCCACCCTGAAGCTTGAAGAACTCCTTATCCCATCTATCCCTGGGCATGCAAAAAGAAAAAGCTTTCTGCAGATTCAATGGCCTGAGAACACCCAGGTATGAGTTGGGCAAGTTCACAAGCCAATCTTCCTCTTCAATAACAGCAAGATACATCCAACAGACAAATGAAACCAATCACAGGAGACCAAATAACCAACCCACTTCAATCACAGCACTTTTTCCCATGGATCTAATACCAAAACCCATCTCAAAATTTCCAATCTTTCCAATCTTTATCAACAGAATCAAACAACCACTGCCAAGGCTCGAAACTTTATCAACCTAATGAATACACCCAGTTGAAAATAATTGAAATTACGCGATGAACGGGCCTACCAGGAACAACAGAAACGATTGAACGGATGAACAGGCGAAAGAGTTTTGCAAGGCCGGAGGAGAGAGTGATATATATGTTAGTGATGATAACTAAATGACCAATCTGTTCTCCAATCCTGTGGACGGAGAAAGGAGACAGACGGGTTTCTCTCCTAAAGCTTGGTTTGCTTGCTTTCCCCTCTCCCTTTCACGTCACGAGTCTGTTTTCCTTTCTCCGCACTTTCTATATAAGGAACCGGTCTCCTGTGAAATGGGATTTGAAAGGAGGTTTCGAAGGAGAAATCAAATGAATCTGTGAGACTAGTGGTCCTTTGTTCCCGTCCCATCCCACGTTTGTCTAATTCCTCGGCATGAAGTCCGTCATATGATTCTATCACATCAATCAACCATTGAACGACAGGTCGTTGTAAATCTTAAAGCAGGGAAACGTGTAAGACGCGTCTCTCCCTGTATATCCTAATCATATAGTACAGTAGTACTAGTCAAGTAACGTCTTCCACTAGAACAACGGCGTGTCGCCTGGTGTATTATGTGGGTGAATGTGTTGGCTGGAAAATTTCCCACCCTTTTGTAAGCCAAAATTGCAAACCTCTCCTAGTTTAGATTGGACTACTCCGGTCTGATTTTGAAAATCCTACCATAGTGGTCTGATTTTGAAAACCTTTTGTTACTTTTTGAGCCAGATTTGTTATGTTGAGGTGAGTGATTAGAGCCACTAATATTAGTCTCACGATGAAGGTTGAAAAGCTTTTTAAAATGTAAGTAAGTTCAAATATTCCTTCATTTTTTGAAAAAAATGGTTTCAATTTCAAACTTCCATTCCTAACTTCTTTACATATCTTATAATGCCTTCAATTTGTGACAAAACACTTTCAATTTCATCTCCACAATCATTTTTGCCACACTTCAAAACAAAAACAACAATTTCATCCACATAAACTCTCTACTAGTCTATACTTTAAGGTGAGAGTAGTTGGTCTAAGTAATGGAATAAATTCATTCTAACCTCACATTGTAAACAAAAGTAGGTAAGGTTTGTTGTACCAAGAAATGAAGAAATTTGCAAGAAAAGATGGATTCTTACTCCAATTCCTTTGCTGAACTAAATTGATAAACTTAGCATTAAACTATTCCAATTTCTTTTACTTATATCCAGTAACCACGTGATCATGATTGCTATTTTTCTATCTTCTTGATTATAAAGAACTACAAGTAATTGGATATGTATCAATCTAACCAACACAGAGATTTAATTGGGACTAAAAAGCAGGTTGTGTTCGTAAATTGATCAAAATCAGTCCAGAAAACAAAACAAGAACAGAGTAATAATTGATTTCTGCTCTAAAAACCTGTTTTTCACTAGAAAATTATCTGAAAAATAAATACATTGAGTTCCTACATCAAGACATAAGTGATCTGTCATTGGCAGGAATTGAGTTGTGATCAATTTCTGAATTCTGCCTCGACACCGCTCTTGAAGGAGCTTTTGGATGGTAAGGTGAGATCTTGTTTCCTTTAAAATCATAAACAACGTCTTGTTCATCATCATCATCTGGTACTCTGCATTTCTCTCCCAATATGATCGTCTTAGTCCACACCGAATCTTGATGTTTAAGCTTATCTTTCTTCTTCTTCGCCTCCTCTGCCCCATCTCTGTTTCTCGACACCGACATGCTTCTTGGCATCTTTATACTAAAAGTCTTGGTTAGGAAATTTCGAGTCGATGCGGATTTCGACAATAAATTCCGGCTTGATTCGCGGCAAGAGAATCCCTGTTGCAGCGTAACTTGTCTTGCTGGCGGTAATGGCAATTCTTTAACTTGTGGGTTTTGATCGTTCTCTGTCGGGGAGTAATCGGATGCTTCTAGTGGGAAGGGAGGGATCATGGTTGTGGTTGTTTCCGCGGTGGGTGGCCACGGCGGCGCCGGCGGAGGATGTGATGATGGCGATGGCGGTGGATTTAAGGAGAAATTTCGTTCTCTCTCTTGAGAAGAGGGTAGTTTTGGTGAATTGGGGTCTGTTTCTTTTTGGCATCCGACTGAACAGAGTCTTGAGATTATTGAAATTGCTGCTGAAGCCATCTATGGAAAGAGGAGGAGGAGGAGTAGCGAAGAGGATGGGTGAGGAGGTTGGAATGGAAACCAACTCCAAAACGGAGGATTGAGGTGACAAAACAAATGAGTGGTTTGGATTTTTGAGTATCCGAACAGAATGCTTGAATTCAGGGATGATGAGATGAAAGCAGAGGTCATGAGATTCTATGAAGTCCTGAAAATAAGAACAGAAGGCGAGAGGAAAAGAAAGGTTTTTAAAAAATATATATTACCAACATCATCTCGCATTTAAGAATCGTAAGCTAAATAAAATGGGCAGACATTTTAGTACAAGGTTCCGATTAGTGTCGCGTCCACAAAAAGCTACATTGACACTCCAGAAACCAAAAAATAATGATATGAGATTCTAATTTAGGCTACATTCATCTTAAGGCCTTTCAGCTTATGAATTTGGGCCGGGCTTAAAAAAAGTTGCCTTTGCTCGGTTGGTTTCATACTGATACTAAAATATGAAAAGAAAAACACACAATTACAGGTAAAAATAAAGAACTCATTCAGCCAACATTGACTCAAATGGTTAATCGTATTATTATTTTTTTTTCTCAAACAATTTTTATGTATGCTTTTATTAAATAAAATAAAATGTAAGCATAAAAAATAGTATTTTAACCATTAATTATTTTTAAATAGTATTAAAATATAATAATTTTAAATAAAACAAAAAATATTGAATTCTTGGAATCTGATAAAAATCCAATATATGAACATAAGTTTCCCGTGGGGGCCAAAGGATGGAAAAACATAGAATATTAGTCACCAGATAGAATTGTGACATTTTGATTTTAAGTCATAACGAAAACTATTGTTATTGCTCTTTTATTTATTTATTTTCATTTCAATATCTTTTTAAGTTAATCTCTCTCTTAGTTTGTCGTTTTGACTTTGGACATATATATTAAAAAAGCCGGATGACTCATTGTTTGAGACAATTTTACCCCTTACTTTTTATCGAACGTCCGTTAAACATGCTCGTAAGTTTGAAAAAAAGTAAGGGATAAAATTATCTTAAATAATACCCAAAATCAAAACGGCATTTAATTAAACTAGGAGGGAGTATTAAATTTCAAGAAAACCAATGATTATTATAGGATTCATTCCATTACTTATACTCTAAATTTAAAAGAGGATTAAAAATAGACGAGTATTTTTTTCCCTTGATAAATACGAGCGAGTATTTTACCACAGGCTTGCAAGTACTTATGGCAGTAGGGTTATTTAGCAAGAAAGAAAAAAATAGAAAGAGAGCAAAAGTAATCTTTTCTGTTTTATACAGCCATTGACTTACTTTAGTTAGCTATTCAATTTTATTCTTTTTGGCCTTTAAACTTAAAGCTGATGAGGGGATGTTCATGATCTAGAAAGGGAAAAAGGAGTATGTGGGCTCTGCTGTTCACTTCTCCTATAACACTCCTAAGTAGTATATAAGAAGAAAGGCCCCGTCCCTTTTCATTTTTCCTATTCTTACACTCGAATTGAAGATCGACCCAGATTGTGTTTTTTGCTCCTTTTCTTAAAAAATATATTTCTTGGCATTGATATATGGAAAAAAGCTTTGGTTGGTAACAAGGACTGCTAATCATGTTATCTTCATGAGAAACGTGATTGATTTGTCTTTTGTCTTTTGTTGATATCTTTCTGGTTTCTTGTCCGCATTCAGATGGTTATTCAGATTATTCTGAGGAAGTGATTGAAGATTGCATTAAGAAAGTTATAGCGGTAAAAAATGACGGAAATCGATACAAGAAGCAAGTTCAAGAGGGTGTGTGTATTTTGTGGGAGCAACTCTGGCAACAGACAAGTGTTCAGTGATGCTGCTCTTGATTTGGGTGATGAACTGGTTGGTTTGGATTGGTTTCGCTTGATTACTTACCACTCGCTTTGTTTTTGTAGTTTTTTTCCACTCAGTGATGGGTGCTGCGTGTTTCTGGTTTCAACGCCCAAGCCTTTTTTGGTTTTGTGATATATTTGTGTGCTTGGGTGCGCTTGTTTGACATAAAGAACTCATTTTCCCGCATTGACTAATGGATGACAGTAGTGTTTCTAGCAAAAAAGCTCGTTCTCCAACTTTTTCTTCCTGTGTTTGAGGTATTAGATTGCATTTGTCCTTATGGTCCAAAATCACCGGCTTTCGTGATGATTTGGTGTTTCAATTCATAGTTGAAATGTTCATATGCTCAGATTAAGTGAATCTATCTGCTGATGGAATGTTCTTGAGCTTTTGTTATATGCGCATTTTTATTCAGTGCTCTTAATGAGTTTTTATGCAAGCTTTGGGTTTTGCTTATGATGGGTGTGGATTGCAGATAAACAGGAAGATAGATTTGGTGTACGGTGGGGGAAGTGTTGGACTGATGGGTCTGATATCCCAGAAAGTTTTCGATGGAGGCTGCCATGTTATTGGGTAATTAAGAGCTAAATATTTCAGAACGTTGACATCTTTTCCCTTCTGTATTTAAGCTGTCTTGAATGGCCATTCTAAAGTTATTAGTTTCTCTTCAAATGCAGCATCATTCCGAAGGCCCTCATGCCTCTTGAGGTATTGTTCTCCCTTGATGCCAATGTCTTTAACTATTGCATTTGGTTTGACATCTTCTATATCATTTGGAAGGGCACTCCACTGACAATTTGGTTCTGATTTTCATTCGATATCGTGTGCTTTTGAGCTATAGTACCCTCTTATTTTAAGAAAGTTAATTAGAAGTATATGGTTAAGATCCTTATGATGGCATTACTTCATGTTGCTAACTGGTTTATTGCACGAACTTTTTCTACATTCTAATAGTTAACTGGGCCTTTGGTGGGGAAGTTAGCTGATTATGTATAGAATGTTAGTTGTATGGAGCGTTGGTACAATTAAAGTCAATTGTTGAACAGTGAATTCTTGTTGACAACACCAAACAGATATCAGGTGAAACTGTTGGAGAAGTAAGAACTGTTGCAGACATGCATGAACGTAAAGCTGCCATGGCAAAAGAAGCTGAAGCCTTTATTGCGCTTCCTGGTATTGAAATCCCCTCTGATCATTAGAAAATGAACAGCTAGCAAGAATGATAGACCTTAGTTGCAGAAAGCAAAAATGCTTGTAAAAGGACTTTCTTGGTATCATGAAGTGCTTTAATGCTTGTTCTTTTTATTTAGGAGGATATGGAACGATGGAAGAGCTGTTGGAGATGATTACGTGGTCACAACTTGGAATCCATAAGAAACCGGTAACCTTCCAATCTTCATACTTGTAGATCTAAGCTATGCCAATTGTGGTTTATGTTGTAATGATTCTGTACTCTGGATAGGTTGGACTGCTGAATGTTGATGGGTACTACAATCCTCTGCTTGCACTATTTGACAATGGTGTCAAAGAAGGTTTCATCAAACCTGGTGCTCGGCATATAATTATTTCCGCTCCTACATCGAAAGAACTCATGGAGAAGTTGGAGGTATTCTTAAAAGCTCAAACTTAGTGAGAACTCACATTTCATGAAGAAAAAAGAGAAGCTAAAATATGTAGTATGTAGTAAATGTGTTTGCATTCCTCATAACTGGAATCAATTTGCATAACTGCTAGGTATGCTTCCAGTTACACGAATGATAATCATTATTCTCTCTTATAAACATTAGAAACTTTTCCCCTGTTTTATTGCTAAACAGCTATAATATAAGTAGATAATTTTGAAATTTATCAAATATAAATGATTACAAAGCCAAGGTTACGAGGATTGAGAAGTAAAAATTCCATGAGTAGAAACTTTGCTTCCTCACATTAGGTGTTCTAGGAGTATGAAGTGAAAGCCATTCCCAATATGTTCCATCATCATTGGTGCATTTTTAGTATTGTACTTAAAGAGTCAATTTACTGGAGATGGGGAGCAAAAAGATTTTGTTGCTAGACTTTCCTTGGAAATCATTAGTTAAGATCATATCACAAAACTTATCTTATATTTGTAACTTTTGCAGCAATACGCCCCTGCCCATCAACACATTGCTCCACATGAAAGCTGGAACATGGAGCAGCTAGGAGGTTATCCAACAGAGCAGACTTCACAGTAAAATATTGGTGGTAGGTCTGTATCCAAATTGATTCCTGATGTAATTCATCATGATTTGAGTTGTGGACTAGATTCATCAAACACTGTTCGCCACTGAGTACTTTTGTCATTGCTTATCATTCAAATTCTGTAAGATTTATCCTTGCTGTCTCACTACTCTGTCTCCCTATGGTCAATGAAAGCTATTATTATATGATAACATGTGATGGGGTTACCACTTACCACTTCCTAACAGGCAAACGATAGTGTGGAATAGTCTCAGAATTTTAGTACAGAATCGTCTATAACATAGTGATAAGATGGTCCCACGATGTAGGAGCTTAAGTGGACTAAAAAGGGTTAGTTGGGTACAATTTAGGTGTCCCAACGAGGGATGCGCCCGCCCTTTGTTTAGCATTGTGCATTGTAGGTCTAGGGCCCCGTTCCGTAACAATTGGATTTGTCTTCACTAAGGAACCCATTCTGTCATTACCATTCTATAGTAATAACCTTGTTAATCCTGGATGAACTTCTGAGTGACTTCATAATGGGGAATTTAAGAACCCTAAGTCTATTGAAGAAGCTAATGCTACCAATCTGCTGCTAAGTAGAGGAAAAAGTGATTTAGAAGACTGAAAAATCAAGAAATTATTGTTCCACCCAACTTTTCATTTTTGGTTGAGTCCTGCTTGCATCTGTTTGGAAACATCTTGAAGAATAAGAAAGCACATAAACAAAGCAATAGTAGCTAGGGAATTACCCTCATGGCGGATGAGTTGATAACAACTGGATTTTGGTAACTTTTACTGACCACTTAGATCTGAACTAGTCTTCTGTTATCTTCTACATTAAGTTTAGAGCAAAGTAAGATTGTTAAAAAAGGAAACAAAGTTAAGACTTCTGAGGGCTTTGAAAGAGACTGGATACCTGATGTTCTAAAAGAACAAAGAGAGACTGTTTTGTTATGCCTTTATTTTTTAATTCAGCTATTTTGTCTGATAACTAAAAGGTAAAGTTTGGTATGTGTTCTGTCATGACTCATGAGCGAAAAAGGTTAAGGTGGTTTGTTTTGTTTGATTGTTTCTTTTATTTTGGGGATCCATTTCTTGTTCTTGTTCTTGTTCTTTGATGTGGTTTGCCTGCTGCAACATCTGAAAAGCCAAGTTAACTATTCACCAATGCCAGAGCATGATCATGAAGTGATTGCACAGAGGCATACAAATTGAAATTATTCATGCCCTTTGGCAGGGGCCCTTTGGTTCATTTCTGCTATTTGCTTCTCTCATCAACTCATACCCAGGTCCTGTCTTTTTCTGGACACAGAAAGAAGATAAGGGACTAAATGTTATACAAGAGGAAAGAAACTCTTGGGCCTCTTTGTATATTTTTGGAAAGAACCCTTTTTATGGTCATGTTGAAATCAAGAGGCTCAAGTAGAAAAACAGGAACAAACAATAATGATCCGAAGAAAATTGGAAAAGAATGGGATGCTCAAACGTTAGAAGCAAAATTGTCAAACCCGGCTCACCCGACCGGTTCGATCAGAAAAATTAACGACCGGTCACCAAGCAGAGTTGTGCAGCCCTCAAAATTCTCATTTTTTGGTTTGTCAAAAAAATCTGTCCACGGCTAAACATGATATTCAAATGCATATTCAGCACAGTAGCAAACAAAACCTTAAAAACCACTACACGCATACTATACATGTGATAGTAAATTAGACCATATTAAATAAATATAATTTTTCATTTATCTTTAAAATTTCTTATACTTTACACAAATATTAAATTTTAATTATTAATTTATTAAAATCACAGATCAATTTAGTTCGATCATGTTGAACCAGATTGACCCTTGAACCTTACTGGGTCTATGATCGATCCAGGTTTACAATCCCCGTTAGAAGTTTGTTAAATGGGGTAAAAACAAATGCACTTGGTTTTAAATGTCACAGAGAATCCACCACTGGTCTCTACCATATTCATCCAAATTCCAAACAAAGGAGTTCGACTACATTGGATTGACCGGTTTAACTATCAAGTTCGACCAACTTTTCTCCGGATCAACTACATTTTCAGTTTTTACAACTATGAATAAATCACTCCATGCAGCAGCCAGTACATATGAGAAAGATCAGGGTGACAAATGGTATGCAGTTTACACCCAATTGTAACTTGATAATCTGTAAAAGGAGTAAATATTTAAAATTAAAAAAAAAATTGGATCAAATTATGTAAACTGATCTCACATGAGGAATACCTCCAATATTTCTTTCCCCACCAACAAAAACCAGTGATGAAAAAAGAAGAAAAACAAATCAGACAAGCTGTACAACCACAGACAAAACCCCAACTTGGTGGACTATGCAGGCAGGCATGTTAACCAGAACGAGGCAACAAGAGCCTTTTTCAGGATCGAAAAGAGCAAAAGCTAAAACTGAGTTGATTGTGAAGTTCTTCCCTGTTCATGCCTTTGTCTTTGGCGATGTGATCATGTGATGCAAAGTTGAAGCCTGGATAACAGCACTTGGATTTGAATCCTTAACTCGCACAGGACCATGACGACCTAGATTAAGATTCCTATCAACGTTGCTTCGTATAAAGCGTCGAAATGGCCTTGGAAGGAGTCGAAGAATCCGGGTTGAGCTGACCAGTAAGATCACACCTGTCATGATAAATAACCTGCAAAGAAATGTTCAGGGAAACTATAGTCTCAAGGCAAACATCTAACATATCCTCAAATTGAGACCTAAAAGCATTGTACAGAAGTGGAACACAACCATCAGTAGCCCTACAAAAATTGGGTAGGCCAAGATGGGTTGCATGATTACGAAAGAACAGCTTTTACAAATACGCTTCACATATTGGCATAAGATTGGTAAGGTCCCATGCCAAAATTATAGGGTAAGGACCCCTGACTTGGGGCATGAAGCTCAAATTAGATGTTTGGTGTTGCAAGTGCAATGCAGAATGTAAATTGTGCTTTAAGAAGTTACCATCCAAGCAGAAGGCATAGACGAGCAAATGGTGCTGAGGGCAATCGTTCTCCCAAAGCAAGCATTCCAGCAATCACACCAGTTACTATCGATGCCACTGCCGCACATGTGGATACAATAATTGCCCTTCCATGCTTTAAACCCTGAGTCTGTTCAAACAGAAGTTTAACTATGTTAATACCTTTCTTTTATCGTCGTCATCTATTTTAAATGTTATGCCATGTTGGTTTGACAGGTCAACTCTTCCACAAGCCCAACATCCTGAATGTTAATCCATTTCTTGTTTTGAGGGTGTTTGTGTTGTGTTAAGAGGGGCAGAGCAAGGAACTTGATACAAGTATAAAATATGGAAACTGAACCACAAACATGCAGTACTTGGAAAGAGGTAAAATAGCTCCAACAAAATCACATCATTTTGAGAAGAAACTAAGAATCCAGTCAATTCAAACTACCTGGTAAAAAAATCCTGTGGCACTACAGCATATACTGATGGAAATGCATAAAGGAACAAGCGTCTTTGAGAAGCCCTGCTCCAAGAAAAGAAATCCCATCTTTGATATTACAGAAGCCATCCTGCAATATTTGAGTGAATATTGCAATTATTCTATTAAAAAATAACAGCTGTTCATAGTTTTCTGATTTCAGAACCACTTTTCACTGTCACTATTAAGAAGTACTTCATATAACAACTTCAACCCAAGTTAACAAATCCTCTCTCATAAAGAGATAAAAAAAGCTATTTATGTTTCAATAAGGGGTACTGGTATGACTCTGAACATGTGTGGGTATGACAGGTAAAGCCTGTGCTGATATACTGTAATGTACAGGTGTAACCTTTTTACATGATATAATTTTTAGCTCTGCTTACAGTCCGGATATCAAACAATCCTTATCCTTTTAGATTTGCTATTAATAATGTGCCTATGCAAGAGAATAGTGATGTAAAAGTGAAACCAACGAAGAATTAGGGTTGTAGAAATCATACCCGAAGAGAATCCCAGATTCCAAGCCAAATATAATCTCTTCAACAACTTCATATTCCATCTGCATCACACAATGGAAGACAGTTTATTATGGGCATCAGAACAGTTGAAGAAAGAAGAACATAAAAAATCTACCACATAATCAAGGTTAACAGAAAGAAGATTACAGTTTCCTGTGCTCTACGTTGACGTCTGTACATACGGAGCCATCCATTAAGGACTACCTAAGTCAAAACAAAAAAATTAATCACAGAAGATCCACCTTACCTAGGATGAAACCAATATATCAATAGTAGGATATATGCCCAGGATAAGGTACCTACAAACAAGATGGCAACAAGGAATGCTAGCCATGGCAACTGGAAGATAGATATGGAAGAAGCCTCTTGGTCCTCACCTCCAGCACCAACACCTGTATAAAACAAAGATATGCTAGAAGACTTGAGTGCATGAAGTGATGTGGCTTGAACTTCCTAAGTCATTTCAACACCAATGGCAACAAAAACATAAGCTACGAGAGGGGCTAACCAATTGAATAAGACAGTTATAATATTCATACATCTAGAGAGTCTAACAAAGATGTAAAAAATGGGGAGCTTTAGACATGAAGGTAGGAAATTATTTGCTCTTGCTTTAGAAACTTAGTATCATGCCAACACTTTTGCATATGATCACACTTATCAGATGAGATTAGTTCCAGCAATCAACCAAGAGCGGCATTTAGACAATTAGACCTTACGTACCTATGGTTCCAATGCCTGCTAAAGTGATTCCAATCCAATCAACGACATTCATGACTTCCTTTAGATAAAAATGGGAAAACACAGAAAGAATGGCCAGTCCACAACCAGAAACAGGCTGGATAACGGAGACCTAACAGAACATGGTCAAGTTACTAAGGATAATAATAGGTACCAAAATCAAATTTCACATTAGCTCAAATACAAATGAATCAGTTGGGCTCAAAAACTATCAAAAGAAATAAGGACTTCATCCTCAACTTCATTTTTATATACAAAGAACACGACCAATTTTGTGAATCATTTTTTTCTCTAGTAAATGTTGAAAATATGGTCAAGGGATCAGAAAATTTCGATTGGTCATTTTGAGCAATTTCAATGGAAGTAGTTTCCAATCAAGAGAAGCAAAGAAAAGTAATGTATGATCAATAATAAATCCACTCACGGGTGCTTGAGACAATGCCCTCAACATCAAGAACGCTCCTCCTATATCCAGAAGAAAACCTATGATCCATAGTTTGTTAACAGCATATGCCTTTATCACCTGAAAA
Source organism: Viola odorata (assembly GCA_963691705.1). Taxonomy (NCBI): domain Eukaryota; kingdom Viridiplantae; phylum Streptophyta; class Magnoliopsida; order Malpighiales; family Violaceae; genus Viola; species Viola odorata. The sequence goes on from OY829546.1 coordinate 3,274,632, forward strand.
ATTAAGCACACAAGACAAAAAATATATAAATAAACAAATGAACTGGCTCAAATCCTTACGCTACAAAAGCAAACGAAATGAGAGCTTCAATAAAACTTAGTGACCGCAACTAAAAGATTCAACCTTTAGCTACCACACATTCCAATATGCACAGAATTTGATCAAATTCCAAAATCCCACAATGGAAAAGATGCATTTGCTAGCATAAAAAGTTAGCTGTTTAGATTTCGAATCAGCAGCAGAATTCAATTCTGATAAAGGGCTTTACTTTTTCTTTCTTTTCTCTCAAACAAACAGCAATGAATGTGATTAATCCACCATCAATGGCATAAAAGTCGTAATAAAATTAGACCCACAATGGCAAAGAGTTGGAAAAAGAGAAAAGAAACGAAAAAACATGAACCTTGAGCTTGAAAGAGAGAGGAGGTAGAATGACTGTGCCTTTTTTCTGAAGCACCTTGCCGATGTTATTACCAGCAGTGGCCGCCAACGTTAAGCAGATGGCTTCCCACATCCTTTTCTCTCTCTAAAGTCGGGAAGGCAAAGCAAAGATGCCTGCTTTTTTGGCTGTCTGATTTTAGATGTCTGATTTTAGGTGGAGGTGTCCGAATTTGAGAGAGAGAGGGGTTTGTTTTATGTTTGTTGTGCGGGCTTACGCTAAGAGGCTATTATTTTACTATTTTTTTTTGGTTCTACGATCTGTAAACTTTTGTTTTTTCTGTTGCCAGAGCTTTTTTGGCTAGTTCCATACCCCATAAAGATGGACTCTTGGAGTGGAAGTATTGAAAAATTGCGACTTGTGAGCAATTGCATATGGGCTGGGCTTGCTTTTGGGCGACCGTGCGGGAGTTTGCATCATAAAATTGGATATTCTGTCCCTGTGCTTTGCATAATCTAATGAAAAATAGTACTAGGTAATTACTAATTACTTGAAACAAATTGTACATTAAGGTCAAACTTTATTTCTTTTTTGCTTAAAAGAAAATTAAACATTACGTTTCGGTAAAAAATAAAGAAAAAAATTCGGTTTCCTCGTGTATTCTCTCCATCGTAATTCGTTACATATACGTGTATGCAATCCATAACCGTTTATTTTCTCCCCCTCAATCCCTCTTCATTTTAATTTTAAAATTTCTCAGACGTCCTCTTCCATTTTAATTACTTTATTACCAAAGCTTGTCATTTTACAAAAACCATGAACAGCAAGGACTTCCACTTTAAAAAAGAAAAAAACTAAGAATTAATAGAAAAAACAGTTGAATATGATGATGAGAGATCAAAATTATATCATTAGGAGGTGAGTGCATAACATGATGTTGGTGACCAAGAATTGAGTGGTTAGCCTAAAGAGAATTGAGTGGTTGCAATTGGTGAAATATACATATTTATCGTACCGACAAAAATTCAATTAGAAACTAATCTCGTTTGAGATACTAGCGTATTATTTTACAAAGTTGAAGAAGGGATTGGCTAATTCTGAAGTGACCATAAATTCATTCTCTACAGTTAACTAATGCTCTCTAATCAACTAATAAAGGAAATTAATCTATCAGAAGCAACAAACTCCAGCTTTTTCAGTAATTAAACACATGAACCAAAATATGCAGAAAAAAAGGGAACTAAAATCCCAGAAAAACACAAACGAGGTTTCTTTTCTTAACCACGCCATTATCATCATACTCAGTAATTGTAAAGGAACAAACTTGATTAATTTAAGCCCTTCTCCTGTTCTCCACAACATGAATTAATCCAACAACAAGAATTGATTTCATCAAAATAACCCTTCAAAACCTATAAAAACCTTGGTGACCAAATTGTTGAATTTGTCACACAAAAGAAAGAAACTTTCATACAAGACAGAAACAAAACATAATAATAAGCAAGAAAAAAGAAAAAAAAACGACAACCAGATCATCATAATCAGCAGCATCAAGATCATCACCATCCATAAACAACTTGAGTGTACCTATCTTTGAGCCACCTGAAAGATTTCCTAAACGACCCTTTGAATTTGGTTTCAGCACTGTACATTTTATAGCTAGCAACCCTCTTCTTCCTCTGCAATTCTGGATCATTCAAGCTCCAAGCTTTCGATGTAGAAGAAGAAGTGCTCTTCCCTTTCTTGAGCTTCAAGTCCTTGTTGTTGTTGTTGTAGATAGACATCTGAGTTTGTGCATAGGAAGTGCTATAAGACCTGAGCTCATAAGAAATGGCAGGTGTTGGTCTTGGCGGGCCATGGTAGCTCTCCATCTGCATCATGTTCCCTTCCCCATGAGAATAAGAGTATGATCTTGATCTGCTGTAGTCTTCCATGGCGGAATTTTGGATTTCCCGCAGAGGAAAAAACAGGGGAAAGAAAAACAAAACAAAAGCAGAGTTGAAAAAAAGAAGGGGAAAAGCAGAGGGTGGTTGAGCGTATTGATCTTGACAGGATTGATGAGTGTAGGGAATAATGGGATTGTGGGCTCCAACACACCCAATTCCAAACATGTTTTCGATTTATTTTTACTTTTCTCTACAGAATTTTCCAATTTGAATATCAAAATCTTCTCGTTCTCATATTACATATTTTATAAATTATGGATTCGTACGAGTAGAGACTCATCGTGAGCGGGTGAATAGAAAATACTACGTCGGTAGAAGTTCGTCCATGTAAACAGAAAAATCTCTGCATTCTAAACAGTTTCATATTGACTTGGCTTCGTTCCACTTTTTAGGGTTACTTGACTTGAGAAACTTTTGTATTTGAATCCAATGGCGTGTTTTCGGGGCAATCATACTGTCCAAAGGCAATTGTATTATTAGTTTTTCTTCTTCTTCTTTTTAGGTAAATGTTTACTGTTTTTCTCTCGAACTCCCTCCGTCCCAAATTAACTGACGCTTTGACTTTTGACACGTATATTAAGAAGGTCGGATGATTCACTATTTGAGACAAAAAAATTCTGTACTTTTTTTTCGTACTTTCGAGAAAAAGTTCGGGGTAAAATTGTTTCAAATAGTGAGTCATTCGCCCTCTTTAATATGCATGTCAAAAGTCAAAGCGTCGGTTAATTTGGGATGGAGGGAGTACTCCGTATTCGTATGTATTTTGACCGGTCAGAGAAAGAAGACCTTAGTTTTGTGCCCTCCAATCCAATATTCTTGTAGTATTATTGGGAGCCTGAAAATGTTTATCAAGTAGCTAACAACTACTGGTGAGTGGTGCCCACTAGATGCTAAACAGGTCAATTTAGGTTCCAAGAAAGACAAATTTTGATTTGGAGCCCATTTCTAGTATTGTTTTTGTTTGAAATTCTCTTTTTGAGGCATCATCTTCGGTTGAAACTTGAAACTGCATTCACTCTCCATGAAATGGATACGACCTGCGGTCAATCTTGAAATCCCAACTCTATAACTTATCTAAATCTCTTTGGTATCTTTTATGTTTTTCCGATAAATACTAACCGCGTTCAAGCATAGTTTATTTTTAAAACATAACTCTCTTAGTATAATTTCATCTATTTTTCATACTCGAACTCAAGGCAGACAAATCGCTCAATCACTTGACAAAAACCAATCTACTCATCATTCATTCTACTCTTAATTCCTCAAACAAACCTGTGAATTTGACCTACCATCATTCATTCTGAAAATATCTTCTTGTCTTGGATATTTTTTTGTCCGACTAACTAGCTAGCTAAAAGCAATTACTTAAGTAAAGAATTTATAATTAAAGTTCAACAACAACAAAATTGATATTGATGTTGCGGGTTCAATTAGTATAACTCAAAAATAGAGAGTCGAACCGGAAATGATGGCATGGATGTACCCAACACCAGTTAAGATTAATAATTATTTAGTATGAAATTTAAATGTGAATTGCGAGTTAGATGGGAAATGGAGATGTACAACTACCAAGCAAGCATAAGGGTGTTCATGATCCGGTTCGGTCCAATTCTAGAGCTAGAACTGGACCGGATCAGAAATTTTCGGTTTTGGATCCGTCGGAACCGGATTCTGGTCCGGTTCTAAATTTTCCAGGTCTGGTCAGGTCAGTTCCCGGTTCTGACCCCGAAATTTATTTAATTATTTTTTTCTTTGTTTTCCAGCAATAAAAACAAGAATTTTTTATTAAAAAAATACTATCCGAGAATTCAAAGAGTACGTACAATTCAACATCAACAATTTGAAGAGAAAAATTCCAAGAGTACATATAGCAATAAAATTCCAAGAGTACATAAATTAAAAGAACATGTAGCAATTTTCAGAAATAAATATTCTACGAGATCCCGCATCGGCATAAAAAGAACATATAGCAATTAGCAAACTGTATAACATTAAATTGACAAATTCATTACTTAAAGTAGAAAGAAAACTAAATAAGAATTCGATTAACCTGCAACCATCAATTAAAATCCTCATAAGATAATATCTACTACTAAAGGTGCAAAGATTGCGGTGGTATTGTGTAGATGAAGTCTGCGTCTCTACCTCTACTTGTGCACTTCCACTTCCACCGATAGGAGTCCCGGGCCCGACTCCATTATCTTTACAAAAAATAAGAGAATCAGTTAGCTACAAATTCAACCGAGCACCCTCGAATTACAGTAGTAACAAATTACATTGTCTATAACAGAACAGAGGAAAAAGGTGCTTTTCCTTTTAGACAAAACACAGGAAACAAAGGACAGAGCATTTTAAACACCTGAAAACAATGTCAAGAACTTCAGTAGTAACAAATTACAGTAGTAACAAATCACATCGTCTATAACAGAGCACAGGAAAAAGGTGCTTTTCCTTTTAAACATCTGAAAACAAATTACAAAAATTCAAAATCGTAACAAACCTAACAAATTAAACCAAATAAGCAGACCAGACCTAACCAATTAATTAAATAAGGAAAAGGTTTCTGTTCTTTCAATTACTAATAAACAACAGAACCTATTGTCTATAAAACTTCAGTTATCATCTTAAGTTTTAAGTAGACCCTAGCATATAGTTAATATCACCACCAAAGAAGACTTCGAGGAATCCGGCAATGAAAAATAGTGTTCAATGAAATTATAAAATCATAAGGAGTGCTTAGGGCTCCAAGTTCACCAGATCCTCACAATTTTATTCTAGAAATAAACAGTCATCGAAGATGAACAATTTTTATCATAAATGCTTTACAATAGCTCAGAGAGTTCAAAGCTCCAATTCGGTGTGCAAATCAAAATGAGAAGACAACACTCAAACACTCATGCCAGAGTTCTTCTTGCACTCCGCCAACATGTCCATGTAGAACTCGCATCTGCTCCCAAAGTTGTTAATGCACTGCAAAATAAGAAAAAAACAGTCAATTGCAAAACCTATGATGACATGTCTTATCCCTCATCTCACAACAAAATGACAACAATTTACTTACATCTTGGAAAGCCTTGGAGTGAACACCGCAAGGATCAGCACCACCAAAGCTGCTGGCTGTGGGTACTGGGGCTGCAGCAGCCTCAGAGGCCACTGTTTCATGCTGAATTGTACGAGGGCCCATAACAGCATTTGCTGCCATGCGTGCCACAACAATTGCAGAGCCCAAAGCCATACCTGTAACCATACAGGCGAGAAAATCAGATTATGCTGATTCCACCAACCAAACATGTGGTTAGAACAATACAAATATGCAAGAACCGATATCAAGAGAGCAGAATGCTTTTACTACATACCCTCAGCTATGGATGAACCAATGCGTCCCAGCACTGATCCACCACCATTCTGAGCTTGAGCAGGAGGAGGAGCTTGGCGAACAGCATTAGAACATGAAAACAATGTCAAATTCAAAAGATGCCAAGCAGATCAGAATAAAAATGAGATTGAAATATGATGAGTATCTACTTATATCTAAGAAAATGAATGTTTCCATTCCCCCTCTCACCCACCCACCCACACAAAAGCAAAAGTGTGGTTAATCATACCTGTCTGAGGTGGTGGGGTGCGTGCTGCTGCACGACGTGGACGAGCAGCAGGTCTTCCTACAAAAGTCGAACAAGGAATAGGATCATGTTACAGCTTTATTCAACATCAACACTGTTGTAAAACCATGTTACAGCTTCTAATCCAAACAAGCAAAGAAAATACCCTAAAAGGAATCCAAAAACAGAATATACTAAATCTCATATGCTCATGAAAAAATGAATTGGCGAATAGATCTGATCGGAAATCTAACCTCCGGCGCTTCGGCGAGGCATATTGAGATGACGAGGCGGTGAACAGAGAATTCTAGAAAAGAGGGTTTGGGGTTTGGAGGATCCGTTTTATTTAGAATAATTTTCAATTAGAATTAGAATTGGTATAGAAGGCAGGTAGAATCCTATTTAGAGTTCAATTAGAATTTAATTAAAATTAAATTAATGAATCAGCTCTAATTATTTGTAAAATTAAAAAAATTCAATTAAATTAAAATGAATACATTATTTGGTATAATTAATAAATGATTTCATTTTACTTATTTGACCATTATATCCTTAAATTAAAATTTATCTATTAAAAAAAAGACAAAGGATATATTTTATACGAGAGTATTTAAGTAATAGCCTAATTAATTATAAAAGATGTGAGTCTGTAAACTGAAAACGTAGTCCACCTGGTTTTTAAACCCTCACTCTCCATCTTTATCAATTGCTTGCGTATGGTTTTCAAGCACAGAAAATTCACCTCCAGTCTGAATTTGGAATGCTTCTGACATGGTTGTACACATATGCATAATGTATGGATGTAAGGCACTTCATGAAGCGACATACAGTAGAAATAATAGTCTTACCATCATATTATGCTTAAACTTTTGTCATGGACGGGATAACTTTGTTGCTGCTTGGAATCTAATTTCATGCAAATAGTTCACGGTGACTCGTATTAATTCCTATCATTGTTTGATTAGAAAGCTAAGGGCGAGGGAAAGAACTCATTTATACCTACATAGCTCTCACCATACTATCACTTGTAGGAAAAAATTGATTATTGCTCCTGTATCCCTATCCCCACCCTTATTGGCAATTTCATGACGTTGTGTCATCTTTGTGATAATAGATATGTATCATCAGTTTTATCAATGGACAAACTGCATTCATCTCTGCTTAATTTGTACCTTTAATTGATTGCAGTCGCATTCGCGATGAGCTGGCGAACCAGAATGCAGAAACCACCAATCTCACCAACAAGCTTGACCATAAGTTGTCACACTGCAACATCAGTCAATATACTTTTCTTTTTGGAAAAAAGAAGGAATAGTAATCATAAGCACAAAACATAAGATATAGGCAAAATATCCTCATGTATCTTATAGCAAATAGAAAGTATAACTAAACAAGGAGAGGAAGGACAGAGTAACCAAAGAGTACCTGAGAACTCTTTACTTCAGACTTGAACTTTGATAGATTTGCTTCTTGAACCATTTCACTCAGCACAATTCCAAATCCAATGCAAAAAGAATATCAATACTTCAATAAGCACATCAAAAACACAACATCAAACAGAATGTGCTCATAGCCAATTAAAACATGAAAACGAAAAAAATGATCATATTAATTATCAATTCCACCTTCTGCATTTTCTGCTTTGAAACAAAAGAATTCGCCACATTCTCTGAGCTGTCATTCAACACTTCAGTAATTGCAACAGTTATAGCCTCCGCCTGCTTCGACGGCACACCTTGCGCTTCCATTCCCTTAAACTTTTCTCAATCAAAAAGAAAGATCGCTCGTTTTCGTAAGCTCAACTCAATTATCTTGATAAATCAAACAAAACGCCTATTCAAATTACCAGAGCCAATGTGTCAACAAGAAATGCACGTTTTCCATTAGGTTTAGCAAGTTGTGATATCCACCTACCTGTACTCCAATCTTGTATCGAGTGAGGTTGAAGAACTGGTAGTCGCTCCCAATTTGGCGAAATATGCAGCTGATTGAACCGCGCACTTACGTAGAGCCATTAACTTTTGTAATCAAATCTCGTTTGCGACTAGGTTGACTTCTTTTTTTAGGTTAAGTCAAAGGAATGACAAAATGATATTACTAATGAATATACCTTCACATCAGTTAATGGCTCTATGTAAGCGCGCGGTTCAATTAGCTGCATATTTCGCCAAATCGAGAGCGACTACCGATTCTTCAACCTCGGTCGATACAAGATTGGAGTACAGGTGGATATCGCAGCTCGCTAAACCTAATGGAAAACGTGCATTTCTTGTTGACACATTGGCTCTGGCAATTTGAATAGGCGTTTTGTTTGATTAATCGAGATAATTGAGTTGAGATTACTAAAACAAACGATCTTTCTTTTTTATTGAGAATTTTTATTGAGAAAAGTTTAAGCGAATGGAAGCGCAAGTGTGCCGTCGAAGTAGGCGGAGGCTATAACTGTTGCGCTGAAGTGTTGAATGACAACTCAGAGAATGTGGCGAATTCTTTTGTTTCAAAGCAGAAAATGCAGAAGGTGGAATTGATAATTAATATGATCATTTTTTTTCGTTTTCATGTTTTATTTGGCTCTGAACGCATTCTATTTGATGTCGTGTTTTTGATGTGCTTATTGAAGTATTGATATTCTTTTTGCATTGGATTTGGAATTGTGCAGAGTGAAATGGTTCAAGATGCAAATGTTCAAGTCTAGAGTAAAGAGTTCTCAGGTACTTTTGGTTACTCTGTCCTTCATCTCCTTTTTAGTTATACTTTCTATAAGATACATGAGTTGAGATATTGCCTATAACTTATGTTTTGTGCTCATGATTAATATTCATTCTTTTTTCCAAAAAGAAAAAGAAAAGCATATTAACGGATGGTTGCAGTGTGGCAACTTATGATAGAGTGTATAACTAGAGCATGCTTGCCATGGTTGTAGATTGATTTGAAGGTGTCTCTAACTGAGAATTATGATAAGTTTTTTAGGTTTGTTTACCTGCATCGCTTCTCTTGAAACCATTTCTTTCCCTTTTCTACATTTTGATATTCATGCTTTCTGCAAAATGTTTGGCATTCATCAGACCAATATGTGGCTAAGTAAATTTCTTTAACACGGGAACAAAATAAGGAGGAAAGTCGCAAAATAGGACTAGCTCACAAATACATTCACAGAGAACTCAGATACAACAGTGTACCACATAGCACTAGCTCACAAATACTTTCACATAAAGCCTTCAACAAAGAAGCAAAGAACATTTGAAACACGTCGTTATTGCTATGTAAACTACCCACCTAACCACATCAACAAACATCCAGAAACATGTTAACATGGACAAGCTAGGCTCATTACAAACACAAGCAAACAAAATGTGCAGACCTAATGTGAAAAATTCCCATAGCTAAACAGCTCAACGCTAAACAATCTCCCTCTAACAGCTCCATCCCATCAAAAGACCCAGGTTTCATTTCATGCTTATTTCTCAGTTTTCCTCAATCTAAACCCATAACAAGCAAAGAAAATACCCTAAAAGGAACCCAAAAACAGAATATACTAAATCTCATATGCTCATGAAAAAATGAATTGGCGAATAGATCTGATCGGAAATCTAACCTCCGGCGCTTCGGCGAGGCATATTGAGATGACGAGGCGGTGAACAGAGAATTCTAGAAAAGAGGGTTTGGGGTTTGGGCTTGTTTCAATAGCACGTTCGCAATAAAATTAAACGCAACAAAATAGCAATTTCAATAACAATGAACCTTGAGGACGAAGGGGAGGAGTCGCGATTGAGGAGCGAGGAGATTGAGAGATTTCTAGGGTTTGAGGGTTTTTGAATTTGAGAGGAAATGAGGACGACGGGAGGAGGAAGAGGGATTTAACTTATTGATCAGACGACGCGTCACGCAATTCATCAACTTAAAAGTGCTTGACGCGTCGTCTGTATGTCAGTGTGATAGGTGTTAATTCAAATATTTCCTATATTTAGCTTAGTGGATATTAATTTATTTCAAAATTGTGCATATATTCTAATCTAAATTCCCCCCGAAAATTAATAAAAAAAGAGGAAAAAATTATATAAACTGAGAAATAATAGTAAACAGATTTATTCATCTTTAATTTAAATATTAAATTCAAGTATAAAAAAATGGAGAGAAAAAATATTTAAAAAGTTAGTATTATTTTTTTAAAACGTGATGATTCTTAAATAAAAATATTCTTTTACGTAGATAGCTGTTTTAGTTGGGTGTGGTTGGAACCGACACTTATGTTATTGAGGTTTTTCCAATCGAGTTTTATCGAGATTCTAAAAAGTTGTGACTTTCTTAACATGATTTTCATTATTTTCAAAATGCGATCTTAAAATTTTAATTAAAAATGGATAAATTTCTCACCACTTAACAATATACGTTTATTACTTAGACATTCATTCTAATTTAAATTTAATTAATTCACTAATAGCTCGTGAAGAGATTGACGTAATTCTAAATAAATTGCATGCCATCCATTTTGCGAAGGGTGTACTGAAGAATACCAGAAGAATGATTGCTGAGGATATTTGCATACTTCGAACCTTTTATTGCTCGCAACCTTGACGCAAGGTTCCAATGAATTCTTGTAGAACTTCAAATTCCCTGGCACACCCAAAAAAAAATCAAGAAAATAAAAACGTTAATTAATTATCAATTGGGTATTTGGGGTTTAATTAATTAAAATTAAAATTGTAAACTAAATCGGAAGTTAAGATTGGTTTTCAAAAAAAAGGAAAATGCTAGGACTAAGTATGATTTATAAGTAATTAAATCACCTGTTGTGTTCTGTTGATTCTTCTTGGTCGCTGAAATGAAAGCTTTATAAAGATCAAGAATCACATAAACCGGTTTCTTGTGCTCTTCCTCCAATTTTCGAACCGCCTTCCGCAATACTCCCTCCGGAACTTAATAACTATCCCGTTGACTTTGGGCACGCATATTAAGGAGGTTGGATGACTCACTATTTGACCCCAAAAAATTTCGTACTTTTTTTCGAACGTACGTAGGAAGATTACTGGGTTGACTCTGGTAGGCAGCCATTAGGTTCCATGGCTAATAATGCTATTCTTGGAACTCCTAACTTATGATTCTGCTTCATGTCCTTCACTAGCTGTCAACAACTCTTCTACTAAAGCTTTGGAAATTCTTTCAAAAACCAAAGCAATCATTGTCAAAGAGTCAGTCCTAATCTTAATTTTGTAAAGAAAATTCATGCATTTGATCTATTGTCATTAGTTTATGCATATTATGCTAATAAGAGTACAAATTTAGTAGTATTTTTTACAAAGAAAGCTCAATTTTTGTTCAACCAATTCAACCACATAAATTTGACTGATTTAATTATCTAAATTGACCTAACCAACTCATTTTTCTCCTGGCATTTTGGGTAACACCACAAGTTTGGAGCATCTCATTCATCATTTTAATATCATACCAAGTGATTTGATCCGATTTTTATAACAATCTTATTAAATTATTAGTCAAAACTGATGATATTCATATCAATTTTCATTTGGAACTTAAAAAAAATCATATATACTTGGCTGGAAATGAAGAAAAAAAAACAAAAGATGAGCAGAAGTGTCATAGTATAATAAGACTAACCTTTAAGGTGCCGTTTTGTTGCTTGAAAAAGAATCCATAGTCATTTCCAGCAATGGATATGAGCTCAATGGATCTTTCAAGTTCAGATTTGGTATAAACATACTTGTTTTCCTCAAGCTGATGCTTCAAAAGATTGATTTGAAATCCCAAGTTCTGGTTCTTCCATGTATTGAAAACACCAGCTCCTCCGTATGCAAAGTTCATTCCATTTTGCAATCTTGATTTGTCTGCAATCTTCCTCCCTTGGAAAGATACCGGCGATCTTATCCCAAGAAATGCAGCTTCATGGATATCATCAAATCGATCAAATTAAACATTGAAAGATAATTATCATAACCGGATCGGATTAGTCACTAAATTCAATAATTTAGGTCTAACAAAATTGAAAATGTAATTGGACGCAAAATGTTGGTCGATTCCAGTCAGTGGAACATAGTAAACCCAGGAACTATTAATCTAGAGTAGGGGTCAAATCCGATTAAACTTGGTTCCTAGAAAAAATAATTTTAGTATAGACTAAAAATAATAAATATTGTACTATAATTGAATATGTACCTATATAATGTGTCAAGACGCGACCATGTACGGTTTGCCGGGAAAAGAGATACCAAAAGGTTTTAGCCATGGACCTGTTCCTTTCTCCCAATTCCCAGTATCAACATACGAGTCTGCAAAAACGAAAAGTTTTGCAGCACCACCATTAATCTTGTGACCATGTTTGTGTTTTACATCGATAGTTCCTGATCGAGATTATATCCGAGAAAATAAGAAATAAAAATTACACAATTATGTTCTTTTTTTTAACAAAATGAAGAAAAATATAAAATTGAACGAACAAGAACACCCGAATAAACCGAAACAAAAGAAGAAGTTACATAATCAATCACCTGTAGATATTTTAAGCGATAGGGAGAAGAGAAGGAAGAAGAACAACAAATTACTTTCTTTCGTCTCCATTGAATATTACTACAAAATTAGGTAACTGAGATATTGGAGAAAATTAATTAATTAAGAAGTTATTTTATAATGGGAATGGGTTTACGTTTCACAATATTAATTAACTCCATCAGCTGTTTTAGTAATAAATCAGTCCCCCTACATTTAATTGGATGATTTTTTTTTATATAAACAAAATATTGATTACTAATATAATTTTATCAGGAAATTAATTTATAAATATAATTCTTTCTTAAAGCATTTTGAAAAGTTATTCACTACTATATGAATGAAAAAAAATCTCCATGAAGAGTAGTTAACCATCGAGAATGACTGAATGAGTATAAAATTTGATCATCTATTTTTTTTATAAATAGAGGTGAGATTCAAACTTGAGTACTGGTACTTATATATCATTATATTTTTACTATTTTTTTATTCACATTTAACTATTTTTTCTATTTTTTTACTATAAAATTTCATTTTTTTTGAAAAAACTTTTCTTATTTTTTATTATTTTAAACATTTTTTTTTTCTAGTGGCGTGCTATATTATTAAAACACTTCATGTCATCCACATTGTACAAATCAGATAGAGATTTGGGATTAATAATTACTTAAGGTACAATGCCCATAATATATAGCCACAAATTGAAATTCTCTTCTTGAGGCATCATCTTCAGTTGAAACTACAATCACTCTCCATGACATGGATACGACTTGAAAATTAATCGACACGGTCAATCTTGAAGTCCCAACTCTATAACTTATCTAAATCTCTTTAGGTGTCCTCTAAACCACGTTCAAGCAAAGTTTACTTTTAAAGGATGACTATCCCAGTATAGTTTCATCTATTTTTCATACTCGAACCTAAGGCAGACAAATCGCTCAATCACTTGACAAAAACCAATCTACTCATCATTCATTCTACTCTTAATTCCTCAAACAAACCAACCTTGTTATTTGAGTTAAAGACTAGACCTCACGTCGCAAACCTATATACAATAGCTAATTGGTCAATGGGTCATTCACTTCAAACTCATCGACAATATGAATCACTAACTTGAAATAGTCCCACACCTAATCTGACTTTTCAAATCATCCAGCCCCTATCGTGTTCACATCACAATCATCCCATAAACATGCTGATCATATACGAGAAACCACAAAAAGAGGTAGAGAAACAAGAAATGACAGCATCATATTTCTTCAAGATGAGAAATCCTTACCTTAGTCAAAATAATGAAAACCTAAAACCTTAGGGCTCCTCACTTAAAGGGGGCATATGCACATAATACCATTGACTGAAAGTTCTAAGGCGAACGGAGAAAAAACTGGAACGAAAACAACAATCCACACAGAGGCCAAAAGTGCCAAGAAATTAAAGTGAAACAGCTCAAAAGAGCAACAATGGAAAGTATCCTCACATAAAACCTACATAACATTACCGCGCAGCACAAAACTTATAACCAAACACAGGGAAAAAGGTTACAATTGAAGCTACGATAATCCTGCAAATTTTCACTTCAAGAAAAATAGAAAACCAAAAAACAAACTAGCGGCAAAATTTAAAACAACAGATTCTCCTACATCCAAAACAAGACTGAAACCCATTTCAAATGCACCACACCCAACCTACAGTTTAAGCCCAATATTATATAACGGCACCTTACAGACAGAAGAAGCACCGCAATTAAGACTTCAAAATAAGATCCTTTTACCTTGCCTGATCCACAAGACACAATGCTTCAAAGAAGGTCAGCAACATTCGATGGCAGCTCCTCAATAACTACATTATAAAATCTCTGGATGTCGAAAAGCATTCTTTCATCCTCCTTGGTGACAAAATTGATAGCAACACCCTTCCTTCCAAACCGTCCACTACGTCCAATCCTGTGAAGGTAGTTCTCTGGCTGCGTTGGAAGGTCGTAATTGATCACAAGTGAGACTTGCTGGACATCAATACCACGGGCCAAGAGATCAGTAGTGATCAGCACACGAGAAGAACCAGAGCGGAATTCCCGCATGATGATGTCCCTAGTATTTTGGTCCATGTCTCCGTGGGTGGCAGAAACTGTGTGATCACGGCCACGCATCTTGTCTGTGAGCCAATCTACCTTGCGCCTTGTGTTCACGAAGATAACACTTTGGGTTATTGCCAGGGTCTCATACAAATCGCAAAGGGTCTCAAGCTTCCAGTCCTCCCTTTCAACATTGACATGGAACTGTTTGATACCCTCAAGGGTAAGCTCATCACGTTTCACTAAAATCCTTACAGGTTTATTCATAAACTTCCTTGTTATCTCCAGGGCCTCAGGGGGCATGGTGGCAGAGAAAACCCCAACCTGAACCTTTGATGGCAGCTGCTGGAAAATATCATATATCTGCCACAAAAGGAAGTTCGACCCAAAAAAAAGTAAGATTACTAAAAAGGGTCATCATAAAGCACCACATGTAGGTAGGTTGCAGATCTATAATTTCAAGAAATACAATCAGATAACCAATAAGCAATGAACATATGGGCTAAGCTCAAGAAGGAACCTGATCCTTGAAACCCCGGGAGAGCATTTCATCAGCCTCATCAAGCACAAACATCTTAATGTGATCAGACTTGAGTGATTGTCTGCGCAACATGTCGAAAACACGACCAGGAGTACCAACCACAACATGAACTCCAGCTGTGAGAATGCGCTGATCTTCACGAACACTGGTCCCACCCACACAGGCATGAACCTTGACACCTAGATAATCACCTAGTGCTCGCATAACCTTCTCAATTTGCTGTGCCAGTTCTCTAGTGGGTGCAAGAACCAGCGCCTGGCATTCAACCACATCATAATCAAGCTGCTGCAAAATCCCAGAGCAGAAAGTGGCTGTTTTGCCAGTTCCAGATTGTGCTTGCTGGATCACATCAAGTCCCTTACAGAATGGAACAATACCTCTCTGCTGAATTGCAGACGGCTTCTCAAAACCTTCAATCAAATTAAGATCGCACTATGGGGTCACAAACTTAAAATAACAAGAACTTGACAACAAATACATACTGCTTTGTTTCAAATGAATCACTAGATAACAAAGGAGGAATTCAAACTAATAACAGAAACCACCAACTCAATTTTCCTAACAACTTAAATAAGCTCAGTGAATTAAGAGACAGCAAACAATAACATCATAGAAGAAAAGGGAAAATATTATAGCCTCGTCCATATCTAAGATCACAAAAACAGCAAGTTCCATATCATGTCACATGAGGCATTACCAAATCGAATGAATATACTGCACACATGTTTAGGCTTGATTGGTATAACGTAATATAGATAGAATAACAGAGTTCAACTCATTCGATAAGGTAATTCTCACCTTTGGCATGCAACTTCAAACTAAAAGAAATATATTGAGTTTCATTGTTTAGAGCAGCATACAAAGTACTTTGTTTGAGTCACCATTCAAGCAACTGACATAACTTTCTACCAGATTAAAGTAATTTTGCACACACATCCCAGAGTTTACAAACCATATGAATCCTGCCTCTAGTGTTTATGTCAAATTGTTAACCTACTATTTTTTTTTTAATAAAACTCCACCAAAAGAACATACAACATATAAGAAATGCAAAGAATGAATACTAAAAGGAATTGTCTTCTTTCTCTTTTAGGACGCCAAACACAACGAGAAACATAACACAAAATGCAATTTAGTAACAACTCACCATAAGCATAGATACCCCTAAGGAGGTTCTCTTTCAAGCCCATAGCATCAAAACTGTCATACACCTCATCGTACGAGGTAAAAAAGTCTTCCCCAACTCCAAGCCTGCACGCAAGCACAACATATCGCATCACCAAACCTAATTAAACTCCACAAAAACGATAGTAATAAAAGCATAACAGCACTTACAGCTCAGTCATCTTAGCGTCATACTGACGCTCATCGAACTGAGATCCTTCAGGTGCCGCACCAGCCATAACTACCACAAAAATTACGAGAAAGATTATTAAAATCAATCGAAGAAACTGAACCGAAATTAATGAAACAACACGAGTTAATAAACGGATCTGGAAAAAAAGCACACAGTACAAGGCTGTAAGATGTAAGGAATTAGATCGCCGTAAAACATAATACTACTTACGTAACAGAAGTAGTGATTGAAGATGAGAATAGATTGTCGGTTTTTCGGATTTAGGGTTTTCTTTATTTCCCCAAACTTCTCAGATCGATTGTATGTTTGTTTTGTTTTGTTTTGTTTTGTGTTTTTGTTTTCGGAGTATTAGGAACAGTTTGCTGTTTTAGTCGATGATGTTTTTGAGAAGATAGTGAGTGTGAGATTGCTGGACTTCGAGAGCTTTTTCCTTTCTTATGTTCCCATTCTCTCCCTAGTTCTGCTTTTATATTTCGTTTTAACCCTAGTTTCTCTTACGACGCCGTCTTCCAAAAAGATCCGCAAATTGAGCCCGTGATTAACTATAATACAGTTTTCCTTCGCATTATTATTTATTATTATCATTAATTTTTTTTTGAAAGGTATTATTATCATTATTTTTAACTAGTAGAAGTATTATTATGGGATAGGTTTTCTTTTTCTTAATCATCGATGAATTAATGTTCTTATTTTTATTTTTTAAGGTTGAAATTACATTTATTTCTGCAACTGTTGTATAAACCAAAATAATCCATTAAAATAACTTTCGGCATATAATTTCTTCATATACTTAATAACTAACAAAAAAAATCAGCCGTAAAACATGTTAAAATTTATGATTTTCTTGTAAAATACAATTATAATTTGTATATAAGTGTAAAGATGTTTGCATTTGATTCGAATGGGGACTTTTTTCCATTACCTTTCGATTGGCATAAATATTTGTGATGTAATTTGGTAGTTCCATGCAAGATTGCAAGTAGTAGTAGTTTGTTTGTCACTGAAATTCCTTAAAATCTTATCGTAAGCAGGCCTTGTGTGCTGTTTGTTGGGTTGGCCCACTTTGCATGAGCGAGATGGGCTCAGGCAGGTAAGAAAAATTCAGGAGAGACGCAAATGGGCTTGCATGGCTCCGAGGGGTAACGGGTTCAAAGTTATTGGATTCTGGCTGGTTAAGGCCTTGCACCAGATAAAAGAGGACGAATTTGGGTTGAAAAAGGAAAATGGTTATGGCTCTTTTTTATTATTATTATTATTGAAAAAATGATTTAGCCACGTTTCAATTTGCGGACATACATGTAAACCATGAACATTTGATAAATTTGAATCAATTCTCTGTTTTTCTTTTAAATCTTCGTTTTTTATCGTAATATAGTAAATCAATTCATTAGTTTATGAGCTAATTTTTATTTTTATACTAAAATATACGTGTTATTTTCACATTAACTTGGTAATTATTTATTTAAATTAAAATTAAAATATAATCTAATTAGAAAGGAATAAATTTCAATTATATTTAGACACATCAGTTAATATAATTTTGTTAATAATAAGCATTATTCTTAATTTATTGTAACAAAAAATCAATCAACGTGTATCATCAATCAACGATATCACGCATTGATTGTCTAATTGGTGGCAAAAATACTAATATATGGATTCGGTCCCACCTCTACCTATAAAAAAAATGATAATAAGTTTATATTCTTACACGTTGGTGATTCCTGTTTATCAACATTTGATTTGATTTGATTTAATATATTAGAGATGTGAGGGGTCACAGCTGGATTTTTAACTTATCGGGCTGGGCCAAGATTTGCAATTAGTTACTGTAGAGATTTCGGGGGTGAAGAAGATAATGCTAATATTCAAAGATTCCAAAGCGGCCCATCTCCATGTCTTCTTATCCTTTACCTTAGACTTGACTGTGTGTAACGTGTGTAATGTGTGTGAACATGATCTACCAATCTTGAGTGTCTTTGATTTTGATTTTGATTTATTTTTAGCGTGATATTACAAATCAGAAAAGTAAATGTCTGGATTCAAATCCTTATATACACGGCGTCTTCATATAGGTTGGTGGGTTATGATTACACCTAAATTTGTATGTTAAATCATCTATTTTATCAACATGCTACTATTAGTTAATGTTATACCTTAAAAGAAGGTTATTTTAACTCAGCAATGTTACCCGTAACTTTTAATTCTTATAAAAAAACGAAGGAGTGTTAAAATTTGAGAGTGAGAGCTTTGTTACTCTTTAATATCATATTCGGGTTGAATTTTGAATACTCGAGTATGAAAGGGAAGAAGGACACCAATGTGATGGGTACTGATCAAGCATATCCTGATGATCATGGGTACTTTTTTAGGCCAAATGTGTTTGTTCCATGTTACTGTGCTAATTAGATGAGCATGTGAGTGTGACAAAAGCACATGCATTTTTCTGCAGCTGCCCAGCCGCTACAACTACTGCTCTGCCCTATATACATTTATACTCACAGAATCGATTTCATAATGGTCCTCCACAACTCTTTTCTTAAACAATCATATATTTATATCTCTTTATTTTCCTTTTTCCTGGATCCATTAATGCGATTTAATCCCTATTTTTCTTTAATTCTTTCCACGCATGATGGATACATCATTGGTGGAAGACGTGGTCGACTCAGTGGCCAAGAGAAAAAAATAATAAAAAGTGCCAATTGCAACAATAAAGATATATATATATATAAATTGATAAATTCTAAGCCCGATTTTTCATAGATATATAAGACAATTAAAGTTTTTATATTGCGATTTAGTACTTAATTTATGTGGTTAAACTTTATCTACTTAATAATTATTAAATTAACATCCTGATTTGCTGCTATAAATTAAAATCATGTCAAAAAAAATGAAAAAAATCGATCATTGACAACCATTGATGAAGAATTCCTTAGCATAAAATCACCTCGGAATTTCAACCAAAAAGAAAGTCGTAACCTATTGTTAAACAAAAAGCTTAATTAATTTAATTAAACATGATTAATCATGAAAAGGAAGTTAACCTAGAAGAGTAGTAGATCACTTTAAGAAAAGAGAAATAAAACCCTAGGAGAGCCCTACATATGGGACCAAGACTATGAATACCCCAAACACAATTTGGACTAAACAATTGGAGCACACTTAGATTCTCTCATGCATATCTATTTTTAGCATATCAAATCATTCTATATATATTAAATAATTTTTTTATTACAAATTATTATGTTATATATTAAAGAAATATGTAGAAGCATGCTAGTGTTTTGGGGAAACTAAGCCGTTGGTGCTGCTACTTGATAAGACAACAACGACCACCATCGACCATGCGTGGTTGACTTGCAGCCACCCAAAATGATAACCCTAGATTGCCACCTGTTATCAGAAAAAAACAGGTGCACGTTTTTCCGTCATTTCTATATTTGCCATTTTTGCCGAAAGTGGCCATATGTATAGAAAGAAGATAGGATTGGATCGAACATGGTGGTGGTGGTGGATCGGACAAATCATCAACTCCTCCTTCCCAACAAATCGGATTTCCAAAAAAACAAATATTTCTCACAATCATAGACTTCTCATTTGAATAGTTTTCTTGATATGACAACAAAAACTCTATGATTAGGTGCTCAATAATTTTTTAAGAAAGAATAATGCTAATGAATTATTAAAGTTCAAATTCGAGATTTTAATTAAGGCAAAATAATCTGAAGTCAATTGATTTGCGCCTATTTTAGTATTTTTTATTTATTTAAATAAATAAATATCAAATAAAATATGACTGAATAAACCTTATTCATAGCGTTAAACTTTTAAAATTTCTTACACGATATGTAGAGTGATTTGAGCCTAAGTTTTTGTTTGTACTTTGTCAGGCCGGCAATACTATTAAGCTACATGCCTCTTAAAAATTATTTTTTGAACTTCATTGGTAAGAGTGATGATTTCAAATGTAATGATTGATTGATGCATTGTTACGTGTAATACTAAATCAAATATTACTTTAAAAATACCCATTAAACGAAACTTTTTTTGTTGATAGAATCCGTTAAACGAAAGTTGTGTTCACATGTGGTAGTAGATGCTTATCATAATAATTTGGCCCGAGGGAGGCAAGTGCTTGTCACTTTTTTGACAAAACAACTTTAGTTTCGTGCCCCATCAAGGACGTATGCACTCCTCTCTCCCCCCACTCCTGGAAGGGAAAGTATTGTTCTAGTACATGTCCACTTTCCAAATTCGGAAAACAATCTCATTTTTCAAAGGATCCGATGTAATAATTTTACTCGAGTACATGGTCCAAAACGTAATACCTATTTTTTCTTTTCCTTTTATTCTCATTTTGTACGTAATTCAGCTCATTAGCTGACTAATCCAGATTTAAATCTTTTAGGTTTCTTTCGAAACCAGACCTCTATTATAATAGTTTTAAAACAGTTACATTTACAAAAGTTGAATTCGAAACCGTGGTTAAAAACTTAAACTAAAAGATCATTACCAACTCATTTACGTTTTTTTTTTCTCTAAAAGTTTTAACCTACGTATGTTCACATCATTATTCGTAATAAGTACATAATTCTCCACCACACAAAGATCATTAATCCACCATGTGCATGCACCAAATTAAGCCAATCTAATTGGTGTATATATACCATTAATTTTATCCTTAACAATTAATTATTGTAGTTAAGTTTTATTTAATTACTCCGTAGCTATATATGTGGGACGCGTCACGCGTGCATGACGATGGCTAAAAGAATGTGGATAATGGATTGATTAGGTGTCGATTTAGGATTGCTTTTCGCAACTATCAAACCTTAGCTTATAAAAAATAAACAATAGCTAGTTTGGTGTCATTAGTTCCGCGATCTCACTCCTTAATTAAAAATGAATATTGTTTGATTAAAAACTTAACACTTTACTTTGTAGTTGATTTGATGCAAATTAATAAAATTAATTTTACGTTTATTAGATTTAAAAAATAATTATGGTTCAGACTTAAAAACAAACATGAAAACGATATGTTGGAACCGTGGGGAATAGGGTGATTAGTTTAAGTAAACTAGAGATTAGGGTTAGGGTTAAGGTGGATAATTGTGATTAATTAATGTAAAAGCATATATACTTTAGGATGCTTTAGCGCCGTTTAAAATCTTTGCGTGAGTTGCGTTCATGAGGACCAGCATTGGACGATCAATTTCATAGAACATTTATGTTCTTTCCTTTTTCTTTCTCTTTCCCAAAGTTAAGGGACCAGCATGCCTTTATTTATACTAATAGCTACTAATATAGTTTACTACATAATCTATGCATGTCGACCTCTCTGTTAATTACATTTTTTTCTTTTCTGTTTACTTGTAATTACATTTGAGTCAGAATAAATAAATATGGAGGTGCTTAGCAAAATAATAATAAATTACAAGTGAACATTCGGCTTAAAGACAACCATAATATACTTTCGGAAAAATAAAATGAAGATATAAATTACAAGGCAAGACGAATTTTGTCATGATATAAATTACAAGTAAATATATACTAATGGAATGGAATGTTCAAGAAACCCCAGCCGTCGGATCATTAATCGGTCATGATCAACAACTCGATGGATGATGGAATATCTGATGACGGGTTATTCTTATGCTCTCCTCCAACAATATGCCAAAGAAAGAAAAACAAAAATGTAACAATAAATGAAGATAATGAAAAACCTTTTGTTCCGTTTAAGTTCAGAGTAATAGTTATTTAATATGGTAATCAGATACCAGATATATAGTCTTGAAAAAAGAGGGGAAAAGCAATTGATAATCTTTAATGTGCAGAAAACAAGAATGACCACAGAATTGCAGCAGAGGAAATGGATAGGATTGTTTTGGGCAGGGATGATAAAGGAAGAAGGCATGCAATTGGATTGGAGTTGGAGGGATAAAGACTACAGATTTAGATTTACAAGAAGCTAAGCATTGATATCTGTAAAAATTGAATGAATGTGTGTGGTTGGGGTTGAGCATTTCAAAAGATAATGCATGTTTTTTTTTTTTTATATAATAATCCCCTTTTGTTTCCTTTTTTCTTAATTTTTCTTCCTTTATTTTTTGGTCCAACTTAAATTTTCTTCTGTGTGATCATCATATTATAATATTTTCCATTAATTAGTGACATGTGGCTTGTGTGTCACATCTACTTAATTCCCCCGTTGATTTTTTTTATAAGGCGAAGATTGGGATTCGATTCTCTACTAATGTTTTTGACATTAGCTAAACAACTAATAAACTACATATCCATTGACTGTTGATGTACACTTATTCTAAGTTCGATAATTAAAAAATAGTTAAAATATTCACAACAATAATACATATATGAATGAAAACTAAATTTTTAACCAAAAAAAAATGAGAACTGAATTTAGACAATTATAGTTAAATTAAAAAAATATAATATAATGTATATCGTATAGAAAAAAAATGATTAGAGTTTCTAGTAGAAGAATAATAATCAGGTTGAGAGATATCGAAGAAAAACATATACAAAGGAAGAAAAGTGGTGGAACTCGAACTTAATCTCGAACAAATATATATATATATATATATATATATATATATATATATATATATATATATATAAAAAGAATAGTAACATATTCCTACTAGCTACATGGAATTTAAAGTAGAAACCCTACATGGTACACTGGGAGTAGGAGTAAGAAAATGATAATAATAATAGTTTAATGGATGGGGTAATCTTTTGAACTTGTATATAAAGAGCCCTACAGGGCTGGGACTTGTACAGCAACACAAAACAAAACTCACTCATAAAAATGATTGATTTTATGAGCAAGAAAGAAGATGGTGATGATGGTGATGATGATGTTTGGTAATTACAAAAGGGGTAAGGATTAGGATTAGGATTAGGAGGGGGAGAGGTGACAGAAGAGAGTGAGCACAGATGGTGTTGTTTTCTTGCATGTTTAAGGACTTCCATGCTTGAAGCTATCCGTGCTCTCTCTCTATCTGTCACCCCCCACACACTACACTAACTATACCTAATCATCCAGAATTCCAGATCTAGCTACCTACCTACTCTCTCAACTTTCTTTACTTTAATTACTTTCTCAAAGTTTTTGTTCTTGTTCTTGTTCTTGTTTTTGTTATTTTGGTCCTTCCTGCACTGAAAAATCTGATATGGATGCCATCATCACCATTCTTATTTCACAGAAAGGTATAAATCAAAAGTCTAGCTACTTGTATTGTGTGTGTGTGTACTTTTCATTATGTAATTAATATTTGTTTATATGTCTAGGGTTTCATATGACCTAATTTATATATTAATCTTGTATCTTCCATATCTTATAATATTTGGTTGATATGCTACCTGAAGGATTTCAACCGATTGTCCCAAAACTTAATCGGGTGTGTGAATGTGAATTGGTTTTTGTTTTTTACTTTTTTTTATCTGTTTTATTTATATATGAACCATTAATCCCCAAATATATTGTTTATCCTTTCTCTTTCTTTACATAAATACAATATAGACAGAAGACTTGAATTCGAGATTTTGCTCTCTACTATATAAAAAAGATCACCGATCGAGCTACCTGCTCATTGGTAATCTATCTATATATTGTTGATCCCTTAGTACTATAATTTTATCATGATGTTCAAGTATATAATTCTTTGCTTCGTCAGTTTTATTTCATGTTTCTGAAAATTGGCTAGCACTAACTCCTTCTTAGCTAGAGATTTGCAGGTCTGACTTTTTGTTTCCTTTCTTCCTTTTTTTTTGGATTTTTTTGATGAATTATATGCCAGCCTTGTTCCAAAGTTTTGTCATGCTTCTCTTTGAAATGAAGGTCTGTTTGTGATGCAATTTCATAAAGACTAGTTCAAATTCTGTTTCTGGTTTGCATGAAATCATACTTCTTGTATTGTGAACCTTCAACATATACTACTTTGAATCTAGTTATGTATATGAAAATATGTATGCGGATATAATATAGTTGTATCTTTAACATACAGTTTAAGCTCTAACTATGTTCGAACGAAATTACACTGGAAAAGAGAAGCCCACGCCGGATACCCAAGAATTAGAAAACAACAGAAAGAGTCAACTCTTTGAGTGGTTTATTTCTGGTCTGGATCCTTTGAGAAGAAACAGTTGCACCATGCTATACACCTTCTTTTTTCTTTCTTTCTTTCTAACTTTTTATCGAATGTTTTAACACCGCTGTGTTTAAATAAAAAAATTCTTTGTTGATTCACAATTAGGTACGGTTAAGTTTCACTTGTTTTCTTAACAATGTACTTTTGAATCGTATGATCAAAGCTATGCTAATTCGATAGTTTGTGTGTGTAAAAATTACTCGTTGAAAATACTTTATTAAGAATGAAAAAAACTTTAGAATATCAGTGTAAGACGAAGAAATATATTCGATGTACAAGGTCGTCAAGGACTTATAATTATATAAAATGCTTGGCTTAATTAATTAATTATTCGAGCCAACATTATTCTATCTTATAATATAAGGTGTGGACAGGTAGGGTTCATCAATGAATGTGCCTTCTCCAATTTAACTCATGCACATTGGACAATGGTTGGATAATTAAGTATACGGCATCGAATCATGAACCATACATATTTCGAAGCAAAGAACAAAATAATTGTCTACAAGCAGTTTATCAAATTATAAAAAAGCTAATTCAACGAACCCACAATATAGTATATAATATAATCATAGCATTCGAAATAGTACCGAGCGAAATTTAAGCGACTTGCCCATCTACTCATGTATGCGATATGTCGTTTTCTGCTTTTGGTTTGCTTGTCAGCGGACGACATCCTATTCGTCAGGAGTTCGGCTACGAAGTAGTAGTACAGTTTGCATAGCTTCGAAATCTGGACCTGCTACTACAGTACTGATCGCACACTCTATCCAAAATATTCAAAATCCACAACTCCAAGGACACCTGAAACGTTATTGGAAGCAAAAAAAAATAAAAAATCTTTCATATTCAGTTTCCAACAACACCTGAAAGAACGAAACAGTAAATAACAAAGATTAAACCAACGATCCTTTCAGCAGCTATCGATTTCGATAAATTTTCAAAACACAATTTTATTCGTACTGTGCGGCATTTGGTTTTATATTCTGGGTAAATAAGATTACATTCAAGATTCAAGTAAATGAGAAATAACTGGAAACATAACTCCTCACTCTCAAATAAATGATTGGGACTATTCTCTACTGACAGACAATCACGCTTCTAACCGAACTCGGTATGGTGATGCACCATTGCACAGCAAGCATTCACTGCCACTGGAAATACAGGATATTCAATGCAGTACTTGGGATATACTCCTCCGAACCATTCCTCGGGAACCATGACCCAACAATACTCTGAGATGGATTACATCCAACATCCGACGGCCATTTCTCAACTAGGTTAAAACCAAATTGGGATGCAGATGAAAGGATATATGGTTCATCAACTCGGCGCAGGACATGACAAAGTACTAGTGCTGGCTGCTGGCCCTGGCTAGACGAAATCAATTCCTTTGCGGTTGAAAACAAGGGTAATATAGCCTCACGAACATAGGTTACATCAGTGCCTAGTATGATGTCAAAACCTTCGGGACTGAGTTTCTTGATTTCTTCTATATGTTCTTTGTTTCCCCACTCTAGTCTCTTGGTAATCAGTTTTGGAAGGGATGGAGGTCTAAGATTAGAAGCAACATTCTCGGTCAATAATTCGAGTGCTTTTGTATCTCCATCGGTTGCTACAACAAGGTCAGCTGACCCCGCAGCAACCATAGAGCAGATGCCTGCACAACCACATCCCAACTCCAGCACTTTTCTTCCCTCTACAATAGTGGGATTTCCTGCCAGCACATAAGCCATCATACGAGCTGACTCCCAGACCATTAGGCCAGTAGATTTACATGTATGCTGGTACTCTTTGGACAGTGCATTGATCTTGAAGTTCTGATCTATAACTTTAACTTCGATGACCTTTTAGGTAAAAAGAAAGAATTAGCTTAACGCCCTTGAAGAAATATCTTCAATTTTTACATAGGATAGCAGAAAACAGAGCATAGTAAAAAACAGAGAAAACAGGTACCAGGGTAGTATGAGCCAAAACATGAAATAAACAAGAACTACAACAAAAATAAAATCATGATGCATAAACATCACACGTAGTATTTAACAACAAGCAACTTTTGAAATATGAGTTGATGAATTCAAAATAAACAAATATTCAGAATTAAACTCAGAAGAGAGCAATAGATGGCACTTACCTCATGGTCATTGGAAGGGGAAGGGCCAAACATTTCTGCTGCCAAGCCTTCAGAAATGTCAAGCTCAAAAATTTTCAATGGGTCATTGTCCTTTAAAGAAGGTTCCTTGACTGTAGATTTAGGATTCTCCGGTAGAAGGTCCTCATTGATTGCAGATTCTCTACTATATGCAGAACTCAGAGTGTCTGAGTATTGGAACACAGCTTGGATCCAACGCCTAATGAAGCAATGCAACGAGAGGGCATTAAAAGTAGTACCAAACATCCAAAGTGGTGCCTAAGTTATTCTCGGAAAAAAGAAAAACCTAAGTTGTAGGATAAAATACTAACAATAGTAATATCTAACAAGTGGATGTGTGTGTGTGTATATGTATTTTTACACCTTTGTTTTTCTAAATTACCTATTCATCACTAATTCCCGAGACCGATTCTCAACTTGTTTGCAACACAGCCCCACTTCTTCGATATTAAATCCATCATCTTTAAACAAACTTATCAAGAAGTTGTTTTCAAAATAGAAAGCACGCTGAAAAAAGAAGACACCAGAGGAATATGTTATACACTGACTAATTCAATGCAGGAGTGTGAGAACAAAAGGTTCAGATGTTACTTACAGTGCCATCACCCCTGACATAAAAGTTTTCACTAATCTGTTGATCCTTGCAAGTCAATCTTTCCTGATACATTGCATAGATGAAGAGAATGACTAAGTAAATGAATAGAAAGATAAACCAAAATGCATACAGAACTATGCACTAAGCCTAGACCTGAAGGTATATAGTGAACCTTATTGCACTAACCGAAAGAATATAGGTTCCAGACCATAAATTAGTTTTTCCACAACGAAAACTAGAGTTCTGGAATAAAACTCAAAGAACAGAGAGCCAACCAACCTGAGCAAGGTCCCCAACAGCATAGTCACGAAAAAGCACGCATCCATTAGGCTGGGGAAGGAAAAAAAATGGAGTTCATTACAATTAA
Source organism: Viola odorata (assembly GCA_963691705.1). Classification (NCBI taxonomy): domain Eukaryota; kingdom Viridiplantae; phylum Streptophyta; class Magnoliopsida; order Malpighiales; family Violaceae; genus Viola; species Viola odorata. The sequence continues at coordinate 3,302,320 of OY829546.1, forward strand.
ACAAATAAAATTTCTGGATAAAATTTAATGCAACCTACAGCTACACTCAATGATTATTACCTTGAGAACTTTTTTAATGTTCTGCACGACTAGAGGCATCTTCTCAGGGGACACTGCAGACAATACAAATATCTGCTTAAAATGTTACATTGTCAAATAAAAGGGAGAAAAATGCAAGTTGTTCAACTAGGCAGAGTAGCACTTATCAAACAACAAACTTTAAAAAAAAAGTTTGCTAATACAGAAACCTCGAAAACAACTTTAATTTAGAAATGTAAATCAAGGCTTTCGGCCAAATACCATTGTTACTATATCTACAGAAGCTGGAGGAATCTCCTTGCTCAAGTCATCAACAGTGAGATCACAAACAAAAGCACTAACACGGGTCTCAATATAGTCCTTATGTTTCTGCAACAAGTAACAATAATCAAATGAATATGCATACAACAAAACAAAATAAAACACTAATTTACAAGCAGGGAAAATACACATATGTGCTTCAACACAAGTTACTACAACACACAAGTTCTGGTTAGAAATCAAACCTTAACCAAGTCAACTGCACGTGGTGAAAAATCACATGCGTGAACGAAAATGTCAGGGTACGTAGCAACCAGAGGAAAGATAGTGTTCCCAGCTCCACAACCCACCTGCTTAACACCATCTATCATTACAACCAAAACAGCAAAAGAAAGAGAGAGAGATTCGTCATTCTTACCTCCAGAATAACCTTTCTTCCCGCTCCCTGAAAAGTCCCGAATTAATAAAGTAAATAACTACTCCACACTAACAGAGGATTTTTCTTCTTCTATTTGGCGTTACAAAATAAAACTCACAGTGAAATATCGACCCCATTCCTTGTCCAAGTAATGACGGTCCTTAAAAAACTGATGAATTAAGCAATTTATCAGAAACAAAAAAATCAATGATCAGAATGAGCATAGTTACTGCTTGGGAAGAGAAACATTACCTTGTCTTGATGGCGCTTGTAGAATATGTCCCAATACCTCTTAGCGTCCCTTTCATACTTCGCTGCCGACACAAGAAAGCAACCAACAAACAAATAAATAAATTGAAACATAAACAATTTCCGGAGCAGAACTGCGTGTGAGAAAGAGGTACCTTTCCAGAAAGCGGAGATTCCGGTGGTGGAGGTAGAGTATATCAGAGATGGCTGTTGCTCCGCCGCATCGGATGCCATTTCAGATACTTGCGACTCCGGGTTTAGGGTTCTGCCGATAAAGTGTAGCTGGGAGCGATGACTGCTCAGCTACAGTATAGAAGACGAAGACGAAGACGTTGATTAAGAAAAACGGTAGAAAATATGAACCGAATTATACTAGGCTTGGACCTTGCATAATTTGTTTTCAAGCCCAACAAAACTAATTAGTACAGAAACGGGCCCATTTCACTTTTTACCAGAGAGGGGTGGGATTAACCTGTACTGAGATGTAATAGACTAATAGTCTCTTAATCATAATTTTAATTTGTCCTAATATACAGTTTAGAGTTATCAATTTTAGGTTTGGTTATCAATTATTCTTTTTCATTGACATCGTGCAGCTAACAATATTACATGACAAAAACGTCTAGAAAATCTCTAATTCTCTTTGTATACGACTCTTCTTCCCTCGTGTATACGTCCATACAAGTTACAACCGATGTTTGGATTTTTTTCTCTTGAACAAAAAGAATGGGGAGAATAGCAAAATCAATGAAGGGCTACTGTCGCGATCTTTGGGGAAATATGTGCTGGATTGGATTTGTTCATACAGGTGCTTCATGCACCACCTTGCATTTCGTCGTTTTGAGAAACAGGGCTTGCTCGCTCCTCCTTTACGTCGGCGTTTGTTTCCCCTGATTGTTCATCTGGCGTAACCCCGTTCTCTACAACAGGCGTATCCCCATTTTCTTTGACACTCTTGTCCTCTGCGTTACTAACAGTTTTCGGGAGTGCTCTTAAAGAAGAGGTTGCCAATAGGCGGCCAACTCCTTCGTATAAATTCTTAGCATCCATGATCAGAGCACCACCACCTGGGTAACATCGATCGAAGCATGTAGCGCAATGTGGGTAAACAACCTAAAATGAGGAATTTGTCAGCATGCAACAGTTCAGAATGCCATAGAGTTGAGAATTCACAGACGGAAGTTGATCCATGGAGTTAAGAGCATAACCTCTATAAATGACCGGCAGAGTGACAAGAAAAGAGCAGATTCATTTTCTCTGAGCATCCGGGTGGTATTGTACCTCAATAGAGAGTCCGAAACAGCATGCAATCCCTTAATCAATTCTTGAGCAAGTGCAGACTTCAGACTTAATGGAGCACAAGGGCGCAGCTCATTCATTGCAGCAGACACACCTAGCACCAAACACAGACAATAGGTCACTGTCAAAAAATAATAATAAAAGAAACATGCAATCTGCGGAAACTAGCATAATAGCACTACTTGTCAATGCAATCAAATATTTGATTCAGGAATTCAGCCATTACAATCTGTGCACATACTCAATCTCAGAACACAAATGAATAAAAGAGAATAATTTTAGTCAGAATCCAGGTATCATTCTGAAAGTTACATTTTTAAGACAGCGAAATGGGAATGCTGTAATCCAAAGCAAAAGGAGGTGTACATTGGGAAGGAGCACACAGAAAACTTACCATTAACAAACACTGCAAGAGGTGGATGCTCCATTAGATGAGAGGGTGGAGTTACATCCTCCTGATTTTCATCAACACTATTGGAGGAAAAACCAACAGCTGGTAGTGGAACCCAACGGTGTGAATCCAGAACTAACTGCAGTTAAGACATCAAGTCTTGAGTTTCCAGGCAGTAGGCAGATTGCAACAAATAAACTAATACTGTGAGAAAATGAAAAAACTAGTACTAATCAGAAAAACATCCCAAAGCGCACTCCTAGCAACATACCTGAAAATTTTCAACTGCTGAAATCATATTCTTTGAGAATAAATTGAGGATGGCCCTACAAAATAACAAAACTAGAATTTTACATAGGGAAGGCATCAAAATGGGGAACGAGCACAAAATATTTGTCCTTACTCTTCAAAAAGGGATGGAAGCAAGCCCCGGAAATCCAGCCCAACATAGTTAAGTCCCACTGCACAATACTGTCAACAACAGATGGAATAACACCACCATCAGATCCTGGAAGCAGTATATATTATCATATTCATTTTCCCACCTCCACCCTTGCCTTACCATGCATGAATCCAAAATATTTAAGAGAGTCCCACCCTCAGTTATCTGAGGAAGCATAACTTTAAGTGTCTTGAGGTGTGAGCTAATCTGATGCATAGCCCAGCTGAAAAGAAGTCCACCATCATAGTTTTCTTCACTTCCTGAGGTATCATCGGCAAATATTGCTCTATATTGGCTGACAACATCAAAAAGATGTGCTCTATGACAGTTTATCATCCCTTTCAAGTACTCATAAGCATTCCGTTGGTCTAAATCCTCAAGAATACAACTAAGCCATGCTTCACGACATCTCAAAAACTGGAAAAAAATTGTTCAGGTGAAATATAAGCACACTGACTATCTGCTAAGGTAAGCAAACAATCAACGTAAAGGTCCCCATAGCTAATAGAATTCTTAGCTAGCTACCAGTAGTATGATTTTTAGCATCACCCCACAACACAAATATGCACAGTAAATATCAGCAAAATCACCTGTAAACGTATTTCATACTCGTTAAACACTCCAATTCGGCGTAAATACCCAATCATCCGGAGGCACTCTGGCAACTGCAGTGGAAAGACAACCAAACATTTGCATTAATTCCCTATCCATGGATGAAAATTTAGTCAAGGTTGCTGATGTATCCAATATAATTAACACATGGTACCTGAATATTAGAGCGAAGTTTATGGAGAATCTGGGAAAGAAGTGATTGTGTGGTCTGCCTAACTTCAGCAGCCAGTGCTTGAATAACAGGTAATCTAAGTGGTGACATTAACTCTGAATAAGCTCCCTTTCAAAAATACAATAACCAAGACAAAATGAATTTGAATGAAAATAACATGGCATAACTCACTTTGGGTGCATGGTTAACACTTTACAAACAAATGCTTCCAAGTCTAGAGCTTCATCATAATTCCCGTTCCTTACACACCTGCAACAAGATGGGTGTCAGCGAGTATCAACAAAAGCATTCATATAAGTGGCTACTAATCAAATAGCCAGAAAAAAAAAAGAACATCTTTGTTCTACACTCTTTGATCACCAACTCAGTTCAGTACAACCATCACAGTCATAAAATAATTCAAGCTAACAAATTTCGAGCTTGACAAGGTAGAAACACCATGTCTACTCAAATTATAGGCATCGACTACAACCATACCAATTAGCAAGCAAGTAGAAGAACTCACGTGTCCATAAGCTGAGGAATTTCAAGCAAATCAAGCAATGTACTATGATTTGCTAGCATAGTTTGGTTCAGTTTCCTCCTCTCCAAAATCTCCTCTGCGGATTCAACAAATTCTGTGCATCCTGACATCAGCTTAGGAATCTCACCTACCTAAAAATACAAAAGAAAAAACGCGCGTCACAACTCAACAACACTTTACCAAGTTCTCTTTAAAAACATAATAACAGCAAGCAAGCTAATAACAAGAAGAAGAATCAGTCACCAAAGACTCCAGATGCTTATCAACAGACGTCACTTCCTCTCTAATCGCAAGCAACGCATCAGCTGCAGCAATGAACGCACGGTAGTTCCCCACCGCGACTTCCTGCATTTGCCTCTGGATCCGCTCCGCATCAACACGTAGCAGCTCCGGCTCCTTCACAAAGAAGCAACCAATTTAGCTTACTAATTCACTAATTGAACTAAAATTAATAGAGAAATAAATGAAACAAAACCTTCTCTCACTTTGTGGAGGCGATCGAGGGTGAAGGATAGGAGCTCGGAGACGTAAGGTTGCTGTGAAACGGAGGCCAACGGCAGGAAGCTCGCGACTGCCGCCGCATCGTCTGCAGTTTCGACATCCATTACGGTGGATCTGCCCGGCTTCGGGGCTGAATCGGAGTTGACGAGCGTAGAGCTTATTGGGTGGTTTTGGATCTGAAATGGTGGATTCCGGTGAGTATATATTGGTTTGGCCACGTCAGTGAAAGGCTTGTCCCAACGACTTGTCTCCGGGATTGCCTGCGGAAGAGAAGTCGTTTATTTTTCACACAACGCTGATGTCATCTCCGCTAAATTTAATATGGTTCCATTTTTTCTCCTCTATGCAAGTGAAATTTGTATAGCCTATTAATTAAATAGTTAGTATTTTTTTTAGCAAATTTCACTTTGTTATGTATTTGTCTCGAATGTATTATTTTGATCGGAAATTATTCGTTTGTATTTCTCAAAATCAATGAAAAAAGACTAAAGATGAAATATAATTATAAAACAATTTTTGGAGACTTACTATAGAATAAAAAGAGTAAATATTATAGAATAAAGTTTGATCGTATTTAATGTTAATGTTAGTTTTTTTTTTATAAAACATGGGTATTTTTAAATTCATATTGTTACACATCACCATATTTGTTAATCTTTAGTTTCATTATTGAGTTTTAATGATTCTAAATGAATAGTTAAATACATTTATTTTTGGGGCTAAACATCCATACACTAATGCATCACTTTTCATTTAATTTAATGGTCCAATACAAATGTTTTAGTTTCTTCCAATATCTTATCAACATTTTATCAAGTATTTCATACTTAATGCTATTTATTATATTTGTGAGAATTTCACCTTTTACTTGGTGGTGAAAATGAAAGACACAACTTCTTATATTGGTTTAGAGTTAAATGGGCCGCTAGCCCAATAGTTAAACGAGCCCAATCCTTTTGTTATGAGCAGATTCAACTCAATTAGCCTACCGAACCGGCATGTTAAATTGTTCAACCACCCTCCTTATCGAATGTAATCAACTCTACCAGTTTCTTCTTCTTCCTTTTTTGATCAGACAAAACTCTACTAGCTCATTGGTAGTAAAATGTAACACAGGAAAAACATAACTAACCATGAAAGACAAAAATTCAATAAAAAAAAAAAAAAAAAATTATTTCGTTTAATTAATCATGTACATCATATATATATATAAGGTAATTACTACTTTCATTCCAAGAAAACTCATTAATTTCTACAATAATCTTCCCTACTAAACAATTTTAACTCCCCAAGAAAACCAGTACTCCACAACATGAAGAAAAAACAGCAATGAGATGAGAAATGAGGCATGGAGAGAGAGAGGAGGAGCCCTTTGAGGAAGAGAAGTAGTAGTAAGGATAAGGGTACTGTCCATTTGTTGGAGGGCCATGACCTATAGGTGTGTTGGAATAATAGCCTGGAGGTGGTGGGATTGCATATATAGGATACCATGTTGAAGGTGATTCTGGTGGTGGCTTCTGGGATGGCAGTGCAGGTGGCGGCGGCGGCGGCGGCCGGGGTGGTTTTTGGGATGGAGGTGGCGGTGAGGAGTAGTAGTAGTAAGATTCCGGAGGCGGCGATCGGTGGGATGGTGGTGGTGATGGTGGAGGAGGAGGAGGAGGATGGGATTGGAGTACAGGTGGTGGAGGTGGTGAGCATATGACAGGACAGGTAGAACAATCACTTATGCAGAATAACCCTGCTGCTGAAGAACCTGATGATCCCATTTCATCCTCAGAATTCACCCTACAAATCATGATCATCACCACCAAGAAAAACCATCTCTTTCTTGAAAATGTTGTTGCATAATTTACATGACCCATGTCTTGAATTTGTGTATTTTGTGACACTCAAATTAACTTCTTGTACTTGACTACTCTTATACTAGAAAAAAGATCCAAAAGAGCATATATACTAATTAGGTGCTTTTACTCATCCACAAGCTTTTATCTAATAATAAAGGAAGCTAATAAAAAGAGAGAGTTTTTAGATGCTTCCTTTTTTGTGGAGTGATGTATGGCTGTAAAGAAGACCATCTCCACCATTTGTGTGATCTCTAGATAATCACTAGAGGGATGGATAATGAATTCAAAATAAGTTCCTGTAGATTGTTTAAAGTTACATATTTCACCATGAGAGACTATGGTGATAAGGACTCGAGGTAAGTGTCTTACCTGTGTCTATAAAAAATATTACATAATTCAACTTTCGGTGGTAACTGGAACAGAGGGGGAAAATGTGTAAAAATGGGCAGAGCACTCACTCATCTTGACTTTTCCATCTTATTTTACTGATCATGTATCTTATTTTCGCTGTTACTTTCTTGGGTTTGGAGCAAGTATTATTATACTAATTCTTTCATTTTCTCGGGAGATGGAATCCTAAGCATGCAAAGCTTGTATGATAAACCCAATTCCTACTTTTCTGTTTTCTTTTTTTCTGATATACCTTTCCCTGAACATAATCCAGGTTTGTGGGCACCATTTTCTTGTTTGATGCTTCCATCTTTATATATTATGCTTTTCTTTCATGGGAGGGCTTCTGAATCTTCTATCCCACTTTAAGGATTTCTTTTTTCTTTCTTCTTTTTGAAATTCTAGTGACTTCTTGCTTGGCTCAAGAAGATTTTTATCCACTCAATGACATTAGCATTTTGGTGCTAGTTGTCTCATGAACACAATTTAGCCGGTGACCTTACACGTCAGCCACAAGGACTAGATGTTGTTTCATCGGAGAAAGAATAGAGGGTCTAATGTGTCAAATTCAACCAAGTAGAGGGCTAACTAGCACCCAACTTTTTTCGGATGTCATAAGAAGTTAAGATAATTAATGTTTTGAAATTCCATTATTTTGTGGCATTTTGCTGTCTCTCAATCTTTAAGCAAGGAGGGGACAGTCAATTAGTGATAGTTGTCAGAAACTGTTATCAGAAAAAAATGATGTTAGAAAGAAATAAGGCAAGAAAAGCTGCTGTATCATTCACACTGTACAACAATATCAGGCAAAATATCTTCCACTGTGCTGCATGCAAGCAAAGCAGTAATGGAAAACTTTCCTGGAGCAACATCTTTCAGGAGAAAGTGTACAAAGAATGACTGTTCTTGTTTTCCATTGTTTTCCCACCTGTGATTCTTGATTTACATCAGTTTTTACAAACAAATTTAGAACTGAATCGACAGCGAAACCCTTCCATTTTCATGTCACCTTGTCTATGAAAATTTCCTGTCTTCACTTGTCAGAAACCAGCTTCATTTTATCGATTCTCAGATTTGGTAAAGTGGGTTTGTTAGTTTCTTTTGCTCTCACCACCTGTTGGATTAGACAAATGTTTCGATTTTGTTCCCCCTTCAATAGCTTGCATGGCACTACCTAACACTTGATTAACATTAACACAACATTCAATTAGTCCATGTAGTTAGTTTCACTCTGTCAGGACCATAAAACAGTTTTCGGCTAATGAATTATGACGAACCTGAATTCTCTTTTACGACCGCGTTTGTAGACTTGAAGTTGAAGGTTCAATAGAAAGACTATTTCTCTTGCTACTGAGTCTACGACCGTTTGAACTACCTTGGCTACGTCGTGGAGCAGCATTCCGTCCAAGTTCTCTCAGCCTGTTAAGCTCTGGCACTATAACTGTGGCGAGACTTGGCCTGTCCTTCTTCCTTAGTTCTGCACACTTCAGAGCCAATTTAGCAAAGTTTAACGCCTCTTCAACGGGCCAATCTGGAACTGATGGGTCAAGTATCTCTGCAAAAGTTCCTCTTTCAATGGCTTTCCCCACCTGGTGGGCAAGACCCATCGGAGGCTTGGCGGTGATAACTTGAAGCAGCATTATTCCCAATGAGTATATATCTGATCTTGTAGTTAACTTTCCTGTCTGTTGATACTCGGGATCGATGTAACAAAATGTGCCTGCAGCTGAGGTCAGGTGGTATTGTGTAACGGAATCAGCTACCGAAGGTGGGACTAACCGTGCTAGGCCAACATCACTGATCTTGCTCACGTAGTTAGTATCCAAGAGGATGTTTGCTGGTTTAAGGTCCCGATGGACGAGGGGCTCCGGTTTCGATTGGTGGAGGAAGAGTACTGCAGTTGCAATCTCAGCAGCTATTTTGAATCTTTTCCTCCAGGACAATGGAGGAGTATTTTCTTTTTGAAGCAGTCTATCTTCCAAGCTGCCATAGTCCATGTATTCATATACCAAGATTCCATATTCAGGACACGCACCAAGAAGGATGACCATGTTGGGATGCCTCATGCAGCTCAGAACCTCAATCTGTACAGGATCACATTGGCAAGAGCATTGAATCAATCGGTAATAAAGATGGCTCCTGCAACCGGTTTTTTTTTATGGAATTTGTACTCATTCAGAATTCATTTCAAGAATCAGAACTTTTTATAGAAGTTGGACTCTCACCTCTTGTTGGAACTGTCTCTTCCCTTGTTTGGCATCAGGACGCAGAACTTTGATTGCAACATTAGTATGATCAAGTTTTCCTCTATACACAGGTCCATACCCTCCTTCGCCAACTTTAAATGCTTGTGCGAATTTTTCAGTGGCCTCTTCTATCTCGTCGATAGTGTATCTTCTGTACCGCATTTCACCATGTAGCGCGGTCAAAGCGCGGTTCTTCTCTTCTGATTCTCTCCTTGCTTTCATCTCTGCATTTTTTCTCTTCTGAGCCTCAATTTCTACCATTTTCTGTGCTTTTTCAGCTGCTTCGAGGGCAGCTTTGCACTTAGCCTTCTCTATCTCAACAATGGCAAGAGCTGCTTCTCCAGCAAGCCTGGCTTCTTCGAATTTACGAGCTTCCTCCATCTTCGATTGCTGAAGCTCGCTAGCCTGCATCCACAACTTCCTATTTTACATCGTTCCATTCATTTATTTTGCAAAGATGGCTAGCATATGGAAACTACCTTCTTTTTGGCCGAGAGTGCTTCTTTACAAGCTGTGCTGTACATGTCCATGGTCTGCTTCAGCTCAAGCTTCAGTCTTCTCATCTCAGCTTCCATGTCCTGCTGCATTTCGTTACTTATGAATACTGAGTTTCAAATTCCCAACCTGGTAAAAACCTACCCAACCTGTTTCTTACCAACAATACATGAACTTACCACAGATTGTGGGGTGTGCGTGCCCGCGGGAGATCCTGAAGCAAAGGATATATCTAAATTTTGAGATGGTATCTCAAGGGATGCCCGAAAGATTTCAGACTCATCGGATGTGGACTCCTGGCCAAATGAACCTCTTTGCCCCGGGAAAGAAATGTTGATGCTCTCGACTGATAGATTGGGTGGAGTGAGCCTTGACCTCTCACGGCATAAATGTGATAGTCTCATCGATTCCGGCTTCCCAATCCGCGCTCTAGTTTTAGCAAAGCATAACAGAAGGTATCAATATTGACCAACACAGTTCAAGCTACTGTTTAAGCAACAGTAATGCCTAAAAAGTTTATCCTGTGATCAGCATTTCCTACCTAATTCCATCATCACGCTCTAAACTATCACCTCGAACTGGAGGAGGAAGTGCCTGCGGAGGAGGCACTTTCGGTGGAGAGGCACAGTTAGTAGGTGAACGTTGGGACATCTGGATAGACTGGAGCTTTCCTTTCGTAATCACGTAAACCGAACAGAAATCTGGTGCATTCTTCATCACTGTACTTGCAATATCAGGACTTTTGAATTTCCTGTGCATCAGGAGAAATGAAATAGCTTTAGTTCCTTCAGGTTCTTTTGAACTTCCTATGAAATGGTTATGCTTTAAACTATTCAAGAGGTAGTAGACCTTGTAATAGAATTTTGTTTTGATGCACCAATGATGAGGCTTCCTATTAAGTTCTTGCCTATAAAGTCCAGAAGCGCTCGAGCAACATCGATATCATCGAGCACAACCTCCTTCAATTGTACCTGAAATCGGCCACAAAGCCACAAATCAGCGAAGAGTTTTCTGATTAAAATGCTCCTGATTCGATGTGACAAACTTTGATTATATACCCCTCTGCGCGCACAAAATCCTCGGAAGGGGCTAAAAAGTTGTTCTGAGACATCACCCGAATCACTGCCATCTATAGCCTCTGCAGGAATCTCAACATGAACATAAGATGGACCGAATTAGTTAAAGAACGAACATAAATGATCAATCCGCGAAAAAAATATGAAACGAACAAAACAAATCGAGAGGAAGGGTACCTACGATAATGATGGTTTTTATGCGTGACATGTAAAAGGACCATGAAATTGCTCCCTTTTGCATTCTCAATAGCCCAACGAACAGCGGACTGGCTGTTCTTGTCCTTGTCGAGCGCAATGGCGGTGGCGTTCACAAGCGATAGGGCTTCATCGGACGGAATCGGAGTCCGAGCCATTTAACGTTTTGTGATGCCGAACAAGAATTGGCACCACCAAACGCTAATTTTCCACTTCCTGGGATCTCCAGAACCAAGAAATTGATTTGCCAACGAGTTTAGAACAGGAAAATGTAGCAGGAAGCTACAAGCTAATCCTTCCTTCCTCAGGAGGAGGATTAGCTCCTGCGCTTTCCTGACAAGGTAGGAAAATGGAAGGGACGATGAAACAGAAAAACAAGCGTAACAATCCTAAAATTGGTGCTCGTCTTGTTTTAGACAATTTTGACCAGGCCATTCTTTGCATTTTATTTAAATCCCTTTAAATAGTAAAGTTAAAAGATTGAAAAAAAAACTCTTTGCATTTTTCACAAACTACTCCTTCAGGTTAAAAGATTGAAAAAAAATAAACTTTGCATTTTATTTAAATCCCTTTAAATAGTAAAGTTAAAAGAATGTCTTCCTCAAAATAAAAAAATAAAAAATATATAATACACTTAATTTAATATATTTTTTATCATTTTCGAACGAAATTAATGATTTGCTAAAAGCACAGAGAAAATATTAAAAAATATCAGATAGTTTTTTTTAGATAATTGAGGGGGGGAAAATGGCTCACCGTGAAAAAGAAATTTTGCGCCAAATTAAAATCCCCAATTGATCGGAGAGTCGGTGACATCCCTAACATTTGAAATTGTAGCGTGAATACGGCGCCGTTTCACTCCTAAGCAGATTAGAACCGCAGTAAACTACCATTTGAAGAACTCTCGTCTCTGCTGATTATTAGTATTAGTTCACAAATTCACAAACACCTTCCGCGCATCTCACCCGCTCATCTCTGCTAATGTCCTCCGTCTACGTGCTCGAGCCGCCGACCAAAGGCAAGGTCATTCTCAACACGACGTACGGTCCCATAGATATCGAGCTGTGGCCAAAAGAAGCTCCAAAAGCAGTGCGTAACTTTGTCCAGCTTTGCCTCGAAGGCTACTACGACAACACCATCTTCCACCGCGTCATCCCAGGCTTCCTCGTCCAAGGCGGTGATCCGACTAGTACTGGCAATGGTGGGTTCCACTTATATAGTCGTATTACCACTCCAATTACCATTCATTTTTGGATAGTTTTTTTTCCTCGTTTGAATGTTGGATTGTTTCTCTTTTAGGGTTAGGGTTTTTATTTTATTTTATTGTGTTGGGTGCAGGTGGAGAGAGTATCTATGGGGGTGCCTTTGCAGATGAGTTTCATTCACGGCTAAGATTTAATCATAGAGGATTAGTTGCTTGTGCGAATGCTGGGACTCCTCATTCTAATGGGAGCCAATTCTTTTTCTCGTTGGATAGGTGTGAATGGCTCGATCGTAAAAATACTATTTTCGGAAAGGTACCTTTTGTTCTCTCTCGTTTCTTCAAGGAGATATGTTCAAAGTTGTTTTCAGCTATTTTGATTGTCAATCGAGATTTATTTATTACTTTTTTGTGTTATGTGTTTATTCTAAATGTAGGTCACTGGGGATTCTGTTTACAATCTTGTAACTCTGGGTGAGGTTGAAACTGGCAAGGATGACAGGCCAATAGACCCAGCCCCACGAATAATATCAGTTGAGGTAGGTTTACTTAGGGTATTATTTGTTTTCTGATTTTCCATGGTTTATAAAGAAATTAATAGCGTTGTAAATTACACTGCAGAAAAAGCTTGTACTTTGCATGATGCTTAGCTTTCTGTAACTGGCAACCTCACTATCATAACACAACTTCTAAGATGTAGTGAAATATAGTGCGTGCTGGTTTTGGTTTTGGTTTCTCCACTCATGTTTTACATATAGTGTGAACTTGAAGATTTTGGCTTTTGATATTTTGCTTATGAAGTTTGTAGGAAGTCTTACCAGTTTGTTTGTTTTTTCTGTCTTTTAGGTGTTATGGAACCCTTTTGAAGATATTATTCCGAGGGTTGTAGCAAGGGTTCTGGATCAACCAGCTGCCGATTCGATAAATAAAGAGTCAAAGAAGAAACCTGTGAAGTAAGTTGCTGTTGTTATCAACTTGATTGAATGTCTGATATATACTGTATACTGTTGTTTTTTAAGGTGTTTGTCTTGTGAATAAACAATGCAGAAAGTTGAACTTGCTTTCTTTTGGAGAAGAAGCAGAAGAAGAGGAGAAGGAATTGGCTGCTGTGAAGCAAAAGATCAAGAGCAGTCATGATGTACTGAGTGATCCTCGTCTACTAAAGGAAGAAATACCTAGTAAAGAACTGGTAACAATCCAAAATTCTATTGCAAGGATAAAGCTGTTGTGTGTGCTAATGAACTTCTTCCATTATACTTCCGATTAATCTTATGATTAGGGCTCAAATTTTCGTATCATAAGCACCATGCCCAAGTTTCTTGATAAAAAATGAATGGCACTGTTGCAAATACTATACATCTTTTATGAAATAGGGTTTCAAAATACAAATCTGTGGTTTGGACTTGAATGGGTTTTATGGTCGGCATGGATTGATTGACCTGTCAACTCATTAGCTGTCAAGTTTCCCAAATAGACAATTAGAGAAGTGTACGACATGACTTGACACATCTTTAACTTTACGGTTCCATAATTCAAACTACTTCTTGAGTTGATTTATGCTCAGAACTTTGTGAAAAACATCATAGATTATGCATATGGAAGCACGCATTTTTTTCTTTCTTCATTTGAGGTGTATTTTATGGTCTACAGGCTGTGTCTTTAAGACTACTTCTTCAATGCAGAATCCATCTGAAACCAAAGCAATAAGGGATATGCAGTTATCTGTGAGAGAAGCTCTAAGCTCAAAGAAAGAGGTGTCACAGAAAGATGCACAAACTGAAGATGATGGTGATGATGACGGTAGTTTTGATGCACGAATGCGCCAACAAGTACTTAGGAAAAGAATGGAGGTTGGGGATCTTCCAAATAAACAAAAGCCGAAGCAAAATGGTAACATGGCATTCTTAGTGATCTTTCTTTGACTGTGTCCAATTCAGAGCTTGTCTTCCCTAGTTTAAAAGTCCCCCCTTCTGTTAAACATTCTGAATTCCTACTGTTTCTCTTTCCTTTTAAAGTTTAATAAACTGGAAATAGTGCTGAAAATCTTGGGAGAGCTTGTTTGTGGATAAGAGTTACTCCTGATGATCCTTGAGCTTAGGTCATTCTAAATGGGTGATTTCTCTTTAGTCAGATGAATGTAGAAGTGTGTGCTCACTGACACACAAGCCTGCACTGGTGAAGCATGCCAAGCTAATAGATACCCTTCTGAATTATTTAATGTAGGTTCAAATTAGCCAGTAGCCAATGGGTAACAATGGTTGGAAATTTGGTATCTGATCCATCAAGTTTATGTCCCCTTCAATTATATTACTTCTTTTAGTCCTCATTCTTGCATTAATCACTAGTTCTTGTTCACTGATTAATTGTTGATTGTGCAGGGAGCTCGAGCTCGAAGGCTCACCAAGTCTCTACATCAAGGTTAGATGCCAATGATCTTTGTGGTCTGTTTTCTAGAATGTCCACCATTTTTATTGAGGTTACCTGTGTCCAATTGATTTAACAATGTAATATTATCCATTTTAATTTGGAATCAGCTTTCCATCAAGAATTAGTCTTTCCTCTTATCCTCATTTTTATCCATGCCACAAATGAATTTTGTTGCATTGCGTGTTCCACTCTAATGCTTTTAAAAGTTACATAATCAAAATTGTTCCATTCTAGCTATGAGGTCTTTTCAATAATGGAGTTGCTTTTCCTTATTTCTTTGACCATACGACGCTAGACTTGTTTTTTTGGGGGTCTTTTCCTATTATGCTGGCTATAGTATTTCCTAGATTGTACATTTGCATGTCAAATTGAATGATACTATTGATGGGCTTGCTAGGTCCGAATCCGTCACTAAAAACATCGATGATGACCAACCTAGGGTGGAGAAGTTATCCTTGAAGAAAAAGGGAATAGGATCAGACGTTAGAGCTGAACGCATGGCTAAAGCAGATACAGACATGCAATTGTTGGGTGATGCTGAACGAAGGAGGCTATTGCAAAAGCAGAAAAAGCGTAGACTTCAAGGACGTGAGGATGATGTACGTTATATGATTCTGGACATAATCCCTATATCTTGCATTATTAATAATTGTCAATCCACATTCAAGCCTAGTATATGTGGATATTATAACATCTCATTGAGTTTTTCTTTTGACTTTTATTATTACTTTGTGGTACACAGTACTATAAAAGTTCTGTTTTCTTATTAAATTATTATTATCGTTACTACTACAACTACAAAAAAGGTTATACTGGACCTTATCCACACAGGTCATGGAAGGGAAGCGGCTTACACTTTGGTGGTTGTTTTCTGTGTGTGCTGCATTAATCTTTTCTTGGTATCTATGTAGTTATTATTTTTCTCAGCCATTTGGTTTCAATTTTGTTAGGTTCTTGAAAGAGTTGAGAAGTTTAAGAAGGCATTTTCTACTGATGCTACTGGATCTGGCGCTGCTGATGACGAGGATTTATCAGACTGGAAGAAGACCCGGCTACAGTTTGCACCTGAGGCTGGCAAGGTAAACTTCATTTGCCTTCATTGTCTCTGCTATTTTACTAAGTTGTATCAGAAGAGCAGAGATATGAATGTTATATATATGGATTCTACAACGCAAGTAAATAATTGATACTAGCTCGTTGTATCTAATGTTTTAACGTGGTATTACACCATAAAAAAAAGTCTACCACAGTGGTACTAAGTCTCTATGCATGCTAGGTATACAGACATTTAAAGAAAGTTTTCTTTCCCCATTGTAACAGGATGGCATGTCTCGGAAAGAGGACCCGAATGACTATGTTGTGCACGATCCTCTTTTGGAGAAGGGAAAAGAGAAATTTAACCGGATGCAGGCCAAACAGAAAAAACGGGAACGGGAATGGGCTGGGAAATCTCTTACCTAGTCTAATCTTCACAAATTATGTGAGTTTGTCAATACTTTGGGCTGTATATTGCTGTGTTGGATACATTGCCTGCTTGCTGTAGAGTTTGTTCTATAGGGCCTAGAGATGACCATGCATCAGGTAATTCAAACATACTGTCCAAAATCGAAGGAAACTATGAATTGTAGAGGTGCTTCACCAATCTCTTTTTTTCTTTCTCTTTCTTGGCTCATAGTGCTTCACCAAATCAATTGTTCCTTTTTCTTCCCTCCATTTTTGAGAAGGACCATCTTATCTTGAATGTATAATTAAGATAACTGTCTTGTGCCTTCCTCTATCTGCAGATAGATACTTGTGCTTACTGCAGATAAATACTTAAAACGTGTGTACTTTAGATGGATTACTAAGTTGAATGTGGAAGGTTTTAGACGTTGGCCAACCCCACTAATAAAATTCCAAATTATCGAATACTCGAAGTTGGAATCGGTCATCTAAGACTAGGCGAGGAGCATTATTCTTTTAACTTCAGGACCAGGAATCCAGACTCCTTTTAGGTTGGGCACACTTGTGTGTAATGGTCATGAGAATCCCCATTACCATAAACACGTTGTTTGAACATGGCTAGTTATTATTAGGCCTGACCTAAAATGTGATTTTTTTCAAGAGCTTTGACTTGGGAAATTCCTGGAACTTGCTGCACAATCCATTGTCTCAAATAGGTGACCTACTAAATCACATTTAGTTGGAAATTGATTGGAAGTTTGATATCTTACCCTTTTTAGAATGCCTGTCAGCAATCAACATCTTGTTCTTACAGTTGTGTTCAGCTGAAAATGAGGAAAAAGAACAGTAAGAAATCCCTTTATTTCATGATTTGAACTGGTCCATGCTTTCACCTTTCTTTTCTTGGAATATGTTTTATTTTTGTCCCTTTATTTTTTGTTTCTTTTAATCTGTCAGTTGCATATTATGGTCAAAAGTAGTGTGTTTTGTTGAATTTGCAACCATGTTTATGTCGAATGTGGTTCTGCTCCCCAAGTCCTCTAGTCTATCCCCACAACCAAGCCAATAGCCATTGATGAAAGTAGAATCTAGAAATTTTGATCCATTTTGCAAATTACTTTACTTGGTAGTCTATTTAATATTTGTCCTTGTCATCCATAAGTGTGAAATGAGGAATCCCTAGTATTTGTATATTTGTTAAAAGAAATATTAGTTACTAATCCTCTCTGGTAACGGAAAATGAGGATTCTTGAAAGCCTACCTGGAAGAGAAGGAAAGATCCAAAGCTTAGATTTGTACATGACTTTTTTGTTCTTGATATGCTTAGATCCAAAGCTGGTCTTTTACTTCCAGGTGAAGTATTGTAGATTCTGCTTACAAGTTATACCACTTTTTTGTCTCTTTTGCAACTATTAGCAGGTTTGATTTTTATGTATCGAGTAATTATAGTTTGTCAAAATAACGAGAATATATTATATAAAATTAAAAATATGAATACAAAACTCCTAACAACTTTTTTCTTTGTATGAATGATTTTGACCTTTTTTTTTGCAGATAATAATATTGCCAAATATGAAAACCGTGTGTAATCCAAAGTCATGGTACCACACCACACCACCTACCTCCAACTCTCTCAGCATGTAAAGTCTATAAAAATAATAATACCTTTCAAAGCCGTGTTCACAGCACTCCACGTTTCTTTTTTTCTGGCAATTTACGAAAAAGAAAATAAAGAATTTCACAAGAAAGTGCCACGTCATTGTATCTCATGTGGCTTACTAATTTACGGCATAAAACTTGGGTAGATCATGATGTACCTACATCATGATCTAAGATGATGACACGTACCTTAAATAGTGTTAGAATATCACTATTTTTGACATTTTTGGACACATATCATCATCTTATATCATAATGTATCCCAAATTTTACTCCTAATTTACGACATAAAAATAAAGACAAACCAAACACTTATCCATCTTTTTGAATCGTCGTTGAAACCTCAACACATAAGTATTATAAAAATTATAATTTTTTTTCCCGATATTTTCTCTATTTCAAAAAGTATAAATTTTAAAGTTTGACTCCTTAAGAAGTGAGCCTATATAAGAGAGTCTAATTAGTCAACGGGTTTTATAGGGGAACAAAATACGGCTACGCAAACCATGATTGATGCAACAAGTTTTTTTTTTCTCTTTCCTTTTGTCCTTATAATTAATCAATGAAGAAGTTGTGTCTTGCATTTTTTTTTTGTCAGATGTGTTAAAATTCAGAAGTCTGACTAATTGAGTAAGTGATACTTTAAATTGATTGTTATTTCATGACTCGATATAAGATCTTAAAGTATTTATGTGAGTTTTAAATCAAATTGGTTGAAATATTTTACCGTATGTGATTGTAATGTGTTTATGGGTTGGATTTTTTATAATCATATATCATTTGTTGCCGCCTTGGCATGAAAGTTGCCTTAACGAAGCATGAAAGTTGCCTTACAAAATGGGTTTTATGCAGAAAAAACAAATGGGCGCTTGCCATTTTTTATGATCATATTTCAATTTCAATCATTTTCTTCATTTAAATTTTAAAAACTTTTACCATTTTTTGTTTGTTTGTCAAAGTCTGTATTATGTTCACACTTGTTAGTTTCATTCAGTTTCACACACAAATCTTGAAAAACCCAACCAAAACATCATAAGACTCTCTTTTTCTTTCCTGTCTTGCCTCTTTTGCTTCTTTTTTCTTCTATATGAAACTCTCATCTTCTGTCCAGGACCAACAACATCAACCATTGTCCTTTTTCTACAACTTCTTTCAATCCTCTGCCCCCCAAATGACCGAAGCAAACAATTTCGGCACCAAGAAGAGGCAAAAAAGAGACGATGACGATGATGGTTGTAATAATAAGAGCGATTCATTTGGGGAAGAAGATAGTGATGGGAATGGGAACAGGAAAAAGAAAGACTTGAAGACCATACTCACTTCTTTGGTGTTGTTGGAAGAGCAAGGAAAGTGTGATCAAGAATCAAAGAAGGAATCAATTGAAGAAAAGGAATTGTTGGATTCAAACCACAAGAAAAGGGTCAAAGCAATGGTGGAAAACTATTCAGATATCCAAGATTTCCATTCAGAAATTCAAGAACTTGACCGTGTCAAGCGCAAGAAATCGCGCGGTATAGCTGCTGCTGTTGCTGTTTCTGGCGCCTCTAATGGGATGGCGGAGATTGGCGTTAAAGGTACAAAGAACTGCGGCCGTGGAGGTGGCAGCGCCGCCGCCAGTGGTGGAGGTCAGCAGAGACGGTTATGGGTGAGAGATAGGGATAAAGCTTGGTGGGATGAGTGTAATAAACCAGACTATCCAGAACAAGAATTCAAAGAAGCGTTTAGGATGAGCAAAAGGACGTTTGATTTGGTATGTGAAGAGTTGAATTCAGTTATAGCGAAAGAGGATACAACATTGCGCAATGCGATTCCGGTCAGGCAGAGAGTTGCTGTCTGCATTTGGAGATTAGCTACTGGTGAGCCACTTAGACTTGTTTCGAAAAGATTCGGATTAGGTATTTCTACTTGTCATAAATTGGTTCTTGAAGTTTGTTCTGCTATAAAGAATGTTTTGATGCCTAAGTATTTGCAATGGCCTGATGATGATGGTGTGAGAAATATTAGATATGAGTATGAATCCATTTCTGGTATACCTAATGTTGTTGGGTCTATGTATACGACACATATACCAATCATAGCTCCTAAGATTAGTGTTGCTGCTTATTTTAACAAGAGGCATACAGAGAGGAATCAGAAGACATCGTATTCGATTACGGTCCAAGGTGTTGTCGATCCGAAAGGTGTGTTTACTGATGTTTGTATCGGGTGGCCTGGTTCGCTCCCTGATGATCAGGTGTTGGAGAAGTCTGCTTTGCATCAGAGAGCGAATGGGGGGCTTTTGACAGATGTATGGATCGTTGGGACTTCAGGGTATCCCTTACTGGATTGGGTACTCGTGCCTTATTCACAGCAGAATTTGACATGGACTCAGCATGCCTTTAATGAGAAGATCGGGGAGGTTCAGAAGGTTGCGAAGGAAGCATTCACGAGGTTGAAAGGGAGATGGAGTTGCTTGCAGAAGAGAACCGAGGTGAAACTTCAGGACTTGCCTGTGGTTCTCGGGGCGTGCTGTGTTCTGCATAATATCTGCGAAATGCAGAACGATGAAATGGATCCGAAGCTGAAGGTGGAGCTTGTTGATGACGAGATGGTACCTGAGAGCCCTTTGAGATCGGTAGTCTCGATGAAGGCTAGGGATGCTATTGCTCATAATCTTCTGCACCATTGCCATGCAGGCACTGGTTTTCTTTAACAGAAGTATACTGCAATTTCTTTTGGCTATGGCTTGCTATAGTTTTTCCTTAGAATGATTCTTCTTTGTGGAGTTAGCATTCACCACAATTTGTAGGAGGAGCAGCTCTGCCTTTCTTACAAATGGGTGGTGATAGCCTTTTTTAGGATTTGACTTATACACACGGATTACAGCAACATTATGTAACCTAAGTGTCCCATTCTTGAATTCAAATAGAAGATGAATGCAATTAAAGATTGTTATATTCCTTTACTGATGAATAAAATTAGACATTGTTCTATTCTTTTAAGCTGATCTGCATTGAACGACTGATTTCAAACAAGATAAATGTGTTTAATTGCTGATCAAAAGATTGTAGCATATCGCGATCAACTAGACATCACAACTCAGTAACCCTCTTCGTTTGCTTACAGTTGCAAATTGTAATCAATAGAGGGTTGTACTTCCAGATAATTTCTCAAGTTAGGTACAGTTGGGTCATTTCACATTCAGTGTACTATTTCTAAACTGTAAAATCTCCTACTATACCCTATATGAGGAACACTTCTCCTCCTGAATTGCTATAATTCACTACATATGCAAATGTATCAATGCAACTTCTAATGTGAAAATCCAGAATTGGTAGCCATTCTTCTGTTTGTATCTGGGGGGAAAGTTCCAAGGAAACCAAGTTTGATCTCCACCCTGCTTGTGTATTTGTGATTAGTAAAGGAATGAAGTCTGTTGCCCACGACCGGATGGAGGATGGAAAGGAAAGTGTGCATATTGAATCCTCAACGCAGGTGAGTCAGGCTTCTTATCATCAAACTTGTAACCTGCAAGAATATCCACCATTCGTAGCCTGAATACTTGATATTTCCCACCAAAAAAGGTTAACTATTGATGGATCAATTTTCCAATTTGACTAAAAGGTTACTGCAATGCCAAACTGTAACACAGTGGACATGAAATTTCAAGTGCATTATGATCAATCAAAATTATGCAATCAAGTGGTATGTGTAGGGGCGAGATATGCAGACTTTTATGTAACAGGTAAAAATCAGGCTTCTGCCACCCAAAACTGTAAGGGCATACGCATAAGAGGTAATGTGTATTCTTCCATGCAATTCTGCTCAGAAAAGAAAAGTTATTGCATGCGAATTTACCTTGCAGAGCTTCCATAGCAGTCACCGCGCACTTTGCATCAACGAATTCCACAAAACAGAAGACGGTCGCCCTGCCTCCACTCTGCAGTTTGCTTATATAATGAAAAACTTACTAAACACAGGAAACTACAAAAGAAAGTGGCACATAATTCGAAGATAGAAGAATCAACATATAAGGTGTAGACTGATTGTTTGGCTAATGAAAGGAAAGGAAGTCTGTACGCATCTTTCAGTTCTCTAATCCATAATTCCCAGATACTAGCAACATACATAAATGTAAACATACAAACGACTATTACTAACATGGCATCTCATCTTAAATTATGAAACACAAACATAAATATCCACCCTTGTTATAAAGAAGGGATATAATTAACACAGTAAACGACAGCCCTTGAGCTATAGAGTTTAGGCAAATAGGAAACTTACATGTCTTGGCTCCTTGTGAATAACTTTGATATCTTTGTACCCAATAAATGGACGGAAGAGGTCTGTAGTATAAATGAAGACAAACAAGGAAATTGTGGCACAAAACATGATACCGACTAAAGCATAATCCAACTTCTTTTACATAGCATTAGCCACTATTGGATACCTAGAAACAGGTAAATGCGATTGCATGGTCATGCTCACTTAGCGGTCACATTTTATGAGCATTTTATGTCCAAAGGCCTTAATATTCATGAAGGATACGTCCTACTTCTCTTCTGGTACAATCTGTAGGGAGCCCATCAACAGACAGAATGTTTGAATCTCCCTTGGAAGCAGCAGGACCGCCTGCATTAGTCAAAGGGTGATGCCTATCTTTTACCATATCTGGAACGGTAGAAGGAATGCCAACAGACACGTCTCTTCTTTGCCCAAAACAATTTGGATCTTCTGTAGGTGGTGGATACACCTTCCCACCAGCTCCTGCTGTAACTCCACCAATCATAGGAGTAGGACGAACTCCTCAACCAGCCCCTAGTCCACTGACACTAGGTGCAGTACGAGCTCCAATCCCTGAAACATCATCCACACTATACAGTCCAGACCCCGATGAAGTTACCTGCAAGGAATCAATTGACTTGTTAGGAATGGGATCAACCCAATATCAAAACCATTGGCAAGCAAACTTTCTAACCTCTCTTTTCACAAAATCTGAAGAAACCCCACGAAATTCAGTAGACTCTGGAGCATAATAAGGAGTTGCTGCCTCTGAAGAGAAGTAGCCTGGAAAATTGGACCTTGGCACTGAAGCTACAACAACATCAACCACCACCAAACCAACACATCCATTAAAACAAAAACACATGATACTATTAACAAAAACTATACATAATCCACTCAAAGTACTAAACTTTAGCAGCGAATAAGGTTAGGGGTCATAGATTTCCTTCCTCAAAACTCAATTGACCTTGTGGGTCCATTGAATTTACCCAAAGTGCCATCACATTGAGCCCATAAATTTAAAAAAACGCTAACTAAGAATCACCCAACAGAGCAGAGAGAGAGAGCAAAGTGTACCTCTTTCTGCAGCTGCATCGTATATATTGTATGGCTCAGACATTATTGCCGCGGAGTTCTATAATTTGCTTGGTTTCGATTCTGTCCTTTTTAACTTTTATCTTCTGGCTAGCTGACACTCGCCGTCCGATGAAGTAACAACAGACCTTGTTTTTGTGTTGTCTGGCAAAATCGGAAAAAAAATCAAGAAGCACAGAGATGTAATTAGAAACTGGATTCAGTTCTTGCCCTGGACCGGCCCAGCCCAGCCCATCAGTTAACAGAAGCACAAGAAAAATATTTTTGTTAAACTAGCACTAAAAGCAGGTAATTTAGTAATTTCACAATCTCAGGTTCGCGCTTGTTTAGGCTGAAATAAAAAGCTTGTGTCTTGTTAATGATGGATGATGTTTAAGCTGAAAATTGACTTCAATGGAAGCTTCAAATTCTCCATCACATTCCACTCTTTTCACCAACCCACTTTCTCCATCGGCGTCGTCGCTGTCACTCTGTCCACAACACCAACATTCCTCAGTTGCAGCCCGGACCCAGGTCAGTTTCACAATCTCCTCTCTCTCTAGTGTTCTTTGTACGGCCATGGAAATTTCTTAAAGGGTTTTGCTTTGTTCGGGTTTGCTATCGTAAAGACTGTTTATCTTAAGATCCACCACATTGGGTCCATAAATGTGTTTAATCAGCATTTGATCCCGGGTGTTCTGTTGTCTCTAGGGTTTGTTTCTTGTTTGATTTAGGTTTTAAATGCTTTGGTGACTCGACTTTGTATGATGCATTCTTATGTAATGGTTGTATGCGGTGAGATGAAAATTCCAACTTCAGTCTTTACTTACAATGTCAGCAACTAGAAACCCAGTGTATGAGGACCAGATTGGCCCATTCCAGTTCCACTGGCAAATTTTGGAACTGTTCATAAGGTTGTTCTTTTATTTACTACCCAAAAAAGAATCAGCACTTTTATGACCTTCACCAACCAAAAGCTGAAATTTTATTCGGTGGCATTGGTTGAATAGGTGGTTTGAGTGAGGGCACTGATGTTCTTGAACTGTTAGTGTGTTTTGGTTATCTTAATGGATGGGCGGGTTACATATGACAGAAATACCTATAAGATGTGCCAGCGTAATTGGGAGATTGTATGAGTGGAACTACATGTTTAGCCCATAACATAGAGAATTGTTTTAATTTCTCTACTCTCAATGGCTCACTTTGTGCTGCAACATAACAATTCTTGCAGATTGATTATTTGGAAAACAGTCCCGGTTTTGCTTTATGGCCCAACCAGTCGGTCAAGTTTCATTAGATCCTTTTTCTATTACGGTGGATGGGGATGAATTCTGGCCTCGCTCAGGGAAACCATACTTTCACGTCATCATCACAAAATCACATCTGAAGGCCCCCTATCATTTGGTAATGTAGAATTCTAAACTCTCGTGTAGCGCTTTACTTCGTTTACTACTCTCTTTCCTTTTCTTTATACCAAGTCAGTGGTAATACGATCCCAGGTGTATCGTGCGTCTACATGGCACACAAGTGTCCTACTCGGCCTCAGATGCGAACGCACATGAGGACTCTTGTACGCGCATCCTACACGGCTTAGGACACTCACATGGGGATGCGTATTGGCTGGCAGAAGGTAGAGTTCTACTCGGACACAGACACTGGACACCGGACACGCCAGGCCACTCTGTCCGAGCACTTTTGGAGCAGTGAGGTTCACAACAGAAAGCTCAGTTTCTTCCCTGAATTTTGAGGATGTTGGTTCATTCTGGATCAAGTTTCAGCCCATTCGCACGAGATGTTTGAGAGATGGCCTAGGGCGACATTGTCGCATGCATTGTACGCGCCAGGCGCCATGTGACTTGAGAAACTCGGCCCATTCCAAGTCCCGACCGTGCGAAAGCCTTCTGTAGCTTCTAGAACTTATTTATTGTATTTATTATTTAGCTTGTATGAATATTTAGAATTATTGCTCGGATAGAAATCTTAGTTCTATTCCGAGTGGGTTTTAGGGTTTTGTATATATAGAGTCGCTTTGTTGAATAATAAAAACCAAGACGTTGTCTTTCAGAGAGAGTATCTCTGTGTTCATGTGAACTTTGTCCACTCTTAAGTGCTAGAAGCTTGAGTTTGATGCAAATAAAATCCAAAATTTTAGGTTGCTTTTCCTAGGTGTGAATTGAGGTATAGGTTTGCAGTAATTCAGATATCCGGAGTACTAATTAACATAATCTCAGCATTCTAAATGAGCTTGTTGCTCAGAGATGTGATTAGGAATTGGATATTTCAGTTCTTGCTCTGGCCCAGCCCATCAGCTGTGTTTAGTTAAGCCCATATAAATTTATCAAGAAAGCCCAAGAAACAATAATTTTGTTAAATTATTAGCACTAAGCAGGTAATTTTGTAATTTCACTCTCTGGTTCGCGCTTGTTTAGGCTGAAATAAAAAAAGCTGCTCAGAGATGTGATTAGGAATTGTATGTATATAATTTGATTACCCAATGTGTAAAAACTTGACGAAAGTTCCAACTTTAGTCTTCACTTACAACGACAGCAACAAGAAATCTAGTGTATGAAGACCTGATTGGCCTATTCCAGTTCCCTAGTCAATTTTGGAGCTGTTCTTTTGTTCACTCCATTCATAAAACCAACAATAAATAAATTATCAGGACGTTTATGACCTTCACTGACTAAAAGCTGAGTTTTGTTTAGTGGCATTGGTTGAATATGCAGTTTGAGTGAGGGGTTCTTGAACTGATATTGGTGATTTACCTGGCTTGTACAGTGTTGTGTTTTGATTATCTTAATGGATGGGCCGGTATGACAGAAATACCTATTAGATGTACCACTGTAATTTGGGGGATTGTATGAATGGAACTAGATGTTTAGGCTTTCCCTACTTTCAGTGGTTCAATTTGTGCAGCAACATAATAGTTTTGTTGGAACACAGTCCAGTTTTTGCTCTATGGCACAACCTGACGGTCAAGCTTCATCAGAGTCTTTTTCTGTTACGGTGGATGGGGATGAATTCTGGCCTCTCTCCGGGAAACCATACTTTCACGTCATCATCGGTTAGATTTCTCAACTCCCATGAACTGATTGCTTTACTTCGTTAGTTTACTCATATCTTTTTTCTTTTATACCAAGTCAGTGGGGCCTTTAGAAACTAAGAAAGACTGCTTGGAATTTTTTGAATACTGCGTTTTCTTTCCGCCAATGTTCTTTCATTACATTTATTTAGCGAACCAAAGATCATGTGCTCATCTTCTTTGATATGCGACTTCTGCAATTTAGTCAGTTAGTGCAATGTATAAAAAAAAAAGAGTTTGACCTTTAAAATTTGTTTATTTTTTATAAACCAACGCATCAGCTTGTTTCAATTAAGCTACATGCTGTTGTTTCTAACTTTTCATGTCTGGACTGTTAGGTGCTTCCGAGGAAACTGAAATTAGGGATTTCGCATCAAGTCCCTGTATCTGTCAGTTGCAATGGTAAGATATGGAAGATCAACGGCAACCCAAAGATTTATCCGGGATTCAAGAAATTTGTGGCGGGCAACAATTTGAAATTCCTTGACTTAAAAATTCCTGTGTTGTGTTACTTAGTACTTGATGGAAATTCTGCAAATTCTTGAAATATCTGATAACTTCAAAAATGATGAGTTTGATGACTTTCCGGATCATTATAGGATTTTCCTGAAAATTAACAAATGACCAAGTTATCAATAATGACAATTAAAAATACTCTAATTAAACTATCATGACTGAAAAAACAAAATAAAAAAAAACGCCAAGCTGGATTCCAACATGCACAAACCTTAGTCGTGACTCAAAAATTTGTCTGAACATGTAACTATATTATAATGTTCAGACAAAATATTGTTTTTATTTTTAACAAAAAGACCTTTCCTTTTCATCGCAGCAAAATTTCCCCATCGTATCCTATATAATATCCTTGCCTTGTCCTTTTTAAGACAGATCTTAAAATATACACCAAATCTAACAACTCTTCTTGCACCATCCTTTTTGTGTTGTTCTAATTATTTCAGACTCGAGTCTGATAGAAATATAAAAAGTATCTAACTTTTCCTTCATAAGTTTTGACGCGATGCCTATGTTACGAAGACTCGAAACAAGAAAAAAAAACTACCCCACAGAAAAGAGATACACACATGAACAAGAAAATGCATGCTTGCAAGTTGCGTAGGAGTTGTGTTTGTGAGCTGGATCTGGCCATGGATTTGAAGACCTCAATCAGTGGGTTTATTCTACTCTTTTTTCGGCCAATACGGGATTGACACGTCTGCATTGTGCAGGAAATGGTGGAGGGTTGGTGGTTGCACTGGATCATTCGGGTGCCCTGATTATGGTGTACAAAAAGAACACCAGGGGAAGATGACAGAGTTGTGCCTGGTCCTGCTGGATTTACAGCTAGATTCCTCTAATTAATTTTTATTTTATTTTCACTGCAAATTCTTTCCTTTCTATGTTTGGTTGTTAATTAAGTTTGCATTTTTAACATTTAGATCTAATTAAATTTCATATAAATAAAAACTTTGGTACATATGACATTATTCTAATTTTTTTTATAGATAAAAAAGAGGAAAAAAATCTAACGCTAACAAGTCACGAACATTTCGTCATACACGAGTCAAATATTAATACCATCCGGGATATGGTCAAGCATATGAACACCATGAGAAAATGAGTATACCAAATGAAAAAGGAAATCTCTAATTTTAAACCTCTAAATAAGAATACCATAGGTCATCGACAAGATGTAAAAGATACGTTCATTTTTAATTTAAGTCTCGTGTCTGAGTTGAAAGAGTTATCTACAAAATAGAGCAAAACATCGTACACACTTTCACGGTTTTGTTAGAAAACATGAGCGCAGGTGATTAATCTCTCCACGTCATTAATGACGGCGAGTGGCAATCACGTCCCAATCACAAACCAGCAATAAGTGGGCCCCAACCCACCTTTGTTTCCTGCTTGTACTAAAATGTGCTGAGACGTCATTTATTACCCGATTGCGAGTTGTGACCACTTCCTCTTTCTATTTTTTATTTTTTATTTTTTCACTCCCACATAAATTAAATATATCAAATAAATACCCAAATAAAAACCAATTTTGCAAGTACGAAATACCCCACTTTCTAATTTCGGTGCCGAAAACCTTAAGGCCCCGTTTACTTCGCAGAATTCTCCCGAAAATTCTCCATTTTTCTGAAAACTGATGTGAAAAATGGAAATCGTGTTTACTTGGCCGTTTTTTCAGTTTGAAAACGAAAACGAAAATACTCTATTTGAAAAATGATGGAACAAATTTTGAAAACGCCTGAAAGTTGTTCTCTATTTTTCTAAATTTTTTTGCCTTCACTTTCTCAAACTGAAAACACGCGTTTTCAGTTTGAGTGATTAATGAATCTTTTTAAAACCCAATTTTGCCCTCATCTCCTCACGCTGCGTTCCTTCTTCTTCTCCATCGCAACACGGTCTCATGCTAGCAGTTGCCACCTCCGCCCTCCACCCTCCACCCTTCGCGTCCCTCTCTCCGCCTAATCCCGCCTCCCCCTCTGCCGCAACTCTGAGCTCCGACGACGTGGCGAAATCGCTTGTAGGCACCGCTGCTTACACAGTCAGCAACTCTAACAACGAGTTCGTCCTCATCTCCAACCCTGATGGAACCAAGTCCATTGCAAGAAGAACAAAATCAGCCATAGGAGCTTCTGCAACCAAAAGTCGAACAAGTCGAACAAGTCGAACAAGAGGAGGAGGAGGAGGAGGAGGAGGGAGGAGGAGGAGGAGGAGGAGGAGGAAGAGGAAGAAGAAGAAGAAGAAGAAGAAGATGAACGGAGGCATAGGAGGAAGAAGATGAACAGTAACTTGTACCAAATTAATTATAATGGCATAATGGTAAATTTAGAACAAATAATTTTTTATGTCCATTTTCTACTTAATTCAATTGCTTGCATTTTAGAACAAATTGATGATCAATCTGTTGTGAAATATTTAGTCTTTAATCTCTAGATTAATTACATGCTTTCAATTTCGTAAATTGATTAATGGTTTGCTCCAATTTCATGTTTTGAATTAATTTGTCAAATTACTGTATTTTTGAAATTAAATCTTGTGTGTTGAGTAATCAGATTTTTGGTTCGAACGGGTGGATCGACATTAATTTTACGAATATTTTGGTCGTCTCGGAATTTTGATAAACTGAAATTGACCGGACCTTGGTCGCCGGTGGCTCCGGCGACCCAAGGTCAGGGATGAGCAAAGCTGGTGGGCCTTTCGGGCCGAGGAAAGAAAGAAGGATGAGCAAAGGTGGTGGGCCTTTCGGGCCGAGGAAAGAAAGAAGGAAAAGGAAAATATTTATTTAAAGCTAGATTTCCAATCTAGTTAATCATAATAATATATTAGAACATAATAATAATAATAATTATGTAATGAACAATAATAAATTAGAATAATCATAATAATAAATTACAATAATAATAACAATAATATTTCCAATCTTAATAATCATAATAATAAATTATGGGCTCATCATAATAATCATTAGAATATCATCTGTTTTTATATTTACATATTGAACAATAAGACTATTTTATAAGTTTTTTATTTTCATGTAGAAACATGAATTACTATATTTATATGCAAATAGAAGGAAATAATAACATGATTTTTTTAATGAGAAAATTCAAGTTGTTGGAACAAAATTGTTTTTGGTTTTGCAATAATTTGGAAAAGTGACGAAGTAAACAGGTTTTCCAGTTTTCAGATCAGGAAAAGTGACGAAGTAAACAGGTTTTCCAGTTTTTCAAATCAGGAAAAGTGACGAAGTAAACGCGATTTCCAGTTTGAAAAATTTATTTACAAATTTTAGAAAAACAGCAAATTTTAGAAAAACAGCAAATTTTTAAACTGAAAATTCTGCGAAGTAAACGGGGCCTAAATTCTTAATTTAACCCCAAAAATATATTAAAAAAAACCACCCATAATCTTGAAATAAATAAATAAAAGAAAAAGAAAAGGCTACCATATGCTACACCCGAACATAGCATCTATCATCCTAAAACTTTTTTTCACCTACGTAGGAATTTACCAAAACAATTGATTCTTTCATTTAATCATCTATACCAATATATATAGAAATAAAGATTTTATTTACTTCTATTTTAACTATCAATAAAATTATTTCTTACCAAAACATTAAGAAGTTTGAAACTAAATGTAACTAGAATTGGTACATGAACACGAGTTTTATTTCATTTATAAGTTTCATACCATCTATTTAGAATTGTTATTGCAATTAATCAAATGGTTTATATCGATTGGACTAAAAAAAATGGAGTGAGAGCAAGCATGGTAGAAAAACACGATTGTCAAATTTTCATAATAGTGCACGATCATATAGTAAAAGATCAAACAAGTCCAAAAAAATTCCAAGGTAGAAGAGTCAGTCCAAACAAAAGACATTGACTTTGCTCTTCCAAAGACGCTACGCCACGTCATCCTAAAATTATAGTATATTAGTCACCGCTAGGTCGTGTGATTGGTCCAGGGGCGTTTTAATTTAGGGGGAACGGTCGCAGGGGATCCAAGGAGTTTTTTGTTTTCTAGAGGTTTTTTTTTTTTTTGTTTTTCCTGAGGTTGTCGTTTGCATCACCTCCCCGCTGTTGTAATGAATTAGAGGTAGAGAGAGAAATAGCTCAGTGAGTCTATTAGAGAGAGAAAGTTAACGAGTTCAGTATTTTTCTAGAGAGAGAGAACTCAAAGACTTAGTCTTTTTGGGTTCTTAAAGCAGCAGAGCTATACGTACATGGTCGTGTATGTTTAGTGAGATAAATACAGATAGATAGATAGAGAATTTCAAGTCGGATAGAGAAAAAGAGAGGGTAATGGAGGATATCGAGGAAGAGGAGAAGGGAGGAGGGGAGCAGGAGGTGCTGGGATCGAGCTTGACGATGGAGAAAGTAGCTGCAGCTAAGCAGTTTATAGAGAATCACTATAGAGCTCAGATGAAGAATATTCAGGAGCGGAAAGAAAGGTATTTATTTGTTGTTTATGACTTTAGTTTATTAAAGTTCTCTGCTTTATGTATATTTGTATGAATTCTTCTAGTAAGTGAATAAATTGGGTGTTATCTGGAATGTTACATTTTTGTAATTTTTGTAAAACTTGAAGTGGGGAGAGCAAGAAGTATGTGCTTCTGCTGCTGGGTTAGTTGATTTGGTGAAATGGGTGTTCGATTCTTGCGTGATGGGAGCTGAAGAGTGAAATCTAAGATACAGTTTCGGTTTATTTTGTGAGGAGTGTTTTTCTTATGGAGGTGTTAGTTTGATGTCTTTGGTAAATGTGGGGGAGAGAGGAAACTTATTAGTGTTTTGGAAGTTAAGAAAAGAAGGGGTTTCCCTTAAATGTGGGAAATTATGGTTGGACCACCTTCTTTTCTGGATTCTGTTTAGTAGATTTGATGATCCAGTTGGATTCTGGATGCATTATTGTCAGGCGACACCAGGTGCTGCATTTGATAGTTTTAGTTAAATGCACCAGATTCCTATTTATAACTGTTTCTGAACCAGAATAATGTAGCAGTTGGGCATTGAATTAGTATTGCTCAGAGGTTGTCTTCATAAGAGCTGCACTCATTTGTTTCCAAAGAAAAGGCTTTCTCCAAAATATGGGAATTTCCACCTCTAATTTGGGGTGCAGAAAAGTCATGCAAACTGGTCCAAAAAAAAGTTTCGTACCACTGTTTAGCTGGCAAGAGATGCAGAATTCTGGCAACAAGGTTCCCACTTGGGTTCTATTGTTACCGATAACACATACAAGCTTTATGCTATGTCCAGTTTTTTTACAGTTTCCTTTTGAAGTGATTCTTAGCGTTTGGTCTATTTCCACACCATTATCACTCGAGGAAAGTGGGCATTTGTCAATATTGGGACTGCATTATCTGGTTCTATGAATTTCAGTTCAGGATCATGGTTGTATGATTGTTCACTGTGTTCGTTCACAATATCTTGGCAAAATTTCCTCTCTCTTGATCACAACCATGATTTGATAGATTCAGTTTGTGACTCTCCCTTTGCTATTTTATTTTGATGCCCTTCCCAACTCTTTCTTTCGCTATTTGTTTCTGTTCCAGACGATGGGTTCTAGAAAGAAAGTTAGCTTCCTCTGATGTGCCAAAGGAGGAGCAAATAAATCTGATCAAAGACTTAGAAAGAAAAGAGACAGAATTCATGCGCCTTAAAAGGCACAAGATATGTGTTGATGACTTTGAGCTTTTGACCATCATTGGGAGGGGAGCCTTTGGTGAGGTTAGAGATGTTCATTACATAGTCTCTTGCTTGATCTTTCACTAAGTGTTGGCAATTTGCAGTAAATTGCCCTCTCATACTCTTATCTCAATCTGCAGGTTAGGTTATGTCGGGAGAAGAAATCTGGCAATATTTATGCCATGAAGAAATTGAAGAAATCTGAAATGCTAATGAGAGGACAGGTGAAAAAGAGACCTACCATCAGTCAAATATGTTGTGTCCTTATGCCTAGTATAAGGGATGAGTTTTTGTTTCATCACCTGTTTGTGCATACAGATCTCCTTTCACTCTTGAACCCATCATATATGCATGCTTGTTCTAGATATATTCTTTCTGGCCTCGCTTTTTCTTTGTTCTGCACTTATGTGTTATCATCCATGAGATTCCGCTTTTGAGTTATTTTCCATGATGCTTCATTGGTTCAGACACACGTTCTTTCTGCTCCACAGGTGGAACATGTTAGAGCTGAAAGGAACTTACTGGCAGAAGTTGCAAGCCACTGCATTGTCAAACTCTACTACTCATTTCAGGATACTGAGTATTTATATTTGATCATGGAATATCTGCCTGGTGGTGATATGATGACTCTGTTGATGAGAGAGGATACCTTAACTGAAGATGTGGCCAGGTTTTACATGGCTCAAAGTGTCCTTGCTATTGAGTCCATCCACAGGCATAATTACATTCACAGGTTCGAAATCCCTCTGCTGACAGTCAAATTAGTGTGCTTGAAGTTTAATAATTTGGAAATTCATATCACTATTTATCTAAGTGAGGTTTTTCTTTTCCCCCTTTCTTAACTTTGCATTCTCTTTCTTTCCAGAGACATTAAGCCTGATAATCTTCTTCTGGACATAAATGGTCACATGAAGCTGTCAGATTTTGGGCTTTGTAAGCCCCTTGATTGTTCAACGCTGTCTGTGATTCATGAAAATAAAGCTATTGATGGTGAAAATATGACAGAACCAATGGATATTGATGGATGTTTCCCTGATACGGACAATAAGAATAGCTGGAAAAGCCGACATGAACAGCTTCAGCATTGGCAAATGAACAGGAGGAAGTTGGTATGGAACCCATCAATACATAAAAGATAAGCTTTTAAATGGAACCCCAAGCACACTACACAGTTACTAGATCCTCTTGAGATTTCAAATTTCATCCTAGGTACCCTGGAACTTGTGTTTTATCTTTCAGACCAGCTCACTGCAAGTCTGCAACATCCTTCACCAACTTAGAGAAGCACATAAAAGCATGATAAAATTTTCTAAACATGCCTTGCTCAGCAATTTTTTAGGTTTTACTATAATGACTAGATTTATTTTTTATTTTTCTTCAAAGGCATTTTCAACTGTGGGAACACCAGATTACATTGCTCCTGAAGTATTGCTGAAGAAAGGATATGGCATGGAGTGTGATTGGTTAGTTAATCTCCTTTTTCTCACCATAAAATTCTGTTCAAAGTTGTAATTTTGTTTTCTTTTCTTGGTAGTTTAATTTAATTTTCTTTTTCCTTTTCACCAACAGCTTGCAAGTACACAGTTATGTAACATTATATATTTCTTGTAGTGTTTTTAGTGCTAATTCTGAACATAGAAAATACCGCTCTGTAGCTCTAATCTGTATAAGTATGCTTTTGCATGTATGGTCTCCATTCAGGTGGTCACTAGGAGCAATAATGTATGAGATGCTGGTTGGATACCCTCCTTTTTACTCAGATGATCCAATAACGACATGCAGGAAGGTAGTATATTTGTTAGTTGTTGCTCTTTAATATATAGCACTTGTCTGTTAGCTCCATTCCACCTTTTGGAGCTTGTTGATCGTCTAGTGTTTTCCAATAGATCTAATTAAACTTGTTATCAGGGTGACTATGTCATATCAAATGGTCTCACTCGATGTTTGCTACGACTTAGAATGTTGCTCCTTGTTCCCCCCATTCTCTTGAAGATCATACTCCTTGTTATGCTGCATGGATTTGGAGTTCTTACTGACAATCTGTTCATCAACTATTTCAGATTGTTCACTGGAGAAATCATCTTAGATTCCCAGAAGATTCAAAGTTGTCTTTTGAGGCAAAGGATCTGATTTGTAGGTTACTGTGTGATGTTGATCATAGACTTGGTACTTGTGGGGCACATCAAATTAAAGTAAGGAGCTGAACTTGTGTAATATTTTCTTTCTTCTGCTTTGAGTATATGCTCTTCCTTACAGATATTATAACTCTTTTGCATCAGGTTCATCCTTGGTTCAAGAACGTTGTATGGGATAAGCTTTATGAAATGAATGCAGCATTTAAACCTGAAGTAAATGGAGAGCTAGACACGCAGAACTTTATGAAGTTTGATGAAGTATGTGGAGATTGCCAATTCTACTTGTTCTCTTATCTCATGCTACTGCTATGTTATTTTAATTCAATTTCCTCCTTAGAATTTCTTT
The DNA here is from genome assembly GCA_963691705.1 of Viola odorata. Lineage (NCBI taxonomy): Eukaryota > Viridiplantae > Streptophyta > Magnoliopsida > Malpighiales > Violaceae > Viola > Viola odorata. The sequence continues at coordinate 3,337,303 of OY829546.1, forward strand.
ATTCATAAATTACAATCTCATTTGTCACCAGTTGAATCCTTCACCACCAGCAAGAAGCGGGTCAGGACCCTCACGGAAGGTGTGTTGATGTTCTTGATGGATACAAGCTTAGTATATTAATAAAAGCTTAGTTTTTTGGACTGGCAGTTTGTATTTACCACAATCTTCTCCAGTGAACCTTATTTTCACTCCATACATGCATTTTATGAGCAGGCTTCTGCAGCTGCAAATCTTTTCTTTTGCAGCGAGAAAAAGGGACAGTAATTGCAGTGATATGCGTGTTTGGTCCTTAACCATTTTGCTGGAATGGAAACTTTTTTAATTTTTTATCTCCCTCATTCATTAATTCATACTGTAGAATTTGCATCAATTGAAAAAAAATTATGTGCAACGTAGAAAATGCTCTCATGTGGAGAAGTACAAATAATTGCTTTTCCCTTTCTTTCTTTATGGTGGTCTGTTGGTCCTGCTGTCTTTTTTGGGCTCATAATGTGCTATTAGGAAGCAGTGTAAGAAGACATGGGTTTTCTATGGGTTGTGACCATTATGAGTGTTATGCGTACATTTCTTACTTATGCTATATGACTTCCCATGGTTCTGAAGAAAGATTGTTGTTTCTCTTTAAGCTGCTGTATATCTAACATTTTCCTTTCTTTTCCCGCAGATGCTATTAACTCCTAAAGATTTAAGTTTTGTTGGTTATACATACAAGAACTTTGATGCTGTTAAAGGGCTTCATGCTTTTGGTATGACTCTACTTTCTTCAATAGTGCAACACTATATAATTATGTGGGTTTAGGTTAACCTTATAAGACCCTTTACTTAACTTTGGAGATATTGAAATCCGCAATGAACTGGGTCTCAACAGCTTTTACTGACTACTAATTACTAATTGATAGTGTTTAGGAGGACATCCGAGCCAGTGGTAGGCAAATTGTCTAAGACACCTGAAAACCCATTGGCTTAAGATATGTAGGATTACACAATGAAGTCCACCGAATCATCAGTGAAAGGATTTCATTAGTTGAAATTTTAAGATGGGATAAAGAATGAAAAATATAAAATGAAATTCAAATTTTTTTTTGGAGTCGTGGAATGTTTTTGTTTAATGCTCATGCTTTAGCTTCTCATGAATCAAACTTACACAGAACTATCCTATTGTTCGCAGAACTAAAAGGAAGCATGTCACCAAAAAGGCCATCCATTGACTCTATCTTCAGTATTACATCTTACTTTCTCTTCAGTTCTAGTTTTTATCATCTCTCATGACTATAGGGTCTCGTGAATTTAGATGGTCTAAGATTATTGCTAATATTTTTGTAGGTGATTCTCGGCCAGCTGAGGAAGCAGAAATGCAAATGCTTGCATCAACAGGTGACCCCATGCTGCCATGATACGATAAAATGGTGGAAACCACTTTGCTACGATAACATGGATATTTGCTTGTTACGGTTTTGAGTAGGGTGTTGTTCCTCCAAAGTCTGGGTCGGCTGCCATGCTATTTGCAGAACCACTGCGTAGGTGTACAGCAGTAATTGTGAAACTTCTATAAACCCCACTGATGATGGGTTAGCTGCTAGGACAAGTCAGATGTGTAGCAGAAAAAAGGCTCTGTGTATTAGATTTAGAGCAGAAAATCTTATGCCCTGGCTGCCCAGGTTGGCTGTGGTAAACACGCCTTCTCTAGCGGCAGTTTCTGGTCGAATTTGAATCGAAAACGAAACTATTATGAAACTTGATCACTGTTTAATGAAATATTACCCTATTATTGGGTTTGTGTGCATGCTTTCATGGAAAAAAATGTGAAGTTATGTTTTTTAAGGTTTATACTATATTTGTTGAATCGTTTTATTTTTAGTGCACGTCCCTTTTAGTTACTGCACATGCTGATACAATGATGACCTATTTTTTGTCATTCAGTAGTAGATGTGACAGTAGTAATCAGGAGCACTAAACAATTTGCTCTGTCATCCATTCATTTTCTGACAGAAATGTATTGAGTGCAACTGCATAGATGATGTTTTTTTCTCATTCTAAACTTCAAATCCGTCAATGTTCATAAAACCTAGTACATCATCTGGTGGGATGCCATGTTTTGACGGTTGCGTGCATATCAACACTAATGCACTGGAACTCATAAGGAGTTTTATCCGGAAAAATATATTTTTATGGAACGTATGGTAAGAATTTAACCTTTTTTAATGGATTTTGACCCAAACCTTTTCTAAGTCATCATGAGATGGAAAAAACTCTCATTGGATGCTTTGGTGGTCAATCCTCAGGGACTTTGAATCCTTTTCTCAGTTAGACTGATTGGTTTGCAACAATTCCTGTCGTGGACAAAAGAGGTTTGAGTTGACAAAAACTTGGATTTCCAAAGGTCCCATGGCGGAAATACTATTATTTAATTTCAGAAATTGGGTAAATCTGACTGTTATCATGTTCATGTGTATCAAATCCAGGTCAATAATATAAGTTATCATGGACTTGGAGTAAGACTATTCTTTAATTTCTAATTTCAGTGATTCACCGCATGCAATTAACTAGTCGACGAGACTCACACCCGAATTCTAATTTTTTCTATTTTATTTAAAATATTATTAAATTACAAATAATTTTATTTTAATTAAGGAAAAGATCATTCACATCTACTAAATTAATTATTAAAGATGAGTCACGTGAACTAGCATTACTTTATTATACTAAATGCATTCATCAATTAAAAAAAATTACTATCTTGTAAGATAATTAAAAAGTAGATAAAAAAAGGGAGAAAGAAAAATACCAATTAGGTCAGGATCAGGAACATAAAAATCTTCTTGCTGTCAAAAAGGTTCAGAAACCTTTACTGTTAAAATTAAAATACTCTTTCTTTTCTTCTACGAATATGAAACTTAAAAAGCCGCAAGAAACAGCACTGGCCTTTAGGATAAGGTAATCTTTTCATGAACAATTTCATTCTTATTTATTTATTTTATTTTTAAGACAAGGTAAGTGATGGAAGACTTATCACAGTTTTGGATCAAAAACTTGTTCTGGGTAAAAAATAAATTTCAGAATCCATCACTAAACTCTCTCTTTTTCCTTTCTGGAAAGAATCATAATCAAACATCATAGATCATTGTGTCTATTTCTGGGTAAGTACAAATTTCATAATCCATCATTAAAGTTTCCTTTCCTTTTCTTTTCCTTTTGGAAAGAACCATAATCAAACATTTAAGATCATTATATACACACAAAAAAGGAAAAAATTCTCACTTTTTAGAGCTTGGAGTGGAGAAAAACAACCACTGTGGAAGTGTGGATTGGAGCACCGGATGGGTGGAGATGCTTTAATATGCTCTTCTTGATATGACACCTGTCCATTTCCTTTTCCTACTCATTATTTTACCTTTTCTTTATTTTTATTTTCCCAATTTATTACTCCTATACTATTATTCTTCTACTATTTTTTTGGTTCATTTCTCCTTCTTCTCCACTCTCTTTCTTAGTCTTGACATAACCAGATGAAGAAGAAAAGTAAATTCTTTTTATTGATTGATCATTGTATTTTGAGCTATTGATTTCATAAAATGGTAAGCGAACCAAACTTCTTTCCCATATGTTGTTTATGTATTCTTTACATGGTTCTTTTTATGTGAAATGAAGGAGGGAAAAGGACTCTTTACAGTTGACAATTGTTTTTTTGGATTTTTCATTTCTTCTTTTACATTCTTTTTTCTTTAGCTTTCCAAATTAATTGTACTAACAATTATTAGAGAGAAGAGGCTGAGATGGGTTGCCTTAGATCCAGGGAACTTAAGTTAATATGTGAATAAAGATGCCATCTTTCTTACGGTTTTCTTGTGATTCTTGGGTTTCAGCTTTCTTGCGTTTTTTCCTTTTCATGACCCCTTTTTATATCTTTTTCCTGTGTTTATAGATTATGGGTCGGTTTGGTTCATGTTTAGTGTGATTTGCTTCTTCTTTTCTTCGGGAAATTTCTTTTTCTATTTCTGTGGACCTAAAGTTCTTTCCGTTATTTTAGCTTCTTAGTTAGATGGAGGTAGATAAAGAAGAGTCCAGAGAAGATGAAGTTGAAATGGCCTAACCTGCTCTACTACTCTACACTTTAAGGTGGTAATTTCCACAAATGGGAGTTTTGATTCCTTGTTGTTGACCAGATCTAACCATTCATTTCCTTTTCACCACCTTTTTAGCTTACCTATATCTTATAATCACTGGTATTTGAGTTTTCATCAAGTTATTGCAAAAGGCATGGAAAATGGTCTGCTTGCAGAGGCTGATCACATTCCAAAATTAATGTTGATAAGAGAAGGAGTTGACAATTTAGTTGAATAATGACAGATTGTATGGTTCTAGGGAGGTTGGAGAGTAACTTTTTGTATTGTCTAGATAGAGATTTTTCATGGAGGAGATGTATCCGGCGGTTGCGGTGCCATTAAGAGTAGGTAATTCAGTCTGTGAAAACCCAACCATAGACACTCACATTGATATTACAAGACTTTTGATGGCTGACACTGCTGGGTTTTTATCTGATTCTGTAACAAAGGTTTCTTCTACTGTGGATGAGGATTGTATTTCTGGTGATCAGGAAAATGAAGTCAGTGAGTCGGTGGTGGCAGTTCCAAAATTGGACAAAGGAAAAGGAGTCCCTTTGTTGGATATGGTCTCTGAAAAAGAGAGCAATTGGGTTGTTAGCGATTACATGGCAAGGGAAAGTGAGGAAGATGATTCCTTGTCATTTGAGGGCGATCAGGTTCTTGATAGCTCTTGTTCTCTTTCAGTGACTAGTGAGACAAGTAGCCTTTGTGGAGAAGATTTCCTGTGTTTTGATGCCAACTCTGAGTTAGGAACTCCAAATTCTGTAGATATTGATAAGAGCATATCTCCAGTTAATCTTATTGCTAAGGCAGCAGATTTTGCTGAGTCAAATGTGAAGAAAGAAGTCGAGGGTGATTCCCTTACTACGGTAGTTAGTGTTGAGGAAGACAGTGGAGATGGGTCTGATGTGAAGACTTCCGCAGTTGTGCTTCCTTTGGCCTTGGAAAGAGGGGCAAATGGAATAATCGCTCGTAGTGTTTTTGAGGTTGAGTACATCCCTCTTTGGGGATTTACGTCCCTGTGTGGAAGGAGACCTGAGATGGAAGATGCATTTGCAACTGTACCTCAGTTCGTGGAAATTCCGATTCAGTTGCTAATTGGTGATCGTGTACTTGATGGAATGAGCAAGGTAACCAACCAGACTGGTCATTTCTTTGGCGTATATGATGGCCATGGAGGTTCTCAGGTAACTTCTCTTTCGATATGTTTTTTTTCCCACTTTGTGGGTTTATCTTTTGCTTTTGTTCCTATAATCATGCAAATACCTCTACTCTTTGCATGGAAATATCTTAAATGTGGTTGCCTTGTTCAGGTCGCGAACTACTGCCGTGATCGTCTCCATTCTGCTCTAGCTGAAGAGATAGAGTTTGTTAAGAATTGCCTAAGTGATGTCAGGACGAGTGATAATTGTCAGGAGCAGTGGAAAAAAGCATTCACAAATTGTTTTCTGAAGATAGATGCTGAAGTTGGTGGCAAGGCTGGTGCTGAACCAGTTGCCCCTGAAACTGTTGGTTCTACAGCTGTTGTTGCACTTATATGTTCATCACACATCATAGTAGCTAATTGTGGAGACTCACGAGCAGTTCTTTGTCGTGGGAAAGAACCCATGGCATTATCCGTGGATCATAAAGTAAGAGCTTCTTCAAACTATGGACTGGCCTCATACTTTTTAGTAAAAAACAGTTGCAGAAGGCTTACTCGTTTTTTTCTTTCTTTCAATCTCTGTGCTATTTCAGCCAAATCGAGAAGATGAATATGCAAGGATAGAGGCAGCTGGAGGCAAGGTTATACAGTGGAATGGGCACCGTGTCTTTGGTGTACTTGCCATGTCAAGATCTATTGGTAGGTTCTTCTCGTACTCTTCATTGTTGTTAATGGTTAATGTTCGTGTCATGCATTCTCAATAATAGCTTTGCTACTCTTTATCCACGAGCTGTCGATTGAATTTGTGCGTGTCTATCTGTAACCGGAAAGTCAAGTGTTCACAAGAATCGATTTCCTGTGCGCTCTTCACTCATGACATGAAAGGAAACTTAGATCTGCAAAAAGCTGATGTACAGATTACCTGTTTCAACCCAACTGTATTAGGAATTGTTCTCATGTAGTAGAATTGTTGCTGTGTAATGAATCACCTTGGAAGGGAGATATTAGAGATGGCCAGATTTAAGTGCATTTCTTCTAATTAAGGTTGCATTTATCTAAAAAAAGGAAAACATTATCTCCTCAGATTGGAATTTAGGCCCCGTTTTGTTGCATGAATTACATCGTTGTGGTACTCCTCTCGTAAGCAAATATAGTATGTGAGGAACATGTTTACATTTTCCATTTGTGAAATCCATGTCCTCTTTGTTAATCCCTATGCAAAGGGACTAAATAAGTTATGTCAATTTGGTTCTGTTTGTGCATTTATGAGGCTTGATCTGTGACTTGACTATGTGGATTGTTTCATATAAGCTTAATTAAATGTTGCTTTTGGGTTGTAGGTGATAGATATTTGAAACCATGGATCATTCCGGATCCAGAAGTGATGTTTATTCCCCGGGCAAGAGAAGATGAGTGCCTTATTCTAGCTAGTGATGGCTTGTGGGACGTGATGTCAAATGAAGAGGCATGTGATTTGGCTCGTAAACGAATACTAGTCTGGCACAAAAAGTATGGGGCCACGCTTCCTTCCCCAAGAGGCGAGGATATCGATCCAGCAGCTCAAGAAGCGGCCAAGTACCTCTCGGGCCGTGCTCTACAGAAAGGAAGCAAGGACAACATCACCGTTGTTGTCGTGGATTTGAAAGCTCAAAGGAAATTCAAGAGCAAAACTTGACATCTTGTTCATACTTCCTTTTCGTACGGTCAATTCGCCCTTCTGTTTTTCACTCGGGCTTTTTTTTTATCGCTATTGGGAGTAGATATCTGCCTGTATGTACTGTAGAACACTGAAAACCCCCTGTAGAGCTCTTTCCGAGTTCTGGCTATGTAAATCTTAGTTATCTGTCGTAGGAATAGAAGATTATGACACTCTACATGCCTTTCGCGATGCTGGCGATTTGTATTCGTTGTGCCTCCGAGTTAGTAAAGGCTCTGTGAGGTAATTTACTTCTTGTTATTTTAAGCTGATTGTTCTTATAAAGGTTAGAAATCATTTGCTGTGATGTGGTGTTCATTTACCTAATTTTATATGGAACATAGATTGTAAAAGCAACAGTTTTCCTCCCATAACTAGTCTTTTTTCCAAAAATTCGAAAAAAAATAGTATCCATACGAATCTGGAAAGAAAAAAAACCCTCAAATATGAACCAATCATGTTGACACATTAACAGTAGTTCTTGTAGAGTCAAATCTCATTCAGAAAATTCCCGGAGAACAAAGAGCTTCTCTAGTATTTTCGATGTGCCAATTCTGCTATTGCATCTGCAAGATGTTTCTCACTCTGAATGCTCTGAACCCATTTCGCCCTGATGTTCACGGTCTCGATGCTCTGCTTCAAGGTTCTACTAATAGCTGGCATGCTACGGCTAGCAAAGAACTCCTCCACTTCCTTCGCCTTCTCCAGCGAAGCAAACTGTAGACGGTAATGGGGAGAACCAAAACGTTCATCACTAAACAAGTTGAACACTACTTATAACTGAAGAAATCAACAAAAGAAGAGAGTGGGGGGACCTACCGGAGAGACAATTGCGCCGACAAAGCGAGTTAACAAAGATCCAGACCAGGTCTTTGTAATGTGGTCCCAGTTATCCTGCAATCCAAAAGAATATAATTAGAGCAAAGAAGAAACAACGGAGAAAGAGAATTAGAGGATATAGAGTGGTTTCATGTCATCGTTTGTATTGGTAGAGCTCACTAGATCCAATAAATTTTCACCTCCTGACTGGAGGATGTTTCCATCCATGTCAAATACATCTTCACCAAAATGCTTTTAATGTTTAGCAGAATTCAGAAGGCTAATGTTTATGAGTATTACCTTCAGCCAAGTCCAAGCTGTCTCACGTCCTTCAAAAGAAACAGCTACTCCATAAATAGCATCTTGAGCGCGGACCTGTGTGAAGCAGAAAACATCCTCAGTATAATTGAAGTTCAAGAGAGTATTATATTTCTAAACAGCAAAAGTTAATATATGAAAAAACCTATGATACCTCAGGGGTAAACAGAAAGTTGAGAACTTCAAGGACAACATTGGGGTCCGGACAAGATGCTAAGGAACCTGCATGATACAGAAAGAAGCAATTAGAACGCACTCAAACAATCATACATTTTTTATAGCTTTCAGGAAAAAATCCATCAGTACCAAGAATGCGTGTTTTTTCTTGGCCTAAATCAGTCTCTCTATAAACTCGCAGGAGTGACTCCAAACCCGACTTGTTTGATTTGCTCACCCTTTGCATTACGGCCACATATGCACCCTGCAACAATTGTAGATAGCATTAAAGGAGAATGAAGAGAGGTAAAATCATAAGTAATGCTTAATAAAAATATTACAGCATAAGAACCTTTCTCAGATCAGGGGGGAGGAGAGGTGAATTCCTGTCGTCTAGGAATGCATGAAATCGCCTACTTGCTTCATCCAGTGTTGGACCATGTCCAAACTGAGCAAGGGCAGTCAAAATTTCTCCTCTCAACATTGCATCCAGATGGCTCTCACCTTGTTTAGCGTCCCAACCAAGCTTTCTGCAAAGGAAACAATGAAATGGAAAGCCATGGAAAATATAAAAATGAAAACAAAAGGAAGAATGTGTTGCTTAGATTTTATTATTTTGATAGTTGACATGATTAATTTCTTCATAGCTTTTCCTAATTAGAATGAAAATTGAAAGGCAGTAAATACTGTAATAGCAAGTGCAATAATTCATAATAATGATAACTTACTCAGCAGAATTTTGCAGAAGACCAATGAAAAACTGCTTAATGTCACCAAGTAAGTCAGGGACCGCATCTGCTGCAATCCTTGCAACTTTATAGCATATCTGAGAAAAGAAGACGTAAAAAATAAGGACCGCTGGGAAAAGGAAGGATATAATAATGTCAACAAGATACTGGTGTGAACATACAGTAATCAAGTTAGACAGCACAATATACTCAAATTCCTCCCTGTATGCACCCATCAGAACGAGCAATGAGGTAAGAGACTGGTGACGAGCCATAGAAAGGGCAAATGAATCATCCAAAATGCCTGTCAAAGGTATAACAAAATGTCAAGTTTCCACTTTATAATATGTACGAGACAAGAATGTGCACCTCAAGTCATTCAAATTACCGTATCTGTCTGTTTCATTCAGGTCCTTCTTCTCTATGGCACATCTAAGTTTAGCTGCAAGCTCATCATCATACTTGACCCTGTAGAAACCAGTCTGATCCGCATTAACCTTTATCCAAGCACTTCCAAAGTGTGGAGAGCTGGAATCCAGAAATTCCTTGATATCAAGAGCTTCAGATTTTTTCTCCAATAAGAAACTCTTTCGTGAATTGTATGAGCCACGGCATAAAGTTATGGGAACAATCCATTGCCCATCACCTTGGGCACCACTTGAGAAGAATTGTGTCTGGTATTGTTTACATTTACTCATCAGTATATATGAACTTTTTGAATATCATGAACAGAAACTAGCATATAACTTCAGATAAGGCTGTCAGAGCATTCAGTTTAATATTGAACCTAAGAATTTAACAGATCAATCATAAAAGGGTGAATGGAAGAGAACCTGTTGAAATTGCAACTTTTGATCCTGGATGTTGACAGATATAACTGGGTATCCTTTTTGTCTTGTCCATGAATTCATTAGCTTATTCACAGGTTCACCCGTTCTCTCCTCAAGGGCAGCCCATAAATCTGCTGTCTTTGCATTAGAGCAGGCATACTTTTTTATGTATGAAGCAAGTGACCTCTACAAGAATTAATAGGGCAGGTATTACTAAAACATGGTAACTCTCCACAAACATATCACTCAACTATAATCATTGAATAAGAGAAAGTGACAGCACAACAACAATATTTATTGAATGATTAACCGATGACAATTCTATCAACCAGACTGCACAACCTATCAGCAAATAGAAAGCATGCTAAGCCACACATACACAGATAAAATTACTCATAAAATAGCAAGAAACAGTATCGCATAACACACAAAAAGTTTCCCATGAATAGTTAGATGGAAGGACCTCTCAAGAGATAATGATCAAATATTACATAAGAGAAACACTTTTCAAGTATCTACCTACAATCCTTTATGATCCACATAAGACTAATATTTGTTGCTGTTCCTGAGTCAATCTTTTTCATTATTCACCCCACAAGCATCAAATCAGTTCTATCCTTTTCCAAATAAAATTAATAAATTTATTGAAACCCTTTTTTTTGTTTAATTTTCTATAATGAAATATCAGGATTGTAAGAAGACATAAGAATAAAACAAAAGGTATCTCAGCCATGACAGATGGTTCTAACTGCTACCCACCTGAAAACGTTCAGCACCAAGGTAGCTTTGTAGCATCCGGATGAGAGATGCACCCTTTCTGTAGCTTATAGCATCAAATATTTCATCGATCTCAGAAGCATGATTTACCTCCACCTGAACAAATTTTTTTTTTTATAAAGATTCTACATGGGAGCAATAGTTCAATATCATTAAGGCAGAGAGAAAACTATCCTCCAGACCCCATTTACCTCAATTGGGTGAGATTCTTCAAGGCCGTCTAGCCTAAGGCCGTCGGTCAATTCATCAAGAAACTGAGTCCATACTTTCCATTCTGGAAACAAGCTATCGCTAGCTAGATAGCTCACCTGAAAACACATACAGATTATCTTTATATGGTTGTGCTAAACCGAAATGTACTGTGACAGTTGTAGGTAAAAGTATCAGAACATGTACCCAGGTAGCAAAACCCTCATTTAGCCACAAGTCTGTCCACCATTCCATAGTTACAAGATTGCCAAACCACTGGTGTGCCAGTTCATGTGCTACAACAGTAGCGACCTTAACAAAAAAGAAGTTGGAATAATTAAACATATCGCAGAGATTACAACACATTAGCCAAACCACGCTCCGAAACCAAAATCAACACACAAGACATGAGCATACCCTCTGCTTGTTAGCAGCAGCAGAATTCTGTTCATCAAAGAGTAAAGCCGTCTCACGGTATGTAACTAAACCATAATTCTCCATAGCCCCAGCAGCAAAATCAGGGATTGCAATCATATCCAGTTTTGGAAGTGAGTATGGCACAGCAAAGTAGCTGTAGACAGAAAACAGTTAAGTTTTAAAAAAACACCGAAATAGCACCCCAAAAAAAAAACAATCGAGAAACTTATGGCTGAAATAGTATGCGATGACTATTTAATGGTAAATCATACTCTTTGTATAAATCAAGTGTCTTCACAGCAACGTGCAATGCAAATTTCCCTTGATTTGCTTTTCCAACTTGACAATAAACTCGAACTTTAACCCCTGTACACATAGTTACTCTCATAAAACCAAGAAAAAGATAGATCACTATCCTTCAAGACAACTGAAATGAGAAGATAGGATAACAATACCATCTGTTGTATGATCCTCCACATAATCAAAAAGCCCAACCACAACTGCCACCAAATATGTAGACATAATAGGTGATTCTTGATATGAAAGAGTCTTCAAACTTCCATCCACTTTCTCCTCAGCAACTGGCATATTAGAAAGTGCCACCAACTCCGCTGGCACCCCTTCCAATGTAATCTTAAAGGTAGCCTGTAAAACCATTTGTCAGGGACAAAAATCACTTTACAAAACCACACCAACCAGAATCCAGTAAAATCAAACAGTCCTAATTCTTTCAACAACCTTGAATGAAGGCTCGTCCCAGCAAGGAAAGCATCTGCGGGCATCAGCTGGCTCAAATTGTGTAACTGCCATGTTCCTCTTCTCACCGTTTAACTCATAAGTGCTAATCACAGAAACCAAAACTTCAATATATAAGGCTAATTACACTATCAACAAGAACACAGGCACATCATTTGTGATGTATTGATTACCTGCGATAAAACCCTTTCATCTGATCATTCAGAATTCCAGAGAAATCGATCTTCAAAACACCTGTCCCAGTAGGAATCTTCTCCGTGAACTCCATTACTATTATTTCATCTCCTTCCACTAACTCAACAATCTTGGGCTTGAAAACCTGTTTCAGATTAAGTCAAGTTAGAACGATCATTCGGGAAGAAATTGAAATGGTCTTGATTAGATAAGTTTAGAATACCTGAGAGGCGGAGGTGGTGAAGGAGATGGTAGGGACCTCGACGGATAAATCGGCGGAGTTGAGGACGATGAAACTGGTGAGAGAGACGATATCGAGGAGGACGGAGACGGAACCGCCGAATGTGCATGAGGCTAGGTCGGGCTTCAGGCGGATATCGTACCGTATCGGGATCGCGAACCTCGGGAGCCGAGCCTGGCCTTTGAATTGATCCATTTTTCCAATTTAGATTGCTTGCGATAAGGAGATAATTCTTGCTTGTTGGTTTGAGATTCGGCGAGGATTTATATCGGATTGTGGTAAACGTCAGCACGAATAAATACGACTTCGTTTTGAGATTACAAAAAGATAAATGGAGTTAGCTTCTTATAATTTAAATGTTGGGTTAATGAAAATTTTGGCACCTGCACTCGAATTGAATAACCGATTTGGCACCTCTCTTTTTTTCGCTCTTAAATGGTACCTCCACTCAACATGAATGTAGGGTTGGCAATGGAGCGGGTAAGGCACTATCCATACCCGCACCCGCAAATTTGCGGGTAATCCATACCCGCACCTGCACAGAGCGGGTAAGAGAAGACAAATTGTACCCGCGGATACCCGCAAATTTCTTAAAATTTAAATTTTCATGTTTAATGTTTTCAAACACCTTTTTGAAGTCATTTAAATTTATGGTTTGTATTATACTTTGGATTGAAAAATAGTTGAAAAATTACTTTAGTGGATATGTAAATTTTAATTTATGGTTTGTGTTTGACTAAGGAATTTACTAAGGTTTACAAATTTTATGATATGTATATATATATTTTGCGGGTATTATTGCGGGTATCCATACCCGTATTTTGCGAGTATTTAGTGCGGGTATTGGAGCGGGTAAGCACTATCCATACCCGCACTTTGCGGGTGCGGGTAAATCCATACCTGCAAAATACCCACAAATTGCGGGTAATACCCACCCGCAATTGCGGGTATCCGGCGGATATCCATGTCCGCGGGCGGAAATTGCCAACCCTACATGAATGTCACATTTGGTACCTGCCTCTAACACCGTCAACGAAGAGCCGTTAACCCGCCTACGTGGCATGCCACGTCATACACGGCTGACATTAGGGCTGAACATTTGACCCGCCCAACCCGAACCGACCCGACCCGCCAAAAGCTGAAAAACCGCCAACCCGCCCATACACAGATATATAACCGACCCGCCAATTTAGTGGCGGGTCGGTTCGCCGGCCAATTTTAAAAAACCGTCAAATAACCGACCCGACCCGTGTAACTAACCCTAGGTATAAATACTACTCTTTCTCCCAATTTCATTTTTCATCTTTTTCCAATTCTCCTCTCTTCCATGCAGCCAACCATTCCCTTCTTCTCTCCACACCACCATCAGTCATCACCACGCCCGACCCGACCACCATTTCCTTCGTCTCTCCTTCTCCTCCCTCGTCGCCGCCACATCACTCCATCTTCTTCTTCACCGATTCGGTGGCCAGATCGATGGGCTTAGTACCGGAGGCCAGATCAAAGCTGTAGAGAAGGGGTATTAGAATTGAATCTCAAGAATGACCACATCAAATGGTTCTGTTCTTAGTTTTGTTTGATTTTTTATTTTTTTGATTAATTATTTAATTAATTTATCTATTTTTTTGTTTCCTTTGATGAGTTCTGGATTGAGGTATCAATTTATTGATCTCTGTGTTGATCTTAGCTTTGTTTGATTTTTCATTTTGGATGGAAGGCTTGTTTTGGGTTAGATCTAGAAGGTAAACTTGTGTGTTTTTTCTATTTTTTCTATTTCATTTGGTGGCTGGTGTTGCCAGAGGAGAAGAAGATGGTAGGTTAAGGTTGGGTTTGGGCCGACCCATAAGAAGAAAGGAAGAAGATTGGCTGCTAGGAAAGCTCAACCCGCCAGACCCGCCAACCGGCGGTTACCGAACCGACCTGCCACACCCGCCACACCCGCCAACCCGCGGTTATATATGTTTATAACCCACCCGAACCGACCCGCTAAATTTAGGGCGGGTCGATGACGGGTTGGGCCTATAATCGATCCGACCCGACCCGTGTACACCCCTAGCTGACATGTCATGCCACGTCATCCAAAATAAAAAATCCAAAAAATTATAAAAATTCCCAAAAAAATGTAAAAAATCTATAAAAAAATTGAATTAACATAAAAATTCCAAATAAAAATTTAATTAATCTAAAAATTCAAAAAAAAAATGTTAAAATTCCAAAAAAATATAAAAAAATTTGTAAAAATTTGAATTAACCTAAAAATCCAAAAAAAATTAAAAATTCCAAACAAATATTTAATTAATGTAAAAATTCAGAAAAATGTTAAAATTCAAAAATAATGTAAGAAATTCAAAAAAATGTAAAAATTCACAAAACAAATGTAAAAAAGTATTTTTACATTTTTTTGGATTTCTTAAAATTTTTCTAGATTTTTAGATTAATTAAATATTTTTTTATAGATTTTTTACATTTTTTCTGGATTTTTAGGTTAATTCAAAAAAATTATAGAATTTTACATTTTTTTGGGAATTTTTACATTTTTTTTAGAATCTTTACATTTTGGAGTTTTAACATTTTTTTCAATTTTTAGATTAATTAAATATTTGTTTGGAATTTTTACATTTTTCTGGATTTTTAGGTTAATTCAATTTTTTTATAGAATTTTTACATTTTTTGTATTTTTATTTTAATTCAATTTTTTATATGATTTTTTTAATTTTTTTGGATTTTTTTTTGGGTGACGTGGCATGACACATCAGCCGTGTCTGACGTGGCATATGACATGGCATGCCACGTAGACGGGTTAACTATTCTTCGTTGACGGTGTTAGAGGCAGGTACCAAATGTGACATTCATGTTGAGTGGAGGTATCACTTAAGAGCGGAAAAAAAAGAGAGGTGTCAAATCAATCATTCAATTCGAGTGCAGGTGCCAAATTTTTCATTAACCCTTTAAATGTTATAATATAAATTTTATAATTTTTAAAAAAGTTTCGATTTTAATAATTTTATTAATTAGAAAATGCAAGTAAAAAAATTTAAAAATAGTTTAAAAATATAAATTTCGGTTTCTCTCCACCACTTGCTACACTCATGGGCCTGGGCTGCCTCTGGAAACCTAATCGCCGCCGCTGCCGCCATGTTCTTGTGCGGTAAACCACAAACGGTCAAAAAGTAGCGAAAACAAAAGATCAAAGCGGAGGAGAACTGAAGAAAGGAAGTCCCCAATTCAATACACGAGAGAGCGAGATGGGGATTTTCACCAAAGAGGAAAAAAAATCATCTTCTACCTCACCATGTGCTCAGCTCAAAGCTGCGTACAACAATTGCTTCAACAGGTGTGGTCTCCTTTAAAACCCTGTTTAAACCCTAGAGACCCCGTTTGCACAAAATTTGATCTTCTTTTCTTTTCTTTTCCTAATGCCGGTCGGATTGAATGGTGTAATTTCAATTTGAGCAGGTGGTATTCAGAGAAGTATGTGAAAGGTCAGTGGAACAAAGAGGAATGTGTTGAAGAGTGGCAAAAATACAGAGCCTGCCTCTCTGTAATTAATTCGTCCTCTCCCAGCCTTCTGTATTTTTAAGCTAATCAATCAAAATATTTGATCTTTGTGTTAGGAATTGAATTGTTGTATGATTGATTCAAATTTTGACAGGAACATTTGGATGACAAGCATGTAAGTCGATTCTTGGAAGCTGAAATCAGTCCTGATGATTTGGGGAAGCCAGTTGGTGGTGGTGGTGCTCCGACAGCCGCCGCGGCTGGTGTAAAGACTCAGTAGTAAGTTAGTAACTGGGTGTTATCTTCACTCTATAGTTATACACTACAGAACAAGTTAAACCCAAGAAATCCTAGTTTCTTGCTTCCTTTTGTTTTTAGCAGGAAAATGTTCAGGCTTTATTTTGCAGTTGTTGGGGGTAGAGGAGATTATGTTGTAATGTGATGGAATTTCATGGTTTTTTTCCGACACATTTTGAGGAATTTGAATGTTAATTATTTTAAATCTCCGATTTCTGATGCGATTTCGTTTGCCCTGATTTAGGATTGTGCATACATTTTTGTGTCTCTTTTGGCACAAAAAACTCTTGATCGCTTTTATGGAATGAACCAAGGAGTTAAAGAATTGTAATGAAACAACTTCAAAGTTCAAACAAGTGTACTTCGTGAATTCTCAATCTTGAACCATCATCCTTGCAAACTAAGAGGAAAAGGTCCTTAAGAAGGGTGTCTTCAATACCATAATGGTACATTTGAAAAAAAGGATTAGGATAACCAGCAAATCTCTATTCTCCTCATGTAAACAAACATTTCTTCTTAAACAGGAAATGCGCAACCATCCATTCTTCTCCATTGTTATATCCGAAAAGTTCCCCAACAGAAATGAAGAAAGTTCTCCAATAGACTGTCCACTTGACGGCTTGATCTTTACCGTAGGTTGACTCCATTATCGGCTTGATAGAAGCCAACTTCTGGTCCATTCTTTTGAGCCACTCCTCACTGCAAGTGTTCGGTTAAGTATAAGATGACCGTTTCAACAAGAACAGAAGTAAACTAATAACTAACAGTGAAACCTTTTGTAACCAATTCACAGGATTGTCCATCCATACCTTGTTTGTGCATAATGTTTCCCATTCACTAGCCAATGATTGACGATTGAAACGTCGTCCTGCAAACGTGTTTTCAGTAAGAATTCTTCTAGTAGTGAGAGTTTAAGTTGGACAAGATATCAAATTCTTTCACTTCTGATATGGCTATTTGAATGTTCAAAACCTTGTGTGTGCTTTAAAGTTGGAACATATTTGATAATTGGATGCATAGAGCTGACCTGGAAATAAAGCAATAGATTTGCAGAAGGCATCGTACCACCAGTGAAGAAATACCTAGTAATCCAATCATCTTCATTTGTATCCTGAACAGAAACAGAGGCCAGAATGTACTCTTATTTTACAAGGTATTGCCAATCTAGGACACCAAACATGAATAGAAAAATGGTAATTAACAACCTCAAAATGATAGGCAAATGCTTTGTGGCAGAAATACTGAACAAAAAGCAGGCCATCCTCCTTCATCCACTTAGATATCTTCTTCAGTAGCTTCCCATAGTTCTTCATATGCTGTTGGACAATGGAGGATTAATCAATACTTAAAAAGACATCAAATTTGATAATCACATTCCTATTGTGACGTAAGAATCACCAACCTCAAACATTGCAATGGAGAATATACGGTCATATGATGCTTCCATTTCAAATGTACTGATATCTGCAACAATTATCTCCAAATTCTGCTGGTGGAGATCCCTGTATCGAAATAGGCAGCGAAAAATCCTGATCATGTTCTGACTCTAACAGTTAACAGTTTAACATCAACGAATAAATTGCATCCAAAATGGAATGTCAAAGCAGCGTACCGGCACTGCTCCTCGATGAATTCCTTTTGTGTATTGGAATTGCAAATCCCAGTAATCTTGCAATTACTGTACTTTTGGGCAATATACAACGAGAGTGATCCCCAGCCGCACCCAACATCAAGAACAGTGTGCCCATCTTTTAAATCTGACCTCTCACAGTATAACTCCAACATTGCTTTCTCAGCATCCTCTAATGTGCTTGACTTATCAGAGAAATAACAACAGCTGTACCAATTAAGAGGGGGAAAAAGCCATACAATAAGTTCTTAACTAAAACCGCAAAACCGGTAGAAATTCAACTATTCATCAGAATTACATGATCATAGATGTAACACATAAGAACAAGCAAATGCCATTATATTCGCAACGGATGGAAAAATACCTGTACTTCATATTTCTCCCAAGCACCAGCTTGAAGAAAGAGGTTGGTAGTTCATAATGCTGGGTTTTGGGCTTGTCAGTCTGTACAGCTATAGGCATCTCCTTTAGAGCTGCAAAATCCATAGCCAAAAGACATCATCACCCACAGAATTTTCATTTACCATCTCGAATTTAGTTTTTCTAATATCAACAACCAACCAACCAAAACACACAAAGCAACGGTTTCAAGGAATTAGCTCCACCGAACAGATCAAAATACGCGCACACAACTGTAGGTTAAAATGCGTAAACGAGAGAAAGCAAGAAAAGGAATTACAATGCACCAACTGGACGAGGTCGGCGAGTTGGAGATCAGCGGAAGGCTTGTAGCAAGAACGAAGACGACTAGCCAAGAGTAGCCTAGTTAGCCTCCTTATCACCGCATCCGGCAACAGATTCCGCTCAAGTGACCCTAACATAACGCGCACTGTGGCGTCGTAAGGCAGTTGCAATATTCCCTCCATCGGCTTGCGGAAAATGGCGGTCTCACGCGCGCGGAAGAAGTGAAGAACTACTACTTCGGGTAATCAAGAATAAAGATAGGGTAATGGTAAACAGCAGAATGAAACAAGAGGAATGATGTGGCGGTCCACGTCACTCTCACACATTGTGCCACGTGGCACTTATTTACAAAGTCACACTGCCCGATTCTCCTCAATCCAACGTCCGTTTCTTTTCTTCTCTTTACAAAATCATCACAGCCTCATTTGAATTCCCCGCGTGTCAGAGATAGGAGAGAAAGGAAGAGAGAGAGATCGGTATCAAGCCGGGCGGGCTGCGATGGGCTCGGATCCAGAATTAGTCAGTCAGGCAACAAAAAGCAAACACCACTTTCCATGGCTGCGATGCGAAGGAGGAGGGACAGAACAGTCATTTCCCCCTCTGACACTCCTCCAGCGCCGCCCCGCCAAGTAGCAGAAGAAGCGCTTGCTTAACCCGCCAGATCTTCCAAAAGAGCACAGCAGCCATCTTATTACCCAAAAGATCAAGATCAAGATCAAGACGACGACGAGGGTGATGATGAGGAGGAGGAGGAGGATGATTCAGAGTATCAGATCCATAGATATATACATACACGTCACACAGGCGATGAGATTGTAGAAGTCATGGGATCCGCAACTTCCAGAGACGGCGGAGAGCACCGGTTACAGAGATGATGAAGAAGGAGATTTAATGGCATTAATGGCATTTTCGTAAATAGAGGCTGATGGCAAACTTGTAAATAAATAAGTGCCACGTGGCACAATGTGTCAGAGTGACGTGGACGCCCCGTCATTCCTCTTGTTTCATTCTGCTATTTAGCATTACCCATAAAGATAAGATGGAGGCTAAAATGACCGGATACGGCTGTTCTAATTTTTCCTTCAACATGATCAGTCATGTTAAAATAATCTAAACCGTTCAATAAAATTGGATGGATGAGATTAAAAATTCAAGTGACCAGTCAATAAAATTTAACAACTGGTCAACTCATTAATTACTTAAATTTTTAATTTCATCCGTCCAATTTTATTAAACAGTTCAGATTCTTCTAACATGACTGGTAATATTTAAGAGAAAATTAGAATTTTTCTAATTTCTAATTTCTAATTTTGTAGGGTTTAATTTTAATATATAAGGTTTACTTGGAAGGAAGAAGGAAAAAAGTGGAATGGTACAGTGACATTTAACCACTTTCTATCAGTTCAATATTTAATACTCCCTCCGTCCCTTTTTAATGGACGCGAGGGAGTGAATCACGGTGTTTAAGGCAACTGACACTGCTGTCAGCCTCTCATTCCACGTGTCAGCTTCTCCTTCCTTTTTCTTCCTTTTTTTCTCTTTTTTTTCTTTCTTTCTCTCTTTTCTTTCTTTCTCATTCTGCCCGAAAAATACTCCCTCTGTCATCGTTTCCTGTTCTCACCTCTGCCACAGAAAGGAGTGGAAGGACGTCTCGAGTCAAGAGCAGGTGGAACGGCGGCATTCCGATCAGCCAATCGCCTCCACGCGCCGCCGAAGCGTCAGCCACTCCGGCCATGCGCCGGCGCGTCCCGCGCCACCACCTGCGTTCTGTTCGCCTCGTCATTTCCGGCAAGAATATATGGTCACCTTCGTGATCATGTCGTCGAAACATGTTTTATTTTGCATTTGAAATCGGAGGAGGAAAGATGAGAAGAAAAGAGGTTGCAGTTTTTGCTCTGACACCAAGCTGTCCATGTCCCCTAAAAATTTCAAATGTGGCCCTTTAAGTTTTTCGTTTCCTTTTTTTGCCTTATATGACGCGTAGCTCAGCATGAAAACGACGGGCATTTTTGACAAAACACAAATAAAGTGGATCGAAATGGCAACAACGTCAATTAATTGAAGGCAAGAATTTTTGGGCTAGGACGACGGATAAAGAATGACGGAGGGAGTTATCCATTATGAAAATATTGCACTTTAACATTTACCGAATTAATGAAAATGTGTGAAAATCTTTTAATATTTTTTTGCAGCATGGTATACTGTAACCGTGTAAGATGCCTCCAGTCAAAAGGAAAAGAAGTCAACTTCTAGCCTTCTAGAACAAGACAAGAACGAAACTTTCACCTACCAACCATATTTTTCACGACGCTTCAGACAAACAAACAGACATCTCTTGAAACTCTCCGGAGAAAGCACACCGGAAAATTACTCGATTCTCGATTCCGGTAAAATGCTGCCTTAAGCCTTAACCTGTCTCTCCCTCTCGCCTCTCTCTCTACAAAAACCCAGAAGCTGTCCTCATCGAATTTTCCTCATTTGCATGTCGGGAGCTCCATTTGACTCCAAGTAAGTGATAAACCCAGTCGCTTTGTTGATTTTCTTGTTGTGATGGTGTATGGGTCCAAAATGGTGTCTTCTCATGTGGTATGTTTGTATTTTGGATTGGATTGGAATGGTTAAGTTGTAAGATGGGTTTTGTTCTATTTGTTTATTTTTCTTCATTGGTTGGAATGTTATATGATTTTCCGGTGATAAAACTGGGCAGGTTTTAACTTTGTATTATTTGGGTGGTTGGTCATGCTTATTGCTAATGTCTAATGAATTGATTGACTACTGAAGTTGATTCCTTTGTTTGTATTTCTTTTGTTTTACCTTTTGGTGTTCTGTCTGTAGAATTGTAATTGGAGAGAGCCAGTGGATATCGGTTGCTGAATGTTGAAGGTACTTGTTGAGGGTATACCTGTGGAGGTGCTTTCTATCTTGATTGCAAAATGATGCCGTCAGAAGTCAGTCATGGTGATAGTGAGGGTAATTCAAGCAGTGGCCGGTTGCTTCGCGACATTGAGGAGATTAGTAAAGCCTTATACCTAAACAAGACCCCACAAAAGGCTTTGATTTCTTCATCCAGTCGTCGTTCTAAATCAGTTGAGAAACCTCGTCTATCAGCGTCCAGATCAAGTCTAAACCCAAGAATCTTCGATGAATGTTGGTCTTATAGGGACAAGAAATCACCAGCAGTATGGAACTGGAAGAAACCCTTGAAAGCTCTAGCACATATTCGCCATCAGAAGTTCAATGTTTGTTTCTTCCTCCATGTGCATGCCATTGAAGGGTTGCCGCCAACTTTTAATGATATTAGTTTGTCTGTTCATTGGAAGAGAAAGGATGATATTTCACAGACAAACCTATCCAGGGTTTCGAAGGGGATTGCTGAATTTGATGAGACATTGATGCACAAATGCTGTGTGTATGGTAGTAGAAGTGGACCCAACCATTCAGCAACGTATGAGCCAAAGCTTTTTCTGATTTATGCATCTCTTATGGGGGCACCGGGAGTTGATCTGGGGAAGCATTGGATAGATCTCACACGGCTGTTGCCATTGACTTTGGATGAATTGGAGGGGGAGAAAAGCACTGGTAAGTGGACTACTAGCTTCAAACTTGCAGGCAAAGCTAAGGGCGCAACCTTAAATGTTAGTTTTGGGTTCTTCGTAATGAAGGGAAATTTAAATGAAGTGAGAAGGAATGTGTATGCTCCTGAGCTTGACAGTTTAGCACATGGTAGGCTACATGTGGTGGATCCTATAATAGGTCTTGAACAAATTGGCAGGAATAGGATGCTTCGACAGGTTGAAACCGTTCCTAGCGATCTAAATCCCCACTCTCCCCAGTCAGTTGATGTGAATATTTGTGGTGATGTTTCACAACGTCTGGGGTTGGAGCTTAGCAAGTCAATTGATTTTCTCTATGAGAAACTTAATGAGACAGGCTGTCATGGTTCAGAAGAATTTGATGTGTTATCTGGAGACGGGGAGCCACTTGAATCAGAGCCTGGTATTGAGTTCGAGGGCGATAAAGATATCAGTACTAATGAGGATGAAATGATTGAGTTTACTGTTATTGAACAGGGGATAGAAATTCCTAAAATAGAACACATAGACAGTGAACAAGGTGCTGTTCAAGCTGGTGAGGGCTCTGCAATTGGGATTATTAATATGGACGAAATTGTTGAGGATGATGTAGGCCTTGACGATAAGACAAGGTTTTACTCGGTGGATAAAATATCTGATAGTCATGGGGACGAGGTTTTTGTAGACAATTTCAAATATGAAGACAAAGGTACTTATACGGAAGAATCAAATATGGAAGATCTTGAGTCAGCTCTGAATAGCTTTTTGATTTCAGAATCTACAATGTTGGGGTCCTCTCTAGATATAATTGAGTTTCTAGAGCAAAAAAAAAATATGGAGTCTAAATCAAACTACAAGTCTAGTAAAGTGGTAAAGAAATCAAGCTGCTTAGATGAAATTACAGAAGCTGTGGCAAGTGATTTTTTAAATATGTTGGGGATTGACCACAGTCCATTTGCTACGAGTTCGAGTAGTGACCCTGAGTCACCTAGAGAGCGCTTGTTAAGAGAGTTTGAAACAGATCCCCTAGCGTTAGGAAACTTCATCACAGAATATGATGAAAACATGGAGCATGAAGGATATGGTTGCATTGCTCCAGCTGGGTCTAATTCTAGTGGTATTTCTGAGGATTTTGATCTGTCTTTGGTTATTCAGGTTGCTGAGGAGGAGCACCAGAGGGCAAGTCAATTGCTAAGTAGGAGAAAGAAAGCAAAGGCGCTTGAAGACTTGGAGACTGAAGCCTTAATGAGAGAATGGGGCCTGAATGAGATGGCTTTTCAAAATTCTCCATGTCATTGCCCTGATGGATTCGGGAGTCCGGTTGAGCTTCTCCCTGAGCAGCCAGTTGAATTACCTTCTCTTGGAGATGGCTTTGGACCCCTTATCCAGATCAAGGCTGGAGGTTGTCTGAGGACTATGAACCCTTCTCTTTTCAGAAATTCTAAAAATGTCGGGAGCTTGATTATGCAAGTTTCTCGTCCAATTGTGCTACCTGCAGAAATGGGTTCTGATATCATGGAAATATTTCAACATTTGGCATCAATTGGAATTGAGAAGCTATCCATGCTAGCAAATAAGTTAATGCCTTTGGAGGATATCACGGGGAGGACATTGCAAAAAATATCTGAAGATGCTATGTCCGAGATTGCAGTACTTGATAGGTCTGTTACGGTGTTGCATATTTTTGCAATTTACTTGTTTGCATTTGTTTCTTTCCTCTCTTCTTTTTCGCTGCCAAATTTCTCATTTACCTTTCTTATTTGTCTCAGCATGTCTGATCACTGCAAGAGGCAAGGTGTTTTGCATCTTGAGTCAAGAACAGGAGTTGAAGGTCTCTGTTCTGGGTGGTTCTGCAACAGCATGAAATCCACTCTAGTTGGTGTCCAGATGGACTCGGAATATGTAACACTTGAAGATCTTGCTCCTTTGGCAATTAATAAAATTGAAGACATGCTAATTGAAGGGTTGAGGGTTCAGTCTGGCTTGTCCCAACAGGAGGCACCAATGATTATCAAATCACAGCCTTTCGAAAAGATGCCTTCTTTCAAAGGGAAATGTGCTGATCTTATTGGATTGCTCATTTTAGAACGAGTAGCAACACCAGAGGTCAAAGG
Organism: Viola odorata; assembly: GCA_963691705.1. NCBI lineage: Eukaryota > Viridiplantae > Streptophyta > Magnoliopsida > Malpighiales > Violaceae > Viola > Viola odorata. The sequence goes on from OY829546.1 coordinate 3,361,446, forward strand.
TACAGATAGTGGTTCAGATGGACTATTGGGTCTTTCTATAACATTGGAGGAGTGGTTGAGGCTGGACGCAGGAATCATCGGTGATGAAAATCAAGTCAGTGAGCGCACAATAATGATACTTGCAGCTCATCATGCCAAGAGCTTGGAAATCATTAATGGAAGGTTAGCAACCGACAGTAACTGGGATAAAGTGTCTGATATAAAGCATGGTTTCTTGGGAAAAAATCTCACTCTAGCTTTCACGGTACTGCTTAGAGATCCTCTCAGAAATTATGAACCAGTTGGAACTTCAATGCTTGCTCTAATCCAGTTGGAGAAGGTCATTTTTTACCCTTGGCCAAAAGTATACGGTACATTGCTGGAAAGAAGCAAGAACGAAGAAGAACACCATGAATGGAATCCAATCGAGGAGATATGTGACAGAGAAGAGGAGGAAGAGAAACATGAAGGTTCCCTTAGGTTTAAAATCATTGAAGTTCATCTCTCTGGGTTGAATACTGATCCTGGAAAAATGCAGCTGTGGGGTTCGAAAACACAGCAACAGTCTGGGACGCGGTGGCTGCTCGCTAGTGGCCTGTCCAAGCCGTATAACAGTCCACTTTCAAAATCGAAGGCCATTGTAGTATCAAACCCACGACTGATGAGAAAGATGCAGGCTGATGAAATCTTGTGGAGCATTAGCTGTCAAGCTAATAGGACACAAACTAGTAAGCAAGAGACGGCAGCATTCGTTCAACACATACGAAACCCTGATGTCGTCTTCCCTAAAAGGTAGCATTCGAGTTTTGACAGCGACCATTTTAGCTTCCTATTCACTATGAAAAGGGTTGGAAAGTACATTTAACCTTGTTATTTCTTGAACACAGCCATCTACAGTTGTATAGCTCGCCAGGAATATAGATTTGCGAGATGATTTAACACACAGGTCTTAAAGGGCCTGATGAAAGTGATGAGTTTTTTATTTATTTTTTACAATCAATGTTCCTATTTTTAATTGCACGCCAAGATAATACAAGTTAAATATTTCTTGTTTAGTTTAGTCAGTCCTGTAATTTATATTTAATAAAATATTCCTATTTATTTAGTTTTAGTGAGTATTTACTCTTATATATTTAAAACATTTCCTATTTAGAGTTAGTAAAATAACACTAATTAAAACGAAGCATGCGACACATTAATTTCTTGTTTAATTGCCTAATATTTAGTGCAATTCCAAAATCTATATAAACCCATGACAGATAACAAGGGTCGTCACCAATTATCAAACAAATAGAAACTATGAAATTCTCTCGTTTATTCGAAAAGCTAGGTTTAATTGAACGAAGATGCCCAGACCCAGCTAACTGCGGTGCTTTCAAGGTCAGTATGATCGTTGTTTTACTTTTCGCGTTCTTAGTTAATTTACATAATTTTTATATCGTGTATTCGTATTCATATTCGTATTCGTATTCAAATTATATGCATGCTTGATTGCAGGTACCTAAGAGAAATTTCACGCTTCTCTGTGACGAGGCGATAACAAAAGAAGAACTAAATCAAACAATAGAAAATACTAGAGGTTTAAATTTACTTCCCTTTTTTTTCCCTTCTTCAAACGAGTTGTTATTATTATTATTACGTCCCATTTTATGGTTTCAATTAGCTTAAAAATTGTTATTAATCTTTGTTTTTTTCCTGAACAAAAAAAGAAATACTGAAGCACAAGGTTTACGAACCTGAAGAAGTGGCGGGGCGACTAGGAAAGAAAGTGGTTTTACGAACAGTCACCCCTCAAGAAGGAGTAGATGAGAGTTATGTATATAATGTAGGAACAGAAACGACGGAATCAGGCGAGACTCTCATTAAGGTTTACCTAGCTAAGCCAGGAGAGTCCGAGGAATGAACCAGATCAATGTCTTAATTAGGGTATTTTAATTATATCCAATTGCCTAATTATTAGTAAAATAATATACACTTGTCCACTTAATAAATAATGGTTTTATTTCATTTTACTTGTTTCATTTTTTTTTTATCGGAAAGAGACGATTATAGTCTCGTGTTTGAAATAGACGACAAGACTCGCATTAGTAGCTTCGCGGCATAAGCAGATAAGCTTTGGTCGCTTTTGTCGCTTTTGTCGCTGTATTCTTCGTCGCCGATTGGTTTCCACAAATATCATGACGACACGAATTGAAAATTTCGTCGCTTTCGACTGGGCAACTAATTAAGTTGATTTGTTTATAACAAACTCTTCATTGAAAGTGTAAGAAACTCACCTCAAGCCCAACAACTCATATTTGTGGGTGACTCATTTTAATTTTAGCAGTAAGATAAGAGTGTTAAATTACTCATATTGTCAACGAGTATATAGTTTATTGATTATTTTGCTGGTGACAAAGATACTAATAAAGACTCAAATCTAATTCGAATCTCACATAGTCTATAAAAAAAACTACTCATATATTCTAATTACTTGCCGTTAATTAGGTAAGCACTAAACTAAATTAAGAAGGGATTTCATGAGTATGGATGCCTTCGTATGTGGTGATGACAAATCTTGGATCCTCTTTATCTCTTTCTACTCTCTTCTTCACATGGCAGCCATCAGCTGAACATCTATAGTAATTCCTGCCAATTGCACAAATATATACATGGTTAATTTATATATGATTTGATTTTTAACTAATGAAAAATATTACTTAATTATTTCCATTTAAAAGTAATCAATTCTGCTACTTAATTACGTATAAAAGATGCTAGTAATTTTATTTTTGTTTTTTTTCCCTTTTTTTTGGAAAATATACCTTGGATTTGGGCTATTCTTCACCATCTTCTTACCGTACTTTCTCCACTTGTACCCATCATGAAGTACGTCAATTTCTGATTGAATTTTGAAAGCTACTCGTTCTTTACCTCCCTTCTCACTTTGTACTCCCTCCGCTGCACAATCGAGATCGATCATAAGCATCGCATTAATTACCAGAAAAAGATCGATAATAATCTCGTGTTCGAAATGAACAGAGAATATTCGGAGAGTTTGAGGATTATAATAAACGATCACTGAAAAATAAATTGCTTAATTACCGGTACTAGCAGCTTGTTCGTGGGGGCTGTTAGTGCCGCCTGAATGATCATCACCGACGACGTGAGCGCGATAAACCGGATTCTGGGTAGAAGCAGAGATCATAAGTGAAGGATGAGGATTTGTATCCTCAATCCATTCATCAAACTTCAACACTTCAGAGAGCTCAAAATTGGATAGTACTGATGCATCACCATGGTCACTTTCCTGTGTATTAATATTAGAACCGGCCGACATATCTTACCGAGCCGGAAAAAAGAAAAAGGTGCTAGTACTAGTGCAAGAATAGCATATAACTTATAATTAAGATTTCAATTCAATGTGTGTATGTATATATTTGTAATCATATGTTATTTATATATAATTAGCTATAAATAGCAGCTGGGTTTATATATATGATGTGGCGGTGGCGGCTTCGCGATGACCTTCCTACGACATGGTAGGAAACTTCAATGTTAATGCGCAAAGTGACTGGGAAGAAGATCCCATAGAAGACTGGTTTTTAGACCCCACCATATATATATATATATCATTTCATTTTCATTTGAACAAAAAAGATGGTGGGGGGCATATATACCAACCAAAAAAAAATGACTTGAGGGAAGACTTTGTTGTATATATAATTATTCAGCTCGAATTATATAGGATTTTAAAGGACGATAAAATTCTCTTGCAACTATAAATATATACATGTCATTTTTATATTAATTTAATAAAAAAGAAAATATAATATAATATAAAAATTAATGTCGATCACCGGTTTATATTGGAGGAAGATTTTATAAAGCAAATCATACAAGAAATGTATTACAAAGATTTTATGACACCGGTTTAGTAGAAGCGTCTATTCTGTGTCTTGAATTTGGGTTCAAGTCTCGTGCTTGGACCAAGCCGTTCCGAACGGGGAATACTGGAGGACTGCTGCTAAGAACTAACATGTCGAAAGGGACATGGAGAATTGGAGATGGAGTAGCCTGATTTGGGCCAATCACCGTAGTTAGTGGGCTGGGCTCTGACTACTCTATTGGTTAATTAAGCCACGTGTCTGGGAAAATTATTGAATACGCCCTTTGTAGTTTGTATTAATTCATTACTTAAACCTCACATTTGCAGACTCAATTAGTGGTATGATAGTTTAAGCGATGTGACTTGACACAAAAATTACTCAATAATCAAAAACACTTGTCACATGGAAAAGTAAAACATTTTTACATTCTACTCTCTATTAAATTAGATTAGAATTGACCCAATATACTATGATATTTTTAGGAAATAATGTATATAGCACGTTTTTAATCTAATTAAAAAAACAATAATAAAATATATAAAAGTAGTCTATTGAGATTAAATTATTATTATTTTTAATTATTAAATAGACCCGATACATCGTTTAAAGGTGGGTGAATTATGTATTTCGTTTAAATGGCCTGCCTAAATAAGCAAATAGTTAATTAACGTTCTTATTCATTATATTAAAAGATGTTAGTTGATCTATTACGAACACTTCATCTTTTAATTGATAAGTTGTTTCAGCATAAATATAGCTATGATTCAACCAACTAAGAAATATTTCTCAAATTGATATATTATAAAATATGGGTTAAATTGTTTCAAAATTATGCTATTTTTTTTAGTTCAAATTTGATCCTTAAAAAAAATACTATTATTAATATTTAAAAGCCATAAAAATCATACAAAATGGCGTCTAATAAACATTTGACAAAACGATGCCGTTACGGCATTTCATGAAAGCGTTCCTTAACCCCTCTTCGCTGTTTCCAGTGGCAAGCAAACAGAGGTCATGGCTCGGAAAAAGGCGCCTACTCCTAAAACAAAACCGTTGGTATCGGCCGGCAAACCCGAAAAGCGGCGGCCGACCAACGCCGAGAGATCGGCTTATTTCGCAAGAAGAGAAGCGGCTAGGGTTTTGAAAAATGTACTCCAAGGAGACGCCAGAAAGCATGCCGTCGGTTCTATCAAATCTCTGGTTTACAGTCCCTCCGTCCGAAACAAAAAAGCAACTTTCGCTCTCGTCTGCCAAACACTCAAGCGTAAGATAATGCTCATCTAATCACTGCTTCATACAACATAATTGATTTTTGTTTACTTTGTTTATTTTTCTGGAGCAGATTTTGCTATTATTAAGGAAGTCTTGGAGTCAGCTAAGATACTTAATAGCAAATGGAAGGTAACAGTTATATCAGTTAGATTAGTTATGATCAAAGAGGTGAAATTATTTACTTGAAATTGTTACTGTTGCAGAATCAAGAGGAGCTGATGTGCATAATGACATATGACATTCTTTTTGGCCAGGTATTATGAATTAATTGACAGTCCAATTTTGTGGAAGAGTGTGTGGAGTTTCTGTATTCAATTAGTTGATGCTTGGTTCCAGGAAGTTGCTTTAGTGGGAGATGGTGGTGCAGAAAAGTATTTGACGGGTAGAAAAGATGCATTGGAATCAGCTTTAGCTAAGCTTCTTGTGAGGAAAAAAGTGAAGAACATTGGTGAATTGGTTGCTCTTTATCAACCTCCTGGTATGTCTGGTTAATGAGTATCACGCTTTTCATTTGAAATGTGATTTATGATTTAATCAGTTGTTTTGACGTTGATTACGGGCGTGTAGATGTTTCAAAACCTTGTTATGTTCGTGTGAATACTCTGAAAATGGATGTTGATTCTGCTTTACTTGAGCTAGGCAAGCAATTTGTGGTATGTTCTAGTGACCCACGTGATACGCTTTGCTGGTTGTTTTTGGATTTTAGTTTAACAAGTTATCTTGTTTCGTGGTAAATAGGTTCAGAAGGATGACTTGGTGCCTGACCTGTTGATGCTTCCACCACACAGTGATTTGCACAAACACCCTCTGGTCAAGAATGGAAGTGTATTTGTACAAGTGAGAATTCATTTGAATTAGATTAATATTGGTATTTTCATTCTAGAAGCATGTTGACTCCAGTTTTTAGTCTATCAAAAAGTAATAGGAGGATTGAGTAAATTGAACGTATCAGTGTAGAAAGAGCTGTAAAAGGCCTTGGAAAAGTATTTGTGGGGTTTTGATGTGTGATAGGATGAATTGGACTCGATTCAAATAACAAAAATTCAATGCCCTATAGAGAATATATTCTGGTATTGTGAACAGTGGATAGAGGAGTCCACTCTTACGGCGAATTATGGGTTTGGTGAATTATAGATTTGAAGGGGAAGCTTTTAGGCTTTGGCGGAACAAAACTTAAATCCAAAGATGTATGTAAATTTACTGTAAATTCACACTAAATTCACACTGAAGGGACAGCAGATACTGCATAGCAATTTTGACCAAGACACTAGGCTTCATTGGTCCTTGACTGTGTTTTCTCCTTCACACCCTTATGCCTTGTGCCAAGGTTCTTGTTTCTGTAGTTGGTTACACTCTATGAATTGTTGGCAACCTTATACTTTTGCATTCTCTTTGTAGGGAAAAGCAAGTTCAATGGTCGCAGCGGCCCTTGGTCCCAAACCAGGATGGCAGGTCAGTTTCAGTGATTCGATTACTTGAACGTTATAATTTGTATTTGAATTCTCTCTATTTAATGTACATGTATCGTTCCGTAAGGAAAAGGGATGTGTTTCAGGACTCTTGAGTATTATGTTATCTCATTATGATTTTTTTTCTTCTTTTCTGGAACAAATGTGATTATGAATTCAGCATAACAAGGACCAAGTAATACACTTGCGTATCAATTCTCCCCACATGAGAAATGATGCGGAAATAAAAACCTATTGGTGAAGGGAAATTGAGACACTTGATAACTTCGCATGTCTGATGCTTTTGCCCTGTTTTTGGCTGTGCCCTTTGTATAGCTTGCAGAGTTTATCTTTTAGCAGTTGTTTACCCTTGCTCCTGTGGTCAATGTCATATGTAGGTTCTTGACGCATGTTCAGCTCCAGGAAACAAAACCGTCCACCTTGCTGCGCTTACGAGAGGGAAGGGAAAGATCATTGCGTGTGAACTGAATAAGGATAGGATTAAGCGTTTAGAAGAGACTGTCCGGCTCTCTGGTGCCACAAGTATCCTTTCTTGTTTTGCCTCCTATGTTGAACTGAATCTTTTTGTGTTTTATCACATTTTCAATTAAGCTAAATTTCTCTCTTATATGGGTTGAAAGGCGATCCAATTTCTGATGGTTTTTCCTTTAGACGGTCCTTGATTCTCCCTTTGTTTGTACTGTTTGAAATGCCTTCACCCCCACTCCTAGATTCATTTAATATAATATGTTATACTGGTTAACCTTGACCTGGATGCAGACATTGAAGTTCTGCATGGTGATTTCTTAAGCTTAGACCCAAATGATCCTTCCTTATCCAAGGTAAAAGGATTGCTAATTAGTTTATGCTTTTTAGGTTTGGAGCATTTTATCTTCTTTTGCTACAAGTAAATTTGTTATTGCAGGTCCGTGCGATTCTCTTAGATCCCTCTTGCTCTGGATCTGGGACTGCTGCTCAGAGATTAGATCATTTGCTTCCATCTCATGCCACAGCAAATGATACCGACACAGAACGATTGAGCAAGCTCTCAGCTTTCCAAAAGAAGGCTCTGGCTCATGCATTATCTTGTACGTTATACCGTTTTCTAAGAGTTCTGCCATGATTCAACAATTGCAATTCATATTTTTCCCTCTTGGTTTTGTGGTCCTCTTGAAATGTTCTAATCCTGAAGAATTTGTATATGCTATCAGTCCCCGCTGTTGAAAAAGTTGTTTACAGCACATGCTCCATCAATCAAATAGAGAACGAAGATGTTGTCTCTTCTGTTCTGCCTCTAGCTGCATCCCTCGGTTTTCAGCTGGCAACACCCTTCCCCCAATGGAGTCGCCGGGGTTTCCCGGTGGTTGAAGGCGGTAAGTGCCCACATTTCTGTGAATGAATAACAACATCTGTTACAAAATAGGATTTACAAGTATCTAAACAACACTTCTCGTTCTTTTGCAGCTGAGCATCTGCTTCGAACAGATCCAATTGAGGACAAAGAAGGTTTCTTCATCACACTTTTCATTAAGAAAGGCAGTAATGAAAATTCGGAGCTAACAGCAGATACAGACTCCCCTGAACGTGGTCCAACTGAGATGCAATGCGAAAGCTGCAGTTGTTGCAGCAAGAAGACAATCTTAATGCCTGTACTTTTCCGCGGTGCGTTCAAAACATTGCCTTTTGTTACATTTCAGAGCAAATTTTGTTAGTCAGTCATTTTCTTTGTTAGTCATTGCAAGAATCGAATTACGCTTTTTAAAATAGTAAAATTTTGGCTTTTATTGATCTCTAGTAGCAAGCATAACACCATAAACATCACAAGCATTCCTCACGACACCATCACAGAACAAACAAAAGGAAAATCCCAAACCCAAGATAACAGAACTCAAAAAACCCGAAAAACAAACACAACCCAGCTCTAAAACTCCTTAGGCGATCTTCACTTCAATAGTCTTCGGCTTCTTTGGCTCTGGTGGTGGCAATTTCTGTACAGTGACAGTCAAAACCCCATCTTGGCAAACAGCAGAGATGGCTTCAGTATTAGCATTCTCAGGCAGAACAAACTTCCTCATAAATTTCCCAACCCTCCTCTCCATTCTCACATACTTGGCTCCTTCTTTCTCCTCTTCTCGCTTCCTCTCGCCGCTGATCACCAGCACATTGTCCTCCACCTGCACCTTGATGTCCCCTGACTTCAACCCAGGCATGTCGATGATGAAAGCATAAGCATTCGGGTACTCCTTCACGTCCGCGGGAGTCGACGCCATCGCCTTCGCATCGCGCACATAGGTGCTGGTCGGAGCATGGGAGGACTTCTCGGGCGCGTCATTGTCGGCCAGGTCGTGCAGGACAGGGAGGAAGTCGAGTGGGGAGTAGGGTTGGTCGAGACCCACAATTCTGAAACTCATTTTCTTTGGATAGGACACCGTAGAAGATGTGTTTTTTCCTTATCGACTGACGATTTAGCTGCTCGGAATTTTTTTTTTGTATGAAGGGAGGAAGGAGATTGGTATTTATAGGGTGAGGGGAAGGAAAATTCTGGAAGAAGAGGGGAGTGTTATGGAGCTTTCCAGGAGATTCTGTTATGTTCTTTAGAAGTTGTCTCCGATTGGTCTAGAAAGTTAAGGACGAATGCCACGTAAGATTGCTAAACACGGGTCTTTCACCTGGCGCGGCCCAAACATTCTGATATAAATAAAAAAGACCGACAAGGTAATAAATTAAAAACTTCAACCATTAATATTCCGGCTTCTTTTAATTGTTTAGTTTTACTATTTTGTTTTTTTTGTCAATTTTTCATTTTTAATGTTATTGATTAGTAATTAGTAATTATTTTTTTCTTTTCAATAAATTGTTCGTAAAATATTAATTTTAGAGTGTATTTATGACTAAAATTAATAATTATCATGATTAAATGGAATTTTTTTAAATAAATAAATAAAAAGTAGTGCTATTATATATAGTTTAACTATAAACATCCCCAACCATATTGTACACCCCAAAAAAAAGAACATACCGATACACCTTAACAAGTGAAACAAAAGCTCAAAACCTACTACATCTTAATTGACTTTCTGATCACACAACGTTGACTTCGATGGTGTGGGGCTTTTTGGGTTCCTCCGGCGCTTTCTTCTCCACCGTCACAGTCAAAACCCCATCTTGATAAACCGCCGATATGTTCTCTTTGTTGGCGTTTTCCGGCAGGGAAAAACTCTGCAGATACTTGCCCAACCTCCTCCCCATCTTGAGATACCTAACCCCTTGATCCCTCTCTTTTTCCCTCTTCCTCTCACCACTCACGACCAGCGTGTTCCGATCTTCCACCGCAACTTTTATCTGCTCCTTCTTCAGCCCCGGCATGTCTAGCACGTACACGTACGCGTTCGGGAGCTCTTTCGCGTCCGCCGGTGTAGCGGCCATCGCCCTGGCTTCCCTCACGAAGGCGCGTGATGGAGCGTGGTTGGCCTGGAGTTGGGATGATGTTTCGGTGTCTTCGATCAGGTCCAGGTCCATCACCTCGTGGAGGAGGTTGATTAGAGATGGGTCCAGACCCATGTTGCCCAACGCTAATGCCATTTTTGTTGTTGTTGTGAAATTAGAATGTGATGAACGTGTTTTGATTTGGAGATGGGAGGAATTATGGATTTGGGATGAGCTTTATATAGTGGGGAATTTGGGAGAGGGATTTCGATTATGATCCAGAGTAGTCATCAAATTTGTAGTGACTTGTTTGAGTTCCACGTGGCCATGCAATTATGTTGACGTGGCGACCGCAGTCTCAAGTTTCTGTTTTGCAAGGCCACATGGCCATGCAATGGTATTGAACAGGGACAATTCTTTTTGAGTCATCAAACAAATGAATGAAAATTCTTTGCAAGTCATATGGGCCAAGGCCCAAATGAGCCAGTTGTGAGCCCATTATTGCTCAGTCTGGGCCTCTGGCAGCATTTTGGAGTCTGACACGGACTTCAGGCATCCAACTTCAGCGGAAAGGAAAAACGGAAAGCAAGGAAATAAACATTCCGGCCGAAGAACTCTGCTCTTTGTGGTGCAGCCGCAGGAGCGGGTGGCGGTTTCTGCTCGGTAAATGCCATTCAAGAGAGATTGAATGGGATTGAGAAGCAGCGTAATCAAGGATTCTGATTGGTCAGAATCAAGTTCAAGGCCGATGAGCTTATTCTACTTGGGTGCTAGTTGTGATCTCAAGGTGCTTGCTGTTATTCCTCAATGGGTTTTGTTGGTTGGTTTTGTCTTTCGGGTCATCATGGGTTCTATTTGCGTTGCATGCTTTTGCCCGAGCGCGCAGGTGGGTTGCTGTTTTGTTATTTGGCTTCGTCACATTGCATTTATTTATGTTTATGATTGAAACATTTTGATTTGCGGCAGGTCATCTACCAATTTCCTGACCTGTTTACTTTTTCAAGCTGTTCACATTGATTTAGAGACACGGTATGCAATGACGCAATCGTAGCCTATGCAATTCTAGTTTAAAAATGTCGTGATTCAGGAAATCTCATTGCTGAGAAACATAAAAGATAGGTTGACTATATATCTGTCAACATTCCAAAAAGACTTTTCTGTATTCATCTCTATGAAATTAAACTAGCCTTTTGTGATTGGTAAGCAATCTCCCTCCTTTTGACCAGGTCCAGGAGGGAAGGTGTTAAGCCTATTTTGTATCTTGTTTTATTAATAGCGGATTCCTTTCATTCCAAGGAATTGTTAGGATTTGGTAAAGTCCTGTCTGTTAGTCAACCGTGTCTAATTTTATAGTTCTCTTGGCTAAAGGAGAACTGGCCTGAAAGCAAAATGATCCAATGCATTTTCTTATCTTAACTACTCCAAATGTTTGATAGCTCAGTTTCACAGGAGTCTAGGGATATATTTATAATAGGACTCTGCATCCGAAGTAGATACAAGCAATTGTTATTTGTTCTCAGCTACCGCCCAACCCCCATCCCCAGTGGAAGAAAAGAAAGAGAGGTTAACAATGCCAGGTATTAGCCCAAAAATGAGCTATAACACACAGCACGTGACCAAGAAGAAATTAATGGAAGAAGAGACTCACAGAGAGCTTCATGAGGCTGCACTGCAGGGGAATGCAGCTTCCTTGCTTAAATTGCTTGAAGTGGATTCACTTGTTATTGAGAGGTGTGCTGCAGGTTGCTTTGGGCAGATGCCTTTGCATATAGCCGCCATGCTTGGACACTTAGAGTTCACAACAGCAATCTTGGATCAAAAGCCCAAGTTAGCTAAACAGCTGGATTCTCGTAGATGGTCCCCGCTCCACTTGGCATCAGCAAACGGGCACCTGCAAGTAGTAAAAGCACTGCTATTGGTGGATCCTGACATGTGCTTTGCTCAAGATCCAGATGGATGGAGTCCTCTTCATGTTGCAGTCATCAAAGACCGAGTCGAGGTCTTGAAAGAGTTGGTTCTTGCAAAACCTGACGCCGTTTTGGTTCCTGGGGAAGGGGGTGAAACCCTTCTGCATCTCTGTGTTAAGCAGTCCCACCTGAATGCTTTGAAGTTCTTGGTGGAGTTTGTTAATGGCATGGACCATGGAGTTCTGAATTCAAAGGACAACGATGGCTTAACCGTTCTGCACTTGGCTGTGGCAAGGAGACAAGTTGAGGTAGTTGATGTTTCTGTTTTCCCTTGTTTATATGCTTTGATGATTTCTTCTTGTTGTTGCCCAATACAACTCTGCTTGCCATTTTCAGATTGTAAATTTTCTGCTTGCGAAAGCTTCAATAGAAGTAAATACCCTCAATGCAAATGGCTCCACAGCATTAGATATTTCTTTAGCACAATGTCAAAGAAAGGCAAAAGATATAAACATTCAGGATTCACTTCTCCAAGCTGGAGCTATAAGTGTGAAGTATGCATTTTCAACAGGGTGCAAGCTGGAGGCAGGTAACACCAGGGACTCATCTTCTACTTTTGGTGTTCATATCAGAACATTGCGTAATTCTCGAGTGAAGAATTCAAAGAAACATCATAAGAGGAAGAACAATAACTGGTTGGAAAACAAGCGCAATGCGTTAATGGTTGTAGCATCCTTAATTGCAACCATGGCATTCCAAGCAGGCATTAATCCTCCTGGAGGTACCTGGCAAGGGGATCAGCAAGGTCTAGTATCAGGCCGGTTATTCGAAGCTGGTCATTCCGTAATGGCAGATAAGCGTCCAAGAACTTATACTGCCTTTACGACCTTCAACACTGCCAGTTTTATATCATCCCTTAGCGTGATTCTAATTCTGATTAGTGGTCTACCTATACGGCGGAGGTCTTCTGTGTGGTTGCTGATGATAATCATGTGGATTGCAGTTATATCAGCAATGTTTGCTTACATGTCTTCCTTATGGATGTTGTCTAAACACCAGTGCATGTTTCTCGGCATGACAATCACTATGAATTTGATGTACGGAGGGATTGCCATTCTTATCGCTGGGCACTTCATCCGTCTTAGGGTAAAGATCATCACGTTTGTGAGGAAGCTTGTGAAAAAAAGATGTTGTGCCGAGTCAAGGTTGCCAGAGGTAACATGTTTCCCCATTGTTTACCACAATCCTTTGTTTTTTCTTTCCCCTTTGAATGAAAAGCTTGCAATGGCGTCAGCTAGTACAAGGTTTGAGACAAAGGTGGGAGCTAGTTCTCTTTAGCCTGATGTTAAAATTAAAATTTCCATTGTCTATGTATCTAACTGATTTGCAAGAAATCTTCCGCTATAGTCATCCAGTTTTGATCATATTTTTGGGTCAAACTTTGTTGAAACTGCTCAATTATTATGAATTATAGTAGCTTTTTCAATAAAATTCTTAGACAGCCGGCGCAGTGAAGAATTTTCTCCTGCCTGAATTTTAATTTAGGATTTCTTTTTCGAAATCATCTTTGATATATTATTTTGTTTATCAAGTTATTCCTTCAAACTTCAGTTATTTCGGTTTGATTATTTTCTCAATAGCTACCTAATGTATTAAAATTAATGTTATTTTAAGTGTTTTTTATAGATAATTCCAATTTCTAATGGCTTCTCAAATTTTACAAATTTCTAAAGGTACTTCACAATTTTTTCTTATAGATGAATTTTGATATTTTTGCACCAATTCAACTCAAATTATAATCTAAAAGAAAATCAACTCATTTTTTTTATCCAACTTAAAATAATAACAAAGTCCAAGGAAGTGAACTGAAAATTCAATACGCAAGGAGTAGTAAATTTTTAAAAAATTTGGTTAATTTTAAGACCAACCTCTAGCATAATTGTAAAGAAGATGGTCGATGATTTTCTTACTTGCATGCGGGTGATTAGGCAAACAACTAAAGCATGGAGAAGAGAGCGGTTTTGGTCGAAAATGGTGGAAAAGTTTCAATCCTGGAGAGTTGAAAGTTTGATTTTGACAGGCAGCGTAATGAAAGTTGAAAGATGATGCTGGAACCGGCCATAATTGAGGTTGCCGGTGGTTGGCCAATCCGTCTCGTGCATATTTTACCAGTGTGAAATGACTGGTCGTTGTCAGATCCAAGGTTGATCAGGTTCTTCCATCGCGCATTTCACCAGGTGGCTTCTAGGTGAGCTAGTTCAATTCAACTTCTTATGTCATTGGAATTTTAATTTTCCGTTCGTATGCAATCTATCAATTTCCTGACCAGTTCTTTGTTGAAACAGTCTACATTGAACTAGACTCATTGTGTAGTTTTCTATTTGTTTGGAACAATTAAGTCCTGTAGTCTAGTCTAGCAAATATTCTGGAGTTTTTTGTGTTATTTCTCTACATCCCATTGATGAGACTTTCCAGTATTCTTCCACAAGTTCATTGGATCTTCTTACTTTAACTGCTGAGGAATCCTGAGATAGCTCAGTTTCTCCCTTTTTAATTCCGCCGTAAGTCTTGAGATTGAGACTTAGTGCTAATCTTCCGCAGACAAATCACAAAGTCAACATCAAATATTGGTCAGTGGCCAAGCTACAAGTGTTATCTTCACTCTTTTCCGTGTTCGCACACACAACATTCCCCATAAAGCTTAAGAATGCCTAGTCTTTACCACAAAGATGGACCAGCAGTAACACACAATCATTGAGCATGAAGAGATTAATGGAAAGAATTCATAGAAAGCTTCATAAGGCTGATGGGAATGCAACATCCTTGCTGAAATTGCTTGAAGAGGATGCACTTGTTGTTGAGAGATGTGTTGCAGGTTGCTTTGCAGAGCCAGGGACACCTTTGCACATAGCAGCCATGCTTGGACACTCAGAGTTCACAGCTGTAATCATGGATCAAATGCCCGAGTTAGCTAAACAACTGGATTCTCGTAGATGGTCCCCGCTCCACTTGGCATCAGCAAACGGGCACCTGCAAGTAGTAAAAGCATTGCTACTGGTGGATCCTGATATGTGCTTTGCTCAAGATCCAGATGGCTGGAGCCCACTTCATGTTGCAGTAATCAAAGGCCGAGTTGAGGTCGTGAAACAGTTGGTTCTAGCAAAACCCGAGGCAGTATTGATCCCTGGGGAAGGCGGTGAAACCCTTCTGCATCTCTGTGTTGTGTAATCCCATCTGGATGCATTGAACTTCTTGGTGGAGTTTGTTAATGACATGGACTATGGAGTTTTGAATTCAAAGGATGACGATGGCTTAACCATTCTGCACTTGGCTGTGGCCAAGAGAGAAGTTGAGGTATTTGATTGTTCTGTTTCCCCTTGTTTATATGCTTTGATGATTTCTTCTTGTTGTTGCTCACTACAACTCTGCCTGACGTTTTCAGATTGTAAATTTTCTGCTGGCGAAAACTTCAATAGAAGTAAATGCCCTCAATGCAATTGGCTCCACAGCTTTAGATATTTCTTTAGCACAAGGTCAAAGAAAGGCAAAAGATATAAACATTCTGGATTCACTTCTCCAAGCTGGAGCTATAAGTGTGAAGTATGCATTTTAACAGGGTGCAAGCTGTAGGCAGGTAACACCAGGGACTCATCTTCTACTTTTGGTGTTCGTATCAGAACATTGCGTAATTCTCGAGTGAAGAATTCAAAGAAACATCATAAGAGCAAGAACAATAACTGGTTGGAAAACAAGCGCAATGCGTTAATGGTTGTATAGCATCCTTAATTGCAACCTTGGCATTCCAAGCAGGCATTAATCCTCCTGGAGGTACCTGGCAAGGGGATCAGCAAGGTCAAGTATCAGGCCGGTTATTCGAAGCTGGTCATTCCATAATGGCAGATAAGAGTCCAAGAGCTTATACTTCCTTTATGACCTTCAACACTGCCAGTTTTATATCATCCCTTTGCGTGATTCTAATTCTGATTAGTGCTCTACCTATACGGCGGAGGTCCCCTGTGTGGTTGCTGATGATAATCATGTGGATTGCAGTTATATCTGCAATGTCGGCTTACACAACTTCATTATACAACTTGTCGAAAAGTCCCGGCGTCTCTCTCATTATTAAAATCATCATTGCTAACGGGTTTTATGGAGCGATTGTCATTCTTGTTGTTGGGCACTTCATCCGTCTTAGGGTCAAGATTATCAAGTTTGCAAAGAAGTTTGTGAAAAAGGATGCATCTCCACATTCTGGTGTGCCGAGTCAAGGTCGCCAGATTGTGTAAAGACCATTCAACAATCCAAGTTCTAGAGTTTGTCACTAATGCCATACTTTGAAATAATGTGATGAATGTATGCCAACAATTTATAAAATAAAAATTGAGCATGCTTTTTGTGTAAGACACTATTCCATTTTGCTAAATCAAATAGCAATTTACTAGTATTAAATAAATTAAGAGACGGGTTAATGTTAATCACGTACCACCACAGATGAACAAAATTAAATTAACTAGGTGCACCATTCGAGCCTCTCTTTTTTATACTTTTCCCCGAGGTCTGGAGAAAGCTGCAATCAATAGCGATAGTTGAAAAACAAAGAGCTATAGTCATAGTGATCCTCCTATTCAACTACTTCAACTATTTTCGACGTCGGGCCATGACACAAATGTACGCCGCAGTGGAAACTACGATCTATGGAGACTACGATCTATGGAGACTACGATCTATTAGATCGGGTGCCAGATCATGAATTAGTAACCGCATCCAATCTCCAGTTGACCTATTTGGGAATCTCCGGATCTACTTGATCGGATTAACCAACCAAAGTTAGCTTCAGTCATTATATGCTGAACAGAAGTAGGTTAGAGCATCGCATTTGTAATGTGAAGGCCATCGGTTCGACTCCGATAGCTGGCTTTTCTCTGGTTACTAAGATGTTTTAGTTTGTCGGGTTGTCAATTGGCAAGAGGTCAACGATTATGTGAGTTGCTCAAACGATCTCAATCGGCCCCTTTTACATAGGATCCTATAGGATCACCCTGCTTCAAAATCGGATGGGAAAAAATGGTATAGATATAATATAGGTTAATATCGGAAAAAAGAAATGTAATGATGCAACCATCATTTAATATAGGGTGACTGTGTATTTGTCAACGTCCCAAAATGACTGTTATGTATTCGTCTCCCCAAGTTGAAGTGTTTGAAGAAATCAAACTAGCTTTCTATAATTGTAACCAATCTCCTCTTTGACCAGAAGGGAAGTAGTTAAGCTTGTTTTATTGATAGGTGATGCCTTTATTCTCATCGAGTTGTTGGGATTTAGTTTGACAGCTCGTCTCTTACTCAGCTGTTTTGTTGCTTATTGTGTTAGATTGCTCAGTTTCTCCTTGTTTAATTCTATAGCGGTCTTCACATGTATCTATGCTGGGAGTCTCCGCAGCCAAAGTTGATCCAATAAATCACCCCCTCCCCAACCAAGGAAAATATTAGGAGAGGTCAAAAATGCAAAGTTTTGGCTACATGAACGAGCGGTGCTGCAACTCACAGCAGTTGACCATAAAGATAATAATGGAAGAAGAGATCCACAGAGAGCTTCATGAGGCTGCACTGGAAGGGAATGCAACTTCCTTGCTGAAATTGCTTGAAGTAGATGCTCTTGCTATTGAGAGGTGTGCTGCAGGTTGCTATGCAGATACGCCTTTGCACATAGCCGCCATGCTGGGACACTTCAAGTTTGCAAAAGTAATCTTGGATAAAAAGCCTGAGTTAGCTAAAGTGCTTGATTTTCGTAGATGGTCTCCGCTCCACCTGGCATCAGCAAATGGACACCTTCAAGTAGTAAAAGCGCTGTTATTGGTGGATACTGACATGTGCTTTGCTCAAGATCGAGATGGCTGGAGCCCTCTTCATGTTGCTGTAATCAGAGGCCGAGTTGAGATCTTAGAAGAGTTGGTTCTAGCGAAACCTGAGGCAGTTTTGCTCAGGGGGGGAAGGGGTGAAACCCTATTGCATCTCTGTGTTCAGCACTGCCAATTGGATGCGTTAAATTTGTTGGTGGAAGTAGTTAATGACATTGACAATGGATTTGTGAATTCAAAGAACGACGATGGATTAACCATCCTGCACTTGGCAGTAGCCAAGAGAGAAGTCGAGGTAGTTGATTGTTCTGTTTTACCTTGTTTATATGCTTATATGATTTCTTTTATTTGCTCATAACAACTCTGCCTGACATTTTCAGATTGTAAATTTTCTCCTTGCAAAAACTTCAATAGAAGTAAATGCGGAAGATATAGACACACATAATTCACTTCATCAAGTTGGACCTGTAAGTTTGAAGGGTACATTTTCAACAGGGTGCAAACTGGTTAATGCCAATAACTCATCTTCCACTTCCGTTATTCATATCAGAACATTGCGTGATTCTCGAGTGAAGAACTCTAAGAAACATCATAAGCAGAAGGACAATAAGTGGCTGGGAAAGAAGCGTAATACATTAATGGTTGTAGCATCCTTAATTGCAACCATGGCATTCCAAGCAGGCATTAATCCTCCTGGAGGTACCTGGCAAGGGGATCAGCGAGATCAGGTATCAGGCCGGTTATACGAAGCTGGTCATTCCGTAATGGCAGATAAGAGTCCAAGAACTTATACTGCCTTTATGACCTTCAACACTACCAGTTTTATATCATCCCTTAGCGTGATTCTAATTCTGATTAGTGGCCTACCTATACGGCGGAGGTCCTCTGTGTGGTTGCTGATGATAATCATGTGGATTGCAGTTATATCAGCAATGTTTGCTTACACAAATTCACTATACAACTTGTCAAAAAGTCACGGCGTCTCTCTCATTATGAAAATCATCATCATTAACGGGGTTTATGGAGCGATTGCCATTCTTGTTGCTGGGCACTTCATGCGTCTTAGGGTCAAGATTATCAAGTTTGCAAAGAAATTCGTGAAAAAGGATGCATCTCCACATTCTGGTGTGCCGAGTCAAGGTTGCCAGACTGTGTAAAGACCATTCAACGGTCCAAGTTCTAGAGTTTGTCACTAATGCCATACTTTGAAATAATGTGATGAATGTCAACTTCCCATTGATGAGACTCAGTCCATCTTATAATTGATAAACCATTCCTTGACCGGAAGAAAAGGAAATATCTTTTTGGTTGATTTTGTTTTCTTAATAGTTGATGCCTTGGTCCAATTGAATTTTTGGGATTAAATGGAACTGATCTTACGGGTCTTGAATTAAAAGTGAATGAGTCATTTACTACTTGTTCGAAAAGACTCTAACCCAAAACTGTATTTAAGTATCGGTGAACTATAAGCTCGTTGCTGGTTCGGACTATTGTCCGTAAGTGTGAGTGTATTACTCAGTACAAGCTAAGCTAAGCTAATATTACGGTTGCCAACAAACTTCTAGTGACGACCCATGGCCAGAAAAATGGGCAAAAGGAAAGGCGGGCCATGCATTCTCGTTGTCACTAACCGGCCCAGAGCAAGAAGAAAGCCCTAGATATGTTACAAAATCTTGTAATAAATGAGTCATGCTTGAATAATTTACATTTTTTATTTGAGATATTTTTATTAAACGACTCTTATTACAGTAGAAACTCGATAAATTAATACTCGATTATTTAATAAACTCTCTAAGATAATATTTTTGGCCGGTCCCGACTCGGGGATAGGGTGCTAAATTAATAATTCGCTAAAATTATAAGATAATACATTTTTGATAATTTCTTTAGACCCCATATAAAATATAAATTAATAATTTCTTATATATAGCATATTACATGAATGATTTATGAAGGTTTCTTGAAAAATGACTCAATTGTCTTTTGTTTTTTGTTGAAATCAATTTCCCCTTGAATGTCGTCTCTAATTTTCCTTAGCATGGTAAGAACTTCTGGTGTTGTTTTCTCATAGCTCAACAAGAAATTGTTCAAGGTGGGAGATTGAAGGTTTCTTTCAAATTGGGCCCTTCATTTGATATACAGTACATGCATTGTATATAATAATTACAGTAAGTGGAAGCTTGAAAGGTGTTTGTAAACTAAGTATTTTACTATAAATTAATAAAATATTAATTAATATATAAATTAATAATTATTAATTTATCGATTAATTAATAACTCTTTTAATTAATAAATTTTGGTCGTCCCAAGTGTATTATTTTATAGAGTTTCTACTGTATTTGGGCACACATATTAAGGAAGCAAGATGACTCATTATTTGACCCATAAAAAAATCGTACTTTTTTTCGAGCGTACGTTAATCCTTAACGTACGTCCGAGAAAAAATTCGGGTCAAAATTATCTTAAATAAGGAATCATCCGATTTTCTTAATATTCGTACTTAAATAGTAAGAGTCGTTTAAAACAAACCAGTAATATATTGGTTAAAAAAATCTTGTAATAAAACCCGACAATATCCAAGGAATCAAGCACACATTGGGTTCCTTTAGAATATTCAAGAATCTTCATGTGTTGTCTCCAAGATCCTGTTAATTAATTATTTATATTTTGGTTGATATTTTGGGTTAAGATGTGTGGTCGACATACATACTTTAATCATGATCTCATTCATATTAATGATTATTTTTTTTCTTTAAAAGAAAAGTTTTAAAAAAAAAAAACTTCTAAATTGGAGTGTAGATTTTTATTCAAACAACGCACAACAAGAATACTGAGAAACAATATTTTGATTTAAAAAGCTCGAATTATTTCATCAATTCTCACTGTGGTAAAAAAAGCTCTTCTTATTGAATATTAATTTCTTAGACAGATTGTAAGAAATTAATTTTCACATTACCTGTTGCTACCCGATTTTTGACCACTTTTTTTGTCACATTTACATAATTTTACGCTTATCACATTTAATAGCTCGTCTAGATCCAATTGTTGTCGATTCTTGGTCCTAGGCTTATTTGTTTAATATTTCGTGTCATTTCGTGCCTTTTTAATTTTTTCGTACTTTTAACTGTCTTTTTGCGAACTTCTTTCGATCCCGAGTAAGTTTCCCGGGACCGAGAGTCGAACGCGTTATTCCTTTGTTTGATAATTACGGGCTAATTTTCTCTTTCACACCACCGCATTCAATTTCGTTCAATTTACCTCGTAAGGGCATTTATTTTGCGCACGAACATGTTGACACTTCCGAAAGAGATAAACACGTCACCTCAACATTGGTGTTTATTCACTGTATATTAGTTTTCTCGGCTTATTTTTCTACACATAGTTGGATCTCGCTTCAGGTTTATTTTCGTTTTCGAGCAATTTCGCTCGTACAAAAATATCTCGTTCGTACCCCAAAAATAGGATAAATGTTACATAAATGCCATTTAATTCCTTCTCATCCTCCAGCACAGCTCCAGCTTGCCTTGCTCATCACCTAGCCACACAATCAAACTTGCTCACCACCTAGCCACACAATCAGACTTGCTCACCACTCTGGCCACTGTTCATCATCATCATTTTCCTTCTTTTGTTCCCGTCCATTTGCAGCCACAAGCCGGAACCGACTCAAATTTTTCCCTCCCCTATAAATAGCAACCTTCATCCAACAAATCAAGGGCACCAAATCCTTCTCTTAATCTCTACTTCTTGCACTACCTTCTTGGATCAAATCTCTCCTGGAGAGGTAAGTTTCTCTCCCTAGCTTCTCTCTTTAATTTTCGTTTTTCCTCTTAATACATGAATAAATTGCTCAAACTTGGTTCAAATGTTTAGTTTTTATGCCAATTTCATTTCTCTTGCCTCAATTTAATGACATGTTGACTTGAGTAATTAATAGCCATAATGCATGTTTAATTAGCTTGTTTTTCCTTGATGAAAACCGCCACTGTTTCCATTTGATTTTCTTGCTGGTTTGCTTGGCTTGATTAGCTGCCATGATATTATAATTATTGGGTCTATTTTGGGCTGGTTTTATTGAGTTGTCATGCTTGGGTAGTTGGCCATGGTGGCCGGCTGTTTGGAGAAGAAAGAAAGGAGGAAGAAAGGTTGGCGGGAAAGGTTGAATGCAAAGGTGATGGGCTTGATTTTATCACAAGCCCATCTTGATTAAATGAGTGCTGGGCTTGATTTCATCACAAGCCCAGCCACTGTTTTGGACCAATATCGAGCCCGGCCCATTTAATTTTCGTACAAGAGTTTCGTATACGTGTTGTTAATTTTTCGTATAAATTTCGTGTTTAATTTCTCGTAATTTTTGCATGCTTTAAATACTTTGTTTTAAATTAAAATTTGGGCTTGGCTTGTGCCAAGCCCATTTTTTAATGTTCAAAAATCCCTTGTGGGGCCCACTTATTTTCGTATACGCCATGTACAATTTTCGTATGCCATGTATAATTTGTTTCGTACGCCATGTATAATTTTCGTATATGCCATGTATAATTCTCGTACGCCATGTATAATTTTCGTCAACATGTATGAAATATTCGTATGCTTTATGCCATGTCAATTTTCGTATGCTTTATGCCACATCAATTTTCGTATGAAATATTCGTATGCTTTATGCCATGAAATATTGTAATTAATTAATTTATACCATGTTTTATCTAATTAAATGCATGTTGTAATTAATTTGTTTATGCCATGTTTATTTAATTAAATACTTGCATGCTTTAATTAATTTGTTCATGCCATGTTTAAATTGTTGTGAAATAATTAATATGCTTGCATGTTATAAATAAATCGAATATTAATTATGCCATGTTTAAAATTACTTATATAAAACAAATTAACTAATTGATTACTTGTGTTGCCATGTTAATTAATTATTTACTTGTTTCTTATGTCTAATTAATTATTTATTTGTTTGGCATGAAATAAATTGCCTATTTGTTCATCACGTTTATTCAAATATTTATTTGTCAAATTAAGTAAATGTTTGCATGTGCTTTTCTTATTTATTTATTTTCGAAAACGTTGCTAACACTCTCATTTTGCAAGGAAGATCAAGATCACGCAACGCAAGTACGTCTTTCTCCTAAGTCTCTTTTATTTATTTGATGTCTTTTGCAAATATTATTTTCATATATGCTATTTAAAATTGCTAAAAAAACCATAATTGTATGCATGATTAAAATCAACTCATATGCTTATGTGTTTAAGTCACTTGCTTTGTTTATGCCATGAAATAAATTGCTATATTGATATGTGAGCATGGTGGCTTCAAATCCCACGCAATTATTGACATTCATGAAAACGTACGATGTTAGTATTGCCCATGTTAGGATCACGTAGTAATTAATTAATTAATCATGCATGACCCGATGATATAAAGGGGGGAAACGTCCGCTCTAGCATAACGAACAAACGGTAACCCCGTTTTTCGTGTCCCGATCGGAAATAACATGCCCCTACGAAAATGCTAAGATGTAACGTCACCTTTGAGGGCCAAATCGTGTCAAAAATGTTTAGATAATCGGAAAGTGACCCAATTCTAGTACGCGGATTCAGCCGACATGATTCAATCATTTGCCTATGTAAATGGTTGGAAAGTGGCCTGGATTCGTAGGAAGGAGGAGGTTGACATGCTTCGATCGTTTAAACAAATCTTTGTATATCAAAACTGTCTTTAAACACCTTTATAACCGGTAACCTATTTTAGGGTGTGACTTGGGTGCCTAACACCTTCCCAAGTCCACAATACGACCTCGAACCTTTGTTCTTTGGTTTAGACCAATTGTGCCTTAGTTTTTTTATTTTTATGCCATGACGCTTAGGTTCCCTAAACCTTAGAAATTAGGGTGGCGACTTCATTGTATTATGCGAAGCATCCATTTATGCTTAGCATCCGCCGCAAAACCTTAAACTCGTTTTTCCAAACGAAAAAGGGGGTGCGACATTACCAATAAAATAATTCATCTATGTTAAAAACTTCAATAGAAGTAAATGCCCTCAATGCAATTGGCTCCACAGCTTTAGATATTTCTTTAGCACAAGGTCAAAGAAGGGCAAAAGATATAAACATTCAGGATTCACTTCTCCGAGCTGGAGCTATAAGTGTGAAGTATGCATTTTCAACAGGGTGCAAGCTGGAGGCAGGTAACACCAGGGACTCATCTTCTACTTTTGGTGTTCGTATCAGAACATTGCGTAATTCTCGAGTGAAGAATTCAAAGAAACATCATAAGAGGAAGAACAATAACTGGTTGGAAACAAGCGCAATGCGTTAATGGTTGTAGCATCCTTAATTGCAACCATGGTATTCCAAGCAGGCATTAATCCTCCTGGAGGTACCTGGCAAGGGGACCAGCGAGATCAGGTATCAGGCCGGTTATACGAAGCTGGTCATTCCGTAATGGCAGAGAAGAGTCCAAGAGCTTATACTTCCTTTATGACCTTCAACACTGCCAGTTTTGTATCATCCCTTAGCGTGATTCTAATTCTGATTAGTGGTCTGCCTATACGGCGGAGGTCCCCTGTGTGGTTGCTGATGATAATCATGTGGATTGCAGTTATATCAGCAATATCGGCTTACACAACTTCATTATACAACTTGTCGAAAAGTCCCGGCGTCTCTCTCATTATTAAAATCATCATGGCTAACGGGTTTTATGGAGCGATTGTCATTCTTGTTGTTGGGCACTTCATCCGTCTTAGGGTCAAGATTATCAAGTTTGCCAAGAAGTTTGTGAAAAAGGATGCATCTCCACATTCTGGTGTGCCGAGTCTAGGTCGCCAGATTGTGTAAAGACCATTCAACAATCCAAGTTCTAGAGTTTGTCACTAATGCCATACTTTGAAATAATGTGATGAATGTATGCCAACAATTTATAAAATCAAAATTGAGCATGCTTTTTGTGTAGACACTATTCCATTTTGCTAAATCAAATAGTAATTTAGTAGTATTAAATAAATTAAGAGACGGGTTAATGTTAATCACGTACTACCACAGATGAACAAAATTAAATTAACTAGGTGCACCATTCGAACCTTTTTTTTTATACTTTTCCCCGAGGTCCGGAGAAAGCTGCAATCAATAGCGATAGCTCTCGGTCTTCCAGTTGAAAAACAAAGAGCTATAGTCATAGTGATCCTCCTATTCAACTACTTCAACTATTTCCGACGTCGGGCCATGACACGAATGTACGCCGCGATGGAGACTACGATCCAACTACTCGATACAACGATCTATTAGATCGGGTGCCAGATCATGAATTAGTAACCACATCCAATCTCCAGTTGACCTATTGGGGAATCTTCGAATCTACTTGATCGGATTAACCAACCAAAGTTAGCTTCAGTCATTATATACTGAACAGAAGTAGGTTAAAGCATCGCATTTGTAATGCGATGGTCATCGGTTCGACTCTGATAGCTAGCTTTTCTCTGGTTACTAAGATGTTTTAGTTCGTCAGGTTGTCAATTGGCAAGAGGTCAACAATTACTTGAGTTGCTTAAACAATCTCAGTTAGTCCCTTTTACATAGGATCCTATAGGATCTTCCCCCTTCAAAATCGGACGGAAAAAAATGATATAGATAGAATATAGGTTAATATCGGTAAAAAGAAATGTAATGATGCAACCATCATTTAATATAGGGTGACTGTGTATTTGTCAACATCCCAAAATGACTGTTATGTATTCGTCTCCCCAAGTTGAAGTGTTTGAAGAAATCAAACTAGCTTTCTATAATTGTAACCAATCTCCTCTTTGACCAGAAGGGAAGTAGTTAAGCTTATTGGTTAAGCTTGTTTTATTGAAACATCACAAGCAGAAGGACAATAAGTGGCTGGGAAAGAAGCGTAATACATTAATGGTTGTAGCATCCTTAATTGCAACCATGGCATTCCAAGCAGGCATTAATCCTCCTGGAGGTACCTGGCAAGGGGATCAGCGAGATCAGGTATCAGGCCGGTTATACGAAGCTGGTCATTCCGTAATGGCAGATAAGAGTCCAAGAATTTATACTGCCTTTATGACCTTCAACACTGCCAGTTTTATATCATCCCTTAGCGTGATTCTAATTCTGATTAGTGGCCTACCTATACGGCGGAGGTCCTTTTTGTAGGGAAAAGCAAGTTCAATGGCCGCAGCAGCCCTTGGTCCCAAACCAGGATGGCAGGTCAGTTTCAGTGATTCGATTACTTGAACGTTATAATTTGTATTTGAATTCTCTCTATTTAATGTACATGTATCGTTCTGTAAGGAAAAGGGATGTGTTTCAGGACTCTTGAGTATTATGTTATCTCATTATGATTTTTTTTCTTCTTTTCTGAAACAAATGTGATTATGAATTCAGCATAACAAGGACCAAGTAATACACTTGCGTATCAATTCTCCCCACATGAGAAATGATGTGGAAATAAAAACCTATTGGTGAAGGGAAACTGAGACACTTAATAACTTCGCATGTCTGATGCTTTTGCCCTGTTTTTGGCTGTGCCCTTTGTATAGCTTGCAGAGTTTATCTTTTAGCAGTTGTTTACCCTTGCTCCTGTGGTCAATGTCATATGTAGGTTCTTGACGCATGCTCAGCTCCAGGAAACAAAACCGTCCACCTTGCTGCGCTTACGAGAGGGAAGGGAAAGATCATTGCGTGTGAACTGAATAAGGATAGGATTAAGCGTTTAGAAGAGACTGTCCGGCTCTCTGGTGCCACAAGTATCCTTTCTTGTTTTGCCTCCTATGTTGAACTGAATCTTCTTGTGTTTTATCACATTTTCAATTAAGCTAAATTTCTCTCTTATATGGGTTGAAAGGCGATCCAATTTCTGATGGTTTTTCCTTTACACGGTCCTTGATACTCCCTTTGTTTGTACTGTTTGAAATGCCTTCACCCCCACTCCTAGATTCATTTAATATAATATGTTATACTGGTTAGCCTTGACCTGGATGCAGACATTGAAGTTCTGCATGGTGATTTCTTAAGCTTAGACCCAAATGATCCTTCCTTATCGAAGGTAAAAGGATTGCTAATTAGTTTATGCTTTTTAGGTTTGGAGCATTTTATCTTTTTTGCTACAAGTAAATTTGTTATTGCAGGTCCGTGCAATTCTCTTAGATCCCTCTTGCTCTGGATCTGGGACTGCTGCTCAGAGATTAGATCATTTGCTTCCATCTCATGCCACAGCAAATGATACCGACACAGAACGATTGAGCAAGCTCTCAGCTTTCCAAAAGAAGGCTCTGGCTCATGCATTATCTTGTACGTTACACCGTTTTCTAAGAGTTCTGCCATGATTCAACAATTTGTATATGCATGCTATCAGTCCCCGCTGTTGAAAAAGTTGTTTACAGCACATGCTCCATCAATCAAATAGAGAACGAAGATGTTGTCTCTTCTGTTCTGCCTCTAGCTGCATCCCTCGGTTTTCAGCTGGCAACACCCTTCCCCCAATGGAGTCGCCGGGGTTTCCCGGTGGTTGAAGGCGGTAAGTGCAACCACATTTCTGTGAATGAATAACATCTGTTACAAAATAGGATTTACAAGTATCTAAACAACACTTCTCGTTCTTTTGCAGCTGAGCATCTGCTTCGAACAGATCCAATTGAGGACAAAGAAGGTTTCTTCATCACACTTTTCATTAAGAAAGGCAGTAATGAAAATTCGGAGCTAACAGCAGATACAGACTCCCCTGAACGTGGTCCAACTGAGATGCATTGCGAAAGCTGCAGTTGTTGCAGCAAGAAGGCAATCTTAATGCCTGTACTTTTCCGCGGTGCGTTCAAAACATTGCCTTTTGTTACATTTCAGAGCAAATTTTGTTAGTCAGTCATTTTCTTTGTTAGTCATTGCAAGAATCGAATTACGCTTTTTAAAAAAGTAAAATTTTGGCTTTTATTGATCTCTAGTACCTTTAATAATTTACGCTTTTCTACGTTTTTCTATGTTTTTCTACTATTTAGAGTATTTATCATTTTATCTTTTCCGAAATATATATTTTGTGCAAAATAATAATTTTTTTTTATTGAATCACTGATAGTATGGTAATTTGAGTTGGAATTAAAAAAAAAAATGAAACAATAAGGAATAAAATAAGTCTGTAAATGAACGGTTTATATTTTTTTACTATCCTAAAACGTCTGTTATTAAAGGACGGAGGGAATAGGAAGCATAACACCATAAACATCACAAGCATTCCTCACGACACCATCACAGAACAAACAAAAGGAAAATCCCAAACCCAAGATAACAGAACTAGAAAAACCCGAAAAACAAACACAACCCAGCTCTAAAACTCCTTAGGCGATCTTCACTTCAATAGTCTTCGGCTTCTTTGGCTCTGGTGGTGGCAATTTCTGTACAGTGACAGTCAAAACCCCATCTTGGCAAACAGCAGAGATGGCTTCAGTATTAGCATTCTCAGGCAGAACAAACTTCCTCATAAATTTCCCAACCCTCCTCTCCATTCTCACATACTTGGCTCCTTCTTTCTCCTCTTCTCGCTTCCTCTCGCCGCTGATCACCAGCACATTGTCCTCCACCTGCACCTTGATGTCCCCTGACTTCAACCCAGGCATGTCGATGATGAAAGCATAAGCATTCGGGTACTCCTTCACGTCCGCGGGAGTCGACGCCATCGCCTTCGCATCGCGCAAATAGGTGCGGGTCGGAGCATGGGAGGACTTCTCGGGCGCGTCATTGTCGGCCAGGTCGTGCAGGACAGGGAGGAAGTCAAGTGGGGAGTAGGGTTGGTCGAGACCCACAATTCTGAAACTCATTTTCTTTGGATAGGAGACTGTAGAAGACGTGTTTTTTCCTTATCGACTGACGATTTAGCTGCTCGGATTTTTTTTTTGGTATGAGGGGAGGAAGGAGATTGGTATTTATAGGGTGAGGGGAAGGAAAATTCTGGAAGAAGAGAGGAGTGTTATGGAGCTTTCCAGGAGATTCTGTTATGTTCTTTAGAAGTTGTCTCCGATTTGTAGTGACTTGTTTGAGTTCCACGTGGCCATGCAATTATGTTGACGTGGCGACCGCAGTCTCAAGTCTGTGTTTTGCAAAGCCACGTGGCCCTGCAATGGAATTGAACAGGGACAATTCTTTTTGAGTCATCAAACAAATGAAGGAAAATTATTTGCAAGTCATATGGGACAAGGCCCAAATGAGCCAGCTGTGAGCCCATTATTGCTCAGTCTGGGCCTCTGGCAGCATTTTGGAGTCTGACACGGACTTCAGGCATCCAACTTCAGTGGAAAGGAAAAACGGAAAGCAAGGAAATAAACATTCCGGCGGAAAGGAAACGGTATGCAATGACGCAATCGTAGCCTATGCAATTCTAGTTTAAAAATGTCGTGATGCAGGAAATCTCATTGCTGAGAAACATAAAAGATAGGGTGACTATACATCTGTCAACATTCCAAAAAGACTTTTCTGTATTCATCTCTATGAAATTAAACTAGCCTTTTGTGATTGGTAAGCAATCTCCCTCCTTTTGACCAGGTCCAGGAGGGAAGGAGTTAAGCCTATTTTGTATCTTGTTTTATTAATAGGGGATTCCTTTCATTCCAAGGAATTGTTAGGATTTGGTAAAGTCCTGTCTGTTAGTCAACCGTGTCTAATTTTATAGTTCTCTTGGCTAAAGGAGAACTGGCCTGAAAGCAAAATGATCCAATGCATTTTCTTATCTTAACTACTCCGAATGTTTGATAGCTCAGTTTCACAACTAAAGCATGGAGAAGACAGCGGTTTTGGTCGAAAATGGTGGAAAAGTTTCAATCCTGTAGAGTTGAAAGTTTGATTTTGACAGGCAGCGTAATGAAAGTTGAAAGATGATGCTGGAACCGGCCATAATTGAGGTTGCCGGTGGTTGGCCAATCCGTCTCGTGCATATTTTACCAGTTTGAAATGACTGGTCGTTGTCAGATCCAAGGTTGATCGGGTTCTTCCATCGTGCATTTCACCAGGTGGCTTCTAGGTGAGCTAGTTCAATTCAACTTCTTATGTCATTGGAATTTTAATTTTCCGTTCGTATGCAATCTATCAATTTCCTGACCAGTTCTTTGTTGAAACAGTCTACATTGAACTAGACTCATTCTATAGTGTTCTATTTGTTTGGAGCAATTAAGTCCTGTAGTCTAGTCTAGCAAATATTCTGGAGTTTTTTGTGTTATTTCTCTACATCCCATTGATGAGACTTTCCAGTATTCTTCCACAAGTTCATTGAATCTTCTTACTTTAACTGCTGAGGAATCCTGAGATAGCTCAGTTTCTCCCTTTTTAATTCCGCCGTAAGTCTTGAGATTGAAACTTAGTGCTAATCTTCTGCAGACAAAGTGACGTAGGTGCTAATCTTCTGCATAATTGTTAAATCCTATTTTTCAGAATTAACCTACTCTTTCTACATCACAAAGTCAACATCAAATATTGGTCAGTGGCCAAGCGACAAGTGTTATCTTCACTCTTTTCCATGTTCGCGCACACAACATTCCCCATAAAGCTTAAGAATGCCTAGTCTTTACCACAAAGATGGACCAGCAGTAACACACAATCATTGAGCATGAAGAGATTAATGGAAAGAAATCATAGAAAGCTTCATAAGGCTGCATTGGATGGGA
Organism: Viola odorata; assembly: GCA_963691705.1. NCBI lineage: Eukaryota > Viridiplantae > Streptophyta > Magnoliopsida > Malpighiales > Violaceae > Viola > Viola odorata. The sequence goes on from OY829546.1 coordinate 3,391,859, forward strand.
ATGCAACATCCTTGCTGAAATTGCTTGAAGAGGATGCACTTGTTGTTGAGAGATGTGTTGCAGGTTGCTTTGCAGAGCCAGGGACACCTTTGCACATAGCAGCCATGCTTGGACACTCAGAGTTCACAGCTGTAATCATGGATCAAAAGCCCGAGTTAGCTAAACAACTGGATTCTCGTAGATGGTCCCCGCTCCACTTGGCATCAGCAAACGGGCACCTGCAAGTAGTAAAAGCACTGCTACAGGTGGATCCTGATATGTGCTTTGCTCAAGATCCAGATGGCTGGAGCCCACTTCATGTTGCAGTAATCAAAGGCCGAGTTGAGGTCTTGAAAGAGTTGGTTCTAGCAAAACCCGAGGCAGTATTGATCCCTGGGGAAGGCGGTGAAACCCTTCTGCATCTCTGTGTTGTGTACTCCCATCTGGATGCATTGAAATTCTTGGTGGAGTTTGTTAATGACATGGACTATGGAGTTTTGAATTCAAAGGATGACGATGGCTTAACCATTCTGCACTTGGCTGTGGCCAAGAGAGAAGTTGAGGTATTTGATTGTTCTGTTTCCCCTTGTTTATATGCTTTGATGATTTCTTCTTGTTGTTGCTCACTACAACTCTGCCTGACGTTTTCAGATTGTAAATTTTCTGCTGGCGAAAACTTCAATAGAAGTAAATGCCCTCAATGCAATTGGCTCTACAGCTTTAGATATTTCTTTAGCACAAGGTCAAAGAAAGGCAAAAGATATAAACATTCAGGATTCACTTCTCCAAGCTGGAGCTATAAGTGTGAAGTATGCATTTTCAACAGGGTGCAAGCTGGAGGCAGGTAACACCAGGGACTCATCTTCTACTTTTGGTGTTCGTATCAGAACATTGCATAATTCTCGAGTGAAGAATTCAAAGAAACATCGTAAGAGGAAAAACGATAACTGGTTGGAAAACAAGCGCAGTGCGTTAATGGTTGTAGCATCCTTAATTGCAACCATGGCATTCCAAGCAGGCATTAATCCTCCTGGAAGTACCTGGCAAGGGGATCAGCGAGATCAGGTATCAGGCCGGTTATACGAAGCCGGTCATTCCGTTATGGCAGATAAGAGTCCAAGAATTTATACTGCCTTTACGACCTTCAACACTGCCAGTTTTATATCATCCCTTAGCGTGATTCTAATTCTGATTAGTGGCCTACCTATACGGCGGAGGTCCTCTGTGTGGTTGCTGATGATAATCATGTGGATTGCAGTTATATCAGCAATGCTTGCTTACACAAATTCAATATACAACTTGTCAAAAAGTCACGGCGTCTCTCTCATTATGAAAACCATCATCACTAACGGGTTTTATGGAGCGACTGCCATTGTTGTTGCTGGGCACTTCATGCGTCATAGGGTCAAGATTATCAAGTTTGCAAAGAAGTTAGTGAAAAAGGATGCATCTCCACATTCTGGTGTGCCGAGTCAAGGTCGCCAGATTGTGTAAAGACCATTCAACAATCCAAGTTCTAGAGTTTGTCACTAATGCCATACTTTGAAATAATGTGATGAATGTATGCCAACAATTTATAAAATAAAAATTGAGCATGCTTTTTGTGTAAGACACTATTCCATTTTGCTAAATCAAATAGTAATTTACTAGTATTAAATAAATTAAGAGACGGGTTAATGTTAATCACGTACTACCACAGATGAACAAAATTAAATTAACTAGGTGCACCATTCGAGCCTTTTTTTTTTATACTTTTCCTCGAGGTCTGGAGAAAGCTGCAATCAATAGCGATAGTTGAAAAACAAAGAGCTATAGTTATAGTGATCCTCCTATTCAACTACTTCAACTATTTCCGACGTCGGGCCATGACACGAATGTACGCCGCGGTGGAGACTACGATCTATTAGATCGGGTGCCAGATCATGAATTAGTAACCGCATCCAATCTCCAGTTGACCTATTTGGGAATCTCCGGATCTACTTGATCGGATTAACCAACCAAAGTTAGCTTCAGTCATTATATGCTGAACATAAGTAGGTTAGAGCATCGCATTTGTAATGTGAAGGTCATCGGTTCGACTCCGATAGCTGGTTTTTCTCTGGTTACTAAGATGTTTTAGTTCGTCAGGTTGTCAATTGGCAAGAGGTCAACGATTATGTGAGTTGCTCAAACAATCTCAATCGGCCCCTTTTACATAGGATCCTATAGTAGGGGTGAGCTCGGATCAGCGGATCCGACCGATCCGACCCGATCCGATCCGAACTCACCCATCCGACACCGATCCGACTGGTGTCGGATCCATTTTCGGATGAGGGGTTCGGAATCCGAACTGTTTCGGATTCCGAACGTCAAATCCGACGGATTCCGACCCTGCCCTCCTATTGACAATCTCGGCACCATTATTCCTAGATTTCATAGACAAAAAACTTTTATCTCCATTTCATCAAATCAAATCTATATATAATCTCCAAACCAAACACCATGAATTCCAAAGAAAAAAGGAAAAACAGAGTGGAAGAAGAAAAAAACCAATCTCATCCCGGCCGTTTGCTCCCTTCATCTGCTTGCCCAATCAAAAACCAATCCCAATCAAATCCATCACCAAAACTACCAAATTGCCATCATCAAAGAATTGGAAGAAGAAAAAAAACAGAAAATAAAAAGAAAAGGGAAGAGAGTAAAGAAAAGAAAAAAGAAAGAGAGAGGGGAGTGGGACTGTGAGCAGCAGAGGAAAGAAAAAAAAAGAAAAGAAAAGGAGGAAAGAAAGGAAAAAGAAAGAAAGGAATGTGTGGGCTGCGGCCCAAAACAAAAAGAAATAAAAAATATTAAAAAATATGAGATATGAGCTGCGGTCCAACAAGAAAAAATGAGAATTGTTACAATTGTTAGTATTTGATTATTTCAATTTGGTTATATTCATAAACCTTAAGTAATTTAATTATTGATTAGTAATAGACCGATCAATCCGGAAAAAATCCGAAAATCCGACCGAACCGATCCGAAACCGAAAGTGTCGGATTGGTTTTGGATTCCCTGTCAAAAAATCCAAAAAAATTCGATCCGAACGCACACCCCTATCCTATAGGATCTCCCTCCTTCAAAATCGGATGGGAAAAAATGGTATAGATATAATATAGGTTAATATCGGTAAAAGGAAATGTAATGATGACTGTGTATTTGTCAACGTCCGATTGGCAATTGGCAAGGGGTCAACAATTACTTGAGTTGCTTAAACAATCTCAGTCAGTCCCTTTTACATAGGATCCTACCGGATGTAAAACATCTGGTTACTAAGATGTTTTAGTTCGTCAGGTTGTCAATTGGCAAGAGGTCAACAATTACTTGAGTTGCTTAAACAATCTCAGTTAGTCCCTTTTACATAGGATCCTACAGAATCTTCCCCCTTCAAAATCGGACGGAAAAAAATGATATAGATAGAATATAGGTTAATATCGGTAAAAAGAAATGTAATGATGCAACCATCATTTAATATAGGGTGACTGTGTATTTGTCAACATCCCAAAATGACTGTTATGTATTCGTCTCCCCAAGTTGAAGTGTTTGAAGAAATCAAACTAGCTTTCTATAATTGTAACCAATCTCCTCTTTGACCAGAAGGGAAGTAGTTAAGCTTATTGGTTAAGCTTGTTTTATTGATAGGTGATGCCTTTATTCTCATCGAGTTGTTGGGATTTAGTTTGACAGCTCGTCTCTTACTCAGCTATTTTGTTGCTTATTGTGTTAGATTGCTCAGTTTCTCCTTGTTTAATTCTATAGCGGTCTTCACATGTATCTATGCTGGGAGTCTCCGCAGCCAAAGTTGATCCAATAAATCACCCCCTCCCCAACCAAGGAAAATATTAGGAGAGGTCAAAAATGCAAAGTTTTGGCTACATGAACGAGCGGTGCTGCAACTCACAGCAGTTGACCATAAAGATAATAATGGAAGAAGAGATCCACAGAGAGCTTCATGAGGCTGCACTGGAAGGGAATGCAACTTCCTTGCTGAATTGCTTGAAGTAGATGCTCTTGCTATTGAGAGGTGTGCTGCAGGTTGCTATGCAGATACGCCTTTGCACATAGCCGCCATGCTGGGACACTTCAAGTTTGCAAAAGTAATCTTGGATAAAAAGCCTGAGTTAGGTAAAGTGCTTGATTTTCGTAGATGGTCTCCGCTCCACCTTGCATCAGCAAATGGACACCTTCAAGTAGTAAAAGCGCTGTTATTGGTGGATACTGACATGTGCTTTGCTCAAGATCGAGATGGCTGGAGCCCTCTTCATGTTGCTGTAATCAGAGGCCGAGTTGAGATCTTAGAAGAGTTGGTTCTAGCGAAACCTGAGGCAGTTTTACTCAGGGGGGGAAGGGGTGAAACCCTATTGCATCTCTGTGTTCAGCACTGCCAATTGGATGCGTTAAATTTGTTGGTGGAAGTAGTTAATGACATTGACAATGGATTTGTGAATTCAAAGAACGACGATGGATTAACCATCCTGCACGTGGCAGTAGCCAAGAGAGAAGTCAAGGTAGTTGATTGTTCTGTTTTACCTTGTTTATATGCTTATATGATTTCTTTTATTTGCTCATAACAACTCTGCCTGACATTTTCAGATTGTAAATTTTCTCCTTGCAAAAACTTCAATAGAAGTAAATGCGGAAGATATAGACATACATAATTCACTTCATCAAGTTGGAGCTGTAAGTTTGAAGGATACATTTTCAACAGGGTGCAAACTGGTTAATGCCAAGAACTCATCTTCCACTTCCGTTATTCATATCAGAACATTGCGTGATTCTCGAGTGAAGAACTCTAAGAAACATCACAAGCAGAAGGACAATAACTGGTTGGAAAACAAGCGCAATGCGTTAATGGTTGTAGCATCCTTAATTGCAACCATGGCATTCCAAGCAGTCATTAATCCTCCTGGAGGTACCTGGCAAGGGGATCAGCGAGATCAGGTATCAGGCCGGTTACACGAAGCTGGTCATTCCGTAATGGCAGATAAGAGTCCAAGAATTTATACTGCCTTTATGACCTTCAACACTGCCAGTTTTATATCATCCCTTAGCGTGATTCTAATTCTGATTAGTGGCCTACCTATACGGCGGAGGTCCTCTGTGTGGTTGCTGATGATAATCATGTGGATTGCAGTTCTATCAGCAATGCTTGCTTACACAAATTCATTATACAACTTGTCAAAAAGTCACGGCGTCTCTCTCATTATGAAAATCATCATCACTAATGGGTTTTATGGAGCGACTGCCACTCTTGTTGCTGGGCACTTCATGCGTCTTAGGGTCAAGATTATCAAGTTTGCAAAGAAATTCGTGAAAAAGGATGCATCTCCACATTCTGGTGTGCCGAGTCAAGGTTGCCAGACTGTGTAAATACCATTCAACGGTCCAAGTTCTTGAGTTTGTCACTAATGCCGTACTTTGAAATAATGTGATGAATGTCAACTTCCCATTGATGAGACTCAGTCCATCTTATAATTGATAAACCATTCCTTGACCAGAAGAAAAGGAAATAAACTTTTTGGTTGATTTTGTTTTCTTAATAGTTAATGCCTTTGGTCCAATTGAATTCTTGGGATTAAATGGAACTGTTATTGCACTAATCGAGTCTTGAATTAAAAGTGAATGAGTCATTTACTACTTGTTCGAAGAGATTTTAACTCAAAACCGTGTTTAAGTATGGGTGAACTATAAGCTCGTTGCTGGTTCGGCTGTTGTCCGCAAGTGTGATTGTATTGCTTAGTACAAGCTAAGCTAAGCTAATAGTATTACGGTTGCCAACAAACTTCTAGTGACGACCCATGGCCCGAAAAATGGGCAAAAGGAAAGGCGGGCCATGCATTCTCGTTGTCACTAACCGGCCCAGAGCAAGAAGAAAGCCCTAGATATGTTACAAAATCTTGTAATAAATGAGTCATGCTTGAATAATTTACATTTTTTATTTGAGATACTCCCTCCGGTTTTTATTAAATGACCCTTACTATTTGGGCACGCATATTAAGAAAGCCGGATGACTCATTATTTAACCCATAAAAAATCGTACTTTTTTTCGAGCTTTTTTTCGAGCGTATGTTAATCCTTAACGTACCTCCTAGAAAAAATTCGGGGTAAAATTATCTCAAATAGGAAATCATCCGATTTTCTTAATATGCGTACCTAAATAGTAAGAGTCGTTTAAAACAAACCGGAGGGAGTAATATATTAGTTAAAAAAATCTTGTAATAAAACCCGACAATATCCAAGGAATCAAGCACACATTGGGTTCCTTTAGAATATTCAAGAATCTTCATGTGTTCTCTCCCAAGATCCTGTTAATTAATTATTTATATTTTGGTTGATATTTTGGGTTAAGAAGTGTGGTCGACATACATACTTTAATCATGATCTCATTCATATTAATGATTATTTTTTTCCTTTAAAAGAAAAGTTTTAAAACAAAAAAGAAACTTCTAAATTGGAGTGTAGATTTTTATTCAAGCAACACACAACAAGAATACTGAGAAACAATATTTTGATTTAAAAAGTTCGAATTATTTCATCAATTTTTACTATGGTAAAAAAAGCTCTTCTTATTGAATAGTAATTTCTTAGACAGATTTGAGTATACTTATCGATTGTAAGAAATTAATCTTCACATTACCAATAAAATAATTCATTTATGTTAAAAAAGTATTAACTTGATTAATTTTGAACTTTCAAGACCTTCATAACGAAAGGCTTTTTTTAGTTTAATAATTAACAATAAGTAATACTACTATTAATGGTGACATAAAAGAAAAATAGTAACTTAAACGAAGTTAAACCGGAGACTACGTAGTCCCATAAGTTAAACCCTAGTCACTAAAAAAAACCATTGCTGATGCCAATGGTATAAAATTTCATTAAATTTTTTGAAAGTATTGATTATTTAATCGGCCCAATAGAAAGGAAGCAGCCCAACCCAGAAAGAGCAGTGTCATGCTCGATGCACAAATTGCCCACAGAGTTAATCGAACAGACAACAAGGAAATCAGCGGCAATCATGAAAATTGGCCTTAATTAACCTTTGAAGATTAGCCACTCTTAAATTAATCAACTTTTAAACAGGCTTCTAACATATTTAGGCACTCTCACTTTACAAAAAGCACACTCAGCATCTTGATCTCTCCTCGAAATGATAACTGACACGTGTCCACCCTCCTCTGTCCTCAAAAACCCTTCCCTCAATCCCATAACCTTTGTCCTCCCCTGCTTTCCTCCATCTCTCCATTCATGATTCTTCCCTTCTTTTAACACACTACAATCCGTTCTGCGTTCTGTGAAATTACCCACTTTTTGCCTTTTGAGCTCTTCTCTTTGTTGTGACCAAAGTTGGGTTCTTTTTTACTGTTAGTGTTTGATATTTTCGCCAGAGATGAATTTGTCAAGGTTTTGAAGATGAGGGATTGTGTTCTTTGCTTCTCTGGTAAGAATTAGCATCAACACTGATTTGGGTTTTTTTTTTTGTGACCTGTTTTTATATGGTGATCCACGTCAGGTCTCAAATCTGGCTTCGTAGAAGGAAAAAAGAGGAACCCAACTGAGAAAGTTACTAACTTTAACCATTTTTTTCTTGCTTCAGTACTTACTGTCACTGTTTCATTTCCATTTTCTCTAAAGATTTGAGCTTTTGTTACTCTAGTGGATAATTTGTTGAGTTTAAGCTACATGTCACTGCTAGCAGAGTAGATAGGGGAGAAGGGTTTTTTTAATTGGGTGATTGGTTTCAAATCAAAGTGGCTAAAATGAGTTTGAGTACGGCCGATGACAATTCGGCTCCAGAGATTCATATACCAGCGGATATAGATTGGCATATGCTTGATAAATCAAAGTTTTTTGTCCTTGGAGCTGCTCTATTTTCAGGTGTGTCGTCTGTGCTTTACCCTATTGTTGTTTTAAAGACTAGGCTTCAGGTTTCGTCTGCCCCAATTTCATCAGTCAGACTGTCATATTCGATCATGAATCATGAAGGTATTAGAGGTTTTTATAGGGGTTTTGGCACTTCTTTGATGGGTACAATCCCGGCTCGAGCACTTTACATGACAGCACTTGAGGTTACTAAGAGTAATGTTGGGACCGCAACTGTTAGATTAGGATTTTCTGATACTACAGCAACCGCTATAGCTAATGCTGCTGCTGGTCTGAGTTCAGCTATGGCTGCACAGCTGGTTTGGACTCCAATTGATGTGGTAAGCCAAAGGCTTATGGTTCAAGACTTCAAGAGTAGCAACAGCCAGAGCTGCAAGAATGGTATCTCTGGTTCGTATTCTTGTAGGTATAGGAATGGCATTGACGCGTTTAGGAAGATTTTGTATGCGGATGGTCCAAAAGGATTATATAGAGGATTTGGGGTATCAATACTGACTTACGCGCCATCTAATGCTGTTTGGTGGGCATCTTACTCTGTAGCACAGAAGCTCGTTTGGGGTGGCATTGGTTGCTACTCAAACAAGAAGGATGAGAATAATTCTGTGGTGAATGGTGGTTACAGGCCTAGTTCACACGCAATGGTGGGAGTGCAAGGGTTATGTGCAGCCATGGCGAGTGGGGTCTCGGCTATCATTACCATGCCACTTGACACAATCAAGACAAGGTTGCAGGTTTTGGATGTGGAGGAACATGGAAGAGTAAGCCCATTAACATTTATGCAAACTGTCAACAATTTGAGGAAGGAAGGAGGATTTGCAGCTTGTTACAGAGGATTAGGGCCAAGGTGGCTCTCCATGTCAATGTCTGCAACAACCATGATCACTACTTATGAGTTCTTGAAAAAGTTGTCGGCCAAGAACCAAGAAAGCTTCTCTCACTAGAAATCTTTCCAATTTTCTTCCTCTGCTGTCTAAATTAGTCTGCTTGCCAAGAATAGTACTTAGCATTGTATATTCTCTTCCTTTTTGTCTCTGTCAAATTGCAAATGGATGTAAATTTGTATAGCAGTAACATGGCTCTGCCTTTTTTTCACTCCCTTTAGTTGTTCTTGTAAATTCTCTCTTTCCTTTCTTTTTCTTTTTGCAAGCTACTGTTTCAGCATATTTCAGTCTCTTTTGTGAATTTGAAGTCTCAAACATGGACATAGTAAAGTTGTTTCTGTTAGGCAAATATGCCTATATTGTGTTACCTGATGGTGACAGAAACCTACACTACTACTCGTCTTTGCATGCATTAGGAGACATTGATCTTTACCCATAATCAAACATGACTAAACATGAAAATGTGATTTGTATTTTACCATTTCGAGAGAGAGATGGTCACATGGGTACAGTCTAATCCTACACAAAGTGTCAAATTGCAAAAAGGAAACTTCATCATCTATAGCTAACAAATTGACAGCAGCCAAGAAGAGTCTGATGGTTGAAAGTTTTAGTAAAAGAATGCTTTTAGACTATCCTTGAACTAGTTTTTTTACATGGAAGATGTTGGATATGGCTTGGAGTCCTGGACCCTCTATACTTTGTAACTAACGAAAAGATACAGGAAAAGGTAGGCTGTAGGTAAAGGTAGCTGCTCTCATGATTTTTTATAATATATTTTGTTAATACAGTAAAGATATTCTTGAACTAGAAATTGACATTAACCCTTCCAAATAGATTTTTGAGAGAAGAATATGAATTAGCTAAGCTTTGGTGGATTGTAGACAAAAACCAAAAGGGATGAGAATGGTAACGGCTCAATGACAAGTCTATTTTAGTAGTATAACAATTTTCTGGAGATATGAGTCATGTGTGAGTGAGTATGAAGTTTGGCACTAAACAATGGGCTGATATGGATAAATCCATTTGCCAACTTGAGATTTTTCTATGGACCAATCCACCTTTTGTTATGATCCTTTACCACATGCACATGAGTTCCACTTATCATGCTGTTCTCTGCCTGTAGGAGAGTGGACCTGATGACTCTGCCTCTTAGCACTTGCATACATTCCTTATAGACTGCAAAAGCCGAATCACTCACATGACCATCAATTCGTATCTTCAACGGTTTAGCAGCTTAATTAAGGCAATATTAAGGAATTAGTTTTTCTTTTTTCTTTTAAGTTGACGTGCCATGTTTATCCAAAACTAGCTTCCTTTTATTTATTTTATAGCTATATACTTATTGGCTACATGAATTTATATTTTGTATTTATTAGCCTGCAAAGTACAGAGTAGTTTAAATCTCATAATTTTACCATTCTTATTTTATGACCACTGACCACTCATGTGCGAATAAGGTTTCTTTATTGAACAGAAAAATCCTTCTTTAATCTCATCTGAAAAACGCAATCAAATGGAAGATAAAGAAGAAAAGAACCCAAAGAAAACAGCAGGTGCGAATAAGAACTCTACTTGGACCGAAACAGATACAAGAGCGTGGGCCGGAGTCAATTCGGAGTACAGATTCAACCCAACCGGACTGAGCCCGTCAGTTTTAAACTGGAAAATAAAAAACTCAGAAAATAAGCAAATTTCTTGATTAAGGAAACCTGATAGTGATGAGCAGGATCATTTCCTAAAATTTTCAACAAGTTCCAGTTCAAGCTCCAGTCGGGTATCAAACTCAAACGGGAACTGGTTAAGCATTGTTCTTCCGGTCCTCGTTCTTGAAACGAAAAAGATGGGTTTAAGCTTAATTTATAGAAAGCTGGCGCTACATGCCACATAATGAAGCTGAAAGTCATATAACATATTGATTATGAACACGAGTCACCAGAGAATAAAACAAGAGTTACTCCCAACCATGGGGAAAAAAGATTCCCAACCTGAGTTTATAGATACCCTAACTTATGATAGAATAAACAGAGCATGTGCAACCTACACGATAATAACATCCCAACAGATCTCCTAAAGCACCCAAGACTACAAACAAACCGACATTACTACACAGTTAGCGGTCCATCATGCCATATCATAATACACAGAGGTGGCTCATTCTCACCGTCACCATCACGATCAAGGCCGTGCTCTCTTGTTGCTGCAAGCGGGGCATTTGTACTGCTTGATATGCTCGGCCCTAGCTGGAGTGATCTTCACACACTTCCCATGGAACCACTTCTCGCATATGTCACAGCAGATCCAGAATTCATCAGATGCATAATTATCTCCACAAGCACCACATAACGTCTCTCCATGCTCATCCTCGTCTTCTTCGTCCAAACCCCCCTCATCATCATTATCATCCTTCAGCTGCATTGGCTTTGTAAACTTGGGCTGGGGTTCAGAAGCTCGCTGCAAATTCCAGTAAACAGAAATTTAGTTGTCATTCTACAACATGTAGAACACAAATGATTATTTGCCTTTCAGGTTTAATAATGTCATTTCAAGAACAATACTTCATAGCTTATCGTGAGTACTACAGCTACTATTTTGGTTACACAAGCCAACTTCACATTTGATAGTGCTAAGTCAAAGGTTTGTATGTATGCGATCGGCAAATTGTTCCCCTAAATAGCAATGAACTAGCAAGATCCATGCACTCTAAAAACATCCAAACCAGAAGTACAGAGGCTAAAAACATGTTTCATACTATCAGATTGAAATCTTAAAAATTATCATACCTTGGGGTTTGATTTGGATTTATTGCTGCTGTGGTTTGAAACAGATGACTTCTCTTTTACTTGTTTCTTGGCTGTTCCAGTAACGACCTCAAATATTGTTGGAAGATCATTAATCATGTTGAAAAGGCGTTTCCTGCATAAAAACACCAACCATTGAAAAAACAGTAACCTTATATTGTTCACCTCACACAAACACACACATAGAATAGATGAATAAACTTTAGCCTGAAGTCAATTTCAGATTGTATCAGCAGAAGTAAGGTTAAAGGTTTCTTCCTAATAAGCAAAATCAGCCAACATTGACAAACTAAAGAATTGCTGTTCACTCAGTAGAATCTAGAAAGCCGTAGCCTGTTTGACAAATAATTTTCCTTTTTCCCAAAAAGTCATAAAATAGCTAGAGCAAAGAGAAAAATATACCTGTCAGCTCTGTCAAACCCAAACCTAGCACCAAAATAAAAGGCCACAGAAAGTAACCAAGCATCACTATGAACAGCAACCAGAGACAACCAATCCTTCTCTTGCATCCCATCTCTAGCAAAGTTGATACCCAAAGCAGGCTCCGGAAGCTCTGGAGGCACCTCTTCTGCAGGCAAATTTACCTCCCATTGCTCACTGGGAAATCCATATAGGCAAAGATTTTCTTTTTCTGCAAAAAGTTTCACGTGAAACAGTAATGAATTATAGCAACTAACCATTAAATAAGTAACCTAAGCAATAAATGCACTTGAAAGCTAATGAGACAGTTGAATGATAAACAAGTAAAAAAGAATCAAGGCATCTGTATGAGGTGTTGAAAATTACAAAAATGAATATTTTTCAAGTGGTGTGGTGCAGCTAAAAAACCAGAATAAAATTATACATAGGCATGCATTGAACAATTGCTATAGTGCACGAAAATAAGTCACTGAACTACACAACCAATAATAAGCATCCAACAACTATAATGTTACTTATAGCGTTTCCAGTTCTCTATCTGCCAAAGTTTATGGACTGTTAAAAATACAATCCTTCACCACTCTTTTAATCTTATGAGATGGTAACTTGTAAAAGGAATCAGACATCCACCACAAATTTGCTACAGACCATGCATGTAATCATGAATAACACAACTTGTAAGTCACTTAAATAGATAAGAGCGAGTAACCATATAAGCATGCAACCATCCTTTCTCATCATCAAACTTCAAGTATGGTTGACATCACCTAAATGTTAATTATATATGCATGTGACCACACTCTCGAGAAAAGAAACAATGTAGTACTATGAATTACGAATATAATATAGATCAACACGAACAATTGGCATCTATCACATTTATACAAAGTAAACATTTTATGTCCAACGGATAAGACACGTTTCAGAAACAGAATTACCAAACGCAAAACTAAGCCTATACATACTAACAAACTTCCAATGAATGATACGAATCAGCAGTTGATCACAAATCAAATCTAAGCAATTAATTAGCCTAAGTTGCTTGCATTATTCCCAAAATCGATCTCTCGCAATATGTGAGACCACCAAGAAGATGATACATTAAACAGAAGTAATCATTGTCTCTCAAGCATCTCCAATTTCCTTGGCGACAACTGAACAACAAAAGCACAATTCCCCATCCATCAAAAACTCAGAGATTATAAGAATCTCATTACTGGGTGCATAAAAGATGCAAACTTTTTTGTAAAATCTGTGCACCTATGGAAAATACTAGTGCAGTGAACAGTGCTAAGTCACTAATTTATAAGCTGTAAACTGTGAGAAACATAAGATTCAAAGAACAAGCGCACGCAATTAAGCTAAGAAAACAAAAGCAAAGCTGCAGTTCAAATGAATAAAAATTGATACTGGAAGCTAAGAAAGAGTGAAATAACCCACAACAATTCAAACTTTTTATTTACAACATAAAACAAAAAGCAAACCGAAACCTCACCTGGATCACACTGCTGGAAAAATTCTTCAACATCTGCAAACAAACCAACAAAAATTCAGCCACCCACCTTCATAATATTTTTATTTTTTTTAAAACGTGGAAAAAAAATGCAAACTTTTGCTACGTCGGAGTTACCAGTGGTGAGAGCTTTAATCATGCCAGCTCGGCGGCCTTTGAAATCCCTAAAGACCTCTTCGACGGTACGAGGATTATACGATGCGCCGCCGTCCATACTCAGCAAACCACTCTGCTTAGCCAATTGAAAGCGAAAGCTTTCTTCAGCTACAGAGAGCGCAGAAAAGAAGAAGGCAGAGCAGTGAAGAGTGTGAATGGAGAAGAGATCGAGAGAAGTAAAGTAGAGAGAGAGAGACGATGGAGGAGAGAGAGAGAATAAAAGGAGGGAAAGGAGAAAGATGGGTAGAAATATTTGACCTCCTCAGGGCCTCAGGCAGAGAAAACAAACAAAGATAGTGAGATGGAGAAGTGGATTCGAATCGGGAATGAAATGGATCAATTAATTGAATTTTATAAACCGGCAAGAGTCCGTGAGCCCGAAATCGTTTATGTTGTGGTGTAAAGGTCTCCCCTTTTTCTCTCCTTTTTTTCCGTTTGGATTGGCCCATCTTGGTAGTTGCTTCAGCTGTTATGATGAATACATTTATGATCCCTCAAGTAAAAAAAATTACTACTTTTGTCCCTAAAGTTGATTTTCTTTCAAAAAAACTACAATCACTGTGTATGAAATAGAGAGGACTACCTAAAAAGTCCAGAGCTTATAACATTGCACAACAAATATCATTGGTTGATTTGCATGGAAAAATTTATAGAGTAATCCAGAGCTTCGCTGCAAAATTAGTGCCGTTAGAATCCTACCGACTTTCTTCCTCAGCTTTCCCCAAATGTGTAAGTAATTGCCTATCTAGTACCCTCATGTAACTGGCAACATCAACTACTGAACATCTACTACACATGTCGTCAAATATTTTCTCGGCCACCACAACTTTCCCCTTTTCGCTCAATAGCTTAACCAAAACCGAAAAACTTTCAAGACTAACGACATAATTCTGAGAAATCGTGTTGTAGAAAACCTGCACGGCGAATTCCTCATTTCCATCCCTGCAATATCCCTCGATTATGCAACTATTCATGATCGCGTTCGTGTCAATCTCATCCCCAAGCATGTCATTAACCAACTGCTGAACTTGTCGCATCCTATCCTTGGTGTTGCAAAGGCTGCATATCACTGTGTTATACGAAACAAAATTTGGCTTGCAGTTCATTTCCCGCATCGATTTTAGAACAGAAACAGCTCTATCAAGCTCCCCAATCTCCACGAGAATCCTGAACACCGAATTGAAACTGGAAACACTCGGCTGAATGCCTCCAGTATGCATTTCCTGCAAGAGACAAATTGCCTTCTCCGGTTGTCTCATCTTAAGTCACCACATTCGGCTTACAATCCCTCATCTCCATATCGCTCAGCAGCTTCATTGCCTCATCAAACTCACCTTTCTTGCAATACCCATCAATCAAAGTCGTAAAAGTAAAAGCATCGGGTAAACAATCCGGTTTCTTACAAAACCCTCTAATCATTATAGTATAAGTCGAAACATCAGGCGACACAGCATTACAATTCACAAGATAATCAAATATTGACATTGCAACTATCATCTTATTATATTTGACCAACACACTCAAAATCGCATTATAAGAGAACAAGCACTTCCCTTTCTCAACTTCCTTCACTTTATTGTACCAAAAGTGTGCGGCTTTAACATTTCCACGGCTTCCATGAGCAGTGATGAGCTTACTAACCACAAGATCAGAGAATTTGTTGGAATTTTGAAGGAGAGATTCGGTGTCGGAGAAGAGGGAGCGGGAGAGAAGAAGGTCAGCAATGGCAGCATAGTATAGGTGATTGTGGGAGAAATTGTTAGGGTTAGGAGATGGGTTTGATGCCCAGTTGAAGAAGAAGAGAGCATGGTAAGGATTGTGCTCATTGTTGATGACTTGGGTAACTAATTTCGTGTCTAGGTATTGGGAGAATTGGCTTAAAGGGGCGGTGTTGATTTGGGAGAAATAGCTGGGATGTGGATCTAAGCTCTTCAGGCAAGAAGTTATGGCCTTCACCAGTGGCGAAAGGGTTGCGGCGGAGGCCGGAGAATAGCGAATGGCCATTGCAGCCTTTGCAGGGAAAAACGGCGATGACATTTTATGTTATCACGGAAATATTCAAATATATATAAACTGGGTAAACCGGCCAAGATTTTACCATTGAACAATGACGTGTCTAACGTTCTTCTGCCACATCAGCAATGTGGGCCTACCAAAAAGTATATAAAGTCTTGCATCGTTTTTGCAAGAACTCTCGAGTTTGAGTCTCAATTCGTATAATTCTTTTGTCAATAATTTTTATGAACGGGGAAGTAATTCTCCGTAAAAACAAAAAGAAAATAGGAAGATTGTCAGTGAACTGTTGTAGGAGTAGGAGGATGGAGGGCAGCAACAGTAACTGCTTTGCTAATCCGAGTCTGGTTAGGCCAGGCCATAAGGTGGAGCCGGATCGAACCCATCTTGTCGATGGCCGAAGCGAGTGTGTCCCTTATTTCAATGTGATCACAGCAATGTATTAGCCCCATTGAGCAAACACTTGATGGAATTGTGCTTTTGCCTTCTAAACGAGAGACTACTAGGAGGTAACCGCTGTTATTTGCCTCTTCGTGTAAGTTCCCGATCCCCGCCCGGTCAGCTGCAGAATCTTTTGCTACTGAGTGGATACAGATAAAACCCTGTTGATGGAATTGCAAGTATAGGTTAATAACGGTTTGTGTACTAAATGTGTACACTGAGTGAGTGTTTTTCACCATTAGTTATGACTTGTACCTCATCGGTTCGTTTGATGTCCATACCAAATCGCTCTTCTTCGGGTCGTGGGGTCATTTCGATTTGGATTTCAGAAACTCCTGGCAGAAACCATAGTCTTAGGCCTTGCAGAATCTGAACGGGTGCATCATAACTTTGCTGCCCAGGCCACAATAGCTCTTTTCCTATGCAGTGAGTTTTCTCCTTAAATTTACAAACAAAAAAGTTAGGATGTAGTTTGATTACCTAGTCTTTGAGAATCCTGTCAGGTAAGAGAGATTGGTACCAAATTCACTGTCTGCTCTGTTTGGATATTGACAAAAACAATAGGAACTCCTGCTGTAACTGCTGCAGAAAACCAGGCCATGCACCTGCCGGTAACAGCTTCAATGCTGCATTCATCTTTCAGAGGGATGAACAGAATGGAACTTACGACACTAGATCGTTGATCTGGTAGGTACGAGTCCATTTTGACCTTCCAGTCATATTTCACTCCCTCTTTGCCAAATTCCCAGCGATTCATAATCGCCATTTTCCTGCTCGTTTCTACATCGCCAAATCGAACTCCCATCTTAATAACAACATTAGTCAATAGGCAAAAACAAAGAAAAAGGGCTGAACATTTCAGGAATTTTAAACATACCCTGAAGCTTAGTGCACTGATCTGAGGTCAAGTCTGCTAAAATTGCAACATGCCTGTCATCAATGGCTGCTCTAATAGTGAATCTCTTTTGTAGGACAGAACATTTATCAGGAACAATTCGAACTCGGAGCTTTAGCGTGTTTTTGCCTCTTCTAACCTTCAACCAGATGAACTCAACCTTTTGGCTACTAATCTTTCCAAGCTGTGAACTTAGCTCGGATCTCGTTTTCGCCTGCACGAATGTCTCATCAAGATCATCCTCAGCAAACGCTTCAATAACGTCTCCAGGCAATGGCATAGCCTTATCCCATTCTTCGGATAACTCTTGCTTCACTCCTTTAACACAAACTACAGTACTCCCCATGTACTTTTCTCAAAATTGAATGTTATAGAATCTGTCAACTTATATTCTTCTTATGAACAACTATATACCGATCATAGTATTCTACACCTAATCAACGAACAGTTCGAAAAAAGGTTGATTTTTGGAATAGTTTCCGTAAATAACATTGTCAGGAATCTTCTGTTTTGTACCAGGAAGGAAAGACGACTAATATTATTTTATTATTATGCAAGAAATCCATTGTTATTACAAAGCCAGATGGAGAAAACAAACATAAATATAATAATGAAAACTACATGAATACATAATAATCATCAAATCTTTCCTCCATTGTATACATGGTCTATCTTGTATATATGGTCTAATTCTTCTTGACATATCCGGATTATTTCCCTGGCCCTTTCCCTCTGTTCTGCATCAAACGAATTTAACCTTTCCTGATAATCTTGTATTCTTTTATTCAGACTCTGTATTCTTCTGTGCGGCCAACGGGTCATACCAGATCTTCGACAGATCTTCTTAACCACAGTCAAACACAAATTTATTCTGCTAGCTGCTTCCTCCATAGGTAGATGAAAATAACATGACAGGTCTGCCAGAGTCAGTTTCCCCGTTCTCTCCCTCTGCGCTACAAATCCAAATCAAAATACACAACACAACCGGATAAAATAGATTTGATTAAAGAATCAACAAGAAATAGTAATTAACACATAATTTATTAGGATAGAGAAAAAAGACGGTGACTTCAACCTGTCTTGCAAGATTGCTCCTGCTTGGTCTTCTATCTTGCTCATCCCCCCCTCCCGAGCCCGAGCCTGAGGCTCCATCCACCCGACGACGATCCCCTGCCAACATTCAAAACCCAAGAACATTAAGCATTCTCAATTTCCTAGAATATAAAAAAGGGTAATCGTTTCCATCTCTAATGTCAGGAATTGGAACAGACCTGAACGTGATAGCGATAGAGGTTGGTCATCCGAGAGGTCTCTTGAAGGCCGCCTGTAGAGTTCGACGCTAATGGTATCATAAAATTCAGAGAATGGATCGTCCAGCATAATGAATCCTGCATTTCTTCTAATGTCACAATACTTCAGAAGAAACGTTTTGACTGTGTCCAGGCCCATACCAACGAATCTGCAATGATCAAAAGAAATTGAATAATAAGTCTGCTTCAATCACATTTTTATTCCTGGTATATAAAATCAAACACAAATAGAGAAAGAGTAGATTGGTTTAATTGATTAGAACTTACCCGAAGCATCCGTATTCGGGATTCTTTTTCTGCTCATAGGTTTTAGTAACAATATGATGGATGTTGAGCAAGCCGCCATGAATCTCAAGTTTGGTAATCTTTTTTCCTGAAAAAACATACACAAAGTCAACAACCAAAAGATAAACTATAGAATTCACCATTTCTCGTTTCGAAAACTGTAATACACGCACCATCAGTATGATTGATTTCTCTAATAACTTGACACGCACTGCACTTCGATATGTCCCATTCCTCGTCAGCATTGCTACCACCGATTACGGTTGGATGCCTTCGACTCTTTCTGTTTGATGGACCTGCCTCTTGAGAATTCGCATTACTACTACTACCACCGATTCCACTCGAAAGAAGTGACCCACTATTGGAAATCTCAATCTGCATTTGATTCCGCTGCGATGGCATCATACTTCCCCCTCCTTGAGCATTCAAATTGCTGCCACTTCCAGTCCCGATTATCCCCACACGATCGTTTGATGCCTCATTGTAATGCAAAAGGAATCGGCTAGGCTGCGATGGCGGCAACAAATCCCCGCCACCAAAGTCATGAGCAAATTGAATCCTAATAAGCCCTCCTCCATCATTAGATGTCTCATTGTTTCTCATGGAAAATTGGCTTGCCTGCAATTGGAATCGACTCGGCTGAAATTGCGACAGCAAACTCCCACTGCCACCAGCACCACCTTGAGTGTTCAGATTTGAGAATTGGTTATGCTGCAATGGCTGCAACAAACCCCCACCAGCACCACCACCACCACCTTGAATACTCACATTTTCGAATTGGTTTGGATTCAATGGCGGTAACAAACTCCCACCACTACCACTACCACTAGCACCACCACCACCTTCAGTGTTCAGGCTCTGCAATTGGCCCTGCAATGGTTGCAACAAACCACCACCAGCACCACCAACACTTTGATTGTTCAAGGTATGAACACCATCAAAATTATGTTCATTTCCAGTCAATTGCTGCGCCGGTGATGAAAATGAGGGGCCTGCGGCTTCGGCTTCCCTCAGAGTTCTCACAAGTTCCTCAAAGATGGGATCATGATCATCACTAAGGTCCTCACTACCAATAAGGTCCTCGTTATTAGGTTCGTCATCAAATGGGAATTGGGGACTCGGTGGATTTTCAGGCGTTTCTAAATCGGCAAGGGTTGGGTTCTGGTCACTCATGAAATCCTGAAAGTTGAACTCCATAGGATCATTGTGTGGGTCATTGTAAGGGTCAATGGAGTTCGGATCACCCATGAATGATTGCTTAAATTAGCCCCAACACTTAGGCAGGAATGGTAGTTGTCGCCGATCGTTGGGCTAGTTCCTCAAGCACCGACACCAAAATGACCGGTTCTAGTCCGGTCGGTTCCGGTGCAGGCGCTTGAAAATGGCAATGGGGAAGGGAGAATGAGGATGAAGGAAAATGCAGTGGGAATTTGGTGGTATTTGAAGGGAGCGGGAGATGGGCAGTTGATGACCGTTATATGTTTGACAGTTTTTCTTTCTTTTTTTAAAAATTATTTTTGAAACACGGCGTCGTTCAAGAACGTTGCGTCCTCTCTTTCTTTATACACAACATTTCGTTTTTCCTTGTAATACACATGTCGTTCAATTCGGGCTAGCAATTGCAACGCTTCGGTTACCGGTTGACTGAAAAGGCCGTAAGGAATAAACGCTGCGTTTCGGCCTTTTATCCTGATGCACGGCGTCGTTTTTTCCATTATAATCTCATACACCACCACTAGTCACCGTCTCCATCTCGCCAATGGAAAATTGAAGAAAGGGAAAGAAATGAAATGAAGTCGGCAATATCCACACTCTTCAGCTCACGAAATCTCAGTTTCCACCACCACCGCTCCTCCATACTCCACCCAAAATCATTCACTGCCGCCGCCTCCGCCAACTGTAAGCCCATTAATTTTCGCCAAACATCCCAAATCCGCACCGTCATGGCTTCTTCTTTCAACCCCGAGCAAGCCCGCGCTCCTCCCGCCCTTCCACTGCCCGTTCCACCCATCACCAAGGCAATAATCATCGCGGCGTAGTATCTTTTTATCATTGAGATAGCTAATCATTTCTTCTACTGACTTTTGTTGTTTGTATCAATGTAGTTCAAAATCGGGCTGTGTCAGCTACTGGTGACGCCGGATAAAGAGCGAAACATTGCGAATGCTCGCGCAGCAATTGAACAAGCAGCTGAAAAAGGCGCTAAGCTCGTTATGTTACCTGTTAGTTGCTTGTTTCTCATATTTGTTTAGTGTCGTGATGATGGTGTTATTACAGAATTAGGGGATTTAGTGACTTTTGTTTTGATTAGGAAATTTGGAACAGTCCATACTCCAATGATAGTTTCCCGGTGTATGCTGAGGATATAGATGCTGGTGGTGATGGGTCCCCTTCAACTGCCATGCTTTCTGAAGCTGCTCGAGGTCTTAAAGTAACTATAGTTGGTGGGTCCATTCCGGAACTGTGCGGGGATAGGTTGTATAATACTTGCTGTGTGTTTGGTACTGATGGGAAGTTGAAAGCTAAGCACCGCAAGGTACGGAATGTCTTCTGTGGATTGGTATTGAGTTTTCACTGTGTTTATGGTGATTTGATTTGCACTGCTTCACAATGCATCAACCCGCATGCTTCTATCAAATGCTGGTTTCTATCTGATAAACAACTGTAATCTTAAAAGCAGTAACAAAATGGGCACTTTGTTTTGGAGTGTTTAAATTGATTGTGTGCTGATATTTGTAATATTGATGAGTTGAATTTGATGTCTTTAGTGTTGGCCTGTGTGGTTTGCGTGGGATTGCAGATACATCTTTTTGATATTGATATCCCAGGCAAGATAACATTTATGGAATCAAAGACTCTCACAGCAGGGGAGACACCGACCATTGTTGATACAGGTTTTTTTCTTTTACCCCGGATTTTGTGTTCTTTTTTTATCCCATTTGGATGACCCATGGATTGAGGTTTTTTTTATGAAATGCAATAAAGTCCTGCTGAAGCAGAAGTAGAGGAACAAATGTTCTCAATATAACTGCGTGTTTCTGTAGGAGATGAAAATGAATAAATTTATGAATAGGAGCACTCCTTGGATTCTGTTTCTTCATCATAAATTGTCTAGCAATTATTAAACTATTTTGTTTATTGTGTTGGGGTATTACCATAATGGTTTATTGTTTTCTACGTGGTTCTCTGCTTATTGAAGAAAATACATTTCTTCTTTTTCTCTTTATCTGGGTTGGGTTATAACCAGAGTTTGGTTCGTGCAGAGGTTGGTCGTATCGGGATAGGCATCTGTTATGACATCCGGTTCCAGGAATTGGCAATGATATATGCAGCAAGAGGTGCTTCCTCCTTCTATTTACCTTAAATATATTTTCTTTTCATGTTTGACATGTGGAATCTTTCCCGCTGGTCATCTATTATAATTTAATAATTCCAAGCCACAAGAATGGCTTGGTCACATACCCCCAATTCAGCTGCAAAAAAAATCTCTCTTCACTACATCATTTGCGCAACTTATAAATTATGATCCTACCTCCAAGTGGTGATGAGTCGTCTTGGATGAAATTGAGTATCATAATATTGGCATAGTATCACCTAAGAAACATTGGACTGTAGTTCCTTTTTTTTTCTTAAGAGAGATTGGAGTGTAGTTAATGAACAATGCATCTAGTGCAATTTCCGTTGGCACTTCCTAGTGAAATCTTTAAGCTCTTACTTAATACCTACTTCTGTTAATGCTGTACTTCCATAGATGGTTGCGGGTTATGACCTAGATCGGCTAAGAAACTAGATGATATTCCCTATATTGATAAGTCTAGCACAAAATCCTTAGCCCTTACCAGTCACTGAATGGCCAGATTAGTCATATGGTGATAATCTTGACTGTACTCTTTAGAACTCGACTGAATGCTGATGGCAGCAAGTTGTCTACACCAGGTGCTCATTTAATATGCTACCCCGGAGCGTTTAACATGACTACTGGACCATTACATTGGGAGTTAT
Source organism: Viola odorata (assembly GCA_963691705.1). Classification (NCBI taxonomy): domain Eukaryota; kingdom Viridiplantae; phylum Streptophyta; class Magnoliopsida; order Malpighiales; family Violaceae; genus Viola; species Viola odorata. Next base: position 3,414,457 of record OY829546.1, read on the forward strand.
TGCAGAGGGCAAGGTACTGTTATCTTCCACACTTCAAGGGTTTATGTTTTATTTTCTTTTTTTGAACATATTATTTTCCAAAATGAAATTTCTCATGGTTTCGTGATCTGAGTGAACTGCCAAGGACTGTTGTAGTTTTTATTTCATATTTGCTGATTTGTCCTTCTTACTTCATGTGCAGGGCTGTCGATAATCAGGTAAAGCTATAATCTTTATAAATTACTGTCTTTGTAGATTGCTATATCCTCTCCAAAGGGTTTGCAAGGGCACTTCGATCCAGCGCCATGTATTTTCATGAGTCGGGTTTACTTTAGATGGGAGTTTCTCAGTTACTGGTAACATTTAAATGGCAGCTATATGTAGCAACTTGTTCACCCGCCAGAGACGCCCAGGCTGGTTATGTGGCTTGGGGCCACTCCACTCTCATAGGACCAGTGAGTGAATGCTTATTTACATTTCTTCTATAGCCCTAATTTGTGCTTGAGCGGGAAAGGATACTTAACAAAATCTTCAAATGACAGTTTGGAGAAGTTCTGGCCACCACTGAGCATGATCAGGATATGATAATTGCAGAGATTGATTACTCGATAATTGAATCGAGAAGGTGGTGTCCCTTCCTAACTTATTATCATCCATGATTTAGTTTTGATTGTATCCTAATTTTGTGTCTCAAAAAACAGGGCAAGCCTCCCTTTAACAAAGCAAAAACGAGGCGATCTTTACCAGTTGGTGGATGTCCAGAGGCTGAAGTCCCAGTCTTGAGGAACATCGAAAGACTTTCTGCAGGAGACGTCAGTTGTTCGAGGGATTGATTAGGCGATGATTGATGTTCATCGACGTCGTAAAAAAAATGTATTTTGGTAATAATTCATGCCAGAAACTGCTGTCATTCTGGAACCAAAACATCAATATTATAATTTTCAGATATGGTATGGTGGTGTAAACTGTAAAGTTGATTCAACATTTTTTTTCCATGGTTTGTGGATGTCCTGGTGATAGAACAATTGGGCCTCAAATTGTACCATTACCATGAGGAGATAGAGCAATTGGGCCTATCGGGTCAACTTTCCATAAAATTGATATCTTCCTTTGACAAAATGGGTTCAACTTGGCTTGAAGGTCCATGTCAACTTATCTCAAATTCCCCCATTTGGAGGAACAGTGGGTCTGCAAAATAATCAATAATCGGCAACAGTGGGTCTCTCTCTTCTTCCATAACATGCATGCATTTGCGACTACTTCTTCTTTTATCCATAACATAACAACTATACCTACCCCTCCATTGAGACATGTTATTGAAGAAGAAGACGACCTTCTACATATATCACATCCCTAGGTATCAATTTCTAGTTCACATGGCTTAAGGATACCCTACAAACAAACTGGTATGGTGGGTTAGTTCCTTAGCACACGAAGATAGTACTAATTAACTCCACCCTTAATGCATTGCATCCGACCCTCTAAACTTGCTGCTCATACCTTAATTGTCCAAAACCCTAATCTATGTTTGCGAGTACTCTTGACGTGTCACGTCACAATTCACATTCGCTCATATAAATAGAGGAATTTATTATTAGTGAAATTCTTGTAAAATTTTAGTAGTAAACTTCACTGAGAATGAAATGTGTGGCGTGGCATATTAAGAATACTCGATAATGATTCGAACGAAAAATATGTAATGATAAAGACCGTGGAGAAAAGCAAACATGGTCTTTGATCAGGCCAGGGCACGTGACAAATGCCGTAACATTATAGGGATCGATGGCTAGAGGTGCGTACATTTTGGTGCCACTTGCGAGTGGTAGGAGAAGAGTAAAAGAGAGTCCAAAATGACAAGGAAAAAGGAGAAGATGCTAAATTTTGCTTTAATTCGGTGCTTTTGTTGGGAAAAGAGCTACTGTTCCTTTCTTGATTGCAACCCCAACCCCAACAAGACAAACACCCTCTTCTCTTCTTGGGATCCCCATCACATGTTGTCATGTACTCCACTTTAACCCCTCCACATCTCATTCAAACATTACCATACCCAGCTTTTCCCCATGTAAAACATCACCGTTTGATCGCATATACTAGAATCGTCATCACCACCACCATCAGTTCATGGTATATACCCAGGTGGGGATTACCAATATCCATGGACCACCATATTGCGTTCGGTTCGGAATTGCGTTTTGTTTCCCTCTGTACAATGACTAAAATCACTTCAGACAGATCCACAAAGTATAAGTAGTTTTAACCATTTGAATATGCGGTAAGAAAAAATCGAATGTAATTTTAAACGGATCCATAATGATGAGATCAATCCGAAAGAATCATATCACGTGTACGCAATCACATTAAATGCATCTAGATGTAACACCTCGATTACGTTAGTGCAGTTTTGATCGGCAGATAAGTTTGCTATACACAAGAAAACAAATTGGAGGCGGATTCTTATGTGTTTTCCAGTCCAGAGCATAATGTGCATTTTTCGTGGCTAATCAGTCAAAAGACCCACAAGCACTTGACTAGGCGCGATCAGGTGTGCCTCCATGCCATGCCACGTGCTACCCTTGCTGATGTGGAGACGACGTGTAGGTCCGTTTCTTTCCCGTTGTGTTCCCTTTTGATTAGATTTGGCCCTGATTGGGGAACAATAATTTTCAACTAAAATAAAAATCATACTGCTCAGATCAAAGGATATGGATTAGTCGTACATAATCAAGATCAACTAGCTAATCTTGAAATTTTGGCGACAACGGATCGATGCGGATTTCGTACGCTTAATTTTCCTTGTAAAAGACATTTTGATGGGTAAGTGTGACCACTAATTGTGTCCTAATCACAGGCTAATCATGGTCTTTTCAGGATTGTAATTATCTTCCAAGAGAGAAATTAATCAATTGCGAGTCCTAATCTGAGAAGGAAATTTTAACAACTGATCATATCAAAGATTACGGTAGTAGTAGATATATAGATGGTCCTCCACGAACTTGTGTCCTTAGTAATTAGGGATATTTATACAAGGGAGACAGAGAAAAAGACGGCCGACCCTCTTTGCTGTATCAAACAAATTGGCATTTTCGAAAAAATACAAAAAACAAAAAATCACCCATTTAATCTCAATGGTTTTAATGCAGCAATTACAACCAAATTAGATTTGATTTCCATTCCAAGTATTTTTTTTGTTTATGTTCGAACATTGTCGAATCTAGAAGTAAAACGATTCTTTTAATTTAGAGTAGTTTGCTTTCATCCAAAGCATGAATTTGCATAAATTAAAATTTAGCGCATGCCTTTTATCATCTTACCACAATCGATGTAATATTATACAATTTTATTTATTTTACATTAATAAACCTTATTTTAGTGGTTTAATCAGTTCTTAGGTTTGAGTTTGAAAAGTGTGAAAAAATTATATTAAGAGAGCTACTTATTTCAGGCCGATCATGTTTGAACACGTTGGAGAGAAAAAAAAGAGGCAGATTAAAAATAATAATACTTTAAGTGTAGCTGGGCTTAAGAGTGATTAAGCCCAAGACTAAGTGATTGAAAGGAATCCAAAACTGGGCCGACAGACTCCTTAGATCAATCTTTACCAATAACGAAAAAGACGGAGAAGCACGTGGCGAAGGATGATTGGCTTTGATGCTCCTAAAAAAGAAACTGCATTAATGACGTATGCGACCGAACGAAGATAAGGATAGACAAAGGTGGGGGCCATCAGAGCCGCACGTGTCAGGCGCATATGTCAAATACGGTTTAACGACAGGGAACAGTAAATGGCTTCACGTGCCACTTTGTGGTCCCACTACACAAATCATAGCCCCACCATCAACCTCCGTATGATCGCATAACAGATACAGATCAACCGTTCGTTCATTATATGGGAACCCCGTGCGGGATAATTCTGCCATCACGCCTTTCTTTTTCTTTTTTTAATAATAATTCGACTATATCATCAATAAATTAGAAATTTCTCCTAATCGGTTTAATTTAATATTTTAAAAAGTTTGCTCTATAACGGTTGTTGTGAAAATAATAATAACTTACAAATTTTACATGGTTCTTCATTGATGTCTATATCCTCGGAAAGAACAGTATTTTACTGTATAGTAAATTGGGTTTAAATTACAGTTGCTTGGTAACTCTAATTTTGAGTTTAAATACTCTTTGGGGTTAGATTTACTGGTCTCTTCCGAATAGTATCTTCGCTCACAAAACTTTACTAACCGTTTGTAATAATTAAACTAATTATTAACTCTAATTAGTCAAAACGAATAAGGATTATGAAAATCCCTTAAACAAATAGATAGTTTTGAAAGGAGAAGAAAAAAAGGTAAGATTTGGAGTTTTGGTGGTGAAATCATGATCAAATCGAGGTGGATTCTTGGAAAGAAAGTTTGACCAAGAAATTGAAATTATAAGTTGTGGGTCACATAACAAAAACAAAAACAAGGTCCTCAATAGTTCCCCGGTTTGAATGGCAAATGTTCTCGACTAGGTTCATGACCACAAATTCCATGGTTGCAAATTCGCAATTCAACCCATTAGCCCTACCAAAAAAAGAAAACCATAGGAGTATTTAATATTTATCCCAAGATCTGTTAAAATCAGATGCAGAAAGTACATAAACAAGATTGTCTAATTGTTGGTGGAAGCCACTCTTGCAAAGTTGCAATGTTGAAATCAATTGGAGACCAAGGTAATGAGCTTTCGGCATCACCCTATTTTCTTTATTATGTGGTAAAAGACGGTTTGATGAAAATAGAGATCGTATAATCAGAATGATTAACCTTAACTCCCCCAAACCTACTATATATCAAAATCGAAATTGCAACATATATCGGCCTAAACTCCTCACTACCAAAACAAAACTTATCGAACTTTTTGAAATAGATCATCAACACTCAAACTCATAGAAAAACTTGACTGTGTCTTGCGATTAATGAACATGAATCAACCAAGAATGGAATTCGTGTGATCTTGATAAGGATTATGGAGACAGATGACTGGTGCCGATTTTTAATCTAATTTTATAGCATCTGTGGGATTTTGCTGGATTTGTAGCACCTTCCTTTTCAGTCTTGGTCATCATGTTGTTTCATTCTGGCCAATAGTTTTTTCTTAGATTATTTATTAGGTTAATACTAGAAAGAAACGTTTTTTTTTTTAAATAAATCTATAAAGTCTGTTAATTACCAACAATGTAATGAGATGTTCGAGTTGTAACAGAGTTGTTTATAATTCAGATCTTTACCTTCGAGCTTAAAAAAATAGAAAAAATAATACTGAAAATTCATCTTCTTTAAAATCTAATAATATTCGACTTAAATAATATAATACTTTAAAGAAATAAAGAAAATACTAGGAAAGATCGGGAAAAAATGGAACATTTTGCTGCAAAATTAATTGACGGTTTATGGAATGATGATTATAATTAATTTTGTTTGCATCAAGTCGAGTAAATTATACCTATGAAAAGAATTATTTTATAAGGTATGATCAAATTATTGAGAGTTTTACTGAAATGTGAGGTGACAAAAATAACTTTAACCACACTAATATTTACAGTAAAAATGTAAGATATTTGTCTACTTTTAATTCAGGTTTCCGATTTGAGTTTCGAGAATAAAAAAACTATACTAAAAGAATCACTCCTTTCGAAAGCTGATTACACTCGAACGAGGTAAAAAATAACTTTAAATTATAATAGCCGTTATTAAATTCAGAGCGTAAGAAAGGCTCCTAACTTAAAATTTGCATGATTAAAGATGAAAATTAGAGGGTCCAGTAATTAATTAGAAATTACCCAAATGGGTTGGTTAAAGGCATGATTAGGATCCGTTTTTCACCCGCTTGTTTCCCCTTTTTGGGCTGTCATTTCTATAATTTGGTAAATGGAGCTTTATTTTTGTACCCACTTTCAAAATTCAAAACCACCTAACAGTGCTAAGATGGGGCCCATTAAGTGGAAGTACACTACAAGTCCAGTCCAGTACAGTCCAGTCCAGTCTTATACAGTGTGAAAAAGGGAATTCCAATTTTCCATGCGAATCATTCATCATTTTTATTTTATGCTTCTATACATTAAATCTAACACGCTGACAATAAATTAGGATTAATTAGAGGTATACTTAAGTGTTAAACAAAATTAAAAGATTGGTAATACTTAATCCTCCTAAATTAATGAAATTAATTATCATTACGTAATAATGTTTAATAAATACCAATATATACCAAGGAATAAAAAAAAAAAAAAAAAGATGATTCCCGTATTGAATGCATTATATAATATAGTATATACTAGTATACTATAGTATGTTTTGTATATGATTAATTTATGTTTATGCCAACTACTCAACGGCAATTTACAACTACCAGAAATGAACCTACCTTCCTCTTATGCATGCATCAATTTGATCTTTTGGCGTTACGTGCTCTACCTCTTCCTACTTCCAAATTTAAGTGGTTGCATTAATTAGTGGATGAAATCATATTACAAAATTATAAACCTAACTTAACTGTTTGATATTCTAATTTATTTATGCTCCAATTTGAATTCCTAGCTATTTATGGGAATCATACATAGTTTTACTAAAATTATTTGAATTTACAATTTTTAAAAGAAAATTAAAGTTAAAATGTTCAAATTCTTTTTATCGGTAGAGATTGAGACACTAATTATATCACCTCGTTAATAAAATCCCTTAAACCTGAGGGGTATGATCTAAAGCATAAATAATACGACAATAAATTCATTATAAAATTAACCCAACGATTAATTAAAATACGATTATATTGAAACTTATAATTGCGAATTACGAAGCTAAACTAACAATCCTTTAAATTAAGGTCAACATTTTTTCTTGCCTTAATGATGTTTTTTAGTTACATGAATGGCCCTTCGTATCCTTAACTACATAACACCAACACATGGACCCAAGAATTACTATGAGTTATGATCCTTCTTCAACATAAATCAACGGTTTCAAATTCGAATTTGGGAAATCAGTTTTTGTCATTAAAAACAAATGGCAATTAAGGAAAATATATAAATAAATAGTGCCACGTAAGCAAATGCCAATCTGGCATTGGCTCCAATTAGGATGGACATGCACGCGCATGACAAGACCCCCCACCCCTTTATAAAGTCCATAGCTTCTGTTCCCATTTCTCTCCCATCTCATCTCTCCACAGCAAACACAAACAGCAAAAGCGTGCAAGTTCCAATTTCATTTCTTTTCTTTTCTTTCCGCCATTTCTTTCTCAATTCTCACACAAGGCGTGCCATTCTGTTCTCATTACACATCCATTACTCTCTTCTTCTTCTTTCTTACCACAGAAAAACAAAAACCCATCTCTTAAAAACCTTGTCTTTGCTAATTTCCCCCTTGTTTTTCGACACAACTTTCTTCCAGACGTTTTGTCGAACAGGAAGCATGTATAATAAGTGGGAGAGGGAGAAGACGATGAGGGAAGACAGGTACAGGCCTGATTTCAAAAACCCATCTTTCTCTTCATCACTTCTCGATGAAATATACCGTTCTATTGACGGCGGCGACACAGAACATGGCCGGGAGATGAGGTTTTACAGAGAAACAATGGTGAAAAAACAGAGCAAAGGTAGTAGTGGTAATGTGAAAATTTTGAGGAGCAATAATGGAGGAGAAGTGTCTGCTCTTGACCGGGCTTGTTTGATAGACAAATGGATGGACCAGAAGGTGAACCAAAAACTGACGAGCAGTGCAAAACAGAGGAGACAAAGTGGGCCAGAATTGGAGAGAAAATACAATATCCATCATGAGCGTGATCTTGACCAAGATGGTCTCTTTTTCAGCTCAACTTCAATTTCATCAGATTCCAGCTCCGGTACTGGGTTCTCATCTTCCGATACAGATTCCATCTTTGGAGCTAAATCAAGGGCTTCTTCTCTTGCTACCCCAAAGCCTAAGCCGGTGAGGACCAGTGTCCCTGCTCGTTCAGGAAAAACAGAGAAAAAAACAGAGACTGCTCTGTTTTATGAACAGAGAGAGTTGCATATATATGATGATTATCACTACAATTCAGGCACTGACCGGACTCCGCGGCTTGAAGAGTGCATGATCAAGTCCAAATCAAGGGCTTTGAAGATTTACAGCAATTTAAAGAAGGTGAAGCAACCAATTTCACCAGGTGGTAAGCTTGCAACCTTCATCAACTCACTTTTTACTACAGGGAACACCAAGAAATCAAAAATTCCCTCAAATTCGATTGAGAATTTCGAGGAAGATAGGAAATTCAAGTCAGGGCAGGCATCAAAAACTTGCTCCTCTGCTTCATCATTTTCAAGATCATGTTTAAGCAAGAACTCCCCTTCCACCAGGGAGAGATTGCGCAATGGGGTTAAGAGGAATGTTAGATTCTATCCTGTGAGTGTTATTGTCGATGAAGATTGCAGACCCATTGGGCACAAATCCTTGTATGGAGGAGGAGAAGAAGAAGAGTTGGAGGCAAGGCTCATGTCTGTTTCTCTACCAACTGCGTGGCAAATTGGGAAATCACCATCAAGGAAAGTTGTTGTTGATGATGATCATGATCAGGTTAAGTACAAAGTAATGGAGAAGAGTAGGAGAGTTGAAGATGTGGCAAGAAAGTTCTTGAAAGATTACCACCACCAAAATCAGAAGAAGAATGATGTGATCATGATTGATGTTGTTCGCGATAATTACAGTACTAATAATCATTATGATCAGGATAATGAAGATGAGGATGATGCTGCAAGTTGTTCCAGTTCAGATTTGTTCGAGCTTGATCATCTTGAAGTAATCGGAGGAAATGATCGGTACATGGAAGAGCTTCCTGTGTATGAAACAACCCATTTTAGTACTAATCGCGCCATAGCTAATGGCTTGATAGTGTAGTTCTTTAGTTAGTTTTCTTTATTGGATCTTTCTTAATCAAGATCCTTTTTTTTTAATCCTCTAAATTATTGGTGTTGGTATAATGAAAATGGTATAATTTCATCAAAAGAAGAATGGTATGTTCTGTAATTATCTTTTTCTCCACTTCTTTTCTTGGTGTAATAAGATTGTATGAAATTGAGAGTTTTAAAGAGTGTCAGTCAAATTGCAAGATTGTGCAGGAAAAGGTAAGCAAGAATACATGAACAGGAAACACAATAATGTGTACACAGTTCGTACACTGTGTTATTGTTTTGTTGTTGGTAATGTGTGAGAGATGAAATGTACTATAGTTTTAAGGAATAAAGAAATGAGGTAAAGATTAGAAAAGGTGAGGAGGAGAAGGAGAAGGGAATATGTTTTACGGTAATTGAAAAGAAAAGTGGGGATGTGTTAAATTCTTTGATCATGATCAGAAAACAGGGGAGATAGATACTGACAGATAGGTTTTTGATAAGTAGAACAGAGGAGAAAAAAAGAGAGATTCGAGATCGTAATCACAAGCAAAACGAAAGAGAGGAATGTGATGGTAAAGTGGAAGGGGCAGATCTTCGTCCATGGGAATAGAGAAAGTGAAAGCTTTTGCTTTCTTGCTCTTTCTTTCTCTTTTCTTTATTTTTCTGTATTATGGAATTGGATTTTGTAATTTTGTATTGGTTGGCCCCTCATTACTTGAACATTGCGTTAGCATCATAGCCATTCCCCAACCCCACAACCAAGAAAACCAAGAATTGGAAAGAAAAAAGAAAAAGAAAATGTAGACCAAACTCACCTTTAGTTCATAATAATGTGTAATTGGTTAAAGTATATCGATCTTACACTAAATGATATTAATCTCTTATTTGATCGAGTTTGGATGCCAAATTTTACTATTTTAAGTTTAAACTCTATGTATATTTGAGTTTATTAGAAATTGGAGACATAATTATGTTCACATCAATAGTTTCATTTAAAAATAATAAATAATTATTTATAGATAAAGATCAAATCAACAATTTTTTATTTAATAAATGAAAGGGTTCACGAGTTAAGCATATGCGATGGGTGAGATGAGCCGAGGAATTTGTTCAAAATTAGAGGATGGGCAGCAGTACGCAGTACAATAAGGTATGGGTGTCAAGAAGGTGGTGGCCCGCAACATTTATAGAGGTAGAGCTAGTTAGCTGCATTTTCTGAACAATAGTTATGTTAAGACGGCGAGTCTTTTACATAATAGTGTAAATCGTCTTATGACTTTTGTGGAAGGACTAGCCCCAAACGACTTTGCTGAAAAGAAGACCTACATTTATGAATTCCAAGATACTTATTGAATTTGAGTTAGAAAAGTTAAAAGAGATTTTTTTTAGTAATTTTTATATAAATAAGAATTCATGAGGTAGAAAAAAATTTATTATAAAAAAAACATCAAAGGCATTGACTTGTAAAATATTAAAAAAAATTAACTTAAGAACTAATTACACATATCGCAAATTTTTCTTAATGTATATATAATTTTTTGAAAGTTAAATTATATTCGAAACAATATATTTATCGTATTACGAGACTACCCGATAAAAAAGAGAGGAGAATTTAGTGAGTGGAGAGAGATAAAATGTTGATTAATATAGAAGGAAATGGTGATGGTGGTTTGATCATGGACCGTCCTACACAAAACGACACCAAAATTTGTGTTCATGAGCTATTTGCCATTGACCTTACCCTATAGACTAGTATAGAGTGCCCTCCACTCAATTGGCAAACACAAAAATAACAATGAAAATGATAAATTTCATTTTTCACATACTATACTGATTGTTCTTCCAACAAAAAACACTACATTGATTGAACTGGATTGCTAATCCGGCGACATGTAGTTCGTTGGAGGCCTCTTTTTTTAATTACTAATATAGGAATCTTTACAATATACATATAAGTAATATAATTTGTTGTGCCAGCAAATTCATTTCTTTAAATTATTCAAATATTAAGAGAATAAAGTTAGAAATTCTACATATTTTTGGATGTGCGGTAGGATAGTATATAGTTTCCTCGTTCTTATGAAATCTTTAAAAGATGCATGCAAAAAAATAGAAATGCATGATTCCATGAAAACATTAGCTTATATAGTTTAAATAAAATTACAAGATATAAACAAAACATAGTTTTTTTTGGCCTAATAGGTTCGTGTTCATTCGTTACTTTCTGTAAATAAGATTAATTTTAACAAGTTAATTTAGTACATCATCAATCTGATTCGGTGAATTTAACGTAACCCTGTAACTGGACATTCGATTTATAATACATTCATTAATTTGGAGAACTTGTAACCTCCAAAGAAAATTAAATATATCTTCATCAAAAGAATATTTAGCTGCAATGATTATCAAGAAGGATAGAACTAAGTTCAACTTAATTAATTATTAATTAACAAAGGTTCAATTTGTTATATATGGTAGACCTAATAATTGCCTACAAGCATATGATCATTAGTACGTGACGAGCATGCACAAGATTCGTAATGTGCAAATGCGTGGTAGCTCAAACTCAAAGTATTAATATAATCCGAGATCAGTTTGGTCAAAATTAGACACTAATCTTATCATTATACACTAATTAAATAAATACACATAGCCATACAATTTTTAATTGCTAGGTACATTATTTTAAAAGGGAGTGGTGGAGTTGTAACTTATTCAAGAAATATACTACTCTCTCTAGTCCGAAATGTATGACTTTCTCGCATTCCAATATTTAGTAGGAAACGCATATTGAGGAGGCCGGATGACTCACTATTTGACCCCAAAAAAATCTGTACTTTTTTTTGAATGTACGTTAATCCTTAACGTATTTCCGAGAAAAAATCAGAGGCAAAATTATCTCAAATAGCGAGTCTGCCGACCACTTTAAGATACATGCCGAAACAGTAAAAGCAAATGCTAAAACGTTATACATTTCGGACCGGAGGGAGTACCTCTTTAGGGTACTTAAGGGTTTGTTTTAATGTAATTTTGAGATTTAAGTTAATTAATCTTGTTAGGATAACTTTTAATGATAATCTAGTAACTTTTTATTTTTGATATAAAAATTCAATATCTAGATTTCTTTTACCGACTAATATGAATCCCACCATGGTAAACACCCATTAAGTTCTTATTCGGGCCCAATAGAGCTGTGAAGTAAACGATAGTAGAATTTTAAAGCAGATACGTCAAGGCTCGAACTCGTGTTTTTAGTACCAATCAAGTCGTCACAAACCAAGTCGAGTACGCCGGTTTGATAATAATCTAGTGATTAATGTTTTGTTTAAGTTAATTAGAGATTCCGTACGGTAGGTGTGGTGGGGAAGTTGGCAGCAATGATGAGAAGAATAATGTAATTGTGGGGGTGGAGAGAGTTTAGTTTGAAAAGACAAACCAGTCTATGTTCCTATCTTAGCTTTGTTTGCTACAAGAAGCTAACTCCAATTCCCTTTCCATGTCTTCCATGCCCAACAATTCTACTATAAACTATCCATAAACTAAATAAAAATCAGCATATTCCATCGCACTTTCTTGATCATTCATTATTTTGTTTGAAACTTTTGTTCTGGACTAGGACTAGGACTAGCAGGGAAACTGCATTGAACACTTTCTTCTTTTCTTTTTAATCGTTCGAATTTTATCTCCGTTTATAAATAAAAAATCGTTTTGAATATATTAGGTGACGGTAGCAGGTGGGTGTACCTGTAATTAATTACTTCGAGTGTTGAATGAATGTTCATTTTATTTGTTGAAACCAAGTAGTGTTTAATGTTCTTGTCATTTTTCCAGGAAAAGATGGAGTTTCCTTCGATGGTTAGACCATCAGATTTTAAGGCAAAGTAGTGAATGGAAGTGGACCATTTTCGAAAAAAATCAGTGTCCCACTTTTGTCTCCTTCCATAAATCTACTAAGCCTGTGTTAATGTTACCACTACAACATTATTGTAAGTTGTAACAGTGTTTTCAAGTTCCAAGCTCCAACCAAGACATGGAGTACTGCTCCTGATAAGTCCCACTCCATATAATAATGGCATCTAACTTACCATAATTGTTTTTAGACTAGACCTAGTTAGATTAGATGATAACACAAGTATATTTGAGCGTATTGGGCACTAGGCTTGATTAATCATACTTACATTGTACTATCAACTCATTATTAAGGATAAAAATATTCATAACAAATATTACGCACATACGCAAAAATAAAACTGACGATCTTTTAATTAAGAAGTTAGCATTTTGATTCATTCTGAGTAAAATAGAATAATTTTTTTATTTCAATACATTGGGAAATTAATATGGATATACGCTTGATTGCTTTAGGGAAAAAAGAAATATCTTTTGTGGCCTAAAGCATGAGTATTCTAGCCACACATAATTCCCGTCACCATAAGAGTCATGAAGATGAATTTTTATTAGGTGGTCTGATAGCATCTAAAGTATAGTATTTTTGAATCCTTTTATTAGATCATATTAATAATTGTGGGTTATTTCTTTAAAATGAAATCAGACCACAACAACTGCAATCTACACTATATAAAAAGCACGAAGGAGCTTATTTCCTTAAATTACTATCATACCCTTTAATTATTAAAAAACTTAAAGGTGTAATAGTCTTTTAATTTTTAAAATTACCTACTTATTAAAATTGAATAAATCTATTATTCAACTACTTATTTAATTAATTAACTTACCTATTAAAATTGAATAAATCTATTACTCAATCACTTATTTAATTAATTAACCATATTAAACCCTAAATTTCACGACCTTCTTCTTCCACCTTCCAATTGTAGAAATAGCGTTGATGTTAAAATAGCAGAACCAAAATCACAAGATCCCTTTAAAGAAGTCGTTGTAGCAGTAGCAGCAGCTCTAGAAGAGAACTGTACAGAACCACCACTGAAGTACAAGGTAATTAAACCAATAAATATTTCTTTATTCTTCGATTACTTCATTAATTAGAAACATGCACTCCCTCTGTTTCACTTTCATCTAATTAATTTTAATTGGTTTCATCTTTATTTCTTTAAATTACTAATATTAATTTCTTCAAAGGTTTCTTCATATTTCTTTAAGCTGGTTGAATAATTAATTTCTTCAATTGAAATAGATCTATATGTCACGAATAGCTTTTTAGTAATATATTTAACATGCTAATTGTGTTTTCATCTTCACAGATTCGTTGTGTTTTTTAATTAATTAACCCTATTAAACCCTAAATTTCACGACCTTCTTCTTCCACCTTCCAATTGTAGAAATAGCGTTGATGTTAAAATAGCAGAACAAAAATCACAAGATCCCTTTAAAGAAGTCGTTGTAGCAGCAGCAGCAGCTCTAGAAGAGAACTGTACAGAACCACCAATAAAGTACAAGGTAATTAAACCAATAAATATTTCTTTATTCTTCGATTACTTCATTAATTAGAAACATGCACTCCCTCTGTTTCACTTTCATCTAATTAATTTTAATTGGTTTCATCTTTATTTCTTTAAATTACTAATATTAATTTCTTCAAAGGTTTCTTCATATTTCTTTAAGCTGGTTGAATAATTAATTTCTTCAATTGAAATAGATCTATATGTCACGAATAGCTTTTTAGTAATATATTTAACATGCTAATTGTGTTTTCATCTTCACAGATTCGTCGTGTTTTTTATAGCAGCTTGCTTGACAATTCCTCCAATTATCAATCGAGTTGTGGTATGAATTATATATTTATTATATAAATCTTATATTTAATTAATTTGAGTACTTATTAAAGTCACAAAGAATGAGCTTGGCAGAACCAAAATCACAAGATGCCTTTAAAGAAGTCGTTGTAGCAGCAGCAGCAGCTCTAGAAGATAACTGTACAGAACCACCACTAAAGTACAAGGTAATTAAACCAATAAATATTTCTTTATTCTTCGATTACTTCATTAATTAGAAACATGTACTCCCTCTGTTTCACTTTCATCTAATTAATCTTAATTGGTTTCATCTTTATTTCTTTAAATTACTAATATTAATTTCTTCAAAGGTTTCTTCATATTTCTTTAAGCTGGTTGAATAATTAATTTCTTCAATTGAAATAGATCTATATGTCACGAATAGCTTTTTAGTAATATATTTAACATGCTAATTGTGTTTTCATCTTCACAGATCCATCGTGTTTTTGGTAGCAGCTTGCTTGGCAAATCCTCCAATTATCAATCGAGTTGTGGTATGAATTATATATTTATTATATAAATCTTATATTTAATTAATTTGAGTACTTATTAAAGTCACAAAGAATGAGCTTGATACATTCTCATCTCTGTCAATAGTCGACAACTATGCAGCTATGTAAAGGTTGAATGATCTATTCAGCCCAAGGTTTTGTTCGATTTCAAGGTTAGTAACTTATTTTGCTGTCAACACTCAACCTTCTTCTTTTTTATGTTTTAAATGCGCATGTTATGGGTAATGATTGCATCGTTTGGATTCATTTTTATTGTCAAGGGATTGAGTTTGTCTATTATAACAACTTTGGTAACTGAAATAAACTAAGTCGAAAGTACTTTTTATCGCTATGCTTTCAACTTTTTCCTTTAAGCACAATAGATCCTATGGTATGAATTATATATTTATTATATAAATCCTATATTTAATTAATTTGAGTCCTATATATATGTATTTATTTAGCTCGGTCTATATGTGTATGTATTTATGATTGTCAAAATTGTTTGAACCATCATCATTATTTTTTTCTGATTTACCTTATAATAAAGGTGGAACCTGCCATCTAACTTAAATTAGTTATTTGCGTATCCTGATGATTGTGTGTGTGCGCAGGGTGGTGGAGAAAGTCTTGATCAACTTTTTCAACGTTGCACAGCTTCATTGCAAAGAATTGCCAAAAAGCATAGAGGTATAAATGATTTAACGAAATCATCTCATGAACTGTTTGATTTCATGTATTTCTTTCTGGTTTTTGCTTTACGTTTGAAACTTAATTCTATGTTCATCAACACCCAAATGGTGCAACATGCGTTGAAAATAGCATCATTCCACCCGATTTTGTATTTTCGTGCTATTTCAACCTTTTCCTTTAAGCACAATAGATTCATATTTCATGTATTTCTTTCTGGTTTTTGCTTTACGTTTGAAACTTAATTCTATGTTCATCAACACCCAAATGGTGCAACATGCGTTGAAAATAACATCATTCCACCCGATTTTGTATTTTCGTGCTATTTCAACCTTTTCCTTTAAGCACAATAGATTCATATTGTATTTATTTAGTTCGATCCATATATGTATATTTATACAATTTCATACACTATTTAATAAATTACTTAAATTACCACTTACTTGCAAATTCATGTTTTAAATTTATTTCAATTGTAGGAAAATGTCTACAAACAAAAGAAAAGCGACCAATGGTTTGATGGTTCCATATGTTAAAAGAAGAGAACGAAATTGGTTGCTTAAAGCTCAATCATTTCTTTATGAATATCAAGGTATGTGATTATTTAATATTTTAAAATTAATAATTTGATTCAATGTTTGATTTGATGGTGTCAAATATTTTATGTGATTAATTAATAATTTAATTAATAATTTGATTCAATGTTTAAAATTATTCTGAGTGACTAATACTAGACTATATAATAAATCTTTTATTTGTTTTAATTCGGAGTGACTAATACTAAACTATATAATAAATTTTTTATTTGTTTTAATATGTAGGACATATAGAAGTTGAACCATCTCTTTCACCTCTACATACGTTAAAGGATGTTCCCAGTTGTAACTATTGTGGTGCAAAAAGATTTCAGTTCGAGCCACCAACATTTTGTTGTCAAAATGGACAAGTTAAATTGACGCATACACATTATGATAATGATTTGCTAGAACTTTATACGTCACAATCAGAAGAAGCGAAAGAGTTTCGTAGAAAGATTAGAAAATATAATAGTATATTTGGGTTTACATAATTTGGTGTAAAGTATGACAAAGAACTTGCTTCATCGAGGAAAGGAGTTTATACCTTTAAAGCTCAAGGTCAGGCATACCACAACCTTCCCGGATTGGTGCCTGCAGAGAATAATCCAGTGTATTTTCAACTTTATTTTTATGATACTGATAATGAGCTACACAATAGGATGAGAATTATGGAGAATGCTAACTTGGATGAAAGCATTATGAAGAAATTGATGAAGATTTTGGAAAACAACCCATATGCTAAATTTTTGAAAGGCTTCAAAGATATTTCCTCACTTGACGATTTACAAATCCATATCAACACAAGTGTTAATATTGATCAAAGAGTTTATAACTCACCTTCTGTTGATCAAGTTGCTGCTATATGGATTGAAGGAAATAATTCTAATGTTCCATTTGAAAGAGATATAGTTGTTCATGCACATTCGGGACAGAGCCATAGAATTAAACATTACTTTAGTTGTTATGATCCTCTCCAATACCCACTTTTATGCCCTAAAGGAGAAGTTGGTTGGCATCAGAATATTTACAAACAATGCAGAAGGTCTTCCAATACTAATACAATAACTACAGAAGACTTTTCAACTATTCTGACATTTACCTCTGCAGAAAATATTTTTGATCAAGAAACAGAAGGTAAGCTTTTAATTAATACGATATTATTTTAATTTTTAGCTCTATTTTTTTTCATGTGTCTTTTAAAATTTTCACATGATTTTTTTAACATATAGGTGTGCATAGACCTACAATATCAAAAGTATCGTGTAGAGAGTACTATTGTTACAAACTTCAAATTAGAGCTTTCATACAATCGATACTTTTACTATCTGGTAGACTATTCCAACAATATGTTGTAGACATGTACATTAAATTGGAGACTACCAGACTTGATTTCTTCCATCATCAGCAAGCAAAAATCCGATCTGAATTGTACCAAGGTATTGCTGATAGTGTCATGTCAGGAGAAACTAGAGGAAGTGAAGTGGGAAAAAGGTTAATCCTTCCTGCCTCTTTTGTTGGAGGGCCACGAGATATGCGACGACGATATCTTGATTCGATATCATTGGTCCAACATTTTGGGAAGCTTGATTTGTTTATTACTATGACATGTAATCCAGATTGGAAAGAGATTCAAGATCAGCTTACAGAAGGGGAACTTGCACAAGACCGTCCTGATTTAGTTGCAAGGGTCTTTCGAGCAAAAGTTCAAGATCTCAAAGATCAAGTTATCAAGAAATAAGTATTTGGAAAAGTAGCTGCACATGTTCATGTTATTGAATTTCAGAAAAGGGGAATGCCACACGTTCATATGTTAGTCATACTCGAAGAAGGTTTCAAAATTGTTTGTTCTGATCAATTTGATAAATTTATTTGTGCTGAAATACCAGATGAGGATGAAGAACCTTTACTTTTTCAATTAGTGACCAAACATATGATGCATGGTCCATGTGGAGAAAGTAATAAAAAATGTGGTTGTATGGAAAATGGAAAATGTAGATTTCACTATCTACGAGGTTTTTCTTCTACAACTGTGGCTGGAAAAGATGGTTATCCAATATATCAAAGAAGAGACAATGGGCGAAAAACAATTAAGAAGAACAAAGAGCTTGATAACCGATGGGTAGTGCCGTATAACTCTTACTTGCTTACAAGATATGGTTGCCACATAAATGTTGAGATCTGCTCCAGCATTAAATCAATGAAATATCTTTATAAGTACGTATACAAAGGGCATGACAAAATATTTGTATACATTGCATCAAATGATGGGAATAATTTGGTTGATGAGATAGAACAATTTCAAGATAGGAGATTTGTCTCTCCATAAGAAGCTGCATGGAGGATATATGAATTCAATTTAAATGAGATGAATCCTCTGGTGATAAATTAGCAATTACATTTGCCTAATAAACAGACTGTCTATTATTGGGAAAATCAAAATTTGCAAGAAGTGGTACTTTGGGAGCATGTATCGAAGACAATGCTTACAGAATTCTTTACAACATGTTCTGAGAATCCAAATGCACGACAATATTTATACAGGCAAGAAAAAAACTTTATTCTTAAAATTTTATTTCTTTGCTTATTTATTGTCAGGTAATTTTCGCTACTATTTTGGTGTATAAATATTCGCTACTATTTTGGTGTATTGTCAGGTAATTTTCAAATTAAGTCACTAAAAAACTAAATTTAGTAGAATTTACTATCCTCACTTTTACATCTTTTAAATCCATTTTTTCCGTATAGCCTATATTTTGTCAAATGCCTTTTTAATTTATAAATATTAAGATTAAGATGCAGCAAGAATTCTAAACCAACTGCGTTGTTCCCCGAATATTTTTGTTTATGTTTATATTAATTTAAGACATTTTTTATTAACGTTTATATTTTTTATTTAATTTATTATCAGCCTGAAGATGTAAGGAAGTTATGGGATCTCTATTGTGATGCATTATCTGAAGACTATAAAAGAACCCATCGAAATTCAAGCGCAGAGGAGGTATTAGCACTAGCACTCAAGAGTATTAATTTTTATTTAGAAAGTATGGGGAAAAGTGTTAAGGACTATGATTTACCTACATTAAAGGAGATAAGTTTGGAATATGATTCGACATTGCCAAAGGAGATTGCAGATCAATTATCCATTAAAGTCACATTGGAAGATATAGAGACACAATCAAAATTAAATCCAGAACAAGAAGAGGCTTTTAAGGCAATTATAGAAAAAAGTTGATTCAAATTCCAGTGGGGTATTTTTTGTTGATGGACCAGGAGGAACAGGAAAAACATATTTATACAAAGCATTGCTAGCTAATGTTCGATCACATGGGATGATTGGACTTGCAATTGCGACATGTGAGGTTGCTGCTGCAATCATGTCAGGAGGTTGTACTGCTCATTCACGATTTGGTATCCCTATAGATGTTCATGAATCAAGTGAAAGCAACTATTCAAAACAAGAACCCAAGGCTCAATTAATAAAAAAGGCAAGACTTATTCTGTGGGATGCAACTCCAATGGCAAAACGATGCGCAATAGAGATGGTTGATCGATTCTTAAGGGATGTAATGAACAACAATGAACTATTTGGTGGTAAAGTTATAGTTTTTGGAGGTGATTTTACGCAAGTACTACCTGTAGTACCACGAGGGACAAGATCAAAAACTGTGGAAAGGTCATACTTATGGCACTATATGAGAAGACTGAAATTATCTAGAAATATGAGGGCTAGCTCAGATTTAGAATTCAGCAAACTTTTACTCCGAATAGGAAATGGAGAAGAGCCAACAATAGATGATGATATGATATATTTACCAGAAGAGATGATAATTAAGTATGACAACTATGAATCTTCCATTAACCGTTTGATTGACAGTGTCTACCAAGAATGAATATGCAACATTACCTGAGTACATAACAAATCGTGCTATACTGGCTACCAAGAATGAATATGTTGATGAGTTGAATAATAGAATGATATCATTGTTCCCCGGAAATGGCACAATATTTAAGAGCTTTGATATCGCATCTGATGATGAAAACAATTGTTACCAAGAAGAATTCCTAAATATATTGATGCCAAATGGATTGCCGCCACATATACTAGAACTCAAGAAGAATTGCCCTATAATGTTGCTGCGGAATCTAGATCCATCAAATGGATTATGCAATGAGACTAGAATGGTTTGTCGAGGATTTGAACGCAATGCCATACATGTAGAAATAACAGTTGGCCAACATGTAGGTATTAATTAAAGCATTACATTAATAATTATTTTTCCCTTTACTGAATATTTAATATTATTTAATATTATATGTATTATATCAGGGAACAAAAGTTCAAGCAATGATTTTCAAGCAAGCGGTGCAAAAGCTCAAGGATACCTTAGAAAAGGGATGCACATATATTATTACCAATGGAGTTGCCAAGAAACCAAATCCAAATTACTCGAATATTAACCTCGACATTGAACTGATTCTGACAAACTCAACCATGGTGCAAGAATCATCAATCCCTATCCCCCTTGATGTTATTAACTATGAATTCATGGATTTTCAAGATCTTCCTCATTGTGACCAAAACAAACAAATCGGTAAGCAACTAAATTTATAAAATGTTGTAATCATTATTTTAAATTGATAATTCATATTCTAATATTAATTATTTTAATGACAGATATTATTGGTTTCGTCATTAGCGCAAAACCATTCAATGGTAAATTTTGAGAAATTCTATTAATGGACAAAAGGTAATATATTTATTTACTAATGTTCAATTACAGTTTTCCCTATATATAAAATCAAATAATTGCATTTTTGTTTAACAATACTTAAAATTTTAAAATTAGAGGTGAAGAGTTGAAATTGATCTTGTGGGAAGACTTAGCTGAAAAGAAAGGAGAAGCCCTTTATGAAATAAAAGAAGAAAAGCCTATCATTGCTTTATCAAACGGAATGGCATCAAAATATCAAGGTAAGTCTATAAAATATAAATTCGAGTCAATTGTTATCTAATAATAATAAAAATGCAATTGCTCAAATTAGGAATTTTACAAGTATCAACTACAAGAACGACAATAGTGATGATCAATCCCATAACATATGAAGCAGATGAAATCCGACAATGGTAAGAATACATGTATATATATTAAATATAATATAAGATTATTTTACCATTATCCATTGTTTAAGTTAATATTTTTTCCATTTAACTTTACAAATATTTATAAACCACAGCTTGACCTATACTCAACAAGAAGATACCCAGAAGATAATCCTTTTGGAATAGTGATACTAAAATTATGTTATTGCAGAAAAAAATACTAATATTATTCTCAATGTAACAGGAAAAAGAGAACTCGCCACACTATAGAAAAATGATATCCTGCAAGGACAAGGAATTTGATTTCTTAGTCAAGGTCAGCAAAAAAAATGAGAGCGAACGAAAGAGGAATATATTTATCGCTGAAGAGGTTCATGCAACTAAAAAGAGCACACTAACTGAAGAAGAAACTGATGAAGACGAGGAGTCATTAGCGGTAGTTTGGAAAAGGAGCCAGCAAAATAAAGTTCAAATGAATAATGCAACTGGAAAAAAATGTGAACAATACGACAAGGATGAAAGCAAGAATAATAAGATGATAAAAAAAGGAAGGCAAATCAAGAAAATCAAGGAAGAAGATAATCAACAACAAGCTAAAAAATTAGCCAAGCCGAAAAAGAAAAGAGACAAAAAACAAGATAAGGAAGTAATTATTTTGCCCACACCGATACTCATTGACAAAGAAGCTGAAGGCAAAAAAGAGACAAGGAAGGGAACAAGACTCAAGAACAAGAAATTTGATGAATTATATAAGTATGAGCCCATAATCAAAAAAATCAAGCAAGAAAATTTGTAAAAACGCTTTATAATTAATAGTTATTATTAGTATGTTTAACAATTTATATGGTTGGCTGTAATACTTTAAAATAATATTTAAATACTATTAAGCTATATTATATATTAATAATTATTATTAGTATGCTTAATGATTTATATGTTCGGTTATATTATTTTAAAATAATATTTAAATAGTGACATTATCTATTTTAAATAACCAAAAATAATTTATAAATAATATCTAAATTAAATAATTTAATTTCATTTAAAAATTTGCCGCACGTGCCCTAACTATCTAGTCTAATAAAAAGAGTCGAGACCACCTAATAAAAGCTTAACTCGCATGAAGGAAGATGACAAATAGTTTTGGATACCTTACAAGAAAGAAAATGGAGGAATGAATGAGACTTTGCTCTTTTCTTCTCCTCTTTTGGAAAAGCCAAGTAAAAAAGTGAGTAAAATGAAGGAAATGGGCCGGGTCATTTTCACTCCGGCCTGCTCACAAATAGAAGATGAGATCAGATGGTCCAGTTGGGTTGGGTTGGGTCGGGTTGGTCTTTTGCTCACTTTTGCTTTGTACGATAGATAGATAGTACAAATTACAAAAGACAATATGAAAGAAAAAAAGTCTCACAATCCGCGATCCCGAGGTGAGTTTTCCCATGAGATCGTTACCAGCCTTTTCTTTTCTCGTCCTTTTACCAAGTTTTCAAACAGAAGCTAGAGGATATGAATGATAGACAAAGAATATTCTCTTACCACTCTGTTGGCCCAAAATAGTCAAACTATGACTTTTCCCTTGATGACATGGAAATTATCATCTCCATTATAGGAGTCTACAAAGCAGCCAAACATCCATCAATAAAAATATTCTCTTTGTGGAGAAAAAGCATTAATGTAGTGACAAATTTGAATGAATGTGTTCGATAGAAACAATGCTGGGCCGGATTTGGTTGCCACATTACAAGGTAAGAACTAGGAGGACGCCAAAACCTCATTACATTGATTTTAATCATATGATAACAACTGCATTGTCCCCTCTTTTTTGCCTGCCAATTGAGTTCAAACGACTAGGGAAAAACAAATCATGTCTGTTTCAGGCAGAAACCCAGAGAAGAACGCCACATTGTATAGCTCGAGGCAGTCTCCGGTGAAGCAAGGATCCGACCCGAACAAAACCAAATCCATATTCGGATTTTGTAAGGGATCTAAAGACGGAGTGAGTATGGGCTCTGTTGTCTCTACCATAACTAATCAGCAGCACCAGCAACCGGGATCTCCTTTAGCGCGACAGGTACTTCCACGTCATTTAGTTTACTAAAGTATTAACACTAAGATTTTGGGCAATTTTAGTAACACAAATCATTCCCCCCCCCCCCCTCATTCATTGGATGAGGCTTACACATTTCTAGGCCCAGCCCAGTCGTCTACATCCAATTGTGGTTGGACCCAAATAGAGAAAATATGGCCAAAAATTGTATTAAACTCGAACGATGTGTAAAGACCGAAAATACTGTGTCCATGATTCTATGTTTCTTTGTTTGCAGGTGATAGAGCTTCAAGGGGAAATCATAAAGCAAAAGGAGCTGAGGACAACGTACAGGAAGAGAATGGAGAGAACACAAGACTATCTAAAATATTGTCTTCAAGTTGCACAAGAAAATGGTTTCCTTGGCCTTATAAGTAAAAGTGATCAACAACAACAACAACTATACCCTGCTCTTGATGCCAATGTACGGCCCTCTCCTAACCAACATTCTTCCAATCTTGAAGAAATCATCAATCAAGCCAAGATCAATGGATGGTACATCGAAAATCACGAGGTCAGGCCTTCATTTCTATCTCTGTATGTGAGTTTGATTGCTGAAAATCATATTGAAAAAGCTATCTCAATTTAAACATTAACAGAAACCGGATTCAGATTAGTCAGATCAACGTGGCTACTAAACATTTGAGCGTTTGACACCAAAATTTAAGAATATATATATATATATATATATATATATATATATATAAATATAAATATATATATATATTTTGTGCTATTAAATAAAATTAAGTCGCATGCTACTGGATATCTATTGTGACAGATTGAATTGCAAGAACAAATTGGAAAAGGGAGCACATCAGAGATCTACAGAGCGGTTTGGAGAGGCCTTGATGTGGCAGTAAAATGCATAAATCCAGTTTTTTTCAACTCCAATGAAAATGGGATAGCATTTTTTGCTCAAGAACTAGAAACTTTATCTAGGCAGCGACATCGTTTTGTGCTGCAGCTAATGGGCGCATGCCTCGGCCCACCAAATAATGCGTGGGTCGTCACGGAACTATTGGGCCTAACATTGAAGGACTGGCTTCATGGGCCAGGCAGCAGAAAGAAAGACCGGTCCATTCCCCTCCCGCCCATCAAAATCAGAATTTCTATTGCATTGGAAATTGCTCAAGCAATGCAATATCTCCATGAACAAAAACCTAAAGTTCTTCATCGTGACCTAAAACCAAGCAACATTTTTCTAGACGATGCTGATCATGTTAGAGTAGCTGATTTTGGCCATGCCAGGTTCTTGATTGATGAAGAAATGGCACTCACCGGAGAAACAGGCGAGTACTATCTAATTACTTTTTGTCATTTTTTTTTTGATCTGTCGCTTAAAATTTAATTTATTGATTTTAACAAAATTTATTTATTATTAGAAGATTAAATTTAGAAAAATATGTAAACATTTTCTTGTTTTTGTTTTCTTTCAAAGTGATTATTTAGATACTTTTTCATTATTATTATTAAGTTTATAATAATTTATTTATTTTATTCGCAGGAACTTATGTTTACATGGCGCCTGAGGTGATTCGGTGCGAACCATATAATGAGAAATGTGACGTGTACAGTTTCGGTATTATACTTAATGAGTTAGTAACCGGAAATCATCCATATATTGAGACTAATTATTGTCCTGCCAAGGTATGAAAATGTAATTAATTCATCAGCGTTCTAATTTACTCCCTCTGTTCCAAAATAAATGATTTTTTAAGATAGTAAAAATTCATTTTATCATGATTTTTAATCTTATTTTATTCCATATTGTTTCATTTTTACTCCTAATTTTCACTCAAATTAAAACACCATCATCAAATTGGGTTGATGCATAATTTTTTTTTATCAATTGTACAAAATATTGGCTTCGAAAAAGATAAAATGACAAATATTATGAACAGTAATAATCCATAAAAAAACGTGGTTTATTTTGCACCGGAGGGAGTATTAATTACTGCTTCTAATTTTTTTTTTTTGATTCTGAATTAAATTGCATTAGATTGCCATGGAGGTTGCTGAAGGAGAATTGAGGCCTAGACTTGCTGAGGAAAATGAACAACTAGGTCTTGGCGAGCTGATCAATCTAATCAGCAATTCATGGCATAGAGACGCTTCTGATAGACCATCATTTGCTACAGTCACTTCCTGTCTCAGAAATATTCAACAAACGATCCTACAAATGTCTGATATCATTTTTTGAAGTTCACATATGATCTTGTATACACATTTTCTTTTGTCCGGTTTTTATCAATTTTGACCGATTTTGATAAACTTTGACGAGTTTGTACCAATTCGTAAAAAATCAGACCGGTATTGGAATCAGTACCGATTTTACTTGTTGAACCATACAGATTGGTGCAATTTCAAGAACATTGTTTTTGACCGGTAGGTTTTTGATGAATAAAGTTTGAAAAGAAGAAACTGAGGGAAATGGCAAACCAGTGATGGTGTGGTGACTGGTACATGAAAAAAGAGAGTCACATTGATGATTTTCAACCGAATAAGAGAGAATTAAATGTGGAAAAAAGAAAAGAAAAGAGAAGAAAAGAAAAGAGTACAAATTTGAAATGCAGATCGTACGAGTGTGACATGACAACACAACAACTCTATTTCCATATCCGGTCTAGTTCCTCTGGAAAAAGACCATGAGCTATAGTATAAGTTTATAACACACAGCCCAACACTTTTATCAACTGTGCGCGAAAATCAAAAACTTGTTTTACCCTAAGGCCTAACCAGCCTCCCTTTGTAATGCGATGAAACTAGTTTTCCCATTATTGGAGACTGTGCTAATCAAAATCTCTATTTTTTTCTTAAACTTTACAGTTTTCAAGCCTTTAGAAAAATCTTGTTTTCCTTTTATCTCATCACTTTTGAGCTGTCACTGCTAAAACTAGTGACATACTGCACTTTGGCGTATTATTGTAGTAGTATTATATGGCTTTGTTTGTTCTGTTAAAGCCTAATCAGTGATCACTCATTTGTTGATTTTTAAACATAGCTCTCATCTTTCTTGTCCTGACTCCCCTGGTTGCTCACTTGCTCCATCTCACACCCATCTCTTCTACATTCCTGCTTCTGGGTTCTTTACAAAATGGCTAAATTTCAATGAAAGTAGCTGTATTTTCTATTCTTCAGGTACGGAATCTCTTCTTCATTTTTTATTTTTTTTGAATAATATTCTCTTCATTCATACCTTCTGTATGTTTTCTTTCTTTTACACGAAAGCTGCATCATTTCTTCCTTTTTTGTGTGTTTATGAATCATATTGATGGCTCATTTCTTGTAAGTTAGCGACTTTAGGAGTTACTTGTTAGCAAGAAGCTATTTTTCCTTTTTTTTTATAAGTTTTAAAAGTGATATTTTGTAGCTGAATCTTAAAAAATAGTTACTTTTTTTGTGCTTCCGTAGAGATTTTCTTTCTGCTTTGAACTGTGACAAGGTCCGATTGAAAACCCTTTCTTTTTAAGGGAAGTGAGAAGATTTCTCTTTATAAAAGTTGTTTATGTAAAGATTTCCCATATATCTTTCCTTATGTGAATCTTTACTTCGTTCTTTGCTTATTTTTGCACCACTTCAATTAGTTGAGCAAGAACAGTAAATTTGTGCGGCTGTAGGGTTTTTGATGGATGCGAAAGAGAGACAATAAAGGCGGGGAAGTAGGTATGGCAGAAAAGAGAACCAGCAATGGAGGAGGAGAAGTCTTGATAGCCATCTCAAATGAAGAAACGAAATCTGGCAATGTGGATAGCTTCACTCCAAAAGGGTCCGCTTCAAATGGCCACCGAATTTCTGATCTGGCGAGTAGCTGCCCAAGCTCACCTCTTAAAGAATCAAGCCCTAGTGGTGTTGCAAAACCAATGCCATTCAGCTACTTTTCGCAGGAGGTTTCACAGTCTAACCAGAGCTCTGGTAAGCCCCCGAAAAGCTCTGCTTCCCATGAAAAACTGACGAGAAGAAAGACACTTACAAGGTCAGTGTACTCAAAGCCTAAGTCAAGATTTGGAGAACCACCACAGACTATTGATGCCTCAATGTTGGAGGATAATAGTTTAACTACGCAAGAGCAACTTGCGGTGAGTTCTCCTTATAGGAATACACTTAATTGGGGATCGCCTAATAACAAGTCTGCTTCGAATATTAGGACAAACTCTATGACCCCTAAAACACCATTGATGGCATCTCCAGGAGGACCAGAATATGAAGACGATGAGGACAAGGAGGACGAGGAGATAGTCCAGAAGGTTGAAATGATTAAAGGGAGACGTAGGAGAATAAAACCTAGGGTTGTGATTGAGTGGCTTATATTTTTGTGCATTTTAGGCTGCTTGGTGGCTGGCTTGACTATAGAGAAACTAGAGAGGTTAAGAATTTGGGGTTTAGAGTTTTGGAAGTGGTGTGTGCTAGTGATGGTGATATTCAGTGGCATGCTTGTTACGAATAAGGTCATGCATGTTATTGTGTTCTTGATTGAGAGGAATTATTTGCTAAGGAGAAAGGTGCTTTATTTTGTGCATGGTTTGAAGAAATCTGTTCAAGTGTTTATTTGGATTGGTTTGGTTCTTCTTGCTTGGACTTTCCTATTCAATCATGGAGTCGAACGAACCAAGACTGCCACCAAAATCCTAAATTGTGTTACCTGGACTCTAGTTTCACTTCTAATTGGATCATTTTTGTGGCTGCAGAAGACCCTACTGCTCAAAATTTTAGCATCCCAGTTCCATGTGAAAGCATTCTTCGATAGAATTCAAGAATCTGTTTTTCATCAATACATCCTGCAAACTCTTTCAGGGCCTCCAGTTATAGAGGAGGCTAGGAGATTTGGGAGATCACCTACCATGGGCACTTTAAGTGTCAGAAGCACTAAGAAGGGCAAAGGTAAGAATAAAAAGGTGATTGATATGGGAAAGGTGCATCAGATGAAACAAGAGAAGGTTTCAGCTTGGACGATGAAGGTCTTGGTAGATGCTGTTACAAATTCTAGGCTGTCCACCATCTCCAACGTGATTGATGAATGTGGTTATGGAGGATGTGCACAAACTGAAGGGGAGATCACCAATGAGATGGAGGCAACTGCTGCAGCCTTTCGCATTTTCCAGAACGTTGCCCAACCTGGTTGCAAGTGAGAAAAGCTGTCAGGACAGTTTTGTATTTTACTGCACTCCATTGTGCTCTTCTTCTAAATAATGTATCTTTTTATGAACAGGTACATAGATGAGGATGACCTCTTAAGGTTTCTGATTAAGGAGGAAGTTGATCTTGTTTTCCCACTAATTGAAGGATCAGAGTCAGGGAGAGTTGATAGAAAAGCTTTGACAGACTGGGTGGTAAGACTCATTTGAATGACTATGTAATTAAGGAGGGAAATGTGTGACCTTTGTTTGGCATTTGAATTTGTTCTTTAAATTTTGCAGGTGAAGGTTTACAATGGCCGTAAAGCACTTGCACATGCTTTAAGTGACACCAAAACAGCTGTTAAGCAATTAAGCAAGCTTGTCACAGGAATACTGGTTGTTGTGACCATCGTTATTTGGCTTCTTCTGATTGAAGTTGCAACAACAAAAATACTCGTTGTACTCTCATCACAGCTTGTAGTGGCAGCTTTTATGTTTGGGAATACCTGCAAGACTATATTTGAAGCTATTATATTCGTATTTGTGATGCACCCATTTGATGTTGGTGATCGTGTTGTTGTTGATGGTGTTCCGGTAAGTTCCAAACAGGCTTTTGTTTCCCCCTTTCGCAATGCTGAGAGACGGTAATTAACTCTGTTTCATTTTTATCTTTGACAGCTGTTGGTCGAAGAAATGAACATCCTAACAACAGTTTTCTTGAAACTTGATTCTGAGAAGGTGTACTATCCAAACTCAGTTTTGTCCACAAAGCCCATCAGCAATTACTACAGAAGCTCAAATATGGGTGAAACTGTAGATTTCTCAATTGATTTTGCAACACCAGTGGAGAAGATTGGGTTGCTAAGAGATAACATTAAGGAGTAAGTTGAATGTCGCCTTATTCTTTGCCCTTGTTCGCTCTTAAATTGTCGGGAATAATCCTCTAATCCGTAGGATAGCAGTGTGGAAAACTCATGACCATTTGGGAATTATGTATTAACTAGCATGTGTAGGAAACTAGCATGTGTAGAAAACTGGATTGGTCTTTCAATAGCCATGAGTGAGCGAACGATCCTATTTTTGCCTAGCAGTGTTGGTTTTGCCGCAAAGTGAATCTGTGTTGCTTCCATCACTATTCTTTTAACAACTTTCTCCTGATTGTTCAGGTACTTGGATGAGAATCCCCAGCACTGGCATCCGACGCACACTGTTGCTGTGAAGGAAATTGAGAATGTGAACAAGTTAAAGATGGCTCTCTATTCTACTCACACGATGAACTTCCAAGAATATGGGGAGAAGAACAAGCGAAAGACTGAACTGGTCATGGCGATAAAGAGAATTTTCGAAGATCTGAAAATAAAATACTACCTTCTTCCCCAGCGTATCCATGTCAGCGATGAGAAATTGGATTGAATCCACCGCCAACATGAATTAAGCATTGCCATTTTGTTTATGCTAAATGGCCTGAATATGTTAAGCGTTGCCATTTTAGTTTTTAGTTGTGAGAAATGTAGTAGTCTGGCCATATGTAGATGGTAAGAACGACACGTCGTCTATGAAAGTATGTTCATATCCTAGTGGACAAGAACCTTAGATTGATGTATATACAAGGATTTTGACAGCTTGTTTTCCTGGATGGATAACCTTATCCTACAATATGTCAGCTTCTGTTCTCCACCTCTCATTATGATTCCTTTTATCTTTTTCACCATTCAATACCTAAACCTCTCAAACCAATACTAGAAACAAAGAAAAGCACAGCAAAGAGCGAAACTAGCCATTATTACTTCACAGAAAAATGGCATTAGTTTCGATGTCTATGCCGATAACTTCAGCTACCGGGAAGAGGTCACTGCAACGTCTGCAACCACCAACCCCGCAATCTTTCCTCAACCCGCTACCTTTGAGGCCATCAAAGGTGGCTTTTGTCACAAGTTCGAAGTCCGGCAGGGTTGAAGTCCGGGCGTCGCTGAAAGAGAAGGCGGTGGCGGGGCTAACGGCAGCTGCATTGACAGCATCCATGGTGGTACCGGATGTGGCGTCGGCGGCAGGGTCTGACCTATCTCCATCTCTCCAGAACTTCTTGCTCAGCATCACTGCTGGTGGAGTTGTGCTTACTGCTATATTTGGAGCTGTCATTGGAGTTTCCAACTTTGATCCTGTTAAACGAGGCTGAAGAGTGTAGCAGTTGCTGTACTGTAATTTCTTGCAATTAATTTCCTTACTTGTGTTGGCTTGTGCTGTGATATTACAGATTAAACATCATCACCATCAATAAATTTAATAATTTACACGTATAATCATATTAAACTTGATCTCTGTCTTTGCTAATATAACGATCTGGAGATAAAGAATTGATTGTTCCACGGACGACTCCGTTTTTTCTTTTTCTTCTTTTCACTCCACGCTATCGACGTTTTTTCTAGCATACGCGTCCTTTTCAACGGAAGATCTGGAATGAAACCCGCATCATTTTCAACAAGACGCGTATTTTGCTTCTCTAAAGAAACGCACCGTTTACGTCTTTTTCATTAAAGACGCGTCCTTAACGCCCAAACAAGACAGCGTCCTTTGCAAAGAGACGCGTTTTTTGGGGGTAAAGGACGCACAGAAATATTTTTCATTGGCACGTGTCCTTTTCTCTTACGTCCTTTTAAAAAAAAGACGTCTCTTATTCACATTTTTTTCCTTTTGCTCACCTCGTCTTTATACGACAAGGCATTGGCGCACGATAATCAGGAAATTGCAGTAAACGAAGATTTAAGAACAAAAGCCAAATTGGAGGAAGGGAATGCCTTTTTTTTTTTTTTTTTATAAATTGACGAAGGGTTCTTCACAACATGGAAGAGTACCCTATAACACAACCCAATAAAGCTAAAAGACACATTACAAAAAATACAAAAAAAACAAAAAACAAAAAAGACCCGATAACTTTTAACAATTGTTGGATTGATCCTTTCCTTGTAGATAATTTGAAATAAATTTCTTTTCCTTTTCTATACAGGAATCCCCTTCCCCACTGCAAGCCATCCTTCAGAACAATTAGGTCTCAATTTCTGTAAGCCACCCCATGTCCATGGATAAATCTTGCATCATCCTCCGTATAGACATGGGTCTCATTCAACAGCCTGAGACATTAGTATACGAATTCATGTATCCAATCAGATCAATATATATCAACTATAAAGTCGAGTTCTTGAGTGTTCGTTCAGTAAGTAAGAGAGACTGACGAAAAACTTACGATAGTAGAACGGTTTTGTTCATGGTGGCAGAGGAAAGAAATGCAGCACCATTTAGATAAAGTAGTTCGCCCTCGATTCTGCTATCAATCCTGCGATCCATCACCTCAGCGTTCATACAGAATGGTTGATCTGAGGCCTGGATTCACAACGCAATACGGATATCTCAGCATAAGAAGCATTAAAATGAACCGACCAACACATGATTTCCTAGCTATGTACATACCATGACCCATCCCCAAGTATCAGCGAAAGATGGCACATGAGCACTATATGCAACCACATCTGCTCGAACAATAAGCGTAGTTAAGAGGCAGAACATCAGAAATTTACGAGTTAACCATATCATCTACATGTTGGTTTATCATGTACTTACATTTGAAAACCTGCTTGGTTGTGTTATATATAGAGGAGAAGACCTCCTTGTGCGAGAAAATGCCAGCCGGTCCAGCCTGCAGAGAATATAGAACACGCAGAACCAAAATAAATACTACGAAACATAATTCCATTTTTCTTTTGTACAAGGCCAAAAACTCCTACCTGAGTAACAAAAATGCCATTATCATTGAGTCTAGGCTTGAGAATTCTCTCGTAGAAAGATTTCGTGTAGAGCTGATAGCAAGGCCCTCCTTCAACCGGGTCTGCCAAATCTCCAACTATAATATCAAATTTGTCTTTCCTCTCCTCTAGTTCAGCCCTTCATCAACAAAATCAAGTTTTAGCACAGTCAACTTCACATCAAATTAGTTTTGATAGACTCTCTACAATGGTGCAATGCAAGAACTAGTTACAACTATCTTACTTGGCATCATTGATCACTAGATTAAGCTTCTTGTTAGCAAATGCTTCTCGGTTTACTGTCAAATGTCTGCGACAGAAATCAACAACTTCCTGCAATAACCAGAATGTGTTTTCAAAGTATGATTTTGAGCATTCTTGTAGAAACAAAGTTTAGCCATATTTTTAACTATACGTAAAGATTTATGTAGTTACCTGGTCAATATCACACATTACAACTTTTTCTATCAATTTATGTTTGAGAACTTCCCTGGCAGCAGAACCTTCACCTCCTCCCATTATGAACACATTCCTTGGGCTGTAAACATCAAATTGACATTTTCACATCAATTTCTTGGACTGAGTTCGATTCCAACCTCCGCCTATAAAAAAAGTAAAAGAGAGACTCACTTGGGGTGGCAGAGTAGGGGAGGATGAATTAAGCATTCGTGATAGATAAACTCATCAACCTCAGCACTCTGCATCTTTCCATCAATCACTAATACCTACACGAAATTTCAACCATAAGATGAATGTAAACAAACCAGAGATTTTTTTGCTCGATAGAAACAAGAAAATTGATTATGACCTTTCCAAAACGTTTGGTATCCAACAGGGCAATGTCCTGGAACTCGCTAGTCCCTTTGTGCAGTACACTGTTTTTTGTTAACAATCAGAGCATTAATACCGTTAACCAAATTAAAAGAAGAAAAATAATCAAAAGAGACTTAATTATAATTCAAACAAAATTTTCAATCTTTTTTGTTTTTCAAAAGAACCCTTTTTTGCTGTTTTGCATGTAGGGACAGGAAGGTGACAACCTTTTCAAGGCGAAAGACCACTTGAGATCATCATCAAGGTCTTCTTCGTACCAAGAAGAGTCATTGAGATTCTTGGTGAGAGTTTGGTTGATCTCAATCTCATTGCAAAGCTTAGGGAAGGGATTGGGGTAGATGATCTCAACAGCCTCAGTACCCATGTTGTTGATTTTCTTTTCTTGAGAAGAGAAAAATCAAATTGAAATCTTTAAAGAGACAGACCCAAGAAAGAAAAATGAAGAGGAAGAAATGGAAGTGATGGCGCAGCGATTACAGTAGAGTAGGTGGGGGTTTTTTATAGGGATGGGAATGGCATAAGTAACGCATGCCTGATGGTGCTTCTCTGGCTCGGATAAAATCATAAAAGTGGGATGAAAATGGGGAGATGGAGTGGTGGTGGGGACAGCCCAAGTCTTAATCACTCTACTCAGTACTTAGCTTGCATGCGCAGAGTTGGGAGAGAGTGGGGTTGGGTTGGGTTGGGTTGGGTTAGGGTGGTACAAATTACAATGCTCCTGATTTGCCTACACGTTGTGTTACTTTACAAGTATTTTTTGGGGAAATCATCGTATTAGTTTGCCAAACAATTAATCTGATTCGAGAATAATTAACTTCTAAAAATATCATCCGAGCGTAATTATTTTCATCTGTTACTATTATACTTCTTTTGGTAAACAAAAAATGATTCGTTGTTGGGTAATATTAGCCATGTTTTCAGAACCGGACCGGACCGGCCGGTCCGTCCGGTTCAACCGCCCATTTTCACGTTTCCGGTCCGATTCACCTTTCGGACCGGATTGCCATCTGACCCGGGTCGGACCGGACGAACCGGCCGGTTTTTACGTAACCGGCGAACCGGATTGAACCGGGTTAAACCGGCCGGTTTGATGAGCCAAACCAAAACGACGCCGTTTTGGTTTGGTTTTTTTTTTTTTTTTTAAAAAAAAAAATTGATGGGCCGGCCCATTACAGACATGGGTCAGCCCATCAGAGAGGCAACCAAAACGACGTCGTTTTTGGACTTTTTCAATTTTAATAATATTTTTTGATATATTATAAAATGCTACAGTAAAAACCAGCCGGTTCAATCCGGTTTAATCCAGTTTTTTCGTCTAAGATTTACCGGTTTAATGTGTAAACGGTTCCGGACGGACCAGCATCTACAATCCGGTCGAACCCGGTTCAACCCGGTTGAACCACCAAATTGACGAAAACGGTTCGATGTCCGGTCCGGTTCTGAAAACTATGAATATTAGAGTTTTCTTGAGAATTCGTTGTTGGGTGTTACGAATGAAGTGGACAAGAGGATGGTTTGGGTGTCCGCGTGGGATAATGGTGGGGACAAGCCTATCATACATTCAGGTGACAGTGTCCACGTGGATAACCACTCTGCTGACACGTGGCATGTTGTGATGGGAGCACGGAACCTTTTTTCGCCCTTTTACTAAATTTGAGAAAGGGCCTGGCGAACTTTTGGACTGCCCACCAGAACTGGGATTGCATTGCGCATTGCAGCTCGCTTGAGTGGGCATAGTGGCATACCATATCCATATCCCACCCCACTCAACCACACTCGACGAGTAAAATTTGAGTAAATCATAATCTACCTACATTATGATGTAGGATAATGACGTGTCCAAAAGTGTCAAGAATAGTGGTATTCTAGCACTATTTAGGGCACGTGTCATCATCCTAGATTATGATGTAGGTAGATCATGATCTACTCAAGTTTTTTTCCACACTCGACTAGGTATTATTAGATATTTTTGGTACACGTTACATGTAATTTGTCCACCCCGCATAAAAAGTTCAAAACTTCAAATACACTATGAATATATAGTAAGTATATCTAAAAATAATCTCGTTTGATCGGAAAGAGGAAATGGGCCCCAATGGAAACAATGGGGGTGGTATGTGGGTCCCATTTGTTTTGAGTTGTCTATGAAAGGGGGAGGGGGGGACTATTGTTGAAGCGTGGGGGGATTCCACTAGATTTTGTGGAGAGCCCACTCTCTCTAGATATTCATTTGTAATATCTTCATGTCTTTGCGTGCATAAGATTTTATTGTTCTTTTTCGTTTTCTATCATGCCAAACCCAAAATGACCCATTTGCCTGTGCCTCGAGCTTTTTAGCATTAGCATTAGCATTAGCATTAGCATTAGCAATAGCAATGAACGGCGTCGTTTTGCAAACCAATTTGATTGTAATGGGATGAGAGGGAGACAAGAATGCTAAGATTATTTTAAATCCATAAAAGTGTTTCACTTTCACCCTTTTTGGGCTTTGTTCATTGCAAGGGCGGCTTACTTCAGTGCTTTTTTATTAAAAGGGCTTTATATATAAATTAAATTAATTAAGTCAATTGGTTTAATTAATAAATCCAACAAAGGTCAAAACTTATTCAAACCCTTTCCCTCCCTTCTTATTTCCCCTTTGAAACCTCGTTTAAGAATTTCCAACATATGGCGTGATGGGTGGCTTCTTGCTTGATGCTCCAAACGAAAAAGAAAAAGAACAAGAACACTTTTGTTTCTCAATGTTCTTGTCTTGAAAAGAATGGAAGTTCATGAGTAAGTTGCCGTCGATTTGTCTTGCACACGTGCTCCTCTCAATCTTCTTAGTGCTCCAACTTCCAAAAATAAAAATAAAATCATCCATTACATAGCATGCCTCAACTTTTCCTACCATTTATCATCAATTTTCTTTTCCACATATTTAGTGATCCTAGGAAATGAAATTCGGATCTGAATTTATGTTGATATAATTGTTTCGGGTAATATTATTTACTCAAGTTAATTAGTATTTGAAAGAAAAAAATGTTTCGAGTAATATAATGCTAATTGCTAACAAAGAATTACAAACACCCATTTTAGAGTGTTAAGAATTATTATAATTTATATTAGCTTGATTAATAGCGTAGAAAGAAACTTAAGTAGTGTAGAGCCAAAAAAAAGTATTAAGAAAAAGATCAAGTAGTAGATACTAACATCCACCATATCCACCTCGTTTGCAATGAGGAAAGATTTCTCATCCAACCAACACGTCTTTTATTTATATAAGTGGTTGTGCACTACGTCCACTTTAATTAAGATGTGGTTAAGTTGAATTTTTCTGATTAGAATAAGATTAATCTACAAAATATGAGAATTTTTATATGTGAACTAAAACAAGCCGATTAATTTTACCCGTTTTAAGGATCATAAGAATCTGAAATGAAAGCTAAAGATAGTTACATGAAGAGCGAGTCAACAAGCGATTGGTGATGAGGAAAGGGTAAAACGGTAAAACCAACTCTGTAGCTCACTACCAATGAATTTATAATTAAACGGTACGTTCTACTCCCTCCGGTCCGAAACAAACGTCGTTTTAGCATTTGCTTTTACTGTTTCGGCACGTATCTTAAAACGGCCGGTAGACTCACTATTTGAGACAATTTTTCCCCAAATTTTTTCTGGGAAGTACGTGTTCACAAAAAATTTCGGATTTTTTTGAGGTCAAATAGTACCTCATCCAGTTTTCTCGATATGCGTTACCTACTGAATATTAGGATGCAAGGAAGACAAATAAAGTGAAGCAGAGGGAGTAGAAAATAGGAAGAGAGTTTTTACCAATAATATACGCACAGTACAATCCATAAAGGATACCAAGAAGCTCAAATCTTGCACATGCCTCCTGCATCAACAGCCATGATCATGGCTACCAAATTAAAATCATTTTCCATGATGAGTCCAAGACATGCTAAAAGATTAAGCTCGATTAAAAACAAAAAACAAAAACACTACAAGATTTAGGTCCTACCACTTGAGAAATATTATGATGTATTATTATTATTGTTCAGCAAATGAAGAAACTAACAATCCACTCAGAGAGGCAAGTCAACTGGATGAATCCACAATAGTAACCATGGCGTTTAGAATGAGGGAAATTATAGTATATTATTACTATTACAATTATTTTTTGACCATTATTTTTATTATTATTTTAAACGCACGAAAGTATTCTAATTCGTTGAAGGTTGTGTTATTTCTCAACAGCCAGCCGATCTTGGTTGGACTTGGGCTTCATAGAGTTATAAAAGCTACGGTATCGGTCGTATTTTCAGGAAATGGCAGGTACAAGAAAAAATAACAAAAGCTAATAAACTAGGCAAAAAGGGTGATGGAAATAAGACACAATACTTGGTCCATGGCAAGGGAACTGAACAAACCTAGTGATGGCATAGACTTCAGATGCGCTAATAAAAACTCTAACTCTTAGTTCTTTCATTTCGTATCACTGAGCTCTAAAACAGCTACACATACAAAATACGCCAATACTTCAGGTACTACAAACTTATTGGAACCAGGACGTGGCAGTTAGGCAACTGGAATCTCGATATCTGTTGTCAGCACCGGTACGTATTCCTCTTCCTCCTTGGGTGGATGGATGGTTACGAGATCAGGCAATGGTGTCATTGGGCCAACCTTGCCCTTAGGATCCCAGTTAAGCATGATCTTGACCTTGATACCAAGCACACCCTACAGTCACCATAGATGATTAGAGCTAAACAGTTAGTCACTGGGAATCAATATATTTATAAACGGCAACAACCATAACTATAACCTAACAAACAAGACAAGCCACTCACCTGACGAAGAAGAACATGCCTGACAGCAGAGTCAATATACTCGATGCAGGGTTGACCAGAGGAGATCATGTACCCATCCTTAAATTTCATGGACTTTGCACGCGCAGCACGGAGTTTTCCACTCACAATAACCTGTGTGGGTAAACAATAGAAGTGGACTGTCAGTACATCGAAGGCATACACCGCGACAAAAAACAGAAGGTTGGGACATACCTCACATCCTTTTGCTCCACTCTCCATGATAAACCTCAAGACACCATAGCAAGCCCTATAAACAACCCAAAAAATAAGCCACATGAAAACTTATAGCGGAGGAAAACTAATAAAGTATAAGCAAATTGTGAGACTCTTGATGGAATGTTCTAAACAGAATTTTCACTTTTTTTTTAGGTGAAAATTATCATACAACCCTAGGAGCTTACAATCACTCAAAGATGGACAACCACAGAACCCAAAGTATCAAACATATGATCAACTAATAAAAGTAAAATTCCTTAACAGTACCAACGAGCTGCTAAAATTTGCATTAACAAGAATGTGGGAGAATATTCCAAACTCCAAGCACATCAACAATGAGCACAAGAAGCCTGACAAACTCCAAAATATCCTTAATATGAGCATTGAAATGAAATCCCAGGGCTAATCAAACTAAACACCGAGTTGATAAAGACAATGCTCGTACAGATACTAAGTAGACTCAAACAATTGATTCATCTATCCCCCAATAGTGGGGGATCCAAAATGTTAAAGATAACTACCAATTAGAAATGCAAACCAATTCTATACCTGCGAACAGCAAGGCCACCAAGGAGCTTGTAACGCAGGGACTCGGCCTGAGCAATAGCACAAAGTCCCCTGTTGTTAACTTTCTCAGCATAGAGCTCAACACTGTTCTCTGGAAACTTGAAACGTTTCTGAACAACAGAAGTCAGCTCCCTAATCCTCCTCCCCTTCTCACCTAATCCCACCATTGAAACCAAAACTTAAGCAAACAGATTCCACAACAAAAGAACAGTAAACGTTTGGTGAGGTAGAAATTTACCGAGAACGTTTTGGGTGCGGGTAGCTCTGATGATGATCTCAGTACGCATAGGTGTAACCCTAACTTCCACACCGGAGTAACCATCCTCAGCCAACTCTCTGGTCAGAACCTCGTTAAGCTCCGCGTAAAAAACTCCATCCGCAACAAACTGAAGAACAGATCCAAAGAAATGAAAGTGAGAAAGAGAGACAGATCCTTTTAAGATAATACTAATGATGGATTAAGGAAGTGTTAACGTACTTTTCGCTTCTTGCTGATTTGAGTAGCCATGGTTGTGGTGGGCTACTGGGCTCTAGGGTGGAGAAAAAAATGAGATACTTCGGCGCTTTGGTGAGCTTGTGAGCACGTCAAACCCTAGAGTTCGTGAAAGTGATGAAGATTCGGGTGTGTGCTTTGTTTGGGTACAAAAGAGTTGGACAAAGTGATCTGATTAGCATGAGTGCATGACGGTTGGGCAATGGGCTACCTTACATTCGGAAGGCCTGGTTTAACCAGGCCTCAATCATTAAGCCCAGCCCAATTATAGGAAAAATAACAATTCAATTGAAGAATTAGAGTACTACTTATTATTCACATGAACAAATTGAATTGCAACGAGTGATTAACTTACTATTTTAAAAAATGGCCTGCATTGAAGAATACACTAAACACGATTGGATTGAATTATCATAAAATGTTACAAAAATTATAATTAAATTAGCTAAATATTACTCCCTCTGAACCACTTTAATTGACTTTCTGAAACAATAATATCCAGTAAAGCAAACACTAAAAAGTCAAGTAAAGTGAGAAAAATGACGATTATTGCGGTCCGGAGGGAGTATAAAATAGTTGGTTAATCCAGACGCTTTATTGAGTTTCTAATGTTCTAATGTTTCAATGCTTGGGTCTTTAAGCATAATTAGAAACATTTGGACCGAATAGTAGTTTTCCCACGGAATTGTAGTGCCATCTTGACTAGGTTTATTTCAAGATCATGAACTTATAAACCGGGCTAGTCTTTTGGTTTCTTCCTAATTATTCCCTCCGTCCCCAATTAAATGTCGCTCGCACTGTAGATACGCATATCGAAGAGGCCGAATGACGCACTATTTGACCTCAAAAAAATTCGTACTTTTTTTCGAATGTACGTTAATCATTTTCCTACGTCCAAGAAAAAAATCGGAATTTTTTAGAGTTAAATAGTGCGTCATCTGGTCTCCTCCATATGCGTATCTACAATGCGGGCGACATTTAATTGGTGACGGAGGGAGTACTTCTTTACCACTACATCCAAATTAATTACCCAAACTTTGGGTCATAGTGCCGGCCGGGCCGGGTCATCTTTTTCAATTTGCTCAACGCATGACAACCCTATAAATAGCATAGCAAGCTAAGCTAGTTCTGCACAAAAGCTTCCAGCAAAAAGGAAAGAAAAGAGAAGAAAAAAACCGTTACATTATGGCATCTAAAGCTATTATTACTCTCTTGATCTTCCTCCTCTCTCTTCTTGTTGCTCATCCTGTTTTTGCACATGGCTCGCAGAAACCATCCCCATTCGGGTTCTTGAAACACCTTGAAGGATGCCACAAGGGTGACAATTTCACGGGCATCCATGACCTGAAAAACTATCTCCACCATTTTGGTTACATGAACTATCCCAGAATCCAATCTCATGCCAACGATGATGAGTTTGATGAAACCCTAGAGGCCGCCATCATACCAACTCAACTACCATCTCAACGCAACTGGGTATTAAGACCACCGCACAATAGCCAAGATGTCTACGCCTCGTTGTGGTGTAGCAGACATCATCAATGGCACGGCACGTGTGCTGTCGGACAAGAAGAGATCACAACATGGTGATAAGCATGTCCACACAGTTTCTCACTACTCTTTCTTCCAAGGAAACCCAAAATGGTCTCCTTCTAAGTACCAACTAACCTACGGGGTTCCTACCTTCAACTCCAACCCAAGCCATGGGTCCCGTCGCTAGGGCTTTCCAAACTTGGGCAGCTAACACTCATTTCAGGTTTACAAGAGCTCAAGATTACAGAAATGCGGACCTGAAAATCAGTTTCAACAGAAGGGATCATCAAGATGTTAGCCCTTTTGATGGCCGCGGTGGAACTATAGCGCATGCTTTTGCCCCACCAGATGGGAGGTTCCACTATGATGCGGATGAGTCATTGGCCGTCGGTGCGGTAAGAGATGCTTTTGACTTGGAGACTGCTGCATTGCAAGAAATTGGACACCTTCTTGGACTCGGGCGCAGCTCTGTGCTAGGAGCTATTATGTTCCCATCCATCTCTCCTGGTGTCACCAAGGGCTTGCATGGAGATGATATTCAAGGTACAAGGGCTTTGTATAATTAAAGATCCTTCTTTTCTGTAGAAAAGAGGGTTTTATTATTATTTTTATTTTCGATGAATAAGGATTGTGCCATCATCATACAAGAGGGAATGTATACCCTGTAGTGGAAGGAAAAGGAGAATTCAGTTGTTATTTGTCCTTTGTTTAATTTCTAAATATATGCTTCTAGGAGATTTAATAATTAATAATTCTTACTTATAAAAGCACCCATGGAATTCTATTTTCCCTTCTTTTCTTTTATGCTCTTGCTTGCTGAGTTGCTGTTACTGTATTTTGTTGTCTTGCAATTTCTCTACCAGTTTGTCATTCAATTCAAGATCATTAAAAACGGAAAATTAATAAAATCAAAGCATTTCCATCAGAAAAATGAAATCCGTATTACAACTTATTAGCCTTTATAGGGAAGGAAAAAAAAATGTTTGCTTCTCTTCCCACTTTTCGTACAGCTGAATTTTGATTCTCTCTTGCACCTCTATATTGCTAAACTGAAAGTTAATTCTATTCTAGAAGTCTGAATGGTATAAACAAACTAAGCTTGAATGAGTCATAGGAGTGCGGCAAAGCGGGCACTCAGGCTTTTCGTTGCACCACTCCATAATGCAGTTCCTGCACAAGAGGCATTGTACTAATCAGACCAAGAAAATGAAAATAGCATGTCGAAGAGAACTGCGGAAAACATAACGCGGATGAAAAAGGGAGAGAGAGAGAGAGAGAGAGGGAACCAGCAGAACACGTGACCACAGGCTGTCGCAGTTGGGTATTGCCGATTACTCAGGCAGAGTGTGCATTTGCTAACACCACCAAGCTGATCATAAGAAAGTAGAAGTGATGTTATAATCTTTTGTAGTTATCTAAGAGCAAACAGGTGCAAACTTAGAAATCGGTTTGCCAAATGGAGAATTTATCTCCCAGATGGCACATGGAAGCCATGTAATTTGACTAGCAAAGCAAAAGAACTAAGAACGCAAAATGTAACTCAAACCAACTATACCAAGGCCTAAGAGGCGCCTGGCATTGACGCCACTATAGAAAGTTAAATTGAGAAACCTATACCTCTGAAGTGGATTCTGAAGTCCAACTCCCCTTACCAGCCTCTGTAGTTATCACATTCCCTTCTTCGTTTAAGATGGGCAAACCGCGTCCTATTAACACAGTAACACAGCCATTCGGAGTATTGGAAGATTAATGGAAGCCACAAATTATGAGAAAGCAGATACAGCAATACATGAATTCTAAAATCTTAAAACACCACTGCAACCTAGGTTTGCTTCTGAACCACCATGGGCACT
The DNA here is from genome assembly GCA_963691705.1 of Viola odorata. Taxonomy (NCBI): domain Eukaryota; kingdom Viridiplantae; phylum Streptophyta; class Magnoliopsida; order Malpighiales; family Violaceae; genus Viola; species Viola odorata. The sequence continues at coordinate 3,457,297 of OY829546.1, forward strand.
TCCATAAAGAAATAAAAAAACGCATTTATATCCTTGCTATGACAATCCAAATTTTTGTCTCCATAGCATCCAACTAGTAATTTGTTAGATGAAAACGTAGTAGTTTGTGCAGTTATTCTGGGGAATCTATTAACAAGAACACTTTCCCAGCAAATAAAATTAATAAAGGTATGATTGGTTTGTCTGAAACTTGTCCTGGCAAGAAAGCATGTCAAGCTATTTAAGTTAATAGGTTCATTTTGCATGTTAAGCACAAGAAGGAAGTAGACATTCAATGACCAAATATAGAAATTAGGTATGAGGTTAAAATTAATTACCAGCAGTTTGGTGGGACTCTAATGATGTTTGATGAACTGAATTAGCAATGGTAGATATATTGCTGCGCCGCAGACCTTCAGCAGCAATGACACATAGCTGAATAAGAAGGAAAACACCGAGTATTTGGTATCTGCGACCAAACCCAACACAAAGACCTCTATGTTCAATACATGCCTGGGAAAAAAAATTGTGATGTAAAGGGAACTATAAAAATAAGAAGTCCAGAGATTGCAATACCGAGGCCTTTGATTGGATGGCTTTCCTATAAATATATAACGAATGCCGGATGCACGTTTTGATATGTGATAATATAGGCCTGCCGAAAGAGGATCACCACAACCATGAATTATTGCTCAAGACATTAGCTGTAAGGTTCACAGTTATTCAGAATATGAACCTCACAAGAGTTCACCTTCAAAATAGAAAAACATGAGGTTGGTGCGAAGAACCAACTGCAGAAACTCACGAGCTACGGGAAGGACCTTAATGTAACAGAAGGAAATAAATGTCAGGACATTATCCATCATTCAACTTGTTCTCACAACCAGTTGGATCCAATGCAGTTGTGATAGAAATAACCAAGCTGAGAAAAGACATTGTTCCCAAAAAAAATTACAAAAGCTGACACCATGAACAAGATAACGAACATGAGCAGAAATAAAAGAGAAGGAAAGGACAGAAATTTGACTTCATGCATAGCAAGCAAATATCAGGCTAGCAGGGGCAAAGTGATATTCAGGAACACATACCGCAGGCCATCTTCGAACTGCATGCAACCAAAGTCTATTAACTTTCCACTTCAGTTTCGATACAAGAGATGCAGATGCCTCTGACATCATGGAAAAAGAAGAAGATGGATCGTCAACCATCATAGCAGCTTGACCTTCACTGCTTCCAGAACCAAAATTACCAAATGAATCACTAGACTGTGATTCATCAAGGGAAATTCCACGGGACGCAACTCTTGCACTGCATGGTCAATACTAAACTTCACATAAACTGCCTAGCCGTGATGACCAAAACAATGGATGAAATGAGTACCGTTTCAGACCTGATACGTTCAGCTATATACGGAATCGCTGTTTGGTACACAATGAAAAGCGCACGCCGTGCTGGGGTGGGAGCAAGTCCATATGTCCCTGCAACCTACCAAACAAGTCCATATGTATGATTAGTTAGTTACTGAAAACTGAAATTGATTTGCAATGGTACTTTCTTTCTTTTTCATAAAGTGCTTAAAGAGATACCTGAATAATATCACAGTACTCTTCCCCAAGTGTTTGCTGACCAGAACCTGTTGTTAAGATGTAATATAGCATTTGTCCAAGCAGCTTCGTCTGAAAACAAAAAACAAAAAACAAAATTCTCAGTATCCAAATTCAAATGATAATTACTATCAATATAAACAGAATTTGTTAAGCGAACCTCGTTCTGATAAGCGATGGCGACACGGGTACCTACAGAAAAGAAGTAATTACCGGAATTACGTTAATTTACTAACTAAGAAGCACAAATTAACGAAGAGAAACTAAAGGAAGTGCAGTTTTGGAGTTGGAGAGGTACCAAAGAGTTGGCGAATGGCGTCGCGGCAGGCATCGTAGATGAAGAAGGCGTATTGGTCGTCTTTTTCGGCGGCTCTCATGATTTCAGGCTGAGCTGCGAGTGGGAACCGCCGTGGTTCATGGTTGCCGGCGGAGGAGGTGCTGGGCCCGAGGTCCGCTCCTGAACTCGAATGCCCATGCCTTCCCTCTCCCATATTTTCAGAAAAAATCTCCAATTTCTTAACTCTGAAATGAAGTTACATGGAATACGAGCAGAGCCAGAGCAAAGAACCGAAGGAACTAATTCTGTAGAGAGAGAGAGAGAGGGGATAGAGGTTGCAAATGAAATTGGATCAGTTATCTAGGGATCCATACGACATCGTTTATTAAAAAATTCAGATAAAAAAATGTCTTACGCCGTTGCCGGGGATCGAACCCGGGTCACCCGCGTGACAGGCGGGAATACTTACCACTATACTACAACGACTTAGTTGCTATTGAGCCACCAATAAAGGTAATTATAACAAACAGTACAGCTTTTTATTGTAAAATTTCGGTGGTGAGAAGCGCTTGCCTTATCTGAGCAACTATAATAGGGAATGAAAAAAGAAAAGGCAGTCACGAAGCAAATCTATGGCTGCATCATCCTCTGCCACTACCTTGCACATTACCCGCCAGAATTTACTTACTCGAGTTACGAAAAGCCATTGCCCGTTCTCTAATTGGGTCACTTTTTCTTCAAAGCAAAGAAAAATAACATCTCTGATTAGAAGTTCTGGTGATGCATCAGCAGAGACAGCAGCAGCGGAGGTGGAGGAGACAGAGAGTTCAATTGAAGTACCAAAAGGGCCTCCATCTTTGATATCTGCTCTCAATGTGGAAAGGGCACTTCGTGGATTACGTAAGCATGAATTTGATTAAAAAAAGGTTGATTAGATTGTTCTGTTTTGAGATTCTGGTGCTTATGATTAGATTGTTCTGGTTTGAGTTGAAAAATGCAGCAATTACGGATGTTGATCACTATGGGAGACTCGGGATTACGAGAGGAAGAGGGTGTTCAGATGAGCAGGTCTTTTATTATGTGGTGGCCAAAAATCATTTCCTTTTTTTTTATTCTAATATGTAAAAATCACTGCAATGATGATGGATTCTCGATGTGCAGGTTACAGCTGGGTATGAATATAAGGTTAAGGAATTACTGAACCAGGGACTAGATGAAGAAGAGCTGAGCAGGAAAATGGAACTGCTAAAAGTTACTTCCTAGCAATTCTTTTTATTTATTTTTTGTATTGGTATTAAAAGGGATTGACAGATACTTGATTTGAGAAGCTAAGATGTTTTTTTTCTTTCCTTTTTGTAGGAATCGTACGCGATCTTAACTTCTGCGGAGGATAGGAGATTGTATGATTGGAGCTTGGCCAGGAGTGACAACCCAGAAAGATTTACTTGGCCCTTTGAGGTTGACAGAGATGAACCCTCTCCTGAGATCGCTCCTGACCTGCAGGCAACCCACCTCCTCTGTTCTTGTTCATTACTTCATTTCTTCTTCATATTTTAAAATTGATTTTATAACTTATAACCAATCTTTATAATGGGCCAGTAACTGAATTTCCTCCATCTTTAAGCCTTGGTTGGTTACCCGTCCTGACAGTCCATGAATCACGTTACTTATTGGTCAATCCCAGTCAAGAGTTCGAGGTTGCCTGGTTTTACCCACCTCCTCTGTTCTTGGGATAAATGTTGTCCCAGATCACCATAACTCCATTCCTCTAATCCGTATATCATGTGGATCATACGTGCAGGAGATACTAATTAACAGCATGTATTAAGTTTTTTTTTCCAATTCTTCATTCAGGGACCGGAGGACGTGGGACCCACAAGACTAGTAGGGTACGGCTTCGTGGCATGGCTGGTTTTGTCCGTTGTGATGTCGATCGCGCTCAGCAGATGAACTGTATTTAATTTGTACCATTAGTGCTGCATTAATTAAGCTACAAACACATGCCTTTTGTTAGAGAGAGCAATTTGTTTTCTTTTTCTTCCTTTTTTTTTGAAAAAGGAAACCAAAAGGAGGAATTCCATTACGGAAACAATTTGAAAACATAACGCAGAAGAATTTATGAAAAATGAAAATTATGTTAATACACCCGCAAGTTTTTGTATAGGCCATTAAGAATTCCGATCTAAACAGAAATAAGGAATTCGACAAGGCCATTTAAACGTCATGTGGGTCAAATAATATATAAGCCCACAAGACAGAAAAAAAAATAGACCATTTAAACGACCCAAAATCCGTTCTCCAGATTTTGACAAAACTATTAGATAAAGAGTCTGAATACCAAATTTATAGCAAGTTGCAACAACTTTAATACGGAACCCATGTCATGTGGATGTTCATGTGCCCAACGATCAGCCCATAATGGCCCAAAATCATATAATATGTATATATGTAGTTACTAACTTACTAATACTCCCCCGTCCCATATTAATCGTCGCTGACTTTTTGAGCACGCATAGGAAGCCAGATGACTCACTATTTTACCCCAAAAAAATTCGTACTTTTTTTCGAACGTACGTTAATTCTTAATGTAAGTCCGAGAAAAAATTCATAACAAAATTGTTTCAAATAGTAAATCATCCGACCTCCTTAATATGCATGTCCAAAAAATCAGCGACGATTAATATGGAACGGAGGGAGTAGAAATTATGGTTGAAAGGAAGAAAATTAAATTTTAAAACTGGTGGCTTGCACTAATCTGCCCTTTCTAAGTTCCTTTCATACTCTATAGTTAAAGGAGTTAAAATTCAATACACCTATTTTAGCATTTTAGCTCTGGTTTAGTCTTGGGCGACAGCAGTCATTGATTGGATTGGCCCTCAAATGGCCTCTCATTATTGCACAGAGGCCTGGGTCGGGAAGATGAGGAGATTGACAAGTTTACAATCCTCATGCAACGAGATGAGATGAAGCATGCCAAATGATTAAAGGTGTAGCCACAAAGAAATTACCAAAGATGTTCTTTCGCTCATCATTTTCTACATGAAAGCACCCGATATTCATCTTTCAAGATTTTTTTAAGATCAGTGTATTTTTGTGTAAAAATTTCAATTTTTCAAAAAAAACAAAAAAATCTTCAAAAAAGCATCATAACAAATATTTTGAAAGATTTAAGAAATGTATAAAAAAAATATTTTAAAATAACCCAGGGTTGAGTTGAATCAATTTGTAACATCTGGACTTGGTTTAGGATTGGCAATTTTGGTCATTAGATTTATGGTGGAAAAAATCAGAAATCAATCCCAAACAGAACGTAAAAGTGTTGGGATTTTGTTTGGGTGCTAAAATAACCTCACAAAAACAACTAACGCTACCCAGGACCTACAGCTCATGAGTAATGCCTGCACATGTCAACTTACTCGCTAAAGGCAAGAAAATTCCCTAGGGGGCTTGATGGGAAACCTACCCACTCTATATGGACATCATATGCATGAATGTGTTTTTTTTATAGGTAGAGGTGAGTCTCGAACTCGAGACCCGCTGGTACTTCACCGGCACCAATGAACTACAAGCCCGGTCACGGGAAAAAAAGGTCCTTCTCTCCTTTCTTTTTCTTTTGTCTACCTTTATATTGCATTGTGTTGAAAGGGAAACATACCTTCACTAGCTTCAACAATCTCTGCAAACAATTTGAGCACCGGAACCGAAAAGAGCATCCAAAACCTAAATTTAGATTAAAAAATCCTTCTCTGATTATAAAAAGCAACAAGGGTTAGTAAGCAGATTATAATACAATTAACTATATCCAATAGGCTACTTCCAAAAGCCGACCTCTCAAAGACTACATCTGTATCAACAAAGCCAAGAGAGAATCCAGATTAGATCAGAACAAAGACTATATGACTCCATAAATGCCTTCTAGTACGATGATCTTTAGGCAGAATATAAAGAACTAAAACAGAGGTAGTAATGAACCGATACAATTACCAAATTTGAAATGTAAAGACAACCAGATAGATCACCTCTGTGGAGATGCGTAATTTCATATACAAATTTACCTCAAAACTTCAGTTTCTGTTGATTGTTCTAGTAATCTCTTTTCCGTTTATGGTGATGGTAGCCTTCCTCAGATTCCTCATCTGACCTGCTGACCATTTGCCACCTTTCACGACTGCACTTGCTATTCAAGGACCTTGAACTGCGTCTAGAATGTCTTGATCCATGACTGGAATCTTTCGTTTTCTTTCTCGTTTTATGATCGCTGGAAAAGCTAGGCTCCAAACCAGATTCCGATTGGCTATGATGTTTAAACTCTTCTCTTCTGACATCTGATACAACCCTCTTTCTTTTAACACCTTTTTTTTCATTATGGAGACGGGGACTCCGACTGGAATCACTGCCACGTTGCCTCATTTTACCATCATTCTTGGAACTCTTATGGTGGTGCTCACACTTCTCATCAGAATAATGTCGGGAGCTACTTGGCATATCTTCCACCTCTGAAGTTGATCTTTCTGGGTCATCATCATAACGCTCATTTTGCCGATGTCTCCCATGTGATCTGAGAGTGAAGCTGTCGTCAGAGTTGCTCACACTCTCTGCCCCATCTCTATGAGATTTGAGGCTGCGTGATCTCTCTTCTTCATTAGACTGGTGCCTCTTAATGAAATAACCTTGTTCATCATGACGAAAAATTTGTCCCCTGTTGAGCAGAAAGCTTTCTTTAGTTATTCAGAATACTGAATCATTAACTCTCTCAATCATGTCAGTATCAAACATTCCTAGTATAAAAACCAAAACAGAAAAAGGACATCTGTACCAATGCTTTTTATCAATATTTAGATATATCGCGAGAAGCTTCATGCCTCACACATCAACAAGTTATTACCTGTGCAAATCCCAATTTGGGAGCTTCTCTCTCTTCTTACAACCTTGAAAATCGCCACCCCCTGAACCAACTAAATGCCCCGCAGCATTTGCCCCAACTGGAGCTGCCACACCTCCCATTCTTGTAAATCTTCTGCAAGAGGCTAAACTGTAAATCCAATGCTTATCATAGAATGTTAAATCTTTGATATCACTATTGACGCAATGGCAGATGGAGGAATCCAACAAATATCACAATCCAACTAACCTGTAAGCAGGCATGCCACCGTACATGGATGGCATATAACCGGGAACAGGATAGGCTGTGGCCGGCATTATGGTAGGATTAAAGGGAGGCATCCCAGGATTTCCATATGGGTTTACAAAGGGCCTCATTTGATAAAAGGGAGGTCCATGCCAGTAAGGTGATATGCAGCTTGGCAAAGCTCCTGGATACATGGCATTTCCTGTATTGACAAACAAACAATGAACATGAGCAGTTGTTGTTTTTACACAATCAATAAAATTAAAGTTCTGGCAATTCAACTTTATTCATGTTCCAAATTGCAAGGTTTGATTTTGGGGCTCTAAACAAAACCTCAAACCCAACAAACTTTTGGGACAACTATTTTCAGCCTTTTTCTGCTATAATTTTCTCTTAAGTCACTGTATTTATTTTTTGTGGTTGTTCAGTGAAGGTGTACTTTGCTTGTTTAATCCATAATTTTCTGATTCAGGTTTTTTTGGCTTCCAAAATTCTGCATCTACGGTTTAGAAGCTCTACAAGAAAACGAGTCCCACAATGTAGTAAAGGTGCCTACCAAAATTCTGTTAGCCATTTAGACAACCACACCTTCATATTACAGGAAGAGTAGCATGTACTTCCTTTGTTACTGCAGTTGTTTTGTACTACTATTTCAATCAATGATTTTTTCCCCTCAAAATCATAGAGGGCTTCAACCAATATAAAGAAAGTAAACAATGTTGTGCACAAGCTTGATGAGTTACTAGCCAATGAAGTATGTGATTTTTCAAAACAGATTTAGTCTCTACTTCCAAAACCATCTAAAAGAAACAGTGTATACAAGTTGAATCAACAGTTCAAGTTTCACGGGTTAAACATTTGAACCAGCTTATTATAAGATGTTATTTACCTGACTGAAGCATAGGACGTGCACTAGAAGCAGCTGGGCAGTCTCTGATAAAATGATCTGGAGATCCACACATGTAACACGCACGATCCCCCTGATATCATAGACACAGAGTAATTACTTATTACCAAATCCAAACTAGAGACTCTGAATTATAATCAGTACTAAATAGAAAAAAAATCAAAATATTACCCTTTTTTGCCTTGCTGACTCCAAGGACCCTTTCTCTACACCTGAAGAGAATATTCCACTCGTTAAAATGGCCATCCAATGTATGGGGTGATTTTTTCCCTCATTAAGCAAAAAAAAAAATGCCAACAAGAAGTTGTGAGTGGATAAAAAGAACACTGATACCTGTAGTGTCAACCCACAACACTCTCTTCTTCCTGCTAGTAGATTCTGCAGAATGACAAAGAGAGCCAAAAATAAATGAAAAATGAAAAGTGCCAAAATGAAGATTGAATACTTCTTGCAATCAGAGAAAATGATAAAGACAAAGCAAAAATGTTACTATATCAGCAATAATGTACATAGGAAAAACCACAAAAAAAATAAAAGAAAACTGAAGACTGAAAGCTCAGAAAAGAAACAAATTTATGGGATTTTACCTTCCTGAAAAGGCTGGTTTTCCCCCTGAAAATCTGTAACCATTTCATCACGCCCCCTTTTGAAACCTACGGCACAGCCAGATCCATGCCTTCCCAAAAATGCAGATTTCCCAGCAACTAGTTCTGCTGTAATATGATTGGAACCCTTCCCTGTACTAGTGGGAGAATGAGGCAACTCTGCTTCTCTTTTGTGGACAGTCACACCATAAGATACCTCTTTTGCTTGAATTCCAGATTCCCCATCTGTTAATATGCCCAATTCCTAGTTAAGTTTTCTCACAGAAAGCCAGTAGTGGGAATAGAGCAGTAAAACATTCAAAACAACACTAGTTACCTGGGGCATATTGATCAAAAGCATCATCTGAACTTTTGACTAGAATTTGAGATTGGATGAACCGTTGAATTGCTTGCCTAAGAGAAACATTTGGGAGCAAATCTTGCACTCCACATTTTGTTGACAAGCACTTGGGACACCTTCCCTTGTCAACAAGTGCTAAATGGATGCCTGTACCCAAATCCATATTAACAATAGGAAAGAATTGTTTTTCTCTTATTTTTAACAAAAGAAAGTGAAGGAACAATCAAACTCAGGTGGATATTTCACAACCTGCACAAATAATCATGCTTTTGAACTTTTTGTTGAGTAGACTTTCCTACTTGGAAATTATTTAACAGTCCAAAAGTGGGTAGTGACGGTTCGAAGTTTTGTACACAACCAAGTGTTATTATTAGCTTATTATTAACACTGAAAAATAAAAACAAGGACTTACATTTCTCGCAAAAACTATGTTGGCAGCAAGGAATCATCACAGCCTCCTTAAAGTATGTATCACATAGAGGGCATTTCAGCTCTGAGGGGAAATCAGCATTTTGCATGGCTTGAGGATTTTCAGTTTCCACCCTTCACATGTTCATAAGGAAACAAACAATTATATAGCTTATACCCATTGAAAAAAAGAAGATAATAGAAAATAAGTAACTCTATATATTACCTGCCAATTTTGGTGTTTTCTTTAACACTAAGCTTTGGTATTGTCCGTGTTGGGTCTTCTTCCCGTCCAATATCTAGAGGCCCTGACATAGAACATTCATATAAGTTTAGTTTTGTACACAAACTTCACACTCAAAGATAAAGAGGCATTAGGAAGCAGACAAACCTCTAGGACCAGCCTCACTAAGGTCACTTGGTTCAACTTTTGGACACCGTACTGTCTTTGGAGATCTGAACCAACGAAAGACTTTCAATTAACAAATAAGGCGATTGTGAAATTAAAGCTAAAATACCTACGTACAAACAAAAGAGAGAGAAATGCATCTCCAAAGGAATAACAATCATTATACCTTGGAATATCGCTATTTCCTATCTCATTTGGATAGCAAGTTCTCTTCTCCACAATGAGATCAGATCCACATTCATTAGCCTCCGGAACCAGACACAAGTCAGCCCCAAAATCATCGAAATTGACAACTTCTACATTCTGCATCCAAATTATTCAATGAAGTTACTAACTCACGAAATATCGCATTGCTCCACTCACATCCCTGAAGGGACATGAACAACAAAAACACACATGCTGCACCATATGGAAACACAATTACTAATGAATGTGCTCAAGTAACCAACATACCACGGGAGGGGAACTTCTGACCATCTCGGCGCGCGTGATCCCAGCATTCCCACGAGATGCAATACGCGCACTGGAAAATAGGAGAGTCATCAAACAAGATGAAATATATAACACAGCATAATTCAATCAATCGGACATACTTACACATCAGATTGGTCTGCCCCTACCGGCACTCTCTTGATAATTACGCTCGAGCCACTAGGAATCTGAAAATCGTCATCTCGAAATTCTGCACAATATATTACATATGGGCATTCAATAAATGAGTAATTTGAGACAGCAAAAATAATACTAATAATAATAATAATATAATTAGCATGGAAGAGAAGGGTAAGGTGATTGACCTTGACCGGAGACGGCGTCGGAGAAGATAAGATCGAAGTCGTGGCATATAGGGAGGTGTGTTTTGCTGAGAATCTTGGATTTGAGATGGGCGACGGAAATGGATGGCTTGCCATCGATGTCGACCAGGTCAAAGTTGACTGAGCTGCGGAATTTGAAGCGGACGGACATGGCTGAGTTGATGCGGTGAGTCGAGTAGGATATCGAACTGGATTGTTCGTTTTACGTGAGCGGAGATTTGGGACTAGTACTTTTTTTCTGTTTTTCTGGTGGTTTCTTTTTGTGATTTTTTGGTAAGGAAATTGCTCGATAATCGATAATCGATAATTGTACGGAAAAAATCTGGGGCGGACTTTGAAATTGGAGTCGGATCTTGGATATATAAGCGGTTATTATCCTTGCAAGCACGTGCCCTTGGCATGAGCCATAAGACTCAACGACATCGTTTACGGATACGTTTCGACTTAAGGATAAAATATCATGCTGTAGCGACGAAATAATCATAACTGTCGCAGTTTCCGGTATCCATATTGCTTCTTCTTCTTTTTTGATAGGCATCCATATGGAAAAAAACTCAAGTACATCGTAATATACCTACATCATGATCTAGGATGATGACACGTACTTCAAATAGTGCTAAAATATTATTATTCATAACACTTTTGGACGCGTGTCATCATCCTGCATCATGATGTACTCAAGTTTTACTCCATCCATATGAAAGTATTTTTAAGTGACAAAAAATATTTAAAAAAAGAAAGGAATTTCTTAGATGCCTGTTGACGCAATTTATACGTGAGGAGATTTTGCACTAGTTTTTTTAATTACAAAGTTAAATACCCTCTTTTTAGTTGCAATTTTGCTGCTTATTAGTCATACATAGTTGAGGGAGGTGGCATAATTTACCCTCTCTTTTTGACGGAAATAAGATTCGAACATTTATTCGTTAAAACATTTAATGATGCCTTGGTTATTCCAGAAATAGGACAAGTATATATTTTGGGGCAAAGAAATGAAGAAATAATCAAGTGGTCGTGCACGCCAAGAATTTGACTTAATTTCTTGGCAAAAAGAAAGGAAGTTTGACTTAATTAACATAAATTAGGCAGTAAATACTATGTATTGGTTTGTTTTATAGTTAGTTGACTATTTTGGTCAAAAATATTGTTTGTAATCGGTTGTCGTATTTATAATTTTTGGGAAGTTAATTGGTATCTTTTAATTATAATTTTTATTTTTTTTATAGTGTTAATTTTTTATTGATTAATTTAAAATAAAGTAATTAATATTGTGAAAAGAGATAATTAGTGGAGTGTATTTAAAACCGAAATCAATAATTACAAGTGGTTGCAATTTTTTGTCTCCATAATCCCAACATGCATGCATGGTTGACCAGATAGTAACACGAGATGGAAGTAATTATGGTATTCAAGCATAAGAATAAATAAAATCAACTGCATAGATTCATCGTCCTCTTTAATAGCTGATGATGCTTTAACGATTAATCTCTTGGAATGCATTATGCCTGTTTATTTATTCATAAATGATTCTTGTGCACATAATGCCTAGTCTCACTTCTTTTTCCCTATGGAAAAAAGAAAAGAAGAAATATGAAGCATTAAGAGTAATTGACTAAACATATATTGAAAATATAAATTAATCCTTTTTTTAATTCCCGTAAAAATGATTTGGGCGTCATTTATTTGAGAACGGAGAGAGTATAATATATACAATTAATATTCTTCAAGGCCATTCTTGAGAGATATCAAGCAACACTGCCAGAGATTCCAGGTCCAAATTAGCGCCATTCTCAAAACCAGGACCGATACCATCCACGTCAGAATCCTTGAACTTGACTTGATCTTCACCGCCAAACGACTCGTCGTTCCCCAAGAAAGAGAAATTGTTGTTGTAGTAATGATCACCTTGTAGTACTGCTTCTCCATCCCCGCTGCCACCTTGGAAGTACTCATTGCACTTATCATAATTCAAGAAATCGAAATCGAAATTTTGATCTTGATCTTGAGATTGCAGATAGTTTATAAGGAAATCTTGATCCATGGGTATGGATACTGCAGGATCCTGTTCATCAGGTGATGGGTTGGTGATGTTATGATCGTCGGGTTGTTGAAGAGAAGGTGGTGATGGTGATGGTGGTGGTGTCGATACTACAACTTTGTTGCAGCGAATGGCCTTGGTGCGGATGATAACCGGCTTGGCAGAGGTTTTGGGTTCATCAATGGGTGCAATAGCAGGATTATCCTTTGAAGGATGACATGTCGTTTGTTGTTGAGGTTGCGGGGAAGATTTTTGGTGGTTAAATCTCTTCCCTAGAGTAGTATTCCAATAGTTCTTGATTTCATTGTCTGTTCGCCCCGGTAGCCTTCCAGCTATTAGAGACCATCTGCGCATTAAAAAACCCAACAAAAGATGGAGAAAAAAAACAAGAAAATTATTTAAAGAACTTTGACCATCTCAAAATTAATAAAGGTGTATTTAATTTGATATGATTTTTAATTTGATTGGATATTATTACTGGTTTGACAAGAGCAGCCGATCAAAAGTTATCAAAACACCATTTATTCTCTCGCGTAAACGAATATAATTAAAGATAATCGAACCGAAATTTTTAATTATCTGCTTCAACTGAACTTTACATTATATATTACTATTATTATATTATTAATTTATAGAATTCTTATACGTACATATTGCAAGATAGAAGCTATAGAGTATATTCATGAGTCTTGTTTTAGAGTGAAAAGAGGCACATACGGAAGGAAACAGAACCTGTTACCAAGAAGTTTATGGAGTCTGATGATGAGTTCCTCTTCATCGTCAGATATGTTACCTCTCTTGATGTCCGGCCTCAGATAATTCAACCATCTAAGTCTACAACTCTTACCACATCTTTTCAACCCTACACAAATATATCAAAATCATTGTATATATATACGATCGATAACAAAAACGAATTGAGTATGAATGGTGTTGCGTACCGGCTCGCTTAGGGAGTTCTCTCCATTTGCCTTCTCCATGAGCTTTGATATAAGTCGAAAGGGTTTTGTCTTCCAAGGCAGTCCATGCTCCTCTGTTGAGTCCTTCCTTTGAGCAACATGGACTCCTCCCCATCTCAATTTACTTCAACAAAAAAGAAAATTACAGATACTATGTAGTTATAAGCCCCCTTTTAATAGGCCATGAATCATCAATGGATCTCATAAATTAATGACGCCACAGTAAAGTGGTTGCACAGCTAGCTTTTGTATTACATTTTAAATAATTGACTTAAAACATATCGGGGTACTTAGGTTTAACGATTTATCACTAAAAATGACTTCAAATACCATTAACCTCAACTCGATGCATAAATGTACTTAATAGTTATTCGCTTGATTAATTATAACACGCGTGACACTAAAAAATGTTATTAAAAGTTGTTGCACGTCAACTATCATCTTACAAAATTTCTTGGATTAATTGTTCGATATAATTTCTAGGGAAAAACTCCAAAGTTATATATATATATGTTTGGAATAGAGGAGCACAAGAAAAGGTGAGGAAAAATCAATAACTATACTGTGTATAATTGTCCCTGCAAAAATAAATAAAAATCCAACAAGGAATTGTTGTGTACTGGTAGCTATAAAAGTCCAACAAGGAATTGTTGAATTGTTGAATTGTTGTTAACTGGTAGCTATATAGGCAGATGCCGCAGATCCCTTGACTTTGGAACTTGGAAGTGAAGTGTGTTCCATCAACTAAAAGTCTTTAATAGACGTTTTGAGAAAGGTCACGCGTGTTTTAAAAAAAAATCCTTTCTATTGTTCACTTTATCCCATAATATTTTAGGTGTTTTATATTTGATTCATTATAAAATCGCTTTTTACTTATATATCAGATCAAAAAATTTATTATTTATGGATAAAAAATTAAATTTAAAATATTCATTAATTAAAGACAGAGAGAGCGCATATTCTTTTACGATATATTACCTCCGTCCCATATTAAGTGTCACTTTGACTTTGGACACGTATATTGAGGAGGTCGGATGACATATTATTTGATCCCAAAAAAAATCGTACTTTTTTTCGAACGTACGTTAAGGAGAATTCAGAATTTTCTGAGGTCAAATAATGAATCATCCGGCTTCCTCAATATGCGTGTCTAAAGTCAAAGTGACACTTAATATGAGACGGAGCGATTACCTGATAACTTGGAAGTGAAGTGGGCCCAATGTTTTTGAACACGTACGTATACCAATATGGAATTATGGTTTTGAGAATCCTAAAATGTCACGAAAAAGGAAAAGAAAAGGTTATTATATTATATATACTATATAGGGAATGCGGACTGAATTAAGCCACCTGATTAATTAGTTTAAAAAAAAACCACACCCTATAAATCTCTACTACTCGAGGCTATAATTCCGAGACACGTAAAACATATATACACTTTGTCACAAACCACAACACAACCACTTGTGCAATAGCTGGTTTTTCAGTTCACGCCACAAGAAACTGTGATCGCCTCAATTTATGCATGTAATTAGCTTTTGGTTGCAAAGCTTATAGGGTTTTGATATTAATGGCAAATATTGCTTCATTTACCATGTAGTTAGTTTTTGTGAATTTTCGAGTGTACCAAAATACTTAATTACATGTGAATGATATTAATCATTAATATTTGATATTATGGTTTTTTTTCAAAATTTTATTAGTAAAAAGTACAAAATTATATTTACAAATTTGATAAAAATCAAAGTTTAAGCTCCAAATAGTTGAAAGTTAGGCACTTTCTGCTGTGGGATAAAATTGGACAACGCCACCACTTCGTGTTTTCTGCCAAATTGTTACTATTATAGAATGGCGTGTACACTATATAGACCTGAGTGGGCCTGACGGTAGAGACGGGCTTTTATTAGCCCAATTCTCAATTGGCACATTGGCAGTCATAGACTGCCGTTAAAGGTTCACTTTCACGTAGCCTGGCACTGACAAAAGGATATATTATTTATTTCAGGCCTTAATTTTACTAGTTTTGTTTCTTCTTAAAAGCTGCTCACTCTCACTCCATCAAGAATCGAGGTTGTTTAAGTTCCGGTATATTGGTGGGATTGCATTTTATTTTATTTTCCATAATAAATTCAATGGTTCTAATCGTTTCTAGCAGATGCATCAAAGTATATGTTTATGACGGTTAGATTTATAGCAAGAAAGAAAATAGAACTACATATATGAGTATTTAACATCTAATCACAGCTAGCTAATACCAACGGATTGGGAGGTAAAAACATTAATGCTTAATTGGACAATTAATGAAATGTTATTCGTGCTGATTTTTTAACTAATTATAGAGTTTGTAAAACTCATTAATCCGAAATTAGTATCAATTTGAATTGAAATTGATAATTTTTACCCGAATTCAACCAAACCAAATCAAAATAATTAGATTGTTATTTGATCAGGACCTATAGAAACGGGAACTAACTCAACGCGAATTGAAAAACCAAATAACCCAAAATTTAGAAAAACACCCAATTACCCAATTTTTTATGTATAAATTAAATCAAGTGCTTGAAACATTTGAAGGTTAAAGAGTAAAGACTAGAACCAAAATCGGTACAGGCCGAATCGAACTGAAAATCTCAGCTTATGATAAGCTGGAAGTTGAACTAAATTAGATCGAAGTAGACGTCACTAAACTGTATCGGTTGTTGTAATTCGGCTGGAAATGAGAAAAAACTTACTCTAACTCGAAGCTAACTAGGCCGATATGCTCACCCCTAACGGAAATCGAGCCGGAGCGGGAATGGTTAGGTACAAATCTTTGGGGTTTATAAATGATATCCATGAAGATGTACAGTGGGTGGCATGGCATGTGGGATGTCATAAGGGAGCACGGTGTGACGATGTAGAAAGTCGGACGAACCTCTGGAATAATTGCCAACAAAATGACAAGATGAAAGTGGTTTTAAGTCCAACGTAGAAGGGTGCCTAAGATAATAATTCATCTCTCTCGTCGCAATCTGGTGTTAATGTTGTTAGGGACCATTCTACGTCTGTGCCTATGCAATTGTACTCAAAGTGCTTGCTTTTGCTTTCGTCTTCGTCATTTTATTCCTTTTTCCTCGTAAAAAACAATTAAGTCTCTATCTTGTTATACTTTCACATTTTTATCACTAAAATTTAATTTAAAATACTAATTAATACTCACTCCGATCTTTATTAATTGATTTTTTTAGAATAATAGACAAATTTAAAATAATAATTTTTGGATAACATTACTCATTTTTTATAGTATAATTACATAATGTCATTGTATCAAATTAATTGGTTGGATAAAAAAAACTAAAATAGAGGGCAAAAGTTGTAATTATAACTTAAAACGATAATTAATTTGAACCATATTTTCAGTAAGAAAATGGCAGTTATTGAAGAACGGAGAAAGTAATGTATTTAAATAGTTTTAGATAGTACGAGTAAGTTAAAAAGAAAAGGTTCCATTCAAAATGTAGCAACAATTAATGATTTTACTTTAATGTGAAGGGTAAAATTATAAAATGATTATAATAGTTTTCTTTTCTTTTCCCTGCCGTTATATATTGGTAATTAAGTGTATTTTTTTAAGATGAGGTGTAACGTTTCACTTTTGAGTTTAATGATCTCACCTTCATGTAATTTTTTATCAAATTTGACTAACGTAGTTTTTTAAGGTTAATTTTTTACCTCATAATTCATACTTAATGAACTATAAAAATTATATATATCAGGTAATTCGGTAAACTCGACCATCCTTAACACTTTTAAAAAAATTATTCAGATTCTTATTAAAAACCATAAACGTTGAAAACTGTGGGGTAATTATTTCGATTTCGGATGATTAAACTATGGAATAAACATTTATAGGGTCCAAACTAAGAAAAAATTACTATTCGATGACATGTGTTGGCTTGTTTTATAGTTCTCCCTCCGAGAAGGACAGTCGGCGAGGGAGCGAAGGTGAAGGTCGCAATCGCGAGGGAGAGGGAGCGAAGGTGAGGAATGAGGCAGAGCGGTCACAAGGTCGGGAGAAGAAGAGTGAAATGAAGGTGTGAAATGAAAAAGGGTAATTTTAAAAAGAGCACATAGCTATAGTAATGTCACATTATTCGTGTTTCCAATTCTCTGCATTTGTTCCTTTCATTTAGCATTTCTCTTTGCATATGATTGACACTTGTAAATATAGTATTTTTCGATCAAAATAATAATAATAATAATAGTATTGACGTGGACTTTGAATTTACATCTTTAGCGATGAATGCTAGGTGCTAAAATCTATGCTTTCCCATGTTTCTTCCGGTCATCACTGATCGATCTCCTACCACCTCACTATTATAATACACATCTTCCTTTTGATTTTATTTTCTTCTCTTTATTTTGCCTCTAATTAGGGGGAAATTATATTTTAACCAAATTGAATTGTTGCTTGAATAACGTTTCGTAACTATGTAATTTATCTACTGTTTGAACTATTTAACTAAGCATGCCTCCATGGAGACATTTGAACTATTGAATATTTTCAAATTGATTGAAAAAAAAAGTTTAATTCTAAATATTTTGATATCACAGAGTTTTAGGAATTTAACCAAAGCATCTTTTGATCGTAGTATTAGTAGATTATTATTAGTATTATTGCTACTATTAGTCTATTATCACTATTATTACCACTATTATTACTACTGTACTATTATTACTACTATTATTATTATTTTGAAAAACAATATCTCACGCAGTGTTTTAAAAATCGGACCGACCTGACGGTCGGATCGGATAAACCATGACTCGAATTTTTTTCCGGTTTAGTTGGGTTAACTGAGCGGACCTGCAATCAAACTGGAAAAAAACCGATCGAACCGCTATCGACCTGCCTGAGTTGATGTGAAACTAAAACAACGCCGTTTTGCCAAACCAAAACGACGTCTTTTTGTGTTTTTTTTTCTTCTTTCAATATAGAAAATTTGATGGGCCGACCCATTACAGACATGGCTGGCCCATTATAGACACCGATTCAATCCAGTTCAATTATCTAAGATTGAACAGCTCGATGTGTAAATGACCCGGAATGATCCAACGAATCAATCCGGTCGAACCCGATTCAAATCGGTCTAACGGGTCACTCCAGGTCGGTTTTTAAAACATTAATCTCAGGTATCAAAAGCTCTGTCTGATGGGCTCATGCTGCAGCGTATTGGGCCGAAATATTGAATATCTTGAATAAGCCAAAGCCCAGTCCCCTCTCCTATTTTTAAGGCTGAAGAGGACACTTGAATTTTAGGTCCAATCAGTTTAACTATTCCATGCAGCCCAAATTGTTTGTTCCGTTTGAATTGCTTGAATAAACCAAAGCCCAGTATTTATTCTTCTATTCGGAACACATTTTCTTGACAGAGTTTTCATTCTAGCTACCAATTTCCTACCTGAGCATAATTCAATATGTTGATTAACACCTTCCATCCTTACAAAATGGTAAGAAAGCACTGCCCTTATTTACCTACAATTCAACAAGATTGGAGATGAAACTCTAGCAAAAGAATGCCATGATGAATATAGAGAAACTTGATTAAATTCTGCTAGCTATATAACAGTTAGTTCCAGGGTTCTAACAACATCAAAATTCCCAGACAATATAAGGAAATTATAAAATACCACCTTCTTGCTAATGTGAAAAGCCAATGTATTACTCTGACCTCAATTGTCAATCAGCATCAACTTCACTTCCAACTCTGGCTTCTTCCCCATCTTTGTCGTCGTCGTCATCTTGTCCTTGGCTTCTATGTTCAGTTCTCAACCTGTCCTCAACTATATCATTCATTGGAGAGCCCATGTTATCACTAGTGGGACTAGCAATGGTTGCATTAAGGTGGTCATTTCCAGCAATACAGGATTGTATAAGTTCTGAATAGCCTTGCTTTTCCATCCCAACCAGACTGCTACTAGATGGAGGATGAGCAATGTAAGGTTTGGAGTAAAGTTGATCCAATTGATGAAAATAGGAGCAAGTCTTGGACTGCTTAGATCTCTTCTTTGTATTCTCCTTGGCCTTTTTGAAGTACTTATTGATATTCTCCCACTTCTCTTTGCATCTCTTGGCACTTCTTTGATATCCCATTGCACACATCAAACTACTCACCTCATCCCATAATGGACCCTTGATCCCAGGTTCTTGAAATTTAGTCTCTACGCTACTCCTAACTTGGATCAAATCCTCAACTTCAGATTGTGGCCATCTACCATTGTGGCCATCCATCTTCTCTGTCATCAATTCTTTTGCGTGTTCATTTGGATCAATTCCTGGCTTCATCAGCAATGGGCTCATTCTTGCAGGAAGATAGATGCATTGGCCAGTGATTTTCTCAATGTATGCGATAATCTGAGCCTCTCTACTCGATGCTCGAGCCTGTTCTTGTGCTCTAGCTACAGCTTCTCTGTTTTGCTTCACAGACTCTTGCCGCCTCCATGTTTCTTCCCTCTCAGTCCTCTCTTTATCCATTCTCTCAATCACCTCCAAGAAGTTCCTGTGCAACATTTCTTGATGATCAATCACTTTCTTCACCACTTTCTCAATAAACCCACCAACACAATCTAATCCCTCCTTCATTCTCCTCTTCCTCTTCCTCTTCTTACTCTTTCTCAATGCCGTTTCCTCTCCAATAGAATTCTCGGACACATCATACTCATTATCCACCCCAATAGGAGTATCCTCAGCGCCAGTAACATCAACATTTTGGCCATGTAATGCCTCAAAAGGCATTGAAATATTAGCAATTCTCGGCGAGTTTTCGCCTGTGAGAGCAGAGCCTGAGCCTGCTTGATTCGTATCACCAATCGTTGCAAGATTATAGATAGCTTCCAACTCACTAAACACCCTAAATTTCCCCTCCAAATTCTTACACCTTTCGGTACCAATTTCACTCAATTGCTTGCTCTCACGAGCTCTCTTGTTTCCCTGAATCGATTGCTCCTCAATTTCACTCCCCTGGTTATTAATGTCACCACTGTTTAGCTGTTTCCTGTGAAGAACATGCACAAAAACACAAAAAGTTAACAACTTTCTAGCCTCCATTAATAAATAAAGAAAACCCATGTGCTTAATTTGTGTTTATTTATTGCGTTAGGAATAAATTACCAAAAGGGCTCTTTAATGGTGACAGAATCTTCCTGGGGATCCCAACAACGAGGCAATAAAAGGCCATGTGGAGGAGGAGGAGGATGATTACTATCTCCATTTCCATGTATAAAAGTAGTAGCAGCAGCTTCTTGATTCGAAAAAGCACCAACCTTTTTGCTGCAGCCACTATCTTCATTAAGTCCCAACTTGAAATCGACAGTGAACAATGATGGGTGGTGACCATGTTGTTGTTGCCTGATTTGTCTGTGCAATCCCTCCTCTGGTTTGTGTTCTTGCAGCTGTTGTTGATGATGAAGAAGAAATGGTGGCCTAAACTGGTGATGGTGCTGAAAGAACTGATGATTTTGTTGTTGTTGGAGTAAAAATGCATGTTGGTGTTCTTGTTTATGTTGCTCATTTTGCAGGTGAAGGATTGGTTGAAATGGGTGATTGAGATTTTGAGGAATGGAAATGGGGAAATCTGGTGAGTTGGTGTTGTTGGGTTTGCTTAAATTTGTGTATTGATGTTGTTGTTGTCCAAAATCTGATAATGCATAAGTAGGCTTCATAATCTTTGAAAATGGAGTCTCAAAGGTTGCTCCTTTTTTTTTGGCTTTCACTAGAGAATGAGGAATGATAAAGATTGAAAGAAAATAGAAAACCCTAAAAACAGGAGGAGTTTAAGGGAGAAGTTGATTATAAGATTAGACCCCCCAAAAAAAACAAGAGACTAGGATGAGGAGGAGAAGTGCAGAGATAAAAGCTGTTACCTGGACTACGTCATCTTTGGAGTTTAGGGTTTTAGGTTTTTTGAAAAAAAATACTTAAATTCAAGTTTTGTGGAATAAATCATTATTTAAATCTTGTTTAAATCGTACTCCAAACTCAAACATTGCAAGTAAACTTAAAAGTTAAATTCTTACCAAACACAAACTTGTATGCATTCAAATTAGTGGATGGATCATGGAAGGAATGCACTCATCTTTTATCATTCAAATTCAAATCAATTTTCAATAAAACAACATGCGATGATGTTTTTTTTTCCAAAAGTAGATGATAGTATAATATAAGAGTAAAAAATAGACAATTTGAATTCAAGATAAAATCCTTTTTATTTTGGAAAAAAAATAATTTCGATTATTTTTTGCCGTGAATAGTTTATTATTTTTATAGTGTATTGTGTGTGTAATTAGAAACATATTGTTTATCCGGAAAAAATATCAAACCACGCTTTATACTCTAAAGTTTTATGTTCGATTCTAAAATTAGATCTTTGATATCCCTATAAGGTGGGTTTTCAAATTTTAATATTGTATGATAGTATGAATTAGTCAAACAAGAGAAGAATTTTAGGATACTTTATTATTATAAAATAAAACAAAATAGGTAGGTCAACTAGTAGAGCTTTAATGAAGGGAGTGCAGGGAGAAATAAATGAGGAGAAGCGCATAGTATTCTCCTTTCCTTTCCCACTTGGTGGGGCCAGGGTAACGTCTTGTATGGGAACGAGAAAGATCACGACACGTGTCTGACGTTTTCCGCCATCCGATTTTACAATCGACGTGCACGTGAACCTGAGTACACTACCTTGTCTTTTTGTCCCCTCCAAACATTTAATTTCGTCTCATCCTTTCAGATCTCAAGGCCCATTAAACATCCCATCCGACGGCCCATATTTTCTCACTTGACATTCCCTTGCAATTATGTCAAAACTCTAGCCGGTAATGTATGATCGGTAAGTTCCACTAATTTTATTTAAATAAATAACTATTACTCCCTTCGTTACTGAATAATTGTCGCGCACGCATACCATAATGAAAAATTATTTAACAACTTTATATATAAAAAAAAAGTTATTAGATATATCGTGAATTATTATTATAATATTAGAAATTGAACTCATAATTTACGATGTAAAGTTAATATATTAACTAATTAAAATAGAAAGAAAAAAAAATAGTTAAACCATTGGAGAGAAATTGGAGATGTATAATTCTGTTTTGTTTTTATAGTGAGAATTTGATGGCTAGCAGCCCAAGATGAAGTAACATAACAACTACCTCTATGGGCTTGAGTCATACCCTATTTATTTGCAAAAAGCCCGCGACAATGACACTTACAGCTCATGAGCCCAAAAAAACAGCAAGAAGAGAGGGGCCCAAACCATAACCCAGCCCATATCTTTTTTCTATTTCCCCTAGAATTAGCACATAATTTTTTGAATATATTTAATCTTTTTTTAAGACGATATCCTCCTAGTAATAATCACTTACTATAAATGAATATTAAAGTCTCAAACTCCTAATAGGCAAAAACGCTTCAAAGTAAAATAAAAAATAAAACAAAGTTCCATCAACCAATACCTAATTAAATTCAGCTGTTCACCGGATCTTCAATTTAATTTTCGATATTAATATGCACTATTAGACTATGTTTTCAGAACCGGACCGGACCGGCCGGTCGGTCCGGTTCAACCGGCCATTTTCACGTTTCCGGTCCGATTCACCTTTCGGACCGGATTGCCATCTGACCCGGGTCGGACCGGACGAACCTGCTGGTTTTTAAGTAACCGGCGAACGGGATTGAACCGGGTTGAACCGGCCGGTTTGGTGAGCCAAACCAAAACGACGCCGTTTTGGTTTGTTTTTTTTTTTTTTTAAATAAAAATTTGATGGGCCGTCCCATTACAGGCATGGGCCAGCCCATCAGAGAGGCAACCAAAACGACGTCGTTTTTGGACTTTTTCAATTTTAATAATATTTTTTGATATAATATAAAATGCTACAGTAAAAACCAGCCGGTTCAATCCGGTTTAATCCGGTTTTTTGTCTAAGATTTACCGGTTTAATGTGTAAACGGTTCCGGACGGACTAGCATCTACAATCCGGTCGAACCCGGTTCAATCCGGTTGAACCACCAAATTGACGAAAACGGTTCGCTGTCCGGTCCGGTTCTGAAAACTATGCTATTAGTGGTTCTTTTTAACTCCATGTCCTTTCCGCAACAAATTCTAACTTAGTTCCTTAACGGTGTCAAACGCGCGCGTTCTGCGAATACTATATATTGCAAAATTTATTTTCAGTTCTTAGAATATACAACTACACGTTATAAAATCATTACAAATTACGAAAAATATCAATGAATTTTTATATGGAGACCTCGAAAGAAGCGTACAAATGACTTAATTTTGAAGAACATATTTTCTGGTAAAATATTACGAATTTATGATGATATTTGTGTCTTTGTAGCATGAAGTACCAAAATGCAATGGTTATTTCAATTGCGATTCGATTCTAAAAAATGGAGTGGTTGATGTGAAATCTTAAGATGAAGTGTTTATATAGCTAATACGATACTTTACACATTCCGTAACTCACATCGCTTCAAATTTTATACTAGGTTATAAGAGATAATTTTTTATTAAAAATAAATAAATTGTCATTGATATAAAATATTTCAGATTAAAAAAAACGTGATAGTAATTTTTTTTATTGAAATGCTTATATATAGAGTACGTAGACAAAAAGAAAAACTAGATTTTTCTGAAAGCTTTGTAATTGTATCCCTTTTATTTCCTTTTGCAAGTGAAACCAAGCGTGCCACGTGGCGCGCCCCAGTATTCCTTTAAATTCATCCACAAGACCGCAAGTGTGAGTGATGATGAGTGAAAGGGTACGTGATAATTATTGACAAAATTTTCTGTTTACTAATGATGAGTGGAAACATTCTTCAAACCCAAACTCATTAGAACCATACATGAAAACAAGCTCAAGAGTAACAAAAAGAAAGAAACACAAACGTATGAGACAAATTATAACAATCAATTCATAATTTCCTAAGTGTTATTCTAATTTAATTAAAAATTTCAAGAACGAACTTTGAATATGTAGTTATATTAAAATCGACAGGAAATTGTTCTAATTTAATTAGATATCTGAGTATGTACTTGTGTTAAAACTTATGAGTGGGGGCTTTAACTCCTTTCAAGGTCCTACTCGACTCGTGTTCGGATTAGTCGGCATTCAATATGATGGTCGGATTACCGAATGGTCTAGAGAAAAAAAATTCAGGATCAAACCTTGCGTATGCAGTTGAATCAAAACTTGTGAGGAACAACTTTATCATCTTCTAGGATCTTATTCGACTCAAATTTAGAATAGTAAGTATTGGTAACCATTTACGACGTGTTCTTGGGAAAAAAATGTATAAGAACCACAATAGTATAAAAACACAAACGTATGATGACATCTCCAGAGGAATATCTGTGCAAGAGAACGGATGTAGGAATCAAAGGATGCAAAGATAGATTTCAATACTTCGAAGATGGGGAATTTTTTGTCTTTCTTCCTGCTGGTTGTTTGCCAGTAATCATTTATATTACTGCTACGTTGACAACAGGGAAAAAAATAAAAATCTTTTTTAGGTCGGTAATGACTGTGAATTTCAGAATCTACAAAATGCTAGAGCTATTTATATGGAGTAATTATATATGTTCCATTTTAACGAATCAATTGGATAGAAATATGATTAGTTCTAATCTATTAGATTAAATCAGGTGCTTAATCTCGGTAGGGATGATTAAATTTAACATTAAACTGTGGTCACTGGTCATTATCTTTTTTAAGCCCATCAATCAGAACATAGATGATGAAAAAAACAGGTGCTGCTGACATAATAAGAACACAAAAGAGATTCCCCTCTGTATTACTCACCATATCTATTATAAAAAATGGTACAATGTCAAACTCACGTAAGCATGGAATTTCGTACGCGTATATTAAGATTAATTTTATTCACACTCGATCAAACTATTAAAAAATAAAATATTTACAATATATAATCCTATGAAAATAAAGAAAATTGAAATAATAATATAAAAAAAAAACCATGGCCATTGGTCGCTAGCGTGACAAGGGGCATCAGCAGCAGCACCAATAATATTAAACTGTAAAGATTCGGTGAGGCTTTTCAACATCAAACTGTCATTCATATATATGGCTAACTTCAAGATAGCACCCAGAATGGGATGCGTATCTTAGCGACTCCAGAAGCAATATCCTACAAAATCTAATCCAATATTGTCAAAATTATCAAAAACCATTTAAAAAACTACTTCAGTCAATATTCAACAACAACAAAATATCCTAAGAAACAAGTGTAATAAAACTCAGCGCTCTAGTGATCGATGTTTGTTATAGATAGTTCGAGTTCGACACCTTTATCTTTCAAGTAAGAAGTTATTGTTTTAATTTCTATTTTCGCGGTATATTTATCTTATAAAGTTATAATGAATAAGTTAATTCGGTGAATATAAAGTTACTCGTAACTTAGTATTCGAGAAACGCTGGGGATACTCGTGGCTCAAAATTTGAGAAAGAAAATTCAATGCTATGCTTCATTATGATTGTCACGCTATCTATCACCTCCGCTCATCACACCGATACCCAAATTGATGGCATCATCCTCAAATCTCCTCTCCTCTTCTGGAGATCCGATTTCAGTCATATGATCTTTATAATTTTCTAGTATCTTGACTCTAGATAATTTTTTGACAAAATTTCTACGGATCATTTAACTTGTCAACCCAATAAATTTAAGACCAAGAAAAATGGTAAGATCTTCTTCTTCTTTAATTAACAGAACCGGTTTTAGTTGAAACTTACCAATCCATTGGTCAAGTGCTGATATGGATGATGATGATGATGATGGTTACATGTGTCTAAGTTCCTATTTAATTCAGATTAATCTTCCTGATAAGGTATTTTATTTTTGGCTGTATTACTTAAAAATGAATAGAAATTGAAGAAGGGAAAAGGAAAAAAGAAGGGTGCCGTCAAGCCAATGAGAAAGTCTCAATCAAAGCAAAAAGATAGTAGCTAACGCCAAATTATCGAGTAAGAATCCGAAATGGTGGGCTTTATAAGATGGAATAAAAACGCAGGAGGAGGATTTGGGTTGGAATGAGTGCGACACTTTTCAACCGAGCCCAGAAGAATCCATGGAAAATCTGGCTGTAATTAATTTATAACTTATAGAAAATCAAGGAGGAGAAACAAACAAGTTTGGTGTCTATTCTCTATACGAAGATTTTTTTTTCTTCAAACAATAATGTTATATATATACTTTAATTTTTCAGTGGACATTTATATATTTCTTGCCGAGGGAGAAGCAAAAAGTTACTCAAATCTTGGTTTTTTTAGGAGGGATTCTTTTTGGTTACTTTTGGTTCGTTTTAGGAGTTGATAGGAAAATGTAAGATATGTATGTGCCTCGGATTCCCATATCTTGTGCGGTTTCTTTATCTTGTTTGGTGTGGCCATATCGTACTAGCTAGACTACAAGTTCGATCTGTGTTCATCGTCATGGATACAGAACAAAAACCAGTGGTATATAGGGTCTGTGTTGGGGAATTAAATGCTTGTACCCATGGCAGTTTCAGATCGATTCGATTCGGAAGATTTGCGTACTTGTCTACCAAATCTCTAATCTATACATATTTTATAGACGAAGGTGAAACACGAACTTAATCTTTATATATGTACTCAAGAGAATATCCTCCTCATATATACAAAATCATCAAAGATTGCTATCTATATGGAGCTCGCATTCATTCCCACAAATCACCTCATGAAGATATTAATAACACATGCCTAGTGTCAGGTTTGCCAAAGAAAATCAAGAACATAAACTGGTAATGAGTATCACTAGATATTCAAATCTTTTTTTATCTCGATTAATCTAAATTCCCGTCGTTAGAGTTACCTACTACTCCTTATTCTAACTCGTTAAAAGTTGGAGTGAGTATTTCTATTGGGTATTTTAGAATAATTATTTTCCCCGCTCACAACAAAAAAACAGTTATTTTCTTCAATACCTCAAATTCTCGCAATCTCAACTGATGGTAACTCCGTTGAAAATTGAAATGAATGGAAAAAAAGTAAACGGGAGTGGATAGGATTATAATGAAATGCAGACCAAGTAATTAGTCACCAGTACTATTTGGTATCCTCCCGACCCGGATTAAGGGTCAGTTAATGTCCCAAAAAAATACGGGTCAAATAATATTTCTTGTTTTTTATTACATGATAGCACTACACATAGTTATAGTTTCAGTTCTTTCTTGCAGTTGACAGGTCTAATACTCTATGTTTAGTACACAACTGCATAATAAATTAACGATGGTAGTACCATTTTTGCCATTTAAATTGAGTTGACTTGTATGTTGCTGTTGACTTGTAACTGGTCCATTTTCACTAGTGCATGTACATTGCTCTAATCATTGGGAAAATAAAAATAAAAAAAATCTGAAAGAAACAGAACATTGAGTACTATTTATTTTTCTTTTTTTTAGTGTCACGAATCCAAGGGTTAGTACTAGTCAACTGTTTATTCTTTTCTCTAACTTCCGATTCCCCTTTAGCCATTTCATCATTTGCCACGTTTCTCGTAAAATCACAACTTTGATAATTAGATTAGTTAAATTATCAAGTCAACTTACATATAATTAGACATTTTAAGTTTAATTAGCGATGTCAACCATGTTGTTAATTGTTATACTATGGGATTAGAATTGAAAGAATCATCAACCTCATCCGTTTTTTCTAGAACTAACTAAAAGGGAGTGGCGATGTAGAGGAGTAGTCCTCACATGAAGGAGAAATGGGTACGTGGCGAAATTGGTGTTGACAATTTGACATTGTTTTAGTAGCTTTCTTTCCTACGATGAAAACACATTTATTATGGTTGATTGTGATTTTCAACATCTTTATTTTATCGTGAGGCTCAGCCCTACGGTGAAGTCAATTAGTTCCCTCCTATCCTTAATTTTGAAAGCTACTCCTCAATAATTTATCAATTTGTAAAAAAAAATGAAGATTTATTTAAATTTGATTTCTGTTTTTTTCTACCAAAGATCTAATGGTGGAAATTAACGAGATGTATTTAATACGGTACAATAAGACTTGACCGATTTATTTTTCTTTTCGGAAAAAAAAGACTCGATTAATTTTATTTATTTTTAGTTCCTGCATTTTCTAGAACAAAAAATGAGCATGAATCATGCGTTAATTTGTTTAGCTGAATTAAAATATTGAAAAAAAATTAAATTTCACCCAACCGCTTGTAAAACATCTAATAATCTTCTTATTATTCGAACGGGTGCCGGAATCATTCTTGACCTTTGAATCGAATTAATAAACAATTATTGCCGTAACTTAACACCCGAGGTCACAGACATTCAATTAAGAACTACTTTAAGAACAAATTTTAGTCATTATTTATTTAAGTTTTGTGTTTCTTCTTTTATAAACGGGGTGAGATTTAAATTTAAATTCGAGTCTTTGTTTATATTTTTATTCTTTTTCAAGATAAGTGTATTAAAAACAAGTCAACTTGATGGAAAATAACCATCTAAAAGTGTTTCTTTTACCTACAATTATCAAAGGTGTTAACCAACCTGGGTAAGGAATGGCGAACGAATACGGATTTAGAAAGTTTCGTGGCTTCCGACAATTGCGAATGAGATGATCACAGCGCCGGTTATGGGCCTCGATGAAGAGGCAACAGTGGCTGAACTTATTGATAGGGAACGGAGGTGCTGGAAGACTGACCTAGTAGAGCAACTCTTTCTACCACAGAAAATATCAGCAATAATACTCTTGTGTGGAAAGGAACTACAAATGGGAAGTATTCAGTCTGAAATGGATACCATTGTCTAACGTCGGTAACATCGCACGAGTACCCGGACTCCAATTAAGGTTGGTGGAAATTCTTGTGTGGGTTATCTATCCCTCCAAAGTTTAAAAACTTCATGTGAAGGCTGGGTAGTAGCTCTCTCCCAACCAGAGTAAACCTAGTGAGGAGAGGTATATCGGTGGACCCAGTGTTCCCCTGTTGCAATGAGGAGGTTGAATTGACTCCACATCTGTTGTTGTCTTGCTCGTTTGCAAGAGGGGTGTGAGGAAAGTTTGCTTTCTGGGATAGGGTTCCGGGGCTCAAAGGAGACAATTGGGTGATTTGGCTAGCAGGGCTAAAGACATCATTAGATGAATCGGATATAAAGAAGCTCATTTCCATCCTTTGGTCCCTGTGGACATCGAGGAACAACAAGATCTTCCATCAGTGCGATGAATCAATCCAAGAGGTTGTTATTAGAGGAGGGAAATTATTGTCTGATTCCAAGCAAGCATGGTGTCCGCCGCACAGGCCCGCTGCCCCGACTCCCTAACCTGTCGATCCGAAATGGCAGTCTCCTAATACTAGGGTGGTAAAGGTGAACACGGATGCAGCGATAGGGGCTAAGGGAATTGGCTTGGAATTTATATCTCGAGATGCAAGGGGTGAAACAGTGTTCTCAGGAGCAATTTACCTTCCGCATAGAACTGAGGTGCAAACAACGGAGACACTGGCACTAAGAAACGCTATAACGCAGACTCGTCAATGGGGGTGTGACAGGATTATAGTTAAGTCTGTTTGCTTGCAGAATAGTCTAGCCCTGACCAATGAAGATTTCCCATTAAGCTATGCGGGATTGGTGCTGGAGGAGGTGGCACGCCTGACTTCTACTTTCCATAATTGCTCCTTTATGCATACAAGACGGTCCACGAATATCCTAGCGCATGAATTAGGCCAATTGCCTTTGAATTTCGATTTAGGAAATGTATGGATAGGGGAATGCTTCGAGGCGATCGCGTCTTTTGTACTTACAAATATGAATTAATCCAATTATATTTTCTTTTTAAAAAGAAGAAGAAGAAAGTTGTGATTTAGTGACCGAGGCCCAGGAACCCAACCTATTTATTTGTTTCAATCTTATTTCTGAAATTTTTTTTGCTTGCAAGAAAATAAAATAAGCCTAAAAGTCTAAAGCATGGCTAAAAAATAAACGAAGTAGTAAATGAGGTTGTAATTTAACTAGTTAATAATATTATAATAATAATTAATAATATAATTTTTTTTTTTTTAGAAAAAACAAAAGAAATGGAAGATTTGAATGGCCGCAAAAGATAGCAATGCACTATATATGTTGACGAATTGACACGTCGCAATGCACTATATATACATATATATAATTGGCAAAACTATTTCCTTTTGCATTATTTATGGCGAAAAAGATTTTCCATCCATCCATCATCATCATTATAACCACCTTTTTAAAAGAATTATAATTAGATAAAAGTTGAATTGTATGTAGCCAATAATTCCACACATAAATGATAATTATTAATACTACCAAAACATATATTACATCCATAAATATTAATATATCATTCAAGAATGCAGGACCACAGCACAAAGCCATTTAATTTAGAAGCATCCTCATCCTAGCTAAATGAGGTTGCGACCACACAATCATTTCTCCTAATAATATTTTTAGTATTCTTTCAAATAATTTACTATTTCTTAATTAATTAAGGCGATGTAAAGTTATTGTTTCAGAAATTACATTTTTACTTATAAGATATAGAAGTGGCAGACAAAGGGATGTTAAATGGACTACAGCGACAATAGGATAATGAACCTTAATTAACATGACGTCATTATATAAGAATATTAATTTGTAGCTCATTATTTTTCTGCCAGTTTTAACTATATAGTTCTATGATTGTCTGTAAAACATCAAAGTAACAGTTTAGAGTTTGAACTCCCGCTCGAGCCTTAGTTTATCTATTATAATAATGATAATGCCAAGTCAAAAAACTATTTCCTTGTTTAATTCATAAAAATAACCTTAGTCAGGACCTATTTAAGGCCGGCAACTTGTAAATGCCAAAGATACATACAGCGCACAGAATTAAAATGACAAAAAATAAACACAAGAGAGTGACTGCTCAGCTCACCGTCGGCGGCCAAGAAAAGATGATTGCTTGCGTGGAGAGATTTATCCAAGAGAACGACGCCGAATCAAGGCAAAACGACGACGAACATATCCTCCCAACCGGTAACACCATGTGTCCATCTCTAGACCTCGAAGGCACAATCGACTGCGTGGCAACCGGCTCAGCCGGTAAAGACTTCGGCGGCTTGTACGCGTCCAAGCCTCTGGCCGTCATCAGACCAGCCGGAGCTGCTGACGTGGCACGCGTGGTCAAAAGAGTCTACCGGTCATCCAATCTGACGGTGGCCGCGAGGGGGAACGGGCATTCCATCAACGGTCAGGCGATGGCGGACCACGGTATAGTGATGGACATGCGGTCCACCGAGGAGAACTACTTCAAGATTGTGATAATCGGCGGGGAGAAGTTCGCTGACGTGTCCGGCGGGGCATTATGGGAAGATGTGCTAAAACGGTGCGTTTCGGAGTTCAATTTGGCTCCCCGGTCGTGGACGGATTATTTGGGGTTAACCGTTGGCGGGACGTTATCTAACGCCGGTATCAGTGGGCAGGCCTTCCGTTACGGCCCACAAACGTCAAACGTAACGGAGTTAGACGTCGTGACGGGAAAAGGCGATATATTGACTTGCTCCGAATCCGAAAACCCGGAACTGTTTTATGGAGCTCTTGGCGGGTTAGGCCAGTTTGGCATCATCACAAGAGCTAGAGTCTTGGTCAAATCCGCACCGGAGATGGTCAGTAATTCAATTCAGTTGAATTCAATTTAATTTAAACTATCTACCACTTACTATTTATTTTTTGAGCAAATGCGGCAGAATCTATTGAGCCGATTTTTATGGGTCACGTTTTCTAAATTATTTTTTTGTTTATTGCATGAATGACACGTTTACGTTACGCAATTCTTGATGGGATTTTAATAGTTTTTCCTATATTTGTTGTTGATTTTGTGGTGTGTTAGGTGAGATGGATAAGAGTGGTGTACGCCGAGTTCGACGAGTTCACTCGAGCTGCCGAGTGGTTGGTGAATAGATCAGAGAACTCGTTCGATTACGTAGAAGGATTTGTGTTTGTGAACAGTGACGACCCAGTAAATGGTTGGCCAACTGTGTCGTTAGACCCGAACCAACAGTTCGACCGGACCCGACTCCCTCGAACCGCCGGCTCAGTTCTTTACTGCCTTGAAGTGGCTCTACATTTCCAAAAGGATGACCACCCATCAATGGTTGACAAGGTAATAAATAAAGAATTTTATTATATTCTCCTGCATCCCGTCTCATAGTAACATGATCGCAACCCATTATTATTTTGGCGTTTGGTGTTGCGGATAGGCGTACAAAAGAATTACTGCTTAGAATTCGAAATTGTGGGCCATGTTGATGACTTAGTTTTGACCTAGGTGGTTGCTAAGCGGGACCTATAGTTAGATGTTGACAAATAAATATGTGATGGGTCCCGCCCATAAAAGGTCAAAAAGATCATGACATGGGTGACACGTGTACGGAGGTAAGCGCATCATCATGGTACTAACAAATACTCCTGTCTTCAGATAATTATTACTCCATATATATGGAGGTGAAAATATAAAAGTAAATCTGTAATTCGTCACCTACTTCAAGTTAGGAAAGTGACCATACGGTATAATGCATCTCCCGTTGGATTTTCTGACACAGCTCAAAGTATGGAAAATTACGAGAGTGACACTGTACATGCCTGTTTTAGATACGGTCATGTTCGTAATTTTGATCCCATTCGGGGTTAAAATTGGTAGTGTTGCAGAAATTAGATGGAGCAGTGAAGATCATTGAGATTTTGGGTGACGTTTTTGGTCCCCCACAATTTTCACAAATAGACAAAACTCTTTTATCATTTTCTGGATTCTGTTGATCATAATAGTTACGATGTCGATTTTGTCCTCCAGCTGATTTACAGAAATGCCCCTGGTTTTCTTGTAAATTTCATCTATTGATTAGGGATTTGTTTTTGTAGGAAGTAAACAGCTTGCTTGGACTGCTGCGATTCGTGGAGGGGTTGAGGTTTCAGGTGGACGTGAGCTACGTGGAGTTTCTATTGCGTGTGAAGCGCGTAGAGGAAGAGGCAAAGGCGGCAGGTACATGGGACGCGCCGCACCCTTGGTTGAACATGTTGGTATCGAAGAAAGATATTGCTGATTTTGATCGTGTGGTGTTCAAGAGGATGTTGAAGGATGGCGTGGGTGGGCTCATCCTAGTGTACCCTATGTTGCGAAGCAAGTAAGTATTGCCCATTCCTCCCCAACTTTAATTTAATTTTTTTATTTTGAAATAACAGGAAAAAAATAAAAATCGTCATAAATTCAGTTGGTTATAGTTGTTCCCGCATGTCTCCCGCGTGGCAATTCTTACAAGTTTAGAACCCACGGCCTGTCGTTTAACGTCGGGTCATCAACGTGGGCCTACTACCACTTGTCACCTAAAATTTGAATTACTTGACGCCTTCCCTTAATCTCATTTATATTGCTAAACATTTAGATTAGGTAGTTAAGATTTTTTTGTTGTTGGAATGATTCAATAAGAGGTCCTTAGTGGAATCGGTAAATTAATATCGATTTGGCCGTTAGAGGTGGAGTTAATTTATGTAGATTGTGAAATTGACCGAACTCTTGACATTAATATCTTTTTAGTTCTAGTTTGTATCAGAATGACGCATTAAATGATAAAACGATATGAGTTTTGAATTAAGGAGACAAATTTGGTGTTGTTTGTACTGTAAGTACAGAATTGGGGTTAGCATAGTTGCAAAGGGAGAAAAAAATAGGAATAGTACTGTGTGGGACAAAGATACGGTGGGGTCCACTTGGATCAATAATAATTTTCTGCCTACGCCATACCTTGAGTGTAGGGAACAGAGCAGTCCCCTGTGGCTGCAGGTGGGGGGTGTTAAATTTGGGAATTTTTTACAACCGGGCTTACCTGCTTAAGTTAGAAATTAGAACAGACGATTAAAAAAATATAAAAAATAAATTACTGAATCGCGTGGGGGTATTTACGTCATTTGGAGGTACCTATCTCCTTTTTGTGGAAAATGAGATTTTCACATGATGTAACTTTCGGGGTCAGTGATAGTGGTTTTTGCTTATTTGAGAAACGACAAGGATTTCCCCCAACGACAGTATATCATATAATGACACCATTATTTGTCCATGCTACCAACAATCGATTGCTACTACGGAGTAGTTTCTTACCCCCCATGACACGGACATTAGCCTGCCAAAGGGTCAATTTCGTCAAAACAATCCAAATTCTCGGCTAATTAGGGATGCCTTTTCACAGCGTCGGCTCACATTTTACATCAAGTCCAATCGTTTATGTGAGTAAAACAATGTTAGGTAGCCGCAGCCTCCGCAATGATAAAATTAGCACTCTACGAAAATGGAAAAAAAGAGAGACAATCATAATTTCTTTATGGTTGAAGTTTATTTCCAGAGGATATGATTGCATTTGCTGAATCCTTGTAGCTAGTAGTGACGCATTTGTTTTGAGTCCAGTGGGTCAGGCGCACAAAAGAGGCAAAGCACCATGCCATCATCCAATTTTTTAAAACTTTTCTTACTGCCTCAGGAATCCAATGTTCATTCAGTATTAATGATTTTTTCTTCTTCTTTTTATTATGATCAGGTGGAATAACCGGACGTCGGTGGTGTTACCGGCGGAAGGAGAGGTGTTCTACTTGGTCGCGCTGCTCCGGTTAACAAATCCAAACCCAGAAGAAGGTCCATCTGTTGAGAATCTAGTATCTCAAAACCATGAGATTGTGAAAATGTGCACCAAACATGGTTTTGATTTTAAATTGTACCTACCACATTACCAATCACAAGAGGATTGGAAACGACACTTCGGAGGCCAGTGGGGAAGATTTATGGAGAGGAAAGACACTTTTGATCCCAAGGCTGTCCTTGCACCTGGTCAGAAAATCTTTAAAAGAACTCCACATTCCTAGCCCTAGTTGCGCATTTTTAATTCTTTTGTTATGGACAATGTTATTATTGGGTTTCAAATGATCCAATTGTACTTTGGTGCAAAAGCTAGCTAGTTTTTTCATTAATTAATTAATCAATTGTTGGGTCATGTTGATCAATGGATCGATCCGTGTATCTTGTTGATCTTGCTGCAATGTAAAGAAACATTTATTCTAGCTCACTGATCGTTTTGCTGATATAGTAAAGTGTAAGTACAAATTTGCGCGCGTTCGAGTTTCTCTCTTAGGCACCTTCTTCATTGATTAATTCCTTGCAAAAATGATATAAAGCTAGAGAGCAAAAGAAGATGAAAAAGGTCATGAATTGAAAGAAAAGAAACATTGCTGTTTCCTTTACTAGCTAGCTAACTAGGTATTGATTAGACTAATTGGAATAGAACTGGAAGTGGCTAAGTAGGAGTGGTTATGATTTTTATTAATCTCTGATAACTGTCATGTCCCATATGTATGACAAAGCATATAAAGGCGTTGAATAGGTTACTACGATGTGTCGTTTTCGATTTTAACGGGCGACTAGTAGTGGCTTTAATCAAATTAATTTTGACCATCCACATCCACAATTCACGTCTCTATCTCAAGTGGTGTGGAGCATAATTGTATGCCATGATGTATTATTACTACTCGCTTTAGCGATTATCTTAATTACTTGGCTGAATTGAATGAATCTCAGCCACTAATTATGTGCCACTATCTCAGTGATAGGATATTGAAACTCGAGATGTAACCTTTGCTGCCCTGCAAATTGATAATGTCATGGGTCAAATTGCAATTGTTGAAGAAAATGCATGTTTTCGTTATTACTATAAGAATGTAATTAATTTAATGGTTGTTTGTTGATGAATAGAAATACTTGTAGAATTCGAATTTGAGTCTCATCTCTCTATTGGTAAAAAGAAGAAGAACTCTTTATAGTAAAACAAGAAAAAGAAAAGGAAACTACAAAGGTGGAGGTGATTAGACTTGGAATTAGCTAGGTATCCGATTCTCTTTGCATGGAAACGGAAAAGAGGAAGATTAAAAGAATGAAAATACTAGAAAAGCTTTCACTTTTTGATTAAAAGGATTTGGGTTGGTGTTCAATTAACTTTCAAGCAACCCTGGGTTTTTGTCCGAGTTGATGCAAAATCAAATCTACTTGGCTTTTCTTTTCCTTTCCTTTTGGTCTTTATAAAAAGTAGAGAAAAGAGAAAGAAAAGATGGGGAAATTGTGTGGACCAAAGTGAGCTTTTTTCAAGAAAAGAAGAGGCAATTATAAGATCATGATAATTTCTTTTGTGAGGTTCACAGTCCAAGGGATTCTCATCCTAACCCATGCAATACGTTCTTTGATAATCGCGACATGCAAGAACGTCTTAGTTGTAGAATAAAATCCTTACTCAGTAACAAAGCGTCTTCTTTTCTCTTCTTTTTTTTGGCTGCCTGTTCGAGGTTTCTTTAGATTTTAGAACATTACATCAATTTGGGCTTTAATTTGTTATTCATTCAACTTTTAATGCTAAAGCTAGACTCCTAGAAAAATTTAAAAAATACGTCAAACAAACAGAATTGAGTCTAGTTAAAAAAAAGGATAAATCCTTTGCTTTAAGGAAAGCATGTGATCGATATGGGTTATCCCACATGACTATAAAAGCACAAAATGTATATCAGTTTTAATTAAAGGAGACGCAGTAAATGATCAATTTGTTTGGAATAAATTTGTTTTCACTTGCACCAAAAGCCAAAAATTAATCATTGATATATTGAAGAAAAAAAAGAATGACTAAATCCTAGCTTTAATGCTCGATCGATGGGGGCAACTAGTGGGCTAGGGTTCTTGGACGACCTTGGTAGTAGTACATAATTACCAAAAGTTTTTTTTATCGTTAGTGAGCTTTACAGTTGTAGATTTATCATCGATCATGTCTCATCTTCAAGATTTCTTAGAAAAAACCCACCACATATCTCCACTTAAAGTTGCTTTACAAACTGAACTAATTGAGGGCCATGCCCATGGCCCCTAAATCATTTTGGACGACCCAAATTCAAGCGAGAAACTTATAGTTATAAAGAACGTCAAAAAACGTATTTTTACATCCACTCGTTAAGCCAATGGGTCATTACAATTAACGTTCAATTTTGTCAATTGACATATAGTTCACTAATTATCTACTAATTTTGAGTCTCATTTTCACTTATAAAAAAAATTTGATCTGTTCTCCTCCATTTATTTAATTTTTGGTTTTAAGTGTTGAATTCTCCTCGATCGCAAGTGCTTAACAATTGACATTTCCTCCTTTTTTTTATGCATAAAATAAAGAAATTTACCCATGTCCCAGGACTTATATTTTTCCTAGTGGGCTGGAAATGGAATCCACCAGGTTAGGGGTAAATCGTAGCGATCGGGACATATGTTGTTGATGCAAGCAAGGCCCAGCCCGGCTGATCAACAAAAGACACAGGTGAAACAGGCCGTAGAGAGCGGGCTTCTTAACTTGTAAAAGCCCAGAAATAGCCCATCCCTTGCTCAAAGTACTTGTATTTTCTATTTCTATTTTTATTTATTTTCAAATTTTCAATCTACAAAAAAGTGAGAAGGAAATAATACCCATCAAAACTCCAAAGTGTTAAACTCCAGACCTCTTTTAATACTGTAGCAATAATCTTTTACTCTTTTCTTCATCTCTCCGGTATCCTCTCTACCCTTTCATTCGAGTATGATCAACCTTCAAATATATTCTTTTTTTCTCCAAACTCAAATATAAATTGTGTTTTTAGTTTTTACATGTAAGTAGTTAGTCTCCAATGAATTGAGATTTATTGGATCATAAAACAATTACATAACAATCCCAATTTTAGTCCATTGCTTGCTTCTTAATTGGGCTTTGAGAGAACATTGGAATCAAAGCCTTAGTCCATTATGGCCCATTACTAGTCAATCGTTTGGTCTTCTCATTCCAAATAAATAAATATAAATCCGATATTGATCCTAGAACAATTACATGGTCTAATTAAAATGATTAATTTATCATTAAATTTTAGAAAATCATTTTTAAAAAAATTAATTTAATTTACACTTTTCACCGAGTCATTTCCCCTGGCCGGCCAAATGAAATGAAATCTTGACCAAAAAAAAATGAAATGAAATGACAATTGTTTTTTTCTAGCATTTTCTCATGGGTGGCGGCCGTGATCGGCCACGTTTGTGCAACATGGTCGGTCGGCGAATGATTCCAACAATAATTTCGGTGATATATGGCCAGTCAGAAAAAGCACACCAAAATCCTACAAAGTTAGGTATTTTGTCTGTGTGGACGATGCAATATGCAAATGTGCATGTTATACAAACCTCCCAATTCATCATCCTTTAATTTAATGTCTTCTCATCTTTATTTTCTCGCGCTGCTAAAAGTAAAAGTACCAATAAAAAAAAGTGAACATACCCCACAATAGAAAGTTCGCTCTCTAAATATCTATTAGGATGTGGACATCTCGTCATCTTTTTCGAATTGGAGTCGGATAAAAATTCAAAAAACTGTAAAGATCTAAATTTAAGACTTTTTTTTCAAACCAACGTTTTTGTGTCTATATATATAATGAAGTATAAAATTAGAACTAACATTTCGTGACATTTTTACTCGTTAAATAAGTACTCGTTGCTTCCTCTATTGAATAGTATTAGCTAACTCAAATTACAATGTCATAAATAGTTAAATACTTATGATGAACAATATCTTAGTAAATTGCTATATATTGCCCCACCCTCACATGGAGGAACAAAGAAGAAAACAAGCAAATGTACTTGGACTCCATAGCATTCCAAGTACAAGAAATTAACGTAAAGTTAAAATCCAAAACGAATTGATAGTTGAAACATTTTTTCCTCTCTGAAAATTCTAGCATCTCCTTATGCATTGCAATTGCATATTCCAAAATGATTCGGCAACCAGAAAAATAGAATCAGAAAATTCATGAAAAATATACGCTTGTCGAACGCCGTACGCAAACAACTATGCTAATTTCAACGAACTTATAGTTTAGTGATATTTTCTTCAAAACATTTAAAATTTTATTTTTTAGAGTTATAACTTAGAGAAAAGTGAAAAGTGAAAAGTGAAAACTATTTATTTACTATTTAGTGCTTTTCCCAGATACTTGGAAAATGGAAAATTATAAACACGATTAAAATAAAATTGAGAGAAACAAGTCTTTCTCCTATTTTCGACGTCTTGTTCTTCTCTTCCTTCACACGAGTCAGCAGCATGAGAAGCGTGTCCTAATTTTCCTTTCCCAAATCTTTTCTCTTTTCTTTTATTTTTATTTATTTCTCGACTGTTGTTTGCGGATCCGTGGTGACCTGTCCCTTTTTACTAAACCAGGAATATTCCTCTCCTTCCTTCCCCATTCTTCTCTTCCTAATCTCCTCTGATTCCATTTCAAAACCATCGAACAAACTGAAAAATAAAATAAAGGAAGAAAAACCAAACAGGAAACAAACCCTAATTTTCTACTCTCCACTTTCTTCCCTTTTGATATCAGGTATGCGTCTTTTTCGTCTCGATTGATTTCTGTTTAATTAAATTGGAAGAAAAATTAATAAGAGTGGAGTTTTTTTTTTCCGGGTGTGTTTTAAAAGATGCAAACTTTATTAGTTGGTGTATTTGATTTCACATTCTTTACTATGATAAGCAAACAGACGCTTGATTAAGTTTTTATTGAGTTGCAGGGTTGATTTGGTTCAACAGCTTTAAGGGTTTTGTCACATTAGGTGAAGTTTATTTCTTTTAAAGGAATTGGTGAATTCAATTTCTTAGCTTTTAGGTTGTGAATTCAGTAATCAGAACGTCTTTTTCGCTTGTTTGATCCTTTCGTCGATCAATCTGCAGATGAACTTGTTGTAGTGATCATCTTTCCATGTTATGCTTTTGCAGGTTCTTCTTAGCTGGGCATTGTTGCTGTGTATATTGGATACGTGGCAATAATGCGGAACAGCAATTGGCCATTTTTCTCTGATTTTGATGGAGGGTCTCCCTATATTTTGCCTATGGATCCCCTTTTGTTGCATAATTTTGGTGGTAATTTGTTTCAACAATTCAATTGGTTTGCTGACAATTGGTTTCGCCAATCTGGATTCCTGCATGTGCCTGGAAGCATGGCTATCAATGAAGCTTTTAATTGTATGTCAAAGCTTGCTGGTGCTTTCCTTGTTTGGTTAACTACTTCATCAACTTCCAATTTGAGCCGCCGAATATTAGGCAATCCTCCTACTGGTCCAAGGAAATCTTGTACACAAGTTAAGAAAATTGCTTCCACTAGAGATAACCTAAACGGGTTTTGCTTTGGTTCAAAATCAAAAGGAGACTTTGCATCTCCTTTTTCTCCTGAGGTATTCGATAAGATTTCAAGTTTCATAATGAGGGTCATTGGTAGAGAAGCTGAGAGGTTTCAAGCATTCCCTGTGCTCTCATTGGCTGCTGCATTGGTACCACCGTACGGGAACTTGTGAGTTATTTGGTATTTAATGAGATAAGTTGGTAGTGTTAGTTTAGTTTCTTTTATTCTTGTGCACTGATTTATTTTCCCTGTGGTGCTCAGATCTTCAAAGGTACTTGCTGTCCAGCTGGAGAATGGCGACATGCAAATGCATGCATCCATGGATCCAAGACCCTGTGAAGTTGGGCATCGTGGATGTTCTGGCCTTTCATTTCCCGAGTTAAATTGGGAAAGACATGCGGTTGAGCCCAAAACAGGCATTGAGTTCCCAGTGATCCTGGACAACCTCTTACCTGGAGAGAGTAGATCCAGCTTAACTATGGAGGTAAATTTCTCACCTTTGGTTTCCATTGTATGTCCTTTATTTCCAATCCACCTTTTGATTGGCTCTTGTATGAGTTTATTTAATTAGCTTATGTTGGCTTGACTTGTTCTCTAAAGTTTGATTTCTTTTTGCCCCTTATCGTCCTTAGAATTTGTTTTTCCAAGGAATTATTCTGGAATAGGAAGTTAGCTTTGTAACACAATCTGCACATGCCATATTAGTGTGTGCTTATTTCCAGAGTTGGATGCCATGGGCGAGTAGTCTTAACGGTAACATGATTTTAAAAATATTTTTCAATTGTTTGGTAGTGCCTGTACATTTCTTTTCAAAACGATTATCATTATGGTTCCACGATTCTAGATCCACCTGTAGTTTCTTAATTTGGCGGCTCATGCCTTTTTTGATGAATCCACTTTTCTACTTCCATGAGAATAACTACTACATGCATTGTAAGGTCTTGCTACATTCACTTAGTCATCTTTTCCTTATTATTGTCAAAATCAGGTCCTTGTTGGTACAGGATCGAGAATTATGACAATAATCAGAATAAAATCTCTAAAGGTTTATGCTTATGGTTTCTGTAAGTGTTGTTACATTTCCTCGTGTATCTTTTGCCTATTAATGTCGATCAATTGTGCAATATTCTGTAGTGACACTTGGTTGTTGTCTCTTGCAGATGTTAATGCAAACTCTGTATGTGAGAAATTGGGCCGGAAGTACGCTTCAATCCCAGTGGGTGAATTGAACAAATGTCATGACTTTTACAAGGATCTCCTTAGGTATATGAAACAACGGGTGCCATGTTGGCCATTTATTTTCATGTCTTTTACATCCCCTGTTCATCGTTTTATGTTTGTTTAATTTAAACTTACTTTCAATCTATGAATTTTGCTAATGATCATGTCCTCAACCTTCATTTTTATGGTTCATAACTCATTCCATGCATTTTGGTGATTTTCTGTTACTATTATTAAGTCTTCTGTCGGACCATGCAGAGAGGATATTGGCATGACTCTTCGCCTTGTGATCAATTGCAATGGGGTGAAAATCAATACTGTTAGAGAGTAAGTCAATATTTCATATTTACTTGAGAAATTTATTGGATTTGGTCTCTGATTTTAATGCGTGAGAGTAATCTGAAACTTCTCTGTTTAGAATCCATAATCTGGTGAACTGTGTCACTTGTGGGTAGATACTAGATAGATACATAACCTGTGATAATTGATGTTGGCAAGATAAATTGGTTCACATGGTTTTGTGTTGTTTGTTTGCAGTGCTTTTGAGAAATCCCTTAGAAATCGTTTAGTAAAGGTAAACCATTTTCCTCTCAGTCATTCATCTGTTGGTTCAGCACAAGTTTACCCTAGCCAGAACACCTGCTTTAACATGTTTTATGGCTTCTTCCAGACAAACCCTGACGCTGATTTTGATTGCCTGAGAACATTTGGTTCGTTCTTCACAACGGATATTCCACTACCTGTGGTAATTCCTTCTTGTGCTTAGGACCACTATGTTTTCACCTTTGCATCCCTTTTTCTCCATCAATTGTCATTGAGTTGCTTAAACTTTGTGTGGAATTGTTGCAGGGAACAACAGTTGATTTTCGGCGGACGACTGATGGACAACTGATAACAGAAAGTAAGTTGTTGTGGATATGATTTCTCCCACTCTTTATCTGTTAAGTTATTCCCCCGTAGGTAGTAAGAAGTGGGTTGTCCGTCCTAGGGCTTACCATGTTAACGTAAATCGCCTTCACTTTTCTACTGCGTAAACTTACAGCAAACTTTGTCAATGCAGTTGGAGGCAATCAGATTGGAGCCGTCCATAGCAAGGATTTATGTAGTAAGTAAATTCTCTTCTTTGTGCACCCGTGTTTGTTCTTGCGGGACAAAACCTGTTCCAGGGACAGCTTTAGAGTTATGTTCTGTTTCGGGATTCTTACTTAGCTTGTATTTTTCTTTGCAGGGGCGTTCTTTGACATGTACATTGGAGATGTTCCTGTGTCTGAGCAAACAAAGGACGAGATCGGCCAAAATGTCGCCGGTATTATTAGAAAGTGTTAGGCTGATTCATATTCATGTTTCCTTTTGTCCCAATTTTCCAATGGACAACTGGTTACTGGTGCAGTGGTCCTCCGAGATGTATCTTACGTAGTAGATCGGATGAAAAGGCAGAAGGAGCAGAGCTAGGTAGTCTAGTAGGTACTAAGTAGTAAGTGTTTGGCCGGGCAGAAGAGGCCTTAGAAAGAAACGAAAATGTGTAGCCGTTCTTTTATAGCTTTAATGGAATTTGAAACGTTGTCTGCGTATACAAAATATACAAATTGAAACAAAAGCAAATTACAATGATTTTTAAATTATATGACTCTTTTTTAAAATCATAGTTAGTACTACAGTTGATATCTTTTATAATTTGTAAAATATCGTTCACTACCGAATGGTAATATGCTAATGGAAGGTAATCTTTATGCGGTGTTCCTTTCGAACATCTCGTATGCATGAAGTTATCTTAAAATCACAACGCGGGCAAAAAGAAATGGCAGGAGTTATTTAGGGATGTCTTAAAAGGAAGAGATTATCTCGCTATTGTATGAAGATTTTGTTAATAACCTCTACAACCCTACATTGCAAAAATCTCTCCCATTACCCACACCCCATATCTAGGCACCTCCCCCATTAACTAAAAACAAACTAACTAAAGCCCCGCAAAACAATCTTTCCCATCATTACAAAACTAACAAACAACCTCAATGGAACCTGTTTTTTCCCTTTTGCAGTTAGCTTCCTAATTCCCTTTTAAAACCAGGCGACTGCCTTCCCAAATTTTCATAATATTAATCTTCTATCTAATTCGGCTGCATCGGAATCATGAGAAGCTCATCTTTGAGATCATGGATGGCCATTATCACGGCAATATGGTTAACTCTTTTTCAAGGACTTGTTGTTTCTGTCAATGCTACCTTCAACTACAAGGATGCCCTTTCTAAGTCCATCATTTTCCTTGAAGCACAAAGATCAGGAAAACTCCCTTCAAACAATAGGCTGAATTGGAGAGGAGATTCCGCTCTCGACGATGGACAACTTGCAAATGTATGTAATATGTATTACCAACCAACCCTTTCGGCAGGAGATTAATCATGTTCGAGAAACTCGTACCTAAGTCTGTAGATTATTTTCAGAACCCTTTTTCTTATTGTCAATAAAATTGTGCAGGTGGACCTTGTTGGAGGGTATTATGATGCAGGGGACAATGTAAAGTACGGACTTCCGATGGCATTTACAGTAACAACTCTGGCTTGGGGTGCCCTATTTTATGAGAAGGAACTTACTGCATTGGGTGAATTGGAGAATGCTCGTGAAGGAATCAAATGGGGCACTGATTATTTCCTGAAAGCCAGTTCTAGAAAGAACCGTCTTTATGTTCATGTTGGCGACACAGAAAAAGATCATGCATGCTGGGTTAGACCAGAGAATATGCAGACACCAAGAACTGTTATGCAGATTGATGAGAACAACCCAGGATCAGAAATTGCTGCTGAAACTGCCGCTGCCATGGCTGCCTCATCCATCGTTTTTCGACACACGAACAAAACTTATTCGCGCAGACTCCTCAACAAAGCTAAGACGGTACTAATTAACCCCACATTCACCAAATAACTATTCTTTTTCTTTTTTTGATCTTTCCGAACATCAAACTAATCCTATTCGAGCAT
The DNA here is from genome assembly GCA_963691705.1 of Viola odorata. Classification (NCBI taxonomy): domain Eukaryota; kingdom Viridiplantae; phylum Streptophyta; class Magnoliopsida; order Malpighiales; family Violaceae; genus Viola; species Viola odorata. Next base: position 3,502,252 of record OY829546.1, read on the forward strand.
TGTCTCCAGCTTTTCCAATTTGCGAAGAATCACAAAGGAACTTTCGGTGGAGAATGCCCCTTCTACTGCTCTTCCTCTGGCTATAATGTAATGATCTCTCTGCCTCTCCCTGCAAATTGAACCCAACAGCACCTTCTTCTTTCGTTTCTTGATTTTCTTGAAATTTGCAGGATGAGCTTCTGTGGGCTGCGACATGGTTATATGTTGCCACCAAGAGGCCTGCGTACTTGAAATACATCCAAGAAGAAGCCATTGACGCGTATGTAACAGAGTTTAGCTGGGACCTTAAATATGCTGGAGCTCAAATCATCCTCTCCAAGGTTTTCCCTCCAACAAAAAGATTACTCCTTTCTCATTTTTTCCTGTTTTTATCTACAAATTAATCATGTTTTCTTTATGAAAATTGTAGTTTCACTTGCAAGGTGTTCCTGGTTTAGATGATTACAAGACTCATGCCGACAGTTTTGTCTGCTCTGTCCTCCCTGAAAGCCCCTACCATCAAGTTTTTACAACTACAGGTCCCATTTTTTTTACGTTCCGGCAGTATCCAATAATTTGCCGGCCGCAAAATGAGGCATTAGTAGATGTGTTTATACTTTTATCTCAAACTTCTTGTATGCAATTTTGTGGCAGGTGGTATGATTTACTTGAGGAGTGGTGCAAACACTCAATATGTTACAGGCACATCTTTCTTGTGTAGTGTTTACAGTGACATTCTTCGTCAATTCAATAAAAAAGTCAGCTGTGGAGGCAAACAATTTGACTCAACTGATCTCATGGCTTTTGCCAAACAACAGGTACCTACTTTCCCTATGGCAAACTGGCAAAGTATCAACGGAGATTCGAGTCCTACCACCACCCTAATTAATGTTTTCGTATTTGCTGATCATTTCTTATGATGGGAAATGCAGATGGATTACTTGCTAGGGAACAATCCTGAGAAAAGATCATACATGGTCGGGTTCGGGCAAAACCCGCCCACGCAAGCACACCATCGAGGCGCATCGGTCCCTATACTTCCTAGTAACTCGGATGTGAACTGCGGGCAAAGCTTCTCCTGGTTCCACGCGAATGCACCAAACCTTCATGAGTTAACCGGTGCAATCGTCGGTGGACCGGACCGGTTCGACCACTTTATGGATAAACGTGACGTTTCATCCAACACTGAGCCTTGCACCTATATCAACTCCATCGCGGTTGGTGTTCTAGCCAAACTTGCATCCCACCACTAACCTTAAACTTTCAAAATTGATTTGTGGGGGGTTTTAGCAAAAGAGAGCAGAATGTGAAATTGTCCGCCTTTATGTAATTTGGACCGAATGTTACGGAAGCATACCACAATTAACTTTTTGTACCCTTTAATCTTTGTAGATCTATTTGCTTTCGCAAAAGATTAATTTTGTTTAAACATGATTGAACTCTAAAAATGTAGCTATTTTCATAAAAAATGAAACTAGATCTTAATTTAAATTTTCTAATAAAGAGAAAATTGTTAGTGAGGTTTTAAATCCGAGTTTCTAATCCATCTCTCTTGCTTATACTTTATGGTAAAAACAGTTGAAGGGCCTGATCTGAACACAAACGGATCGCAAATAAGACCAACAGGGAAACTGGAAATGGGCCTTTTTCTTGAATGTTTTGTTTTGGACCAAGAGAGCCCAGAATTAGGAAGACCGAATGGTTTCATTGCATCCACTTTTCTAGTCCGGACAGATAAAAAGTACTATCAAGTTGCTTATTATTGGATATGAATTAGGAATTTTCAAAAAATTGAAAACATATTTATTTAGAATAACGTTAGACATATTAACCGTTTGACATAATATAATTGAAGTTTATCTATTTTGTATTATGCTACATTTTATTAATTTAAATAAATAACTACAAAATAAATATAAAAATGAGATTTACACATTTAATTAAAAAAATTAATAGAAGAGTTAGTATTTATTTACTAATTTTATAAGTAATTTTTCAGTCGTGTATTTATTACTATCTAACTCTTTATTTCGTAAAAATTATCATTGAATTATAAGTTCGGATAATTTTTTATACAACAAATTAAAGTTGAAATGTTACATTTTAAACGAGAGATTAAAAAGGAAAGCAATAAATAATACTCTCTCCGGTCTCGATTAATTGTCCACTGTCACTATTCCTGTCGCTTTGTAAAACGGCCGGAATAGTAACTATATGACCTCGAAAAAGTCCAAATTTTTTACACAACGTATATTAATCCTTCATGTACGTTGAAAACAAAATTCAGAATTTTTCGAAATCATCTAGTTACTATTCCGGTTGTTTTGAAATACGTACTGGAATAGTAAAATGACAATTAATAGGGAGTAGGAGTAGTAATAAAAGAGAAAAAGAGAGGCGAGTACACACGGGTAGTAACTTTTAAGTAGACAGAAGTGAATGAATGCGACTCGCAAATCCACGTGAGTGAGATGAGAGGATGACGATGGAGTGGGTGCAACACGTGGGCGTATAGCCTTATAGTAGGCCCCACCACACAACATCATTCCTTTGAAGAAGCAAAGGATGTGGTTGGGGCTGTGTGGGGACCACACCTGTTCTTTCTCAAAATCCAAGTACTTGTCTAGTTGTTGCCGCTTGTTTGGATACGAGGGTAACTGAAATCCTAACTGTAATAAGCCGGTGCTTCATTACTACTACCTCTGTCCTTTAATAACAGATGTTTTACAATAATAGAAAATTAAAAACAATAATCGTTGATCTTATTTTATTCCATATTGTTTCATTTTTTTTCTTCTAATTTTCATTCAAATTACCACATCATCATCAAATTGGGTTGATGCATAAAAAAAACTTTATCATTTGCACAAAATATATACATCTAAATCGATAAAATGACAAGTATTATGAACAATAAGAATCCGTAGAAAAACGACAGTTATTAAAAAACAGAGGTAGTACCTTTTACAAAAACCCCTAACAGTATTTCTTTATTTATAATTTATACTTAAAAATACAAAATTGATATTTTATTCAATCATAAGTAAGCTAATTTATTTATTGTTGTGTTTTATAAATTATTTGATAATCAATGACTATATTAAATATTAATTATTTTAAATTCGACAATTTCTTTACATAACATTAAAATTTAAGAATTATGTGATACAATTTTAATATTGATAATGACTATATTATTGACAATGTATATTAAAAAAATATTTTATATAAATATAATTTAGACCAAGAACATATATGTGTTTTAGAAATTGGTACCCATTATATAAATTAAAAATCAAGTTAAGCAGGGAGTTTTATTTGGTTTATTTAATATAAATTTCTTACCTTTAGAAGGAACATGGTTTATTTAATACGTATAAATTATTGCATTAAAAAAATAGACAAAGAAACTAATTTCTTTTTTCAAAAAAAAAAAAAACAGGAAGTCGGTGGAACCGGGAGGACGGCTCGGCTTGGAGTAGAGAAGAAGAGTCAGAAAAGGAGGAACACGTGGGGCCCTTTTGAGATTGTGGATAAGAATTGAGGGAAGAGACAGCCGTCAGTTCCACGAAAGATACAAAAGAAAGAACGTGTCATAAAATGACACCTTCACATTCCTTATTGGCCCACGTGGTTCCACTCACTTCCAACAAATCCCTTTTTTAATTTTATTTCCTGTTAATTGTTGATATATCTCTATTTATTTTTTAAAATTTGTGCCCGAAATAAATTTAATGGTTTTAAATCAATAATTATTTTTGAAGAAATTGAAATTCTAATTCACATTGTGGTTCTTGTTCATGTAATAAAATGTAGTAATTCATTCGTAAACTCAAAATCAGAATCAGAATCAAAATGGGTTTATTATGATCATATTCAATGTGGGTGGGTGACAAATTTTGATATGATTTTATTTTTACCTCCTTTTATTGGTAACTATTAAGATTACAATTATTAACTCAACTAATCTAGTGTATTCTCATCAGGTTTTTCATTCATGTCATTAACGAATTATGTTAGTGTGTTAAAAAGAAGATTATGCCAACTAATCTATCCGAATTGGCATTATCGGAAGAAAACGTGCTATAAATACGAAACCGGACTTCCAAACCTCAATTCAAATTTTCTCTTTTTCTAATGATTAAGAATAAACAGAGTTTTTTATTCTCTTGGACCAAAAAGAAGATAATGTTAGCATAGCAATAAAATTAAAAACCTTATCTGGTAGTACTTGGCTTGGCGCGTGGGATCAAGAAAGTGGAGAGAACAGCAAAACAGAAATAAAAGAAAGGTAAAAACAAGGAACAAATAGAAGCTGAGAGCCCAGCCCACTGGATAACATAGCCCCCCGCTCACTTTTTTATTTTAAAGATAATATTGTAACCTCCAGTGGATCAGGATAAGACTCTCTTCTTCCTCATTTTCTCTCTCTCTTTAGTTTCACTTATTTTATTCTATCCTTTAACCATTTAATATTAATATTTTCCATCAATTTCATGATCAACCACAGTATATATTAGGAAATCCAGCATCCAGCACAAATCTCTCTCATCTTGTGTTTCTTCCTCTCTGGATTTAGGTCTCAATTTCAGAATGGCCAGTGGGTCCATCTTTCTTGGGTTGAAGGAGGCGGCGGCGGCGGCGGGGACGGCAGAGGAGGAGGAGAATGAGTGTAGCCCTAGCCTATCATCATCAAGCTCCACGACCTCGTCATCATCGTCGATCGGGAAGGATAGTGATGTAACGGACGGTGAAGATTGCGAGGATAATGAAGTGCAGAGCGCGTATAAAGGAACAACATCCCTTGATTCCATGGAAGCTTTAGAGGAGGTTTTGCCCATCAGGTAATTAGTTAATTATAGTAAATTAAGCTGGATTAGTGAGTTAATCATGTGTGATCTGTAGAATAGGAGATTTTGAGATGTGTTTTCGGTTTTGATCGGCGAAACAGTTATCTGATCAGTATCCAGATCTGGAATTAGGTTAATGAGCTTATTTGGAGAGGAATTTATGAGAGTGTCTGTTCTTTCTAATTGCAGGAGAGGTATATCAAAATTCTATAATGGGAAGTCCAAATCATTTACAAGTCTCGCCGAGGCGTCGTCGTCTTCTTGCCTGAAAGACATTGTCAAGCCGGAAAATGCCTACACCCGGAAACGGAGGAATCTGCTTGCTTTCAATCATTTATGGGAGAAGAAAGGGAGTTTCCCTCGTGGGTCGGGTATGATATCCAAGAGGCCGATCAGTGCCAGCAAAAGCACATTGGCTCTCGCAGTGGCTATGAGTAGTTCCGAGAGCATTAGCAGCGGCAGCGATGATTCGAATTCGAGCTCTTGCTCCAAGTCTCCGCCACAGCTTCCACCACTGCATCCACGCTCCAGGGCGTCTCATTGTAATCTAGCCTCTTTATCATCTCACAATAACCTAGCCTTGCTGCCATCTCCGCGACAAGAGTTCTCCCCCTACTGATCATTCTTGCTGGTTGATTTTACAGCAGCAAGCATATCACTAAGCTAACTTCACTTTGTTCTTTCTGGTCATACATTTGATCTTTGTAGTTTATAGTGTATATAGGGGTTGCAGAGGAATGACTTTTGTTCATTTGCTTCATTTAATCCTTTGTTGTCACAGCAATCCCAAAATCAAGTTTTTCCATAATTTATATGTTATGGATTCCCATTTCTGTTCCTGCAGTTCAAACACTGTTAGTCTTAAAAATGAAACATCCTTTCAACTCAACCAACATTTGCAAATTAGGTTAGCTCTCGAGTCTCGAGTTCTAGTTCGTCCATACCTGCAACAATCAAAATAGTTCTTGTTGGCATAAAGTTGTTAGATTTTGATATTCTTAGAAGTTCTGGCCCTTGTTTCCTACGTTACTGAGTGCAGAAGAAACCAGATTTGGCTAATGTTACATGAATTTGATCATATAGAATAGTATCAAAATAAATACGTAAACCTGAATGTTGTTTACAACAAAAATGTGATCGAGAACTAAAGACATGTACAAGGAAAGAATGAGCTTCACCGATCGAGCAAAGGTCTGCTGCTGAATGTACAAATAATTTAAGAGGGAATAGGCATTTCCCAACTACTGCTTACTACTACTACTACTACTACTACTAGTACTAAGTTCCTGTGTCAGTCCCTCTAATCTTCTGAGGCCGCAGCTAAAACGATGGCCTCCATACCTTTGTAGACAAGCTGTCCTATTTAATCTACTTATCGAACTTCATTCAGTAGGGTTGAAGCTCTAGCTAGGCAGCTACACCTGTTGCAAGGCCAGGAAACTGAGTGCAAGGGTAGTCAGCCAAAAACTTCGGAAGTTCGATGTTGGAAGGATCTATTGCAGGAATTGCCATATCTATATCCTCAGTAGAGAAGGGAATGCTGAAACGACAAAAAAATGGTAACAAAGCATTACACAGGTGTATTTGGTGACTGAAACGAATTGCGGAGCATTCACCTACATATTACATTTTGCATGTGATTTATGCCATATGGTTTATATGCTGTGGCTTTAAGAGGAAAAGAAGGGATACCTTAGATCATCATCCAGTAGAAAAGAATTAGAGGTCAGATTCTGACTGTCCTTGTTCAGCATCTCTCTAATTTCAGCGACCACCTGTAGATGAGAAATTATATTCAGACAATAGAGATCATTTTAATCAAGGGCCAAACAATAGATGCACTGAACTTGTAACTTGCCTCATTAGACACACTTTGGGTGCCGTATTTATCATCCCAATACATAGTACATATGCGGTAGATTTGCCGCACCGTCAACGCCTGCCCAAGTATCAAAGCACGCAGTTGATATTTTTTAACTCTAAATGATGTCCTTCAAATTGAAAAGAGCACCCCATGAGTTTAACATACCGGACAAAGATCCTGCATAATCTCACTAAGAGACTTCTTCCTCTTCTGGTGTATCACCTAAGAAATTGGCACATTGTATAAGGAAAAGATCTTATGGTTTGCAGACCAAATGGGAAGAAAAGGAAGGTCCATTACCAGAAACCCAACAGCTTGCCTAATATAGTTTAGCTCGTGCCAGGAAGTTCCTGCATACTAGAGTTAAACAAATACAGAGACGTAAGTCACTGACATCAACCTCTACACCAATTTCTAGCAAGGCCAAGGTACTATGTTTACCTCTTCTTTCGCGTTGACTATCCATTTCTCCAATTCTGCTAGACCAGACTTGACATATTCCCCATTTGAGAATGAGCAACATTCACGTCGCAGAAGAAGGCTGAGAAGGATATTCAAAAGGATATTCAAAAACACATGAAACTAAGTTAACTAACTTCTTAAAATAGAACACAGGATAATTCTTAAATGATGACTTACCTGTTGAAAAGGGAGATATTGATGAAAGAGAAAACCTGGGTGGTGAGCTTACGGATGAAAAATGACGGTACCTGAATACATATGGTTTAGGTCATTAGAAGATAATAACCGGCAAGACAACCAAAATTGAAAACAGGAACCAGAGTTTAAAAAAGAAAAAAATATTCCAGGTTTTTGCAATCCGGCACCACCACATAAATGGACCGAGTAAACCACAACACTTCAGGCAGCCCAAAGAAAAGAGATCCAGGAAACCCCTTACTTAGTGAATGAAAGAATTATAATTGTTGCTAATATTAAATCATTACAACACCGGTAGAGGGGGAAACTGCTGCACGTACATGATTCTCAAGTAAACGATCCATAAGCGAGTCCAAAAACTTAATGATGCTTTCCCACTGACCACTGGCTGATTGCTGAGAAACACCACCTGGTGATCTAGATGATTTTCCAGCTTGCCGTGCAGCTTTGGGTGCCTTATACATCACAACATGCATATTTAAGTTTAACTATTTTCCACATAAAACTTAGCAACGATAACAAGAAAGCAAAGCCAAAAAGTATGTATAATTATTCCCTACGAAAATGACATTAAATTTTTAAGATTGTGCCATGTAGAAAGGCCATGATTGGATCTTACTTTGTTTGCAGAACCTGTCAAAAAAATAACAATCTTGAATAAAAGAGCAACAAATATTCTTCAATTCATGATGATTAGCGGACATATTTCTGGCAAAAACATTGATTTCACATCACAATTTTGCTGAAAATTCAGAATTCATTTCACATGAGATCCTTCGCAAAATAAAACAATTCCACCAGAAACTGTAGTTCCTCAATTACCAAGCCTCACAGCCAACAGTTGCTTTCGTGAATCCATGAGTAAGAAGCAAAATTCAACTCTCAAATTTGAATCTAACAATTAAAAACTACTACATAAGGTAATTGAAATTTCTGTGGATATGCAGTGAAATTTCAGAAGAGAAAAAAGAAAAGTTCTATTTGCTAAGGTCACCTGAATGCATTGGCCCAGCAGTGGTGATAATTCTTTCTTCAAGTTGTCTCTGATCAAGCCAAAAATTTTCTCAACGCAAGCAGTTAATTGCTGTTTAAATAGTATTGCTGGATACCTTGCATCCAGATGTGATGAACCATCCTCAAATCCAATAAATTTGAAAGGCGATTTCAGACCCTGTGAATAGGTTGATCAGCTGGACTAGATCAAATTAATCAATAACAAACTTGAAATGAAATAAAATAACAAACCAAAGACTTTCCCATGCAGAATCTTCCCTCTGGACAGTAACATCTCATTAACTAATTGTAGTCGACGACTAAAAGGAAAACCCAAGCATTGTAGCTCAATTGCAGAATAACTTTGCAGAAGATATAGAAAGGAACTCCAAATCCAGCCCACTCAGACTCTACACTATTCAGTTCTTATAAGGATAGTACCAGTCCAAGTAAATTATTCCTTACGCATGGAGATGCAGTAGATAAAGTGCACTGGTTCTGCAAAATAAAGGTAGAACTTTTAAAATTTAGAACAAAAACTCACATGAACAATTCTTCCAGGCAACCCTGAAGATGCAGAAGACTTAGTAGCTGCAGTGAAAAAGCCATTTGATCGTAAGTTCCTCTGGAGCAGGCAGAGAAGTGCAGATGCATTAGACAGCCAGTATGGTAAAGTATTGTTCTCATTCCCAGCCTGAAACATTAGTAGCAGCACAACTTACAAACTGTACTTTAACAACTATATAGATTCATAAATGGCCAAAAAGAGAACAAAAATCTGCTGGTCCAATATTCTGAGGAAATGCACAAACCAAAGAATGTTTGCCGTGCAACTTTGATCAAGGTGACAATATCTGTCCAATGCAATTATCATGATATAATATCCATAAATTTAACACACTTGGGCTTAAATGGAATTGGTAAAATGAAAACAAATGATGGATTGACAAGTTATTCATTACTCTTTTTCCAATAATTGTCTAAACAAAAAACATGCAAGATCCAAAAAGTAACCAAACTCAAGGAAAAATATGAAGTCAGTTTAGGAAACATTACTTGGAATAAAACAACTATTTTCTTGAAAAATCTCAAATTAAGCTGAAGCTCTTGTAATTTGAGAGAAGCAGAGAGAGAGAGAGAGAGAGAGAGAGTCATGTGCATGGCTGACCTTCAGAACTTCATTAATGCCCTCAATGATATAGTCAAAAATGGCAGTCCGCTCAGACTCAAAAGCGTGCCAGTGAAGAAGACATCTGTATAAAACACAAGCTGCCAGGGGTTTACCATCAATGAAACCCAAATCTTCCTTGATGCATTTAGAGAGGATTTCGTAGTTTTCCTGTATGTCAACCATAAACTTACTTAAAAAAAGAAATTGCTCAAATGTAGCAAAGAATCTATACATATAAACACAGGGCAAGATCAAGCCATCATCACTTTGCTAGCAATGATACTGAATATCTTTCAAAATCACAGCACTGAAGGCTTCAGCAAAATAAACCTGTTGCCTTTCTGCAGTCAATTTTGGTCGACGTGTTTCTGATAAACCATGCGGAAAAGGAACAATAAGTTTTGTTGGTGTAGGAGACTCCTGCACAGAAACAGAATTTTAGAAAGGGGAAAAAGAAATAGCATGGCGGAGTTCGGACTGAAGAAAGTAATAAAAGCCCTTACAAAAAAAGACTTCCGATCAGAGTGAACAAGAGCAAGGGCACCAGCGCATTTCTGTTTCATGAACAGAAGAATCGTGTCACGAAACATAACCATGGTTAAGTCCAGTAGAATTGATATATAAATAAAAGGCCAAGAAGAAAATCTAAAGATTATTTGATCAACAATGCATACACATCTTCAGGACCAAAAGCAAGCGGAAGTACAGAGAAGCTGCATGCCTATGTTCATTACTTACTTCAGTAGATGCCTTTATGAAAGTAGAGCGGTTTCCCTTTGGTGATACAGTTATTGCTTTTTGTCTAAGGACATGATTCTCATCTTCCAAATTTGAGAGCTTCTCCTCAAGTCTATGGTGTACAAAACAGAATTTCCATGTATCAGTTAAAAGTGTCCAACAAATATCAAACAGCTAATCAACTTACAAAGGCTGGAGTAGCGCAAAAACCACAAAGCAGTCAAGTAGGAGTAACGACAACGACCGCAAACATTTGGATTTACCTACCATGCTTGTTAATCATCTACAACCAGTCATCCATTCTCTAAGTGGATAAGTGAGGTTTTGAGTATGCACAATTATTTTTCACAAATCAATTTGATTAACGGGTGGATCATATTTTCAGTTAGAGGCTTCAGTAGCAAACCCGAATTAAATAAAACCATGATAATGATATAAAAGTAAATGATTTGAGTATGCCACATCTAAGCTTGCTAAATCAAAGAGTGCCAGCATCATAACCTTTTTACATTATGTTTGAGTTGAGAACACCTCTCCTCCATTTCCCTTAACTTCTCAACAGCATCATTGCCATTCTTTTGGGCCATGATAAGTTCAAACTCAACAGTTGAGTTCTTTCTTTCCAAGCAATCTAAAGAGCTCTGCATGAGCAAACAAATGGTATAAGGAATAGGGACCTATCAAGCATAGTCTGAGAAGGTTCATTATGCTAAAAGGCATACACATTACACAAATATGCACGCAAAAGTCCGGTTAATCAGCCTGGACAAATCACCTTTAATAAAGCATTCTCTCTTCTCAAATCTGCCATTGCAACCAACTCTTTTTCCAGAGAAGATTTTTCCTTCATCGTTAGTTCTAATTGATTTAGCAACACGGCATTCTTGTTACATTCATTAATTGTAGCCAACTTAGCTGCATCTAACTCAAGGCTCCGAGATTCCAAAGCATGCTGAAGCTTGGAAATTTCAACAGACTTTGCATCCTCATTAGACACCTGCATTTCAGAGACATGAAGCCATGAAAATGTTATGGAGACTAAGCAAGATTTAATTTTAAAAGTTAGATAACAAGTATATGGTTAAATCCCCTAAACAGTCAATTGTCCTCCATTTAAAGAGAACCAGTTATAAGTTTTCTGTATATTTATAGCTGGCGAGTATAAACATTGAGTTAATCAGACCAAATAAATGAAGAATAGGCTTGGCACATTTGCATCAGAATTTATATTAACCTAGTCTAAAGAAAATTATATTATAGCAACAAAAAGCAATACCCGCATTCTTTTTTCCAGATGCAACCGCCATGTCAGATCCTCTAACTGCTTTTCTAGTTTACTCTTTGCTAAACGCAAAGCCCCTGTTTCATTAGCCTCCTGGATGAAATAAGTCAAGACATGCAAACATCAAAACATATAGTGCACAAAAAGAAATAATGGATGAAGGTTATTTTTCTTCTAAAAAACTAAAACAATTTGTAATCAAAATGTATCAATTTTCCCACTTGTTTAAGCCTCCGGAGCTCCCTCTTCGCCATCTTTTGCCTCCAACGACACTGTATTGCTATGATAGACGTTTGGCGATGACGGAAAGCCAAGTGGACCTTGTGCATCCTCCAACAAGCCTATGAGATATATCTTATATGTTAAAAAACTGGAACTGAAGCAGTTAAACCATTGCAAAACAGCATGAGACAGTTGCAAAGAGATCAAATATAATTTTAGAGAAAATTATGGATGTTGTCAAGCCAAATCACATCAATATTGGCCAACGGAATGCATGAAAACCCCAAATTCAGTGTAAGATAGACCATTTCTAATAACTGCAATATAACACTTAAATATACTAAAAAATTACAAAAGATGTAAATTATAATGAAGCAATCCAAGCAATTCCCCCGCATGTAAAGGCACCTGAATTATAGTGGCAGCTCTGTGCTTCTTTCCATGTAAAAATCTCTGGCGAGTCAAGAAACCACGAATATTTGACTGCATAACAATTGAAGCTGATAACAGTTTCAAATAACCACTCCTCAAAAGCCACTGGCGGACATATTTTTGTATAGTGACAGCAGCTGCTGCCTCTCGCTTTGCAGCATATGTGTTTCGAGCAAGGCATCCTGCAAAAATATAAGTACCTTTAAGAGCTAAACAAAATGAGAATCAACTATATTCGCTGTACAAAAATACCAAAATATGAAATGCCAGAAAATAAATAAAGTATGTTTTCTTGCAGAGAATTTTCTCTGGAAAATATTTCCCAAGCAGCAGGTTGTTGGAGACAACAAACTTTGGCAGTGCCACTAAAACTCTAATGGAAAATCTTTTTGGTCTTTGAAATGTATCAAAAAAGAAACCTTCTAAAGTTAATCCTCCCCTTAATTCATGTTTGGGGAAAACGTGAAAAATCTTACTCTTGATAGGAAAACAGCTATTGTATTTTGATTAAAATAATCTGTCTTTCTGGAAAACTTATATTTGACTTATTTTCCAAAGCACACACACATGAGGAAACTTGGAAAACATATCCGCAAAACAAACATGCCCAAAAGTCTCAATAGGATAAACATGGTAGCAAATTTGGTAGAGCTACAAGTGCAGAAGCAATCAGAAGATAGAAACTCCTTAAATACTAGCAGGGAAGAATGTTAAAATAACAAGAAAAAACATGACGCCATAATTCATCAACAGGAAAGCCTCTACTTTCGAGATAGGAACTCTTAGAAAATATCAGGAAAAAAAAAACAACACATACATACTAGTTTGGAAAAAATCAGGTGGGAGGAATGGGGAGACACAACATCATATACCTAGACAGTAATGTCAAAAAACTGGGAAAAGGGCATCATACATAAGAAAAATACTAGAAGAAGCAGACAAAAGCAAACCTCTACAATATGCTTGGAGGGCATATGCAGCAGCACGTGTTGAGATAAAATTCCGGCGTGTAATAAATGTTCGCCATCGACGCTGAATACACTTAGCAGATTTGTCCAGAACCTCAGCCCGTCGGGAATCTAAAACACCAATCTGACCAGCCCTGAGAAAGACTTTGGTCCTACCCAACTGCAATAGAATATTTTTAGAAACAGTCTTGAAAACATAAGAATGGCACTGCATGACTTAAGCAGGACTACCTGAAAATTCTCAAGCTTTAACTTCTGCAAAATTTTCTGTGCCCAAGCTTTTTCATCATAACTGGAACTGTATAAATTCAAACATAACAACAAGGATCTCAATCAGAAGAAACTACTGTAAAACAAAGTCCAACAAACAGAACAAGAAGATTCAAGGGAAGACAGCAGGGAAAAAATAAATATGCGCATCATATTTCAAAAGCTTACATAAAATTACATGCATGTATACATAGTCACACACAAATAATGATCCCAGAGACGATCTCTCCAGTGTAGCAAATTCTTTTTTACAGGAACAGAAGCTTTCAATTGAAAAATAAAGAAAAACACGCACATGTATAAACGAGACAGCATTTAATCAATCATTAAATGTTACAAGGTGTCACATTTAAATTAAAACGTCACCTTCCGTCCAAAAATTCAAGAGCTAACAGTCCAAAGCGATCTACAAACTCAGAGTAAGTTCTTCGAGTGGGATAACCAGCTAGACTTATCCGAACAGCTTCCAGAACACCCTGCACCAAAATGAAAAGATATTACACCAACCCATTTGCTAGCATTGACAAGTTAGGAAGCAACAGATCATTGTCAGCATCACGTATAAGGAAACACTGCGAAACAAGCAACAAAAACGACATATAACTAACCCCACAGCGGAGTTGATGCAATACACTCAGATTCTCAAATTTCTGAGGTCGGTTGAAAGAGTTTGGCTTCACACATCGTATATAATGTGGCTCTGTGGTATTAAGCGTTTCCATGAGCGCTTGCAGTTGTTGCTGCAAGCCCGACAAAAATATAATGAACAACAATGTTAGCATAAGCAAGTTAGACACAAAAAGAGTTAATATAGTCACTTGAAACTAAGACTCAATACTAAAAAGAATGAAGCTAAAGATACTAATACCTAAATACTAAGTTTATATACCAATAATGTGTCAACTTCTGATGGGCATTTAAAGGTTATACTAATCATTAATATCAAGTGATTTATAGTTCCCATACATGGATTTAGCAGTTTCTATATAAGGAATTAATAAATCAATCATTAATATCAAGAGACTTATAGTTGACATACATGGACTTAGCAGTTTCTATACATGGAATTGGTAAAAAGGTTTGAAGAAAACCATTACCACATCCCTAACACTGAAAAAAAATTAAAAAATTAAAAAATTAGAAAGGTAAACCATTCATTGACATTTTGATAACCAGAGCAAAATATCTCAAGTAAAAAGCATAGGATTCTTCTCATAAGGTCTCCAACATAGCTATGGCTCTTTCATGAACTTTTACCATTCTTCCCTTCCACTCTTCCGTAAATTACTAGCAAACACATATCTGTAAACTAAAATTAACACAAAAGGCAGAAAATAAAAAGGTTATATACCTTAAATCTTGACGACACAGATGAAAACTTGTAAGATGACCTTGAAGTTTCCTCAGGAGGTAAAGGGTAAAGACCAGATATAAAGGAGCATTTAGAAGAAGATAGCAGATTACGATGTTCCACCACAACATAATCACGATTTTTATCCAAAAACGTATCTGTTTGGTATGTAACCTGCCACCGGGAATAGAAACGGACAAATTATCTTAATAACTATTCTTTGGACAACAACCAGAATCATTTAAGGTAATGAGGTATATGACATGCCTTGCCAGCATAATGAGAAATGGTGAAATCCGTTTCTGAAAATTTTTCCTTTTCCAACCTTGGGTGGGCTCGGAAATTCTGAAACAGCTTGGTTGTAAATGTTTCATGTGTTGATTTTGGGAACATGCTGGAGAAAAACAAAAATCAGGATAAGGATAAACTGCACATAAGCTATTTTATGAAGCAAAACGCACCAATCTATACTGAGGAAGTCAAACTGTACCAAGCTTCATCCAGAAGACCAATTATCCCAATAGGTTTCTGCAAGCAAGTGTATAATAATATAAGACTCAACGATAGTATACTAGGAGTCTAGGAGACGAAATAAAAGAAAAGAACAGCGAGATTGTCAACAACATATTCTAACCAAATATCAAATTTTCCCCTCAATCAATTCAAGTATCTAGAGAGCGTAGCTTCTAAGGACTGAGATGAATCTCAAGTCCTTGTAGCACCTTCAACAGATGGTCTCTAAACCAAATCTGCAAATTATTATTCTAGAAGGGAATTCAAGCCTGGTATTGACCGTATGGTTCTAGGTAACCAAGTGCCCAAAGTCAGTGGCTAAGGGAAGCAACAATGAATACCTTCTCAATTAAATCCAAGACATCCTGGTTGTCTATAAATTCAATGTAGCTCCAATTGATTTCTTCTTTTCTATACTCTTCCTGCTCCATCTTGAATACATGCTGGAAAAAGAAAACTTTAAAAAATTAAATGAGATAAAAGAGCATAACACTGATAAAGAGCATCTAAAATGAAAACATTGCACACCTCGTTGAAATGTTGCTGAAGCTTTTCATTCGCAAAATTAATGCAAAACTGCTCAAAACTGTAAAACAGAAAAGAATAATCCCTCAATGAAGAGAAAAGTAGTAGTACAAGTATGAGCCAACCAGGCTAAAGCTAACAGTACTACATGAGCAATGTCCAGCAATGGTACAACAAAGATACAAAATGCCTGAATCAATGTTTGAAGAGACTAGAAAAGAGCATCACAAATTGCAAATTTTAAGAAATTCACACGCTTCGAGAAGCAACCACAAGAAAGGAAACACAACATAATACACTAGTTGCATGCTGGAGTGCACTGAAAGATTTTTGAGTGTGCACGCATCTTGTAAAAGACGCATCTTTTTCAAACAGGTGGTTTGTGTAGCATAAGAATGATAAAGATGCAAATCAAATGACAAGCAAATTCAAGAAACCACGCAACATCAACAAAGAAATTTTAGTAAGATGCATTTTTAGGAAAATGACACGGCGTCACATAATTGAAAAACATGGTTATGTAAGAAGATATTACCTATTATGTTTAAAGCATTCAAAGCCGTAGATGTCCAACACTCCAATTTGCATCTTTGAATTCATATCTTGCCCAACAGACCTATTGATCTTATCAACAAGCCTAGGAATCATACAGACCAATAGTTTAGATTCATAAGCACAGTGAATGAACCAAAATGGAACCGTTTTCTACAACCATAAGAAAACACACCAATCAAACAGTCTAGCATAAACAGTCTTTGCCAACGCATCCCTACTAGCAACAGCAGCATGACAATCCAGAAATTTTACAATGCTTCCCTCGCGGGTCTGGATTGTACGGGTACACAGTGTCGCCAGCAAGAGGTCCACATCACACCTGTTTAAAAATGTAACTTAGATTTTCCAAAGTATACAAATGCAACAGCCTCTAAATTATGGTCAATCCATTCATCCCAAAAACAAGCAAATACTCAACTCTGCCTAGGAAATTTGCTATTGGTTCACAATTCTTAATGAAGTTTATTTGTCTTTTTTCACCCAAAATGACAATACAGGTCAAGGGACAGTGCAGCTACTTAAAGCCCCAAGATGGAATAATGTCTGCATCTACCATACAATTTGATACTCAGAACAGTATCTTTTGCATATCACTAAAAAATTAACAAACGTTTTGCACTTGGTTGAAAAATTTACTGTCCTGCAATACCACTTCCAACTGTAGTTCAGAAATACATTGTAAAAGAATGATTATCTCCAAATGGAAACAAAAAACTGGGAAATGAAATCAAGAGTAGATAGATTAAAGAAAGATGGGCTAATGTAAGTCTAAACCTAGTTTTCAATGCTGTCCTTAGAGTTATTTTTTGTTTATTATTAATGTTTAACATCCATCGAGAATGAATATAGTAGCTTAGTTTTATTTCAATTTTATAGCATATTTGACCTAGCACAACCTCATAGAAAGGCCAAATTAAAACTAGAGAAACTACCATATTCATGAACATATTTATGAACAAGATAAATTTGAATAAATCACCTACATAAACAGATTAGCTGCTGTCTGCATATGATAGCTAGATTTCTGATCCTTTACAATGGAAGAATCATGCTCCTTTCCAGGTGAAAATTCGATATTTCCAAGATGCAGAATCGCAGCCAATGTACGAAATATAGCTTCCTGATAGCAGTGTGGCAATGCAAAGTTATTACAGTATCATAAAAAATTTGCAAGAAAAAAATAATTAATGAAGAACCATTGTGAAAGTAGAGAAAAACAGGCCACTTCAGAATAGTCATAAACCTGTTCCTCATTGTTTATCCCGACAACATCCATTGCTCTCCTTGTCTTTATGTATTCATCCGCATTGCTCACTCCATCTAGTTCATAGACTTTACTTTGATTTAAGTAGTGAAAGTGACTTGGATGATCCAGTTTGTACTTCTCTGCATCCTAGGCATACACAAATAGAACCAAAAGATTCATAAGGTCGAAAATTCCACCACATAAAATACCAATACAAAACAGACGCACATGCAGACACCAAGCATCTCACACACACAAGAGAGAGAAAGTACCCTCCCTGATGCACACAGCTGATAAAAGCAGTGATAATTTCTTTCAGGATCTGTCATCTGAACTACGCGAGACCGTTCCAAAAGGTATGTCCGAATTGCAGCACCAGAAATTCTACCGGAAGCATCAAATTGAATCTCAACAAATTTGCCAAAACGACTGCATGACCGAGCATCAGATTTAAAAAATAAGCAAATAGTATATAATGAAAGGATAGAATTGCTACGTTCACCAGCTGGATGGAAGTGTAATGTAAAACTCTACAAAAAAACTGCTTAAAAACATAATTAGTCCACTGATGCTTTCAAATATTACTTCTTGGGACACAAATATCTGATTTTAAGTATTGCTTATCACTTTACCAAAGTTGGTATCTATATTTTAAGAATGCCTTATTTGACGTATAACTAAATTCTGTGAAAAGACGTTACTGGAGCAAATGACGGTGAGCAATTTATTGCTACCAATTGGATAAAATATTTATGAACATTGCAGAAAATAAATTCTAAATCACCTTGAGTTGTCATTTCTAACTGTCCTTGCATTGCCAAAAGCTTCCAAAAGAGGATTTGACTGCATCATAAAAAAAGTTTAATGATTAACATATTCATAGGAAGGATGTAAATAATTTCCTAAAAGAGTTCAGCAATCACCTTATCAAAAGTTAGATGGAAGCTCAAACATAAGCAATTAACCCTCGTTAAATTTACACTGGTTTAGCTAAAACTCCTCGACAGCAATTTTTTTTGGTTGATATAGACTCAGATATGCTTCTCCAGCATTGGTGGATTTATTTTTTTATTAAAAAAGCAAAGGTGTACTCAGTGACAATAATGAGATGCTCGAAAGCACACTGTTAGTCTTTACTCTCTGCTGGGGTCCTTAAACCAAGTGGCATCCATACACTTGTTTCAGAGAGATCTAGCTCCTAATGTGGCAAATCATTAGGATGGAAAATGT
Organism: Viola odorata; assembly: GCA_963691705.1. Taxonomy (NCBI): domain Eukaryota; kingdom Viridiplantae; phylum Streptophyta; class Magnoliopsida; order Malpighiales; family Violaceae; genus Viola; species Viola odorata. The sequence continues at coordinate 3,521,101 of OY829546.1, forward strand.
AACAACTTTTTTTTCTTTTCATTCAGACACACTAAGACTTACTTCAAGAACTTGCTGTTCAACAGTTCTGTCATCACCAGCAGCTCTGCCACCAACATAGGTTAGATACTGCATAATTAGTTTAGTGGTCTCAGTTTTCCCTGCACCACTTTCTCCACTGACCAGTATAGATTGGCTTTGACCTTCACTCATCATTGCTCTAGAATAAAAACCCAACAGATGGTAAGTAATTGATAATCAAAAAACTAAGCCAATTTTGAATACAAGCATCTTCAATGCAATATACCTGTATGATGCATCGGCCACAGCAAAAACGTGGGGGCTTAGCTCACCGAATGGAGCTCCCTTATATTGCTCCATCATATGTACATTGTAGAGATGAGGAAGCTTGGTGAATGGATTGACAGCTATTAATATGCTTCCTGTATACGTCTACGAAGACAAAAGAGAAAAAAAAAACACAAAAAAGGCACGTAAATGTCATTCCAAAACCTACAAAAATTCGTCCATTCTACATATAAATAACAGATTTTAATGACGCTACACCTAGGATTAGGGTATGTTATTCAGTCAGATAAACCATAAAAGCATACCTAACTTGACCAAGAGAAACACCTCAGAATAACCATGGCAACATGCATTTAGACACCGCATATTTCAACGCAATGCATGACTAATAACAAATTGGATTTTTGTGTCCAAATTGAGAATTCACTAGCCATAACTTAACCAAACACGAACACGTTATAGAATAACAAAGCATTCTAAGGATGCCATTCTTGATACAAAATTTGCACCAAAATCTCAATTCTTACCTCGCATGTCATGTATTGCCCACACTCTATGCCCCAAAAGTTCAAGAAATTTAATCTCAGTCCTATAACCAACATTTGCTTCAACTTAAGGGCCACCACTTTAACAATGTACCACTTCCAATAGAAAAATCATGCTAAGTTAACTCAAAAGACCACAAACTAAACCATGCATTAGTACCCACACCACTGCCGCCAACAAAATTCTCATATGAAACGAAAATGTATCAAAATTTAGCATTTTATAGTTTAATAAATATTACCCAGATGAAATCGGCTTAGAATAGGAAAACGTACTTTGTTAAGTAAAAAGACAAATGATTTAACCATGTACGTCTAATAACCCCACCGAAGCAACAAAAATGAATCCACAGCTTACCATAATAGAAACATAAACCACTAAAATGAGCAACAAAACCATAATGACACATCCGACAGCTAAACACGTGTTACAAAAGCAGACAAGCAGATACTGCTGATCAGCAAAATTCACGAAACACCATAATTAAGTCCACAAGTTACCATGATTAATATATAAAACTTCCCAATTAAGCGCCATGATCACAACAATGCACCGATTAACCGCACTATCCAACATAAACCGGAGTAGCAAGAAAACAAGACTTACATAAATATCATTTAGAGCATATCTCCTCTCAAGGTTATAAAGCACACTAGGCTCATTCAAATAAGTCAGCTTCGTCATATCATCCACTCCTCCATGCTCTTCCTCCTCATCAGTATCCCTAAGAAACACCTTCTCCTCATACCTCAGAACCTTCAAAAAATGACCAGCAAAGAGATTAAAAACAAAAATTAACAAAAAATTGTCATCAAACACAGCAGAGTCCAAGGAGATCGTCACCTTCTTTCCCCTGGTGGTCAACAGCTGCACTTGCTTACCGGAAAAACCGGTCACTTCAGCTCCCACCCATGCTAAATCCTTGTCTTCCACCCACACCTTTACGCCTAAGCGCAAATTACTCATCTTAACTTCCTGAAAACGAAAATCGAAAGGGAGTAAACAAACAGTACTGAAATGGAGTGTGTGAAATTTGAAAAGTCGAAACCCTAGAAAAATAGTGAGAGAAAACACGACAGCATACTTACCGGCATCCGTTTATGGGTGAAACTTTCGGGTTCCCGCCCTAACGAACAGGTGTACAGTCAACAGTTAGTGTGTGGCAAAAATATGAGGAAGCAGAAGGCTATTGCTTGTTTTTTTCAAAAAAAATGTAAAAATGAAAATGAAAAAGAACAAAAAAATTGAAAATCGTACTCGACACGTCAGCTGGTATTTTTGGTTTTTATGCAACGCAAAGGTGATTAAACACGAAAGATGCTTGACTGGTTGCTGCGAAGAAGACGAGATATGAAATTGTTGGAAATCCTACGCTCTTGGTTTTAAATGGAGGATAATTAATTGCCAGATATTCCTTTCTCTTAAATGGTAATCGCCAGCTTCAATCCAATTAGCATAAAAAAAAACTGATTTTTGCTCTACGATTTGAATTTCTTTGCGAGTTGAATGTCCAATTCGAAGTTAAAATTTGAAGTAAGTATTTTCATGATAATTGATGATCTAGCATCTAAATAGTAATTTATGTCAAAAAATGAGAGTTGAATTTCATGTTGGAATTTGAAAGTTTATGTCATAAAATGTAGGGACGAGCGGATGCTGTGGAAGAATAATAACTAGATAAATTTCAAATGTTGCGATGGTACGTTATACGAGAATTGAAAATTACAATTTTGGGCCACGTTTTGAACTGCTTAATGGGATATTGCGGAAGGGTACTTTAGTCCGTAAATAATAGATTAAGACCGGCACGTGACCCGAGCGCCGGCGCATACTATACGTGACGAGACGCTTTCTTTGTCGGTGGTGGACCTGGTGGTTTAAGAATTAGAGTACATCCATAATATGGGCCTGGATTAGCAATAAAAGGCTTATCCACGAGCGCTGCAGGCTTGGGCCGAAAAGTAAACACTATAAACTAAAATGGGCCAGAGCCCAAAAGGGAAATTACAAGACATTTGTGGTCGAACCCGAACGCATAACCTGGAGGTATAAAATCATACACGTAACATTGGGGGGAAAACTTAGGTACATCATGTACATCATGATCATGATCTAGGATGATGACACATGTCCCAAATAGTGCTAGAATACTACTATTTTTAACACTTTTGAACACGTGTCATCATCATACAATGATATACCCAAGTTTTACGGCAATTGTGCACTTCCATATTTACAACACTAATTAATGGCACTTAACAACCCACGAGACCTACTAATCTTTCTTTTCAAATAAGTTTATTCGAAGCACAAAGCATATGCACTTTAACATACGCATGACTTCTAAATATAAGACATGCACGCACTTTCATATTTTACGACACAATCCAATACACATAAATGTTGCCTTATGGAAAACCAATGGTCTAAAGAAAGTACATGAGTATACAAGAACGAGCAAGTAAATTCATAACCGATGAGCCATCAATGTCCTACCTAGCAGAAGCCCATGCTAGGGTTTTCCGACCTAGGGCCCAAAAATGACATTATTGCTTGCCATGAATATAATGCACTGTCACAAGGCACAACCCAAGTCAGAAAAGTCAGAGGCCAGGACCTCTGGTCAAAACTTTCTCTACTTGTGGGCCAAAAATGATGCAAATGACAAAATCACAGCCATGATGATGCAATGGTACAACAATACATATATATATTTTCCTTAGAGTACCACAACTTTCAAAATCTACTAAAGTAGTTCATTCCTTTTTCCCTCCATTTTTCTTACCTACAATAATTGGATACCAAATCTTTATACACATTTTCCAACTGATCATTCAACTAACATTTTAGTGCCATTTTTTCAAATTTTTAACCTACAACTCCTTGGAACTTGAAGCACCACTTTCCCTTTTCACTTTTCATTCACTATTTTGGGATATTACCTCACCAAACTTTAGGAAGAGTTGAGCATCAGAAGTGCTCATTGAAGGGCAATTTACCAAGTGTGGAGCTTTAAGATTTGCATACTCATCCATGTAGCAAGGCACTTTCGCAGACGGAAGGAGTGGGGCGGGTGTATTAGGGACGGCAGCAGTTTGTTTCAATGGCGCTGGAGGTGGTGGCACAAGACTGGTCAAGACACGAGTCACTTCGTGCATGGTTGGTCGATCCAACGGCTGTCTCTTTGTACAGAGAAGTGCTAGTTGAAAAACCTTCTTCACTGCTCCGAGGTCTTTGCATGTGGCACTGATCTCAGGATCGACAGTTTCCATGACTGCATTGTTTGCCGTCTTGGATAAAATCTGATACAGATTCAAGACTTATGTTTAAGAACAAGAACTTTTATGGACAGTAGTACTACATAAAGCATACATTCTCAAAATCAAGACATCTTAAGTATGTCAAAGTGAAAGAACGAAACATAAGATAGATGGAAGATGAACCAGATGATGTAGATTGCACTCGTTGTCCACAGCTTTCCTTCCGGTTAGCAACTCAAGGAGAACAATTCCATAGCTGTAGACGTCAGACTTTTCAGTTAGACGGGAGGTGCGAGCATACTCAGGGTCGATGTATCCAATTGTTCCCATTACGTAGGTAGATGTATGGGATTTTGATACGCATAAACTCTTAGCAATCCCAAAATCAGTCAGATGCGCCTCAAGGTCTTTGTCCAACAAAATGTTAGAGGACTTAACATCCCTGTGAACGATGCGAGGGGTGCAATCATGGTGCAGGTATGCCAGACCTTGAGCTGATCCAAGTGCTATATGGAGGCGCATCTCCCAATCAAGCTTTTTCTTCTTTGTAGGACCTTAAAATAAATTATAAGGCATTTCAAAAAACAAATCACTTATTTTCTTGTTCAAGCATGCCCAAGTGTGATGCAACATACAGCTGATTTGAATAAGCAATTAGAGCAACATACTACCACAACCAGACAGATATTAATTCAAAACGAAGACACAGAAAGACTCACCATGAAGGAGATCCCATAGACTGCCATTTTCCATATAATCATAGAACAGAATGTTTCCAGAAGTTGAAAGAGAGTATCCTTGGAGGCTAACTAGGTTTCGGTGCTTGATCCTCCCAACTGTCTCTAGCTCTGTCTCAAATTCCTTCAAGCACTGAGGATAGGAGTACAGTTTCTTTATAGCCACAGGCCTGCAGTTCTTGAGGACACATTTGTACACTGTACTTGATGCGCCATATCCGATTATATACTTCTCACTTAGATTCTCGGTCATCCTCATAATATCCTCATACACATGGAGAGCCATGTTCATATTAAGGATCACCAGCCTTGGTGTTGAGTAATTAACTGTTTTTTCATGACAGAATAATAACTAGCATTAAAGATCATCAATAAAAATTGTAACTAGCATAGGTTTCTGACTCCCTCAGACATAATGTCCCTAAAAATTGTAACTAGCAATAAAAATCATCAAATGTGATGATCGCAATACCACATCGGGTGAAGAAAGTACCTGGTTTGTCAAGTGATCCATCTGGAAAAGGAATAGGATTATGTGGACGGCATGCAGCCACCAATATCATGAGGAGAATCACAAGGGCGCCAAGAGCAATTCCCAGAATTGCTGCTTTGGGAATTGAGACTGCATAGAACAGAAAAATTCTTAAACATGTGGCAGATTGCCAGTAAAATACCATAGACGACACGTGACTGTGATCAATGAAAACTCAAAAGAGTCAGTAGCATTGTGATATAAGTTGCTAGTCGCACTATCTTTATACAAGATGTTGAAGATTCGAATCTAACCTACATTATGAGCCTTGATTTATTTCCTAATTGGTGGCTTAATTAGTGGTTCTATTGATCCTAATTGTTAGGTCTTTTCTTTCCATAATTTATGGCTTTAATTACCCTCATATGTGTATATATATGTACCAATGTAATGAGTCTAGACAAGTGGGAAATAATAGAATACCCTTCAAAATCTTACATGGTAGCGGAGCTCTAGGTTTTTTAACCTAAAAATCATTCTTTCTCCCAAACCAATAGACAAATACGTCTAACTTTAAAAACACCAATGACACTTTAGATTATGGCAAGCCCAGAACTGAGGAAGAACTCAATACCCAGAAAGTAGGAGACTTTCAGAGTGTTAGGGTTTCCTATAGATTGAATGGAAAAAATTACCTCAACTGGTCCCAAGTGATTCAGACATATTTAAAGGGCAACAGGAGACACAACCACCTTCTCAGCAATGGGCCAGCAGAGACTGATCCAAAGTTTGCAGCATGGGAGGAGGGAGACTCCATGGAACCAACAATACTTGCATGTTCTTTAAGAACTCTAAGGTGTACGAAATAAAGACCAAGACTGCAGGAACCAAGCAAAGTGACAGATCAGTCACAGTATGCAAATCAGCTCCTAAGTCTGTGGCAGGAGCTAGATGCAGACTATGTTGGGTATCAGATAGACAGAAGGTCTACTACAGGTTATTGCACCTTTCTAGGAGGCAACCTCATAACTTGGATAAGTAAGAAATAAGGTGTAGTAGCTAGATCATCTGTTGAATCAGAGTTTAGAGCACTTGCTCAGGGGTTGTGTGAGTTACTGTGGGTAAAGATCATCCTAGATGATTTAGGAATCAAGCTTGAGGGTTCTATGAGAATCTACAGTGACAATAAATCAGCAATAAACATTGCACACAATATGGTGCAACATGACAGGACAACACATAGAGGTGGATAGACACTTCATTAAAGAGAAGCTGGAAGAAGGATTAATATGCATGTCCTATGTGCCTTCTAGGTCTCAACTGGCAGATGTCTTGACCAAGGGTTTATCCAATATGGTTTTCCATGGTCTGATTTCCAAGCTGAGAATGGAAAACATCTATTCCTCAGTTTTAGAGGGGGTGTTGAAGATTCATTCCATGGCCTGATTTCCAAGCTGAGAATGGAAAACATCTATTCCTCAGTTTTAGAGGGGGTGTTGAAGATTCTAATCTGACTTACATTATGAGCCTTGATTCACGTCCTAATTGGTGGCTTAATTAGTGGTTCTGCTGACCCTCATTTTTAGGTTTTTTCTTTCTCTCTCTATATATATAATGAGTCTAGTCAAATGAGAAATAATGGAATACTCTTCAAATTCTTACACAAGACATGCTCTATCAAACAAGTAAATTTCGATTAAGATATTGTGTTCAGCACTCACATCAAGCCCCAGACATATATTGCCATGACCATGACAAAATATCCAAACAAGACAAATGATGATTAATGGCCTAGCAGTGCAAAAATAAAACCTGAAATGCCATGAATACCTCGCTCTGTTGTATGAGGCTGATGGCAATCAGAGTTGAGCCAGTAGCCACAGAGGTCAAGATTCCCCAAGAAACTGCATGCAAAAGGATCCATCCATTAAATGAAATTCTCTCCAAATGATTTAACTGAAAAACATGTGCAAAATAAAACTGAAGGAAAGCCTTGACTTTAGAAAATCAAAGAATGGTTGGATATTCTAACCTGTCTGGTGAAAACCTTGAAAAGTTATCACTTGTAGGGATGACACCAGCTAGGTTATTGTAAGAAACATTTCTGCACAGATTCCAGACAAAAAGTTTGGCTAAGAAAAATTTAGTAAACTCACCAAATCAGGAAAAAAAGTGTAACTGTAAGTAGATTATGAACTTACAAGAAAGTCAGACTGAGACAGTTGACCAGAGGCATTACATCACCTGATAGATTATTGTTTTCCAGCCTCCTGCATCAATTTGCATAAAATATTACAATACTAACCAAGGACAACATGATATTATACTGACACATGAGTACAACTTGTTAAGGGGAACGTGCTTGCTACTCTAAGGCAAGAGACTTTATGAAGGACATAAATGCAAACAACTAAAACAAAGCAATCATATTAACTGGCATGTACTTCCTAGAATGTTGAAATATATGGAACTCATGAGTTACAACTTACAATGAAAACATGTTCTGAAGCTGACTGAGTTCTTGGGGAATTAATCCTGAGAGACGATTATTTGAAAGATCTCTACAGTGGAAAAATACAAATCATAGAAGTTAGAAAACAGTGAGAGTAACCTTCCATGCGACTATAATAGCAAATAACAAATATACTCACATCTCCATAACACTTCTCAGGTTACCAAACTCTGCTGGAATAAATCCAGTTAAAAAGTTTCTGCTTAGATTCCTGCCACAGAAAAAAGCAAGTCAAATAGATGATAATTTTAAGATTACTGCAACTCTTCAGTACTGAAACACACAGCTTTAGAAGATGTTCCAAGTCGCCAAGCGAAGCAGGGATGGGCCCATTGATCTTGTTATTAGAAATGTCCCTGAGCAATAAAAGCCAGAGTAAGGGAGATATAGCAATAATAAAGACAGATAAAGGAGGTGGATAGTTCAAAACAAATGGTACTTACAAGGTATCCAGATTACCAATTCGAGATAGCTCAATTGGAATGGGGCCCTTAATGCTGTTGGAGGAGAGATTCCTAAGGGGAAATAAGGAAAAAATAACTGAGGAATTCTTCAAAGATTTAGATGCTTTCATGAAAGACATCAAACAACTAGGGAACACACTTACAGATATGTCATACTTTCAAGCCTTTGAAGAGAGCGTGGGATGGTTCCATTTAACTTGTTCCCATGCACATTGCTGACATCAAATGAAATCGTCAATGAACGCTTAAAACTATTTGACCTTTGTAGAAAAATTAATGGCAAAAAAATAGCTACTTACAGGCTGTTCAGGTTTGTACATGAGCTGACATTATCTGGGATTGGCCCTTCGAGAAGATTGTTGGCAACATTTCTACAAAAACATCGCATTAGTAGATATACCGCACAAAAAGCTTAGGAAAGATCCATTAAGATAGAAGAACATACAGATCAAACAAATCAGTAAGCTTTCCTAGCTCTGGTGGGATTTTTCCTGTGAGTAGATTGTCATTCAATTCCCTGCAAGAAACCAATACCTATCTTAGAATGAAATATAGTCTTCCAATTTACAACAATAAAATGAATTGACACTCATAGAACACATCCCCTGATGTTGATCATCCCTTGCAAAATGTGCACAAAAATGAAAAACACAAGTAATGACATCAATGCAATGAAGGCAAAATGCAACTAACAAACACATGCAGTGTCACTAATGCAGTGACATGCATAGTTTTCATGTTAAAATAACAAAAGAAAAGCAAAGTCAAGAGGCTAGGTGTTCATACAAGTAATGAAGTTTTGTCATGTTTCCAAGCTCTGGGGGAATCGATCCAGTCAACTTGTTGCTGTGCAAATACCTATAGAATACAGCAGTAGATCAATAAATTGAATACAACACGTATATAACGAGACGTGATTATTCCTGCAGAGTGGCTAGCGCATGCTTACAATTTCTCCGTGTATGTCAAGTTTCCTAAGATAGGAGGGATTGGCCCACTCAGCATGTTACAGCTTAAATCTCTGAAGTTGATACAAGGGAAAGAGTAACAAGTCATTAAAAATTAATAACAAGAGGGAAAAACAGAGGCAAATGAAATCTAGAAGTATAAATAGTGACAAAATGTGGCAAAAAGGCAAGTCACAGCACTTACAACACAGCAAGGGCTTGCATCAGACCAATCACTGAAGGAATCTTCCCAGAAAGCCTATTTCCTTGCAATGATCTACATTATGCACAAAAAAGAAGACTCCTCAGTAACTACTAATCACCTGTAATCCCATATATAAATTTGATGAAAATAGAACACGTACAATGTAGCTACTTGCAAGAAGCCAATGTTGAACGGAATCTCTCCAGTTAATTGGTTATAGGACAAGTCCCTACCCATTGAAAAAAGAGAAATAAATTGATAAAAACTTTAACCAAACTAAGTGGGGAAAGATGAAAGTGTTAGCCAATGAGTTGGAAAAGGCACATACAGCACTTGCAAGGCAGTACAGTTGCCAATATTCTCGGGAATACTGCCAGTCAAACTGTTGTTTCTCACATCACTGCAATGATGGAGCGAATTGATCAGATCATAGGACACAACAAGCTAGATCAAACAATAAGCAATAGATTAAGAAAACTTACAAATACCACAGTCCTGTTAACTGGCACATGTCTGATGAGATGGTTCCTACCAAATTGTTTCCTCGCAATCCCCTGGGAGAGCATCAAGATTTACCAAGATAATTACTATTGTGCATAGAAATATCGAGAGTTGCACTACAAAAAAATGATAAAGCAGTTAAGCATCCAACGTTAGTATACTCACAGGTATTGCAAAACTTCATTCCAATATATGAGCCTAGGTATTTCACCGCTGAGCTTATTCAGTGCCAGGTCTCTACAAAAAAAAAGTAGTGCTTCAAAACATAGACATAATAAAAAATGAAGCCTGGAGAACAAACAGGAATATTGATGGGTCAAAACTTACAAAACTTTCAAGTTTGGAATTTGAGACAGAGTAGATGGTATAGGCCCAATCAATTGATTATTTTTCAATAATCTGAAAAGCACGTATGATCAAAAATAAGTTCAGATTCTTACAATTTAGAGCAGTGTAAAGACTTATTAGCCAAATTACCTTAAATACTAAACATAATAGAAACATGCTTCGACAGCTACTTACAGATATTCTAATTCCTTCAACTTGGAAATTGAATAGGGTATGTCACCGTATATCTCATTGAAGGACAGGTCACTGGAAACACCAAACAAACAAATGTTAAACAAACCAACCAAATAGCACAAATTTAGGAGAGTAAATCCAACAAATATCTCTTACATGCTTTTCAGAGAAGAGCAGTCACCAATTTCATCCGGGATCTGACCAGAGAGACGATTTCCTCTGAGATCACTGGTCAAAGAAGACACAAGAAACAATCAGTTCTGGCTGAAACTTATCTAACTTCACGCTTGTAATAAGAACAATGCACAGACGACATTAAGCAAAAAGCTCGACAAAAGTTTTGAAAAACCACGAGAAAATTACCAACAGAGAAAATAAATTCAAAGAACAAAAACAATGAATGAAGGACTGTACATGCTAATCAGGCCCTTGAGATTTCCTATTGCAGGTGAAATCTCCCCTCCAAGATTCAAACTTGAAAGATTACTGCAAGAGAAGAGAAGAAAAATTAAATCTTTGACAGAAAATGACAGCATTTAAACAATAGAAAAGAGAAAACATTGCCAGCCAAACCATAGTGGATAACTTACAGTGCATTGACGAGAAAGGTAACATTATCGCAACTGACTCCTCTCCAAACACAGTGGTCCGAGGAAGAGGCTGTCCAGTCGTATAGCACATTATCCACATCTCTAAATGACTTCTTAATCTCCAACAGTGTCGGTCCTTAAACAATTCAAGATACAACATAAAAAAGGGAAAAAACGTCAATCTCAATAACAACTACCTGAGCTCTAGAAAAGAACTAAACTTTGAACACTGTAATAGTGTACAGGGCATTATCCATTTTCCTTAGCACTGTTTATGATAAATTACTACATTTTTTTGCGGAAATTACCAAACATTGAGACACAGGAACTCACCATTACCGTTATCAGAAGTCACAGCACCAACAGCCAAACAGAGGAATGAAACCAGAAAGCACAGCCCAACACGAAATGCCATGACAAATCCTTCAAAGGAGGAACCTTTAACTTCCAAACCAAACTCTCTTCTAAAGGAGTAACCTTTATCTTTCAAAACCAAACTCTACCCAATTATCATCAATCACCTCATCTTCAAGCACAAACGTTGTAACAAGCACACCCTCTTCTTCACCTCTTAAGTTAATACCACCACAACCACCATGTGTTGAGAGACAGTTAAACCCAGAAGAACGAAACCAAAATATTTCCCTTTGTACTAACGGAAATAAGGGGAAATGAAAGGAAGAGAAAAAAGGGAATAGAAAAGAGTTTAATTTTGCCAAGTTTTTAATAATTTTTCGAAAGAAGTGTTGATTTTTTATGTTGATGTGATGAGGAGGGAGGGAGGTAGTAGAGGTGGCAGGAGAGCGGCAGGAAGGTACTGATATAGGCTTGGCATAGCCTGTGTTCAATCACATCGTTCTGGCACTATACGCCTCTCTTCTCTTAAAAACACAGTGGACTCATTAGTATTTCCGGTTCAGTACTTAAAAAGCTACTACCTACTTGAAAACCACCATATATATAAACGAAAAAGAGAAGACAACAAGAGCTAGAGACTAGAGAGGAAAGACTAGAAAGAGAGAAGAGAGTGATTAAATTTTCCTTTATTTATTTTTTGCACATAAAAAGTTAGTAAAATGCTATCTCTGCTATATCTCTGACATAAAAAACCTGCAAAACTTCTCTCCTTTCTCTCTTCCACTCTCTTTATCTCTCTCTATCTTTCATATTGATGTACCGGTAAACTGTATAAAGGTATGCGTATATGGTTTATGGTTATTAATTATCATTATCAATGCCAATGGAGAAAAATGGTCTTCTTTTTGCTTCTGTTTTTGCAGAGTGTGGATGTGCAGAGGAAAGGGGGGGAGAGAGAGAGAGGTTATGTAGTGTAAGTTGTGTAACTGTGTATTACTCCAACGGTTTTGCACTATGCAGCTTAAGGGTGCGTTTATTAATCAAACAAATTGCTTGGGCTTTTTTTTCTCGTAAGTAAGCCCATACTAATTTTTTCTTTAAAAAAAATGATTATATTTACTAAAGTTGTTTTTTTAATTATAATCACATACTCCCTCAGTCCTTTAATAATAGACGTTTTTACTATTTACACGCATATCAAAAAAATCGAATGACTCACTATTTGAGACAATTTTGCCCCGATTTTTTTCTCGGACGTACGTTAGGATTAACGTACGTTCAAAAAAAAGTACGAAATTTTTTGGGGTCAAATAGTGAGTCATCCGACCTCTTTAAAATGCGTGCCGGAACCGTACACGTCTATTAAAAAAAGACGGAAGGAGTATGATTATTAATTCTTGTTCCATAATTTATTAATTATTTTTATGCACCATATTAATTATTTTATTTTTAATTAATTAATTTAAATTAACGTGTTTAAAATTAATTGAGTTTAATTTTAAAATTCATACGAGAGATACACCCGGCTCGTATGATAAATATACTGCAGGCTCGACTTGAAACGTCCCATTAAGGTAGAACTTAGAAGAATACCCTACCCGTTGATCAACTTCTTTTATTTTAGCAGACGTTGCCGCCGAGTGAAACAGTACTCCGTTGTTATTTTACCGAATGCGGTTTAATTATGAGTTACTCCGTAGTCCGTATGGTAAATTTGTGTGGTAAAATAAAAGAGAAGGCGTGGGGCCGGCAGGGGAGAAGAGAGAAAATGACAGCTAAAAGGATAAACTGCAGAAGTGTCAGAAGTGGGGCCTAGTGAAATTTGGAGGGGATGATTTTTACCACTCTTTCCTGCCAACCGTTTGATGAAAGAAAGTGAAAGGAAATCAAAGGCAGATGCTGATTTCCCAGTCCTCTCCTCTTTTACCTCGGGAAGGCCATCTGTGTCGCCCCTTCCGGGTTTCTGACAAACCCACCTCTTGATTATGTACACCAGGGCCCTACCCCATCTCAACAGCCCAGCCCAACCCGTTAATGTCGCTGTCGCAGTCAAATTACCGTTTTCACTTTTCACCCTCGCCTCACCCCTCTTCTTATTTTTGTTCCCTTCCTTTTATTTATTTATTTTTGTTGTTGATGATGTTGTTGTTGTGATCTCGGAGAAAACAAATTAGCTATAGCCTATAACTAATCCATTTTTATTGCCTAATCATGATTAGCCTGTAATTACCTTAGATAGAAAATGTACAATACGTAATTTTTAAAACCTATACATTTTCTCGGGTAATCCATTGTTTTTTTAGCACAAAACATTTTTTTGTCAGATGACGTATGTATTTTATTAAGTATAAATTGCTCAATGTAAATGGTTCGACAACCTAATTTTTTAAGTAAGAGATAAAACGTTTAATCCTTATTTACAAAGGAGTTGCTAGTTTGAATAATTTTATATTTTAATGAGCCAATTCGTTGTGATAATTTTTTTAATAAAATTATTGAGTAGTTTATGTAAGAACACAATTAAAAATTAAATTAAAAAATTATTTTATTGATCTTCTAGATATCATATAACGCTTAAACATCAACACGAAATGAGTATATATGTTGATGTTTGAGTAATACTCCCGGAGTATATAATTTATCTATTGCATTGTTTCATATACAATTTGACAAGTCACCACTATGTATATATAAGGTTTTGGCTCCGGGTCCCTAATATTATTATTTTTATGTTATTTGATTTTTAATGGTAATTTTTGTTTATTTCAATCTCTGACGTTATATCTGTTAGTCGTTCGGAGTATAACAGAACCAAATGACATTATTTTTTAATTTTTTATTATTAAAATTGAAAAAGTTGTCATTACCCGGACCCACATCTGACATCTAATAAAAAAATCTGAAAATAATAGTTTTATTAATTATTTCAAAAAATAAATTAATAAAACTTAAGTTAAAAAAACAAAAAAAGATTATTAAAATTCCAAATTTTTAATGCCCGCTCGTCACCACCGTCCCCTACAACGCCGGCTCCACCGCCCCTTAATCAAATTCCACCAACTCCGATTTCTTTAATCCTTCATTTCCCTCTTTCATTTTCCAAACTAACAACTCGACATTTTCATTTTCCATCTTAACCAAACTGAACAACACAAACCCAATTTCAAAATACCCTAACATCTCCGGTTCCGATTTCATTTTCACTCTTAACTCCCAAATTAAACAACACAAACACAAACACAATTTCAGGAAAAAAAACCTAACTCCCAGCAGCTGTGCCTCCAATCCATCTCCAATCGTTTGTTACCGCCGCCAGGTCCGCCTCCGGAACCGAACTCCCACCTTTTGCGCACCCACCCTCCACCTTGCAACAGCAACCCATAGAAGATAGGGAGTGGATTTGATAGTACAACTGTACAAGAATGAAAGAACCAGAAAAAGTGAAAAACAATATTAAAATTGTTTCTTCGATTCCATTTTTTTCTAGATCTGGTGCTCTCAAACCTTGCCACAGAGAAGCGGAAGGAGGTGAAGTAGGCAAAAATAGGTCAATGATGATAAACTTTAGCTGCCGAGAGTTTGTTTTCTTAAAACCTAATATTAGAGTTTCTTTTCTTTTCTTTTAAAATGAAACCCCAAACCTGAAAGAAGAAATCGGAGTTGCATGGTCGAAGAAGAGGGTGTTTGGGATTGAAATGAGAGGAACGCTGGATGAATTGGGCATTGAAATTGATGAATATTGTCGATGAGAGGGGTTTCGTTTGCGGTCGTGGGTGAAACGGCGTCGTTTATGGTGGTGGAGAAAACGTGACGGTCCCGCATTAAATTTTTTGGAATTTCAATAATTTTTTTTTTTTTGTTAACTTGAAGTTTTATTAATTTAGTTTTTGAAAATAAATTAAATAATTAATAAAACTAGTGTTTTTAGATAAGACTTCGTTATGATAAGAGTGACCTCGAGTGACTAATGGATATAACGTTAGGAATTGAAATGAACAAAAATCGTCGTTAGGGATCAATTAAAATGAAAATAATAACGTTAGAGAGCCCGGAATGCTGAAACCCTATATATATATTTATTTATTATTTTAAAAAACAACAATAAATATAACTTATTCTAGTAAAAAGTAAAAACTACCAATAAAATGCCAAAAGAAAACATAACATTTTTGTGACGTTAGTAATAAGATGTCGTGGGGGAAAAAGTTAATTAGTGGCATGTTTTGACTGTAAATGACAAAATCACTGAGCTGGAGATTTGGTGGTAACTAATTTTTAAGCTGAAGATAAGAAATTTCTAATACAGGCAGTGTTTCCTGGATTAGGAAATGTTCCTATTAAAGCAACATGTCTCTTTCATTGGCCCACCATTCACTGCTTGCCACGTGGTAATATGGCCTATTATTATATTAATTGATGGAATGATTTCGTCATCAAACCAGGCATCCAGCTGTACTGTAGTCCCAGTCATTTTATTTTTTATATTTTATATTTTATACACACAACTTGACGGGAGATGTATAATACTCCCTCCGTTTTTTAATAACTTACGTTTTGACTTTTGACACGTATATTAAAAAAGTCGGATAACTTATTATTTGAAACAATTTTATCTCGAATTTTTTTATATATAACTTTTTTCGGGTCCAATTAGAAGGAATGTCAAAATTTTAAAGTATTAATGAAAGAAAAAAAATGTGAAAAAGGTTTGATGTGGCCCAACAATGGTGTACTTGAAGATCGATGACGATGAGGATGAACTATGAAGTATGGAGTTGGGTGGGGAGAGTAACTGATAAAGTAGCATTTCCATGATTTTTGCTTTACCTATTCTTGGCATTCGAATCTTTGCTTCTCAAGGTAAGAAGAGAGATCATCAGAAACCACATTGCATGTGTATGTGCCTTGCCCCGCAGAGGGTAACTCATGGATAACCGCGCCAAACAAAACATCCGTTATTATCGACTACTATAAACTCAAATTAAATAATTTCTCTCTCACGCATTTCTAATGTAATTATATATTTAAAACTCGCAATAATTTAAACTTTTTAGTTAAAATTAGAACAATCTCAACCGATTAGCCTAAACGCTCGTGGGTCCTAAATACAATTTTTGTTTGTTTGTAGATTTTCTGAGATGCTTATAATTTTAAAAAATAAGAAATAATTTATGATACTGTAAGCCTTGGATATTTTTATGTGAAAATTACGCGATTTGAGGGACCAGAAGCAGTACTCTACAGTATTAGTCGTACCAAAGGAGGATGGTCCACCACGTGTGATCAGTTGGAGCATTGCAACGTGGTGATTGGGTCATGAATGAAATGCCAAGTCGGATTAATTTTTTTTGTTTTTGTTTTTTTTCTATTTTATATAATGATTATTTATTTATTTGTTTGTTTTGGGTACAGTAAATACAAAGGTGGGTTGGGTAAAAGAGTGGCCCACTAATCACATGGAAGGCGTTTTTTTGTGTATAACCTCTCTCAACAACACTTGTTCTCGATCACGTGCCCATTTAATATGCCTATTAAAGGGTCCATGGGCCCATTGGTCTACACAACCATTAGCCCATTTCGCAAGCCTAACGAGTTTTGCCCAACTAATGATATTAAAATAGGAGAGAGAGAAGTTTATCGGCTTTAATCTCGAACGAGTTTTACAAAAAGAGCAAAATATACTGGTAGAGTCAATTTTTTTTTAGAGTTAGATAGTGCTTGAATGATTAAGATTACCGGCTAAACGACCTATATATATTTTTGACTAAATTTAAATTAATCTTTAATTTACTTCATTAACATAAAATATAAAATTGTAGTGACATTTTAAATTCATTGGTTTGACCAACAGTGCAATTGTTTTAATCAAGTCGTGTGTGCAGAAGAAGGACGCAAATCGATGATGTTTTTTATTATTTCTAATAGTAATATATGGAGTAATATAGCATTATTATTATTATTATTATTTTCAACAGTAGCATTTAATAATTTCGTACCATTCTCTATTGCCTTTCTGGCATCTGAGCAATCAACTGAACATTTGGTTCCGTCAGGGATTCTTCTTTTTCCTCGTTAAAAAGAAATAAAATATTTTCTTTCTTCCCTCCCTGGAATGATTTGACATTGGACAAAACACGCTCCTAGATATGTGGGCCGCGAACCATACGATAATGTAGTACCAACCAAACAAAATTCTAACATCAATTTCTTTTGTTAGTACACTTTTTATAAAACATTTACTTAAATTCTAATATAAAATCTTGCCGACTTTTTTAAACAGTAATGGTGGAACTATACTTAAGAGGAAAGTAGCGATGACATTCTTGAACACTTTGTATATTGTTAGTCATTTTTATTTTAAAGTGAAAATGTCAATCACTTTCAAGAAATGAGCAACTGCCAATCCCAGCTACAAGTTAAAAGCTCCAGCGCGTGAGAAAAGTTGCCTGTAAAAATCTAATCTATCTGTTCTTCTCAGATCCATGGAGCTGAAGGAGCAATGAATTGGTGACAACAAATATGGAGCTTAAAGCCATCAGCCCACCTGTCAAACCAAAACCAGACACGGACACATCAGTGTCTGGCCAGATAAAAAGAGAGTTACCCAAAGCACAGGAAAGAATATCCTACACACGTAGGACACCCTCCCCTTAAATTAAAAGTCAGTCTGTGTCTTTCTTTCCATTGGTTTGGAAAAATCCTGCAATCATGGGATGAACTGTATGTAATGTAACCAGTAATCTTTACTCACCTGAGAGGGAAGGGGTCATGGCGAAATCGTACCGGGGAAGGAGTACCCCAGCTGCAATAGGAATCGCTACAACATTATACGCTACTGCCCACGACAAGTTTTGATAAACTTTCGCCATTGTCGCCTGTGCGAGATCTAAGGCATCTACAACCTATCATAAACAGATCATTAAGGAAGTTTTATTTTGTTAATTATTCAGTTATTAGTGTGACGAATGTGGAAGCTTATGTCAAAAATAAACCATACTTGTGAGAGCCTGTTGCCGAGGAGAATAATGGATGCTGCGTCCGAGGCAGCATTTTCCTGTGCTTCACTCTGCAACGCAATCCCAACATCAGCAAGCGCCAAAGACGGCGCATCATTTATTCCATCACCCACCTTCAAAAAAATCTGACATGTTAGTAGCTGACCATCGTTTTGGACAGACCCGTAAATTATAGAATTCCATGTGTTGGTTATTTGCAACATGGAGCACCCTACATATGAAGTGTTCTACTCTAAATGTCTACTGAAACGGTTGAATGACCGGAAATGTAAGGTCTACATTTATTTTAAACTCCGTATTCTAAGTTCTAATCACCAGTCAGCAACCACAAAATTTGCAGCAGTAAGAATTGTTATTGCCACTAACATCGATTGCTTATCACGCCAAGATGGCTAAATTTAGATTCTAGGGGAGCGTGATATTTGATAAATGATCGTTACCATTGCAACACGATGACCGGCAGCTTGAAGAGTTGATATAGCCCCTGATTTCTGCTGCGGAGTCAAGGATGCATTGATAAATTCATGTCCAATTCCAACTCTGCTTGCTATGGCTGCAACTGCCTCTTCCCTGTCTCCTGATAGGAGGACTGTATTGATACCTTTACGGTGGAGCCTATCAATCAAGGACAAACAAACGAGCTCATAAAAGCTAGACATGGAAGAAGCATCAGCAACATTTTGCATCACCACATGGAATCGAAATTCCTCAGGATTACAACAATCAGGAGAAAATTTACCTACTCACAGTAGATTCAGCATCAAGGCGCAAACCGTCAGATATTGCAATAGCACCAACAATGCCTTCTCCTTCAAGTCCAACGAAGACAACTGTTTTTGAATGGTTTGATGATAACATTCCATTTGAAGACTGGTCCATCACTGCAGCCTCCAGACTCTTTATATCGGAAAGTTTTGTCCTTCTCTGGAATCGTTCATGAACCCAATCTAAGGAACCAACAGCAACCAAACGTCCATCTACTTCTGCTAAAGTTCCAAAACCTGGTTCTGCCAATTGCCCTCTCGTCACCGGAATAGTTAATTTCAATGAATCTGCCTTATTTACAATAGCTTTTGCAATTGGATGCAAAGCTGTTTTCTCTACTGCAGCGGCAATTTGAAGAATTTCTGATTCGTCATAAATGATTGAAGCCATAGCACAAACAGTAGGTTTCCCTTCCGTGAGGGTTCCAGTCTGAGAGTTGCAAAAAGGTAGAGAAAATGTTATGTTTGGATATTTCGAATGGAGATGCGTCGACAACTTTGAAAGCAAGTCAAAACACCTCAGTTCAAGCAAAGTGCGTGAATGAGTTCGTGCGTGCATATGTCAGTGGGTGGATGCCGGGAGGCAAGAACACTGTTGTATAGATATTGAACTACCTTGTCCAAAGCAATGTAATCAATGCCCGCCAAGCGTTCTAGTACATCCCCTCCTCTTATAACAAGCCCTTGCTTTGCTCCTAATATAAACAAGTCTCTTAGAGTAAGACAGCAAGCTTATAATAACTAACAATAAGATGCTCAAGGATATCTTGGGCTGTACATAGAATTCAATTTTTCGTAATAACTAACAAGTTATGCATAGTACCAAGAGAAGTTCCCACTAGGATGGCAGTAGGGGTGGCAAGACCCAGTGCACAAGGGCAGGAAACTACCTGAAGCAAGAAACTAATGTTACAAGCTAGAAGCATAAACTGTAAATCATTAATAGGGAAAATTATCCATAACTCACCAAAACATCCACCGAAAGTTTTAAGCTCAACAGCAAAGGATCTCCCTCTGGTCCAGCAATATCATTGAGCAGAACATCAGGAAAAACATGCGAACCCACGTAGTACCTGCATGGGGTTGTAATGCATGTGTCAGAACTCAGATGCAACTGAAAAACAATGAACGTGCTCAGAAAAGTCAATTGGGAAGTCGAACTTACTAAACTTCCACAATAGTGCAATAATGGAATAATGCCAGTCAAGAAACAAAACCTACCAGAAAGCAAAAGTTGCTGCTGATATAGTCATTACACTGTATACAAATGGACCAGCTATTGCGTCTGCAAGCCTTTGTATGGGTGCTTCATTGCCTTGAGCATCCTCAACCTGAAAATCATACCAAAAGGTTGACCACGGGGTGAAGACTACTCTAATCTATTTATTAAATATTAAAGTTTCATTCCTTTCTTCCACACAACATTTAGCATGATTACCATATTTTATGATTTTATAATTGCAGGAGAAGGGAAAGATCACATACCATACGAACAATCCTGGAAATTGTTGAGTTAGAGCCAGTAGAAGAGGCCTCAATCCTTAAAGGACCATCCTGGTTTAGGTTTAAGCAATTGCCACTGTTAAATAATGTAGTGACTAATCACAATACAAAAGAACTGCAGAAAACTCTATATCAACAGGATGAGAAACATCTTCAGCGGGTGAACGGGTGTAGCTGTTAGCAAGACAACTTTTTTCATATTGCATTACAAGAGATCTAACTTTTTTAGCATATTCTATTTCTCAAAAGATGAGAAACATTAACAAACTTTGCAGCAACTTAAAGTTCATTCAATCATCATAAGATCCATACCCAGTTTATTGTTCCAGCTGAGACTGTGAGGCCTTCCTCCTTAAACACGGGAAGGGATTCCCCTGTTAGCATAGATTCATCCACAACGCTTCTTCCAGCCAGAACTCTCCCCTGCCCAGGAAAAAAAAAATTCAGCATAGAATCATCCATACCTCTCACACGAATAAAATTTTAAAACATGATAAAAAAATTCAAAATATCATTCACTACTGTTGGAGAAGAGAAGAATGGTTTGAAATGCTTACATCTACAGGAATTGTTTCTCCAGGAAGAACCAAAAGTGTATCCCCAACTCGAACATCATCGGTGGGGACCTCAGCACAAATAGCATCGGAGCTAAGAACAGTATCAGTTGGGGAGTTGTTATCCGATGAAGTAATTACAAGCCGTGACTGAGTAGATACAAGCGACTGCAAAACACCCAGCTCAAACAATCAACATAGGAATTCTTTGACTGCTACTGATTTCAAAAGATAAAGAAATTACATGATTTCCACACTATTCAGAGAACAAATTCATGTAACATTAATTGCCATATGGTGGACAGTAAATCCTCCATCTTGCAAATCATGTATCAGGATAAGAGAGTGGCAGATTTCATATCATAAACATGAAACTAATCATTACATACAAGAAGCTCATTCATATCACTAGCTGCTCTGATCCTTGCTTTTTCTTCGAGAGAACGTCCCAGAAGTACAAAACCAAGAAGCATAACCTGCACTCTAAAAAACAAGAGACACACATGAGAAATTTGTCGCTGACAAAAAAATTAATGGCCTCAACATGAATACACAGAAATAATGGCATCCATGTATAGTAAAAGGTAAGGTCCTATTAGGTAAAGTGGCTAATGGTTCAGCTTAGTTGAGCAGTAAGACACTCAAACTCAACTTAAGAGTTGATTAAGAGTGCACAGAGAAACAGACAAGTAAAGCACAGAGGATAAAGCAAGAAACTCACCGGTTCATCAAAGAACGAAGCATCCCATTGGAGTTCAGGGTTAAGAAGAGAGACCTAAAATGAACAAGAGGCCAAAAAATAGAAAGAGTTAGGAATACAATCAAGAACCAAACCATTAAGAAAACAATTCAGTGAATAGTCTCACCGCACTGATGAAAAATGCAGCAACGGATCCAAACCCCACAAGAGAATTCATATTTGGCGATCCCTTCCCAAATGCCTTAATCCCGTCAAAGAGCAATTCTACAAAATTTACAAAATATTTGCGCACTCACATTCATTTCAAGCAAATCCATTTTTTAGCATATTGCATCACATGACAACCAGGTTACCTCTTCCAGGACCCAACAGAGCCCCTACAGCCAATCCGCCTTTCACATAGGAGTTATGCAACACCTCAAAAACTGGGCCTACACCAAAACACAGCAATTGCATGATCAATTTATGTTCAAACTACATCAACACCAATCCAAACTTCTAGCATTCGAATAATTCCGCAAAACGATATATTTTTACGAATTCACTAAAAAGTGAAAGTGAATTTCGACATGTTTGAGCCCAGGAACTACCATGAGCGACATGAATGCCAAGAGAATGCAATATGTGTGAAGCATGCGAGCCACAGCACAAAGCCACCAAAGTCCAAGCAAAGGCGACGCGATTGCTACTCTTAACTATCAACTCCTCTTTCCTTTCAACCATATCTTTCCACTTTTTTACATTCTCTGCCACTCCCATTCCGGCGGCTCTCCTTTTCGCTTCGAATCCGCACTCACTCAATCTCTTCGCCAAACTCTCCGCAATACTCTCCGGTGACACTTCTTCATCTTCCAACACCTCCGGTTTCACCTTCACCGCTGCGGTCTCTGTCAACATGTTGACCACGGCGGAGTCAACGCGGTGGTCAGCAGAGAGAAGGGATTTGACTCGAGACACGCATGCCCCGCACATCATGCCAGAGACGTCGAGAAGGATTGGAGATTCATTCGATTGCTTTGGCGGTCGAAGCGGCGGCGTCTGAAGTGATGCTTTGGTTTGAAGGGAGTTTGAAAGAGTGACACGTGGCAGTGGCAGCGGGAGCGGGAGATTGGAACGACGTCGTTTCAGGAAGCGCGGGGTTAAGTCAACGCGCAACGATTGAGAGATGTCAGTGTAACGACAGTGGAAATTAGAGGGAGAAGGGAAGCGGTGGAGCAGATCAGCCATTTCTATGAGAGCGAGAGGAGGAGAGAGAGAGACATCAATGGAGGAGCGAGAAATGAAAAAAGGAGGGAGAAGAAGATGAGGAGGAGGAGGGAGATGTTGATTTTAGTTAAATGTGGTCGTCGTGGAATGTGACGTGGCAGAATAATGTTGGTTATTTGTTTTTTATCCATTGGAGGCTACGGTGTCGTTTACGTTATGTAATTGTAAGGTAGTCTCTTTAAGCGCACGGCTAACGGGCTAAGAGTAGGGGCCCAACACAAAAATCCTTAGGGGACATGTCACTCATGTCTTACGACGTGTCACCTTAAAGGAGCGAATAAGAGCACGCCACGTGGAAACGAAAAGATCTATACACAAAAATCCTTATGCAACGTTATCTTCTTCGAAATTCGAACAGTGTCACCAATTTTCCAGTTCCTCTGCTCTCTCTCAAGCTTCACAACCAGCTCCACAATGGCTCCTCTAAGCGAGTCATCATCCATGGAGAATCATAGCAGTAATGAACAAACCTTTATCTCAAACACTACCTGCCTCTCTCCCTCCATTCTTCAAAACCCATTTCTCAGACAACCCATCAACCCAAATCTCATCATCACATCTCCAAATCTCATTCTGCGAGACCTCCACACCTCATTCGCTTCAAAAGCACAAAACTTTCTAAAACCCATCTTCATCTTCGCATCGCAGAACCCTTTTCTTGAAAAGATTCTCTCTTTCTCTTCCCATCTCAGCCAGCACTTAACCCACCAGGTAGCATTCTTGCTGATTTTTTTTGTCATTTGTTAGTGCTTTGAAGAAGTATGAATTTAATTATGGAGTTTTATTTCTGTTCTTTTTGTGTGTTTTTAGATGCAGGCTAGGAAAGTTTATTGCTTCAGGAACATGGGTGCGAACTCTCTGTCAAGTCACAATTTTGCAGCTGTATTGCCTGGAGATTCAGTTGCAGGGATTGTGGTGGCAAATGGGATAATGAATTTCTTGAATTTATACAACACATTGTTAGTTGTGAGACTTGTTTTGACTTGGTTTCCTAACTCGCCTCCTGCCATTGTCAGCCCTCTCAGGTATACCCTCCACTTCCTACATCTTAATCAATCGTAGTCTGTACTTATTCCTATTTTTGTATCAGATTCTGCTGTGACTTGTTTGCGTGTGCCGCGTAATCTGCTTTTGTATTACTGTATAAGTCAATCAAAAATTCAAAATGGTGCCTGGGGATTATAATGTGTTCCCCCTTTTGCTTATTAATGCTGCTTCATCTTTTTTTATTTTACCATCTGGCATCTCTTTTATGCTGATTTTGAGTTTTGAATGCAGCACACTGTGTGATCCGTATTTGAACATATTCCGCGGAATTATCCCACCACTAGGAGGGACATTGGATCTCTCTCCTATACTAGCATTTCTTGTGCTAAACGCATTTACTAGCACCGCAGCTGCACTTCCTGCTGAACTTCCGGGAAAGGTAGATTCCGAAAGGGGTGACCCATCTCATTCAAGCTTCAATAGTTTTACTACATCACAGAAGAAATGGATGAGAAGGCTATGTGGAGACAAGTCAAAGAGCTCGACTGGCGCGGATAATTAGGCCATCTACCTTACAAGTCTTTTAGGTATACATACATTGTTTATTTTTGTGATATTTGAACACAGGTGTAGTAATGTTCGGATATGAATTCAATTTGAATTGGTCGAATGATATGAGTTCTATTGCCAATCTCTTGTTTGGTTATATACATTCACGAGAGATCAATCGACGAGAATTGTTTTCTTGAGCACCTCTTTTTCTCTTTACATATGTTCGTTCGCATGAGGTTAATAGATATACTGTAATATTTTTGAGTTTTCTGGACAATGAGGGGGGAGAGGAGTCAAAAGGGTTGTGATGCTGTTGGTACCAGATTCCTAGCAATTATGTAGGCAAGCATCAAAATTAAACTTTTTTATTAGTGGAGAATAGTCTATCCATGTCCATAATCTACCACCAAGAACTTCATGAAGAAGCCAACCACTTCTATATTTTTTCCACACAACAGATTATCCTTCACTACTTCTGCAAAGATTATCCATTAAGAATAACTTGAACAGAAGAAGCCTCTTTATATAAACTCCTCTTTCTGGCTTTGATTTGGAGGCTCGTAAAAAGAACCGCGCCTAACTAGAGTTATTTTAGCTATAAATGAAAGGAATATATTCCATTTTGATGACCAAGAAGGAAAGTTGCCATGTCTTGGCACTAACAAATCCTTCATATATTATGGCAACCACTACCCACCATTGGATATGCTTCTGGTTTTGTAAAAGTCTTTACCTTTCAATGAAGCAGTGCACTGATATTTCTTTCCACCATGCATCAATAGACTAAAAGATAAGGCAAGAGTGGTTGTTTTTCTCTCCCCTACATCTCTGTTTTCTTTGATGGAGCCAATAGCTACATGCAGAACTAGCAGGTTTGCCTCTTATGAAAAGATTGTAGCCGTAGGATTGTGTCTTCTAGCTGTGGTTTCACCTCTCTATATTGATCGTAGACCAGTCAGTGATCTCGAGCTTGACGAGCAACCCATCAATCTTGGTGCATGGGTACCTTTGCTGCTCTTGATGCTGATCTTGGCTACTGTTTTGTCGCTGTATTTCGACCGGACTTTCACCAGGTCCGATCCTTATTGGATTCATAGAGTTGGCGGTTCTTCTGGTGGAATCATTATGATTCTTTTGATTCTAGCCCTGGTCTTAAAGTTCAAGGCTTCAATGAATTGGGAAGGTTGACATCTTTGAAGTTCCTAAGAATTCCTCTTCCCTTCCATAAATTGGAGTAAGCGGCTGTTTGTACCTTGCTGCTCTTTCATTTAAGCTGCAATCTTATAGTTTCTTGCTTTTTCTGTAGTTGGAATAAGTGATAAATATACTCTCATAATTCTTTTCTCCTTCTAGAACCCTAATCTCAATAACCGCATGCAGCTTCAAAAGGTGAACAGACAACATATTCATAGCAGAAATTTAGTTAAAACGAAAAATCTCAGTTTGCTCATTACTTTCAACATCAACAACATAGCTGAGATCTGAAATGATCTCTCTGTAATGGTACATTTAGTAGATCCTCGAATGATTTATCGAGATGTTTGCACTATGTGTTTCTCTTTAACATGATCCAATTCACTATAAAACTTTCCAGCTGCCTATATGATTTTCAGATATTCCTAATTCATCAAACAGAAGTTACATGAATAGGGTAACCAAAAAAAACCCTACTGCAGTATGGCATCAAATAGCCTAGAGGTTATGGATGCAGGTATCGTTAAAAGAACACGAGCTTTGTCTTTTGGGAAGTCAGCTGTCAATAGTCCCTAAGGTTTCAATGTTGTAAGGTGTACAGAAATTTATCTGTTCTTTGAAAAAAGGAAGGAGTTTTCTTTCCTGTGCAGCAACGAAGCAAGTAGAGCATCAAGTATCAGGGGAATCAACACTTTGGTGATCGGCAAAATCTGTCAGAGGAGAATATCGCAATGGTGTTTTTTGAGGCTCAAGGACATCAAGATGTTCCAAAAGTGGTTTTGTTTTACATCCAACCATCTGCACCGATGAGTTTGAGTGGCCATTCAAAAACACATCTGTAATCTGCATAAAACATCGAAAACCATCTTAGTTGTCATCATCATCTCTGACTTGTGTAGTTAGCGTCTTCTCTACATAGAAACCCATCTGAGTATATCACCAGCGCATTTTGGGACATGCATAGATTAAAATCTAAATGTAAAATACAGACAACTACTTGCATAGATATGGCTGAGTTGAAGTCTAAACTGACACGTCAAGTATACGAAAGAATGTTGAGCATGTTGCGGTAACATTTCACAATGTGGAGGTTGCACTAAAGGCCATATTAAGCATGTGTACCTGGGTGCATCCAAAGAGTTTGACTAGCTTCAGCGACAAGCAGCTGTCAACAATCAGTCCAAGTGCCTCATCCGTTAATCTACGGCACCATGACAAATCCAAGCTCCACAAGTTTCTCAAGCAGGTGGCAATTGATAAGGCCGTGTTAAGAGCAACCTGTTGCAAGTTACTCATTAGTCATAAACTTGGATATAGACTAGGCTCCTTCGTTTGTATTCCATACAATATGTAGAGTCTCAGGTTAACATATATGCCCTCAATTAACTTCCAACGCAGACGATGATGTCAAAAGTTAAAATAGGGTCGGGCATGATGAATCTCACCTCCCGGACATTATTCAGTGAAAGTACATTCAGAGACTCTCCAGAGGCTTCCAAGAAGGCAGCAACAGCTTCATCACTGTGACACGTGTAACTTCCAACAATTAGATCCCTTACCCAAAAGCCGCTAAGATTAAGTGACAGCATACAGCAAACAAATCAATTTCAAAATCTAGTAAATAAAAATCAGAATGTTAAAGATAAATGTAGGTAAAAGTTTTATGATTCATTCTTATATGTCAACTGTGTTGTAGATTCTTAACATGATCATAGTTGGTTACTAAAGGACCAAATGAAGGACTAAACCTGAAGTCGTTGCGGCAAAGTATGAGTCTCTGAATTGATCGGCAACCATTGGCTAGGTATTGTAATGATGCATCTGTTAGGTTTTGCAAGTATGACAAATCCAGGGCACATAACTTGGGACAGGTTTTGCTTAGAGTTCTGACGGATATATCAGTAAGTTCCCTGCGTCAAGTCAAAAGCACCCTCATCATTGGAAAATGACATATTGTGAAGTAACTTGAGCTCAGTTCTCAGCAAGTAAGAGAAACTTACACACATCTAGCAAAAACAAGCTCTTTCATGTTTTTGCCACAGACTTGAGCTAGTTCAATGACAAAATCATCAGTGACAGTCTGAATGCCTGCCACTGACAACACCTCCAAATGCTTCACCTTCTTCAGAGCTGGTAAAATAATCATGGCATCTATGTTCTGGCAATCATCGATGTAAAATTCTCTCAAAGTGGCTTCATAGTGGGTAGCTAAATCACTGATCCCATGAGATGTAAGAAGGGAGCACTGGCTCAAATTTATAGATCGCAGTGCTGGTGCAGACTTAGCGAGATCAGCAAGGCTAATATCTGACAAGCGATGTGCACCCCTTAGAGAGAGTGTAGCTAAGGAAGTGAGTCTATTGGATGACCTTGCTAAGGTATCACGTAATACATAATCAGGCATGCAACGTCCACAGAGGTCAAGTTGTAGCACCTGCCTCCAAAGAATCACAGTTAATTGAAAGAAAATATACTCATAGTTGAGTCAATGCAAGCAAGAGATGTTGAAGATATATACAAGTACTGAACTAATAATATAAAACTCTATAATGACGTGAACTTTCAGGTAAAACTACCAATGACAATTCATTTATAGATAAAACTTAGTAAGACTTCGAAAGAGCTGATATGTAACTAGTCATAGGTACTTACAGTCAAGTCCTTGGTGTCACAACCACCGAAAATTTTGGTAAACTCCTCTTCTGTCAACTGAGAAATATCCCTAACACAAATCTCAGTTGGAGATCCACTTGCAAGAAGTTCAACAAAATGAGCATCTACTTTCCGAGCATCACTAACCAAACAACTAATTCTACGCCTCAATTCATTAGGAACAAAATCAAGTGACACAATTGCATCAGAATTTTTTGCAAGAGCATTCAAACTGATATCCAGAAGGGTAGGAACATCACGCTTCAAACCATTCCATCCCTGCCAATTTGCAGGCACCCATTTGAACAGTGACTGTGTTGATAAGGATAAAGATTTCGTTAGAGCATGTTGGCGCTTCTTAATGGATTCCATTGCCAATACAAATGGGCTTTGAGAAACATCTAAATCCTTATCAAGTCCCTGCAATTGCCTTATCTTCTGTCTTTTCTTTTCTTGCTCCTGCTGATGCTGCTCTTGAGCCTCCAAATGAAATCGTTGGGCTACTTCTCTAGCAACTTCACGCTGTCGCAATGCATCTAACTCCTGCTTTTGCTGTAGGTAGCGTGCCAGATTAAACCCTGGCAGCATTCTCTCTTCAGGTTCGAGCTCTCTTATGAAATTTTCCTCAATCAATAGGTCTGCCGCAATCAATAGGTCCGCTGGATCATCCAATATTTCTATAGGTGAATTTCTCTCTACAGTAACTGGGAATGAATCCAATCCTTCTGGCACACGAACCCCCATTGATGGCCCCGAAACAGTCACCTCTCTATCTTCAACTGGTTCATTAACCAGACATTCCTCCCATCCCCCCCAACCCAAATTTAGGTTAAGATCAAGATCAAGCTCACATGGTTCACTATCATCTATTTTGGCCTTCCCTTTCTCCTCAACAGTAAACCTCATCCTCTTACTACCAGAACCGCTCGCTTCCCCCTCTGCACATTGCAAAATTCGCCTCACACCCCCACCAGAACCACTTTCTGCTTGATTATCGGGAAAATTGTCACCAAATTGAACAGAACTTTGAAACCCTAATTCACTCAAACAATTCTCAGCAGGTAAATTCAAATCAAAATCCAGTCTTTCCTTCAGTTCCCCAAAACCCATAATTAAAGCCTCCCCCTTTTTCCTTCCTTTACTGACTACAACAAAGAAAAAGCTCTTCTCAAGAAACCCTTTCGACAGCAAATACTAATTGAACCAGGAACCCAGCTTCTCGATGTTACAAAACAGACGAAAAAAAGTAAACTTTACCTTGTCAAGCAGCACTCATCCTCCGTTTCATCACTTAATTTTCTGGGCTCCATGCACTTCCCGCTCAGAACAAAAAAGTCCAAAAAGCAAAAAATTATAGAGAATTGTGTAATGCACAGAAAAACGTATTATGCTTATGTAACGCTCAAACAAAAGAACAACTTTTTTCTTGTTTTCTGTTTCATGGGCTCTTCTGCATATGATTCTTTGAAAAGTTGAGCAGTAAACTTTCGTATCAAAGAAGAAAAGCAAAAGAAATTGGCCTGGTAGAGTGTCGTGCAGACTTTAAAATTGATGGAGAGTTGAGAAATTTGCTAGTCAAAAAAACACTGACAAGCAAAACATGGAATGTAGCAAAGAAAAAAACAACAAAATTATTTATATAGTAAGTGTTTGGAAAATTGTGAATGGGACCTTGGTTGGAACTTTCTTTGTTAGTTAGGGAGGATGGGTTGGATGGCACTTTTATAGAGGAAAAAAATTATTTTGGGGAGTTTTTAGAACAAAATCTCATCTTTGAAAGTTTCCTCTTTTTTTTGGCAAGCAATTTGATCTTACCTACCCAAAGATTTCAAGGTTAAACCAATCCGCATGGCATGCTCTCTTTTTTTGGTACAGATTCTTTTGTCTACAAGAATATCATTTTAAGTAAAATTATTCTCGTTCGATCAGTGTCGAATATTTTGAAAAAACGGACTCTCCCAATATTATTTTTCTCATTCTCAATATTTGAATTCAAGATAGAGATATTAGTGAAGGTAGACAAGTAACAAAAATTTGAGTAGAAACTTTTTTATTTCAGTATTTTTTATTTTAAATATTTCTAGAGTAAACTTGAGTAAAAAAGAAATTAACATGTAATAAAATATCAGCTGAAATAAAGCATATTTCTTCTCACGTACGACGGATCATAAACATTCTTGTGAAATTATGCAACTTCTCTGCCCCACCTGTCATTCAATATGACCCAAGCAACTACAACTTCACTTCCCTTGTAGAGGACGAGCACAACAAAGTTTCATTTCAAGCAGAACAAAAATCAAAGAAAAGACCTATATATGTGGAGAAAAATGAGTGGAACATGCTCGCAAATTCCTACACTCTCAACAAGATACGAGAGAACAGTGATCAGAAAATCAATTACAACAAACAAATCGGAGAAGCCAAGCGAAGAAGCACGACAAAACAACGAGGCTCCAAGATAAAAAAAAGTTTGGATGGAAATCATCTTCTATAAACTAAATGCAAATGTCACAGCAGCCAATGCGACTATTACATAATGCAATAGCGAAAGAGGCTTCGGCCATCCATTAGCACCACTGCACACATCGTTATAGCCACTAAAGCACCCGGGCTTTGTTATCTTCGCTACTCCTCCATCGAAAGCAAAGCTGCTATTAGTTTTACCATTGCTGAACAACACACACCAAAAATAGGGAGCTCCACCATTCGTCCCAGTAACCGCAGCCCCAACTTCTGTGTGATTCTTATTGTAAAGAATATCTAAACCCTTATCATTTTTCAAGAGGATTCCAGAGAATGCTTTGGAGGGTGGAACATACTTAGTCTCGCAACCAAGTAGACGACCAGTGATCTGAGAAAGGGTTGTGGCCTCAACACCACAGTTGGGAGCAAAAGTGTCAGCGATTTCAGAATCCGGGGGCTTCTTGGCATCAGGCCCTCCAACAGAACCGCAATCCCCTTGATATGCTTTGATGTACTGCAAAGCAATGCAGGCCAGGCCTGGATTGCTGAAGAGGGAGGATCCTATATGTGCAGTTCTGTTAGCACTAATTACAGCAACAAGTTGATCCGCAGGGTTATCTGTCACTCTAATTACACCTTCAGCACAAATAGGGCAATGAACCTTAGTTAGAGTCCAACCACAACGAATGAGAGAGAAATACGAGTAGGCACAATGTTGGATAACAAAAGTTTCACAATGTGGATCGCGAAAGTTTCAAGCCCCAGAATGAATAAGTACATTTACAACAGTCAATCAATAAAATTCAGAAAGCACGAGTGACTACATAAGCAAAGCTCTAACAGAAAAGGGCTCAAGTCCAAAAATCCAGAATGCTTGAACGAGCTACATCAAGAATCAAGAAAGAAATGGTGAAAAAACTGGATTTTAGAGGATGGGTAGATGTGTCAACAAAAAGCTCAGTGGGAATCTTGCGGTTAAGGAAGATACATTATCGAACACGGTATGTTTGCCATCTACTACCACAGCTTCATGTTTTCATAGATCTCCACTGATTAAGGTAAGCAAACAGGATCAATGTCTCACATTGTTATATTTGGTCTTGCAATCTCTTCAACCAAACAAAATGCTTGAAGCAGGTTCACCAATTAAGTTGACTTATAAATATAAGAACGGAATTAAACAACCCTAGATTCAAAAACTCAAGCTTGCCCCTCTCCTCCAATCTCTTGAAAAAGGAATAAGCAAAACCTAAAATAGCAATGCGGTTACAAAACATTTCCAAAACAGATGTACACTTGGGTCTAAATCGCAGATCTAATATTTTGATATATAGTAGTAAACTAAAAATAGTAATTTCCAATCCAAAACAACTAATTAACGAATGAACTCAAGAAAAGAGTTCCTGGATATAGTAAAGATCCAAACTTTATTCACAAGCTAAGCAAACAAATTCCCAAAATTGCAAATTAAGCAGATCAAGCACAAGCAACGCACATTTCCAATTTTATCACAATATCAGAGAATGGGTATGTAGGAGAAGGATGCTTACTGTGGATGGTAGCAGAACCAGAAACGAAGAGCAGAGACAGAAGAAGAAGAAGCAATGATGATGACATTGCTAATAATGCAGATGCTGCTGATCTTTGAAAAGGAGATTTACGGGCAGAGAGAAAGAGAGATGAGGTGGAAAATGGAGTTGAAACTGAGGATGATTGAGTCAGTGAAATGTCTACCTCACTTTGGTTGTGCTGCAGCAATCTTTTTGTTTTGATTTTATTATAATTTATGGAAATTTTACTCGCCGACATGTCAGTGATGTCACCCTCGTGGTTAATTTACGATTATACCCTCGTGTTAAAAAAACTGAAATATAGTGGAGCTTTGGTTTTTATATTTCTACTTTTTTTAATTTTAAACCGCGGGTAATCTACTTACATTATAACCCGAAAAAAATAAAAAATTGGATTTGACTAGGTTTTCTCCCAGTGAAAACTACTAGCTCTATCATTGGGTACAAAATACAGTATGTTCTAAAAATTGAAAATAAAGAATGTAACGCCTTTGTTAACCGGTAACTCTCTCTTTTCTTCATTCTGAAAAAGATAAAATTGTAAAATCATGAAACCTTCCGACAGCAACTGGAGATCAAACGGATAAGGCCACGTCCTTCGACTTCCTCAAGACAAACTTCCACAGACAGACAGATTACAGACTCCTGTTATGCGGTGCTGTCCGAATGGCCACACTCCACCCTCCTGCGCACGTTAGCGCCACCCCTTTGCGTCCCTCAGCTTTCTTCTCGCCCTCTCTTTCCTTAAACGCCACCGCATCGAAAGTACGAAGCAGACAGCAATTCCTAGTCCGACGAGGAGTGAAGTGCGCACTCCCCATCCCCACACCGAAATGGCGGGAAAGCAGACGACTGGTCTCCGTATCTCTCTTCCTCTCTCACTTGCTTCTCCTACCCAATAGTAAGCATCCCTTCTCATCCACTCAAAAACAAAAAGAAATCAAAGTTCAGTGTTTTTTTGTAATTTTGGAGAATTTTATTTGGGTTTTTTTGTTTGTGCAGATGCTATTGCAGGCGGCATTTTTGACAAATACGTGAAGAGGTAAAAATAAATCTACGGAACTTCTTTCTTCAATTTAAAGATAAATTGTTCCTTTTTTATTTAATTATTTCACTTGTCCTGTTAATTAATAGGAAAAAACTTGATCCTTTGGAGGCTTATGTGCCTGCAGTTATTTTATCAGAGTTTCAGATTAAGGATTTAGGTAATTCTTTTATTTATTTATTTATTTGGTTTAATAAGATTTGGGTTTTTTGTGGTGGGTTTGAGTTGAATGTGATGCCTTTCATTTTTGTCCATTATTGCAGATAAAATTTTGGAGGTTGATTCACCCCAGTTTGCGGACTGTCGATCGCTGCTACGTTCCGGTCCGGCAGCATCTCTTCGAATAAATATTAGAGCAGTAAGTTGTCGTTCTTGTGTGTGCTGTTCATAAGTTCTTGTTGCTAGAGAGTGGAGATGATGTGTGTTTTTACTTTTTACTTAGTTGAATTCTTGGATTGAATTTCAACAGTTCTGCTGTTTTGGCTCAAAGCACAAAGCATTATGATCATAGAGAGAGGAATTGCTATATAGATTTTTGATTGCTCTCTTAACTAGTTGAAGGGCTAGCTTACCGAAAGAAACTAATTGAGGAAAAGAATAAAGTTTCTATAACTAGCTGGGTTGCTTGATTTGAAGTTCGGTTGAGTTGAAAGTTAATTCCATGGCTATTGCGCGCCTCTGAGATTATGGATTTCAACTTCTTTTATGAAAAGTTTAAATGAAGAAGTATTGTTATTCAGTGACCTCCTGATATAATTTGACCTAGTCTTCCTTGTGGAGGGACCCAAAAGCTTAATGTTCACGATCTTTCTGTTCTTACTGCTAACTGAGAGCCCAATGTTGTTTAACGTATGTGATAGATCCTTCTTTCTCATTTGAATTTCCTTTATGGCAGTTTTTGTGTACATGAGTGTTCCTGAGGTTTGGAAATTTTCTTCGGATCCTTCAGGTAGCGCAGTATGCTTCTGATGCTGGAAATGGTAACGCTGCTTCCAATGATGTCGATCAATGCCTGAGGTACCTTTTATAATCTCTAAAAGCACAGTCATAGTTATTTATAACTTGTGCACACTCGCTAGCATGATCTTGATTGTACAATCATCTAGGAGGCACTTTCGAGAGTATTCTTCATCTTCCGTACAGTTAATGTGTTGCTCGAACTATGTTGGTGACTCCTCACCATGAATGTACAAACAGTTTCTGATAGCAGTAAGTTTTTACCCTTTCTAGAGCCTTGGAAGAACTTGATTCCTTGCTTCTACATGCATCAAGAAGTGATCCTGGAGCTTCAGTCAAATCAATGAAGACTCAAATAGGAGTTGCCCTTAACGCACTCGAGAGGTCTTGTTCTATTGCATTATTTTTCAATTTGTTATTATAAGTATATATTCGTACGACTGTCAAATGTCTAAATCATCTGTTTTTCTAACATATGGCTTTCCCTTAACCTCTACAGCCTCCTCCTAACTGTCCCTTCCGACGTGTTAGATAAAGGGAAAGCTATCGCGGATGCCTATATGACACCTGAGGGGGACGCAGAAACTCAAATCTTAAACCCAGAATTGAAGAAACTGGAATCAATATTATGATTTTCTGTAGATCGTCACCACTTCTCGCATATATGCCATATAATATCGAATCTTAAACGAAGTTTGATGTATTTTGTTTGGCCAAAGTGCTTTTCCTTATTTGTAACCCAAGACATCGTAACAGTTTCGCCTGTAAAGAGCATCTTTGGACCAATGTTGTTTCAATTTGGGGCAATGTGTTCACTGCAATAAGTTAACCACTTGTCATTTTATTAACCGACATGCAGAAACAGGAAACTGAAGACATTATTAATTTATTACCAAGGTTACCTCATCTACTAATACAGTAATACCGAGTCTAGCAAATGTGGCAAATCACTTCACTTCGGAAAACAGCGAAGCTTCAATCAATAATACTCGGTTTATTGTATTGTCGTATAAAAGACGGAAATACAACATAGTCGAGCGTCCTATATACCAAAGAAAGCTGGGGAAGAAGGTAACACATTTACAAATACAAGGTGAGTGACTCTCATCTCACACCAAACCCGAACTCTCACGTCGCGCTGGTGGTGGAAAGGAATGGCCAACAGCAGAAAATGGAACAAAATTATTCTTCATTCAGGTCATGATGGTGACAAGCTGCTAAAGATGCGCTTCAGACTAGGGCAAGCAGCACGTAAACGCACCATGCTTATTGAACATATCTGGGGGCAGCCATAAATAAACACAATTAACTAACAGGATACTCTGTGCATTCCAGCTACTGACCGTAACCAATGACCATTTTCCACTAAAAAGTTAACAAGACATAAGATTCAAACTGCAACTTTAAATGTTCTGTAATTTCAATTTGGTCCGTTTAGTACTATTATTACTATTATTTCAAAGGAACGGTTTCTAAATTTTATACAGTAATTTTACATACAAATCACTCAAATATCCTAAAAATTTAATAGATATTTACAATATTTTGTAATTTCATAAGCAATCTATTTTTTCTTTCGTTCTTTCTTTCTCTTTCTTTTTACAAGTCAGTTTGTGCACAATTTCAACTCAAAATTAACAAAAGTAAATCAAAAAATATATCATAATAAGTTTTCAAATAGATAAGTTGACATTGAAATAAACTTAAGGGGCTAAATTGAAAAAAATGAAAAGAGAGCTAATTTATAATTTTGCTGCTAAAGAAGTTTTTGCTCTCACCTTTGGACAAAAGCGTACATCAAGAGTCTCCAACATGTCGCATTTTGATACAGCAACTTCAACAGCTTCTTCATTAATGTTACAAGTCTAGAACAAAATTAAAACAGAATAACATAAACCAGTATTAGATGGAGCAGTTTAGAGAAAATGATAAAATAATGGTTGACGGAAAAAGGATGGTACATGCAGGGAAGGAGAAGGCAAAGGATGGCAAAGAAAAATCACATGTGAAAGCACAAAGTGCTTGATTGTTGCAGGTCAAGTAAAACAGAAGCCTGCTTTCCTAATACTTATGAGCTTTTTCTCCCGAGAAGAGTATTATTATACACATCGACAGAAAAGTAACAGTTGTTGAAGATTTCTCAAACACACATGGCAAATGTCACCAATCAAAGTCCCATTGAAGGAAAATAAATGAAAGATTATTCTCTAAGCAAAAGAATAAATGAGCCGCAAGACAAAGTTCTAATAAGATTTTTCCTTTCCTTCTACAATAGTAAATTTCATACAATGGCCAAGAAGTTCTGACAGGCAGAATAGAGCATACCTGAAGGAAAAGACTTGTCAATTTAGGACAATCAAGCTTCAATACCTCCAAAGAGGAACAATTGCTGACATACAAAAGGAAATATTAGCATCAAGTTCATCACCAAAAAGGAATGAAAAACCTCTATCTGGTCTCAGAACAGGAGCATACCTCAAATTAAGGAAGCACAAATTGGAACAAGAGACATCAACTTCTTTCAAGTTGGCAGATAAAGAAAGGTTCAGTGACGACAAATGGGAACAACGTGCTGCCAGTGGAATGAAAACTTTCCTAATATTCGCACAACCTACACAATTGAGGTTCTGCAGTAAACGGTTTGGCTGCTCAGTTGAATCATGGGTGTGCTCATATGGAAGCAAAGCAGATGAGCCATTTGTGCTTGGTAACTTGGGAAACTGACTTCCACTAAATCCCCAATTTAGGTCATGCATATTGACACAGCCATTCAAACTCAAATGAGTGAGGTGGGTACAGCAAGCAAGAAGCTCCTCTATTGCAGACTGACGTAGAGTTCCATAAGACAAGTCCAACTCCTGAAGTGCGGGCAGAGCACCTTCCTTGTAAAGAGGCTCCAATGATGTGTCAGTGAGATACTTGCATGCTTGTAATTTTAGTACCTTCAAGTTGAAGAAGTGAAAGACAAGGATCAAATGATGGGAAAACCATACTTTTCATTTATCCTAGGATGATCTTGTCCTCAACTAATAATACTAGATATAATGAAACTACAGTCACAAACATTAAAAAATGTTACAGTAAAAATGGAAGTAGAACACTCATAATAGCTCTGTTGGATGCTAGAGTTACAGAGGTGAAGGGAAATAAGCCTAGAGAAAACACCTCAGCACTCCCGCTACTGCAAACAAATATGGATACCTCTAACACTTACGATAAGAATTTTAAAGCACGTTGCATAAAAGCTGGTACATTACATGACGTACCTTTAGTTTTAAACATGACTTAAAAACTGGCTGCAGATTCATCAGAAAAGTATATGATAAATCAAGTATGGTCAAGTGTGGAAGACAGCTCAAGGAAAGAAGTCCTTCACAACCAACAGATGGGCAAGACATCAATATTAATGACTCAATCAGAGGACAAGATGCAGTTGTTGCAGACAAGCAGTCATCTCTGAGTTGGCTGCAGGTATAAACAACATGGATGTCAGCAATAGGACCTGGAAAGGGACAGCCAGAAAAGTAGTGCAAGTATCATAACCTGCAAAAGGAAGCATCCAGAGATGTTAAGAGAGGGCAATTAATGGATGCTTCAGCTAAGACACCACATCCTTTCAACTCAAGTGACACCATGCGAGGTGCTTCGATATTAAGGACATTCAATTTGGGGCATATTCCAAGATTGAGTGATTGAAGAGCAACCTGATAAGGAGAGAACAGATTCCACTTGTCATCAACATCCGGTAATAGTTAGATAAAGAATTTTATTGTGGTAATAAACCAAAACTAAGCAATTTGCCTCTCACTTACAGGAATAAATGATGCTCTCTTAAGATGATCACAACCATCCAAACAAACTTGCTCAAGGCGGGGGCATGCCAACTCGAGAGCAGTAATAGCACGGCAACCAACAAGGGAAAGACTGACTAAAGAAGTACTGCAGAATCGCACTGCTGTCAAGCTCTGAAAAAGGTAGAATCATCACATTCAGTTAAACGGCTAAAATGGGCATGTCTAATGCCCTAGTGTCTTACTTCCATCCTAAACTTTAGGAGATAATAAAGCAAGCAGATAAAAAATCCATTTCACATTAAGCTTGAACCCAGTATCTCCCTCGCAGTTACATAGGGCAAAACGTTAAGAGTGCTTTGGGAAGTACATTTTTTTTTGTTGACAGTGAATTAATGAGACCATTACTACCAACCATAAACTTCGTCAATAGAATAATTGGTCAGAAGAGCAAACAAAATAGAAGATGAGAATCTAACACAAACCTCACAATTGTCGAGTATCAATGATTTTAGCATAGGGCATCCCCCACCATCACTAAATACTTCACAAATAGAATTTGTCAGGGACTCGCAATCTGTGAGGTCCACCTCTAGCAAGCATTGGCATTGCAATGTCAACGTTGTTAGATTCTCCTGCTTCTGTAAAGCTAATTTCTGCAACACGAAAACCGAATCCAAGGGATCAAAACTCCAATAGAAAATAAAGGAATGTACATAATGATTGTTGGTTAACTATAGTACTTACTTCAAGTGAATTTGAAGTAATATTAATCCGATTGAGTGATGGGCAATTAGACACCATAATAGATGATAACATAGCACTTCGTAAATTCAGATCTGCAAATCTGCAGAGATGGGGGCAAAGTGAAAACTATAAACTTCTCAAGGTATGAAGAACAAAAGGTTCCCCATGCTGCAACAGGAATAATCAGCAGTTCTGAGAGGTGGATAAGTAAAAATGCAGCAGCACACTTACTTGCGACAATGAACTAGCCTTATGTTCTGCAAGCGAGGAAGATCCAAAGACACAGAAGTCAATAAGCTACAATTATCAAGCTCCAAAACCTGCAACAAGAAGTAAAGTCAGTTTGAATTGACAGGTATATAACGCAGACCACACATGTATAAAATGAAAGGTTTTGTACCTCCAATATAGAACTATAGGCTATGGCGGCCATCGAAGCAGAAGTAATCCCCTCACAACTGTGAAGCTTGAGAACAGTCAACAATGGCAGTCGAACAGACTTCCAAGAAAAAACAAAGAAGCATGTCAAAAAAAAAGTACAACTAGATAGACCCAAAATCAAGAGGGTATCATCAACCTACAAGAACTGACCTCCAGTGATATATTTGGGCAATATGATGCATTGAGAATATGGAGATTGGCACAACTTTGAGCTATCTCGCGTAATGTTTCATCACTGACGCAAGAACAATTTGACATGTCTAAAGACTCCAATAGAGGACATGAAATTGCAGCTGAACGAATGGCTGCATCAGAGAGCTTGTGGCATGACCCTACATCCAGGAGATGAAGAAGGGGACAACTGAGCGCGGCTTGTGCCATGTTGCTACGCTTCAGCGACAAAGTTTCAAGCTGTGGACACCTACAAAAATTACTCCATTAGATCAACCTACGAGACTAAATAGAAAAACTAAAAGTTTGACTAAACAATGTAACACTGCTTCACCTGACAGATATCCTCATGACACGGCATTTTGTCAATTGCAAATGGCGCAACCTATCATGATTTATGGGGATCTCCTGGATACCATTACCAAGAGTGGCATCATTGACAGTTAAGTTCTTCAACATGTTACAATCTCCTAATGCATGGAAAAAAGCTTCTCCAAGTTGGCCTCTTCCCAAAGTTAGGGTCTCAAGATTTCTGAGGTTAACAACAATATTTTAGCAACAGTTTCGTGCCATAACTTGCTGAAAACGATAAAGAATAAAAAGAAAGACTTCTACCTTAACAAAGTGACTGCTTTCATAACAAGCAAATGATTGGAAGGAGCACCATAAATGTTCACTTCAGTTGCATTTGGATACCGCTGACACATGTCCTCAACTACAAATGCAATTATGAGTGAGAAATTTCATTCTTGAACTTAATTTATGGAAAAAGAAGGGAAAAAGAAATGTGAATAATTCATCAAAATGCACCATAACCCCATAACTGCAAAAACAACTTAATTATCAACGAGCTTAAATCTTTTTGATATAAATTGTTAGAGCACTTCATCTACTATGTGTTGTGTTACACCTTAGAGCCGTTATTTAATGATGTGTATATCATTTACTGAGTTCAGAGCCTTAGAGATAACTGTCATGTCTTATTACTTAAAGCGAAGGGAAGATCCAAGAGTCCAAACTGCTGCCAGCTCCAATACGTTTTCCAAACATGCATCTCTTGCACAAGTGAATGGACCAAAATGCTTCATGTTTCTATCATTTTCAGGAGGGGGACAAAAGACAAAAGGCAGCAATTAGTTGGGGAAGGTAACAAGTAACACTCACATTGCTCTACAGATACATTTTGATTCTCAAAATTCAAACACCTCCAGAAATCTTCATGAGCACTAGCTACACGCCACTGCCTACAAACCATTGCAGCTCGGCAGAGATTAATATGGTCCAGGAAAGAGAAAACCTGGGAGCAAAAAGGATAAAACATAAACTTGGATACATACATTGGAGCTAATCTAGCATAGAAAATCTCTTAAGAACATATGAAACAAAAGATTTACCATGTGCAACAGGTCATCTGTGAGATCCATCCGAACTTCAAAATCTTCCAGCTTAGAAGTGTCACTCTCATCTCTCCCACAACCAGAGTCCAAGGGAATATCACCGCTGCTGTTATTCCACATGAAATTATGATAATGAATCTCATTCCTAGATGGGGCAGAAGTGCTCTGGCTAAAAGTGAAGTCTCTATCTGCTGATGAACTAGAATTGCCAGCATCAGCAGCCATTATTGTTTCATGAGACCATTCACTGCAAACAAAAGAAAAGGTAGTAGTTGTCTTTATGAAGCATGAGAACCGTCAAAAAATGCATGCGCACATTCTGAAAGCAGTCAATGGGCATCTCATATGACCACATGCACCACCTAATCCTTCCCATTGCACAACCAATGAATATCGTGTGACTCATACCAGAAGCAGCTAATCATAGAGGACATGAAGCATGTACTGAGAACAATGAAAAAGATTCACTAATCTGATAACTTGGGCAAAAACCCCATGTATGAATAGGATTTACTACACATCTTTAACTAAACGCCACCAATATATATTTTAATAAATAATGCAACACATTCCATTAACAACAATTAACACTTACCGATCACCGAAGTAAACCCTAGGCCGTTTATTATGTGAATCCCTGTCACCATCCTCCTCTCCAGTCTCATCGCTTGCCAGCACAGATGTAGATGCACCTCCACCACTAGTACTGCCCTCTCCCTGCAACCGGCGGAAACCATTAAATGCAGGCATTCTGAGCGCCTGCCGAGGAACGAATTGCAACACATCCACCTCCGCCGCCATGTCCTCCCAATTTCCATTCCCGGCACCACCAGTGCGCATGGCTTCAATCATCTCCTCGAAAAATCTCAAACGATTCTCACGATCTTGATCATCACCCTCTGTCCTCCTATTACTGTTGTTATTAATATTATTATTATCATTATTATTCAATGCAAGACCTAATCTTGTAG
Source organism: Viola odorata (assembly GCA_963691705.1). Classification (NCBI taxonomy): domain Eukaryota; kingdom Viridiplantae; phylum Streptophyta; class Magnoliopsida; order Malpighiales; family Violaceae; genus Viola; species Viola odorata. The sequence continues at coordinate 3,563,244 of OY829546.1, forward strand.
AAGCTACCACTTCCTCTTCTTCTTCCTCGGGCTCCTCTTCATTATTGTTTCCGAAATTACCCTCCGAGCTGCCATCATTTTGCAAGACAACATCTTCCTTCATGACGTCACCGTCCGTGCCAACAGTGTCACTCCTTGATGCCACTTCTTCCTTATCTTCACCAAAAATACACCCCAAGCAGCACCAAATCTTCATGCACGACAAGAATCACTGGCCTGCCTCTTCCTGCCCAAACCCTAGATCAAGATCTTCTGCATTTTCCACGAGAAATACCAAAAGAGCCCTAATTGCAGCCGGGATTCACAGACTCTAGTTTCAGTACGAAACCGACGCCTCTTTCTCCTACCTCACTAATCAGCCGATCAAGCCAGTTTAAGAGAGCGAAGATAAGAGAAGGAGAAGAAGCTGACGAGCCAGGTGGAGGGAAATGGACGGATCTTGTGAGGAAAGAACTGGTTTTTTTGTGATATGAGGATGTGATGGTTATGTGTGTTGTTGTGGTGTTAGCTTCAAACCAGAGAGATCGGCGCTAATGGTGATGGAATGAACATCAGAATTCGTTATATGGAAATGAACAGTAGTATTAGTAAACTTTTTTCTTTTTGTTTCTCCAAACGATGCCGTCTAAACAATTTATTGTTTCCTAATTTTCATTACACGTGATGATGGATGGTTTTTTTTCCTTGTTTGCTTTTTTATTTTGGTCAAATTTCCCTTATATGCAAAATATCCAAGTTTGATAAAAAAAAATCTCACCTGTCTTTTCTGTCCTCCCGGCATCAAATTAATTATGAACAGATCGTGATATTCTTCATTTTTAAGATTCAAACTTAAGATCTAAGTTAAGGATACAAATTCTTTCTATCATCTTTTTTCGAATGTAGTTTCTATCATTCCGAACGAAAACTAATTTCATTTGAATATAATCAGGTTGTAAAGAGGTTTACTCCGCAAATTCAAACCTAAAATAAATGCTAAAAGTAATATAAACAAATTTGATGTTAATTATTGATTTGAAAAGGGTTACCTTTTTATTATTAATTTTATTATTCCCCGTGCAAAATGTCGTTATTATTACATACCATGAGGATCAGATCAGGAGTGCAAGTGTTTTTCTTCTCTTTTCCTTTTTTTAAGATTTAAGAAAACTTCGACCAACATCCTATTCCAGTATTCCTTCCCGACAGTTTAAGTTTGTGGGACCAACTTGGGCTTTTCATGAATTCCTCTGATTCCGCTGCCAAGACATGATTAACACATTCTTAGGTTTGTAAATTGTAATGACTATTGAAAGCCAAGAAAAATACACCAATATTGTCTCGGGTTTGATTTTTATTCTACATGCTCAGAAGGGGCTGAAATAGAATATTAGCTGATTCTTCAACAAATAAACGTGAAAAAATAAAAATAAAAAGAGAATACTATGACTGATTACAAACAACAGTAGTACAAGAAGAGTCACCGTCTATAACCCACAAACTCAATTCTTCAAGCTTCCCTTGAATCAAATCCAGACTCGAGTCGCTAGACCAGTAAAACATCCCCTTTCCGGTCCTTGAAGAGGACTGGCTAACACCATTAGAACCGATCTGCACGCCAAAGTTCTCCTCGTCGACTCTTTTAATCATGACTCCATTCTGTTCCAAGAACTTCGCCACTACTTGAACAAAACCTCTGCTTTCTGAACGTATCGAAGCTTGTTTAGCTATAAAAGCAACTTTCTTTAGGACATCATCCCAATTTCTCTGAGCAGAAGAGGAGCTCCTGACAATGAAAAACTCCAAGCTCTTACCGGCATAAAAGTCAGTATTGGGGGTGACTAACTCTTGAAACAGATTATTACTAACGAAAAGCATGTTCGCATCTGCTATCACAGAATTAAATCCACTGTCCAGGCACTTCTTAACTACAAAAGCCTTCACTAGAATGTCCTCCAGCAACTTGGTGGTGGAATCCTGGAATCTCAATAATTTCTGCGATCTTACAGAATTTAAGAGCTCGCCACTATCGATTACTGGATGCCCTCTTCTAGCAAGATCAAATAAAAGATCAGATGTAGGACCCATAAATATGTAATTACTAATATTTTGTTTCTCAAAGTAGCAGATCATATTCCTTATAATCATTTCAGACGCCCCAAATATACTCACAAGCAGAACGTTCTGCTGCCTTTGCACAGACATAAGAATAGATCCAAGTTCATCCAAGGTCCTTATAATTCTTTCGGGAAGTACTTCTCTGAAACAGAAATCATACCATCTCAGATTTCTCAACGGTGGCATTTCCAGCAAGTTGAAGTCCAGGGAACCATGATTCAACAATTGGGAGTCTGGTCCAGCAGTCTTCCCATAGTTAACCCCGGTTTCCCTGTGGGAGACACTAAGAGCTCTCTCATGCTGAAAATTAGTGTAGACATTAAAATAGCCTCTAGAATGAATGAATTTAATGAACCAAGGAGTCCAAATCCTTTCGCCCATCTTTTTGTACCACCCATTAGTCACCTGCATTAGACTCTTATATTTGAGTAAAACATTAACCTAATGAAACAGGGGAGGAGAGAAGTGCGAAGGTAGGAGCGTAATTTACCATTCCATCAAGAAATGGCTTGATGCCCTTGGACTTGTGGTCATCATACCATAACCTGAATTCTTTCCAAGGTCTAGGAAACAGGATCTGCCCCCAAGTACCAACCAACTGATACAAGAAAAGTCTCCTTTCACCTTCCAATTTCATTTTGTTCCCATGTTTACCTATAATCACCAATCCACTAAATATCATATACCTCCTCTTAAAAGTCAAAATGCCTAAATCCAGATTAGATCATGCAAAGACAACAAAGACCACAGAAGCAACAGTATTCTCATGTCAAGTAATGTACACACCTATATCTCTACACCGTCATAGGAGTGAATCATCTCTTTCTTTTTCATTAACCATCGCTTTATTAATAGCAAAGAAGCAAAAACAAGTTCACAACAGTAGCATTATATACCAGGCAATCCCTGTAGCTAATCACACAACCCCTCAGGCCCTTTACACTATTAGAAGACAAGGACTCAGTAGACCTCATTACAAACCGAAACATCCCTGACTAGAAGCAAAAGGATTCACCTATATTACAACAACCCGAACCAAGAAACTACATAATGATCACAGGACCGAATCATCTCATTACAAATGTCTGTTCATCTAACTTGTTTGTACATGCTACAATTATGGTCATGGCCATATAATTTCTTCAATTAGTTAGCAAGTGAAACGCAGTTTTGGTCATGCCTAAACATCATTCAACTCTATCATCAATCACCGCAAGCAAACATTGGAATGAAAAACAAAAATAGTACCTGGAACAAACCTTGGACGCTGAAGTGTGACTCCGTAGATATCAGGGTTAAAATTCGAGGAATTGTAATAATATTTCACAATCACACCTTTCACAAACTTATAGAACAGAGGCGAAACCTCTAAATCATCCTCCACAACAAACGCAAACTCATCATCTGAGCTCGGCCACCATGCCTCCAGCCACTGAGCCTGCAGCCCAACATTACTTGTCCTGTAGTGCACCACTTTATTCCCAAATTTCCACTCAAACCCATCAACAAAATCCAAAATGGAATGTGAATTCTTCAGGTTTTGATCTGTAACGGAGCTGTTGTTGTTGCCGTCGGCGGTGGTGAAGTGATCCACGTAAATGTGGAGGTGGACGGTGTCTCCGCCGTAGTCTGCGGAGGCGAGGGATTGGAGGCAGCGGGAAATGGACGCAAGGCGGTTGTAAGCGAGGACTTTGATGATGAAGTTGAAGGCAGAAGGAGGAGAAGAAAGGGCAGTTTGGGAATTCTGGAAATCATTAAGGGCAGTTATGGGAGTCAAACCATTGTTAGAGATATGAAGAGAAGGAGTGCTGTGGTAGTGGGAGAAGAAGAAGAGAGCAAAGAGAGAGGTAAAGAGGATGAGAGGAAGAAAATGCTTCTTTGGTGGGCCAACCATCATCTTTGTTTGGTGGGATTAACTTGATTTTCAAGAAAAATTAGTGAATTCCTCCATTGGTGGTGGATCTTGAAGCTCTGTCATGGCGAATGGCGAGAACGGAGGTTTTGGAGAGGGAAGGAAGTAATCGAGATTTGGGGATTTTAATTGGAAAAAGAAGAAAAAAACCTGCAATCAAAATTATAAACAGTAGAAATGATGGGCTTTTAAGGATGTAGGCCCAATATTGTGAGCCTGTTAATAGCAAGTTATGGGCATTTTAGGATGTATACCCAATATAGTGGGCCTTTGGTTGTTCTTGTTTCATGAGAAATCATTAAAATTTGACGCGTTAAATGCACGTTGTAAGAACAAGATTGGGTTAATTGAAGGTTTTTTTTTTTGGTTTTAGGGTTGTTGATGGGAAAAATTTGAAGTAATCATCGGGTTGGCTTGATTGGAGTTTGATTGGTATCTCAATTCGGTTTAACCATTCATTTTGTATCAGCAAACCGGTAAAACATGAGTTTAACTAACCGATTTTTTATCAGGTTAACTGGTTGAACCGATTCGCAGTCGAGTCAATCATTACCAATTTAAGGAGGATTGTTTTTTATCTAAGTTGTTGAAATGCCAGAAAGCAAGAGAAAATGAAGGTTGCCTACTATAGAGGAAGAGGATTTATCTGTACTGTAAACGCGATTCTACAATATGATCGGTATCGATGATGAAGATAGAATAAATGGTCAAGATTTAATTATAGCCAGTAAAATTGGCAATGTTTCAAAGGATCCTTCCATAGAAAATAGGTAAGAATAAACATGACAAACCACCTATATAGCGACAGAAAGAATATAGGATTTTACTTTTCATATGTTTTAATCCAATCCCTACTCTGAAAGATAACAGAACAGGTAAAGAACAACAGATTCTCTAGCTTAGGTTCGTTTTCCTTTACTTTTCTTTTCTTTTCTTTTCTTTTCTTTTCTCACGATCACGATTAACAAGTCAAGAAAACCATGGAGGGGGAGAAAATCATCTCTTTCGACTTTGGCGTAAAACTAACGAAATCCAAAAACTTTTACCCTGTGAAAATATTGACACCAGTAGGAGTCGACAGATGCGGTGCTCCTTCCAACTGTGACTGATGTTCGAAACCGAATGAATGTTCCTCAAACTATGAACATTGTTTTCCAAGTTAATGCTTCTTGGTCATAACAACCCAGCTTCGAACAGATTCCTGCGTCTTAATGTTTCGTCTACAAGCTTGAAGGTTTTCTTCACAAGTTTCTGGTCGAGGGCAGTGGTCCTATATATTTTGAACACTCTGTCCACACAATCTGGTGTCGTGCTTTGAAAATACAACTCCTCGAATTTCTTCTTCACGAACCTGGAGAATAGGATTAAAGAAGGGTTGTTACAGATTCATTGGCTAAAATTCCTATGGAGAAAATGCACATTTCATTCGTATAAGGGGAATACAACTGGGGCAGAAATGCTTACTCGTACGCATGTTCAATCTCTTGCTTCCCTGATGAAACTGGCTGGTAATCCTTGAACCATTCACATGTATTCAGTGGCACCTATATAACATGAAGTATCGAAAATATTCAAAATCTGAAGCTCAGTTTCTGCAAGTGAATAATAGTGTTGTATAAGCTCCTTACTTTTAGGACCTTCTTTTCAAAAATGTCAAACTTGTTAAGAAACAGCATGAAGGACGTTTTCTGTACATGAAACCAAATTTGAATGTAGAATCCCCAGTTAGCCAAACGCAGAAGATTATCACCCGAAATAGCAGATAAATGACAGATAGAACAGCAAAGGTAACGTAAAAGAGAACCTCAAAACATGGTTGCTTCAAGACCCATTCGAATAATTCCTTCGTCTCAATCATGCGATTCTTGTTTTCATCCTCAAAGAGTGTTTGATCATACCTAACATACAAATAGTAAATTCAGAGGTTTCAGCTCAAAACTCAACAACCCTGTGATGCTATAACAAGGAAAACTGATGATCTTACTCGCTGATTGCAGCACAAAAAATCACAGCTGTAACACCTTCAAATAGATGGATCCACTTCCGTCTTTCATTTCTCTGGCCACCAACATCAAAAAGTCTATATACTTCACCACTTTTCTTGTTATCTCCAACAGGACTGCCAAAAAAATTGTTGTGTTTACACACCACTTCTAATCAAATATATGGTTGGTTCATTAAACTATACAGCAGTAAAGGGCAACAAAATGATAAGTCAACAAGAATTGGAATTTTACCTGAACTGGATCTCTACTACACCAGTGGTACGAACTCTTGCATAAAGTACGTCCTCCTGCAATACAAGTGCCAATACATAAGGCACACGCATACATACACTTAGGTCTATACAAACTCACAAACAGAAGTTTATTTGAGATGAGACTAAATTAGCTCATCAGATTTCAATCACTTAGTTCAGGAATCCAAATTCTGCCAACCATCTACGAACATTTGCAAAGAATTTAATGAATAAGGGAAAACCTGTCAATTCTTGTTACCTTAGTTGGAATATAAGTAGTTTCGCTCAACCTGAGTAAATTTTCCATGAAATAACGTGCACAGTCTGGTACTTGGAGCTCATTACCCCGGGCATATGTTTCCTACAAGAACGGATTAACATTTGTAGTGAAAAAACATATTTAAATCATCTTACAAGGAAAGAAGACCAAAATGTTTAAGGAATATGATGAATGCAAAAGACAACTAATGAATTTTCATAACGAACCAGCTACCTGAATTGCAGCATCTTTCCATAGAGTTTCAATCTCTACGGCAAGTTCTTTGGTGAGATAGGGATAGTTGACTCTAGCCCCGATTTCAGACAATTTCTGTCCAATATCCTGAGACAGAATGAATATAACAATTCAATGAGAAAACTATTCTGACAACCTCATTCAAAGTAATATACAAGGACCCTGAATAATTCAGACCTTATTTTCACTGGCTATAACATACTTCATGGAATCTGCTTCATTTAGAGCCAACTCCTTTGATCCATCATGCAGTATCTGTACAAACACGGAACAATTTTAGTCCAAGTACGAAAACTTCTGAAATTCAATCTTTCACCATCAATAGTCGTCTCTACATGCGCTTGGCTTTATACAAATAGGGAAATAACCAACACACCCTTTCAAGTATTGCGTACTTTTATTGTCTGATAGATATTGGCATGGATGACCGGGACGTAGCTCTTTAATTCAGAATCATCGAACCCACTTTGAAATAAAAGTTTTATCTGCAAACAAGTAAACCAAAGGAATCTATTAATGCAGAATTTTCATAAATAAGAGTTACACAAATCACCAAGGACTGAGTGTAATTTTATGTTTCTTTTGTCAAAAACAGGTTGATACAACATCTTACCTGCTTAAATATTGTGGATTTCCCAGAATCGCCAGCACCTTCAGCACAAGAGATCAATAAGAACTTTTGACAGGAGAAAGAGAACTATTGTAACACTAAACTTCAAATATATAGAATTAAAGCTTGGAGTATTAACTGCAAGACATATAATTGATATATTGAAGAAAATTTGAACTATATTTACCAAGCAGTAAAAGTTTTTGAATGTGCTTTTCAGCCTTTGTTTCCTGTTCAATTCTCCTTTCAATCTCTGTTGTCTGAAATGTCACATATTGAAGATCAAATTTCAGGCTTGAGGTTACACCAAAAATGTGAAACATATAGAGGAATAATCATCTTATAATTCAGGTCACACAAAGTTGGTCTTAAAGCCCTCAATAAAAGGTTCTAAAGGGATGCATTCAAATGAAAATTCACCTGTGCATTTTCTTCTGATTCTGCTTCGTTGTAACGCCGTTGTTTGCTGCAGAGTAAGCCCATACTTTGTGTTACAATAGACAGCATAGAAGGTACACTACACTGATCATACTCTAATAGGTACCAAATGAATCTTCAAATCCCTCCTATAAACAGCACTCATAGTGCAGTCAATCTGATGAGTTCACAACGGCAAAACCCTGCAGAAGGCATCCAACATGAGACAGATAATCCTCGTAAAGAACCTTAAGGGTGATCAGCACTCAGCACCCAACTCAAACAAGTTACCACGATGGAGTACCATGTGTTTAATGTTTGAGGTAACAAAATGGAAATGAAAGAACTCCCTATATATCCCTTAAACCATTAAATACTAATTGAAGACGATAGGAGAAAAAAAATAAGATACTCAGATTGAATATAGGCGGTAGGTGCCAGAAGGAAGCAATTCATCTAAATGTTAGTAAAATGACCATACAACTGGGAAACTTTGCTCTCAGTTTCATTTGAACTATTTCAAACATACTTCTCATTCCATACAAGCAAGTTCCCCAAATCAAACGTCATCTCTCGTGAATCCAAATTAAGACAGGAAACGACATGAGGCAAAACTCATACTGTGCAGACATTTAAGACAGCGCATATTAATGCCAGGACATGCAGCGATCATTCATTTGTTCATGCACACAATACAATTAATGCACCCAGCATAAACTACATCGCGACATAACAAGTAATTGCCTTCTAAGAGATCAACTAAACAACATCGTTACTATTCAAAATTTCAAATATTCTATATCACCACATCCCACCTAAGAATTTTACATTTTTTATGAATTCTTTTAGCTAAGAGATAGACAGATTGGCAATCATATGCACACCAAGCCTCGCAAATCAAACCCAAATGAGAAAGCAAACCAAACTAACAAAAGCCACTTGATCTACAACTATTAGAAGAACAGAACAAAGATCTTACCCCAATACAATAAAGATCTAGAAGTTGCAAAATACAACAGATGCAAAGCAAAAAGATTGAAGCTTTCAGAAACTTACCAGTTAAAGAAAGGATCTTTCTCAGCTATGGAGCTGAAAGACAACTTCTTGGGTCTTTTTCTTTTGATAATGCCTTGTTGGGTTCTTGTTTTTGAAGTGGGCTAGGACACTATATAAGCTATTTTTCATGGGATATCTACTGTTCATTTATACATAGATGCATACGTCAGATATAAACAAATATGTACTTGTGGATAGGAATCAGGCTTAAATCTGCTGCAAGAGTGAGAGAGGGGGTAGGGGGAGAGGAGCAGAAAACTGCAGGGAAAAAAAGCTTTTTCTTTCTCTCTTGCTTGGTTGCTGCTAGCCTGCCTGCTGCTGCTGCTGCTGCTTCAGTCAAAGTCAAATGATGAAGATTACATATATGTATAAGTGTGTACTTATTAATTGATGAGAAAAATGCTGCTACTTTGCTTTGTTATATATGAAAAAATAGTGTAGTGTAAAAGACAGCTACACATAGTTTTTCTTTTTTTCTCTTGGGAAAATAAACAAACAACTTACACACAAATACAGACCATTATACAGACAGACTGGAATAGTCCTTACCTTTCTTTGTTTCTCGACTGTGGTTTTTTGTCTGTTTTGGTTGCTGTTCGTCTCGGATATCTTGGCAATTCATCTCGGATTTCTTGGCAATTCTGACGAACAAGAGAGAAGGAGAAAAAAACAGATGAATAAACTTTTTCTTGTTTTTGTTTTTGTCTTTTCGGCATTATAGGGGCTTACATCAAATTAGCTAGTAATTAGTTGGGCTAGAACTTAATACTTTTTATTAATAGATAGAAATATATGGCGAACCTAAATTTTACTAATACGAATCAATAAATTACACGCTTATACACAACTAAAATTTAAAACCCCATGTCACAATGGCACAATCTTGAGGTTTGTGTGGCTGTCAATTTTTTTTGTTTGATTTTATCTATAATTTCTATTTTCTTTTTTCTTTCTTTTGCTTTTTTTCTTTTGCTTTTTATTTATTCTTTTTGTTTGTCCATTGGGGCTTAAAGGAGGGCCCAGGTCCACTGGCCCATAATCGCGATGGTTGTGTCCTTTTTATTCTTTGGAACAGACACATGGTTTGGTTTTGTTGTTCACCATCTCGCTTTACACTTAACGAGTTGATTGCAAGAATCCATGTGGTCTGGATTTTAGGTAAGGTTACTCTTTTTTTCTATTTGATGCCGAAATAGTTTGATTCTCGTGTATAAAATAATTAACTTCTTATAATATTTTGTTTTTTTAGTAATCAACCGTTATGAAAAAAAAATCATTTACTAAAATAACTTAATTTTTAATATTCAATGCGGTGCAAATAACGATGATGATACTTTAATTTGTTCGAAAATTGTCGGTTTTCATAAAGAAGTAATTCTCCCATAATGGTTTTGCTCCGGTTTGTATAATCTTTTTTCCTAATTATCTATAAATTACTAATTATGTATACATAATTGTTTAGTCTCACTACAAGCAAAAGGTTTAATCATTATTTCTTTAACAATTTTTTTGTTATTTGTTCATTTTTTTAGCAATTTTTTTTTACCAAAGTTAACTAAAGGGCCCATGCTCACGAAAACCGTACCAAAAAAATGAAACAAGAATTTTTTTTTTAAAAAGCTTAAGATGAACAGTGAAAGTTATACGTAGAGAGAGAGAGTTAAGGACAACAAACAAACGAATCAAGAGGAGGAGGCAGTTAGGAAAGTTTTGACAATGTTGTTGAATGATCTTGAGTCTTCAATTTGAGGTACATGAGATGTGTTCTCAATGATTTCCAACTTCACATTCTCCCCAATTAGCCTGCAATAATCACAGATTAAGGCTACTAATTTATTTATCAAGTAAAGCACTTAAGCATTGATGAGTTTATGTAATGGAGCACATACCCTTTCAGCTCATATGCCATCTCTAGAGGAAATATCTGATCATGTTCTCCCCACATAAGAATCACATCCTAACACAACCATTAATATTAACGAAAACAATTAGATTTGTACAATGGAGACTGGAGAGCTAAGAAAAGTAAATTATGGAGAAAATATTGCCTGCTTCAACGGAGAAATATTTACAGTGTCATCCTGGGCAATGATTAGCCCTTTAAGAAGTTCTAACTTCTCCTGCCTTTTATCTGCATACAATTTCTGCATATTTCGGGTTTATAATTATTAGTAAGATTTCGAATTCAAACCTGTATTTTGTCAAAAGTGTTGGTACAAGAAAATCTAGTTAATTAAGGAGTGTGATTATTTAGTTAATTACTCTGATGAAATCGTCGAGGAAAAAATCGGGAACCATGTGGAGGCGTTGGCGAACGGCGACGCCCATCAGAGCTCTCAATTGCGACGGTTCCTGTGGCAGCATGAGATCGCCGAGGGTCTCCACCTTCATTCTCTTCACCAGCTCTTCGTTGTCGCGCTTCCTTATATTCACCCCAGAGCTCGCGATCACCACTTTCTCCACCCTCTCCGGCCACAACCTCGCCATGTGGTACCCCACTAGCCCGCCGTAGCTGGTCCCCACCACCGAATACCTCTCCACGTCCAGTGCTTCAAGCAGCTTCGCCACCGACTCCGCCTGGAAAACCTCCGACCTGGCGGAGGACTTTGTCGTCGAATCGCCGAAGAAAACCAGATCCGGGACGTAGAGGTTGAAATCCGGCGCAAAGAACTGGACCTGCGGGAAATTACAATTTTGCCACATTTCAGATTCTAATGGCCTTTTGTATTTGGGCCCAGGAAAATAATCCCCGCCCCACTTATAAAAAGTGAGGAAATTTTTTATCCAATCTAAGCGATGTGGATAGGAATTTTAGAAACCTGACGACGCCATTGATAGAGGGAGATGGGGCCGAAGCCGTGGATGAGGACTAAGGAGGGTTTAGAGGTGGGTTTGATGGGTGCCCAGAAGTGGAGGGTGGTGTCGTTGTCGACGGCGATCGATTGGCGAGAGAGGCCGGAGGAGGTGAAGCAGCGGCGGAGATAGGCGGTGTAAAGAGAGACAAAGCTGAAGAAGGAGGGTGCCATTGGACGTACGTAGTTAATGTGATTAGGGTTCAAGGTATATGTTATGGAGAGGTGGCCATTGACAGAGGAGGAGGATGGGTTTGCTTCTTCTTCTTCTCCTCCTCCTCCTCCTCCTCCTCCTCCTCCTCCTCCTCCTCCTCCTCCTCCTCCTCCTCCTCCTCCTCTCATATTAACTTCTCATTTTAACTTCTCATTTTATTTTCGGTCATATTTGACACTTGTACTCAAATGATCGTTCACATTTGGACCCTCACAGTAACTCTGTCTACCAAAATCCGTTAAGTGTCCGACGTGGTATGACACGTCAGATGTCACATGTATTTTTTTTGACGTGTCATACTACGTCAGCGGAGATAAAATTTGACCCGAAAGAAAAATAAAACGGGTTTGGAAATCCATTTACCCGTCTCTTTATCCGTTATATAAATAAAGAACCAATCTGAAAAAACACTCTCATCCTAATCCTACTAACCCACATACGTTTTTTGCCTTAACTCTCCTTCCCAAGACTGAGATAATAGGTCAAATCAATACACTAAATTGAATGTAGTTGCTATTTTTTACATTATCCCAAAATAGAACTTAGCAAAAATATAGAATGAAATCCTCGGCCCTCTTTACTCAAGCAAACATGTAGACATGGGCTGGTTAATGGACTACCCTACCCTCCCGGTCTAATAGGGTCTGTTAAAAGCTCGAGCTCGACATGTTAAGGGTTGGAGTCTATTTGATCCCAGCTCCAAGAGGTGGGCTTCGGCTTGCACTTTTAGTCTAAAGTTTGACCTAATGGTTAATTGATGTCATGAGATTAAACTGATTGTGATCAATTTACTATTAAAATCGGTAATATTATTAATTATTATTATAATATTATAATTAAACTCATGACTCACGTTATAAAGACGATTTATATTAAACAATTGAATTACAATCTGTATGAATTTGTTATTAAGCACCTATTGGGATGAGATTCAAAGTCAAATCTCTCAGCAAGTTAATTACTGGATCTTCATAAATCTACTACTATCCATCCACCCATTAATTGGGGGGGCTTTAATCCAAGGGCTGCGTACCAAAAAAAGGCCTATGGGCTAAGGGCGATGCTAGAGAACTCCAATACGAGGAAGACCAAGCCCACTACCTCTCACCCAAGTCCAGCCCATAAAGCAGCCGACTACCTTTTTTTTTTTTTTTTTTTTAAAGGGCAGCCGACTACCTTATTGCCCCACTTAGTTTAATAATGCTTCTTATTTTTTATAACTGAAATTAAATTAGGCCAATGATTCTCTAATTTTTACTTTTTTACCATTGAGGCTTAAAGTTTAGAATTTATGTTCTTCACAATTATTATAAATTGAGTCCATCACTTATCTCGTAAAAAAACATACACTTATCGATTAAACTACTACTACTACTTTCTAAGTTTACATCATATATTTTTTGAGGAATGCTGACGACAATCACTCTCGACAACTGTCCATCCACACTTACTAAATAATTCGTCAACGACGATTTATTTTTTTTAAATTTAAAATAAATAACAATCAATATTCGCATATATGTGTGGATTAATCACTCAGTGGGAGTGCTTTAAAACTTTGTAGTAGTACTACCATCTTAGCTCAACTGGGTTCCAATATGAATCTGATCCGTGCCTCCCGTTGAGCCTGAAGATGAAATTGGATATTAGGGTTATATCAACAATGAACAGAATAATCATTTAATGATTGTGATTGGACAGTTACCCGAAACCACGATCGTTTCTCATATATTTTTTTTATATCTATCAGTCAATAGTTTATCTATTAGGATTAATTTCAAGAAGTTGGTGTGTAAAAATTGTAAAATTCGTAAGGGGCGCACTATTTGTGGTTGGTTGCGGGTAGATTGATTTGTTCACCCTTTCTCTTTGACCACTAATTAGAAAACGTAAACACATACCAAAGATAAAATCTCAATTTCTCATTCTCTTTTCAAATTTCAATTTCTTGCGTGCAAGCACAGACTTACTTACCCATCTTTCTCGAATGTGCAAGATGCAATGTTCAATCCCATAACTAATCTCTTGACTAATCACGTACACATTTCACATAAAAAATCAAATTAATCATACTTCGTCGTGCATGCATGCCCATTTTAACCTAATTAATCATACTATTAAGTCAAATTAATCAAAAAATTAATTAGAAAGACTTGGTAATATCTTTCTAGAATTATTCATAAATGTTCTGTTGATGGTTTAAGTAAACAACAGTCTAAGTACATTCTTCAAATGAATTAAAAAATATTTTCAATTAAGCAGCCGCACCAGCCATGGGGGATGAACATGGACCGACTAACACAAACAAAAAACACACAGAATTATAAAATTGTTATCGACTGCGCCGGTTCTACCAGGGAAGGGCAAAAAAATAAAATTAGAGGCTGCCTACGAAAATATTAGATTTAAGTAATTAATTAATTGGTTAATTTTGTTGGTTTGTTTTTGTTTTTAGTTGCATGTACAAAGTCAAGAGGCTACCAAGTCTTGTCATCACCTCTAAGTTCTAACCAACATGAAGATTCATAAGTTTCTGTAGAAAATGTTTGATGTTTCAATCATGAAGACAGCGAGAGTATCTTTAATCTATATATATGATTAAACTAATAACCTCTTAATCAACCCAATATCTATTATATCAGAATTTTTCAATGTTTTCTCGGTCTTTCTGGATTAGAGATTAATTTTACTCGACGCGAACGAATTGACTTTTCTAGCACGGTGTTTTTAATCTTTTTCAATATATTGGATGCTCTTTTCGGATACGAGATAAATTTATGAACGATCTCTAATTTTGAAGATATATAGATGACTCTTTCATTATAATTTGATTAAATTTAACAAATTTGAACTGAGATATAAATAAACAAGGTATACGAATCATTTACCCACCCTGCAACTTGCTGCATTTTGCATGCAATCCTCATTGCTGAATCACTAGTTTCTTCTATCCAATACATGAGTTACCGGTGGCTAGTCAATTCACTGATGTAATAAAATTAAGAAGAAAAAAAAACCATTTTTAGTACACCACCAAATTTGGCACGGGGAGAATTCCTGACCACTACATAATTATACAACTTAAAACATGCATAATTGTACAACCAAAACACATAGGTTAGGAATAAAAAATACACCATTAGTCATCCTAATTACATCTCTAAAAACGTATATAAATACATATACATGTCAATTTTTATATTCAGCAGTAGGTAAGGGCAGAAATTAAATAGAAGAAATTTCCAACACCAATCTTCAATAGTATAAAACCATTTCATCTTTCTCTTCGAATTCTATGAAAGAAACAAGAAGTTCTGGTCTTTGTTAGTTTTGAATATTCTTTAGTTAATCTTTGATCAGACAAGATCATGGCTGTGAAGAAGAAGGTTTCATGGAAATCTATGATTCTGAGTTGCTACAAGACTAGTTGTCTGAATTCCTCGCCCGAACTCCAAAAACAGGGCCTGAAGCAGAGTTCTTTCCGGAGGTTGTCCATATCAGATGTCAGTGATCCAAGCTCACCACTCTGCATTGAAGACATCTCAAATTCTTTCAAAGGAACAAAACTCTATACATTCACATTCGCGGAATTGAGAGTTATAACTCAGAGTTTCGCGCGGATTAATCTAATCGGTGAAGGTGGATTCGGTCCGGTTTATAAAGGGTTTGCAGATGGTAAGCTCAGGCCAGGAATCGATGCTCAACCTGTAGCTATCAAGCTACTAAATTTGGATGGATTTCAAGGCCACAAGGAGTGGATGGTAATTATATCTAACAAGTTTTTGTTTTCTTTTCAAAAAGAGATTTTAAGTCAGGAGACTCGATTTCGAGACTTAATCTCTTCTTGTTTTGTTTATGCAAACTTTGAATTTTTCGTTGCCTTCTTTTTTATATTTCAGGCAGAGATTATAATTCTTGGACAATTGAGGCATCCACATCTTGTAAAGCTGATAGGATATTGTTGGGAGGAGGACCAAAGACTTTTAGTGTAC
This sequence comes from Viola odorata, assembly GCA_963691705.1. Lineage (NCBI taxonomy): Eukaryota > Viridiplantae > Streptophyta > Magnoliopsida > Malpighiales > Violaceae > Viola > Viola odorata. The sequence goes on from OY829546.1 coordinate 3,579,147, forward strand.
GAGTACATGCCAAGGGGCAGTTTAGAGAATCAACTCTTCAGAAGTATGCTTATTAATTCATAATTTTTGTTTTATTTTTGTGTAATTTTCTTTTATTTTTTTGATAAAAAATGGAAAATTGTGCAGGATATTGTGCAGCACTACAATGGTCAGCTAGGATGAAAATTGCACTAGGAGCAGCAAAAGGACTAGCTTTCCTCCATGAATGTGATAAGCCAGTTATCTACAGAGATTTTAAGACTTCGAATATTTTATTAGACTCGGTAAGCCTTTTTTTCCCTTTAAAACCAGAAAAGAGGACATTTTTGTCCAACGACCATTTCTCATCTTTCATAAATTTATGTTTTTCAGGATTTCACAGCTAAACTTTCAGACTTTGGGCTCGCAAAGGATGGTCCAGTGGGAGAAGACACGCACGTAACAACGTGCGTGATGGGCACAAAAGGCTACGCTGCACCTGAATACATCATGACGGGTAATACCAACGATAAAAGTTCATTTTAAAGTCTATTATTTAGAGCAAAAATCATATTCTAAGTTCTAACACCTTATCAAGAAGATGGTGGTGGTAGTACTAGTAGTTACAATTTTTGGATTTTATTGAACCTAACCCCATTTTAATATGTTTTGAATTCCAGGTCACTTGACGACATCAAGTGACGTGTACAGTTTTGGAGTTGTACTGCTCGAGTTATTAACTGGGCGGCGATCATTGGACATGACCCGCCCGGGTAGAGAGCAGAGTCTTGTGGAATGGGCAAGGCCAATTTTAAGGGACCCAAGTAAAGCTGAAAAGATTATAGACCCTAGGCTTGAAGGGCTATACCCTAGCAAAGGGGCACGAAGAGTTGGTGCATTAGCATACAAATGCTTGAGTCATCAACCAAGGCCCAGGCCAGAAATGAGTTGTGTGGTCAAAATCTTGGAGTCACTTCAAGGTTTTGATGACAAATGTGGGGAACCATTTGTGTACATAGTGCCAAATCATGATCATGAGAAAGTGAAAAGTGAGAAATGCTTAGAGGAAGAAAAAGATGGGCATGGAAATCATCATAGACAAGGTCATCATCATCATCATCATCATCGTGGGTGGAGACATCGTATCAAATCATCGTTGTCGTTCGTTGCTTATTCTGATTCGGTTCTTTTGTGAGAATTTCATTAGGTAATTAATGATTTTATTTAATTTAAATTAAATTTCTGATAAAATTGAAACGATAGAGATGATATAAGTTTAAACTCCTTCCAAGATCGAAGGAGATTAGTGTGAGATTAGAGAATATAGTAGTAATATACGAAGGGATGTCTTTTTTCTTTTCTTTTCTTCTAGAAAATGGTTTTTTTTTTGTTATTTTTTGAAAGGAAAATAGAGATAGGTCTATACAGTTTGATACAAGTCAAACTGGGACCTTGTATATTTATCTCAGCGTTTGAAATGTGGCGCGTGACAAATATTATAAGGTTGTGTATTTACATATTAATTAATTATTGTTAGTTTGTCTCGTCTCTTTATTATTATTTTTTTCTTTCTCGAGACTTTGAGCATTATTAAAATTTTAAAATGTATGATTTGAACTCATAATTTTAAATTAAGGGTGAATAAATTATTTACCCACGGTTATATTAATAGGAGCTCAAAATTCAAACTTTTTTTACTGTAGAGGTAGAAAATTTCTTCCTTTTGGTTGGGGAAAGTGAACGGTACGTGAATTTCACTCATCAGCATACCACAATAGTGTTTTGAATTCTAACAAGAATAGACAGTCACCTACCGAACATCACAATCAAACGCAAAATTCCTATTACTGACATGGAGTTTTGTTTACTTGTTATAAAGTTTTTGATAATAAAAAAATGGAAAAGAGCAGTTGATTATAAGAATAGGATAATGTAATATATAAACCCAGATTTCAACAACCACTCACCGGCTCTAGCTGCGCATGAAAGCAACCCCTGGTTCAGAACTCATTATTTTCTTTGAATTTAATTTAATTCCGGACTAAGGACTAAGGAGTAGACAAAAAGTCTGATGACATTGCAGTATCAACCTTGGGCTTAATTATTAATTATTAGGCCTTTTTGTTTGGGCTTCCGCGTGCTTACTTTCAAGGCCCAGTATCATCTAGGGTCATGGACTCTGTTTTTTGTAATCTTTGGGCTTAGGCCCGGTTGATCAATATTTTTATTGTATTATTAGTTTTCATATGTAATTTAAATCCGAAAAATTTGTGAATAAGTATTATAATTTATACCGGAGATGTTATCAGTAATTAATAACTATTCAGTTCAGTCTTTCTTTTTTCCCTTTCAATCCGCGAGATCACGGACAAAACAAAGAAAAAGTCCAAGAAACACAGTTCCGAAATCCTTATCATGTTAGTACAAGAAAGTAAAAACCGGGACCTAAAAAGAAAAGAAAGAACACAAACTGAAAATAGAAAGGAAAAAAGTTTCTTTTTTGTTTTCTTGTTTTCCATTATGAACAAATTTCGCAAACAATTTAAACGTTCGGATTCAGTTTTTAATCAAGAAACGCATCCATCTAAACACACCCACATGGATTATCAAGAAACGGATTGTCAACAACAACCAAATTCTCATCATCGCTCCTAAACAAATAATACCCGACACTCAACCCCAAAACGACACTCAAAAACACGCCTCCGTTAAACGACATGACGGCTAGCATCAGCAAATACCCGATCGCCGCATTCACACCGAAAAGCACCCCTCCGGTTAGTCTCGCCGCCGATTCAATTTTTCGGCGAGCGCCGCTCGGCTGAAGCAGCGGGTGCTCCACCGAAGAGGTTTTCAACGCGCCGGACCCGGAGGCCGTAGTGGCGATCGCTCGGAGGCGCATCCGACGGTCCTCCATGAACTGGTAGAAGGCCGAGGCGAGTAGGCATGCGAGTAGGGTGAGAGAGTAGTCGAGCCAGGAGTTTGTACGCCACGCGTCTACCAGGAGCGTGACCTGTTTGCTCCAGTAGAATGTCATGTGCATCATGGTTGTGGTTGTGGTGGATGATGACGACTCAGTACTGAGTTGTAGAGAGAGAGATGATGATCGATGAACGAGTTTTAGAGCGAGAGACGGAAAGAGAGATTTGTGTTCACTGTTCAGGGAAAAGAGAGCATAAAAAATGGAAAATAAGCGGGTTGTACTGTTGTGTAGTATTTATAATAAGATAATAATAATAATTAAAAAAATTTAAAAACAGTACTACTCTTGTTAGGGAAAGGACTAAGGAGTAGTATGAAGTACAGTGGAGTACGCTTGGGTGTTGTACCGTAATCTTTGCAGATTACAGAAAAGGCCTTGAAGATGGATGGTATTCTGAGGTGGGGTTGGCCCAAGGCGGTTGAGAAGAGCGAGGGTATTTTGGGGAATAATGAGTCGATTTGGATAAGAGCAGTACAACAAATCAATGTCGTCAAACGTCTCTTTGAATGACGAAAATTAACTTATGGTCTAGGACGTTCTTTTGTAGAGGAAACGCTCGGTGCGTCTTTTTGAATATTTAAAATTGTTTCAAAAATACGTATTTTTAATAAAAGATGCACGAAATAATTTATGGTTTATAACGTCCTTTTTTAAAAAAGACGCGTCCAAGCGGGTATTTTTGGAAAATTTCTTTGACACGTCTTTTTTTAAAAAGTCAAATTTAAATGGTCATTTGGACGTCTTTTTGAAAAGGACGCGTCCAAGTGCGCCTTTTAAAATTTTGTAGGACCTCTATCTTTTCGCTGATGTGGATGACAACTTGTATAATTTGATTCTTTCCCATTATTTTTTCCGTTAATCGATATTCCTCTTACAAAAAAATAAAAAGACGGTAAAGTAGTAGAAACTTGAGATTTGAGAATAGTAATTACGGATAATGTCATCTTTGCGGTGAAATTTTACCAGAAAATACAACCATTTTTTATATTTCTGTGAATCCTTCTTATTTCTTTCGAACATCAAGAATACAAATAAATACTAGCAGCGGTCTTGACTCTTGATAGCGAAAGACATGTCATATAGTTTTAAAATTAAAAAATCTAATCATGAAATTGGAGATGGCTTATGAGTTATGAATGAGAACATTCCGCAGCTATACTTTATAGATCAGAAAATTCTATTGCTAAATCCGCCGGCAAAGTGAATAATAATACACATGGGACTCGATTCTCTCTTTTCTTCCCCTAACAACGACCCTCCTGCACAACAAAAGATAGGGACACCAACAAAAAATTATATGCAATTCAATTCGCTCAATGCCAACTACTAGCTAGATAGGTATAGGTATACACTATCGATTTATTGTACCCGAGTGATTATGTCGATTCTTATATTTTAGTAGATAAATTTTATAAAAATGTGATTAGTCCCATCTCAATAAACCTAAAAACATGTATTTTAAAACGAGAAAAAAAAAAGCTATGTATACTTAAATGACAATTTTTATATAAGAATTTAGATAACTTTTCTCCGTGGAAAAGTCTAGTATAGTATATATAATCTTATTATGTAAACCTTTTTATTAGGCAATAAAGTTATGAACACCTAAAGAACTAAGATTGAGATGATAAATAGTTTGAAACAATTCTAATTCAGTAATTATTTGTTAGTGGTAAATATCGGTAGAATTTCGAGACCGGTGTATCGAAAGAAGAAAATGAATATTAAACAATGTCGGTAAAACACTAGTACAAGCAAGCAGATGAAAATGCAAACAGAGCACATGGCATGCTGTATATGAAGACAACATGAAGTTGTGTGCACCATTCAAGAACCAAAACCAAAACCAAAACCAAAACCAAAACCAAAACAAAATAATAATAATGATTAACAATTCATGAAGACGACCTTTTGGCATTCAAGTAGATACAGCGATGGGCCAACTTACACTACTTTGCTGGCTCCATTTATACGTAACTAAGTTTTCATTTTCTTTGACAAGACAATACTCACAACACACCCACTAGCAAATTAAATTAAGGGGCCACCCTAAATTCTAAGGGACACCCTACTATACTATGGACCCTCAAAGCTATCGATCCTAGGCTCCTAGCATCTCAACAATTGTCTTCTCAATGGGATATTTTTGCTTAGGATTTTTAAGGCCCCTACCCTAATTTAGAGTACAACACCGATAAGATTATTTTATCTCACTGCCTCACAGTCACAGGGTACCCTACACAATGCTATTACCTGATTTTTGCCCCAAGGACTCCACCTATCTCTCCTGGACACTTTCCAATTGTGACTAGATAGTTAATTAGTACTATGTTGCTACATTTTTAACCTTAATTTTGATCAACCTTGTGTCAAAAGCAAAGAAGAAAACTGTACAATAATAACTTACAGCTAGCAATAATGTACATGACAAAGATACGACAGCTTCGTAAATGTCTCATAAAATTAAACGAATCTATTAATTAGTATCTTTTTATACTTTTTAGACATGAAATTAATTTTATTAAAATATTATCAGGTTCTGAGTGAATCACATGAATCGATATTATAATTTATAAGAACATGAAAAATGCAAAGATTTAACTTGGAGAAAGTAAAATAGCAATAACTAATTTATTTATCCATATAAAAATGTTTTCATTTGGATTGCAGTCAAGGAGGGAACTTTTTCCTTTAACCTTTCATTCATTCATCCAAATGAAACCTACAATGTTCAATAATCAAATCGAAGCATAGCTAATTAATCAAAAACATAAACCCTAATTAACAAAATGACCCTTCTTCACTAATCATTCCTTCTCCCCTTCCACCTAGGCAATTAAGTAAAAATATAGTACTAGAACTATCTAATTAATCCAACAGAAATTCTCTCTTTTCAAACTCAGCTGCTTTCACTTTCAGTGACGGAAGAGGAAGAGGAAGAGGAAGAGGAAGAGGAAGAGGAAGAAGAAGAAGAAGAGGGAAAAACTGATACTTTCCTCTTCCTCGGAGAATCCAAGCTGCGGCGGAGCAGATTTTTGACGGCGGAGATCAAATCCTGCGTTGGATTCACAGGAGGAGTGGAAGATCTAAACTGCTGACAAAACTTCATGTGCTGCTTCAACGCATCAAGCTCATCACCACCATCATCAACATCATGTTTCTCATTAGATCTAGAAATCCCATAATCTTTTACCGCCTCACTGCAAAGTCCACAAATCCAACGGCCGCCGAACCTCTCCCGCACGCGATCGATGTAAGCAACCGTGCACTCCTCAGTTAACCCACAACACTCGCATTTCGCGCAAACAACTTCCACCGCCGCCGCCGCCGCCGCAGCTAATTGCGTGCTCTGTTTCGCTTCCTTCAAAACCACGGCGGTTGTTGTAGCAGCAGCCATTCTGTCTGTTTTTCTTCTTCTTTTTAATTCTAATTCTAATAATGACAGAAACGAAATCATTAATAGCATAAACAAAGTGAACAAGAATGGAAATTCGAATTTTGAATTTATTTCGTTTTGGAAAATAAACTTTTTAATTAATTAACCAATTACATCCAGAGGCTTACCGTTTTTCCTTAAATTGCTCGTAATTTATGTAAATGAGCGTTAAAGACTCCTGATTTCCAGATGATTACAACAATAATTGTAATAATTGAGACAGAAACGAGATTAATGAGAGTATTTGTTTTCTCTGGTTTCTCTATCTTTCTTTTTCCCACTGGCTTTCTCGAACTTTCTGGCCTTGGGTGACAAGAATTCCGAACGTGATTATATGCATATCTCAGATGGAATTATTGTGATTGGGAATTAAAAAATTCTGGAATTTGAACTGTGGACGGAAGATGTTTTTGGGTGGTTGTGACGTGGTGGAGTTGGAGGAATGGAGGCGGGGGATTTTGATTCTTGGTGGTGGAAAGGAAATGGAGAGAATTTCTGGGGTTTGTGTTTATAAAGGGGAAAGAATGCCCATTCCCATTCCTTCCACGTCAGTCTTTTTCTGGACTGACGACATTTCTGTAACAAAGTGTCAAACTTCTTTCCGTATACATAAATTTCTTTACCCATTAAAAAGAATAGGGAATGAAAAATTACATCATATTTAAATTTTCTACATTTAGACTCAAATTAATCGGGATAAAAATGGATGAGGATATTATGACATTAGAGGGAGTAGTAGATTTTTTGTGCTTACAAGTTAAAAACCTTTGACAAGGGTTTACCAAAAAGCAAGGCCAGCTGTCATGAGAGTTACTGCTAGGTTCATTCATGGTGGACGTCGTTTTTAGACGGGTTTCTTCAGCCCGCTTTGATGGCTTTGAGCTCAAATTGGGCCTAGCCTTCTTGGACCTTCGTTATTGTGGGGCCGGACATCGGACCCAGTGGGCCCAATACGAATTGTTTTGTTGGTAAGTGGACAAGCGTCGTGGTCCTCATGGTAATTTTGTCTTTTATTGGGAATTGTTTATGCTCGCCGCAAGTAGCCACGTGCAACATGTGGCGCGGGTTTATTCTCTGGTGCACTTGGTCTTATTTTGAAGAAGATGCAAGTGACGGGATAACCAATGATTTTCTGCCACGTTTAGTTCTTCTCTTTACCATAGGTTTTGACCTTGCCAACCCCCTAAAATAAAATAGTCTTCGGTATGGGCATGTTAAAATGGTATATACTCTCTTTGAAAAATAAAAAAAGTAAAGATGTTAAAATATAACGCAACTTAATTAAAAAGGATAAACACATCTAGTTAAATAGTGTTGCGTAAAAAAAGTGTTTTGACTCGAAATATTTCACTTAACTCGCGCATTTTTAAAACTTTGAATTGTATCAATGCATTCTACTTCACTCTAAAAAAATAAAAGAAAATAAAAAAGTTGTTGACAAGTGTTTGCTGTGTGAGTATGAGATTGTTTTGATCTTATTTGCATGGCATTCGAAATTCGAATAATAATAAAAAGGAGCGTTTCAAATCTGATATGTGCATCCAAAAGTAGTTGGATCTAAACATGCGCACTTAAATCTTATTACACAAGATGACACCTGGAAAATGAAACGACAACTTACCTTTTCCCCATATTACAAGGCATCTAAACGTGAGATTTTTACCATGAATTTTACAATTTATATGAATGAGGTATAATGGTATAATAGTTAAAGAGTACGTAATAACTATCCTCGTTTATAAAATTATCTAGTAAAAATACAAATGGTTCATACGAGCGAGTAGTGCATTGATGAATCTAAAAATCCTCCCCGTGACGTATTACTTTACTTTATTTTATGACGTGTAAGCTCTTTATATATATTACTTAACTTTAACAAAAATTGTAGTTAAATCGACTGCGAAAGGAAAATTTTTGCTTTAAACGATAATTTAATCAGTGAAGATTATCGCGCGCAAATGATAATCAACTAATTATATACCATACATGTAACAAAACTTACTATTGATTTTATATCCCACTCTTGTGACAGTGTAACATGGTGAAACTATTGTGAAGTGTTTCATATAAAAGATGTTAATCTAAACAATTCACAACACGTTTTCTTCTAATTTAGCTACTAGAGGTTTTATAAAAGAAGTCCATTATCAATTTATCATGTTTGGTGTGAAGGCAACATCACCATTAATACAAAAGCACATGCACTTGGTTGTAACTTTGAGTTATTTATTGGCACCAAACCTAAGTGCTAAATGGGTTATAAAGGCAGCAGAAAAGATGGGTGCTTAACTTTACCCAAATCCCTAACCATTATTATGATTAGTTAAATGCTTATCGATAAAAGAAATGATTAGTTTATTAATTACCAAAAGCACTCGGCGAGCTATAAATACGAGTATTATTAGTATTATTTAAAGCACTAAGAGTAAGACAATGCTAAAAGTATGAGCAAAGAACTACAGATTGAAGAAGAGATAAGAGAGAAAAAGAAGAAAGAGAGGAAGAGGAAGGAAAGGGAAGCCGGAAGGGTCAAATCGAGTTGGGTGGGTGTCTGTCTCCATTTTTATTATTTTTGTGGTGCTGCTGCTTCTGTATAAAAAATAAAACATTTCTAGTAATAAATTTAATATAATAAACTGTACTAATAATAAAATCACACAACTCGATTTTATACAAAGACTTACGATTCTGTAAGGAGAAAAAATCTCAGCCAAAAAACCAATAATCCATCGTTTTTGTACACACACAACAAACACAGAGCTCGAGCACCCAACACACACACACACACACACACACACAGCTAACTTATCTTCATCTTCTTCTTCTTTTGTTTTTTATCAATTCTTGATTCTTTCTCTGTTTTCTGTTGTATCTTTCTTATCCGATCTCATCTCTACTTCCTGCTATGGATCCATTTGATTTGGTCCGAAAAGGTAACATGCGCGCACACAAAAACAGAGATCTTTGTTGTGGGTTTACCGGTTTTGTTATTGTTGAGTTGTTTTTTTTCTCTTGTTTGTTTGACTTTTTGTGGTGTTGGGTTTTCAATTTCTCGAGATCTTTGCTATATTTGATTGTTGAGCTTGTGGGTTTTGTTGTACCTGATTCGTGCTTAGATTTTATGGTAGCTTTGACTATTATTCACTCGAAAGCTAGGGTTTTCGTGATGGGGGTCGTGTAGTTTATTATGTTTTGTGCGTTTCTGAGGTTTAAATTTGCAAAATTTAGTGCCGTTTATTGCTGTTTTTTGGTTATTGGCGTGTTTTGGCTAGTTAGTTGTTGCTGCTATCGATTGTTAGTCATTGTTGATTTGGTAACGGATTGTGTTCATGTCAAGATATAAGTGTTCAGGTTGTTTGGTGTTACTGGTTGTATTGGTTACTAATAAGGTTGTTTCTTGATATAGTAGTTATAAATATTAGTAACATTAATGTGAAATATGGTTTCTATGCCGCGTGGCGCGAAATGTACTGCTTTCTAGTGTGATTTACTGATTTGTGCAATGAATTGAAACTGTTTTGCAGGTTTTGGATAAAAGCTTAGTGCGGTTTCAGGAGTCTCGTTGTGTCGTTTTATGCATGTGAAGTCTCTTTTTGATATTATTTTGGTAGAGAAATGAACTTGTCCAAGAAAGGGTCTCAAAGCATTGATACAAAGCTAAACATTTTGAACAAGGCGACAGCTTTGAACCCAAATGCTGCTGAGTTCGTTCCTTTTTCCCTCAGAGCATCACCTTCTCCATCTGGAAGTTCGTCAAATGCGGCTGATGCAGCAAAGAAATTTTCCCCTTCTGGGACCATAGGGAAAGCAGTGCTTGATCGATCAGAGTCATCCGTTTCTAATGCTTCTGATGATGAGGCACATCAATTCTGGCGTCACCAGCTCCCGGATGATATCACCCCTGACTTTAAGGTCATGGGTGAAGATGAGTCTCAAGGATTTGGAGGATTCTCTTTAGCTGGCTTGTCTTTACGCGACAATAGTGAAATGTCAAGGTTCACTTCTTCTGCAGGCACTGGATACCTACTGACAGAGCCACGGGAACCATCTCCGCATCAGATCAATGGTGGCAACTTTAGTGAAAAGTTGAGATATGCTTCTGCTTCCTATGGGGAAGATCCGAACTCAGCCAGCTTTTTGAATATGTCGAATAAGCCTTGGGATAAGCAAATTGTTAGCGGCGAGCAGCTTGTTGGCAATGGGAGGGACTTTAATCCTTACAATGGAAATTCTAGACATGGGTACATGAATGAAATTTTAGGTGAGCATGCAATAGTGGAGGACAATGAATTGAATCCTCTGGAGTTTTTGGCTTCACATTTCCCAGGGTTTGCTGCTGAAAGTCTCGCAGAAGTTTATTTTGCAAATGGTTGCGACTTGAATCTCACTGTTGAGATGCTAACTCAGCTTGAGGTGGACTCATTTCTTTCTTTCCCTAACCATGTTTTATTCTCTTGTATTTATTGTTCAATATGAAGCTAATGGGTTGCTGTGGCCTTTAATAATGAAGTAAATTAAATAGGTATTCTCCTTTTAAATCTTCAAAAATTAAGTTGGTTTCATAATTACTGATTATTGGTCTGCATTTAGAAATGCAATTTGTTATAAAACAACAACTAAATTTCTTGGTTAATATTTTGCATTGCAACACTTTGTACTGGTACTGGGGGCTTTAGTGTTTTTGTTTTTCTTGCTGTTTGTTGCTTCTTCTTTTTTTGTTTCCTAAACTTGAAACATGCTCTGTGGTTCGACTGGAGATGTGCTTGCTTGCTTGCCAGAATTATGTATATATTTTTTTTATATTTCTTCAATTTTTGGTTGGAAACTGTATGCTGATTGTAGTACTTCTCACATTCACAAGCATTGATGATGTTCACTCCCTCAGCCTCACCCACACACAAAAATTCGAAAAAAAGAAAGAAACATGTGAGGTGTTCCCATAAATTATTTATACTTTCCAGAGTTTTTTTGGGGGCTGTGATTGGTTCTGTCTATCAAATTCTTACTTTTCTACCTGGGTTCATGTCCAGTAGCATTTGCGTATCGGTGTTCATGATTCATAATCTCTTAAATTGTAGCTTCAAGTTGATGGTGGTTTCAATCAGAATGCAAACATGAAGAATTTGTCAGCTCCCAATCTCACTGCACTTGACTTTCCAGCACTCACTGTGCCTGAAAGCCCAAATGGCCCTTCAAAGTATACCGGCGAAGATCTTCAGCAAAATGGCAATCCATATCGATCTTCTGACAAAGACAACTTGCTTTTATTCAAATCTAATGCTTCCTTTCCATCTAGAAGCTCAGTAGATTTTGCTTCAGCTGTCAGGAAATTGGCATCTCAGGATTCTGGAATATGGAAGTATGATAGAAACGGTTCTGTCGATTCCTCTGTTGGTTCAAGCAGAAGTTCCCATGTTTTGGCTAGCCCTCATAGTAGTGGGCATGGGAGAGGAATATATGCGAATAGGTTGCAAAATCGTGGTTCAGCTCGAGCACCTCCTGTATGGCTTGAAACTGGAGACGCAGTGGGTAATATTCTTCAGCTACCAAAGTTACTTGAATTTGTGATCATTTTAACTGTGGGTCAGGTGCATTCTGCATGTATATATGCTTTAACATTGTTGAGATGGCAGCAAATATATATTCTGAGATGCGGGAAGAAGCTCGTGATCATGCACGCTTACGGAATGCATACTTTGAACAGGTATATGCTCAAACTTGTTACTTTAAGGACTGTTTTAAGTTTCCATGCCGTGGTCATTCTCTATGGTACCTTGCCACTGCCCTTTCTACTTGCGGGAAATATCTGATTTATAAGCCACCTCAACTGTGTTTATAGAAACTACATCCAATTATCCATTGTAGTTTCATAATGGGATCAAATTTATGTCCATATATATGCAAAAATTAACGTGTATATAATTCTGAGTTGACAAGTTCAGCTATTGGGCTGTCCTCACTGTGAACATCAAAAGAAAAAAAAAGAAAAGAAAATCAAGAACAAGCTGCAGTTGAACACTGGCAAAACGTACCATCAGATCCAGCATGTTTTCTTTCAACTGATAGGTGTACTTTTCCAAGTATGATGCCAGTGTACAACTGCAGTAGGATTTCTCTATTAGGTCTATATGCAGCAAACTTACTCAAGTAATGCGTGGTTACTGCTCAGACATGCCACACATGTGAGTCTACTCCAATCTTCATAAGAATTTGATAGTCAAGTGGTGTGCCGGGATATTCAGATTCTCCATGATGAATATGTAATAGCTTTTATATTTTGAAACAGGCACGCCAAGCATATCTCGTTGGAAATAAGGCTTTAGCAAAGGATTTGAGTGCAAAAGGGCAGTTGCACAACATGCATATGAAAGCAGCTCATGGAAAAGCTCAGGAATCTATTTATCGCCAGAGGTTTGTCAATTCTTGTGGCTTATCACTTCACCTCCGCGCTGAGATGATATGCCTTCTGATGGATTTTCCCCCTAATCCCTGTTGTGAACTTCTGTTTTCTCCTTTAGGACAAACGAGATGGTACTAGTTTGGTAGAATGTCTTGTAATTCTTATGAAGTTCCCTCCTTGCTTCTCCTGTTCTTCTATTACGTGGCCATGCTTACTAGCAAGAGTGAATATCATATATGTAGCTTTGCTGAACTAGTTATATCATGGGGAAGATGCTAGCACGCGATCTCTATCATGTGATCTTATTATATTAATTCCTTCACTTTGGTAATCTAATTCCTGATTTTGCTCTTTCTTTGGTGTTCCGTCCCAGGAATTCGGTTACTCCCGATATGCAAGGAAGTGGGAGAGGACATGAACGGATGATCGACCTCCATGGGCTGCATGTGAGTGAAGCCATTCACGTGCTGAAGCATGAGTTGGGTGTTCTGAGGAGCACAGCCCGGGTAGCAGATCAGCGCTTGCAGGTTTATATTTGTGTCGGGACTGGCCATCACACCAGGGGTTCTCGCACTCCGGCAAGGCTTCCGGTTGCTGTACAGCGATACCTGCTTGAAGAAGAAGGGCTTGACTTCACCGAACCGCAGCCTGGGCTACTCCGAGTTGTGATATACTGAGCCAAAAGATATGACGATCCCGCGTGAGGTATAGGTGTTTTTTGACACAATGCAAAATACATCAAAGCCATTATTGTATCTGTAAATGGGAAGAAATGAAAGAGAGGAAGTAGTAGAAAACCTGAAAAGAAAAGAAGAAAAGAGAAGCTAGGGAAAGAAAATGTTAAAAAAAGGAGAGGAGATTTGGAAAGCAGAAGTGTATCATTAAGGTTAAGGTTTAACATCATTTTGGTAGAAGTCCATCAGGGACCTACATGGCAGTTGCTTTTAATTTTTGTTCATGTTGTACCGTATTTTTTTTTTGTTACATTACTTTTTTTTCCTTTTTTTTTTTGTTAATTTTTCAGATGTAACTGATAGAATTGAATTACATGATAGTACAATTCATCATCATGATCAGTGGCTGGAATACCATAGAATTGCATCCCAAACAAACAGGTTCTTTATTTCTTCTTAGGTCTTACCTTTCTCCCCCAGATTTTTTGTTATGTTTGGGCTGAAGCCTTAGTGAAAGGTTGCAGACCAGAGGCCCATGGAAAGATTCATAACAGTGCAAGTTGGACCCAAAAAAGATCAGAAACACAGGTTTTTTTTGGAATCTTAAAATTGCTTTCAAAATTCAAAATCCAATGCCAATTGCAAGAAATTGTTTTTCCTTCCTTCTTTTGGCATAGAAAAAAAAAATTACTACTAATTTTTCTATTTTCATCTATTTAATACAGTAGCTGCGACGCCACTGTGGGTCCCACGAACTGCCCTTCGCGTGAGTCAGCAGACGGACCTAGCCTTCCTCACTGGTCGCGTGTCGTCTGCACGTCCGAATTGGGTGGGTATGGAACGACACGTCACACATAATTGTACCTCTAACACGACAAAATTATTAGGTATTTTTCTTTCTTTTTACCTTTTCAAAATTCAATCTCCAGTCAAATAATAGTCTGTGGACTCTGTGCGAACTACGAGCTGCGAACTCGTACCACTTTTTTGAAATAAAAAAGAACTACATAAATATGGAAAATAAACTCTCTAAAAAATACTCCACGGTTCCTGTGTGTGTTTTCATATTTTCCATGCCTCCTCTCCTCTGCCTTTTCTGATTCTCTCCATTAAAAAAAAAAAATCCCCACCCCAAAAGACGCAATCTTTCTCTTCATTTACTCTTCGTCACGCGCACAAGTTTACTTGTTTTCTTTTTGATCATGGAGGAGACTCCTATGGAAGAGGACCATAATTCCAGTAATAACAAAAATAAACTCAAGAGAACTTTCTCTGATATGAGCCATGATCAAACGGGTTCTGATGCTGCTGCTTCTCCACAAAAAGCACCCTCCATGGGCCTCATTCCGAGAAGGTACTTTCTTTTCTCTTTGTTTAATTTACCTCCATTGATGATTGCAAACTGTTTTTGGAGTGAGAAATTTAAATGGGTTGTTGGTTCTTATACTTCTCAGTGGTGGAATTGGTTTTCTTTTTGTTTTCTTAAGTACATTCTTGTTAAAGTTTGGGTCTTTTTTAGTGTAGGTATCAGGTGGATGTTTTTGAGGTGGCTAAGAAGAGGAACACTATAGCTGTGTTGAGGACTGGGGCTGGTAAAACTATGATAGCTGTAATGCTGATCAAAGACGTTTGTCAAGAAGCTTTTATGCCTCCTGCTGCACTTAAAAACTTCATCATTTTCTTAGCTCCCACTGTTCAGCTTGTTCACCAGGCATGCCATTTTTATTTGATTCTCTCCTTTTCACCAAAAAGAGTGGTTTTTGTTTTTGGTAATTGTTTTCCTTTCCTTGTTGCGTATACAATGTGCGTGGTTTCGCTTATTTGAGTGTTTGGTTCTGATTTTGAGATTAAGTGGGGGGTTCTCTTATGTGCAGCAATGCAAAGTCATTAAAGATGAGACAGAGTTTAGAGTGGGAGATTATTATGGAGCCAAGGGAGTCGATGACTGGACTATGAAGTGCTGGGAGAAGGAAATCGATGAGCACGATGTGAGTTTTCTTGTTTAAATGTTTGAGGCTACGAAGTTAGGGGACTGACGGTTTGATGCTAATACATATCATTATATATTGTAGGTATTGGTTATGACCCCCCAGATACTCTTGGATGCCTTGAGAAAGGCTTTTTTCAGTCTAGAAATGGTTTCCCTGTTGGTAATTGATGAGTGTCATCGTGCTACTGGGAACCACCCTTATGCAAAAATAATGAAGGTTGATATCCTATTCACATTTACTTGTGCTGCTTGCTTTTCTCTCCATTACTAAAGCCACACTTCCTATGGTTCTTACTTTGAATAGATAAGAAAACAAATCTTGAGGGCATTTTTTGTTTGTTTGTTTAAGGAATTCTATCACAAGTTGAAGAAGAAGCCAAAAGTTTTTGGGATGACAGCATCGCCCGTCTCCAGGAAAGGTATGACCTTCAAAATTATTTCTGGTTGTATGCATGTTATGAAGGAAATTTCCTGGTTTGAGGGGAAGAGTTATGTTGCACAGCATTATTTGCTTCCTTCTTTTTTACTTTTTGAGGTCTTATGGCTGGGTTTTCAATTTGTTTAAAATGCTTAGTCACAAGTCAGAAGTTTAGTTCAGTAGGTGTTCTAACCGGCTACTCATTGCCTTTTCAGATTAGCCAACTTGCATGCTCGTAGCGGGAAAATCTTTCTTCCTCTAGAGCACTGCAATTAGCAGCTAATCATTAGATAGAAATTTTTCTTTCCTTTCACATTATGCATCACATTTAATTCATTTTTTTCCTTGCATTTTTGGAGCCTTACACGTGACATGTTCATTGCCAAGTGCTACTCAAATATTGTCATTTATTGTATTCCCTTTTTGACATGTATCTTGATATCAGGAGTGGCATCTGCCATGGATTGTGAGAATCAACTATCAGAACTCGAGACCATATTGGATTCACAGGTAGTCTAGACATGCAATTGCAGTTTCCTTTTTATTGCTCGTGGATTCAAACTTAGTATACAATATTATATAATGTGTGCACTTTGCTGCAGATTTACACTGTTGACTCTGGAGAAATGGATGCTTATGTTCCCTCCGCAAGAGAGAGGTGCGAATATTATGACAAAGCAAGCTCGTCTAGTTCTGATTTGAATGCCAAGATAGATGCTTCTTGCTCCAAGGTATTTCTGCATCCTATTCACTTTATCCGAATAGAGTAAAAGATCTTAGCATTTTTTATCTGAGATTCATGGTTTGTTTGTGGTGATTCTGACATTATTCTTGTATGGACAGTATGAACAAGCAATACAAAAGTTGCAAGGTTCGGAGCAAAGTTGTTACAAAGATATGGATGATAAACTTAAGGCACTGAGAAGGCAGTTGTCCAAGGACCATGGAAAGATCATGAATTCCCTTGAAGATCTTGGCCTCATATGTGCTTACGAGGTACAACTGCTCCTTCTAACTTTTGGCTGAGTGAAGAGAATCAATGTTGATAAGGAAATAATTTTTCATCTTTACTTGCTCACTTGCACTTGGTTTTCTTCCAATTTCATGAGTACTATGATAATTTCTTTCTTTTTCGGATAACTATTACATTTAATACATTGTTTAAAGTAACATTTATATTGATATTTTCAAGTCTGACTTTGGACTTCAAGAGCTTTTAGTTTCTTTTTGTCTTCCTTTTTAATTACAATTTATTTATGACTTCTTGATTTTATTTCTTGTAGACTGTAAAGGTTTGTCTGGAAAATTCCCTTAATCCAAACGAGCAATGTGAAGTCTATAGAGAAATTTCTCTCCAGTGTCGAAAATTCCTTGAGGAAGTGCAATGTATAATTGGTGAAGCTTTGCCACATGGTAGGTAGGCTATGCAGCATGATTTAGATTGATTATGTATTTATTCCTTTTACTAGAGAAGTTATATAAACATTTTGATCTATAATGGTTTTGAATTTTAAGCGGATTAATATTTATTTTTATTGAATTTTATTTCCTTATATAGACCTATGTTATTTAGGTTTCATACATCTCTATGCCATGGAGTTTTGCGCCGCTTAGTAATCGAAATCTGAGCTCCATTTCATTAGTTTCTCTGCTGATTCTAGAAACATCCCTATTTCCATTTTCAAAGGATAGCCCACACCCATTTCTAGGTTGCATCTTCATGTTCTGGCCTCTTATTTATGCTTTATAATATTTGTTGAGTGATATCCTTGTTCTTGTTATGCTTAGGTGATATTTGTTTTTCGGATGTTGGATCTGACTGTTTAAAGGCGGTGGATTTGGGCTACATTTCGTCAAAACTACACAAACTTCTTCAAGTTTTTGCATCCTTTGGGTAATACAAATGTTCTATTTGTCATTTTCTTTTCAAAAGAGATCCTGTTCAAGTTGATTGAAGTTCCTTTTGTTGTTACAGTGTGGATAGGCAAGTTTTGTGTCTCATATTTGTGGAGAGAATTGTTACGGCCAAAGTAGTCGAAAGATTTCTGAAGAAAGTTGATTGCTTAGCACATTTCTCCGTTGCATATTTGACTGGATCTAACACCTCACCTGATTCCTTGACCCCAAAAGCACAAAAGGAAACATTAGAGTCATTTCGCTCGGGGAAGGTATACGATCTCATGAGCAAACTCATAAAAAGTTGAAACATGATAAGTTGATAACTAATACCTGTTCACTTTATGTAGGTCAATCTATTGTTTGCTACTGACGTGGTGGAGGAGGGAATTCATGTCCCTAACTGCTCTTATGTGATACGTTTCGATCTACCTAAGTCAGTCCGAAGTTATGTCCAATCACGGGGGAGAGCTCGACAGAATGATTCTCAATTTATTATAATGCTTGAGAGGTGATGCTTCCCATTCTTTTAGACTTTGATTTCTGTTATTGTTGTTGGCCTAGCTTTATCCCCAAATGCAGCTGTGGCGCAATTAAAAGCAAATTTGTGTATAATTCATCTTGCAACTGTTATGCTAGTTGTCTTTGTTCTTTGAAATTCTCCAATGTTGGATTCTTGATGTATTTTTACCTTTTCATGTGAATTGTACCACTAAACATGGTGTGGCTGTGCATACATTTGCAGGGGAAACACTGGACAACGAAATCAACTTTTTGACATCATAATGAGTGAGCAGTCAATGACAGATACAGCTATAAATAGAGATCCTGATGCATGGTCCCCAAAAGAATATTCCAATAAGGAAACAGAAATGTATGTTGTAGATTCTACAGGAGCATCAGTTACTGCTGATTCTAGTGTTAACCTCATACATCGATATTGCGGAAAACTCCCTGGAGACCAGTAAGGAAATATTTCCTTACAATTTTTTTACTAAGCTTTAGTCCTTCTTCCCTAGTTTATATGCAAAGTAACAGTTAATTTACTTTCCATCTGATGGTCTGCAATGGAACTTAGGTACTACGCGCCAAGGCCAACCTTTGAGTTCGAATTTCTTGAACATTCTTGCAAGTGTAAGATACAGTTACCTTCCAACGCAGCTTTTCAAACACTAGTTGGTCCACTATGTAGAAACCAACTTTTAGCAAAGCAGCTTGCATGCTTGGAAGCATGTAAGAAGCTGCATCAGATGGGTGCTTTGAATGATCATCTTCTACCACCAATTGAAGAGCCTTCAGAAAACAATCTTATTGTGAAAAGTAAAGGAACATTAGCAGCACGGGCAGGTATATACATACATTAGCTCCTTTCCCTCCCAAAGATTCTATGGATAATATATTCTAAGGAAAAAGTGAAAACAAATGGATTGCATCCTTTGTTGCATTTGAATAACATGATTTTTCATCTGTATTGCACTTAACTTTTCCGAGGAACATTCAACACTAAAAGAAAATTAAAAAAACTCATTCTGTCATCTGCAAAACATGAAACTGAGGATGCCAGTTTTTAGTTATAATAACTCGTAAAATTTGATTAGTTCATTGGTGAAGTATACCATTGTTACAGTTCTACAGATGTGAGGTAAGGAGGGAGTTTCTTTTGGAAAAAAAATGCTGAAATGGAGAGTGATGGGTTCTCATTTTGTTTCTTTCATAATGCAGGAAATTGAAAATTACATGTTGATCCTATGATGTGATTAAGTAATATACTTACATAACTAAAACCAGAACCCTTCCTACACCTGTTACTACTGATAGCTATGCGTTATTGATTCTCGAATGATAACACTATGGAAACACATGTTTGCTTTTGAATTTGATGTTAATATGTGGCTCAAAGCATCAGTGAAAAAATCACTTCAATTTGCATAAGCTAAGATTGATTCAGTTTTCCAGGCGCATGGATGAAAGTATGATTTGCTTTTTATCATGTAATTGAGAACTGCTTGGATGCCTTGGATTAAAAAATACTTGTCTGTGTTGTATGAATGACCAATTTTGATCATTTTTTAGTAGTTTTGATTCAACTGCTGAAAGGAACTTATAGTGTTTAACTCATTTCGTTGTGTCATTAATTCATTTTTTTTTCCTTTTCCCTTACTATTATAGGCTCTACGAAAAGGAAAGAATTACATGGGACAACTTGTGTTCGTGCATTATCTGGAAGTTGGGGAGAGAAACATGATGTGACTTTTTATGCGTACAAGTTTACTTTCTCCTGCACTATTCCAAGTGAGATTTACTCTCCATTTGTTCTTCTGCTTGAGTCGAAGCTTGATGATGATGTGGGGAACATTGAAGTGGATCTATATTTGGTTGCGAAGATAGTTAAAGCTTCTGTTTCTTTTTCTGGACAAGTGCATTTGAATGCTGAACAGGTAGAGGCGCTCGCACTCTCGTATTTCTTCGGCATTTCATTTTATTTTGGGAAGCAATCAAAATATTTTTTAATTTCATTTGTGTCTTTTTTTGTGTGGTTTCAGATGATGAAAGCAAAGGGTTTTCATGAATTTTTTTTCAATGCTTTGTTTGGAAAGCTGTATAGTGGATCAAAATCATCTGGAAAACCAAGACAGTTCTTACTTAATAATGAAACAAAATCACTTTGGAGCTCGTCATACATGTTTCTGCTTCTACCCGTGGAGACATCAGACGCTTCAAGTGATGAATCTTGGGGAATACACTGGAAAGGAATAGACACTTGCTCTTTGGTGGTTGATTTTTTGAAGAATAACTCTCTTGCTGGTGCTATTCATTGTAATGGTAAAGGAGGAAACCCATCACCTCATCTTGTTAGCCCATCTTCTGCAGAATGCAATGGCAAAGGTGTAATCCACCTTGCAAATACTGTGGTTGACACAACTAATTTGACGAATACGGTTGTATTAGCTATACACACTGGAAAAATCTACTCCATCGTTGAGCTGGTGAGTGCTTCATCTGCTGATAGTGCTTTTGAGGCAAACACAGATGATGCACCAACAGGTTATGCTTCATATCGTGACTATTTTCATAAAAAGTAAGTGACTTTTGTTCCCACTCAATTTTATTGTGTTTGTTGGTTTTCTCCCCTCCTCGCTGTTTTATAAGTTTCGGACATAACGGTAACTGTTTTCAGGTATGGAATTGTGCTGACCCATCCAGAACAGCAGCTGCTGCGATTAAAACAAAGTCATAATCCACACAACCATCTTGTCAACTTTGACGAAGGTTCATTAATTTCCATGCTTGAGATTTACTATTAGAATTCTGTTGTATCTTAAACTGTCTGGTTGCTTCGTCCAATACTCGTATTCTAACATCTCTTTGGAAATTCTTGTGTGAATAAATTTCACAAAATATTCATGGTATAAGAAGATTAGTAGAAAGGAAATATACTTCTAGTTCATATCAACTTGTTCATGTAAATAAAATCATTCCACTTTCTGTCTCATTTATGATGTATTACTTTACGCGCAGTTCCTGGTAAAGATGGTGTGGCTGTAGCAAGACAACAACAACATGCTCATATGCCACCCGAGCTCTTAATCAGGATTGACGCCCCAATTTCTGTTTTAAAATCTCTTTACTTAATGCCATCTCTCATGCACCGTCTGCAATCTTTGATGATGGCCAGTCAACTCAGACAAGAGATTAATTTTCAGGCTCCCAACTTCCACATCCCAAGCTCGCTGGTTCGTCCTCTTACTCCAGCTAAACTTCTTAGTTGATAATTGATATGTGCTCATTCTAACATATTAGTCGCCTTTTTTATTAATTGAATCTGTTATTTTGTCATTAGATGCTTGAAGCAATAACAACACTCAGAGCTTGTGAAAGGTTTTCTATGGAGCGTTTGGAGTTGCTTGGAGATTCAGTTTTAAAGTATGCTGTGAGCTGTTGCCTATGTCTGAAATATCCAGATAAGCATGAAGGCCAATTATCTACTCAACGCCAATGGGCTATTTGTAATTCAACCCTTCATGCGTTGGGAATAAATTGTAAATTACAGGTGCTTGGCGTTATATATCCTCTTTTTTCGCCTAACGTAAACATTAGATTTTTTATAAGAAAAACTTGGCATCTTTTATGATCCTTCAGTTCTTTTTTTTGGACTCAAGGGTCTCCAACTTTTTTGCATTGATGTTTCTTTGTGTTTCTTATTTGGCAGGGATACATACGAGACGGTGCGTTTGAGCCCTGTCGCTGGGTTTCTCCCGGGCAAAAATCTATACGTCCTATTCCTTGTACTTGTGGGGTTGGTACTGTGGAGGTGCCATTGGATGCCAAATTTCTAACTGAAGACCCAAAAGTCAAGGTTGGAAAGATGTGCAACATGGGCCACAGGTGGATTGGTTCAAAGACGATATCTGACTGTGCTGAAGCCATCATAGGAGCTTACTATGTCAGCGGTGGACTGATTGCTGCTGTTCATGCACTGAAATGGCTCGGTATTGATGCAGAAGTTGATCCTTCAATGATAGCTGATGCTATTAACCGCGCATCTCTAAGGTCTTATATTCCTAAAAATGATGAGATCAAGAGTCTAGAGGCAAAGCTTGGATATACATTTTGTGTGAAGTTTCTTCTAGAAGAGGCCGTCACTCATGCATCCATGCAAGAGCAGGGAGTTAGCTATTGCTACCAGGTAGTGATTTTTTCAGTCGCGGCAGCAGTCTTTCTAACTTTTAAATGAATACTGCAAACTAATTTGATAAAGAAAATGTGATCTCTAAAACCTGGGTAATGGTCATAACAGTGTGAAAACTATCCATATATTTTTTTTCTATTAGACTTTAATCAGAAAGATTTCTGTAACTATGTTTGATTTTCCTGGCAAGCCTCACTATTTTCTCTTTTTAACTCTTTGAACGGTTGACAGAGGCTTGAATTTCTTGGCGACGCTGCATTGGATTTGCTTATGACATGGCATCACTATCAGAACCACAAAGATATGGATCCTGGAGAGTTGACCGACCTGCGTTCAGCTTCTGTTAATAATGAAACTTTTGCTCAAGTGGCTATAAGGAGAGATCTATACATTCATCTTCAACATTGTTCTACAATACTTCAGAGCCAAATAGCAGCATATGCCAAGGCTGTTCAGGAATATGACGAAGCGGACAAGTTGGCGGATGCCCCAAATGGTCCAAAAGTAATCTCTTTTGACCTCAGTTCATTACTTATTAGGCTGCTTGTATTATTTGTATTTGTTGTGGTTTAACCCTTTCACTGACCGAGATTATTATCGTTTTATGAACATATTATTGTTTTTGGGGTTTGGCAATCCTAATGATTAATCACTTTATTCGATTTGTTCTCTGCTCATTACTACAGGCTCTTGGAGACCTCGTCGAGAGTATCACCGGGGCGATGCTAATCGATATGAAGTTTGATCTTGATTATGTATGGAAAATATGGAAGCCACTGCTGTCGCCAATTGTGACTGCTGAAAAACTTGAGATGCCTCCACTACGTGAACTTAATGAGTTATGCGACTCTCTTGGATATTTCGTAAAAGAAGCATGTATAAGCAAAGGGGACACGGTGCAAGCAGAGCTTAAGGTACAGCTGAATGATGATCTCTTGGTTGGACAAGGACATGACAAGAGTAGAAAAGCTGCGAAAGGCAAAGCAGCTTCTAAATTGTTGAAGATGCTCGAGGTAATGTTTTTCCCCTTAGAAGTTCATATATGCTAACCTTGTTTTTCCCCTTAGAAGTTCATATATGCTAACCTTGTTTTTCCCCTTAGAAGTTCATATATGCTAACCTTCATACCTTTGTCGCCTGAACTGTGCACGACAATTATATATTACTTAAATCTTTTGCAGTTGTTACAAAACCACGTACTGTTTGATTCTTGTTTTTCAAGAACCTATCATCCTCGTTTTCAAGGATTTCTTGCACAAATTGGGCGTACTTCCAAAAATATTCTTGAAATTCGTTTGAGATCTCTAGTCCAAAGGAATTTCAAGGATTTCTTACACAAATTGGGCCTTCTTCCAAAACATATTCTTGAAATTCGTTTGAGATCTCTAGTCCAAAGGGGAATAAATATGTATCCACAAAAGTTCTTGAAATTCCAACAGTAGCAAACAATAGTTATAATGCTTTTTGACTTATGCAAAACGATTGAATAATTAAAGAAGGTTCCTTATACCTTGCTTAGGTTCGATACTTTAGCTGTTCTTGAAATATATCAATGCATAGATTGAACTTCATGTCAATTTTTTGTGTGCTTATGTTTTTGAACCTGCGATTCAACAGTCTAGAGGAATGGTGTACACCCGTGGGGCGGCGAAGAGGAGAAAACAGAAACCGGACTCTGCCGTTTTATTATCCCTAGATTTGGGAAATGAATCTTCATCTGAGCCTTCAGTCCCCGGGAAGCAGAGAAAAACGGAAAACCAATCCCCCATAGGATCACAAGTTCATTCCGTTGTTGGCCAGGGAACCCCAGGTATGCATCATCCATTTGTTCGGTTTCTTAGTTTCATCAAAAGAGCTGCACGCATGTATCTGTGTGAAATTTAATCTGAAACATTACTGCGAAAGGTGGGAATTGAAATGAGAGATATCTGATTGACCTCACCATTTTGCAGTTGTCTCGATTAAAATGAATAAAGGAGGACCTCGGACAACTCTTTTCGATCTCTGCAAGCTATTTCAGTGGCCAATGCCAGTATTTTTCACATCAGAAGATAAATCAAGGTTATTCCCTTTTTTTCTGTTCCAGTTTGTTTATGCAGGCAGCTCAAACAATATTGCTCCATAGATTTTTTACTTAGTTGCTCCCTCCTTTGACAGAATTCCAATCGAATTCGGTGAAGGCTCTGATAAGAGGACGGGATTTAACAGCTATACATCAACGATCAGTTTGAATATACCAAGCATCCGTACTCTTGAATACACAGGAGATGCCAGGCCTGATAAGAAGAGTTCGTTCGACTCTGCAGCGCTTATCATGCTTTATAAGCTCAATGACCAAGGACATATCATCATTTCATAACTCTGAATAAAGCGGTTCTCGGGTTAAAACTAATCATTCGCTATTAACCACAGAAAGTATGGTGTAGGTATCAGCTAGTCACAACAACGCAACGGAACTCGGGTGGTGAAGTTTAGAAGGTCAGTCCAGTAGTATGACATGGTGAACAACAAACAGTAGGCATTAGTTCCTGTACACAGTATCTGTAATTTAGTGTAGGAAATGAACAAAATCCATGTACCCTTTATCTTATGTTGTTGTATTATTAAGTCAGTAACGTTTCCCCTAATCATGGCTGTCCTTTTGCTCGTTACATTCACGTGTAATAGATTTGGAAAACCCCGAGCAAGCTCTATAGATTGAACAATTGACATAATAATAATATGGTACAAAACTTGTTGGCTAAACTGGTATATTTCACTCCTTTATGCACACCAAACACGTAAACCTGTATAGTTGGGAAAAAAACAAAAAATCTTCACACAAGTAGAGAAACTGCCAGCCATTCCTCTGAAAACTATTGAAGGAGGAATCGAAAAGGTAAGTCGTCTGAGAGAGCGCCACCACTTCACAAGTTCCAGTGACTGGTAAAAGCAGTTCCTCGCGAAGATGTGCTGCTCGACGGAAGATGATACTATGCTCTAATTAATAGCTCGTATACATTGTTGTTGTTATCACCACTGACACGCTTCAACATCTCGAAACTCTTACGGCTCCCCAAGAATTCAAACCGTTTGAAATTCACAAAACCAAGCTCCTCTGTTTCTTGCCTGGAATACACTGATCGAAGCCGATCAGCATGCCTAGAATCAGTGTGAATTGCAGCTTCAATTTCTGAAGCCGACATATTCTCCTGTGAAAATTAAAAAAAAAACACTGAAGACTCGTTAGATCACCTCCGCTGTTCAATTGCCAAAGGGTATGCACAAACAAGAAGGGTTTTGTAGAGCTAACTATGAGCAACCTTCTTTAAGAGTTCAAGGTCTTATGATGACATTACCGAGTTTAAGTTTCATGGCCATGGTAAGGTAAACATCAGTAAGATAACACCAAGTATCGTCAAATTATACCTGATAAAATGCATATATGTGATCTAACAACTGCAAACAGGTCAAGCCATTTTCGCTGAAAAAAGTTCTTGAAGACGGCCCCATCTCAGAAAACCGATCCACAGGAAACAGTATGGTCAGAAAGTGGTTCTCAAATACTGACTCATTCTTCTCACTGCATGGAGAGAAGATACGGAAAATGTTGTAAAGGCTCACAACCACTAGCATAATTGATAATTTTGACTTGTACCAGTTGGATAGAAAGAGTAGAACCTTTCTGTAAGAGGCCTGGTCAGGTTTGCAAACGATGCCTCCGAATCCTTGCCATCACCTTTTGCATCAAAAAAGACGGATGCATGTTCGCTAACATCTTCAGCACTGAAAGAATCTGTGAACACAGAAGCAGTTGATGTTGACTCAGAAATAGTCCAGCAGATTGAATCCAGAAGGCTGCTTGGGGTTATTGGACGAATTGGGGTTTGACAGGTCTGTAAAAATCCAAAGCATTCATAAACAAATATAACCACGAGTAATGCAAGTTTAGGATGTTAGACGAAACTTTTCCATTCCTATGCATCCAAACTAAAAGAACGAGAAATGTATTTCACAAGAACAAGAAACATAATTCACAAGAGATAACTGGCTCTTGCTCCCTTCTTGGCATGTATTGAGCAGCGCAAGGACCACTAAAGACAGTATGGCCAGGTATTTTTGGTGACTAATGGAAGGCTCTCATTTCTACTGGATGTTCCTTGATGTGATCTAACCTAGCATTGATTCACATGAAGGCCATCTCAGTAGTCGAAGCTATACTAGCATTGGTCGTGGTAACAGATCTAAATCTTTATAGTTATTCGAATTAAAAAATATTAAGGATAGACTCGTTAGACCACCACTGTAATAACATAAAAGTTCATGACTATACTAAGGCTCAACTTCAAAAAGTGTAGTCATGAGCAAGCAGGAAGCCAGAGAGGAGACCTCTCGAAAGTAGGAATAATGAGCAGAGTCATATGATGAAGATCCAAGATAAAAAAGAACATGAATGACCACTGACCTGCATACAACGACCACGCCGATTTCTAACCCCATTTTTAGCAGAACTAACAATCTGCAGCCTCTCTTCATGGCTTGCTTTACTTTTCAACTTCTGACCATCTTTAGGGGCAATTTTCACATTTATTCCCTACGGAAAAAGAAAAAAAAAATCATTTCCAATAATATCAAGGACTACACAAACATTAAAGTGCAAGTATACATCTAAGAGTACACTGATCACTGACTACCAAGATGGAAGTAACTAAATGAAAGCTAAAAAAATATATTGAAAAGCACCTCCTCCACATTGACACTTTGAAGATTTTCGACCATCATCCCAATCTGTCTAGCCAAATCAGCAGACATGTGAACAAGTCTCTGCATATATCTCTCCTTCACTGATTTAAGAATCCAAAGAGGCTGAAACAAACCATTTGCAAAAGAATTGATTCAGATGATCAATAAACTGCAGCACTTTCCAGTAACACCAAGTAAGCACATAAGTGACCTTCGAGTTCCATATGATGCCATCAGCTACACCGTATAACTTAAATCCAACTATAATATGCTAACAGCCCAAAAACAGATAAGAGTGGGAAACGCAAACTTTCAGCATCAAAGCAGCACATACAGAGATTAGAACAGTGAATGCTCATGTAATTTAGCATTATGAGGCACTTACAGAAACAATGTTGTTAGAGTGGCCAAGATATCTTTGAATAGAAGCTCCCCCTTCACATATGACATGGCTAGCTCCACAACCAACAAACCACTGATCTAAAAGAGAGGCACCTTCCGTGGTAGCTACCTCATAAACCTGTTGAGCATATTAAATATCTCAGAGAATTGCTCAAGGCCAATGACCAAAAGATCAATTTGATAAATGTTTGCTAGTCTACCAATAGCACAAGCATGCCACATGCAAAAAGGTTCAGACAAAGGTGCAGCTGTTGATCATTAAAAGTTCAAGTTACCTTACTCCGCAGTTCGTCTGTAACAGCTGGATCAACATACATTGAGTTACCAGAGAGGATTGAGCTAATACTTCTCTTAGAACTTCTTCCAGAAGATCCTTTTGGTGGTCCTTCAGTCATGTTGGATTGCTTGGCGTCAGTAATACCAATAGGAAAACAAGACTTATCAGTGCCAGAAAAACCAACAAGCCTATTTAGGTCATCTAAGCGGACACCATTTTCTCCAACACTCTTGACAATGTAGAGTGATTCACTCAACCTCACTGCAAGACAAGAATAAAACTCATTTTAGGTCAATCGAGATACATTTTCACAAGACAAGAACCAAGTAGTTAACACTTCCAATACAGAGAATACTTGATGTGTAGTATTTGTTCTTTTGACGTTGGACAAAGAGAAGAACAAAAGATTAGCAGTGATTAGTATATCAAAAGAGATGAGAGGGTTATGAACAACCAAGCCAGACTCTATGCTGACAGGAGGTGGAAGTTTTACTTAGCAGTAACCAAAAAACAGCAGGAAACAACAATGTAGCTGTATCGTACCATTTCTCCTGACGCTGTCCACAAACCATCCAAGTGTAACCACAAAGAGACCAATTTTTGGTCCATGCTTTGAAGCATGCTCAAACTTACGTCCACCAAAGCTGTAATCGTCATTAAGGATTCACGAGAGGCAGCAAGAGATACTTTCCAGATGCAAACAACAAAATATGATTTGTCCAAACAAGAAGGGACAAAAATGAAATCTGATAAATTGTCAAATAGACGTATTCTACACCACCTGATCAAAAGAGGAATGGAATTTTGTTTTTGTATATATCCAAGGCAGAAAGCATTCATCATGAGCAGAAAGAACAAACAGCCTTGTGACAAAAATAATGAAGTATTTATTATTGAACAAATTGAAGGATATCTGGACCACCAAATGGGTACACTGAGGATGCAAGTTAGGGCTGTATTGACCGCCTAACCTCTCTGTTGCTTCCATAACTTGTTTCCTTGTTTCTGCATAAGAAAAGTAGAAATTGGATTATCAGATAATTATTTGGCAAATCAAATAAGATCAAAATCCCTTTAAAAGACATGCCCAAAAATTAAAAAGATTCAGCAACAGACGACACAGAAGCCAACTGTAGGCAATAAGACACTAATTGATGACAAAATAAAATCAAAATAATACACAGTCATCACTTCGTTTTCTCCCTAGCTCAAAATCTATGCTTACAACAATTAAGCAATACAATTAAGCAATCTGTACATCTACTGCACGCTGATTATGAAAACAGAACATATGGTTCATAAAGCAGATACCTTTGGATAGCCCAGTGACACAAATAACAAGACTAGCGAATGGACCATTTGAACAAACCGGTCGCTCAGACCCAGCCGAGGAAATGGCAGGAGACATTGGCTCAAAGGACTGCACACCTCTAAGAACAGGCATTGAAGATATTGATGAGAACCCCAAAAAGAGCCTGGAACACCCCTTGCTATCAACCACTTGAACTCCACCACCGCCGACCATACTCTTCAATCCTTAAGAAACTGACAATTCTCGTTCTGTCTGACAGTGGAAACGAGAAGGAATCCATGGCATGGACATTACGACAAACAGTATAAGATCATTGGAATTAACTTTAATTGAACGAAGTTAACACTGGTAATAGAAGAGGAATGAATTTGAAAACCCAGAATTCAACAGGCGACAAAGATTCAATCTTTACAAATGAAAAGTGGGTTTTACACACTGCAAAGAAAAGGGGTACGAGAGAAGGAAGCAGAGAGAGGAAAGGGATGTGAATTTTGATGGTGATAAAAGGAAAGGAAAGGAATCAAAGGGAGTATAAAAAAGAAAAGTGGCTATGGTGGTAAGCAGACTAGTGGTAGTAGCAGAAGAGATTCAGACAAATTCAGAATTTTGAAGGGATGTGCACGAAAAAAGTTTGGAAGGGGGGAGAAAAGTGAGATTTTTTTGAATGGAGGGTCGGCTTGTTCTGTTCTGGAATTGTTAAAAATCACCGTTTTGGCTTTTGCTTTTGTTTTTTGCTTTATTGGGTTCAAACTCAAGAAACGGGAATCGCACCATCTCTCAGGTTCAAGTCACTTTCTTTTTTTATTTCAAGTGCTGTGCCACTTCTCTCTAAACCAAAAATAATTAAGTCTCGTGATGAAATTACCTTGATCACCACCATAATCATCTTATTGAGGCCTTTTATTTGTAGAGATCTGTTGTTATAAGTGTGATTCATTTCCTGTTCTCTTTGACTTTCTGGAAATTAATTACGTGTAAAAAAGATAATTATTTTCTTCTCGCGTAATTTTTATTTTATTTTTTGATTCGAATATGAACTCTAAATTAGGTGTGAACAGTTGTTGCAAATTACACGCCTCGAGTGTATTTGAGTTTTTAATTCTTCATTTGTTAGCTCATTGAGGGCATTATTATTCATTAGAGAGAAGACTAAGACTAGCATTAAATTACTAATAACGTAAGCCTATAACCTAAGCAGTGGCTAATTTTTTTTTTTTTTTGGTGATGATAAAAATTTGTAGAAAGCCTATTCTCCAGGATCCAGTCTTCCAATTCTTACACCAATCTTGCATTATTTGAGGAAAGATTGAGAGAATAATTGATAGAAATGTACAATGGAAAACATGGGAAAAGAATTTGAAACAGTTGAGGCCACTAAAATGCCATGTCAAACTTGAATAACCATGACAGAAAATTGACATTTTAACATCCCTGCCTGCCTCATTAAACCTTTGATTTGTACCAAGTTGATGTTGAAGGAATTAAAAAAACGCAAGAGTTTTGTTTTTTCAGTAAATTCAACTCCACTCGTTTATGGTATGGTATTGGTTTTTGTGGCATCTATCGTATCAACCATCAACAACCTTATATAATGCATATGAATCCAAAAAAGAAAGAAACTTGTACTCCCTCTGGTCCGAATTATATGACTTCCTCGCATCCCAATATTCAGTAGGGAGCGTATATTAAGGAGGCCGGATGACTCACTATTTGACCCAAAAAATTCCGTACTTTTTTTCGAACGTACGTTAATCCTTAACGTACTTCCGAGAAAAAATTATGGGCAAAATTATCTCAAATAGTGACTATTTCGGCCGCCGTGAGATACGTGCCGAAACAATAAAAGCAAAACCCAAAACGTCATATATTTCGGACTGTAGGGAGTAATTAATGTTAATGCAAACAAAGGTGCAGTTGTGGGTCAATGAGCCAGCCGACAAAGAAGGGTTGAGAGTAACGTTTGATGAAACAAAATCAAGATTTCCCCTTTCATTTAAAATTATTTCCTTTTTTATGAGCTACATATAAATAAAAATAAAGAAAAAGACGGAGGAAACAAAAAAAATTAAATTAAATTAGAGCCGTCAGCTTCCAAATATCAATAAAGTTTGCCACGCCTTCAAAAGCTTGTGTTGTGTCATGTCTGTGCTCTTCTTTTACTTTCCATAAGGATTTTTTCAAACTTATCTGATAGTCAAAGTGGGATTGGGCTTGGGAATCTGGGCCTGGGCTTTATGCATGTCCCTTAACCTTTGGGCTCGACTTTCTGATCCGTAATTTTCCTTATTTGGAAAGGATTAACTACTACTCCCTCCGTCCTTTAATAACAGACGTTTTAGGATAGTAAAAAAACGTAAGACAATGATCTTTGATCTTATTTTATTTCACATTTTTTTATTTTTACCTCTAATTTCCACTCAAATTACCACACCATCATTAAATTGGGTTGATTCAAAAAAAAAAATATTGTCATTTGCACAAAATATATGCTTCGGAAAAGATAAAATGACAAGTACTCCAAATGGTAGAAAAACGTAAAAAAACGTCAGTTATTAAAGGACAGAGGGAGTACGTAACAAGTATATTTTAAATACTAAGAAAAATTCTAATTGATCTATAGCCTTAAGAAAAATTCTAGAGTCAAATTCGATAAGTTTTTACCCTTGAAAAAAATTCTTACCATAAAATTGAGAGATATGGAAGAAAAATGGTCATTTTCTCATCTATTGGAAAACAATTAAAATATCACTTAAAAAAAATTATAATTCAACTCAAATTCTATAGTCCATTTCTAAAAATTTATACTCTTAGGGGAAAAAATTTGCAATAAATTGGAGAGATTTTGAAGTAGAAGGATAACATGGCCATTTTATCATATTTTAGAAAATAATTAAATTTAAATAAAAAAAATATAATTAAAATATAAAATTATAGAATCTATCCCATCAAGTCTATAGCTTTTATGAAAAATTCTAGAGTTAAATTTGATAAGTTTTTACCCATGGAAAAACTTCTTACCTTAAAATTGAGAAATATTGAAGAAAAATGGTCATTTTCTCATCTATACGAAAAAAATTAAAATATCACTTAAAAAAATAGATAATTCAACTAAAAAATACTAGAGTCCATTTCTAAAAATTTATACTCTTAGGGGAAAAAATTTCTATAAACTAGAGAGATTTTGGAATAGAAAGATAATATGGTTATTTTGTCATATTTAAGAAAAAAATTAAATTTATGTAAAAAAAAATTCGAATTGAACTTTAAAATTCCAGTGTCTATCCCATCAAGTTTATAGATTTTATGAAAAAATTTAGAGTCAAATTCAATTAGTTTTTACCCTTGGAAATTTTTTTTACCATTGAGAGATATTGAGGAAAAATGGTCATTTTCTCATCTATAGGAAAAAAATTAAAATATCCGTTGAAAAAATTCATAATTTAACTCTAAAATTCTAGAGTCCATTTCAAAAAAGTTATACTCTTGGGGAATTTTTTTTTGCTATAAATTGGAGAGATTTTGAAGTAGAAGGATAGCATGGTCATTTTGTCATATTTAAGAAAAAAATTAAATTTATGTAAAAAAAAATTCGAATTGAAATATAAAATTCTAAAGTCCATACCATCAAGTTTATAGCTTTTATGAAAAATTATAGAGTCAAATTCAATAAGTTTTTACCCTTAGAAAAAAAAATTAAATTTTACCATAAAATTGAGAGATACTGGAAAAAAAATGGTCATTTTCTCATCTGTAGGAAAAAAATTAAAACATCAGTTCAACTCTAAAATTCTAGAGTCTATTTCTAAAAATTTATAATCTTAGGGAAATTTTTTTTTCTATAAATTGGAGAGATTTCGAAGTAGAAGGGTAAAATAGTCCTTTTCTCATATTTAAGAAAAAAATTAAATTTATGTAAAAAAAAATTCGAATTGAAATATTTTTTAATTTCATTTGTGTCTGTTTTTTTGTGTGGTTTCAGATGATGAAAGCAAAGAGTTTTCATGAATTTTTTTTCAATGCGTTGTTTGGAAAGCTGTATAGTGGATCAAAATCATCTGGAAAACCAAGACAGTTCTTACTTAATAATGAAACAAAATCACTTTGGAGCTCGTCATACATGTTTCTGCTTCTACCCGTGGAGACATCAGACGCTTCAAGTGATGAATCTTGGGGAATAAACTGGAAAGGAATAGACACTTGCTCTTTGGTGGTTGATTTTTTGAGGAATAACTCTCTTGCTGGTGCTATTCATTGTAATGGTGAAGGAGGAAACCCATCACCTCATCTTGTTAGCCCATCTTCTGCAGAATGCAATGGCAAAGGTGTAATCCACCTTGCAAATACTGTGGTTGACACAACTAATTTGACGAATACGGTTGTATTAGCTATACACACTGGAAAAATCTACTCCATCGTTGAGCTGGTGAGTGCTTCATCTGCTTATAGTGCTTCTGAGGCAAACACAGATGATGCACCAACAGGTTATGCTTCATATCGTGACTATTTTCATAAAAAGTAAGCGACTTTTGTTCCCACTCAATTTTATTGTGTTTGTTGGTTTTCTCCCCTCCTCGCTGTTTTATAAGTTTCGGACATAACAGTAACTGTTTTCAGGTATGGAATTGTGCTGACCCATCCAGAACAGCAGCTGCTGCGATTAAAACAAAGTCATAATCCACACAACCATCTTGTCAACTTTGACGAAGGTTCATTAATTTCCATGCTTGAGATTTACTATTAGAATTCTGTTGTATATTAAACTGTCTGGTTGCTTCGTCCAATACTTGTATTCTAACATCTCTTTGGAAATTCTTGTGTGAATACTTTTCACAAAATATTAATGGTAAAAGAAGATTAGTAGATAAGGAAATATACTTCTAGTTCATATCAACTTGTTCATGTAAATAAAATCATTCCACTTTCAGTCTCATTTATGATGTATTCCTTTACGCGCAGTTCCTGGTAAAGATGGTGTGGCTGTAGCAAGACAACAACAACATGCTCATATGGAGCGTTTGGAGTTGCTTGGAGATTCAGTTTTAAATTATGCTGGGTGCTGTTGCCTATGTCTGAAATATCCAGATAAGCATGAAGGCCAATTATCTACTCATCGCCAATGGGCTATTTGTAATTCAACCCTTCATGCGTTGGGAATAAATTGTAAATTACAGGTGCTTGACGTTATATCTTCTCTTTTTTCGCCTAATGTAAACATTAGATTTTTTATAAGAAAAACTTGGCATCTTTTATGATCCTTCAATTCTTTTTTTTGGACTCAAGGGTCTCCAACTTTAAGGGCCACATTGGATTGGTTCAAAGATGATATCAGACTGTGTTGAAGCCATCATAGGAGCTTTCTATGTCAGCGGTGGACTGATTGCTGCTGTTCATGCAATGAAATGGCTCGGTATTGATGCAGAAG
The DNA here is from genome assembly GCA_963691705.1 of Viola odorata. NCBI lineage: Eukaryota > Viridiplantae > Streptophyta > Magnoliopsida > Malpighiales > Violaceae > Viola > Viola odorata. Next base: position 3,613,727 of record OY829546.1, read on the forward strand.
TTGATCCTTCAATGATAGCTGATGCTATTAACCGCGCATCTCTAAGGTCTTATATTCCTAAAAATGATGAGATTAAGAGTCTAGAGGCAAAGCTTGGATATACATTTTGTGTGAAGTTTCTTCTAGAAGAGGCCGTCACTCATGCATCCATGCATGAGCAGGGAGTTAGCTATTGCTACCAGGTAGTGATTTTTTCAGTCGCAACAGCAGTCTTTCTAACTTTTAAATGAATACTGCAAACTAATTTGATAAAGACAATGTGATCTCTAAAACCTGGGAAATGGTCTTAACAGCGTGAAGACAATCCATATATTTTTTTTCTATTAGACTTTAATCAGAAAGATTTCTGTAACTATGTTTGATTTTCCTGGCAAGCCTCACTATTTTCTCTTTTTAACTCTTTGAACGGTTGACAGAGGCTTGAATTTCTTGGCGACTCTGCATTGGATTTGCTTATGACATGGCATCACTATCAGAACCACAAAGATATGGATCCTGGAGAGTTGACCGACCTGCGTTCAGCTTCTGTTAATAATGAAACTTTTGCTCAAGTGGCTATAAGAAGAGATCTATACATCCATCTTCAACATTGTTCTACAATACTTCAGAGCCAAATAGCAGCATATGCCAAGGCTGTTCAGGAATATGACGAAGCGGACAAGTTGGCCGATGCCCCAAATGGTCCAAAAGTAATCTCTTTTGACCTCAGTTCATTACTTATTAGGCTGCTTGAATTATTTGTATTTGTTGTGGTTTAACCCTTTCACTGACCGAGATTATTATCGTTTTATGAACATATTATTGTTTTTGGGGTTTGGCAATCCTAATGATTAATCACTTTATTCGATTTGTTCTCTGCTCATTACTTCAGGCTCTTGGAAACCTCGTCGAGAGTATCACCGGGGCGATGCTAATCGATATGGAGTTTGATCTTGATTATGTATGGAAAATATGGAAACCACTGCTGTCGCCAATTGTGCCCGCTGAAAAACTTGAGATGCCTCCACTACGTGAACTTAATGAGTTATGCGACTCTCTTGGATATTTCGTAAAAGAAGTATGTATAAGCAAAGGGGACATGGTGCAAGCAGAGCTTTAGGTACAGCTGAATGATGATCTCTTGGTTGGACAAGGACATGACGAGTAGAAAAGCTGCGAAAGGCAAAGCAGCTTCTAAATTGTTGAAGATGCTCGAGGTAATGTTTTTCCCCTTAGAAGTTCATATATGCTAACCTTGTTTTTCCCCTTAGAAGTTCATATTTGCTAACCTTCATACCTTTGTCGCCTGAACTGTGCACGACAATTATATATTACTTAAATCTTTTGCAGTTGTTACAAAACCACGTACTGTTTGATTCTTGTTTTTCAAGAACCTATTATCCTTGTTTTCAAGGATTTCTTACACAAATTGGGCGTACTTCCAAAAATATTCTTGAAATTCGTTTGAGATCTCTAGTCCAAAGGAATTTCAAGGATTTCTTACACAAATTGGGCGTACTTCCAAAACATATTCTTGAAATTCGTTTGATATCTCTAGTCCAAAGGAATAAATATGTATCCACAAAAGTTCTTGAAATTCCAACAGTAGCAAACAATAGTTATAATGCTTTTTGACTTATGCAAAACGATTGAATAATTAAAGAAGGTTCGATGCTTTAGCTGTTCTTGAAATATATCAATGCATAGATTGAACTTCATGCCAATTTTTTGTGTGCTAATATTTTTGAACCTGCGATTCAACAGTCTAGAGGAATGGTGTACACCCGTGGCCCCGTGGGGCGGCGAAGAGGAGAAAACAGAAACCGGACTCTGCCGTTTTATCATCCCTAGATTTGGGAAATGAATCTTCATCTGAGCCTTCAGTCCCCGGGAAGCAGAGAAAAATGGAAAACCAATCCCCCATAGGATCACAAGGAGTTCATTCCGCTGTTGGCCAGGGAACCCCAGGTATGCATCATCCATTTGTTCGGTTTCTTAGTTTCATCAAAAGAGCTGCACGCATGTATCTGTGTGAAATTTAATCCGAAACATTCATGCGAAAGGTGGGAATTGAAATGAGAGATATCTGATTGACCTCACCATTTTGCAGTTGTCTCGATTAAAATGAATAAAGGAGGACCTCGGACAACTCTTTTCGATCTCTGCAAGCGATTTCAGTGGCCAATGCCAGCATTTTTCACATCAGAAGATAAATCAAGGTTATTCCCTCTTTTTTTCTGGTCCAGTTTGTTTATGCAGGCAGCTCAAACAATTCATTGCTCCATAGATTTTTTACCTAGTTGCTCCCTTCTTTGACAGAATTCCGATCGAATTGAGTGAAGGCTCTGATAAGAGGACGGGATTTAACAGCTATATATCAACGATCAGTTTGAATATACCAAGCATCGGTACTCTTGAATACACAGGAGATGCCAGGCCTGATAAGAAGAGTTCGTTCGACTGTGCAGCGCTTATCATGCTTTATAAGCTCAATGACCAAGGACATATCATCATTTCATAACTCTGAATAAAGCGGTTCTCGGGTTAAAACTAATCATTCGCCATTAACCACAGCAATTATGGTGTAGGTATCAGCTAGTCACAACAACGCAACGGAACTCGGGTGGTGAAGTTTAGAAGGTTAGTCCAGTAGTATGACACGGTGAACAACAAACAGTAGGCATCAGTTCCTGTACACAGTATCTGTAATTTAGTGTAGGAAATGAACAAAATCCATGTACCCTTTATCTTATGTTGTATTATTAAGTCAGTAACGTTTGCCCTAATCATGGCTGTCCTTTTGCTCGTTACATTCACGTGTAATAGATTTGAAAAAGGTTTAAATCCAAAAAAGGCACCGTACATGAATTGATTGACTCATTTGGCACCTCTACTCAAAAAACGGTTTAAAAGGCACCTATACTTCTTACGTATGACACATTTGGCACCTCTCACGAATGGCGTCACCGTTCCTCCGTTATCTGCCCACGTGGCACGCCACGTCATCACTGTTTATGACGTGGCATACCACGTGGGCGGATAACGGAGGAACGGTGACGCCGTTCGTGGGAGATGCCAAATGTATCATACGTAAGAAGTATAGGTGCCAAATGAATCATACGTAATTAATTAATTTTAAAATTCAGAAAAAAATATAATTAATTTTTTATTTTTTTCTTTTATTATCTAATTAATTTATAAAAAATTAGTTTTATTATCTAATTAATTTTAAAAATTCAGAAAATAGATTTGAAAAACCCCAAGCAAGCTCTATAGATTGAACAATTGGCATAATAATAATACGGTACAAAACTTGTTGGCTAAGCTCGTATATTTCACTCCTTTATGCACACCAAACACGTAAACCTGTATAGTTGGAAAAAAAACAAAAAATCTTCACACAAGTAGAGAAAAACTGCCAGCCATTCCTCTGAAAACTACTGAAGGAGGAATCCAAAAGGTAAGTCGTCTGAGCGAGCGCCACCACTTCACAAGTTCCAGTGACTGGTAAAATCAGTTCATCGCAAAGATGTGCTGCTCGACGGAAGATGATAATATGCTCTAATTAATAGCTCGTATACATTGTTGTTGTTATCGCCACGGACACGCTTCAACATCTCGAAACTCTTACGGCTCCCCAAGAATTCAAACCGTTTGAAATTCACAAAACCAAGCTCCTCTGTTTCTTGCCTGGAATACACTGATCGAAGCCGATCAGCATGCCTAGAATCAGTGTGAATTGCAGCTTCAATTTCTGAAGCCGACATATTCTCCTGTGAAAATTTAAAAAAAAAACACTGAAGACTCGTTAGATCACCTCCGCTGTTCAATTGCCAAAGGGTATGCACAAACAAGAAGGGTTTTGTAGAGCTACTTATGAGCAACCTTCTTTAAGAGTTCAAGGTCTTATGATGACATTACCGAGTTTAAGTATTGTGGCCATGGTAAGGTAAACATCAGTAAGATAACACCAAGTATCGTCAAATTATACCTGATAAAATGAATATATGCGATCTAACACCTGCAAACAGGTCAAGCCATTTTCGCTGAAAAAAGTTCTTGAAGACGGCCCCATCTCAGAAAACCGATCCACAGGAAACAGTATGGTCAGAAAGTGGTTCTTAAATACTGACTCATTCTTCTCACTGCATGGAGAGAAGATACGGAAAATGTTGTAAAGGCTCACAACCACTAGCATAATTGATAATTTTGAGTTGTACCAATCGGATAGAGAGAGAAGAACCTTTCTGTAAGAGGCCTGGTCAGGTTTGCAAATGATGCCTCCGAATCTTTGCCATCACCTTTTGCATCAAAAAAGATGGATGCATGTTCGCTAACATCTTCAGCACTGAAAGAATCTGTGAGCACAGAAGCAGTTGATGTTGACTCAGAAATAGTCCAGCAGATTGAATCCAGAAGGCTGCTTGGGGTTATTGGACGAATTGGGGTTTGACAGGTCTGTAAAAATCCAAAGCATTCATAAACAAATATAACTACGAGTAATGCAAGTTTAGGATGTTAGACGAAACTTTTCCATTCCTATGCATCCAAACTAAAAGAACGAGAAATGTAATTCACAAGAACAAGAAACATAATTCACAAGAGATAACTGGCTCTTGCTCCCTTCTTGGCACGTACTGAGCAGCGCAAGGACCACTAAAGACAGTATGGCCAGGTATTTTTGGTGACTAATGGAAGACTCTCATTTCTACTGGATGTTCCTTGATGTGATCTAACCTAGCATTGATTCACATGAAGGCCATCTCAGTAGTCGAAGCTATACTAGAATTGGTCGCGGTAACAGATCTAAATCTTTATAGTTATTAGAATTCAAAAATATTAAGGATAGACTCGTTAGGAGCTGTGAATGACCACCACTGTAATAGCATAAAAGTTCATGGCTATACTAAGGCTCAACTTCAAAAAGTGTAGTCATGAGCAGGCAGGAAGCCAGAGAGGAGACTTCTCGAAGGTAGGAATAATGAGCAGAGTGATATGATGAAGATCCAAGATAAAAAAGAACATGAATGACCACTGACCTGCATACAACGACCACGCCGATCTCTAACCCCATTTTTAGCAGAACTAACAATCTGCAGCCTCTCTTCATGGCTTGCTTTACTTTTCAACTTCTGACCATCTTTAGGGGCAATTTTCACATTTATTCCCTATGGAAAAAAAGAAAATCATTTCCAATAATATCAAGGACTACACAAACATTAAAGTGCAAGTATACATCTAAGAGTACACTGATCACTGACTACCAAGATGGAAGTAACCAAATGAAAGCTAAAAAAATATATTGAAAAGCACCTCCTCCACATTGACACTTTGAAGATTTTCGACCATCATCCCAATCTGTCTAGCCAAATCAGCAGACATGTGAACAAGTCTCTTCATATGCCTTTAAGAATCCAAAGAGGCTGAAACAAACCATTTGCAAAAGAATTGATTCAGATGATCAATAAACTGCAGCACTTTCCAGTAACACCAAGTAAGCACATAAGTGACCTTCGAGTTCCATGTGATGCCATCAGCTACACCGTATCACTTAAATCCAACTATAATATGCTAACAGCCCAAAAACAGATAAGAGTGGGAAACCCAAACTTTCAGCATCAAAGCAGCACATACAGAGATTAGAACAGTGAATGCTCATGTAATTTAGCATTATGAGGCACTTACAGAAACAATGTTGTTAGAGTGGCCAAGATATCTTTGAATAGAAGCTCCCCCTTCACATATGACATGGCTAGCTCCACAACCAACAAACCACTGATCTAAAAGAGAGGCACCTTCCGTGGTAGCTACCTCATAAACCTGTTAAGCATATGAAATATCTCTGAGAATTGCTCAAGGCCAATGACCAAAAGATCAATTTGATAAATGTTTGCTAGTCTACCAATAGCACAAGCATGGCACATGCAAAAAGGTTCAGACAAAGGTGCAGCTGTTGATCATTAAAAGTTCAAGTTACCTTATTCCGCAGTTCGTCTGAAACAGCTGGATCAACATACATTGAGTTACCAGAGAGGATTGAGCTAATACTTCTCTTAGAACTTCTTCCAGAAGATCCTTTTGGTGGTCCTTCAGTCATGTTGGATTGCTTGGCGTCAGTAATACCAATAGGAAAACAAGACTTATCAATGCCAGAAAAACCAACAAGCCTATTTAGGTCATCTAAGCGGACACCATTTTCTCCAACACTCTTGACACTGTAGAGTGATTCACCCAACCTCACTGCAAGACAAGAATAAAACTCATTTTAGGTCAATCGAGATACATTTTCACAAGACAAGAACCAAGTAGTTAACCCTTCCAATACAGACAATACTTGATGTGTAGTATTTGTTCTTTTGACGTTGGACAAAGAGAAGAACAAAAGATTAGCAGTGATTAGTATATCAAAAGAGATGAGAGGGTTATGAACAACCAAGCCTGACTCTATGCTGACAGGAGGTGGAAGTTTTACTTAGCAGTAACCAAAAAACAGCAGGAAACAACAATGTAGCTGTATGTACCATTTCTCCTGACGCTGTCCACAAACCATCCAAGTGTAACCACAAAGAGACCAATTTTTGGTCCATGCTTTGAAGCATGCTCAAACTTGCGTCCACCAAAGCTGTAATCGTCATTAAGTATTCACGAGAGGCAGCAAGAGATACTTTCCAAATGCAAACAACAAAATATGATTTGTCCAAACAAGGGACAAAAATGAAATCTGATAAATTGTCAAATAGAGGTATTCTAGACCACCTGATCAAAAGAGGAATGGAATTTTGTTTTCGTATATATCCAAGGCAGAAAGCATTCATCATGAACAGAAAGAACAAACAGCCTTGTGACAAAAATAATGAAGTGTTTATTATTGAACAAATTGAAGGATATCTGGACCACCAAATGGGTACACTGAGGATGCAAGTTAGGGCTGTATTGACCGCCTAACCTCTCTGCTGCTTCCATAACTTGTTTCCTTGTTTCTGCATAAGAAAAGTAGAAACTGGATTATCAGATAATTATTTAGCAAATCAAATAAGATCAAAACCCCTTTAAAAGACATGCCCAAAAACGAAAAAGATTCAGCAACCACGACACAGAAGCCAACTGTAGGCAATAAGACACTAATTGATGAAAAAATAAAATCAAAATAATAAACAGTCATCACTTCGTTTTCTCCAATCAATAGCTCAAAATATATGCTTACAACAATTATGCAATCTGTACATCTACTGCACGCTGATTATGAAAACAGGACATGGTTCATAAAGCAGATACCTTTGGATAGCCCAGTGACACAAATAACAAGACTAGCGAATGGACCATTTGAACAAACCGGTCACTCAGACCCAGCCGAGGAAATGGCAGGAGACATTGGCTCAAAGGACTGCACACCTCTAAGAACAGGCATTGAAGATATTGATGAGAACCCCAAAAAGAGCCTTGAACACCCCTTGCTATCAACCACTTGAACTCCACCACCGCCAACCATACTCTTCAATCCTTAACAAACTGACAATTCTCGTTCTGTCTGACAGTGGAAACGAGAAGGAATCCATGGCATGGACATTACGACAAACAGTAGAAGATCATTGGGCGGGAAAAAAGGAATTAACTTTAATTGAACAAAGTTAACACTAGTAATAGAAGAGGAATGAATTTGAAAAAGGGTTAATGAAAAATTTGGCACCTGTACTCGAATTGAATGACTGATTTGGCATCTCTTTTTTTTCGCTCTTAAGTGGTACCTGTACTCAACATGAATGTCACATTTGGTACCTGCCTCTAACACCGTCAACGAAGAGCCATTAACCCTCCTACATGGCATGCCACGTCAGATACGGCTGACATGTCATGCCACGTCAGATACAGCTGACATGTCATGCCACGTCATCCAAATTCATTTTCCACGGATCGCGGATATGGGTTATTTTGAGGTGCCAAACTGACGTTTTGGGACTTTTATATTTGAGACAGACGACACGTCACAGACATGTAGTCTGTTTTGAGGCAGACGACGCGTCACTCACTCTTAAGTTAATGAATTGAGTGACGCGTCGTCTACTCAATTACTTAACTCCCTCTTCCCATCAAGCTTATTCCTCTTTCAAATTCAAAAACCAAAACAAACCCTAGAAATCTCTCTCGCGTCGTCTACTCAATTCAAAACTACGCAATCGGGAGTAATTGACAAAATCTCACCATTCTCCTCTATTCTACCTCGTTTGAAGATGTTCTTCAAACGCCTTACTCATCGGATTCTCCTCCCTAACTCCATCATCATCCCCGTCCCCATACCTGAGATTAGCACAATGCTCCACTGACAATCACCCCGCTGCCGAAAACGAGAGGGTTTCCGTGTTTTGGGATTTCAAGAACTGAAATGTTCCTAAGAATCTAGAGCCGTTTAGAGTGGCCGAAGCCATTAGAGAAGCCGCCCGATCTGGGACTACTGTGATCGAAGATGATATTGAGATCACAGCTTATGGGGATGTTATGCAGCTTGCAAGGTGTCGTCATGCCGAACTTTCAGCATCGGCAATCACACTCAACCACATTCCGCGAGGTTTGCTCCCTTTTCAGTGTTCTGTTGGGCGTGATTGCCGATGCTGAAAGTTCGGCATGACGACACCTTGCAAGCTGCATAACATCCCCATAAGCTGTGATCTCAATATCATCTTCGATCACAGTAATCCCAGATCGGGCGGCTTCTCTAATAGCTTCGGCTACTCTAAACGGCTCTAGATTCTTAGGCACATTGCAGTTCTCGAAATCCCAAAACACGGAAATCCTCTCATTTTCGGCAGCGGGGTGATTGTCAGTGGAGCATTGTGCTAATCTCAGGTATGGGGACGGGATGATGATGGAGTTAGGAAGAAGAGAATCCGATGAGTAAGGCGTTTGAAGAAAATCTTTAAACGGAGTAGAATGGAGGAGAATTGTGAGATTTTGTGAATTACTCCCGATCGCGTAGTTTTGAATTGAGTAGACGACGCAAGAGAGATTTCTAGGGTTTGTTTTGGTTTTTGAATTTGAAAGAGGAATAAGCTTGATTAGAGGAGGAAGAGGGAGTTAAGTAATTGAGTAGACGACGCGTCACTCAATTCATTAACTTAAGAGTGAGTGACGCGTCGTCTGCCTCAAACAGACTACATGTCTCCTAAAAGTGTGTGACGTGTCGTCTGTCTCAAATATAAAAGCCCAAAACGAAATCCGTGTCTCATGAGATTAGGAACACATGTGCAGGCGGTTTGTTTACTGAAGTCCAGTCCGAAAAATCCTTGATAATGGTCATATCAGCACCTTCTTTTCCATCTGCATTGACATAATTTGAAAAGTTAGATACCTGCCAAAACAAGAAACTAAATTCTGAACTTAAACTACTATGAATAAAGATCAATTCCCAGTCCTTTCGGAGAAGAAAAAGAAGAGACAATAAAAGAACCTAGCGGTGTGACAAAGCTAAATGGATTCTACCATAAGAGCAGTGATGTTAAATTAACATTAACACTTCTTAATCTAGAAGCATACACCCTAGGTACTGACACATGAAGCAAAACCTAGTTATAATAATCCAACCATAAACATGTCTTGCTAATCCAAAAACAGAGATTGCAACTCTGAAACATAAACAGCCCTACTGTATCAAATCTGAATCATTACAAAACAGCCTAATGAATGATTGGTCCAGATTGCTCCATCAATTTGCTTAATGAACCATGATTACAAAACAGCCTAATGAACCATCATTACAAAACAGCCTAATGAACCATGATTGCTCCATCAATTTCACATCATGTTAATCCAAAAAACTTGCAGCCAACTACAAGAAAGAACAGAACAATCCTACAGTATATGGCAGCAGCAACATGGCAACATGGCAGCATGGCAACAACATGGCAGCAGCAGCTTATTTACACAACCATTTTTCATCTTTTTAATTAATCATATCAGTTTATTTAAACATAAAAACCCAACATTCTGTTCCAATCTGATCATAGCTTAGAACATCTAAGTTTGTTTACAGATTACACTGACTCAGCAGAAGAAACAATGAAGAAAAGAAAAGGAGTAGCCACTGAACTCGAGGACTCAGCCGATGCAACAATGAAGAAAAGAAAAGGAGTAGCCACTGAACTAGTAATCCAACAATTAGGCACAGAATTGTTGGTTTAACATGAAAGAGAACTAGTAATCCAAAATTAACTGAAGCACAATTCATCAAATACAAATCCCTAAATTTCAAAATTAGGGTTTATTAAAAAATATTGAGATTGATTGTTAGTTTCGAAAACTTACCGATAGACTTTTCTGATGGTGGTGGTGGAGCCGTGGAGGAGGAGGTGGGTGGTTGAGAGAGTAGGAGGAGGTGGTGGTGGAATGAGGAGGAGGAGGTAGAATCGTCAAATATCTGGTGGTGGTAGAGTCGTGGAGGTCTGGAGGAAGCCGTGGGTGGTGGAGAGAGGAGGAGGTGGTGGTGGTGGAGCCGTGGAGTAGGAGGTGGTGCCGGTGGGTGGTCGTTGGTTTGAGTGAATGAGGGAGAGAGCGTGTATTTGGGGTTGGATCTGATCTAGAGCGAAAGAAAGAAAGAATAAATAAAAAAATCCTTATATAGGTAAGCAAAAATTGGGAATTTCGGAAATCCGAAATTTTGCTTACCCATTCCGTTCCGTTCCGATTTAAAGTTCGGTTTCGGAATTTCCGAAATCGAACTTTTCAAAACTGAAATTTTTCTTCCAAACTTCTAGAATTTCGGTTTCGAAATTTCAGTTAACCGAAATCGAAATTCGGATAAACACCTCTAACAGGTGCCAATTTTTCCATTAACCCATTTGAAAACCCCAGAATTCAACAGGCGACAAAGATTCAATCTTTACGAATGAAAAGTGGGTTTTACACACTGCAAAGAAAAGGGGTACGAGAGAAGGAAGCAGAGAGTCCATTTGTAAATTTCACTTTAAAAAAATTGATAATTGAACTATAAAATTATAGAGTCCATTTGTAAAACTTTATACCCTTGGAAAAAAAAATTCTATAAACTAGAGAGATTTTGAAGTAAAAGGATAACATGGTCATTTTTTTATATTTAAGAAAATAATTAAATTTATATACAAAAAAAATTGTAATTGAAGTATAAAATTCTAGAATCTATCCCATAAACTCTAAAGCTTTTATGAAAAAATTTAGAATCAAATTCTATAAATTTTACCCTTGGAAAAAATTCTTACCATAAAATTGAGAGATATTGAAGAAAAATGGTCATTTTCTCATCTATAGGAAAAAAATTAAAATATCACTTAAAAAATTGATAATTTAACTAAAAAATTCTAGAGTCTATTTCTAAAAATTTATATTCTTCGGGAATTTTTTTTGCTATAAACTAGAGAGATTTTGAAATAGAAGGGTAACATGGTCATCTTGTCATATTTAAGAAAAGAAATAAATTTAAATACAAATTTCTTTTTAATTGAAATATAAAAGTGTAGAGTCCATACCATCAAGTATATATCCTTGATAAAAATTCTAGAGTCAAATTCGAGAAATTTTTACCCTTGGAAAAAATTCTTACCATAAAATTAAGAGATAGTGAAGAAAAATGGTCATTTTCTCATCTATAGGAAACAAATTAAAAAACCAGTTGAAAAAATTGATCATTCAAATATAAAATTCTAGAGTCCATTTATAAAAATTTATACTCTTGGAGAATTTTTTTTTGCTATAATTTGGAAAGATTTTGAAGTAGAAGGGTAATATGGTCATTTTGTCATATTTAAGAAAAAAATTAAATGTATATACAAAAAAATTTCTAATTGAAATAAAAAATTCTAGAGTCCATCCCATAAAGTCTATAGCCTTGATAAAATTTTTAGAGTCAAATTCGATAAGTTTTTACCATTGGAAAAAATTCTTACCATAAAATTGGGAGATATTTAAGAAAAAAAATAGTAAAATGGTCATTTTCTCATTTATAGGAAACAAATTAAAATTTCACTTAAAAAAAACTTGATAATTAAACTATAAAATTATAGAGTCCATTTTTAAAACTTTATACCCTAGGGAAATTATTTTTGTTATAAACTGGAGAGGTTTTGAAATAGAAGCGTAACATGGCTATTTTATCATATTAAAAAAAATTAAGTTTATGTAAAAAAAAAATTCTAATTGAATTATTAAATTCTAGAGTCTATCCTATCAAGTCTATAGCTTTTATGAAAAATTATAGAGTCAAATTCGAAAAAAAATTACCCTTGAAAAAAATTCTTACCATAAAATTGAGAAATATTGAAGAAAAATTGTCATTTTCTCATCTATCGGAAAAAATATCACTTAAAAAAAATTTATAATTAAACTAAAAAATTCTAAAGTCCATTTCTAAAAATTTATACTCTAAGGGAAAAAATATTGCTATAAATTGGAGAGATTTTGAAGAAAAAGGATAACATAGTCATTTTGTCATATTTTATAAAAAAATTAAATTTAAATACAAAAAAAAATCTAATTGAAGTATAAAATTATAGAATCTATCCCATCAAGTCTATAGCTTTTATGAAAAATTCTAGAGTCAAATTTGATAAGTTTTTACTCTTGAAAAAACTTCTTACCATAAAATTGAGAAATATTGAAGAAAAATGGTCATTTTCTCATTTATAGGGAAAAAATTAAAATATCACTTAAAGAAATACATAATTAAACTAAAAAAATTCTAGAGTCCATTTCTAAAAATTTATACTCTTGGGGAAAAAAATTGCTATAAACTAGAGAGATTTTGGAGTAGAAAGGTAACACAGTCATTTTGTCATATTTAAGAAAAAAATTAAATTTATGTACAAAAAAAATTCGAATTGAAGTTTAAAATTCTAGTGTCCATCCCATAAAGTTTATAGATTTTATGAAAAATTCTAGATTCAAATTAAATTAGTTTTTACCCTTGGAAAAAATTCTAGAATCCATTTCTAAAAATTTATACTCTTAGGGAAAAAAATTGCTATAAACTAGAGAGATTTTGGAGTAGAAAGGTAACACAATCATTTTGTCATATTTAAGAAAAAAATTAAATTTATGTACAAAAAAAATTCGAATTGAAGTTTAAAATTCTAGTGTCCATCCCATAAAGTTTATAGATTTTATGAAAAATTCTAGATTCAAATTAAATTAGTTTTTACCCTTGGAAAAAATTCTTACCATAAAATTGAGGGAGAGATATTGAGGAAAAATGGTCATTTTCTCATCTATAGGAAAAAAATTAAATATCAGTAAAAAAAATTGATAATTCAAATATAAAATTGTAGAGTTCATTTCTAAAATTTTATACTCTTGGGGAAAAAAATTTGCTACAAATTGGAGAGATTTTAAAGTATAAGGGTAACATGGTCATTTTATCATATTTAAGAAAAAAATTAAATTTATGTACAAAAAAAATTCGACTTGAAATATAAAATTCTAAAGTCCATACCATAAAATTTATAGCATTTATGAAAAATTATAGAGTCAAATTCGATAAGTTTTTACCCTTGGAAAAAATTCTTACCATAAAATTGATAAATATTGAAAAAAAATGGTAACTTTCTCATCTATCGGGAAAAAATTAAAATATCAATAGAAAAAATTTATAATTCAACTCTAAAAATCTAGAGTACATTGCTAAATATTTATACTCTTGGGGAATTTTTTTTTTGCTATAAATTGGAGAGATTTTGAAATATATTGGTAACGTGGTCATTTTGTCATAATTAAGAAAAAAATTAAATTTATGTATAAAAAGATTCTAATTGAAATTTAAAATTCTAGAGTCCATCCCATCAAGTTTATAGCTTTTATGAAAAATTCAAGAGTCAAATTCGATAAGTTTTTACCCTTAAAAAATTCTTACCATAAAATTGAGAAATTTTGAAGAAAAATGGTCATTTTCTCATTTATAGGAAAAAAATTAAAAAATCAGCTTACAAAATTTATAATTCAACTCTAAAATTCTAGAGTCCATTTCTAAAAATTTGTACTCTTGGGGAAATTTTTTTTGCTATAAATTGGAGATATTTTGAAGTAGAAGGGTAACATGATCATTTTGTCACATTTAAGAAAAAAATTAAATTTATGTACAAAAAAATTTGAATTAAAATATAAAATTCTACAGTCCATCCCATCAAGTTTATAGCTTTTATGAAAAATTCTAGAGTCAAATTCGATTAGTTTTTTCCCTTGGAAAAAATTCTTACCATAAAATTGAAAGATATTGAAGAAAAATGGTCATTTTTTTACCATAAAATTGAGAAATTTTGAAGAAAAATTGTCATTTTCTCATCTATAGAAAAAAATTAAAATATCAGTTAAAAAAGTTGATAATTCAACTCTAACATTCTAGATTCCATTTCTAAAAATTTATACTCTTGGGGAAATGTTTTTTGCTATAAATTGGAGTAATTTCGAATTAGAAGGGTAATATGGTCATTTTGTCATATTTAAGAAAAAAATTAAATTTATGTACAAAAAAAATTCGAATTGAAATATAAAATTCTAAAGTCCATACCATCAAGTTTATAGCTTTTATGAAAAATTATAGAGTCAAATTCAATAAGTTTTTACCCTTAGAAAAAAAAATTAAATTTTACCATAAAATTGAGAGATACTCGAAAAAAGGTGGTCATTTTCTCATCTGTAGGAAAAAAATTAAAACATCAGTTGAAAAAATTTATAATTCAACTCTAAAATTCTAGAGTCCATTTCTAAAAATTTATAATCTTCGGGAAATTTTTTTTCTATACATTGGAGAGATTTCGAAGTAGAAGGGTAAAATAGTCATTTTCTCATATTTAAGAAAAAAATTAAATTTATGTACAAAAAAAATTCGAATTGAAATATTTTTTAATTTCATTTGTGTCTGTTTTTTTGTGTGGTTTCAGATGATGAAAGCAAAGAGTTTTCATGAATTTTTTTTCAATGCGTTGTTTGGAAAGCTGTATAGTGGATCAAAATCATCTGGAAAACCAAGACAGTTCTTACTTAATAATGAAACAAAATCACTTTGGAGCTCGTCATACATGTTTCTGCTTCTACCCGTGGAGACATCAGACGCTTCAAGTGATGAATCTTGGGGAATAAACTGGAAAGGAATAGACACTTGCTCTTTGGTGGTTGATTTTTTGAAGAATAACTCTCTTGCTGGTGCTATTCATTGTAATGGTGAAGGAGGAAATCCATCACCTCATCTTGTTAGCCCATCTTCTGCAGAATGCAATGGCAAAGGTGTAATCCACCTTGCAAATACTGTGGTTGACACAACTAATTTGACGAATACGGTTGTATTAGCTATACACACTGGAAAAATCTACTCCATCGTTGAGCTGGTGAGTGCTTCATCTGCTTATAGTGCTTCTGAGGCAAACACAGATGATGCACCAACAGGTTATGCTTCATATCGTGACTATTTTCATAAAAAGTAAGCGACTTTTGTTCCCACTCAATTTTATTGTGTTTGTTGGTTTTCTCCCCTCCTCGCTGTTTTATAAGTTTCGGACATAACAGTAACTGTTTTCAGGTATGGAATTGTGCTGACCCATCCAGAACAGCAGCTGCTGCGATTAAAACAAAGTCATAATCCACACAACCATCTTGTCAACTTTGACGAAGGTTCATTAATTTCCATGCTTGAGATTTACTATTAGAATTCTGTTGTATATTAAACTGTCTGGTTGCTTCGTCCAATACTTGTATTCTAACATCTCTTTGGAAATTCTTGTGTGAATACTTTTCACAAAATATTAATGGTAAAAGAAGATTAGTAGATAAGGAAATATACTTCTAGTTCATATCAACTTGTTCATGTAAATAAAATCATTCCACTTTCAGTCTCATTTATGATGTATTCCTTTACGCGCAGTTCCTGGTAAAGATGGTGTGGCTGTAGCAAGACAACAACAACATGCTCATATGGAGCGTTTGGAGTTGCTTGGAGATTCAGTTTTAAATTATGCTGGGTGCTGTTGCCTATGTCTGAAATATCCAGATAAGCATGAAGGCCAATTATCTACTCATCGCCAATGGGCTATTTGTAATTCAACCCTTCATGCGTTGGGAATAAATTGTAAATTACAGGTGCTTGACGTTATATCTTCTCTTTTTTCGCCTAATGTAAACATTAGATTTTTTATAAGAAAAACTTGGCATCTTTTATGATCCTTCAATTCTTTTTTTTGGACTCAAGGGTCTCCAACTTTTTTGCATTGATGTTTCTTTGTGTTTCTTATTTGGCAGGGATACATACGAGACAGTGCGTTTGAGCCCTGTCGCTGGGTTTCTCCCGGGCAAAAAGCTATACGTCCTATTCCTTGTACTTGTGGGGTTGGTACTGTGGAGGTGCCATTGGATGCCAAATTTCTAACTGAAGACCCAAAAGTCAAGGTTGGAAAGATGTGCAACATGGGCCACAGGTGGATTGGTTCAAAGACGATATCTGACTGTGTTGAAGCCATCATAGGAGCTTTCTATGTCAGCGGTGGACTGATTGCTGCTGTTCATGCAATGAAATGGCTCGGTATTGATGCAGAAATTGATCCTTCATTGATAGTTGATGCTATTAACCGCGCATCTCTAAGGTCTTATATTCCTAAAAATGATGAGATTAAGAGTCTAGAGGCAAAGCTTGGATATACATTTTGTGTGAAGTTTCTTCTAGAAGAGGCCGTCACTCATGCATCCATGCAAGAGCAGGGAGTTAGCTATTGCTACCAGGTAGTGATTTTTTCAGTCGCAACAGCAGTCTTTCTAACTTTTAAATGAATACTGCAAACTAATTTGATAAAGACAATGTGATCTCTAAAACCTGGGAAATGGTCTTAACAGTGTGAAAACAATCCATATTTTTTTTTCTATTAGACTTTAATCAAAAAGATTTCAGTAACTATGTTTGATTTTCCTGGCAAGGCTCACTATTTTCTCTTTTTAACTCTTTGAACGGTTGACAGAGGCTTGAATTTCTTGGCGACTCTGCATTGGATTTGCTTATGACATGGCATCACTATCAGAACCACAAAGATATGGATCCTGGAGAGTTGACCGACCTGCGTTCAGCTTCTGTTAATAATGAAACTTTTGCTCAAGTGGCTATAAGGAGAGATCTATACATTCATCTTCAACATTGTTCTACAATACTTCAGAGCCAAATAGCAGCATATGCCAAGGCTGTTCAGGAATATGACGAAGCGGACAAGTTGGCCGATGCCCCAAATGGTCCAAAAGTAATCTCTTTTGACCTCAGTTCATTACTTATTAGGCTGCTTGTATTATTTGTATTTGTTGTGGTTTAACCCTTTCACTGACCGAGATTATTATCGTTTTATGAACATATTATTGTTTTGGGGGTTTGGCAATCCTAATGATTAATCACTTTATTCGATTTGTTCTCTGCTCATTACTACAGGCTCTTGGAGACCTCGTCGAGAGTATCACCGGGGCGATGCTAATCGATATGAAGTTTGATCTTGATTTTGTATGGAAAATATGGAAGCCACTGCTGTCGCCAATTGTGACCGCTGAAAAACTTGAGATGCCTCCACTACGTGAACTTAATGAGTTATGCGACTCTCTTGGATATTTCGTAAAAGAAGCATGTATAAGCAAAGGGGACACGGTGCAAGCAGAGCTTAAGGTACAGCTGAATGATGATCTCTTGGTTGGACAAGGACATGACAAGAGTAGAAAAGCTGCGAAAGGCAAAGCAGCTTCTAAATTGTTGAAGATGCTCGAGGTAATGTTTTTCCCCTTAGAAGTTCATATATGCTAACCTTGTTTTTCCCCTTAGAAGTTCATATATGCTAACCTTGTTTTTCCCCTTAGAAGTTCATATATGCTAACCTTCATACCTTTGTCGCCTGAACTGTGCACGACAATTATATATTACTTAAATCTTTTGCAGTTGTTACAAAACCACGTACTGTTTGATTCTTGTTTTTCAAGAACCTATCATCCTCGTTTTCAAGGATTTCTTGCACAAATTGGGCGTACTTCCAAAAATATTCTTGAAATTCGTTTGAGATCTCTAGTCCAAAGGAATTTCAAGGATTTCTTACACAAATTGGGCCTTCTTCCAAAACATATTCTTCAAATTCGTTTGAGATCTCTAGTCCAAAGGAATAAATATGTATCCACAAAAGTTCTTGAATAATTAAAGAAGGTTCCTTATACCTTGCTTAGGTTCGATACTTTAGCTGTTCTTGAAATATATCAATGCATAGATTGAACTTCATGTCAATTTTTTGTGTGCTTATGTTTTTGAACCTGCGATTCAACAGTCTAGAGGAATGCTGTACACCCGTGGGGTGGCGAAGAGGAGAAAACAGAAACCGGACTCTGCCGTTTTATCATCCCTAGATTTGGGAAATGAATCTTCATCTGAGCCTTCAGTCCCCGTGAAGCAGAGAAAAACAGAAAACCAATCCCCCATAGGATCACAAGGAGTTCATTCCGCTGTTGGCCAGGGAACCCCAGGTATGCATCATCCATTTATTCGGTTTCTTAGTTTCATCAAAAGAGCTGCACGCATGTATCTGTGTGAAATTTAATCCGAAACATTCCTGCGAAAGGTGGGAATTGAAATGAGAGATATCTGATTGACCTCACCATTTTGCAGTTGTCTCGATTAAAATGAATAAAGGAGTACCTCGGACAACTCTTTTCGATCTCTGCAAGCGATTTCAGTGGCCAATGCCAGCATTTTTCACATCAGAAGATAAATCAAGGTTATTCCCTCTTTTTTTCTGGTCCAGTTTGTTTATGCAGGCAGCTCAAACAATTCATTGCTCCATAGATTTTTTACAGAATTCGTTGCTCCCTTCTTTGACAGAATTCCGATCGAATTCGGTGAAGGCTCTGATAAGAGGACGGGATTTAACAGCTATATATCAACGATCAGTTTGAATATACCAAGCATCGGTACTCTTGAATACACAGGAGATGCCAGGCCTGATAAGAAGAGTTCGTTCGACTGTGCAGCGCTTATCATGCTTTATAAGCTCAATGACCAAGGACATATCATCATTTCATAACTCTGAAAAAAGCGGTTCTCGGGTTAAAACTAATCATTCGCCATTAACCACAGCAAGTATGCTGTAGGTATCAGCTAGTCACAACAACGCAACGGAACTCGGGTGGTGAAGTTTAGAAGGTTAGTCCAGTAGTATGACATGGTGAACAACAAACAGTAGGCATCAGTTCCTGTACACAGTATCTATAATTTAGTGTAGGAAATGAACAAAATCCATGTACCCTTTATCTTATGTTGTATTATTAAGTCAGTAACGTTTCCCCTAATCATGGCTGTCCTTTCGCACGTTACATTCACGTGTAATAGATTTGAAAAACCCCAAGCAAGCTCTATAGATTGAACAATTGACATAATAATAATATGGTACAAAACTTGTTCCCTTTATGCACACCAAACACGTAAACCTGTATAGTTGGAAAAAAAAACAAAAAATCTTCACACAAGTAGAGAAAAACTGCCAGCCATTCCTCTGAAAACTACTGAAGGAGGAATCGAAAAGGTAAGTCGTCTGAGCGAGCGCCACCACTTCACAAGTTCCAGTGACTGGTAAAATCAGTTCGTCGCAAAGATGTGCTGCTCAACGGAAGATGATACTATGCTCTAATTAATAGCTCGTATATATTGTTGTTGTTATCGCCACTGGCACGCTTCAACATCTCGAAACTCTTACGGCTCCCCAAGAATTCAAACCGTTTGAAATTCACAAAACCAAGCTCCTCTGTTTCTTGCCTGGAATACACTGATCGAAGCCGATCAGCATGCCTAGTAGCATCAGTGTGAATTGCAGCTTCAATTTCTGAAGCCGACATATTCTCCTGCGAAAATTAAAAAAAAAAACACCGAAGACTCGTTAGATCACCTCCGCTGTTCAATTGCCAAAGGGTATGCACAAACAAGAAGGGTTTTGTAGAGCTAATTATGAGCAACCTTCTTTAAGAGTTCAAGGTCTTATGATGACATTACCGAGTTTAAGTATTGTGGCCATGGTAAGGTAAACATCAGTAAGATAACACCAAGTATCGTCAAATTATACCTGATAAAATGCATATATGCGATCTAACACCTGCAAACAGGTCAAGCCATTTTCACTGAAAAAAGTTCTTGAAGACGGCCCCATCTCAGAAAACCGATCCACAGGAAACAGTATGGTCAGAAAGTGGTTCTTAAATACTGACTCATTCTTCTCACTGCATGAAGAGAAGATACGGAAAATGTTGTAAAGGCTCACAACCACTAGCATAATTGATAAGTTTGAGTTGTACCAGTTGGATAGAGAGAGAAGAACCTTTCTGTAAGAGGCCTGGTCAGGTTTGCAAATGATGCCTCCGAATCTTTGCCATCACCTTTTGCATCAAAAAAGATGGATACATGTTCGCTAACATCTTCAGCTCTGAAAGAATCTGTGAACACAGAAGCAGTTGATGTTGACTCAGAAATAGTCCAGCAGATTGAATCCAGAAGGCTGCTTGGGGTTATTGGACGAATTGGGGTTTGACAGGTCTGTAAAAATCCAAAGCATTCATAAACAAATATAACTACGAGTAATGCAAGTTTAGGATGTTAGACGAAACTTTTCCATTCCTATGCATCCAAACTAAAAGAACGAGAAATCTAATTCACAAGAACAAGAAACATAATTCACAAGAGATAACTGGCTCTTGCTCCCTTCTTGGCACGTACTGAGCAGCGCAAGGACCACTAAAGACAGTATGGCCAGGTATTTTTGGCGACTAATGGAAGACTCTCATTTCTACTGGATGTTCCTTGATGTGATCTAACCTAGCATTGATTCACATGAAGACCATCTCAGTAGTCGAAGCTATACTAGCATTGGTCGCGGTAACAGATCTAAATCTTTATAGTTATTCGAATTCAAAAATATTAAGGATAGGCTCGTTAGGAGCTGTGAATGACCACCACTGTAATAGCATAAAAGTTCATGGCTATACTAAGGCTCAACTTCAAAAAGTGTAGACATGAGCAAGCCGGAAGCCAGAGAGGAGACTTCTCGAAGGTAGGAATAATGAGAAGAGTGATATGATGAAGATCAAAGATAAAAAAAGAACATGAATGACCACTGACCTGCATACAACGACCACGCCGATTTCTAACCCCATTTTTAGCAGAACTAACAATCTGCAGCCTCTCTTCATGGCTTGCTTTACTTTTCAACTTCTGACCATCTTTAGGGGCAATTTTCACATTTATTCCCCATGGAAAAAAAGAAAATCATTTCCAATAATATCAAGGACTACACAAACATTAAAGTGCAAGTATACATCTAAGAGTACACTGATCACTGACTACCAAGATGGAAGTAACCAAATGAAAGCTAAAAAAATATATTGAAAAGCACCTCCTCCACATTGACACTTTGAAGATTTTCGACCATCATCCCAATCTGTCTAGCCAAATCAGCAGACATGTGAACAAGTCTCTTCATATGCCTTTAAGAATCCAAAGAGGCTGAAACAAACCATTTGCAAAAGAATTGATTCAGATGATCAATAAACTGCAGCACTTTCCAGTAACACCAAGTAAGCACATAAGTGACCTTCGAGTTCCATGTGATGCCATCAGCTACACCGTATCACTTAAATCCAACTATAATATGCTAACAGCCCAAAAACAGATAAGAGTGGGAAACCCAAACTTTCAGCATCAAAGCAGCACATACAGAGATTAGAACAGTGAATGCTCATGTAATTTAGCATTATGAGGCACTTACAGAAACAATGTTGTTAGAGTGGCCAAGATATCTTTGAATAGAAGCTCCCCCTTCACATATGACATGGCTAGCTCCACAACCAACAAACCACTGATCTAAAAGAGAGGCACCTTCCGTGGTAGCTACCTCATAAACCTGTTAAGCATATGAAATATCTCTGAGAATTGCTCAAGGCCAATGACCAAAAGATCAATTTGATAAATGTTTGCTAGTCTACCAATAGCACAAGCATGGCACATGCAAAAAGGTTCAGACAAAGGTGCAGCTGTTGATCATTAAAAGTTCAAGTTACCTTATTCCGCAGTTCGTCTGAAACAGCTGGATCAACATACATTGAGTTACCAGAGAGGATTGAGCTAATACTTCTCTTAGAACTTCTTCCAGAAGATCCTTTTGGTGGTCCTTCAGTCATGTTGGATTGCTTGGCGTCAGTAATACCAATAGGAAAACAAGACTTATCAATGCCAGAAAAACCAACAAGCCTATTTAGGTCATCTAAGCGGACACCATTTTCTCCAACACTCTTGACACTGTAGAGTGATTCACCCAACCTCACTGCAAGACAAGAATAAAACTCATTTTAGGTCAATCGAGATACATTTTCACAAGACAAGAACCAAGTAGTTAACCCTTCCAATACAGACAATACTTGATGTGTAGTATTTGTTCTTTTGACGTTGGACAAAGAGAAGAACAAAAGATTAGCAGTGATTAGTATATCAAAAGAGATGAGAGGGTTATGAACAACCAAGCCTGACTCTATGCTGACAGGAGGTGGAAGTTTTACTTAGCAGTAACCAAAAAACAGCAGGAAACAACAATGTAGCTGTATGTACCATTTCTCCTGACGCTGTCCACAAACCATCCAAGTGTAACCACAAAGAGACCAATTTTTGGTCCATGCTTTGAAGCATGCTCAAACTTGCGTCCACCAAAGCTGTAATCGTCATTAAGTATTCACGAGAGGCAGCAAGAGATACTTTCCAAATGCAAACAACAAAATATGATTTGTCCAAACAAGGGACAAAAATGAAATCTGATAAATTGTCAAATAGAGGTATTCTAGACCACCTGATCAAAAGAGGAATGGAATTTTGTTTTCGTATATATCCAAGGCAGAAAGCATTCATCATGAACAGAAAGAACAAACAGCCTTGTGACAAAAATAATGAAGTGTTTATTATTGAACAAATTGAAGGATATCTGGACCACCAAATGGGTACACTGAGGATGCAAGTTAGGGCTGTATTGACCGCCTAACCTCTCTGCTGCTTCCATAACTTGTTTCCTTGTTTCTGCATAAGAAAAGTAGAAACTGGATTATCAGATAATTATTTAGCAAATCAAATAAGATCAAAACCCCTTTAAAAGACATGCCCAAAAACGAAAAAGATTCAGCAACCACGACACAGAAGCCAACTGTAGGCAATAAGACACTAATTGATGAAAAAATAAAATCAAAATAATAAACAGTCATCACTTCGTTTTCTCCAATCAATAGCTCAAAATATATGCTTACAACAATTATGCAATCTGTACATCTACTGCACGCTGATTATGAAAACAGGACATATGGTTCATAAAGCAGATACCTTTGGATAGCCCAGTGACACAAATAACAAGACTAGCGAATGGACCATTTGAACAAACCGGTCACTCAGACCCAGCCGAGGAAATGGCAGGAAACATTGGCTCAAAGGACTGCACACCTCTAAGAACAGGCATTGAAGATATTGATGAGAACCCCAAAAAGAGCCTTGAACACCCCTTGCTATCAACCACTTGAACTCCACCACCGCCAACCATACTCTTCAATCCTTAACAAACTGACAATTCTCGTTCTGTCTGACAGTGGAAACGAGAAGGAATCCATGGCATGGACATTACGACAAACAGTAGAAGATCATTGGAAGGAATCCAAAAAAATTATTGAAGTGTTAATCTTTAACCTAGGGTGTATGCTTCTAGATTTAGAAGTGTTAATGTTAATTTAACATCACTGCTCTTATGGTAGAATCCATTTAGCTTTGTCACACCCCTAGGTTTTATTGTCTCTTCTTTTCTTCTCCGAAAGGACTGGGAATTGATCTTTATTCATAGTAGTTTAAGTTCAGATTTAGTTTCTTGTTTTGGCAGGTATCTAACTTTTCAAATTATGCCAATGCAGATGGAAAAGAAGGTGCTGATATGGCCATTATCAAGGATTTTTCGGACTGGACTTCAGGAAACAAACCACCTGAACATGTGTTCCTAATCTCAGGAGACAGATTTTGCACCATTTTTGCATGATTTAAGGATGAGAAATTTTGGTATCCTGCTTGCGGCCAATGAACCCATTCATAGTGTGCTAAAGAGCGCAGCAACGGTACTGTGGAACTGGAAAGATTTGTTAAGAGTGAAAAACTTACCTGCTAGGCATGTTAACCAACCCCAAAGGTTTTGGTATCTCCCTTATGAAGGGCCTGTTGAGAACACCTTCATAAGAACTGTGAGATCTAGTTCGAGAAATTCAGAGACATCAAATTTTCTGTTTGGTTGCTTGGAAATTGATGAATATCTCCCCGCCTTTCTCCCGTATTTCCAAGCAACCCCTTATAGGCTGTTGAAAGAAAATTCATCACCTTAATAGATAATACAAAGAAAATAGTCGACTGGAAAAAAAAGAGAGATCATATGCCAGAAAGACTTCATGATAACTATTGACTCTGTGCTATGTTATGAAACTCTGCAGCTTGAATAAGTATGCATCAAACTTTCTGCTTTACATCCTCAAAAAAGCTTTGGTTTCCATGTGCTTACCCATGTATTGAACAGTCTAATATTGACACTAGTAAAAATCACAGCAACCAAACACTTTTTCTAGACACAAATACTAAAGCCTATCACGGAATAAATTCAGGAAGGAAAAGAAGGGTTGCAGAAAGAAGAATTCAACACAACCAGAGTCAAACTCAGTATATTCCTAACTCAATGGAATTAACAGTTAAAGAATCAAATATGTAAAGTTGTAAACTGCTGAATCTAAAATCCAACTTCACAAATTATTCACTTTAAGTTCATGCTGCCTCATTACTTACATTAGTAGTAGGCAAGTAAGACCACTCAAAGCATTGCAACATCGAAAGGCTTCAAACAGAATAATAGCTTTGCAGGAAAAAAAAAGTTCAACAAAACTTGAGATCACCAAAAGTGTAGTTAAAGCAAATACATGTTAAGCAGACATACCTTAGCAGACATTCTTGAAAATCTGATGTCTCTGAATTTCTCGAACTCTCACGGTTCTTATGAAGGGTTCTCAACAGACCCTTCATAAGGGAGATACCAAAACCGTTGGGGTTGGTTAACATGCCTAGCAGGTAAGTTTTTCACTCTTAACAAATCTTTCCAGTTCCACAGTACCGTTGCTGCGCTCTTTAGCACACTATGAATGGGTTCATTAGCCGCAAACAGGATACCATAATTTCTCATCCTTAAATCATGCAAAAATGGTGCAACATCTGTGTCTCCTGAGATTAGGAACACATGTGCAGGCGGTTTGTTTCCTGAAATCCAGTCTAAAAAATCCGATAATGGTCATATCAGCACCTTTCTTTTCCATCTGCATTGGCATAATTTGAAAAGTTAGATAACTGCCAAAACAAGAAACTAAATTCTAAACTTAAACTACTATGAATAAAGATCAATTCACAATCCTTTCGGAGAAGAAAAAGAAGAGACAATAAAAGAACCTAGCGGTGTGACAAAGCTAAATGGATTCTACCATAAGAGCAGTGATGTTAAATTAACATTAACACTTCTTAATCTAGAAACATAGGTACTGACACATGAAGCAAAACCTAGTTATAATAATCCAACCATAAACATGTCTTGCTAATCCAAAAACAGAGATTGCAACTCTGAAACATAAACAGCCCTACTGTATCAAATCTGAAATCATTAGAAAACAGCCTAATGAACCATGATTGCTCCAGATTGCTCCATCAATTTGCTTAATGAACCATGATTACAAAACAGCCTAATGAACCATCATTACAAAACAGCCTAATGAACCATGATTGCTCCATCAATTTCACATCATGTTAATCCAAAAAACTTGCAGCCCACTACAAGAAAGAACAGAACAATCCTACAGTACATGGCAGCAGCAGCTTATTTACACGACCATTTTTCATCTTTTTAATTAATCATATCAGTTTATTTAAACATAAAAACCCACCATTCTGTTCCAATCTGATCATAGCTTAGAACATCTAAGTTTGTTTACAGATTACACTGACTCAGCAGAAGAAACAATGAAGAAAAGAAAAGGAGTAGCCACTGAACTGAGGACTCAGCAGAAGCAACAATGAAGAAAAGAAAAGGAGTAGCCACTGAACTAGTAATCCAACAATTAGGCACAGAATTGTTGGTTTAACATGAAAGAGAACTAGTAATCCAAAATTAACTGAAGCACAATTCATCAAATACAAATCCCTAAATTTCAAAATTAGGGTTTATTTTGAGATTGATTGTTAGTTTCGAAAACTTACCAATAGACTTTTCTGATGGTAGTGGTGGAGCCGTGGAGGAGGAGGTGGGTGGTTGAGAGAGGAGGAGGAGGTGGTGGTGGAATGAGGAGGAGGAGGAGGTAGAATCGTCAAATATCTGGTGGTGGTAGAGTCGTGGAGGTCTGGAGGAAGCGGTGGGTGGTGGAGAGAGGAGGAGGTGGTGGTGGTGGAGCCGTGGAGTAGGAGGTGGTGCCGGTGGGTGGTGGAGTGAAGAGCAGATCGTTGGTGCCGGTGGGTGGTCGTTGGTTTGAGTGAATGAGGGAGAGAGCGTGTATTTGGGGTTGGATCTGATCTATTGAGTGAAAGAAAGAAAGAATAAATAAAAAAAACCTTATATAGGTAAGCAAAATTTGGGAATTTCTGAAATCCGAAATTTTGCTTACCCATTCCATTCCGTTCCGTTCCGATTTAAAGTTCAGTGTCGGACTTTTCAAAACCGAAATTTTTCTTTCGAAATTTCAGTTAACCGAAATCGAAATTCGGATGAACACCCTAGGTGTTAATTTTTTCATTAACCCATTTGAAAAACCCAGAATTCAACGGGCGACAAAGATTCAATCTTTACAAATGAAAAGTGGGTTTTACACACTGCAAAGAAAAGGGGTAAGAAAGAAGGAAGCAGAGAGTCCATTCGTAAATTTCACTTAAGAAAATTTCACTTTAAAAAAATTGATAATTGAACTATAAAATTATAGAGTCCATTTGTAAAACTTTATACCCTTGGAAAAAAAAAATCTATAAACTAGAGAGATTTTGAAGTAAAAGGATAACATGGTCATTTTTTTTATATTTAAGAAAATAATTACATTTATGTACCAAAAAAATTCTAATTGAAGTATAAAATTCTAGAATCTATCCCATAAACTCTATAGTTTTTATGAAAAACTTTAGAGTCAAATTCGATAAATTTTACCCTTGGAAAAAATTCTTACCATAAAATTGAGAGATATTGAAGAAAAATGGTCATTTTCTCATCTATAGGAAAAAAATTAAAATATCACTTTAAAAAATTGATAATTCAACTAAAAATTTCTAGAATCTATTTCTAAAAATTTAAATTCTTAGGGAATTTTTTTTGCTATAAACTAGAGAGATTTTGAAGTAGAAGGGTAACATGGTCATTTTGTCATATTTAAGAGAGAAAAAAATTAAATACAAATTTCATTTTAATTGAAATATAAAAGTGTAGAGTCAATACCATCAAGTATATATCCTTGATAAAAATTCTAGAGTTAAATTCGAGAAATTTTTACCCTTGGAAAAAATTCTTACCATAAAATTAAGAGATATTGAAGAAAAATGGTCATTTTCTCATCTATAGGAAACAAATTAAAATACCAGTTAAAAAAATTGATCATTCAAATATAAAATTCTAAAGTCCATTTATAAAAATTTATACTCTTGGAGAATTTTTTTTTGCTATAATCTGGAAAGATTTTGAAGTAGAAGGGTAATATGGTCATTTTGTCATATTTAAGAAAAAAATTAAATTTATATACAAAAAAATTTCTAATTGAAATAAAAAATTGTAGAGTCCATCCCATCAAGTCTATTGCCTTGAGAAAAAATTTAGAGTCAAATTCAATAAGTTTTTACCATTGAAAAAATTCTTACCATAAAATTGAGAGATATTTAAGAAAACAAATAGTAAAATGGTAATTTTCTCATTTATAGGAAGCAAATTAAAATTTCACTTGATAATTAAACTATAAAATTATAGAGTCCATTTTTAAAACTTTATACCCTAGGGAACTTATTTTTGTTAAAAACTGGAGAGGTTTTGAAGTAGATGCGTAACATGACTATTTTGTCATATTAAAAAAAATTAAATTTATGTAAAAAAACATTCTAATTGAAATATTAAATTCTAGAGTCTATCCTATCAAGTCTATAGCTTTTATGAAAAATTATAGAGTCCAATTCGGAAAAAATTACCCTTGAAAAAATTCTTACCATAAAATTGAGAGATATTGAAGAAAAATGGTCATTTTCTCATCTATCGGAAAACAATTAAATATCACTTAAAAAATTTTATAATTAAACTAAAAAATTCTAAACTCCATTTATAAAAATTTATACTCTTAGGGAAAAAAAATTGCTATAAATTGGAGAGATTTTGAAGAAGAAGGATAACATAGTCATTTTGTCATATTTTAGCAAAAAGTAATTTTAAATACAAAAAAAAAACTAATTGAAGTATAAAATTATAGAATCTATCCCATCAAGTATATAGCTTTTATGAAAATTTCTAGAGTCAAATTTGATAAGTTTTTACCCTTGGAAAAACTTCTTACCATAAAATTGAGAAATATTGAAGAAAAATGGTCATTTTCTAATCTATAGGAAAAAAATTAAAATATCACCTAAAAAAATACATAATTCAACTAAAAAATTCTAGAGTCCATTTCTAAAAATTTATACACTTAGGGAAAAAAATTGCTATAAACTAGAGAGATTTTGGAGTAGAAAGGTAACACAGTCATTTTGTCATATTTAAGAAAAAAATTAAATTTATGTACAAAAAAAATTCGAATTGAAGTTTAAAATTCTAGTGTCCATCCCATAAAGTTTATAGATTTTATGAAAAATTCTACATTCAAATTAAATTAGTCTTTACCTTTGGAAAAAATTCTTACCATAAAATTGAGAAATATTGAGGAAAAATGGTCATTTTCTCATCTATAGGAAAAAAAATTAAAATATCAGTAAAAAAAATTGATAATTAAAATCTAAAATTCTAGAGTTCATTTCTAAAAATTTATACTCTGGGGGGAGAATTTTTTTGAAATATAAGAGTAACATGGTCATTTTGTCATAATGAAGAAAAAAATTAAATTTATGTATAAAAAAAATTCTAATTGAAATTTAAAATTCTAGACTCCATCCCATCAAGTTTATAGCTTTTATGAAAAAATCTAGAGTCAAATTCGATAACTTTTACCCTTAAAAAAATTCTTACCATAAAATTGAGAGATTTTGAAGAAAAATGGTCATTTTCTCATCTAAAAGAAAAAAATTAAAATATCAGTTTACAAAATTTATAATTCAACTCTTAAATTCTCGAATCCATTCCTAAAAATTTGTACTCTTGGGGAAATTATTTTTGCTATAAATTGGAGAGATTTTGAAGTATAAGGGTAACATGATCATTTTGTCACATTTAAGAAAAAAATTAAATTTATGTACAAAAATATTTGAATTAAAATATAAAATTCTACAGTCAATCCCATCAAGTTTAAAGCTTTTATGAAAAATTCTAGAGTCAAATTCAATTAATTTTTTCCCTTGGAAAAAATTACTAACATAAAATTGAAAGATATTGAAGAAAAATGGTCATTTTCTTACCATAAAATTGATAAATTTTGAAGAAAAATTGTCATTTTCTCATCTATAGAAAAAAAATTAAAATATCAGTTAAAAAAATTGATAATTCAACTCTAACATTCTAGATTCCATTTCTAAAAATTTATACTCTTGGGGAATTGTTTTTTGCTATAAATTGGAGTAATTTCGAATTAGAAGGGTAACATTGTCATTTTGTCATATTTAAGAAAAAAATTAAATTTAAGTATAAAAAAAAGTCGAATTGAAATATAAAATTCTAGCATCCATCCAATCAAGTTTATTGCTTTTATGAAAAATTCTAGAGTCAAATTAAATTAATTTTTACCCTTGGAAAAAATTCTTACCATAAAATTGAGAGATATTGAAGAAAAATGGTCATTTTCTCATCTATGGGAAAAAACTTAAAATATCAGTTAAAAATTGATAATTCAACTCTAAAATTCTAGAGTCCATTTCTAAAAATTTATACTTTTGGAGAAATATTTTTTGCTATAAATTGGAGAGATTTTGAAGTAGAAGGGTAACATGGTCATTTTGTCATCTTTAAGAAAAACATTAAATTTACTTACAAAAAAAATCGAATTAAAATATTAAATTCTGGAGTCCATCCCATCAAGTTTATAGTTTTTATGAAACATTATAGATTCAAATTCGATAAGTTTTTACCCTTAGAAAAAATTCTTACCATAAAATTGAGAGATATTGAAGAAAAATGGTCATTTTCTCATCTATAGGAAAAAAATTAAAATATCAGTAAAAAAAATTGATAATTCAAATCTAAAATTGTAGAGTCCATTTGTAAAAATTTATACTCTTGGGGGAAAAAATTGCTAATTGGAGAGATTTTGAAGTAGAAGGATAACATGGTCATTTTATCATATTTAAGAAAAAAACTTAAATTTATGTACAAATAAAATTTGAATTAAAATATAAAATTCTAAAATCCATCCCATCAAGTTTATATCTTTTATGAAAAATTATAGAGTCAAATTCGATAATTTTTACCCTTGGAAAAAATTCTTACCATAAAATTGAAAGATATTGAGGAAAAATTGTCATTTTCTCATATATATCAAATAAAATAAAATATCAGTTAAAAAAATTGATAATTCAACTATAAAATTCTAGAGTCCATTTTTAAAAATTTATACTCTTGGGGAATTTTGTTTTGCTATAAATTGGAGAGATTTTGAAGTAGAAGGTTAATACGGTCATTTTATCATATCTATGAAAAAAATTAAATTTATGTACAAAAAAATTTCGAATTGATACTTAAAATTCAAGAGTCCGTCCCATCAAGTTCATAAATTTTATGAAAAATTATAGAGCCAAATTCGATCAATTTTTACCCTTGAAAAAAATGCTTACCATAAAATTGAGAGATATTGAAGAAAAATGGTCATTTTTTCATCTATAGGAAAAAAATTAAAATATGAATTAAAAAAACTGATAATTCAACTCTAAAATTAGAGAGTCCATTTCTTAAAATTTATATTCTTGGGGAAATTTTTCTTGCTATAAATTGGAGAGATTTTGAAGTAGAAGGGTAACATGGTCATTTTGTCATATTTAAGAAAAAAATTAAATTTATGTACAAAAAAAATTTGAATTAAAATATAAAATTCTAAAGTCCATCCCATCAAGTTTATATCTTTTATGAAAAATTATAGAGTCAAATTCGATAAGTTTTTACCCTTGGAAAAAATTCTTACCATAAAATTGAAAGATATTGAGGAAAAATTGTCATTTTCTCATCTATATGAAATAAAATTAAATATCAGTTAAAAAAAATTATAATTCAACTCTAAAATTATAGAGTCCACTTTTAAAAATTTATACTCTTGGGAAAAAAATGTGGCTATAAATTGGAGAGTTTTGAAGTAGAAGGGTAACATGGTCACTTTATCATATTTAAGAAAAAATTAAATTTATGTACAAAAAAAATTTGAATTGATATTTAAAATTTGAGAGTTCGTCCCATCAAGTTCATAACTTTTATGAAAAAATATAGGGTCAAATTTGATAAGTTTTTACCCTTGGAAAAAATTCTTACCATAAAATTGAGAGATATTGAAGAAAAATGGTTATTTTCTCATCTATAGGAAAAAAATTAAAATATCAGTTTAAAAAATTGATAATTCAACACTAAAATTCGAGAGTCCATTTCTAAAAATTTATACTCTTGGGGAAAAAAAATGGTATAAATTGGAGAGATTTAGGAGTAGAAGGGTAACATGGTTATTTTGTCATATTTTAGAAAAAAATTAAATTTATGTACAAAAAAAATTCGAATTAAAATATTAAATTCTAAAGTCCATATCAATTTTTCTCAAGGCTCTAGAATTTTAGAATTAGATTATCAATTTTTTGGAGTGAAATTTAAATTTTTTTCGTATAAATAAAAAATGATTGTTTTACGCTTTTACTTGTTGAATATCTCAATTTTATGGTAAGATTTTTTTTCAAGGGTATAAACTTGCCGAAATTGACTCTAGAATGTTTGTCAAAGCTATAGACTTGATGATTTGGACTCCAAAATTTTATATTTCAATTAGATTTTTTTTTAAATATGACAAAATGACCATTTACCCTTTTACTTCAAAATCTCTTCAGTTTATAGCTAAAAAAATTTCCAAGGGTATAAATATTTAGAAATTGACTCTAGAATTTTAGTGTTCAATTATTAATTTTTTTGGAGTGAAATTTTAATTTTTTCATATAAATGACAAAATGACCATTTTACTTGACTCTTCATTTTATGGTAATTTTTTCCCCCAAAGGTATAAACTTGTCAAAATTGACTATAGACTTGATGTGATAGACTTTAAATTTTATATTTAAATTAGATTTTTTTTTATATTTAAATTTAATTCTTTTCTAAAATATAACAAAATGACCATGTTATCCTTCTACTTCAAAATCTCTCCCGTTTATAGCTAAAAAAATCCCAAGGTTATAAATTTTTAGCAATGGACTCTAGAATTTTAGACTTAGATTATCAATTTTTTGGAGTGAAATTTAATTTTTTTTTCATATAAATGAAAAATTACCATTTTACTCTTTTTCTTCTTCAATATCTCTCAATTCTATGATAAGATTTTTTTTCAAGTGTATAAACTTTTCGCAATTGACTTTAAAATCTTTCTCAAGGCTATAGACTTAATGATATGGACTTAGAATTTTATATTTCAATTACAATTTTTTTATAATTTAATTTAATTTTTTTTATATATGACAAAATGACAATGTTACTTTTCTACTTCAAAATCTATTCAGTTTATAGCTAAATTTTTTCCCAAGGGTATAAATTTTTAGAAATGTACTCTAGAATTTTAGACTTAGATTATCAATTTGTAGGCAATTTCCTTATGTAAGCCTCCCAAAAATCAAGCCATTGTAGCTTCTACGCTTTTATTCACATTCGCCCGCATCAAATAAATTTGCATCTCATGAAAATACTCACTCACACTCCGAGTGCCTTATGTCAACCTTTGGAGCCGTTGATGTAAGTCGTGGATATAGTACCTTGGTACAAACCGCCGCCTCATTTCATACTTAACCTCTTGCCAAGATGCTACTTGCGGAAGCCTCTCCAATCTTCTAGTCATTACTAGTTTATCCCATCAATAGGACGCGGCTGAAAATTTTCCTTTCCCAAAAAAACTCGTCATTCTTTAAAAGATGCGGCCTTGCTTAGGGTTGATTTTTTGGAAAAAGACGTGTCTTTTTCAAAAAGACGCATTTAGACAAAATTATTATACAAAAAGACGCGTCCTGATCCAAAAAATACGCGGTCAGGGTCTAAATTGAATTTTGAACAAGACGCATCCTAAACATGGACCTAAATGAATAGGACGTCTCAACGGGGTTTTTTCATTTTTTCTTCATTTTTTTTCTTTTCTTGTTTCTCTTACTTTCTGCTCTTAATTCAAAAACTTAGTGGCTGTTTGCGGTTGGGAATTGGGTACCCAACTCAACTTTTCCCAACCCAGAATAAAATTTTGGTGTTTGGTACACATCATTCCACAAATAAAATGGGCCATTTTTGGGTTGCCAACCCAGCAAAATTGACGTTCACGGGCTGGAGCAAATTGCTCCAGCAGCCAAATGGTACTCCATTTGGCTTCTCTTTCTCCTTTATTTTTTTTTTCATTTCATTTTAATTTTTTTACTTTATATAACCAACAAAATAAATTAAAAATTAGCACAATAAAATCTTTATCTCAAGATAAATAATTATGGATCCATTTTTTCTATTTTTATTAATTTTAAAAAAATGGGTTTTATGCCCTTTATGCTCATTTTACCAAACAACTCAGATATCTCACAGCACTTTTAATTTTTTTTACCAAACAGCACACTCCGTTTCCCAAAAGTCATTTTCCCACCCAACTTTTACTCACCGAATTTTTTCCCACCAAACCGGAACGCCAAACAGACCCTTAGTGAACTAGTCTACAGCAAGCAAATGGATTAGAGATAAAAAAATAATAATCACCCAATAAACCAAAAATACCTAAATCAATCAAGATTCTCGAACATAAAAAATGTGGTGGCTACAAAATATACTCCCTCTGGCACGAATTATATGACTTCCTCGCATCCCAATATTCAGTAGGAAACGCATATCGAGGAGGCCGGATTAGGCACTATTTAACCCCAAAAAATTCCGTACTTTTTTTCAAACGTACGTTAATCCTTAACGTACTACCGAGAAAAAATTCGGGGTAAAATTGTCTCAAACAGTGACTGTTCCGGCCGTTTTAAGATACGTTCCGGAACAGTAAAAGCAAATGATAAAACGTCATATAAAACGTACCGGAGGGAGTATTAGACTAAATTTGAGAATTACACTCAAATAGGTTATTCATTATTCCATTACCACATTAAATGTCGACTACTCTAAATTCAAACCGGTTATGATTATAAAAGACGGTAAAACTCTCTTGTACAAATTTTAACACAACTGTTTACTCGAAATTCAAACTTAAAATATCTAATTAAAATAGAACAATCCCTACCACTTGATCTACGCGTCACGTTTTTTATTTAATTCAAAAGCCACCGTAACATAAACTATAAATGTAGGAGTACCGCTTATATAGTTCATTAATTTTATCAATAAGCTCTTACTATTACATCGTAATTAAGACAACAGTTGAGTATTAAGATTGATTTAATTAATCAATTAGTTAAGAAGAACAAGCCGGAGTAGATGAGGCGATGGTGAATGAGAATTGGGTGTCCCAAGCGTAGGTGAAGCCGAATGAGTCACCATTAATACCAATGGGTGCGCCATCGTTGATGAGACATTCACCTCCTGATTTGGATAGGACTTTAGGGTCAACGGTTTCAACGGTGTTAAATCCATCACACCCCAATATCACATCCAATTGATTGCACGCGCACGGGTTTGTCACTGTCACTTTCCACTCTGCCTTGTTTTTTACTGTTTTACCAGTTTGAGATTGGCTAATTTGAAGCGGGAATCCCTCACATTCGCAATAGCCTATAAAATTTTAAAAATAATTAAAAATTAAAATCAGTTTATTTGTAAATAAAAATGCATAAAGAGCGCACGTTGATTAATTTGGGAATTTTACAAATTACTACCTCGCATTATAAGACCGGAAAAGAAGAGTACAAAGAGGGTGGTGATGATATTCATGGATGCCATTGAAAAACTTGTTTTGTTTTTGCCTAGCTAGAGAATTGGATGCTCAATTTAAACACATCCATTATTTGCAAGTAAGGTAAAATATAAGATTATTGGTTTTACCATATCGATATATTCCATTTTCATTAACCATGAATAGAAAGAAACTAGGAGGGAGATATGCATTGTGACATTTTTCCATGTTACTAAATAAAAGAAATTTGATTCTATAAATATAGATCAACTATATATAGTTATTATATTGAAAAAAATGTTTGGTGTAAGTGGTTCGAATATCTCATCGAAAGTTGATTCCACTCTTATATTTAAAAAAAAATACCTTAATTACGAGCAATTTTTTTTATGCCTAGAAGAGAGGATATGACTTACGAGCATATTTTTTAACGAAACAATCCGTTATAAATAAGACTAGTTCTAACAAAACAAGTACAATCAGACGGAGAGAAGAGAGTGACGAGTTAGTAGTTGATTAATAACTTTAAGGAACAAATTTTTTTATAAAAAAAATTGATTAATAATATCGATGGCAAAAAAAAACAGTATTTACAAGTTTTTTCCAAATCAAAGTCCATTAACCAGCTTGGGCTTCTGCGGTTCTAGAAAGAAAAAGAAGTCCCCCAAAAGCATTAACTTGTTTACAAGTTCCGGCCCATTTATTTTTTTCACAACAGATATATACGTATATTACCATTTTTAACCCACCCCACCAACGAGTAATGTATCTATTAGCTCGAACACGAGACATTAAATCAAGGTTATAAGAATCAAATCGGATTTAGAATCGATAAATCGAGAGATTCATGGTTTTAAAATCCAACCGCGGTTAGACTAAAATTTTAGAAAATTATAAATCAGAAATTTATAATTCAACTCTAAAATTCTAGAGTCCATTTCTAAAAATTTATAATCTTGGGGAAATTTTTTTTCTATAAATTGGAGAGATTTCGAAGTAGAAGGGTAAAATAGTCATTTTCTCATATTTAAGAAAAAAATTAAATTTATGTACAAAAAAAATTCGAATTGAAATATTTTTTAATTTCATTTGTGTCTGTTTTTTTGTGTGGTTTCAGATGATGAAAGCAAAGAGTTTTCATGAATTTTTTTTCAATGCGTTGTTTGGAAAGCTGTATAGTGGATCAAAATCATCTGGAAAACCAAGACAGTTCTTACTTAATAATGAAACAAAATCACTTTGGAGCTCGTCATACATGTTTCTGCTTCTACCCGTGGAGACATCAGACGCTTCAAGTGATGAATCTTGGGGAATAAACTGGAAAGGAATAGACACTTGCTCTTTGGTGGTTGATTTTTTGAAGAATAACTCTCTTGCTGGTGCTATTCATTGTAATGGTGAAGGAGGAAATCCATCACCTCATCTTGTTAGCCCATCTTCTGCAGAATGCAATGGCAAAGGTGTAATCCACCTTGCAAATACTGTGGTTGACACAACTAATTTGACGAATACGGTTGTATTAGCTATACACACTGGAAAAATCTACTCCATCGTTGAGCTGGTGAGTGCTTCATCTGCTTATAGTGCTTCTGAGGCAAACACAGATGATGCACCAACAGGTTATGCTTCATATCGTGACTATTTTCATAAAAAGTAAGCGACTTTTGTTCCCACTCAATTTTATTGTGTTTGTTGGTTTTCTCCCCTCCTCGCTGTTTTATAAGTTTCGGACATAACAGTAACTGTTTTCAGGTATGGAATTGTGCTGACCCATCCAGAACAGCAGCTGCTGCGATTAAAACAAAGTCATAATCCACACAACCATCTTGTCAACTTTGACGAAGGTTCATTAATTTCCATGCCGCGGTTAGACTAAAATTTTAGAAAATTATAAATCAGAAAAATTAGGACTGTAATGTAGTGTATTTTTAATTTTATACAATATAGTATACACATAAATAATTCATGCAAACAGAAAATATCACTATATTTCTACTAAAAAGTATCAAAAATACTCATACAAAGAAGTTATATATCAAATAACATTTTAGATATTTATTAATAAAAAAATCAAGATATAAGGTAATGAATAATTTATATTTTAATAAATATATTCATGTGGCAAAATGAATGAAAAAATAAATTCAAATTTAATTAGTTTTATTAATTTTTAGATTATAAAAAAATAATAAATATAATATAATATCTAAAATGATAATGTTATGATATATTTTTAAATTAATTTAATGGTTTTACATTAAATGTTACTCATCATGGGCTGAAACTAGCTAGATTCACCAATATAGGTAACTCAAAAAATTCAATATAAAATGAACAATAAGCTCTTATTATATTATATCATAACGTTAATTAACCACTTGATTTGGCAACATAGAAAATGAATATCAATAAAAGATTTGCATAATTAAGAACATGAAACCCTAGAAGAAATAGGGGCGAATTCGAATTGGGTTTCCCAGGCATAGGTGAAGTTGAATCCATCATTAGCACCGATCGCTTGACCATTATTGATGACACAGTGACCACCTGATTTGGATAAAATTTTAGGGTCAATGGTTTCAACGGTGTTGAATCCATCACAGCTCAGCGTCACATCTTCTTGATTGCATGAACATAGGTTCGACACAATCACTTGCCACTCTGGCTTGTTTTGTACAAAATTCCCCGTTTTAGATAGGCTGATTTGAAGATCTTTTGCTCCTCCACATTCACAGCAACCTACAACATTCCAAAAACAAAAATAAAAACCAGTACTTCAACAAAATAAAGAAAAGAAGAGATCTAATTAAATGATGGTGTACCTTGCACGATAAGACCCGAAAAAAACAGTGCAAAGATGGTGAAGATACTCATGCTTGCCATTGCAAAGTTGCTTACCCCTTCTTTTGATGTGTAGCTAGCAATTGCGGATACAAAGTCTAGCACCTTTAGCTCAATTTATGCACGTTATTCTTTGCTAGTAATTAAGGTAATCTTTTTTCAAAAAATATTATAAACATTTACATTGTTAGATTTACCATATTGGGTATTAATTTACATAGAAAGTAAATTAGAGGGAGATGCACTCTCAACTCTTACTATATATATCTTACATATATTTCTATAAGTAGACCAAATCATATTTCTATAAGTAGACCAAATCAAAGGTTGGAGTATGAAATATGAGAAGCAAATAATAATTTAGAGGTTACTTAATAAATGGGCCGGTACGGCCCATGGTAATCAAGTAAGGGTTTGTATATTATTATTGGGAACTGATTTTTTTACGTATTTGGTTTAATTAGCTGAAATCCATAAATCCAGACCTGAATACGTATTGGCTAAATTTGTTACGTGGGACCAATTATATTTTCTGGAAAAAGAGAATGGGACACTCACGCCAAGCCTTGAGAAAGATGAAGGTATTTTCCATATATTTTATTGGAATTATTTATTAACTGTTCATTAATGGGCCTGTTACAGTTCGGGCCACTTTGCTGTTGATCCCTTCTCTTTTGATTCCAACCCGCTCGACTCCATCTCAAATCCCTAGATGCCTTCGCCACCCTGTCCCTGTATTCCCAACAACGCAGCGTGCCACCCTTTCCTGTCTCTCTCTGTTCACGCTTCCAGAGTCCCAGCCCTTCTCTGCGTCGGCGATGGTGAGTTTTTATTTGAAATTTCGCTTCACTGGGGATGCTCGTAAGGTGTTGGATGAAATTAGTTATTCCGCATTGGTTGTGGGTTTGGCTCAGAAGATTCTATGTTTGAGTTATGGAAGGCAATGCGCCATTCCACCAAGTTATCAGTATATCTGGATTCTGGATAGCAAAGCTCGCCACACTGCAGCATCTGGCTCAATCGGCATTGTCATTGCAATCCTCTCTGCTTCCTCCAACTGCCCCATTCTTGTCAGTGCATGCACCAAACACGTATAATGCTCCAAAGTGGGTTCTAGCCCATGCTCCATCCTCATCTTCCCAATCCATATCTCACTCCACAAACAAACCGGCATTTGCTAAAGCCGTTGACATGGTGGCGCAAGTTTTGAAAAGACAGGCAAGGGTGCGTTGATTGGGGAATACAGGGGCAAGGCAGCGGATCATGGAGAGGAAGAAGGAGAGGGAGACGGAGGAATTGGCATGAGCCTCTAGATTAGCGAATTTCAGGAGACAACATTTGAGTACTGGAATTGAGAAAAAAGGCGATGAGCGTAGGAGAGGAAGGAGCCATTGCTGGATTTGGAGTAGACTGTGATCAAGTTGTTGACAATGGAGCGATCTGCATCAACGGATTTGAGATCTCGGGCGTGGAGAATGCATTGCCCGGTCAGTAGCCATTGAGTCGACCGAGTTTAAGGTTTATCCTCTTCTGAATCAAATGAACTCGTTTGCTTTTTCATGCTTGGAACTTCTAGTCATACCCGAAAACCACTCCGGCATGTCCACAAGATTTGCTAAGTTTCGTAAAAATAAACTTAACTAATTTGACATGTTAACGAGATTTTCATTTCTGGCCCTTTTTTGTTTCTTTTTATAACTCTTTTACCTTCGTTACTTTTTTATTTTAATTTATATAACTGGGATTGTTTTAAAATAAAAAAACAAATATATGATTGATTCAAGAAACATAATTTCTGTATTACATTGTACTAATTAATGTGTTTAATTCTTTATAATCATTTTTTTTCCAAGAAAAATATATTACTAAGTAACGAGATTCTTTTCATAAAAAAAACCACGTAAATAAAAAAGTATATATTCCATAGTAAGTATATGTTTCTATTTCATGAATTTACATAATGAGCCCACTCTTAGGCCCATTAGTGTATACCAAACAAGCGTTCCGGGTTAGTGTAGTAATTTTCTTATGTGCAAGGATATGCCAATAACAATATGGGGTATAGAATAACGCTAAAACTAATTGCCACATTAATAAAATCTCAAACTTCTGTTTTATTTGGTACATAACCTCAACTACTTTTTTTACACTAAAGATTGTTGCAACTGAAATCCAATCAATTAATCATAAACTTTTGGAAATTTACCAACAAAACCTTACGATATTAGATCAAAAAAGAAACTTTAAATCCAATCAATTAACGTTCACTCTCTAGTATACAAAAAGTTCTTGCTTTGCATCAAAACAATGTCCTCCTTCCATCAAATGTTTCTGTTTCTCCTCATTCCACACAATCACCACCACCACCAATTTCAAACGGAAAAGCTGTGTAGAAAATTAGTGTAAAAAAAATAATTACTGCCCATCCATTTAAATTAATTAAAACAAAACAAAACCGAATAGCTTATTTTTACAAAGGACTGACAAGTACAGCCAAAATAATAACCCCATGACAACATTTCGGATATGCAAAATTTTATGTGAGGTCTTTTGGTCGCAGACAACAAACCAAAACTGCACCTGCAGAAGCCATCATTAATCTTTCTTCTTGGAACCAACAACCTTCTTCATAACATCAGATTTCAATTTGCACCCGGATGAAAGAGCCTTTGAAACTAAACCATCGATTGCATCTTCGTTCTTCTCGTACACAACAAATGCTACAAAACCAATCGGAACTCCTGTGACAGCAAAAAAGAAGAACAAATGAACAAAACCATATTGGGCATGTGAGTATATTCTGCACATATGTGCGTGAGAGAGAGGAAGATAGTACCTATAAGAAACAAACTCTTGAGTGAAATGGCTCCAAGGAAGCTAAGAATCAATAGCCATAGAGCAACCTGTTTGGTTAACACACAAAGATTTACTTAGCAGGAGGATCACAACAGGCATAAATAAAATGAGAAAATCGTGCACCGTACTTAATGGGTGTAATGTAATCAAGCAGTTTCACATCAGTCTCAAAATCTGAAACAACATTTATATCGGTTCTACCTCTTCACACGAGATGAAAACAAATGAAATGCCTTGATTATTGATGCTAGACAACTCACTTCAATTTGTTTTCTTTTACTGATGAAAGAACTCCTCAATATTGATCATGTACATAAGAAAGAAAAGTCCAAGTACTAAAAGAAGAGTGTAAAAAGCAAACATGAATATAATCCACTACAGAACAACTGACAACATGATGCTTCTCAAATAAAAGACAATGGGGTAATAGAGCATAATGTCGCAGACAAAGGAGCAAACCTTGAGGAACAATGTCCAGCCATCTCCCGTACAAAGCGACTTTAAAACATTCACAGCAACATTCCATGAGGAAGTCACTGAACGAGCAGCTAGGTAAGAATTTTCCTCTGATAAGTGAAAAAATGATGGAGGAATTTTTTCAATTGTATATCCAAACCTGCATCAGGAAATATCAATTTAATGTAAAGTGGTAAAGCTCATGAAGAACAGTAACTTGAAAACTTATGTCAGTCTTATCCTGTTAGACTCAATACATTTGAATTTGGTTTGGAATTAATAGCGTTAGAATAATACAGAGTAAAAACCACTGGAGTCTTTTTTTGTCAGATCAATAGCAGTGTGGAAATAATTACAATATTTTAGTTACTCATATGCTTTCTAAGTCAAAATCACAGAGGTATTTTTGATAATTTAAATGCTCAGTCTCAATTAGAAACTTAAACTACAAAAACGATGATCCTCACATCAAATATCCTACTTTGAACAGCTTTCTAGGAAAAGAAGTTCAGTACGAAGCAAAGGCATCAACAAGACTTTGAACAAGAGAAATGAGAGTGTGGGCATACATTTTCTCTGGTAGAATGCCATGGATGAACAAGAAGACAGTCGCCACCATGAGAAGCTTTGAAACAGCAGTAATAACGGTTGATTGAGGTGCAATAAAGCTATAGTAAATTCCAATCAAAATAAGCAATGCCATCAAGGTTTGTCGTCTGTCCTTCCAGAGCAATGTATCAGCAACTGCATTTTACCCGAGGATAATAAATTAGTTCATATCAACAATGTCAAATTTGAACAATGTTAATATTCATGATTTAATTCCAGCTAGGATGGGCCATGTAAGACACAATTTCCAAAGTAAAATCTTCAGAAATAGAGAGGGAGGTGCAATTTGAAAAAGGGAGTGAATATTGCTCAGATTAGCAAACGGATAGGCAGTAATTCAACATCAACACATTCACAACAATAGTATAGTGTTGGAAGCACAGTTAAGAGCCATTCACCAAATCACGTCCTAACTACTTTTGATTCTCAACAGTCACTTCATTCTGCGGGGAGATTTTATACATAATTTCTCAATGGTATCATTTACAGGCATGCATAGCACTGCTTAAACCTTTCAATTCTTCTCATTTTTTATCATCTGAAAGAAATTGTTAAAGTGAAACCCTGGTCTGGGTGGTATTTTTCACGTTTCACAGAATTTCTAATTTCCAGCATTTTCCCTTTATTTTATTTTGCAATATTAAGCTCCATTTTTCCCAATGTAATATCCACATTACGATACTACAAGAATGGTAGCAGGGTACTCATTTTTGGGACTGTTAAATACCAGTGAAATGAGAAGCGGTGAAATGACTACAATAAATCAATCATACCCCTTCCACCTCCAAGAAATATGGAAGCTTTAGATGGCCCTTCTTTCTTAGGTTGATTTTCAGCCCTTAAGTGTGAATATGACTCAAGTGTCCTCTTCAACCCCTCCTGCAGAGAAACAAGTAACAGCATCAAAAGTGAGCCACCATCCCAAAACATGCACCAGACACTAGTACATATGGCTGGACCACATTAAAAGGCCTAATTTTCAAAAGTATGGTTAAAATCTATCTCAAACATCAACAGGGCCTAGAAACATAGGAAACAAAAATATAGCATATTCTGAAGATTTAGGAAATCCTACTAAATGTCAAAGAACATATTCAATGTTACACTTCTTGCAGAAAAAATGACTAGTACCAAACCTCAAGTGATATAACTGGTGCATAGCCAAGTCGATCCTTCGCTTTTGAACAATTAAATGATCTGCTGCAAGAAAGTATCCTAATTCTGGAAGGTATCAGCTGTGGAACTTTCATTCCATAAGGACCTAGTAGCTTATATGCCCTCTCAACCACATGTGAAATTGGCATCATAACAGAAGCAGGAATCTTTATTCTTGGCCTGCAAACTATGTTGATTCAGTAACGGAAAAAAGAAAAAGATTAACAATTATGCAAAATATAATTTACATCTAACATTCCATAAGACTGACTACAAACCAATCAACGTTGCATTACGCAGCCATGATATAATCATTGCAGAAGAGCTCCTTTTTCCAAATAATAAAGCAGAAAACTTCTGTCAAAACAACCTCTTTTCCAGCACAAATATACACAAAAAATAAAAGGATGTCCTCTTCACAATGAGTCGAAAACACACACATTCATATAAAAAACACCCAATGACAATGAATCAGATAGGAAAAAATGCTAGCAACATAAAAACAGTACACCAAATGACAGTCAACTCCCACAGACTAATTTGATGATCAAGAAAGCATAGTACATGGGAATGGGCAAGGAGTAAGGTTAAGGTTAATAATCAATAATAGTGAATTTGCAAATTACAGAACGAAACGAGTCATGGGAACTTAACCAAAAACTGGGGCTATTCATGCAAAATTTAAGAGAAACCTTTGAAAACATATGGAACATATTTAAGAACACAAGTAAAGAGGCACTTTATGTACCTCTCATAGCCAAGACCATCACATATGAGCGAGGTAAACTCCCAGAACTTGATGGGCTCCATGTTGGTTATAAAATATGCCTGCATCCAGTTGCATTTCAAATAAAATCCTTAGCTTCCCAGATTAGTTTTGATACTCCTTTCAGTTCCTATAATAATCACAAACAAAATGAAAAGGGAGAAAAAGACCACACCTGACCAGCAGCTTTTTCTGAAGTCTCCTTTTCTGATGCTAGCGCTCTTTCAGCACAAATGTGGGCATGTGACACATTTTCCACATAGGTAAAATCCATGACATTGTTCCCATCACCAATTATAAACTGCTCAATCCGAGAGAAAAAAACAGTTAACCAACGAAAGTAATCCATCCACCAACCCGTATCATCATCTTAAATATAATATAACAGCCAATTCATTATTTCTGTCTTAAAAGAATGTTGTGATCCAACATTGTGCATCCTAGAGCGAATATGCATGCCTATAAAACTAAGCCCTTTTCTTTGTCTAAAGCAGAACATTAACACTGAAATTACTGGCAAATCAGTAGCTACCTTAGATTTTCCAGCTCTTGCAGCAGCCACCAAAGATGGAACAAACAATTTATCTCCAGGACCAAAAATACCACTAGGACGTAAACTACAAGTCAACAGGCCATTATTACCGTTGGCCTTAAGAATTTCCGCCTCACCCATTGCTTTCGTCTCTGAATATGAATCAAGCGGCTGGAAAAAGATCAAACACTAGTGTCAACAAACTGAAACTAGTAGTTACCAACTGTTAAATACTACTTTAGGGATCAAGAAAAATACCGGATCAGCATATGGCAGCGTCTCGTCTCCGTTAACTATTCCGTGGACTCCATTGAAAACGACACTAGCTGAGCTCGTATAGATAAGCCTCTTCACTTTCGCCGCCACACATGCATCAACAACATTCCTAGTTC
The DNA here is from genome assembly GCA_963691705.1 of Viola odorata. Taxonomy (NCBI): domain Eukaryota; kingdom Viridiplantae; phylum Streptophyta; class Magnoliopsida; order Malpighiales; family Violaceae; genus Viola; species Viola odorata. Next base: position 3,658,596 of record OY829546.1, read on the forward strand.
CCTCCACGTTGACGGAGTAGTGGAGCATGCGGTTATTCTCGGAAGAATCAGGAGCCGCCATGTGGAACACAACTTCAGCTCCTTCAACAGCTATTATTGGAAACCAAAAACAGAAAAGGAAAAAAATCAGTTTCCGATTTTCATTGCAGAGGGGCTCGAATTTAGTTACTCTGAGAAGCGGAAATGACCTTTGAGGACTTGAGCCTTGTTACGGAGATCGCACGAGACATAACTAGCACGACCGGAACTTAATGCCGATGCGAGAGCTCCGTTTTCTTCCTCGGCGGAGAGAGAAATGGTGGGGGCCAAATCGGCAATACGGACGGAATAGATGTTGTACTGGAGGAGAACATCGACTAGATTGCGGGCGAGGAATCCTCGACCGCCTGTCACGACGCACCACCGTTCTTCCTCCGACATGATCAATGCGCGTGTGTAGATAGTAGCCGATGGGATCTGGGTTCACTGAATAGAGGAGAGAGAGAGAGAGAGGGAAAAGGATTCTCTATGGAGTATATTCATTGTTTAATTTCTGATAGGACGACGTTTGCAGAGATGCGAAACGTCGTGTCGTTTCGCCACGTTAAAACGCTGTCGTGCGACGTAGCTACTAAAATTTCCACTTTTATTTAGCAGCTTTCTGCCTTTCCCTCTTTCCCTCCTTCCTCAAAACAATTTCAAAATTCTATTTTTTGATACAGAAATAGGTGACGAGAAGGATTGGAACCTACACCGAATTACAGAAATGCCATCAAAATCCAACTCTTCTCAGCTCCTCTCTCTCCCCAACCCCAACACAATCCGGCCGGGTTACGGTGGTGGCGGCGACGACGATGATTTCCAGATCCCTCCATCGCAAACTCAAATACAACGACAGCGTTTTGCTCTATCTTCAACTTCTGCCGTTTCATGCCCTAGAAAACCACTCAAGCCTTCCAGAAATCCTCTCCGTTCAAGCAAGAAGCCGAAGCGCTCTGTCAATCCCGGAAAGGAGAACCTGGACCCCAATGTTTCACCAAATGTTAGAAAAGTGGGATCGGACGATGCTGAGGATTTCAAATTGGATGAGAGTTGCAGCTTGGATATGATAGAGTCAAGCATCGATTGCAGCTTGAATATGATAGAGTCCAGCATCGATTGCAGCTTTGAAGCTCAAGACACGCCAAGTGTTGGGGAGGAGAGTGAAAAGAATGAGGGTTTGAAAGTGAAGAGGGGAGGGTATTTGTGTAATTCTGTAGAGGCTAGGTTAATGAGGCCGAACGTGGGTTTGGAGGAAGAGGAGAAGGGTGATAGGTTTGGGGATGAAAGCAGTGAGCTTGATATGCTAATTAAGCTATGTACGGAAGAAGAAGGGCAAAACAATGAATGTGAAGTTGATGGAGGCTGTTTAGTTCACTGTCCGCTTTGTGGGACTGACATTTCGGAGCTAAGCGAGGAATCTAGACTACTTCATACAAATCATTGTATTGACAAAGCTGAGAATCATGGCCAAGAGGTAAGATTCTTTCTCTTCTTTTTCCGCTAATGCCTGGTTTTTTTACAGTTGTTTTCTTTGCTTAGTATATGTGTGTTTTGGGCAGGTTGATAACAATCACTATGAATTTCAACCACAAGTTGTAGATGGTGCTGCTAATACTCCGCCTCCTCAAGTTGATAATGTGTCTCCTGTTGTTAACTGGCTAAGGAATTTAGGTCTGGAGAAATATGAAGAGGGGTTTATTAGAGAAGAGATTGACTGGCAGGCCCTCCAGTGGTTAACCGAGGAGGTAACAATTAAGAGAAATAATGCTATATTTTCCTAATAATTTCACAATACATAAGCACGTTAAGAGATAGAGATGCAGTGAGGTCACAGGTTGGCATCATAACACTTATAGTTCACGTCAACCACATAATCATTTTCTATAATGCTTTACGTTTCGTCTCAGTGTGAAATATTTTTCAGATTAAACCATGCACTTTAGTTAGTACTATAATTCTTAATGGCTCTTGATGTGGTTGTCTCATTAATCATGCTAGTGAGTAAAGGCCTCCTTTATTCTTCTATAGGATCTTTTCAGTATAGGTGTTACTGCACTTGGTCCCAGGAAGAAGATAGTGCATGCGCTTAAAGAACTACGAGAAGGGCGCAATTGTCTTGTTGGGTCACACGGGGATGCATGTGTCTTAACTGAAGTGGTATCTGGGATTAGGACAAGAATGGGGATGCAAGAGGAGGTTCCTGAAGTTATTGCTGATGAAACTTGTAAATTAGCTTCAAACAAGTTGATTACAGATTATTTTCCTGGAAGTGTTAATGTTAAGAAGAAAACTTGTACCAGATCTGAAAAGCACCAAGGAAAAGAAAAACGTCATGCAGATTCTGTTCGTAAAGATGTGGCAAAAAGTGCTGTCAGAAATAGAAAACTTAAAGATATTCCCTTGTGGTGTAGTATACCAGGAACACCATTCCGAGTGGTAATGCCCTTTTATCCTATTGTGAGAATTGTGATTGTTTTTTATGCAAAATATTAATAGGATGAGATTACATGAGAAATATGTTGATTTCTTCCTTTGTTACCCAGAGCATTTTGTCTTGCAGGATGCTTTCAAATATCTTAGAGGAGATTGCTCACATTGGTTTCTTACTCACTTTCATATGGATCGTAAGTTTGGTTATACTCGTCCTGCTCTATCATTTGCCATGAATTGACTGACTGTTTGTTATGCATGCATGTCCATGAAATATCCTGCTTTTTAAGTAAAATAAACATGCACACCTACAAGTTACAATAGTAGAAAATATACGTCTTCTGTTTTCAGGCTCTGCTTCAACTTGTATTGTGTTGGAAATGACAGATTATCAAGGGTTGACAAAGTCCTTCTGTCACGGGAAGATTTACTGTTCCCTGATCACTGCAAAGCTTGTAAATATAAAAATCGGGATCCCATGGGACAGATTACAAGTGTTGCCTCTCAACCAGAAGATCAGTATTGCTGGTGTTGATGTTACATGCTTGGATGCAAACCACTGTCCAGGTTCCATCTTAATACTCTTCGAACCTCCCAATGGTAAGGTGTGGTCCGCCTTGACTTTTGAGATGATGTTCCATTTTGATATCTTACCTAGTACCTTTTGTGGAACTAAACAGCAATTCTTGTATGTGTTTAGGCTGTTCTGCACACGGGAGATTTTCGTTTTTGTGAGGAGATGGCAACACTCTTGCAAATGTGTCCTATCCACACTCTCATCCTTGATACAACGTATTGCAACCCCCAGGTTAGTCTTTGTTTGAATTATGATCATGGCTTGTCAAAGACTGAGCTGTGAGCAGATCAAGTTCAGCTAAGCTCCTCATATGATTCCCATCTGGCTAATACTTGTCTTTCCAATTATTTCATTGAAAAGCATGAAAGCACACTGGTTAACAATGGCTGAAGTTTATTTCTCATTTCACATTTTTTGCAGTATGACTTTCCCAAGCAGGAGGCAGTAATTCAATTTGTCATTGAGGCCATCCAAGCTGAATCTTTCAACCCAAAAACACTTTTTTTAATTGGAAGCTACACTATTGGTAAAGGCCATTATATCCCCGTCTATCTACTCTGCATCTCCTTTGTTTTCACACTCACACAATGGCCTCCGGTTGAATTATTTCTGTCATTTTTCTGTAAAAGGCAAGGAAAGGTTGTTTTTGGAGGTTGCTCGTGTTCTCCGCAGAAAGGTTTATGTGACTTCAGCAAAATTCCGTCTGTTAGAATGCTTGGGCTTCTCGGAGGAAGATATGAAGTGGTTCACGTTGAATGAACTAGAAAGCCAGATTCATGTCGTTCCTATGTGGACACTAGCAAGCTTCAAAAGATTGAAACATATAGTCAATCAATATGTGGTGAGTAATTCTAACAACTTTGTCAATTGTCAAGGAGCTCACTTGTGTTTGAACTTGTAGAATTGTGATTCTGAATAATGAGAATTTCTGTACTGCTATCTGAGTTTGTCTATGCCTATTGTTCAGAATCGGTTCAGTCTCATAGTTGCATTCTCCCCTACTGGTTGGACTTTCGGTAAGGGGAAGAAGAAGTCCCCAGGGAAAAGGTGGCAGCAAGGAACTATTATAAGGTAATCATCTCCATCTCCATCTCTATTAATGACTTAAACCTGCATTTTGAGCAGTATGTTCCTTCCTTGTCAAATGCTTGTATAACATCAGAACAATTAGTGTTTACTGTTGATTGGATATAATACATCGCTCTAACTTGCAAGTTGTAACTGTTCTGTTCTGTGGTCAACTAAGATATTGCCTCAACTTGTAATGTTATACCAGGTATGAAGTACCATATAGCGAGCATAGCAGTTTTGAGGAGCTTAGAGAGTTTGTGAAGTTCGTCTCTCCAGAAAACATAATACCAAGTGTAAACAACGACGGACCAGAGTCTGTTGATACGATGCTCTCCCTCCTGCTGTCTTGATATCCAGTTCTCACTGCAAACTGAAGGTTGAAGCCCTTATAAGTTACACGTGTGTGCTGGAATAGCATGTAGACCATAGTGCTTGGGGTCTGCTAGATTTAATCTTGCTGCATTTGCATGAAGTGAGGGCAAATTCAATGTAGTGATTATCGGTTCCATACTACTTTGACTTGTAACATGGAAACACTTGACTGTCTGGTGTTTCTCAGAAAGGAAAGGAAATCTTCAATGTACTATGTAAACGAAGTTTTTATACTGTAATTTTTTGTCTTGCTTTGTTAAACCTAATGATAAAAAATGTGGCGTCTTGGTTTTTTAATTTACAAGGAATATATCCCACATTTCAAATTGAACGGGTGTGTGATACAGATCTAAGCTCGTAATGAGTTTGCCAATTCTGTGAAGCTCCGGTAGTGGATCTGAGATGGAGGACGAAGGAGACCGGTGGTAGAGAGATAAGTAGCTCCGGTGATGGTTGGAGATGGCGACCGGAGATGAAGGAATATGGAAGTTAATGGAGATCTGAGAGAGGCCAAGGTGTGGCTAGAGAGAGAATCGAAGAAGAAACGCTTTTTAGTTTTTTCAGGGATAAAAAATTATTCCAGCGGGAATAATTCTCTTTGTTGCCGCCCAGTTTCACGACACGTGTACAAATGACAGAGGAAAAAACGTGAGTTCACTTGCGTTCGGTCAGTTAACGGTGTAAATATTGAGTGCTAAAATATCAAACGGAATAAAATTTATGAACATATTCAACCGGGCGTAAAAATTGGATGCCGAAGTGTCTTATTTCCTAAATATTGGGTGCCAAAACATCTCTTGCCCTAATTATTATTATCCTGATTATGATCATTTTATATTAAAAATGAGTTATATATTAGTTATAATATTTGATTTTATATAGTTTACGTAGAGTTCAATTAAGTGTGCACCAAAGCTAATAAAATAGTTATACGTGGACGTCTAGTTGTATAGTATTTTCAAATTTTTAAATTTTAAAACCGTTTGTATGTAACTTTCTTATTGGTTTGGGTACACGCTTACTTGGTACACTGATTATACTATATAATTTCTCGTTCATTTGATGAGAAATATTACTAATTTCTAAATCGGTGAACTTTTTTAGTATTTACGAATAAATTGTCGTTACGATAACTGCAACTGCTATGTTGTATCATTATTTTCGCAATTCAAGTTACGTTACACACTTTCGTTATTTAAAACCTTTGTGACGTTGGTATTGGGTCCAATCACTGCCAATGTTTTGATGCTCAAGGGAGACAGAGGAAGTGCTCCAGCAGAGTTCTTTGAGCAACACCATCCCCTGCCTAGCTGCTTCACGGGCCAGCTCTTGGTGTTCTTGTGTGCAGATAACTTTTAGACCGAGATCCCCGTAAAGTTGCTTAGTAGGATGATCATCAAAAACCCGAGTCGCATCAAAGTAGCAAAATTATTTGACAGCATTATCAATGCAGACTCATTCAACAGCCCAGCTTTCACAACAGCTTTATTGTGTTGGCTTAGAAAAGCATCACAAATGGAAACATTGTAAGAACTTATACTAAATTAATCATTTGCAGATTTGATTTGCAAATCTTTTATGAATGTGGGGTATGAATTAACCGGTTATGGTTTGATTGGAAAAATTTTATGAACATGAACCAAAATTATCAACAATTTTTTTTAATAAAAAATACTAATTATTAATAAACAAAAATTTAATAAAAATACGTGGAATAAATTAATTATTTAGAAGTTTGATCGTAAATATTTTATTTGGGGACTAAATTAATAAATTAGGAATTTTAGTTGGAATTTTTTTTACAAGTAGAGACTAAATTAATCCCAAAAAATAATTAAAAGCAAAAAAGAAAGCAACTGACTCCGAGTGGCATGTTTATTAAATAAAAACAAATTTAGTATTGAGGCGCAAGAGAAAGACATCTTGGTGGTGAAATTGAACTTGTCCCAGCCCCAGGTGTGAGAATTGAACTAAAAAAACTAAGCATCGTGAACAGCAGGATTCGAACCTGCGCGGGCAGAGCCCACATGATTTCTAGTCACGCCCGATAACCACTCCAGCATGTCCACTCCGGACCTGAACGAAACAGAAAAATTAGTAACTTCGACTAGGCCTATAAATAGACACTCGTGAAAAGCGAGACTCGACCCAAAATGATACTCCCTCCGGTCTCAAAACAATGTCGTTTTAGCTTTTGCTTTTACTGTTTCGGCACGTATCTTAAAACGGCCGGTAGACTCACTATTTGAGACAATTTTGCCCCTAATTTTTTCTGGAAAGTACGTTAAGGATTAATGTACGTTCACAAAAAAATTCGGATTTTTTAGGGGTCAAATAGTGCCTCATCCGGTTTCCTCGATATGCGTTCCCTACTGAATATTAAGATGCGAGGAAGATATTCTTTTGAGACTGGAGGGAGTATGTAGTAAAGAATATTCAATCAACAATCATTATTCTCTGCCACTGTATTTTTAATTGAATGCTAATACAGGTGATGTTGTGATAAAAATTTAAATGTCACGATTATAAAAATAACCATGCTTTCAACAAAATACACCCCGTAATTTTTAAAAACAATGTATGGCCATGCTTGAAAAAGATTCTTCAATAAACAAATTGAGGAAAGAAGGTTCATGTCTTACTTTATTCTATACTAGTGAAGTGACACTGACACAGAACAAAAGAGGAATATTCATTGCACATTTGCACTAGCTACAACCATCATTTTCCATCACGTGGTGAATATGTAGTAGACCCACTTTTCTCGTACCTTTATCGTATGTATCCATTCTCAGCTGGGACCGGAGTATAAAATTGTCTTGTTTTTTACACTACCTAATTAACCTCTGCATCACGAGGTAGCTTCTTCTTAAACTCATTTTTTAATTATTACAAGAATTACAATGCATGTAAATTAAAGTAGTAAATTAGTAACACAATTTTATTTTATTCCTCCAAAAAATATTACAGTAACTCCTCCAAAATGTAATGACTCCGTCTCTTACCTACTGCACAAATGTACACTTTCCTTGATAATTATGACCTCTAATCAAATGGTGGCACACCGATTAAAAAAAAGGGCCGTGATCTAGTTAAGGATTGTTCTTAGTAGACTAGGTTTTTCCCACCTAAAGAGTTTTAAAAAAAATGAGTTGGGAAAAAAATAACCAGTATCAGCAACTAAAATATGCTGAATTCGTGATTATCGTCTACTAATTTGAATTTGTTTTTCTAGATTAATTAATATATTTTTCTGAGATTTTTTTTAAAAATTTTGGTTGGATTTTTTTTAGAATTTCCAATCCCAAAGAGATGAGGGGTGAGAATAAGCCTCGTTGTCTCCGTCGTCTCCATTAATGTCAGGTGTCGGCAGCGGCGGCGGAGGATAATAACCACCATCCATATGGTGGCCCATCCCAAAATAATCGCCATGATCCAACGTGTTCAGAAACGACCAATCCATCGCTACGTCACTATTCATTTCCCCTTGCGCGGCCCCACACTCTGATGACGACGACGTGTAGTTATTCTCCTCTTCCATCACCGCCGTTGATGATGACTCGCCATGCATCGTGCGGTCGTGATTGAAAGCCGCGGGGCCCTCATTAGCGAACTTAGCTGCAACCGCTTGTATTTCTTGCTGAGTAAGTGACTGCTGCCCACTACCGAGTATGAGAGGAGTGTCGGGGAAATTAAATTTCGCCCCACGCCCTCGCAAGCAATACAGCGCCGCGTCGAAAGCACGCGCAGCCTTTTCAGGCGAGTTGTGTGATCCTAACCAAATCCTCTCCCTACTGTTTGGAAGCCTAATCTCCGCCACCCATTTCCCCCATTTCCTCTTCCGGACGCCCTTGTATTTCGGCTCCGATGAATCTCTTCGCTCCGACGGCAGCGGAGAAGAACTAGAAGCTACGGCGGCGGCGGCCTTCTTCTCCATTGGAAAATTTGGAAGTGTAAATTATGGAGTGATTTTTATTAAATGGAGTTTGTTGGAATCGGAGGAGTGACGATTGAGTAATGGCGGCTGTGGTGTGGGGGAATATATAGTGTGGGGATATAGGGAGAGAGTACAAGGACGAAGCGCGTTGACTGTGGAGAGTCCGAAGAAGGGTGTTTGGAATCAGCGGACACGTGGAGGAGAGAGAAGAGGATAAGGAAGCGACGCGGTTGTAGGGACGAGAGAAATAGTGGCACGTGCGTAACATTTTTACAATGAACTCGTGACAGATTTTTCTTTTGCTTGTTTCAGCTCGCAAGAGGCTCCTCTTTATTGTTGTGATGGCTAGATATGCTCATCATCGATCTGTTGCTTATCGCTCCCCATTGCAGTCTCAAATCAATTGGGCGCTAATCACATTCATGTCGTGCGGCTAAAAGAAGAATTATTTATACTGGGAATTCATAAAAAGTTAATTCATTTTTTGTTGCAACGTCCATCATTCATGCATCTAGAAGAGAGAAAAGGACTCGTCTTGTCTCTTCCTGCTCTGTTAGGACTTAGGAGGTGTCACGTACTACTAACTACTAAGTACTATGCAGGGTGAGTCCTCTTCGTTTTATAGAACCACCTCCCGGAAACCTATACAAGAAACTAGCTTTAGCTACAATTACAAAAGTTTCTAGTAGTATACCAGTCACCCGAGTATCCTTCCAATCCCAGAACCGCGTGGACCCATGACAGTCAAACCCACAGCCCAGCCCAGGTGTAACAGAAACTTTTATTCGAGCATCCGAGTAAGTTAGTAACATACACTATGTTTAATTTATGTTTCCAGTCACCCGAGTATCCTTCTAATTATTTTCGCACATGAAATTAATTTTATTCGAGCACTAATATTCAATATTTAATTTATAATCTTATACTTTTTCTTCTTCTTCTTTTTCACTATCATTTTTAATTTTTTTTTATTTATAAATCATTTACGAGCCTAGATTTTTTTAAGTCGTTACTTTTAATGTTTCCTTTCACCAGGTGATTTTTGGAGTATTTTTACGACTTAGTGTCCGCGTATCATACATTAATCCACTGACATAGAATTGAAAAAATAAGCTAAAGTCCTGCTAATGACAAGGACACATGTGCACTTCTCTGACGTGTGAACCTTTGACGTAATGTGAATGATAACTGGGGGGGGGGGGGGGGGGGGGGGGGGGGGGTCCTTTAATTTATTTTTGGATACAACCAATTAATTAAGCATGTTACTCGTTTCCCATTGCTACCATTTCCTTTTGTTTTCGGAAACGAGACCGGCCTCAATTGCGTACTAAGCGTGCCAATTACCCATTTTGACATCGATTTAATTTAATTACCTACATATGTAACAATATAATTATATAAAATCAATTAACGAAGATCTTGAAAAAATCATTCTACCAAAATTACCTATTTTGAGGACCCCAACAATATTAAGACATTATAACTGTTAGTATAACTTATTATCGCCCGCTCTCTTGTAAATTGTTACTAAATTAAGTAAAAAATTATGATATGATGGATGTTATTTAATTGAAAACTTGAAGTTAATGGGACAACTAGTTAATGCATAGACGATATTATTCATTAATTTGAATAAATACTCTTTCTAACTCTTTTTATGGGTTAAAAATATTGGTTCATTTTTAAGTGGCACTATGATGGGAAGTATGTAAAAAATAATTTTTTCTATCCTTGTCAGTTGCCCGTCTTGCCTGTGTCTACTGCCCGTTTGACCTTTGCTGCTTTGTGCCTTGTTGCCCGCCCAGCTGCCCGCCTTGACCAAATTCTACTTTATTCAATTTTTTACACATATTTCTTAATATATGTGATTTGCCTTCCGGGATCAATTATTTTGAGCCGGAAGAAGTAGTCAGCACCTCAGGTAAAGGAAGCAAAACATTTCACATTCTATGCTTCAAACAAGATTTTCACAAAGTTATTCTGAATGTGTTACCTCTTACTTAATGAATGATAATGTAATTTATCTTTCTTCTGATAAATGATAAATATTATTAAAATATTATTAAGCCAGCTTGTTAAAAGTTAATTTTGTCTTGGCTTTTCCAATGTAAAAGGGAAAAGGAGAAAATGCTAGTTTTATTTTTTATTTTTATTTTTTCTAAAAGAGAAGGAGCCATGACTTTGACTTCCAGTAGGCTTTCGGATAAGCCCATGGGCTTTAAGCTACTTAATTGGGCTCCGCCTCTCTAGCAGCTTAAAATCTTGTCATCTTAGTTTTTGGAGGCAAGCTATTAGTCTCGAGCCTAGCTACTGGCGACGAGTCACCATCGTCGTCGTCATCCTCATTCGAGGAGGAGAAGGCCATAGCGGAGAAGGGGTTTTATTTGCATCCATGGCCGTTGAGCACACCAAGAGAGAGTGATCAGTCACCGGAGCTCTTGATTCTGTTCCCACTGAGTTCACCGAGTCAGATGAATCGGGGTTGAGTTGTTTTACGTTTTCTTTTGGTAAGGAATGGTGTTGGAATTGACTGCTCCCGCCTTCCATGATCAATGGAAAACATTGTTTGTAACTTGAAAGTAATTAAACGTCGTTTGCTTGGTTTTTAATTATCATCATGTAGGAATTTCCTCATGTAACAATTATTTTTATGAGTACATACCTTTTATTATTAGTGCAAATCGATAAAAAATAGATTTATTATGACCCAATAAACTAAAAATAATATCTATTTATGAATTTTATTATATTAATAATTTAAATTTTTTATTTAAATATGCGTGTTTAGTTGGATCACTTTATCGATCATAAATAGTATAAAGTTCTAATCTTTTACGAACCGCAAGCTCAAAGAAAGCAACTTTCTCTATATATGCTTGTCGTATACACTATATTGTTGCTGTCACGGAGTTGCCATGTCCAATGAGCCAGAATTTCATCTAGAAAATGTCGTGTTAATTCAGTTTATTTGCCGTTAACTATGCTTTTATTATACGTTTCATTAATCTTGAAGATATAATTTTTCTTCTCTTCTGTGAACTAATTTTGAAAACTTGGATTTGCCTAAAAAAAGGAAGAAGGATTTGTAGAGTTGGACTATGGTGAGCTGAACAAATGCTAGCATCACAATTACTGTTGATAACTGTGACTGGCACTGGCACTAATTAATTTAAAATTTGAAGAGCAATAAACAGTCGCTCGGATACATGGGGTTGCTATAACTGAATCTTTAAAGAAATTTATCTACGTTGCGAACTAAAATTTTATAACGAAAAAATAAGAGAAATAAAAAATAAATGAGAGGAGTTGAATTTCTAATGAAATGTGACATTTTGTAAAAATCGTGTGGGGTTATGTTCAAAATGGACAATATAATTCTATTAAAAAAGATTGATGGTTTTTATTTCAATTTGATAATCTCTGGAAACATTTCACTCAAGTAACAAAAAAAGAAAAAGTTATTTTACACCCTTTTCTTTTTTTCCGACTCCTGAGTATTTTTTTTAGCTCTTTTTAAGTAGAAAATTAATCTTATCAAAATATTATCGGACTTAAAAGATTTAATTCTTTCAATATAATTTCTTATTTTCACGACTCGAGAAATTGGTTATTTTTACCTCTTGATTACAGTAAATGTTGGTTTTGTTCACATTTTACCATCATGGTGTGTTTTTCTTTCTTTTCGGCTAATTGGGCTTCTTTCTATTATTTTTTTGTTTGACTCCTCCATTTCTGAATCATTGTTTAACGGTATCAAATATCTTACATAAATAATCTTATAATAATTTTTAAAAATTATTTTTCTTTTTTTATATGTTTTGGTTAATTACTTCAATTTTCAGATACATACCATTAATTGATTAGAAACGAACCAAAACGGAAAAAACCAACAAAAATGGCAAAAAAAAAGAGCTAAAATGGTAAAAAAAATGAGTTAAAATGGTAAAAAATGTGCCAAGATAGTTAAAATGAGCCAAAACGGTAAAAAAATGAGCCAAAATAGTAAAAAAATGAGCTAAAATATTTAAAAAATGAGCTAAAATAATAAAAAAAACGAGCTTAAATGGTAGAAATGACCTAAATAGTGAAATTTTTCTTAAGTATAAAAAAATAAAATAATTTGGTGAAATGGATATTCATTACATAATCAATTAGCTATTGGGTGTATTGGGTATGGATAATAATGGATATTTAGTTTTGGGTATGAATTGGAGGGAAAAGTCACCACGAGGTCCCCCCTCTTATTATTTTCATTTTTGTTAGTCCTTAGGTCATTTATTTGTTCAATTGGCTCCCCTCCGTTATAGACGTTAGCACTACCAAGTCCCTGTCGTTAAAAAATGAACAGATTGCGACAAACGGACGTTACTTGTGATTATTTAAATATTTCTTTTGCTGAGTGGACTGACACGTGTTTACCATCAATATGTTAATTAAACTATTTTTTCTTTCTTTTTTCCTTCCTTTTTTTTCTTTTTTCTTTTCTTTTCTTTCATCTCTTTAACAAATGCACTTCTGTCATCTCCTTCTTCCCTCTCTCACCGCCGGCCTCACACCAAAACAAACCAAACATCACAAATTCAATCAAAATGAAATACAACTTACTCATCTCCTTCCTTCGATTCGAACCGTTCTGCAAAATCAAAGCAAAACAAGAGCAACCCAAACACGAGGACAATAACAACAAGACCAAACAGGAGCTGGGCAGATAGGGAGAAAGAGTGAAGCAGCAGTGGTTGTCGACGGTGGTGTGCCGGCGGTGAGAGCGAGAGAACAACAATGCTGCATTGGTGATGAGTGGATGCGAGAGGGTGATGAGGATTTTGATTGGTTGGGTGGATGGATTTTTTTTGCAGAGGATTGGATGGAATTGATTTGCAGAGGTTGCTTGGAATTAATTTCGGCAGATTAGATGGAATTGATTTTGGAATTTCGGTGGTTGTGCTATTGCTGGTGGTGGTGCTGCCGCAATCCCTATTGTGGCTGATTGAGACGAAGAGACGATGATTACGGGTTTTGATTTTGGTTAATTTGTACTGGATTGAGACGAAGAGACGATTGAGAAAGGTTTTTGGTTACTTTGTTTGGATTGAGAGGATGAGGAGCGACGACGATGGGCTGATCGGGTTGGTGGGGAGAGGAGCTGGTGATGAACGAATTCGGGTCGTGATGAACGGATTCGGGTCGTGATGAACGAATCCGGGTTTGGTGATCGGGTTATTTAACGTGTCAGTCCAGTCAGCAAAAGAAATATTTAAATAATCACAAATAACGTCCGTTTGTCGCAATCTGTCATTTTTTAACGACAGGGACTTGGTAGTGCTAATGTCTATAACGGCGGGGAGCCAATTGAACAAACAAATGACCTAAGGACTGAAAAAAAATGAAAATAATAAGAGGGGGGACCTCGTGGTGCCTTTTTCTTGAATTGAGTATTTACCCATACCCATCCATACCCGCTTTAACATATCCATACCCACCCAATTGTCATCCGTTAGTTTGATATGGTTGCAAATATTATGGCATGAGATTTTATTGTTGTTACTATTTATGTGGTCAGATATTTTAGTAATTATATATTAAATAATTACTTGTTACTATATATATATATATATATATATATATATATATATATGATGGGTGCCGAAACCGTCAAAAATAAATAGAGTACAATTTACCATGCACAAATATAAATTAAACTGCAGCAAGTGGTAAAAGGATCGTTCCTCAGGGATTCGGTGGACAATTTCAATTCTTTGTAATGAAATATGATGGGTGGTAAATACCAATAAGTGGAGGTTGAGTGCAAATAATAAAAGAAGCAGAATTAAAGAACAGTAAACAGATTGAGTGTGTGTAACCAAGTGATAGACTTCCCAGTAAGGATTCCTTCTAGCTTATGATTCGACTAGGTTGATCATAGATGCAAAAGTGTTAAACACTAAACTTATAGAATGGCTATAGAGATCAGGTATTGGTCACCTAGATCTCCTACTTTCCTCCTACACAAGACTTCCAAAGAGACACTCTATTGGAAGTCCCTAATTATCCTAACAATCCTAAGAGACACTCTATAGGATTTAATCAGGGCAATCGATAGACACAGGGAAAGACCTAATCCCAGGTCTGGGATAGAGAATCGTGTCTATCCTATAAACCAGATCTGATCCTTCTTCTAGCAGTCACCAGCTAGTCGCCTTCGTATTTCTCTTGGCAATGTAGACTCCAAAGCCGCCAGAAAAGACTGTAATCGTTCCAAATCTTAAGTGAAGTTGATCAGGCTTTACTAAGAACAAGGACAAGTTGTCATGCAAACAAGAAGGATAAGAATATAAGTGTAGAGTGTGTGAAGTGCGATTTGATCTCACAACCTAGGAATCATGGCTTTGAATCCTTACCAGAAAGAGATTGTTTAGCCTAGCATCGACATAACAATAATAATAATAAAGAGATGAACATAAACTGACTCGGAATTAAATTAAATAAAGAAGGAAATAGAATAAGAGTTTGAGCTGCAACAATGACAGAACGTGAATAAGGAAGAAGACCCATTTTTCTTCTGCCCAGCAGCTGATTAAATAATAACCTAAGGAATCGTTTTCCCAAAAAATCCGTGATAAGGATAAATAAAGTAGTTATAAATCTCCTAAATTGAAACTAGGAGTTTCACTAACAAAAGGACTTCTAGCTGGAGTTGAACTCTGCAGAAAAACCCTTCTGGAAGCAGAGCAGCTGGCACACACGCTCAGCTCACGGCCCAGGCCCATATGTTGTATCCTCATTAATCCAGTTGACCTTGGTCAACGTCATTTCTGGCCCGCCTTATCCCAGGTCTGGGATAAGGACAACTCTCTTTTATCCAAAACAACTCTAAAACAGGTTCTTTCAGCTCCTTTTGAATATTTCGCTCCAAAATCACTGAATCTGTAGAAAGGAGAGAAAAACCAACAATTAGCAGTATCATCATCCCAAAACAAAAGTAAAAGGATGATGAAAAGATGACATTTTAGCGTTCTATCAATATATATACAGAGAGAGAGGATGGTGGTTCTACATAAAAAACATATAGATGAAACAAGTAAGTTAACGTAAGTGTATATTATAATCTGGAGAAATTATTGTGAGCTTATGGGTGTTTGTCGATTTGGGAAGCTTTTAGCTGCATCCAACAATTTTAACGATTGTCGTATTTTCAGAAAAGACCACTATCATACAACCACCCTGTGCAAGAGGGGCATTTCTTCTTTGAGGGTAGTGTCTCGTGGCGTGTTTCAATTAAATCAGACTATTTATATTCTTATTTGTTACTCCCTCTGTTTACTATTAACTGTCACTTTCCTACGGATTCTTACTGTTCATAATACTTGTCATTTTATCTTTTCCGAAGCATATATTTTGTGCAAATGACAATTTTTTTTTATGCATCAACCCAATTTGATGATGATGTGATAATTTGAGTGGAAATTAGGAGTAAAAATGAAACAATGTAGAATAAAATAAGATCAAAGATCACTGTCCTACGAATTTTTATTATTTCAAAACGTGGTTTAATAGTACACGGAGGGAGTATTTAAATTACCGAAATATTACAATTATATATATATATACCATATTCTCTTTTCTCTGTAAATACTAAATACCCCTACTTCTAATTGCCTTCAAAAACCATCTCAAAACCTAAATTTCCTAACTTTGAAGCCATGTTACGCCTCTCTCTCCGTACTCTCTTCTCGCTAACTCCATCTCGATCTCTGTCCCCCTACTCTATCTTCCTAACTCCATCTCGATCTCTGTCCCCCTACTCTATCTTAATCGCTCAATGCTCCACCTCTTGTCCTCCTCATTTCACTTATCCTCACTCTCACAGTCAGCCCGATCCGAGAAACGTGAGGGTCTCGGTGTGGTGGGATCTTGATAACTGCAATGTGCCTTCTGGTGTAAGCGTGTTTAGAGGGGCTCAAGCCATCACAGCTGCCATCGAATCTAGTGGGATCAAAGGGCCAATTCAGATCACAGCCTTTGGGATATGTTGCGGCTTGTAAGGTCTGATCAAGAGGCCCTTTCTTCCACTGCTTCCACTGCTTCCACTGCGATCGATTTTACTCATATTCCTCACGGTTTGCTCCCTTTTCAGTGTTCTGTTGGGCACTTTTGTTATCATTAATGTTGAGTTGGCATAGATTAAGAAATTGATTGAGGTGTTATTGTTGATTTAATATCACTGCTCTTATGGTCTGCATGATCGATTGCACTTGTCAAGTGGCTGACTTGCGTGGTTTGGAGATTTTGTTGGATTACTAGAATACAGTCGTTGATTGGTCTTGGTTCTTTTCTAAAGATTTCTAGTGCCATCATATAAATTATTGTCTTTCTACCTAGGTAGTTCTTCAGTAATACATATATCTATCTAAAAACACTTGTGTAAATGTTTTATTATCATCCAGTTTCTCTGTAGAGATTTCTCTTTTATCCAGTTTACAATTGTGGCATACATTATTTATGTCGTCACCCTGTTACTAATGAGTTTTATGACACCCTAATTTTTTACGTTCCTACTCTTGTTCCCTTGGACAATCGATCCACTTTGACAAGTGAGTATTTTTGTGAGGTTAGGCTATTGTGGAACTGGCTGCCTGAGTGGTTCTTCACCCTCTATAGGCAACCAGGTGATTCATTGATTACATACTATTCTGGAACAAACTGGAAAGGTAGTTTGACTGCAAACATGAGGCAGCCATCCATCATCTCAATGCCATTTTGGTGCCGAAAGCATTTTTTATATATTGTATTTCTGATTTTCATCAGAATTGCATGGTAGAATCCATTTAGCTTTGTCACACCACTAGGTTCTGTTATTGTCTCTTCTTTTTCTTCTCCGAAAGGACTGGGAATTGATCTTTATTCATGGTAGTTTAAGTTCAGAATTTAGTTTCTTGTTTTGTTAGGTATCTAACTTTTCAAATTATCTGCCAATGTAGGTGAAGAGAGGGCTGATAGGTTCCTCTTCCAAGAACTTATATTTTGGCTTAAAAAAAATCCACCACCTCTCCATCTTTTTCTCATTACTGTTTTTGGAGGCTGCAAAAGGTTTGTACGTCACTTAAGGATGAACCATTACAATATATTGCTTGCTAGCAAAGAATCTGCTCCTGCTGTTAGTGCTGCAACTATCAGTTGGAATTGGGATGCTTTGGTCAGAGGGGAAAACTTAACTGGGAGGTATTTTAACCAGCCCCCTAATGAGTCTTGGTATGGTCATTATGAAGGGCCTCTTGAGGAGATACCTGCTTTTGCACCTGATGATCAACCCGGTGAAGTACTTCACCATGAGGCCTTTTCTCAGAATTCCTTTTGGATGGACGTGCAAACCTTTATCGACTCAGACGTAGGAACATTCATAATTGGAGATTCAAGTACCAGGTTTGTGATCTATTTCCGTATTATTATTTTTCAGATCTATTGATAGTCCCCGTGAGTCTATTTGTTTCTTTAGTTTTTAACAGGATTTCCTGATCTTTAAAATTTATAATAATCACAAAATGTGGGTCGAAAGAAAAATTGAGAATGTGTTTGAAACTGGTGAGCCTTTTTTCATTATAAATATCAATGCAACAAGAGACACTAGAAGAGTCATATTTAGACATTTCGTTTAGCAAGCATTCCCAAGGGTCGAGAATTGGGAACTTGATACAGTTTTTCATTCTCTCGGTTACTCCCTCCGTATCTAAATAACTGTCGTTTTGAAATAGTAGCAAAATTTAAAACAATAATCTTTGATCTTATTTTATTTCACATTGTTTCATTTTTATCCTAATTTTCACTCAAATTACCACATTTCATCATCAAATTGGGTTGATGTATAAGCGTTAATTTGTCATTTCTATAAAATATATGCTTCGGAAAAGATAAAATGATAAGTGCATAAGGACCAAAAAAATCCGTAGGAAAGTGAATTATTTAGGTACGGAGGTTTTATAAGTTATTATAAAACTACGAAGCGGACTTTGCATTTCCCTTCTGTTTTTTGGTTGATTTAGAAGTTGAAGATAGTTTGATTTGAACTTTGAGAGAGTAAATGAACCATGATCAAGCATTCCCAACGGTCGAGAATTGGGAACTTGGTACAGTTTTTCATTCTCTCAGCTCTCCATTTATGATGTTCTAATACTTGTTATAAGTTATTATAAAACTAGTCAGCGGACTTTGCATTTCCCTACTGTTTTATGGTTGATTTAGAAGTTGAAGATAGTTTGATTTGAACTTTGAGAGAGTAAATGAACCATGATTCTCTTTTTTCCCTGTATCGGCCTCACAGTGACCTTGCTGGTAGGTGTATCATTTGTAATGATCCAATAAATTATTGGATCAAGGCCTCGTGAACTACAGTAAAGAGATGCCGAGCTTGAAAGCTATAAAAACTTTTTGAAAATTCAAGGTGCTGTATTTTTATTTTTATTTTTGATAAGATGATTTGAACTTATCACCTCCTCAGAAATCCTGTATTGCATATAGTAACAATATATACATGCCCTCGAGAAGAACATTTGAATTCGTAAACTCTTTTCGTTTTCTTTCATGTCAATTTCTTTTAACTTTCATGATCTTGCTTGACTCCATGTCCTGTAGTTTCCAATGAGAGAATGATTTTACAAATTATATTTCAGCAGTCGCAGCCAGTCATGTGCTAACCCTCCTAGTATATTTGATTTGTCAGGGAAAAGATGGCATACTATCTGAAGAAGTACGGACCTTCAGTTATCAAGTCTTTCATGAAAAGTGATGTCCTTTATTTGGTGGATATGTTATTTAAGAAGAGGTGGGTGCGAGAATCTCCATATCTTAGTTGACCATTCAAGCTCTCGGATGATTTTTCAGATTCAGAATAAGAAAAATCAAAATGGCCATGAGCACTTTTGTGCTTTCTTGTGGTTTAGATTCTTGTTTCGTCGTACTGTTGGAATTTTGTATTATGATTGAAAATTAAAATATTAAGTACTTTATTATTTAGCAATGACAGTCAACTCGAGTGGTTTGATATAGGGATGGCAACGGATATCCATACCCATAGCTGTTTGACCGGGTAATATCCAAACTATACCCGATTTGACTGGGTATGGTTTGGATATTACCCATACCCGTTCGGGTATCACTAGGTATTATACCCGAAAATCCCCGAACGGTTTTAACCTTTTATTTCCTTCTCCTTTCACACCATCCTCAATCTTCCTCACTCCTCCCTCTCTCTGGTGTCGCCGTCCTCTCGTCATGCCGTTTCAGATCCTCCGTTGTCGTCTCTTTCCTCCGATAAGATTCCGATTTGACCGCTTTTTGTCTTCTTTTTAACACATGTTTCCTCCCTTTCCTGTCATCTTTTGTTATTGAGGTGAGAGTTCTAGCTAGGTTGTCAATTTGGCGACATATTGGTTGTTGAGAGAGCAGATTAAATTAGGAAGTGTGAGGGAAATAGCAGATGCGATCGCACAGCGGAGTGGATATCGCGTCAGGCTCGTTCACTCGTTGGAATCCCACTGCGATTGCTACCCTTTTTGCTTTTTGTCCTACTGACCAATTTTGCTGTCCTTTCATACTGAGGGAAAGCTAAGGTGCGATTTCATATACCGACAATAAGAAAGCCACAGGAAGAGAATACAGTTAAACCTCGATAAATGAATGTCCGATAAACGAATAACCTCGCCAAATGAATAATTTTCTCCAGTCCCGACTTGGGCAAATGGGCTAAATGAATAACCTCGCTAAATGCATTAACGAATAATTTTTTTTGAATCCTTAAAGACCCCATGTAAATATAAATGAATAATCATTAAAATATATATAGTAGTTTGTAGGTAGGTTAGGTACATTGTCTTAGTCTCTAAGTATTCCATACATAGAATATTATTATTAGTACATGTTGCATGTATTTAGACTCTAAGTATTTCATACATAGAATCTTATAAGTACATGATGCATGTACATAGTCTATATACGTATTTGTACATTAAATGTAAAATAAATAATCATACGAAAAAATAAAAATGTAAAAATACTATCTAAATGAATAAAAATTCATTTATCGATAAATGAATAATATATTCATTTATCGATAAGTAAATAAACTCACTAAATGAATATTTTTTGCTGGTCCCAAGAGCATTCATTTATCGAGGTTTAACTGTAGTATATTGGTGAATAATTCAAACCTGCCATTTGAGCATGTTTGGCTGGAAAGGAGTGATGATGAGTTGCAGTTTATTCATCCATTGGTCAGTTATATCCTGATTTCTTGCTTGGCTTTATTTTACTGGAATTCTATGTTTGATTGGGATGGTTGGTCTATTGCAATGGTCACAGGAGTAGCCTGCTCATACAATGCTTGCATTGCATGTGAATTTTGCTTTCATGGTGTGGAGTGTTTCTGTATTTTTTCATGGTGTTGGTAAAATGGACGTATCCTCTTCTATGTTTGGAAAATGTGCCTGGTTTTTGATTTGTATTCTGATAGAAACCTGGGCTGCTGATGTTAGATTGTCTGGATAGTTTACTTCGTTCTGGGCACCTGATCGCTCTTTAACAAGGTTGAGTTGCTGGTGTTTTGAGGAGTAGTATCCTTGCTTCTCTGTTTGGAGTTTTGTGATAGTTTTGTACCTTTGATAACTAGGAAACTTTTGCTGCGTTGTAAAAATGTAATGACTGATTTCTATAAGACTGAAAAATACCTTGGAGGGTTTTCTATTAATACTGAAAACGCCTTGTGTTGACTGTTGTTTTGAAGCAGTATTGAAAGCATACAATGTCTTTACAATATCATTAATCAATAAACAGTAAATGCCAATCTTAAACTATTAATTAAATAGATAAATTTTGAATTACACATGATTTTTTCAGGCAATTTAAAACTTTAGCCATTTTTTCTCTTTTTCCTTGCTAACTACTGAACTTGATGCAAAGGCATGAGCAGCTTCAACTTCAACTTCAACCAAAACTTTGCGAGTCTCGTTTAATTTCCTCATAGCTGCGTCGTAAACCACCTTATCTTTTCTGTTTCTATTTGCCATCTCTTCAAACTTTTCTACGCACATCCTTAACTTTTTCACCTCATCGTCGAATGCAACCAGAGCTACTCTATCCACCTTCTTCTCTCCTGAACCTCTATCCTTCGTCTTCTTAAGAGGGCCACCATTCAAAGCTTCACTGTGCATTGCAAGTTGGTTATTGATGAGACTAAAAACATCAGGTCTCACTGCCTCCTCGTCTTTCAGCCCTAGCCTTTGCAGCAAGTTTCTTGTGACGTTTTCACTTCCCACCTCTGCTTCGCTTCTTCTCCTGATTCTCGTTGATCTCTTCTTTTTGAGACTCTAAAGCATGATCAAGAGATTGCTTTGGTGGAAGAACCTTGACAGATATGGGGACTAATATTCCCTGCCCAGATGCACCTAGGCCCATCCCTTCACGATAACCCATATTTGCCATCATCTTAGAAGCTATGCCCCGAGTGTGATTCTCCCAATTTGCAAATATAGCGGTTTCTGTTTGGACACCCCTTTGTAGGGCAGTGCTCTCAAGAAATCCTATACCTTGTGCATTCTCTTCTTCATAGTCACTAGAATCAGATTCATCTGAGCTCGCATCACTTTCATCTCCATCACTCATCAAAGCATACTCTGACACCATCATAGCTTCATTCTCAAGCTTTGCAGAGCTTCCATTGTCGCGGAAAACAACATGCCCAACTCCACGTTCATCATCCCAGGATTGAAGCTCAGCTTCCCTCCAAATTCCAACATCACTGTCTGTAACTGCCCAAATACTGGACCCCACCAATGGCTGACCCCAAGTTGTTGGGACATACTTCCTGAGGGAAGATAGTGACACATCAACCCCTACAATATGAGTCAAACGAAAATCCAGAAAACTTTTCAGGACAAATCACATGCACATGAAAATAACCATAACGGTTACACAAGTATAAGGAATTTGCCAAAGGAAAAAAGGAAAAGAAATTCCAAGCCATCACGATGTTATTGTGCATGCACAAACAGAGGCATGACATGACCAGAAAAGATCAAACACAATTACTCTCTATGGACATGAATTAGTTCCACTTTTCAGTCACCATATGTATCAAATTTATTTGAATGGTTTGAAATATAAAAAATACACAATACAATTTTTAGGAAGAATTTCAGGATTTAGGGATCCACATACTGAAGATAACTGCAACATACCATGTGATAAGCGGCAGTTAGGACCAAATCGACACCGTTGTTGCAGAAAAAACTTGCACATCTGCACTTGTGTAGTCTACTGTCAGTATCTTTTACTACCAAAAGCCACCATTTACTACTTTATAAAGCACCTCAAGTTACTTGTAGCAAGTGTAACATTTCTTTTCTTACTTCAAAAGTAGTGTATTAATTTTTTTGCCTTTCCAACAGATGGAAGTTGCTTCAGTCTGAAGGTCTCCAAGCAATGATAATAGGATAAAAGCAATTTAACCGGGATTCAAATGAAACAAAATGGAGGAACTAATGGGATGGAGACCCATTTTTCATGAAACAGCTTCAACACAGTTTACAGAAAGCTCTCAAGTCAGAACAAAGGTCAAATCAAGGCCATCTTATGAAGTAAAATCCGGGATCAGAAGAACCCTATGCACACGAAGAGACCACCTTCATTTGCACCTAGTAGGAAGGAGAAGCTCCTCCCAAAGAAACCATGAACGGCATAACTCCACCCCCATCGAAATATTTTCATCCCAAAAGCAACACGTTTCAACTTCACATCCAAGACAGTTTCTAATTCCTATAATGCAGTAGTAGTATCAGTTCCATGTTCTCACAGACAACCAAACAAGCACAGCGAAACGATAAAACAAACTCAAAAGTAAGATAAGGATGCCGAAAACAAAAGATTCTATTGAGAAGGTCATCCAGTGTGCATAAATTTGAAATAAACAGAAATGAGTACATTACGCACCAGCATATTTTCAGCAGTAGGTGTGAGGAAAGCGATCTTTGCGGTTTTAGAACCTTCAAAACCAACAATTTTACCATTATACCAGCGCCCATCCGTGTGGCGGAACCTACACTTTGACCCAACCGAGTAGTACCTTTCCTCCTCTACTGGCTCCGGTTCGACACCCGTCGGATCAAGCGGCTCCACCTTAACATCCTCATCACCGTGGTTGCAGCCGCGCAGCACTGAATCAGCCTCTCGTAACAAACGCGCCCGTTTTAAATGCAAAAGCCCGTCCTCAGCATCTTTAATTGCTTCAACAAGCTCCTGGCGCACCTAACCCACATCAAATACTTAACAAAATTAATCAAACAAATCCATCTTTTAATTTGGGGAAGATGAAGAAATCAGAGGAGAGGGGTAAAGATGTAAATACCGAGAGAAGCTCGAGGTTAGAAGGGTCAGAGGAAAGAGCATCGTCTAAAACAGCGAGCGAATCTTTCTGTTCTTCTAACTGTAACTCCAGTTGATTCTCTAGAGCTCGCTCTTCTGAGCTCGCCATTGTTGCCCGTCCCTCCCTCAGAACGAAACGGAGACTCCAGACGTAGATATAGGTGGCGATGTCTATTTCATCGTCGTCTACATATAGGCGACACGACGCCTATATCAGAAGAAGACGACATGCCGTTGATTTCAAACATTACCATATGCTCGCTCAATTTATCAAACACCTGGCTGAGCCGACCCGCGATTTTTGGGTCGGGACCAGACCCGGTCCCGATTAAAAACGGGACCAGAAATTGGTCCCGGTCCCGGCCTGTTTTTTCCCCGGGTCCACGGGTCCAGACCCGGGGAAAATGGACCCGGGAAAAAAGTATCCTTTTTTTTTTAAATTTTAAAATTTTGCATACAATAAAATAATATGTTCTACAATTAGACATCAATTCTAGAATTTCAATTAAATGCTTGTAAATAGGCACACCAAAAACAGAAGCAGAAGCATATTCAAAGTTCCACCAAAATCAGAAGCAGAAGCATATTGCACTGAAGCATATTTCAATCAAAGAATCTACAATTCCAGGAGCTCTTCTCAAGCTAATTTATTCCCAAAACGTTTGCACAATTAGCAGGGAAGAAGGAAAAAGTCAAATACAAACATTGACGCATAAATCATTAACCAGCATTTCATTGCACTTATTCTGACATTAAAAAAAAAAGACAATTGCCTGATTACCAAATCTTGGGAATATGTGAAATAAACAACAGATTGAGATGTTAAGCATATAACCAAAATCTATGTAAAATTGCAAGAGATGGCAGAGTCTACAACTCAGTTACATACAAACTAATCAAAACCTCACTTCTACCTACATTCCACCTGATTGTTTCAACCCTATCTTACCAGGGAAAAAAGAGAAATTATAAGATAAAACAACAAGCAGCCTAGAGTTGTCTACTAGCAGCTTCACCAACTAAAGGCAAATGAGGAGTCTTACCCAAAATACAGCTCACCAAAGCATACACAAAACACAAACAGCTGAACAGGAAGACCACATTATGACCCCAGACCATCACCTTCATCCCCACACCGCTCCGACCGGGACTGAAGATGCGGGCGAAGAGCAGAGGCAGCACCAGGAGCACATCTAGAGTCACGGCTTGAATGGCATTGAACCTCACGTACTGGTTGAAGATAGGGTTTCTGACCACACCCAAATAAAGAGCGAAGAAGGCGACAAAGCTTGCGTATGGGATTGATCTATAGAGATTTAAGAGAGGGATGAGTGGGTCAAAGAGGAGGCCAAGAGATGGGTATTGTGTGAAGAGGAAGCGGCCGTATTGGAGAGCACCTTCACCTTCACCTTTGCTTTTTACTGATGAAAAACACAATCTATTTAATTAGGATTCAAGAAAAGAGCACTTTCCAATTCAAGAAAATGCAGAGAAACTGCAAAAAAAATCAAGAAACTGACCTGATTGAGTGCGATATACTCTGCAAATCAAGAGAAAAGGATGCAGCTGAAGCAATGCTAATCAAACAAATCAAGAACTCAAGTTAATAATAATAATAATAATCCATCATTTATTTGTCTGTCATTAAAAGATTAATTACTTAACTACTTTTATCTTTTCTTTGAATGAAGCACAATTTAAGAAAAACCAAGTTAAATTTCATTTGTTACCTCGGGGATTACGGCCGCGATGCGATGAGAGGCGATGAGTGTCTCCGGCGTGGGTGGAAGGCTGAGAACGATGAGTGTATGCGGTGTGGTGGAACCGTGGAAGGCTGAGAATGAATGAATGATTAATGTGTGCTGCGTGGGTGGAAGGCTGAGAAGTGAGAAGTGAGTGTGTGCGGTGTGGCCGTGAGAACGATGATGGGATGAGATGAGAATGAGATGCGTTTGGGCCAAATCCCTTGTATTAATATGACACGTTTCAGTCCAGTCAGCAAAAAAAATATTAAAATAATCATGTGTCAGTCCAGTCAGCAAAAGTAACGTCCGTTTGTCGCAATCCGTTAATTTTTTAACGGCAGGGACTTGGTGGTGCTAACGTCTATAACGGAGGGGAGCGAATTGAACAAATAAATGACCTAAGGACTGACAAAAATGAAAATAATAAGAGGGGGGACCTCGTGGTGCCTTTTCCCCAAATAATCAATCTAAGTGAGAGATTGAAGAAGCAGCGTTCAACGATGGATGGCTTTTGGGCCCACTTTATTTCATGTTTGGACCGAAAGAAAAATCACAACGCGCTCTGATCTTTCCACCAATTTGAACAGTATACCTAGGGGTGTCAAACGGGGCGACCCGACCCGTTTAGCTGTGACCCGTCGGGTTTAGGGTCAGAAATGACCCGACCCGTTTCTGACCCGCAAAATAGAGGGGGTCGACCTGACCCGACTCATCTGACCCCGTTAAGTAAAACGACGCCGTTTTGATTTTGGCATGCTTTGTCTTTATGAAGACAAAATTTCAGAGGGTCAAACGGGTCGTAAACGGGTCAGCATGACCCGCACGCGACCCATTGACCAGTTGGCGACCCGTTGACCAGCTGGTGACCCATGAACAGTACAATACGGGTTAACCTTAACCCGCCCAAATTTTTGACCCGGCTTTTAAAAAATTTTAAATTTTTTTTTTATATGGGTTTTTGTTTTTAAAAGTAATGGTGCATTTAAAATATCAATTTTCTTTACGAAAAAATTTAAAATAAATATTTTATAAAAATAAGTTGTTATTGACTTGATTCTTCGGTTAACAAGCTTTATACTATATATTTTATGCATTTAAATTTCTAAACAAATACTACAATGAAATAAACGGATTTAAAAATGAAATTCTAGCATAAACATTAAACAAATTACATTTGTACTAATTTTTACATTAAAATTGCATGTATTTAAACAAAAACTAACAATCGAAAGTAAAATTAATTCTATACATGCAGTTTAGATTCTTAGAAGAAATAATATCTTCAGTGAACTCCATTCGTATACTATACATCACATTATAAATTAAATGCATGCAGTTTAGATTCTTAGAAGAAAATGACATGAAACTAATTCCAAAAAAAAAAAAAGGATAGAAGAGGTTTTATGTCATCTTCCTTTGCCTTCTCTCAATACCACTCTACGTATCCACCTACATATATATGCTTTTAGTATGAAAGAAGAAAGGAAATGAAACAGAACAAGCAAACATACAAACTTGATTGTTGTTGTAAGTCAATATGATCATGTAAAGCATGTAGAAATTTAATGAATACTTTTTGGTGGCTACATGTGTCTTGAGCTAAAACTTAAATAAGCCAATTGTATACTACCAAAACAAATCACTTTTATCTTCCCTATAGAATATTGAAGATGCGTGTTTTCAGGCAAACTAAAAAGATGTGGGCATGGTGAATGTCTCCAATGTTCCATACGCATTCGTGCAATATAGGTGCTGCTTAATAAACATGTACTTTAGTATCGGGAGAAAGACATTTTTGGCCCCTGAACTTTAATTTTTTAATTAATGTGGCCCCTGAACTCTTAAATTGTTTAATTACAACCCTGCGAATCGAGCATTTTGACAAAATTGGCCCCTACCGTCACAGAAATCTGACGTGGCGACGTTATCCTCCACGTCACCCATGTTTCACTTGCCACGTCGTCGAGCCACGTCAGCAAATTGTCACCTCACACCTCCACATCTATTCGGTAAAAAGACATAAATGGCCCCTGAACTTTAATTAAATGATTAATGTGGCCCCTGAACTTTAATTAAATGATTAATGTGGCCCCTGATAAAGTAATGACGTGGACGCGTGAGTTGGCAGGAATCTGACGTGGCTAGCCGACGTGGCATGTGCGAAGTGTCTGACGTGGAAGATAACGTCGTCACGTCAGATTTCTGTGACGGTAGGGGCCAATTTTGTCAAAACGTTCGATTCCTAGGGTTGTAATTAAACAATTTAAGAGTTCAGGGGCCACATTAATTAAAAAATTAAAGTTCAGGGGCCAAAAATGTATTTCCCCCCTTTAGTATCATACAAGTCCAAGCATAGTATGAAGGGAAAGACTCCTGATCTAAACTCTTCAAATATGCTAGGAGAAAAACAAAACAAAGAAAGAAAACACGATAGTAGCCACTAGCCACTAAAATGAAGTCACTCCAAGTTCACTTAATCTGCCCATGAGACAAAATCCTACCATCAGCAACTAAAACAAGCAAGCATCCTTAATCTTTTGCGCAACAATTGCTGATACAACATTTGTAAAAGAGAAGAATTCAGAAGTTTTTTTGCGGTGACCAAGCTGTTCCCCCAACCACGATTGCTTATTTGATCCAAAACTCTAACTTTCTAAGCTACACTACAATCACCAAACCACACATTCATACACATAATTAGCTACGCAAACTAGACAGCTAGAATTCACAAAATTCAACAGAAAAAAGAACCAAGCTCTGGAAACAGCCATTATATACATCACTTACCTATTTTTATAGACAGAGCCCCTGCTGCCTGCAAAATAATTAAAAAGAAGAAAGCAAGACAAACATCAGCATCGTCGAAAATGAACGAACAACAGTCAAGAACTATAACCAATAGAGGTTAAAATTCTTGGAATTTGCTTGGTTGCATCTGCAGTAGGTGCTGCCGCAACAGGAACAGCAGGCGCTACGGCAACAGGAGCAGCAACATTCTGAGGAGCTCCACTACTTGCAATTTGCTCGCCTGAGCTTTGAGGAGGAGCAATATGCAAATCAAAGACTGACTTTCTTTTCTGGTTGTTTTCCTCCTTTTTATATGTTTGCTCTATAATTGAAAAATCAAAGATTTTAACATATAAGGATTCAAAGATCGCTAATATATTAATATTAGTTAATAACAATCATAAATTTAAGAACGACATTACCGTAATAAAATTTGATTCATCTGTTCTTCCCATAATGGTTCATGTCCAATGTATATAAATAGAAAAGAAAACTCTCAAATTCTTGCATTGCAAACGTCAAACTGCATTTGACATTAAAGAAAGAAAGAAAAGAT
Source organism: Viola odorata (assembly GCA_963691705.1). NCBI lineage: Eukaryota > Viridiplantae > Streptophyta > Magnoliopsida > Malpighiales > Violaceae > Viola > Viola odorata. The sequence continues at coordinate 3,687,500 of OY829546.1, forward strand.
GGCATTTTCTCATTATTATCCCTTTCTAGTCACTTTGTTTATTTTTTATCTGTTCATCAACCCTGCCATGAGTGATCCCGACACCCAAACAAGGATCAATGACATCTGCAGACAGATGGAAGAGTTTGGTTTTTGTTTCCAAACTTTCAACCAAAACCTCCAAAACCTAACAACAGATTATACCAAATAGCTAATCAAGTAGCAGTTGATGGGCTGATATAACAACATTTTCTGTATCTATTGATTAGGTAAAGAACAAACAAACTCACTTGGTTCTATCCTTTTTAATACTCTAAGCTAGGACTGGATGGTTCTCTGAAAGATGAGTGTGGCCCGATTCTTCCAGTAGCTAGCTTCTTCTGTCAAAGACCAGTCCCACCAAGAAGGCTTATGTATTAGCAGCAATCCTGTATAACCAACACATGAATATAGATGTTCAATAAACTCAAAGTAAAGAATTAAGATGACAAAAGAAGAAAATCAGTACAGAGTGCAACCTTTACGGATTCAAACCATCAATCAGTATTTATTTCTATGATCATAGAGTATTAAAAAGGTTTAAATCCAAAAAAGGCACTTGTACATGAATTGATTGACTCATTTGGCACCTCTACTCAAAAAACGGTTTAAAAGGCACCTATACTTCTTACGTATGACACATTTGGCACCTCCCACGAACGGCGTCACCAATCTTCTGTTAACCGCTTGCGTGGCGCGCCACGTCATAAAGTTGGCCACGTGGCATATTCGACCCAAATAGCACCGGAGCGGGTCTCGAACCGGGTCTTTTATTTGGGCCACGAACGACGCGTCGCTAGTATGGACAGCGACCCAAGTGCCACTCATTCCAGGCGACGCGTCGTTCGTGTATTTAGTGAGCGACGCGTCGCCCATGTTGACGCTTATAATCCAAATCCACATGTTTTTTCCAAAATGGAGACGCGAGGATTCGAACACCGAACCGCTCGCATGCAAAGTGAGCGCTCTACCATATGAGCTACGTCCCTTGGCTGCTTTTGGTTCTTTGTTAATATAACTATATCCATATATAGTAAGATTGATTGATTCTGTGGGCTTGAGTCCGCCTTGGATTTTCTTTTTTCTTTTCTAAATTTTTAAAATTAATTTCATTATTTTCTGAATTTTTAAAATTAATTATATTATTTTTTCTGAATTGTTAAATTAATAAACTATTTTCTGAATTTTTAAATTAATAAACTATTTTCTGAATTTTTAAATTAATAAAACTATTTTCTGAATTTTTAAAATTAATTTCATTATTTTCTGAATTTTTAAAATTAAAATTAAGGAATAAGAAATGAATAAAGGTCCCACAATATCCAAGTAGAAAAAAGAAAATCCAAGGCGGACTCAAGCCCACAGAATCAATCAATCTTACTATATATGGATATAATTATATTAACAAAGAACCAAAAGCAGCCAAGGGACGTAGCTCATATGGTAGAGCGCTCACTTTGCATGCGAGCGGTTCGGTGTTCGAATCCTCGCGTCTCCATTTTGGAAAAAACATGTGGATTTGGATTATAAGCGTCAACATGGGCGACGCGTCGCTCACTAAATACATGAACGACGCGTCGCCTGGAATGTGTGGCACTTGGGTTGCTGTCCATACGAGCGACGCGTAGTTCGTTCTTGAACGACGCGTCGTTCGCGGCCCAAATAAAAGACCCGGTTCGAGACCCCCTCCGGTGCTATTTGGGTCGAATATGCCACGTGGCCAACTTTATGACGTGGCGCGCCACGCAAGCGGTTAACGGAAGATTGGTGACGCCGTTCGTGAGAGGTGCCAAATGTGTCATACGTAAGAAGTATAGGTGCCTTTTAAACCGTTTTTTGAGTAGAGGTGCCAAATGAGTCAATCAATTCATGTACAGGTGCCTTTTTTGGATTTAAACCTTTCCACAACTCTAACATATAGTAAAATATAATAATCTACCACTATTAGCAGAAGTAATTAATTGTTTCCTTCCTATTTTAAAACCCTACCTTTAACCTGGTCGGGGTGGGTCGACGTTGATGATGGCGGGGAAGAAGATGGTGTGTTGGTGGGTTGGCAGTGACGATGGTGTGTTGATGGGTCGACGCTGGTGGTGGATTAAGGAAATTTAAAAACTGATTGATTGAAGAAGATGACAGACGGATGGAAGAATGAATATTTGCTGGGCTAGGCGTGGATGCGGATGAGGCGAGGAGGTGGAGATCGGGAAGAACAAGATAGGTGTCAGAGGAGATGAGAACAAAACGGAAAGCAGTAGCAGAGAAAAACGGCGGTGGAAAGCGAGGAAATCAGAGGAGATGAGAGGAGAGGAAAGCATGAGGGTTTTTTGTTTAAAATTTTTAACGGGTCAGACGGGTCAACCCGTTTCTGACCCTTTATTTAACGGGTCGAAAAATGATGACCCGACGGATCAAATTACGGGTCGGGTACGGGTCGACCCATCGGGTCAGACCCATTTTGACACCCCTAAGTATACCTGCTATCCAGCTCAGAGACATGGGCTTGTGGGATGGGCTTTCATTTGCCAAGAAGCCCATTTTTTTAAAAGGTAAAGGACTAAATTGAAAAATTAAAAAATATAGGGCGGGGGATAGGGGGTTGTCAATCATCAATGACTCCATGGATTTATCTGGTTTGTTGAACTTGAAATATGTAATGGATCTAAAATTTAAAAGCGAACAGAATGTTATTTACCTGCAAATTGCAGTATAAATTGTTTTTATACTCAGTCATAATCATGAGGCTATTGGTTTAACTCTTACACGTAAAAGTTGTTTTTGTGACCATTGACTTTTAAGATATTGAGCTACAATCACATTTTAATAACGTGAATATTAATGTCTTTATCATGAATATTTTATATCAAACAGTGACTACATTTGTTGCAAAGAAATTTTTAGCCGTGCGACTAATCATACACTTTGTTTGCTTTTCTACGCCTTTGATTTTATTAATTTTTTGACCCTTTGTTTGATTTTTTTTATCACATTAATAAAAAAAATAAAAATCAATTCACATCCGAAACACTAAATAAAAAAAGTTAGAACGGTGCGCAAGTCAAGACATAAGAGAAGATATGCATCCATTCTCTACCGCGCCTTTTCATTTGAAAGAAGCGAGGACGTTCTATTTCCGTCGCCTTGGTACATAGTTTTTTCCCCTCATCTCAGTATTTACCGTTTTTGAATTTTGAATTCCATTATACAATGGCGATCCATGCGAACAGAGCAGCGATCAAATTGAATGGAGTCAAGGTGTTTGTGTATATGCCTGTGAGAAGAAACTGTCACGGGGAATCTTTGTTTGCCTGGTTGCAGAGTCGATTCATGACGACAAGTAAGCGGGTTCGAGATAGGAGTAGCATGAAAAGAGTGCATGATCTCGAAATAGTGACGGAGAAGATGAAAATAACATCGAAGGTGCTAGCGATTATGGAGATATTACAGGAGGAGCCGGAGATGATAATCCCAGTAAGGAATCTTGACCAATACAGGAATAAGCTCAATTTGCCTAAACCCCATAAAGTGTCCGACTTTCTTCAAAAATCTCCCAAGATTTTCGATTTGTATAAGGACCAAAGGGGATTATTATGGTGTGGGATGACAAAAGCTGGTGAGGATTTGGTGCAGGAACAGAAGAGAATCATTGAGGAATACAGTGATAAAACAGCAGAGCATGTCACTAGGTGTTTGATGATGTCTGCAAATAGGAGGCTTCGGTTGGATAAGATTGCGAATCTTAGGAGGGATTTTGGTTTGCCTCTTGATTTTAGGAAGAAATGGGTGCATAGGTATCCTGAACTTTTTAAGGTTGTTTCTGTGCCTGGGGATGAAGTTGGGTATCTTGAGCTTGTATCTTGGAATCCTGATTGGGCTGTCACAGAGTTAGAGAAGAAGGTTACAGGGGCTACCAAAATTAAGGATCATAAACCGGGATTGCTTACGTTGCCATTTCCCTTGAAGTTCCCTCTTAATTACAAGAAGGTGTATAGATATGGAGGGAAGATTGAGCACTTTCAGAAAATGCCTCATCTATCACCATATGCGGATGCTACGGGGCTTACAGCAGGGTCACGAGAATTCGATAAGAGAGCTATTGCCATTATGCATGAATTGCTTAGTTTTACGATTGAGAAGCGATTGGTCACTGATCATCTTACTCACTTCAGACGGGAATTTGTCATGCCACAAAAGTTGATGAGACTTCTGTTAAAGCATTTTGGGATTTTCTACGTGTCTGAGAGAGGGAAGAGGTTTAGTGTGTTTTTGACTGAAGCTTATGAACGCCAAGAGCTTGTTGAGAAATGCCCTTTGGTAATATGGAAGGAGAAACTTCTGAGTCTTATTGGTTATAGAGGAAAGAAGAAGAAGATTGAAACTTTCAGTAATTTCTCTGATGTAGAAGAAGATAGTATTGATATCCATTCTGAAAGTGAAAACATGAGTTTGCGATTTGAGCAGGAGCACAGAATGGATAGCTTTGAGGAAGATGAAATCGTGGACAATGATGAGATGGAGATAGGAGAAATCGGGAGCGTATACAAGGATAATGATACATCATGAGGTCAAAAACTTGACATTTTGTAGTTTGCTTTTGTTCTTCTGATATTTAACTGAGAGTGTATATCATTGTTGATTGAGCTTCACATTAATCCTCATCCTGTTGTTTCAGAAAGTGGCTGCTGTTTTCTAGCACAGCCCAGTTGCCTAATATACACATGCCTACTGCTGTTCATGCATTCTCATCTCCTTTGTTCGATACCTAATCATATTTCATTGTTTATTATATCGAAAGAGCTCCGGTAACTATTATCTATGTAATGGTGTTAAGATTTCATGGACCGGGATCCTTTATGTAACAGCCGACATATATGGACAGAACCAGAACCAGAATCAGTATCAGCCTTTGAAAACTCTATTGCACGAGCAGTGGTGCACCGTGAAAAAGGAAAACAGAGGGTTAATTTGCTGCTGGTCTGGGTTTTTGCGAAGGGAAACTGTGAATCAGAACAAGAAAGCAGGTGAGAATCGAATCACCATGTACGATCCTTTGAAATTAAAATTCATGTTTTTTTCAGGCACGTTAATATGAACTCTTTTTCATTCGCCGAACGGCAGAATTTGTCCTGAATGAAGCCAGGGAAGGAAATGAGCGTTTGACCGCAAGCCATCACAATTGCTGCACCAAATGTTTGGAGTTATTAGGTAATATGAACTTTACCTCTGTGCTAGCTCACAAGGTTTCTTGCTAATATGGTTGGAATTATTAAAATTTAAGTTGATGTGACCTTGTAAAAACAACGAATTTCAGACTCAGAAGAATTTACTATGAACCGATTGTTAGAAATTTCGTGTGAAATATTCGAATGATAACCAAATTCGAGAGCAACACATACGAGAAACATAATGATAGTTAGATATTAAAAAATAAGTTTTATGTTTAATTAAGCATGTAGTTAATGAATAGGATAAGAAGAGTAGACTTGTGAGTTTGGTCATGGAAAAATTAGTAATAGTAATTGTGAGTAGCATGTTCTTAATGATAGGGTAGCATGTTCTTAATGATAGGGTACGGAGGAGTAGTTGGAAGTTTGTATCCTTGATGAAGGGAATGGACCCTTATTTTGTAGGGATGTTGGTAAGAGGAAATCCCACAAAGAGAGTTTTGTCTACGATAATAACATTTTATCAGCAAAACCTCATTTAAAACATCAAAATTAAGATGATTTTTTTTTGGGAGGAATTACTGCTTATTATTTTACTGCTGTGTGTACTTTGTTGTGAATTTCCGAACTATACATATAATGTTTTAATGTTATCTTAACGAAATGCTATTATTACAAGAAAATAGTAGGCAGACTTGCTGCTTTTTCCCCTTCCTCTCTATCCAAGTGTGTGGGTGGGTGAGAAGAAGACTTGCAATTTTTATTGGATATGAACTTAGGACAGGGTCCATAAACACAAGTAAAGTATAGGGCCCATATAAAAAAGTATTTTTGGTCCTTAAAAAGTAAATAAAAGAGTCTTCTCGATAAATTTTCAATGAAAGAGACCAAACATCTATGATGAACAGACAAAATATCTTTTAATTTAAACACAACTGCCAACGTTGTGCCAAATAATGTTGTACTTTCATGATCGTATATTTTTTGCAGGTCCGAATGATCCTAGAAGGAACGCCATCTATGCGCATAAAAAGTAAATTTTAGTAGTAGAATTTTTACATTCATGGGTTCATAAAATGAAAGTCAGTTATTTCTAACCCTCACCGAACTCGAACTGGCTACTTATACACAAAAAAAAGACGAGAACTAACTTGTTTGTATCGGGTTAGTCTACTGAATAATAAACATAGAAATAAATGTAAATATAGCTAACAAAGTCTCCCTTCCAATAATACAACAATTACTTCTCTCATATTCTCCTGTGTCAATAAATCTCTTGTGCTATTTGTTCATTACATTTTTTAAATTTATTTCACTAATCTTAAAGCAATGTGGTATTATTGTGATAAATCATACTAGGAATTTCTTACCCGATTTCTCCAAAAGCTAAGACGAAAACATTTCTATTTGGGCCGTGAAAGCAACGTGTATACACTTTAGGCCCACAAAGCCGAGAAGATTAACGAAGGTCGAAAAGCCATTTGTAATTGCCTATCAGTATCTAGCATGTGAGCTTTGGCCCAGGTAATATTTTCCGATATATTCTTCCAAAACTGACTTTAACAGTGCTAAAAATTCCTCTTGGAAGTATATTGTGAATTACACTGAAAGAATTGTCAAGTGAACTTCTTATCTATATATATTTTTTTGGTTAAAACTTGTTATTTACAAGGAACAAAAGAAATATATGGAAAAACAAACAAATAAAAACACGGGCATCCTTCAACCGGTAATTTCTTCGCATATAAAAATCGAACCTGCGATTTCTTTGTTAAGATGAACGGAAAATAAAGGAAAAAATCTACCACGAGACTCAATAACTATTGAAGTTCCTTGATTTGGTTTATCACAAGAAGAGGATTTGCAGAAATAGTAAGTAATATTGCGCCTGTAGGACAAGAAGTTAGCTGCTTGATGTTTCCACAGACCTGAGAGTAAAAATAGGAAAATGCAGAAGAGTACTTTGCCCATAAATGGATCAATGGGTTGTTCATATTTGACCACAAAAACTTAAATGCTGACCTAAATAAACATAAATAGATTGATCTAGCATGTAAAGTTGTAGTAAAACTATATAACAAATTTCCTTTTTTCTTACAAAATTCTCCATTTTTCATGCTCAAATTAAAATTAAATGTAGGCAGGCCAAAGTTTTTAGTTTGATGCATCATAAATCATGCGGTGGCTAAAGTAAACTACTTCTAGGCCTTAGCATGGGTAAAGTCCAGCTGGAGTCATCCTACCTGCTCTCAACTACTTCCCATAGCATTCATGTTTAGACTTTTTCCTTTCTTCTGATCCACATCTTTGACATCAACACCTCAATATGAGATCAGTTGGATCGTTTCAATCCATCTTCGTGTATGAAATAATTACTTGCTGAAAGCAATCTATTTGATACGATTAGGAATAATAGTTCAGTCCTATAAGTCTAAAAATACACACGAACTGATTTCAGATCTTTTAAAAGATTCTCTAATCACTCCCCGTTAAACCATCTAACTGACTTACGTTCGACAAAGATGTACTACGATATGAAAATTGCCAAAAAATTCAACGAAATTAAATACCCAAGTAGCTATGTTGACTCGTTGAGAGTGTGATTAGTCACCTTACTTGAGAAACGTTTTGAGCTTTCTAATTAACATGACCCACTCTCATTGAATGAAACGAATTTAAAGCTACCAATAACCAACCACACACCAGTACGAGTTGTTGCAAACATTAACTTCCCTTCACCCACCAACTTTTATTACAACAAATTACAACAATCCATAACCCCAAAGGATTATAAAAACCATCTTCTATATCCTCAAAAAACCCAAATTCAAGAACAACAACAACATGGGTAGTGAAAGAGATCTCCTCTCAACTGAAATTGTGAACCGTGGGATCGAATCCTCCGGTCCGAATGCCGGTTCTTTAACGTTCTCGGTTCGGGTTAGGAGGACGTTGCCTGATTTCTTACAATCAGTCAACCTTAAATATGTGAAATTGGGTTACCATTATTTGATTAATCATGCGATTTATTTAGCAACAATTCCTGTTTTGGTTCTTGTGTTTAGTGCTGAAGTTGGGAGTTTGAGCAGAGACGAGCTGTGGAAGAAATTGTGGGAAGATGCAAGATATGATCTTGCTACTGTTCTTTCCTCTTTTGGTGTTTTTGTTTTCACCTTATCGGTTTATTTCATGTCTCGACCCAGATCCATCTATCTCATCGATTTCGCTTGCTACAAACCTCATGATGATCTCAAGGTAATTACAATTAATTATCCCTTAATTAAAGTTATTCCAAGATTATTTTTTCAAATTTCTTGCTAATTAAGGACTAATTAGAAAAAATATTAGTAGTAATTTAGGAGTAATATAAGTATGTGTAACCCCACTATAAGTTTCATGATAGAACACGAGTGGCGACCGTAAAAGGGATATAATTATATAACGTAGCTACAAAAATGACTAATTTATCATTGAAAAAGAATTTAATTTTGCTCCAAAATAAACTATCAACAACTTAAGAGGATTTGTTTTGGGATCTAAAAGAATGATTTATTTTGCCAATTTTATGTCCTGTTTATCCAAAATTTTGTAAGTGTTTTGTCCAAAAAAATAATTAGAAAATGGTTATTGAAGTCTCAAAATGTTTACTATGTGCAGGTGACAAAGGAGCAATTCATCGATCTTGCAAGAAAATCAGAAAAATTCGACGAGGCAAGCCTGGAATTCCAGAAGAGAATCCTGATGTCATCAGGAATAGGAGATGAGACCTATATTCCTAAGGCAGTGATGTCCCATGAAAACTGTGCAACCATGAAAGAGGGTCGTTTCGAGGCATCAACCGTAATGTTTGGTGCCCTTGACGAGCTATTCGAAAAAACCAGGGTCCGTCCGAAGGACATAGGTGTCCTAGTCGTCAACTGTAGCATTTTCAATCCGACACCATCGCTATCAGCCATGATTATCAATCATTATAAGATGAGAGGCAACATTTTGAGCTACAATCTTGGAGGAATGGGTTGCAGTGCAGGGATTATTGCGGTCGATTTGGCTCGAGACATGTTGCAAGCTAACCCGAATAATTATGCTGTGGTTGTTAGTACTGAAATGGTGGGATATAATTGGTATCCTGGCAAGGATAGGTCCATGCTCATCCCTAATTGCTTCTTCAGGATGGGCTGCTCCGCCGTGCTCTTATCGAACCGCCGCAGGGACTTCCACCGCGCCAAGTATAGGCTCGAACATATTGTCCGGACACACAAGGGAGCCGATGATCGCAGCTTCAGGTAATCTGTCTAGCAAAATCCTGATTCGCAAGAATCAAGAAGTCTGTATATATAAAAATAAGTGTTTTAACTATCAGATAGATTAACTTGAATAAAAATGTTGAGAGTTTCTTGATATGCTGATTCTTGTTTTCTATCCATATCTATAGGTGCATTTACCAGGAGGAGGATGAGCAAAAGTTCAAGGGACTGAAAGTGAGCAAAGATTTGGTGGCAATAGGAGGAGATGCACTGAAAACCAACATTACAACTTTAGGCCCTTTGGTCCTTCCATTTTCAGAGCAGCTCTACTTCTTTGCCACACTTGTTTGGGGTCACTTATTTGGCAAAAACAACAGCAAGAAAGGATCCCAATCCTCATCATCACCCACCAAGCCTTACATCCCTGATTACAAGCTGGCGTTTGAGCATTTCTGCGTGCACGCAGCGAGCAAGACTGTTCTTGATGAGCTGCAGAGGAATCTTGAATTGAGCGACAAGAACGTCGAGGCGTCAAGGATGACCCTGCACAGGTTTGGGAACACTTCCAGCAGCAGCATTTGGTATGAGCTGGCTTATCTGGAAGCTAAAGAGAGGGTGAGGAGAGGCGACCGGGTTTGGCAGCTGGCATTCGGGTCGGGTTTCAAGTGCAACAGTGTGGTGTGGAAGTCCATGAAAAGGGTCAAGAAGCCTGCAAGAAATCCATGGCTTGATTGCGTTGATAGATACCCTGTCCCCCTTTAGGCCAGGGATTTCTTGCCTTTTTCTTGGTAAAAAGTCACTACATTATTGAATTTTAAAGCCTGTAGTCTAAGACATTTGATGATGTTTTCTGGTATTTTCGTTTGAATTATGGGCTGGTAATGTGTTAATGATCTTGTAACACATTGCAGTATCCACTATATTATTCAAACACAAGCAAGTGTAATTTGTTCAATCTTATTAATGCAGACCACATTTTATGGTATTACTGTCCTGAAATACCAAAAAATTGATTGCTAAAGGAAATAATATAATCTTTCTGTGTGTTTTATCCTCTTTGTCCTTCAGACATGAGACTAACCTCGTTTGATAAAAACACCCGCAAAGACAAAAAGGAAACAAGAGAATTCTGCAGAAATATGAGATGGAGGTGAAGAAGTATATTTTCCTATTTGAGGTTACAAGAATGATAATACGAATAAATACTAGAAGGGGCATTTTTGTACTTTGCACTAGGGATATTTTTGTATTTAACCCACTGTATCGCTTCAGCACCGTAGGGACCTCCTATAAAAGGACGAGAGGAGTAGAGGAAAAAAAAATGGAGGAGAAAACACCCAGAATGAGAGAAGCTCTTTCTCTCTACAAGCTCTCTATGATCTTTATCTTCTTTTAATAGGTGATATCGTGGCAAAAACAAAGACGAGCAAGCAGCGCAGCAATAAGCTATCAGCAACGTTTCCACCATTATCACACGTGTGCTCAACTGCACCATCACCATCTCATGCCCAGTAACATTCGCTTCATCATATGCCTAGCATCAAATGGCTCCAACAAGCGTACGGATCTAGCAAGCAACAAGCTAGAAGAACACCGGCTAAGGGCAATCTATCGGAAATACCAATATATCGGTCTATCGGATCCAACATCAGTTATCGGTACATACATACAGAATTTATTGGTAAATAGAAGTCACATACAAGTTACCGGGAACAGAAGGTATCCAAGTTACTGGGTGCGGTAAGCAACTTATCGGTTCCGATACACATATAAGTTACCGGGTACAAAAGGTATCCAGGTTACCGGGTGCGATAAGCAACCTATCAGCTCCATACACATACAAGTTATCGGGTACGGAAAATATCCAGGTTACCGGGTGAAGTAAACCTACAGGCATCTTCCGGCGTCACATGCATGCGACATCATCATACGGCACAATTACTTACCATCTCTAGCAGACTATTGGATTCTGCCCCATTTATCGATACTGACAAAACTATCGATAAAAGCATCATATCCAGGAACAGTAAGTAGTGACAAATGTTATTTATAATGGCATAATGGTAAATTCAACCAAGGTAAGTTCAATTATATATACTTGTGTTTATCAATAGTATCTTTAATTATATACTCGTAACGACTGTCGACTGACTTGATTGTCGGAGTGTATATGCTGGGGAGACCTCCGACGTCCTTTTTAGGTACCCACAGAAGAAACAAGAAGGATTCTCATATCATATTTACCGCGATCCATGTATTATATTACATAATTGCCCTAGTCCCGTTTCTATCATTATCAAAAACAAATGGATGAGATGATCAAGAAATGCAGAATTCTTCTAAAAGTCTTTTCGGATCAAAATTGAATTGGGAGTTGACACACGGAAATGGCATTTAATGCAAGATCAATTCCCTGCACGTAATACCATGTCCTTTTCTTTAGACTTTAGACCCAACTCCTCACCTAAATTGCAAGGATTGCAGTTACAAAGCTGTAGACTTTTGCTTCTGTATTCAATCCTGGCCTACTCCTATGTAAAAGTACACGCACATGCCACAGCTACGAGTTGGAATCCCCCAACTTTCATAGTTCTTGTCTACGTTAAAAAAATCATATTTTGATAGGAGACGCAGCTAATTACAAAATTGTCATGAGAAAATCAATCAACAAGTGTTCCGTTTTGGTTTTTTATGGTGTCCTTGAGTATCTCTTCGCCTCTTCTTAGCGGGAGCATTATCGGACCCTGAAAGCTGATTGCTCTTGCAACGTAGTTTACTTATTTTGTTTCCCATGCTCGAACTCAAATTTTAAGAGAATTCCATCACGTATCCCGATATTAAGTGAGCTTGGATTTATGAAGTGAAACAAGAACAAATTTCATGTTTTCCAACCAAGAACCACATTCCACTAAAACACCCCAGACACCCCAGACTTGATCACACCAAATGCACCTCTTAACACCCTTGTCACATCTTTCAAATTAGTTCCATCATAATCATAAACCTACATGTTAGCTATAAAGAACCCTTTCATTCCCTTAATTACAATAGTGACACTCCTCCTACTAACTCTCACATCCGCCAATGCAAACCATTCAACAAATGCTGCTGCTATAGTGACAGCTTGATGCACCAATCAGCCAAAGATGTGATTTACATGGGCGGGAGAGAAGTTCGCACACACAATCCCAAAGTTAAAGAGCTTCCAGCAGAATGGGTACAACTCGAACGGACTCGTGAGTTGTACCGTGGGGTTAGAGAATTTCTTAAGCAATCTTCAAGATGTTCTTGACAGGATGAAGCCTCTTAAGACAAATTCTATCAAATCGGACACCGCTTCTTGCAGGATATGTCGAATCAAATCAACGAGTACGACGGGCTGTGCAATTTCTCACAAAATAATGATGTGACTGCTGAGACCGTTTTGATCCTGGATCGAAAATTGCTCGATATTGCGATGATGATTAGTGATGTGGTTAATGTAGTTGATAAGTTGGATCTTTGATTTACTACTATGACGTTGAGAGTGATTAAGAATAAGTTACCACCAGGAGGTTTTCAGGTGATGTGATCATACAATAATGAAAAATGCTAAACAGTCAGAATTTAACGGCCGGAATTGACAATCGGATGACGGTTTCTTAAATAATTGATGACTTATTTTATTTACGAAACTATCATTCGATTGTGAATTCCGACTGTTTAGCATTGCTCTACAATAATTTAAAGATGTAATGTCAAAATGTTGGACCAAGTTCATTATAGTAATTAAGGCCTTGTTTTGTTATTGTTAATATGTCTATTGCTATTATTTAATAAATGCCCCCCCTGCAGTAATTTATAATTTATACCAAAGCTAGAATTGACCTCATCATTTACTAGTGTATTTTTTCATTGGAAATGATTTTTTTATTTTTTTTTTGGTTCTTTCTTAAGAGGAAAACACGCTTTCATAAAAAGAGGAAAACACTATATGGATCTGCTGCTTCGAAGCTGCAGGCCCAAAATGAAAACACAAGAAAATTAAAGCAAATATGCTCAGCCCAGCCCGAGAAAAAAAATCATGAGTCTCGCATGGGCCCAGATGGGCTATTTTTTAGTCTAATTACAGTTCCACTAATTATTATTCAACGACACCTTCCTTTTTAATAATCCAGAGCTTTTTTTATTAAATAAATTATATTATTAATTATCATTATAATATCAGAAATCAAATTTATAACGTACGTATAAAATCGACATGCACTAATTCGTTAAACTACAATCTCGTATGCTTAATATTTCAAAGTTAAATAAAATTGTTTCCTTTTGCAACGCAAGCAATAGGGGAAAAGAAGACCAAGAAAAGATGAAGCATTTTTCTTGAACAAAAAGGGAAAGAAAAAAAAGATGACATATATGAACATATCTGAGTCAAGGTTTTCGTGTTTGATCTATTTTTTTATCTAATTAGTTGTTTCATATACATTTCCTAGGAGATTAATTGATAATTATAGTTTTTATCTACAAAATTCAATGGAATCAATTTAAAATCCGTTAATTTTGGATTGATCAATTTAAAGCGAAGTAATTAACATAATGAAGAGATAATTAGTAAGAGTGTAATTTATAACCAAAATAATTATTACCTTAATTTTCTAAGTATCTTTTCAATTAACACTAATTATCTCGTTGGAGTACTATCAGGATTTTAAAAGAAGTGACTTTTCCAACATAATTTTATTTTATTCTCAAAATTAAAACTCAAAATTTTCCCATATTTATAACAACTGTAAAATATGTTTATGAAATTTTCGGTGTAATCTGAAAAGGAAATCTTAAAACCTGAAAAACTGCCACATTCATTGCTGACACAGTCAACCACTGTTACGTAGGATTACACTTGAGGCCAAATTCATTAAACTACTAGTAGTTGATCTCTGCATGCATTTCTGTCATCAAGTGCACAAAAAAGCTTCACTTGTCTAACCCAATCTGCCATTTGTTAAACCCTAATCTAAGCACTACTCCACTATTACTTGCGTGCCTTCATCTTACAATTCCAAACTTGTAGTTTTTGTTTTTATTTTTAAAAAAATGAATGATGAATGAAGAATCCAAGAAGAACTACAAGAAAATTTTTGATACATCAAAGATATCGTATTCTCTCACTTTTTATAACATAAAATATCGGTAAAAATAGAAAGGAACGGTATGGCTAATGTACCTATGACAAACATTTGCGACACACAAAAACTGTTTCAAACAATCAGTGCGGTCTAAAATTTCTAACACAAAACATGAACAGAGGGTACCGCATTTTAAGATTGGGACTGAAATAATCATGGAACAAAAAGGAAGTTCCTGATAAAGAAATGAACTATAAAAGAGGACTGCATATATATATTTCCATATTAATAAGGAGGAAAACATGCTCCACTACATTATTTTCCTTCATGGCCTGCCAACCTTAAACATCTATGCAAGCCTTATTCAAACCCCAAAAAAGTTTCAAAAAAGAGTACTGTCCCAATAAAAAAAATTAATGGGAACAATTGGAAAAAAAAGATTCAAAGATTTGATTAACCAAAAAAAGAAATCAAAATCCTTGTCAAGATAGCCAATCACCATCCATTCCATCAATTTCACCAATGTCCATACTGCAACATCACAGAATCACAAAAAACAAACAAGAAAAGAAATTAGCAGTGAACTCATCTTTTGTACATTTATGGAATAAAATAAAATTTTCTTTCAGCAGACAACCAAAAGGGTTACATAAAATGACAAGAACAACAAAATCAACTTGCATCAATTTTTCTCTCCTTTTTCAGCGAAGACAACACACCACCATCAAGAGCAACAAGAATAATAATAATAATAATAGAAAATTGAAAAAAATCCTGGGCCTGATCAAACTGATGCAAGCAGTAAGCCCATGATTATCAAATGGGCTATAATTTGGAGCAATCATCTGTCGCCAGCCATTAATAATGCCATGAATATTTTCAGGACAGAACAGAAAAAGAGCAAACTTTCAAGTGTTTCTTGCTGCTAAAAACTGAATGCAAACCAGTAGTTTGGTCTCAAGAAAAAACATCTACTTGTCCAAAGATTAAAGTACTATTAATAAAAAGATCAAAGTTAATACCACAGTAATCTACCAAGTTGTAAAAGGCAAGAAACAGAAAATATCCCAATTAATGTAGTTTTTTTGGATTTCTTACCAAGGCAAGGCAGGATCTTGGTAGTAGTCTGGGGAGCAGTAATCATTGAAATGTTGTTGCAGCAAACATCCATCGTTTTCATTAGCATTCATCCATGAGGGGAATTCCATGACCTGATCAAATGGCTGATACCCATCATCCTCTGTCTTCACCTCAGGACCAAGTTCCATAGTCTTCAAGAACTTGAACCACCATGCTGAAGTGACCAAATTCATGGTATCACTCCATTCCATTTGATGTTGTTCTCCAATTGATCTGATCTCGGCCATCTCCTCATCATCCATCACCTGATGCAACCCCCCACCACTGTAAGAATCAGCTGCATCACACACTGCAGCAGGAGGCAGCCCTCCTCCTCCTGTTTTCGCGACTGAGGTGAAATCCTCGCTGGCAGTGGGGACAGAAGGAAAAGAGGATGATGATGGAGATGATGGCGAGTAGACAGAAGATGGGTTGCTGCTGGTATGGTAAAGAGTTGTGTCTATGTTGTTAAAATCATGAAAATTAAGGTTTAGGCCTAAGGTTTGGTTTGGAAGAGGGAAATTGAGATTTTCAGGGATGTTTGGAGAAAGGATTGAGGAGGGATGAGACCAGGAGAAAGGGTTCGGAGATGAAGATGGTTGAGAGTAAGATGAGTAGGAAAAGTTGTCAAGATAATTGGAGAAATCAGCTGTGTTTGATGGGTAAATTCTAGGATTCCTCCTAGATTTAACCTTTCCTTCATGTTCAAAACATGGAGGAGAAGATAGCTGTGCAGGTGGTGATGATTGCTGCTGCTGCTGCTGCTGTTCGCTCTGCTGCTGTTGTTGGTCACTTTGCTGCTGTTTCATTGCAGCTCTATGATACTTCAAGGCAGTAACAATTTCTCTCCTGGCCTCAGCCATGTTGAGAAGCCTTTCTTGGTAAGGCCTACTGGTAAGGAGTCTCCTTCTAACTTGTTTCTTGTGCTGTTGTGGCGGCGGTGGTGGTTCTTGCTGCCGTTGCTGATTTTTTGTCAAACCTTCACCATTTTTGTTCATACTATGACAAGAGAAAGTATCACCATCACCATCAGCACAGCTATTATGGTCTTTTGGATTCATGGGGTCTTTGGTTCTTGAAGAGCTTAATTGCTTAACAAGGCTACGAATATAAGCACCAGAAAGATGAGGCTCTTCTTTCAACTTACTATTTTTTTCAATTGCCATTCCTTCTTTAGTTTCTTGCTTAGATGATCTACCTCTCATCTCCTGCTCACTCTCTTACACACACAAAACACACACAAAATATATTTTTTTCACACCTAGGAAGAATATTGAAATGAAGCAGAAATGGTGGTGGAAAGAATCATGGGTTTCTTTCTTCTTTCTGAGAGACAAAGTACACAATGCAGAGAGAAGAAACAGAGTACTAATGTTGAGGGGCTGATGGGTGTTATAAATACTAGCTGGGGACAGTCTAGGGTTTTTAAATATTTTTGGATCTTTCCCAGTTTGGCAAACCACATTTGTTATTATTTTATTACCAGCCTTAAAACGAGCAGTTAGGCTGTTGCATTACGTAAGTGCCCTCACCAATTCAAACCTTTCAATTCAAACTTATCTGCTTATGTGAAATGCCTCCATTTCCTACTAAAAGGGTAAAGGGATAAATACTTGCCACATCCTAAAGTCCATTCTTGTCAACAATATCAGGTAATGGTAGTCTCAATAACTAGACCGTAGATGCAGTGTTGCATATATCCTTTGTTGTGATTTTGAAACCAAAAGGGGCAATTGAATATCCCAATCAACAAACTAAAGGTATCTTTCACAATGTCATGAAACCAATGCACCTTAATGCATTGTCTCTTCCTCAGAATCCAATCAAAATTGACAGTGTATCGCGACTTAGCAATAAGATTCCATAATATTGCAGCAAATTTGTATGGTATTAGAGGATGTGGCAAGGACATTCCTTAAAAGACAGCACAGTAAGTATATAAGTTCTTCAACCATTAATGAGGTAACAGTAAAAAATGCAACATTACCATTTGAATGTAAAGCTAACTTCCTAATAATTATCTGCAAATATGGTTCCTCTTATGCCCCCCCCCCCCCCCCCCCCCCCCCCCCCCCCCCCCTATTCAAGATAATAACATTACAGTTTTCACAATAATGCTAGCTCATCAGCATTCTTGAATCATTACATGACAAAAGCTGATGATGATGAACAGATACATTGAATGCTATAACTCAGTACTCAATAGGTAAAACAGGCAGCCATCATCAAGTGACATTGACAACCATTGTGTCCTAGGTAGGAATTCACAGAAAAGGAGGATTCTAGGATTCATGGGGAAAGAAAGGTTTTTATGGTAATTGGATGGTTCTCTGGCTTTCAACTTTCTGAATTGCTAAGTCAGTTTTGGTAGCCAGAGGGCAATTTAGGCATGAAATGGTAGATGGGTATTCTGGTATCTTGTCTGCAAGTACTATGGGACCAGGCGCAAAAACGTCAGCAAAAGCCTAATAAAGACTGACAGAAGAATCTCCATTACTGTTGTAACCTTCTCTTTTTCATTTCTTTTTTTAGGAGAAAAATAAAGAGAAAATTCCAATCTTTTCTGTTTAAAACAAATTGTTCAACATGATTTGAGTCTGTTCATATGAAACAGAGAACTTGGACCTTTCCTAAAGGCATTCTACACTACAGCATGTAAAAGACAGAAATGCTCCATACTCTTTTATTTTCATACTAAATATTATTTTCTTTTCTTGTCAATTCCAATTTTTCACTAAACATTTTCCCCTTGCAAGTTTTCACTCTTAATTGGGGGGTGGCAGAGCCAGAGGCATGGCTTCTGTGTCTTTTAGCAGAGTTTTCAGGCAGCAGCAATGCAATGGAAATAAACCACAGAAATACTTTATTACTGCTGTTAATGTATACAGATCAGCAGCACACACTGTTCAGAGAAGAGAGATTCAGTTTTTTTTTAAGACTAAAACTTCTAGTTTTATATTGGCATTTGGAACTGACACTGTTTGTTCACAAGGATAAATGGTTGTGCATACAGGGAACAAATATGGTATTTTATCCAAAGAAAATACTAGTTAAACAATCCCAAAAAACTGCAAAGCTTTCCTCAATCATGTAATAAGACATATCCACCTATTATCTGGATAAGGACCATAACTTAATGCTACACAAGGGAAAGCAAGTTTCAGCACAAAGGTTGGAACCTCAAAACACAAAAGTCTTCCAAACCCAATATACAGAACAACTGAAAACTATATTAACCAAGGTTGTAAGAACTGGATCGGGAATGGATCCGGTTTTGGAAAAGGTTCAAGGTTTTAAAAGCTTAGTTCCTAATCAAAAAGCTCTAAATAAGTTTTTGCTACTCATAAAATGCTAAGTAGAACCCACCAAGAATAATAAATACTTCTAATTTAGTAGAGCTAATAAAGTCAGGTTGGTTAATGGAATCCAAAGTTAACATAAATTACTGCTCCTACAATCTTATCAAATTGTGATAAAAAAAGCTCATCAAATGGCATACGCTCAGTTGCTATCATTGCAAAGCCATCCTGCACCACCAGACCTACAGTAAATACTATGCTAGCAAGAGGGCCACTGCATAGAACTTTAACCCTTCTATCAGAAATAGAAAAATTCCACATTACCAATGGTTAAGAGAGAGTTCGTGTAGGGTGCAAACATGACACGTCTCAATTAGTTGATTACTCAGATCCTTACCTCCCACTCTGTGCATTGCCTCTACTGGTACAATTTTTTCTTCATTGAAGTTAATAACAACACCAATCACTTCCAAAGTGCTATTTAGTACTAATCTGCTATTGAGGGACTATCCTTAACCTCATGAAAAATACTTCTCACTAATAGCAGTGGATTCATCCAAGAAAACGAAACCTACTCATAATAAACTATAATTGATATGATTCTTAGACAAGTTTCTCATAATTTCCTTGATGTTCTGTCATTCATTTGGGTCCATGCACCGCCCTGTTTGGCCAATAAGAAAAATGATGTGGAGGGGCAGAAATTACTCTGCTTTGGTTGGTTTGGTCCACACCCACCTCTAGCATTATGTGAGTTAAATTTCAGCTTTTTAACCCACACTAATGCAATTACTAAGCACCCAGCTTGGTAAATAAGTGGCCAAGCATAGCTTCCTTACTGTGCAATGTTTATCTACAACTAATTATTTCACAATTCATCCTGCAATGACAATTGTTAAAACTACATGAATCCTCCTCATCACCGGCCCACCCTATTTGACTGATCCCCATATGACAAAATTATGATCTAAAATGACCCAATGTTCAAACTTTGTAGTCAAAATAAACTCAAACTCAACTGCACAAACTAAAACCTTGATCAAAGTTAATCGAGACAA
Organism: Viola odorata; assembly: GCA_963691705.1. Lineage (NCBI taxonomy): Eukaryota > Viridiplantae > Streptophyta > Magnoliopsida > Malpighiales > Violaceae > Viola > Viola odorata. Next base: position 3,707,511 of record OY829546.1, read on the forward strand.
TATCTCTAATTGAAAGCCAGGATTTATGACCAAAATCTTGATCTGGGGTTCAAGTAACAAAAAAAATTAAGGGTACCCTAAAAATAGAAAGAGCAGGATAAAAAAATACTACTAACAATAACAATAACAGCATCCCCAAGTTGTGTGTGAGCTGCTCAACATGCAGAAATATAGGCTAATTATTCTAGAACATAGCATAAAATAATAATAAAATTGACAATAAAATATAGAAAATAAATACATGTAGATGAAAGAGAGGAAGGGAAACAGGCCTTTTTATGGTTTCTTTAATCAGTGGGGAAATGGATAAAGATGCATATGACATTTGTTCTGAATTCTGATGAGAAGAAAACCAGCTTCCACCAATCCCTGCACGCGCAGTTGGCCTTGACGAATCATATTATTAACACATACCCATCACCCCAATCCAACAATACTTCCAATCTCTCTCTTTGGATTCCATTCACACATCATCAACCCAACAAAACAAAACAAAATGGCAAAAATTTATGTACACCCTTCTTTTCATTTTTACCAAAGAGAGAAGAAAAGAGATTGCTTTTAGGAGATAAACACACCATATTAACTGATGTATCAGAAACTTTTGCAGGGTCTACTGCTAGTGGGTTTTTTTGCACTCACCCCTTTTAATTGTTTGGTCCTTTCATGGGCAGCTTACAATCTCTTCTTTTTTTCTCATTACAGATTGCAGTTGCAGATGGAGGCCTGCTAATATAATAGGGCAGGAACAGTAATTCTTGGTACCCTTTGATCTGGCTTTCTCCTTTTCTTTCTGAAATCGGCCCTTCAATTTGTTGACGTGGAATCTTGGCCAAAAATAACTCTAAAGTTAATCTTTTCTTTTTAACTTTTTATTTATCATGAATGCCGAATATTTCAAATTTAAATAAATAAAACCTCAAATAACGATAAAATATTATCTCCACGCCTCTTCATTTATGCATTTTTACTTAAAATTAACCATGCTAGCTCTATTCAATATTAAAATTATGTCATAAAATATAAAAATGATTAGTGGTAGTATATTTTTTTAAAATAAGTGAAAATAATAATTTAGATGTAAGAATAATATGACGCCTAATTATTTTGTAGCGATTTTATTAATGGTTTTTCTTTCAATGAGTGTTTTTTTTTGTAAAAGTAAATTAATTTCGTTTGTATATACTTTGGTAAAATATTATGACTCTCCCCTTATGAAGTTCTCATTATGCAAACTCCACCTTCAACCTGGATTAAGTAGTAATTTTGGAAAAGAAAGTTAAGTATGCATATGACGATGCATGAATAAAAGAAGAACAAAGAAGGTTAATCAGACGTGTCTTTGCCATTATTTGCCATAGTGGTGGTCTGATCTCCTAGTTGCTGGTGGCGTCTATGCGGTTCGACGGTAGAACGCAAGCGCTGAGGGTGAGCCGTGAAGTAGTGGTGGGGTGGGACCGCCTGCAAAGGGACAGACGGACATGATGTGACGGCTCATAATCAAACGGCTAATCTTTCCACTTGAATCTGGGGTGCCACGTGAGCAGGGCTTTAAGTATCCAATCAGAAATAGGATGCCACGTGCGCTCACCTGATAGGGACAAGACGTAGGCAGCGCCTGTTGCTCGCTCCAGTCTCCGACTCTCCCTTACCCACCGCCGATAAAGCCTGCACCCCTTAATCAATATCCATAATATTACTGCTCACCATCTCACAATTCACAAATTTAAACACATCACAAAAAATATAAGAAGTAGCTACATTAAGTATTGGACAAAATAATGCATGATAAATAAATGTCTCGTCCTCATAATATTTTAATGTTATTTTTATAGATCAAAATCATAAATTTTGTGTATGTTAGGTTAGAACACGATACGGTAAAATTAAATCGGACATTTATTAGAACGAATGAATTGAATTGAATTGCTAGGCTCTTCCATTTTTTCATATCCAAGGTGTAAGGTCATTTTCCGCTATTAGAGGGGGTGGCGGTGGGACCGCGGTTTTGGCAAAAAAAGAAAAAAGGATTCGATCTGTCACCAACAACACAAAATTCTTTAGGATCGTCGGCTCTGCTTCTAGAAGAAAGGAATTAGTGTAGGCATTGCAGGCGAAGGACCTCAGCCCTTATTAAGGGCTATGCATCCAAGGACTTGACCCGTTCTTTTTTTGACCTATTTATGGCTCCAGAAATCTCTTTGGCAATTTCCTTTCGTGTTTTTTTGTTGTTGTTATTATTGATCGCATTGACTGGCCATTTATGAATTGGGGTTGATTTAATTGACATGAATGCGGGCACATGATAGCTTGATATCGTGAGTTGTAGGTGGCATGCATGCAAATCTGTGACATAGGGCTGAAGAGGTACATACATGATACAGGCCATCACCCTATTTCCTCCATTCCATTATTCATTCATTCTAATCTCTTCATTCTTTCTTCCTTTTCATAAATAGAAAATTTTGATTTCTTTCTTTAAGTTTGATATCAAAGAGTTTTGAAATTTATCCTTAATATTATGCTTCTTTTTCCTTTTTATTTTTCAATTACTTGATACGCACGCGTTTTGCCCCGGTTGACAAGAAACCAAATTTTGTTTTCCGTCACATCAATCATTGGGCCGTCCTGCGTTAGGAGAAGAAAAGGAAAGAACAGAGAACACTCGGCCCATGGCAAGCAAAACAAGGAATCACTGGGCCCAAACCATATTTACTAAACACATTTTCAAACCTCCTTTTTTTTTTTGGTTAATATTTTTTTTTCACGGGTCCTGCTCGGAACAAATCTAAAATAATCGGTATTAAGGTAGGGTTTGAACAAATCAAAGCTGGCGAATCATATTGTAGTTGTACAACCCAAAAAAATAAAAAAAATACTTTGTTCAACAAAGCGGTGAGGACGAAGGACGAGCTCGACAAGTAGACAGGAGATGGGAGCCAAATTCAAGACCAAAAGAACAAAAAAAAGCATAGTAATTATCAATTTCTCCTCTAATTTCCCGGCTAATTTGTTCATCTAACCTCTCTATATATATATGCATCAAATAACCTCAAAATAGAGAATTCAATTGCTGATATATAACTCTTAATCTCCTCATTTTCTTAAAAAAATTAATTTGATTTTTGTGAGAAAGTGAATACATATGGCCAGGTTCCTTGCAACCCCGTCATGCCCTTTGATCACTCTCCCCTCCATCCGCAGGGGCAATGTTAGTAACTACTATTCCTTTTATTTCTTCTTTCCAAGTTTTTTTGTTATTTTGTTTTTAATATGCGGAGGCGAGATTCAAATACGAGTCTGTGTTCGTATTGACTCACCAGCCGATAACAATCGGAGTAATTGCCTGTGTCAATCAATATATAAACTTTAATGCAGGGAGGTCTATTATTTTCTGGGCTGAAAAGTGTTCCAAGAATTCAATTCTCAAAGGCAGCTAATGTTTCTTACTCCCGGTCTAGATGCTTCAACACAAGAATTTCATGCTCTGTAAAACTCACATCTTTTTCGATTTTTCTTTCCTTCTTGTTAAGTTAAAATTGCGAGTCTGTCATGGTTAATTACAACTTGCATTTGTTGGAAATTAAATACGCAGGCTCAACCAGAAACTCTGGAGACCGTCCAAAATACAATTGCTAAGCAATTGTCTCTTGATGTTAGCGAAGTGACCCCGGACTCCAAGTTTGCTGACTTGGGTGCTGACTCACTCGACACGGTATTTCTCGCATTTTTCTTTTTCATAAACAAAGATGGGACTTTTGTTTTGCTGGTCGAGATCGAAGATAGGACTTAAACCCGAGTCTTTGGTGCTTTACCACTAGCAACCATTGATAACTTTTTGCCACATCAGCCCCATTCTTGCATTATACTTGCCCATGTATTTTATTTGTTGGTCCCGTAACTTTTTTCTTCTTTTTCTAATGATTTTGCCCTATGCAATTATTTCTTATCAATATTGTAACATTAAGAAATGAAAGAGGAGAAATTCAAGAAATGAATGAGCTGTTGATTTTACAAAAAAAAATGTCAGGTGGAGATAATGATGGCTTTGGAAGAACAATTTGAAGTGTCGATCGGTGAAGGGGGGGCAGAGAGCATTGCAACTGTTCAACAGGCTGCAGATCTTGTTGAGAAGGTGAAGGCAGCTTCTGCGTAGGTTACAACAATGGAGGGATTGGTGAGGGAAAAAATCTCCTGTTTCTAGTTAATTTCAAAAGTTCCACGAGATAAAATCCTGTAATTGTTGCAGGACATTTTCCTTTTTAGTTATCCAGGAGAGAGAAACGCAATGAATGTACGAAATATGAGCTCGAGCTTCAGTAGGAGCCGAACGTGTACACCATTTTTCAGAAAAATAAAAACAACTTTGTTTCAATCTCAAATCTTTAAGTTTACTGTTTAACCATGAACAGCAGCAAATTGTACACGGCAAAAGAATATACAGACAACCGAGACGTAAAAGCAACATTAGTTACATTGCAGAACAAAACTCATTTGCAATTTTCTGGAAAAAACAATCTAACACTAACAAAGTTCCATCAGGAGCAGACTAGTTCAAGAACGATGTATGCAATGCATAATAGTGCATGTTAAGAGCAGAAAAGTACAGCTACTAACTATTTCTAGCTTTTAAGGCTGAGATTCAACGGGGAAAAAATAGTACTATTGATGTCCTGATTCGGCAGCAGGTTGACTCTGTCCCGTTTTCTGTCAAGAACTCAGAGTGGGTCAATAAATCGTATAACTAGTATTGAAATGTATATAAAATTACAGTACTGAGGGAGATTTCTGTGTCGAAACTTCCATTAAAATGGGAAGAAAACCCTTAGATACTCTGACAAACAGCTATGTTTTCAGAAATTTGTACTGGTGAACCATATTGGCAGACTTCATTTCCAACAACCCTCACTGGAATGACCTATAGCGAACACCCAACCCTTTAATCTTCAAAACTTCTGAACCAGTCACTGATGGTTCTGGCAAGGACTTTGGTCTCATTCAGGGAGAGAGCTTTAAGCCCCTGAGCAATGGCATCTACAGGAGTATACACGTAACCTACTTGCCATTTTGGTTCCTATGCACCCGCAAGAAATAAACAAACATTGTTAGTGCTGCTAGTACGAACTATTTGAATATTTATTATCCACAAGGTTTAAATATGCCCAAGGCTCGCTGTGACATGGTAACAAATTATCCAACTTCAGATGCACAGGAATGACAAAATTAGATAAACAAATACCTGTATGCATGGTGTGAGGTGGTTGCCACTTAGTTGGACCTTTTCAAGTGTTCCACCTATGGATTTGATGCGAGGCTCCAAGGCCTCTTCAAGGAGATCTGTCTCATCAATTGCATCAGAACTGAACTTCACCTAAGATAGTAGGTCAGGCAGGAAATATATCAAGACTCACATTACGTAGATTCTGGAATAAACAAGGTATTGAACCTACCAGTAGAGTGTGTTGGACATTGTATGAATTCTTGCAACAATCTCGATTCTCAGAGGGAGTTGGCCTGAACTCTGAAACCCCTTCAGCAACCTGATAGAAATGGTGTAAGGCCAACAATGGTAGCACTGCAATTCTCAACTGAGTAACCATCTATATACAATGCACAATTTCTGACAAATCATGACAACAAAATCAATGAAAAATTAATGACGGATTCTCTGCATAGCAAATGACATTTATCCATTGGGATGGTCTAATCAAGGAACTCTTCCCTGTTTCAGGTAAACTGAAAGCAGAACCAGCTTAAAAGATAGACGGTGTCTGCTGATAAAATTGTTTGCTGACAATGATTTAATAAATTGAATTGGCACACCTGACCGAATACAGAGGGCAACTGATCAACAAATTTGGTCAATGAAATTAGTGCTTCTTGATCATTGGCAAGTATCGTTGATCCAGAAAGATCTAAGATTGCCTTCCATGCATCTCCTACAGACACATTTGTAAAGACAGATACACCAAATTTAAAGACGAAGGAAAAAAAAACAACCTCATAATAGGGCCGGAACATTACTATCCAGATAACCAAATGTGGTAATTCAAAAACTTAATTTGGCACAACTGCAAGAGGAAGAGATCTTATGCAACTAACCTGACACATCCCTAGCCATTGAATACACAGGTGATGCTTCAAGAATTGGCCTTATCTGACTAACCACTGGACCTAACTACAGAGTAGCATCGACACATCAAGAGCATAACTGATAGTATTTATACCAATGCATGTTTCAAACTCGCATTCAAAGCGAGCAGCAGCGAGATCAATGCGATCAATTACAAACCACATGACAAAATGAACACAACAACATCAAAATTATACCTGCTCAAAGTATGGTACTGCCTCTGTAGCAGGCTTGTTGTTGAATGAGATTATGGCATTAGCCTTCCAACAAGAAACAATGATACACACAACAGTCACTAAATGCTTAATTTCATCTCGACACTCAAAGCCACTATAGTAACAAAGAGCAATGTAAGGACACTTCGTTCGCGCCACCAACACGCAAATGGGCCCACAGAGTAGTGTCCTTAGCATTATTTGTCTAGTAGGGAAGTATCAATACCTTTGGTATCTTCTCGCAGAAATAACTTCCGGTGAGGACTTGTAGAAGAGCGCCATTGCTTCAACATCAACAAATCACAAGAAACAGAGAAACACTTGTGTCAATTAAGTTAACAAATTAGAATATCATAGGATGATAAGAAAAATGGCACAGAATGAAAGTGTACCTATGACCAACGGAGAAAAGAGGCAGGCGGACGAGCTGATCAGCCGTCAGATTAGCATGAGGCACTCCTGATGTTTTGATTGAATCCAAACACGACTTGAACCTCTCGTACACTTGATTAGCAGCCGTAGAGTGATCAAACGTCACATTGTACGGCACTGATATAATCAGAAACCCTTCTTTCGCCAACAGCTCAATCAAGCAGCTGCAAACCAGAAACGAAGTTCGTGTAACCATTTTTTATTCTGCTTCCGAGAAATGAAATCGAGTTAGAGTAATGAGTGAGAGAGATTGCCTGTAGGTGACTTCAGGGACGGCGCCGATGAAGGCGCCGCCAAGGAACTTGATGATGGCACGTGGCGGTTTACCATTGGTTGGAGGTATGACCAGGCAAGAGTCCATTCTTTTGTATATTCTGTTGCTGCTGTTAGTATTGTTAGTGCTGTTGTAGCCAAAGCTGCTTCTACCTGCATAGCCATCTGGAAAAAGTGCTTTCGTGGAAGATGAGAGTCCAGCGGTTTTGAACTGCCGACGTCTTGGAATGCGTGGAGGAAGAAGCCGCGAGTGGGATTTGAAGAGGGGGGTTAGTATGGTGTGGTATTTTGAGGAGAGGATAGGAGGCGAGCTAGCTAATTCCATGGCGGAGCTTACGCCGTCTGCGGCGGCGAACAACGATGAAATGGCAGTGGATGGATGGAAGACGAGGTAGTGAAGTGGCATTGACAAAGTGTATACTAGTGTTTTTTATTATTATTATTTTGTTAAACGTGATTTTGGTAATTTTTGTGTCAAAGATGGGGATTATGTAATGCATGTTGATGATTTTGCCACGATTCTGGTTTACAATATGGGGGATTTTGACCGAGGCGTGGTCGATTCGGTAATTACGTACTATCCCTCAGAGAATTGCAACCTGCAATTTTTATTTATTTAAATTTTTAAATATGCGAGTGTATTGTCGTTCGCATAGAAAACATCTATTTTTTCCCCTGCATCTAAATTCTAAGCCACAGTAATTATTTAAAAATTTTAACTGTCGAAAACTAAAATCTTAATTAAATTTGGGTGGAATAATCTTGGATTTTGTCGTTATAGTGCTTGCTATCTAGTACATAACACATCAGCCCATTTTTTAAGTTCGAACAACATATAAATTGAAACGGAGGGAGTAATAATAATAGTTTAGTATAAAAGGAGTTAAGGATGGAAATCACTGATCATTGTGAAATTTTTTATCACTTCAGATCATAATCATAACAATTTAGTGTATGGTACACAGATCATGTGCCCTAGAATGGGGTGGGTGGAACCAGAGCCCCTTCACACAACAAAGAGTTGATAAAACCAGATACTAGCTAGATTATCTTTCAACAACGATGACCAAACTCACGTCCATTGATACAACTAAGATACATCATTGACCATAATCCGTTAAACCAATGCCATCTAAATATACATGAATTCACCGCCGCGTACAGCATTTGCAGCACCTTTCCTCTCTTCTTCAGCCTCCTTCTCCCTTTCTTTCCAGCTCTCATATGCGTGATCGTCAGTCTGCAGCTCATGTCGGCAAATTGGACAAGAATTGTGCTCGTCCTGCCACAGGACCAAATAACATTCAAAAAATGGAACTTGGTCCTATACTCCTATTTACTTGTAAGTTTGTTACACAACTCAAGAATATGCAAGCAGCACCAGATTACAAAGAGCTCAAATGTTAGTGTTACAAGATTCACAATTTAAGCACAGATAAGGAATTTTACCAGCCATGGCTTTAGACAAGGAGGGTGGAACAAATGCTTGCATGGCAACTCTTGCATCTTATCACCGACAACCAAATTCTCCTTGCAAATGGCACATTCTGCGTCCTTCCCAAACTTGCCTAGGATTTCATCCGTGACAGTAATGACAGGAAGCTTTGCTACAACCTCTTTACTAGCTGGAGGAACTCTTGGAACTCTAGTGCCATCGTCCATAATCTGAAATGAAGATACGATTAACACGACAAACATGATATTTCGTGAAGCAAGCATACAACTCAGGAAAAAGAAAATGGAGAATCATATAACATCATCAGAATATCATGTTGCATGAAGAAGGTAGAATAAATTGCACAAAAACATATAGCAAAAACAATAGAGAACCAATAACAAACAGCCACAGAAACCATCTTAGCCGAAGCAACAAAAATGACCATATTCCTCCTCCTCTTAGAATCTTTTAACAACACATAGAATTTGATGCATAATTACCAAAACAAATCAAAAGTCAGATACAAAATATCATCAAAATGGTAGCTGCTACACATTCAAATTTCATAGGCTGATAATGAAGATGCATTATAGCTCACGAAGTAACTGAAACTGCAAACCAAAGATCACACAAACTATCTAAAGAAAAACAACCAAGCAAAACTAGAAAAGCAAGAAACGTTAATGTACCTCAGGAATCATATTATCAAGATTACTCAAAAGCTCTCCAAGTAAGTTAGCAGCATTTTCTGCATTGGGTTGGTTCTCCACTGAAGCTCTAGAAGATCCAGCCTCTAAAATTGAGGACATGGAATTGAGGAGGTTTGCCTGCACCAACCATTGTGGCTGCGGTGGCTCCCGATCAACAGTTAAATGCCCCTCAAAAAGGTACCCTAAACAACACAAAACACCAAAATTGAATACACATTCCAAAGTTTACAAATCCACAAACTGTTCGTGAACTGAAAATTCAATTATACCTCCATTTGAAGAAGGCTCTGAAACAGCAGGAGGATTCTCCGCTTCATCCAAATGTTCTTTAGCTTGAGCAATGCAATTCTTCAAATACGCTTTCTCAGAAGAATCAGTTACAAGGCGCTCAGCTTCCTCGAACAAATTTAGTCCGGCGAGCCAGAATCCCGGCGACGTGTACCTCGTTTTCAAAACGGTTGAGACGCGGCACACGGCGGAATAGAACTGCCCACCACCAACACCAGCAGCGTCACACACAACACCAAATACAACAATTGACTAGATCTACAATAAAGTTATGAATAGAAAAGATGAAAGAGGAGACTAACCACTTTGCGAAGAGGAGAAGAAGCGGATGTATAGTGCTTAAGAAGAAGGGATTTAATCGAAGAGACGGCGTCTTCGAACTTCTGTTTCTTCCCAAGCTGCTTCTGTAATTCCTCCACCTCCTTTCTCAGTGCTTCATCAGACGCCATCGATGTGCGATTCTAATTCAGAATTATAAATTAATTGACCAGGTTCTTAAAATTAACACTCTTTTTCTGCTTTCTTCTTAATTTTGTGTTTGGTTGTGCTGTTTTTGATCTGTTTATGTAGGACGCGGATTTCTGGAATATGTTTTTGGCTTGGTGAGGGGGAAACGAAGAACGCAGCGCTGACGGTCCCCAGGAACGCGGTTAAGAAAGATAATTCTTCAACGACACGTCACATTAAAAAATTAACAACTCGTCGTTTGTTTACTTTGTTGTCGTTTAACTGAAAGACAAGTTTGTCTCGATTGTTTTGATTTTGATCAGTTACCAGATTTTATTACAGACTGCAGTACTGATCAAACAACTACTACTACCTTTCGGATTGAAGACAATCATCGTTTATGTTCAAGAGAGTGAAATCATGAAGGTGGATATATTTTCTTTTTTTCTTTTTTGGCTCTTTTTAGCTATGATAATCATGCATTCCAGCAGGTCTGCAGAAGAATTCTGTCTCAAGAGGAGAAAACAAGTTTGTATTATCAATAAATTTGATAAATTTTCCTCATAAAAAACAAATTAATAAATTAGACAAATTTCTATCAGTCAACACACCATGTCTAAGCAACTTGGGGGGGAATCATACATGAATACTAGATAAAGAGAGCAAACAACAGAAATGACTACACCAATCCTAAGCCTAATCATCGGTCGTCAAACAGATGCCTCAATCCGTGGCTCGAATGAGAAGGCAGACATGAATTCTACAGCTTCTCCATTCCTATAACATTTCGGCAGCTCCATCCACTCGTTGGTGCTCAAATTACACAGAATGTAGCTGAAAAACCCAGCAGAGTTTAAGCAGATGAATATCTGGTCACCCGTCCCCACACAGTTTATATCCACCTTCTTCCCGCAAAACTCATTCGACAAAGCAGGAGGCATAGCTGCCATTTGATGCCAAGACCGTGTGGGTTCATCAAACCTCCACACCCTAAGGCTCGCACTTTCGAAAAATTCAGACAACACAACTACAAGCATCTCTCCTCTGCACTCCACCACATCGATGGAGTATTCACAAAAGACAGGCAGCAACCTCGGATACTCAGTGTAAGACTTGCAGGTGAGATTGCAATCCAAAATTGTACCCGAAGCACTGAGGAAATACACAGTTTCTTGTCCGTCTTTAAGAGTTATAACTGATGAGTATTGCTTAGATGGGCTTCTCAGCATATCTGTCGCCACTACGTTTCCAGCCTTGCTAAGGAAGTACACAGCATTGTCATCAGCTGAGTCAACTTCCGGAGCATCATCCCCCTTTCTTTTCAACGGAAGCTCATCTTCCCAGCAATCCGAGCTTGAGTTGAAGACTTTGTACGACAGATTTGGCAGTTCACCAGATATCAATACAAGCTTGTAGGAATTCTTATTTGTCACATGTGTGTTCATCGCAATGGCTTGAAGAGACACATTCTCCAGGGCTGGATACGCAGGAGGGAGTTTGCGACAGGAACCAGTCACAGGATTGCATATGGTGAAGCTTCCTGATTCGCTGCGGAAGCAGACTAAGCCTCCAGATGCAGCAACAGGCATTGAATCAGAGTCAGCGTTTTGCTGGAACATAGGTGGATGATCCAGTTTTTTCCAACTTCTTTCAGCAGAATCAAAGATGGTTGGTTGATTAAGATGAGGATCAACCATGAAAAACCACGGATCTCGTGAGGGAATCTCAGAGCAAGCAAGCTTGAAACTTTGGGAATCTGCTACAAATTTCCATCTCTTGCATACTGAAGTCATACGAAAGAACGTGGAGGTTGGTAGCCGGGAAAGAACCCTTTCAAGAAGGTCTTGATTGAGCTCATCCATGGGGAAACTTAGCATCCCCTCATTTGCCTCTTGTAATTTCCTCTTACGACTTGGCCTTGATGCCCAGCAATCATAGTGCTCCATGGATAAAAAACTTGGCTTTCAAATTTTCTGCACCACGAAACCAAAAAGTAAGACACAATATCCAATCAAAAACAACCAGCAAAAGCATAAACATACATGAACAGAAGAACTGGTCAAAAACAAAGTGAAATTCCTGTAATCTTACTCTCAAGAAAGGAAACACAACCCAATTACAGGCTTGAACACTGACAACAAACTAAAGATACAAGAAGAGATAATGACACCATGAAAGCTCTAGCCTTTAATTTTTCACTCATTTAAGGATACTTTAGGCCCCATTTCCCTTCTACCAAAGCAGGCATCCAAAGAGTAAAATTTCTCAAAAATAGTAATAAAGCCAGGCAATTTCCAAGGCCATGAAAAAGGAAAAGCAAAAGAAATAACTAAAAGGATATCAAGAAATGAGCTTTTGAGTTAGAGAGAAGGCATCAGCCACAACAAAGAAGAAAAAGTAGGGAAAGAAACAGAACAGCATAGTTGGTAAAAGAGGCATTTTCACCATTTCCCACAAGATTCTTATTCCTTCATGGATTCTAACCCAAAGAAGTGAAGAACCCATGCCTCAAGCATATAAAGTTCAAAATTTACAAGAAGACAAGGCAGTAATTCACACATACAAGAACACAATGATAAGCACACAACAAGAACAACATCATGATTACAAAAGGGAAGATGAACAAAGAGAAGGAAACAGGAGAATGTATACCTGCAAGCTGCAGTTTGCTACCCAATGGATGAGTTTGAGGACTGAACAGAATGGAGTGCTTTGGTGTGAAACAACAAGCAGTTGAAGGGAGTGAGTGAAGGTAGTGGTTTGGTGGGTCTGTCCTGTGTGGAATTTAAAGGAGCAGACAAATGACAATCAAAAACAAAAAGAGAAACAAAAATAAAAAATAAAAATAAAGAAGCAAAGGTAAGCTAAGTTGAGGTGGAAGAGGAGTAGGAAACTTCCTTCTTCACCACAACACCTCTCAAGCTACTTTTGTTGGCTGGCGTTGACACTATAGAAAGAGAGAAAAAGATAAAGAAAGAGTGAATGTGTGCGAGTGTGAAGAGAGCAGTGAATATCACGCCCCACACGAGTCCAGTTGACCCTCACATAGGGTCCAAATTCTAACACTTTCTTTTCATTTCTCCTTTGGTCATAAGGCCTCTTTTGATTTTGGTCATAGCTAAAGCCTCTTAAGCTTGGTTCCTACTTTCTTTCTTTTTTGTTTAGTGCTAACTTCTTCTCTCTTTTTTTAACTTGAATGGTTTTTCTTTTTTTTCTCGTCGGAAATTAGTCTCATTTTAGTTGTTCTTTCAATATATTAAACTCTAACATAAAATTTAAGTTAACGATGAACTAAATATGTATTATTGCTACATTAAACTCTAATTTCCACGTTTTGACTAACAAACCCATGAACTAAATATGCAAATGTAAACACAACAAACAAAAACAAATCAATCCCATCCAAACCCTCCTTTGCATCGGATTCGAGATGGGGTTTTTGGTTAGATCCAAACAAAGTCTTAACAAAGTACACAAGAACTGCTAGGCAGAAGGGTACCTCTCTGCACATGTGGCCCAACTTTAATCAGAAAAGAAAGTGATAACGCACGTAAACACTGGTAGAGTAAAACAAAAGCAAACAAAAGATCCTACATTTCCATGTCAAAGGCCAAAGGGTGCTCTGTTCTTGCACTTTCATTTGTTTATGTAAATACTGCATAAGAGTAATAGGGTTTATTGCTGACCTTTGCAAACTGAAAAGCCAAAGAAAAAAGATAAAGTGTTGTCTCTGTTTTTCCTCTGTTCCTTTTCCTTTTCTTTACCCATCCTCCTCCTCCTCCTGTCCTCGTTTGGGAATCTCCCCATCCTCTTCTCTTCGATTCTCGTGCGTCTCCTCTCTGTAGATTATTAATACAAATTCCAAAAGTCAATGCCCTATACGACTTTGATTCCTAATCCAACCATTTTCAAACATTTTAAATGTTAAAGAAGTATTTTAATTTTTACCGATTATTTTACATTTAAGTCAAGTAAAATTAGAAGAGTTAAGAAGTTTCTCTTATAAATTTTAGTGTAAACACTCTGTATTGTGAGATAAATTCAAAACGACTCTTCCACGTCTAATCACTATATTAGTTTGCATGCACCTTTAATTAGAATAATTGGTGAAAGATATAATTTGCGGTAGCTCCAGGCTAATGTTAAACAATTATTAAAAAATAAATACTATGAAAATTATAAAAAGAGACAGAACAAAACAAAAAGCCGTTAATCACGATCTCTTTTCCCGTGCTCTGTGCAAGCCCAGATCTCGAATCTCGATGCGGCTGATTATCCTATCTAATCTCATCTAGGCTATACAGTGGACCTCATTTTAATTACAAGGCCCAATTAACTGATCGGCCCGGATGAGGCCCAATGGGCCAGGAAAAATGCCAATGAGAAAAATGACGCAGCAAAGTGATAGGAGGTTGAGATGAAAGTTCAGAAATGGCGGAGCTAGTGTTAGGTGGTAGCAGAGTAGTGACTCAGTCGTCTCTTGTGGTGTCTAAGTTTGGATTTCGCACCTGTGCGACTCCGGCACGATCGCTTCACCTGCTGCGATTTTCAGGGAACCGTCAACATTTCAAGCGCATCGGCGTTGTCTCTTCTGAATCGGCGCCGACGCGTACTATCTTTTCCAACAACGTTGACTTGTCATCGGAAGGGATTGAAGTTCAGATCGAACCTGATATCGGAGGAGGGGGGGACGACGATCTCAATAACACAGGCGGCGACGGAGGCGGAGGAGGAGGCGGGGGCGACGGAGGCGAATCTTCAGAGGATAGCGAGGGTGATAAGAAGAAGAAGATGTCTATGTCTCAGAAACTAACTCTCGGTTATGCGGCGCTAGTTGGATGTAAGCTAATTATGAATATATTTTTTAATACATGACCATGTTCGGGTACGGGTTTTGCCCGATTCAGGTTTAGAACTGTCTATTTTTAGTAATTTTTGCTGATGTTTTGCTTTTTCTTATGAATTTGTGTGGTAGTGGGTGGTGTTATGGGTTATATGAAGAGTGGTAGCCAGAAATCACTGTTATCTGGAGGGTTTTCTGCTGCGGTGCTCTATTATGTATTTACAAAGCTGCCATCGGATCCGGTTTTTGCTTCAACAGTTGGGCTTGGTAAGATATTAGGGTTTTACTGGCTTATCGTTTATGTAGTTTCTTGTTATAGATTCAGCAAATTCTTAGTAGTTATGATCACAGTCGATTCAAGAATGATTTGAATCTGTTTTATCATGTAATAGTGCTTGTTTTCAGCTCTTCTTGTCAAGGTTTGGCTCATTTGATGTAAACTTGCTTAGGTTGAATGATATTAGTTCAGCTGTTAGCAGAAATCGTAGGCAATTAGAACGGTTTAGATCAGTCTATTCTGATGCAAACTCCATATTGTCCGATGTGATATCTATGGCAACGAGCGAAACTGATTCTGCTACTCCTAATTTGCAGGTGTGTCTGCTGCGCTTTTGGCAGTGATGGCCACTCGATTTAGCAAGTCCAAGAAGGTGTTTCCCGCAGGTGTTGTGGCTCTCGTGTCGCTGGTGATGAGTGGTGGTTATGTTCATGGGATTATGCGTAGTATGCACTGAAATGTGCTATAAGATGTAATGGTGAGAGTTGGAGTTTGCATCCTAGACTAGTTTGATCTTTTGGCTATATCAGAGAGGGTAACTGTAACTGATATACGATAGTCTTTTTTTGGTTCTCTTTTGGAGTGGATAATTTGAACAACTTTGTGGCATGTAAAAAAATGTCGGTTTAGAATGTTGAGCTTCGATGGCCTAATCCTCGCTAGTAAAGATATCCCACTAATAACTGCATAATTTTGTGCTGCTAATTGCTTGTTTAGCATACTTCTTTGCTTTGAGACGTGGCGGAAATCACAAGTTCTAATTCCTCAAGAACCCTTTCCATATCTGGGTTTATAGTTTAGCTGATTGTAGAAGCCTGGCCATGTTCGCTTATTTTGGTTCATCTTCGGCTTGAAGATTTCTCTGAGTACCTCTTACAGTCTTGGTGGCCTGGAAGAAGATAGCAAAGCAAAAGTATATTGGCGCAGTGGGAGGGTCATGTGCCCCTGGTCCATTAGGACTCGTGTTTAGGCATCAATTGCTTTGCTGTTTAGTAGCTCTCCTTGGCTTGCTTTTCTGCAGCTGAATCATGTGACCCATGTCCTAAAGGTAAACGAGCCAATCCTTCTCAAAGTCAGTGGTCCGATAAGAAAAAAACATTTTCGCAAAATTGACGAACCTTCCTCAACTCAGATACTGTAACAAAACTTTAATCCAGCAATATTGCTCATTGGTTCAACGAGAAGTGTTGGCATCAAAAGATGAATTTACCTGCTCGGCCATGGACCATCGATCCATAAATTTCATCTTCAACCCATGACATCTTGTATGCTACACAGCTCAGACCGGCGCCTGGTCACTAAAATTCGTCACTAGTAACTACTAATGGTGAGAATGGACATGCTTAAAATGACATTACTGAACATAATAAAGTTTAGAAAAGTCTTACAATAGCCAACATAAGACTGGAGATAGTCAACACATCAATTGATCGTTAACACCTTACACCATCAAACATCCTAAATGCAATAAAGTTCACATCAATTGATCGTTAACACCTTACACTATCAAACATCCTAAATGCAATAAAGTTCACATCAATTGATCGTTAACACCTTACACTATCAAACATCCTAAATGCAATGGTGCAGAAGACATTTCAAGTGCCTCAAAAAGCAAGAAAAATCATCGCTGCACCAGGCTTTACACCTTACAAGACTATGCAATGAGGTTAAGAACATACGACGAACAACGAACGGGAAGAAGCCTTTAACAGTGTGGTTCAAGCAAGGTTGGCAGCAACTTTTGGTTGAGGTTCCACCAGTGGTGAAACAGATTTTTCGGAGCAACCAGTATCCGGTGAAGTTTCAGTGCTTAAATTAGGTTCTTTGCTATCCACCACTTTAGCAGCTGGTGGTGCGGGATATGGACTTTTGCTCACCAACCTAAAAAAAAATCAGAGAGAAATGACTTACTGAAACGAATACTCTATCATATGTCGTATAGAACTGTGAGTTACATGCACTGTCAAATACATGGTCATAGAATCGTAGCATACCTGTCACGGCGCTTATCAAAGAATCGCTGCAGAGAGCGTCTGCTTTGAATTGGAAACCCCGTACCTACAGAGAATCACATCAGGAATCATAAGATGTACTTAATTAATTTTCAGTAAATACAGAGTATGGTAACCGCATTCCAATTATGTAGGTGAATCAATTACCAGCTTGCAGTTTGCAACCGGAATGCTGATGCATAGGATAGAGTGGGGCTGGTGGTAAAGCGGCACTTAGCATTGAAGCAGACCTACTAAGAACTGGTGCTCCGGCAGGAGAACCGGAACCCTGATGCATAGGATAGAGTTGCGCCTGTGGTGAAGCAGTACTTAACAATGAAGCAGACCTAGTAAGAGCTGGTTTGTCGGCAGGAGAACCGGAACCGTTGTTCTTTACCTCACGCTCACGAGGTTTGACAGCAGCTGCAGCAGCAGTAGCAATACGCATAATTTCTTGAGCCTAAGAACAAGAAACATGGAGAAGAGTTAGAATTGTGAAAATCTCCTACACTGTTAACTATGCAGCAATGGATCAGTAAAGACAAACCTTTTCAGCAGGAATTGCATCAAACACAAGAACCTTTCCACCATAGAAGATGGTAAGTTGATCTGGAGATGGAGTGACAGCAGTTGGACCAGGAGTTGCATGCCTTAAAAAAACCAAAAGGTGTCATTTTAGTGTCTTTGGTATGTTGACACAGATAACTTCTCCATTACAAGAAGATTTATACATACTATGTACTGATATACTGTTCAGAAGAAGAAAAAAATGTACTGACGTGATCATTATATCTCCCACCACTAAGATGGTCACCCCACTAAATTCTTGTTTTTTCTCGTTTCGAGTATATGGATGGTATTTCAAAAAGAAAAGCACATAGATGATATTTGGAAGTTCATAGATATGACTTACGGCTTAGGTGCATATATTCTTAAGAAGATACAACCAACTCCGTTACCTCAATCCTTGTTAGGCATCCTGTTATTAAGACAATTCTCTGACTAATTACAAATTGTAGACTGTTTATTTTAGCAACAATAGACCTATAACTATAAGCAATCAAGCATCCCTTCCTTCTGAATCCAGTTATCCATTGCACCATGAATACATCTATATAGGTTTGTACAGACCAGAGAATCCATCTCAGACAGTGCATTCTGAACTCCTTCAAGCATGGTTTCAGCCCTAAATGAACTTTGCTGCTTAAGGCCATCAATATTCTTACTACTAAACTCCCCATTTAGCAACCAGCTAGTATATTGGGCTACTGTACAACACAGTTAAATCTGATTTCAGCCTATATACTCTAGTATATTGGGCTACTGTACAACACAGTTAAATCTGATTTCAGCCTATATACTCTTTCTAGATAACCAAGGATTCCAGAAGTTGTTCCAAGAAAGCAACAATAAGGGTTTCCAATTCGTTCTACACTCAACAACATTCGAAACAAACACCGATCCATGTAAACAATCTGAAAAATTAGGGATCTGAAGCTCCCTATACATGCCAAAATCAAACATTCCTCCAAATTCCCCGTCCAGCATTCCTCCAAATTCAGGTACAAATCAGAAAAGTGAGTTGACTAGTAAACGACGCCAAAATAGTTAATATTTAGCATCCTCATGCCTGGCATCCAATATGGAGTAAAAGCGAGAAGGTAAAGATAAAACAGGCTAGATTTTCTCGCAGAAAAAACCTTAAGTTCCATGGCCAAAATACAAAAGCAGCAGCAGAGGAAATAACTGCCCTTTGGCCCACTTGTTTGAAAGCTGACACAATCCCTAACTTACTTCTCTTAATTACCCCTTTCCTGTTTAATTAACCTAAATCATACCTAGTTACATGTCTAAAAGAGAATTATTTCTGGAGTGAAAAAGTAGAAACAGTCCTTACTCGTACCTGGAATTGTTGTCCGTCAAAAGATGAGGACTTTCCTTGCAAGATCCCAATTTTTCCTCACACCCATCAGCAACAACAACCTCCTGCTCCTTCTCCTCTCCAGTTTTTGCCTTCAATCCTTCATATGAATCAGATTCACTCCCCATTTCAGCCCAGACCAAGAACTAGAACGACCCACCAAAAAATTATTGTTTTTTTTTCTTTCTTTTCTAACAACAGCTCAGGTGAAAAGAGACCACCTTCTCCTACCGTTATAATATATTGCCGTCCAAGTTCTAAAGTTAATAATAAAATCACTCAAATCATATCAACAAACACCATTAGTAGCTATTATTGTAGCTTTTCTTTAGGGGAAGTGCAAAGCTTTTGCATTAATTAACACGTGCTGGAAATGAATAGTTTCGTAATCATGTCAACTTGTCTTGTCAACTACTCCAGTTGTCTGTTTTGTTTGGATAGGAGGGTTTGGTTGGGAAAGTAAGAGAAATATTAAATTAACCCAAAAATCTCGTTTGATATTCTTATTTTTTACTCTTTCCATTTTTTAATAATTGACACTTTACTGTTTATACACGCATTTTGAAGAGACCGAATGACTCATTATTTGACCCAAAAAAGATCCGTACTTTTTTTTCTAACGTACGTTAATCCTTAACGTAAGTCCGAGAAAAAATACGGAACTTTTTGGGTCAAATAGTGAGTCATTCGGCCTCCTCGAAACGCATGCATGAATAGTAATCAGTGACGATTATTTGAAAACGGAGGAAATAATAAATGAGCCATTTCTTATTTTTATTATTTTTAATATATTAAAAAATTAAAATTAATGTTAATAGATTATATTGATTAGATATATATTGAAAAAATGAATCAATTATTTTCTTAATTTTTTTAATTATGAGAGAGAGTGGATGATGGGTGGATCGGCCCGGTTGCGGTGATGGGTGGATCTGCAGTAGCTTTTTAATCTGTAATTTGGCAGAGATGAGGGATAGCTTTTTTAATTTGGAATTTGGCAGAGATGGATTGGGTTTAATTTGGCAGGGTCTGTTTGGGATTAATTTGGCAGGGGCTGTTTGGAATTTCTGTATGAGGGAAAAAACACAGAAATTGGTAAAAAATTCGGAGAAAAAATGGAGTGTTTCCTTTTTTTTTTTTTTAGTATAAAGGGAGAGTTAATTTTCTCATTGGGTTCAAAAAATTTGTGTGCCCCTTAATAACTAAAAATCTTGGCCCAACAGGCTTGTCTGGGCTATGGACCTATTGGCCCACATCATTGGATCATCTAATTTTAGACTTTGATAGCATGACCGATGCTAGATCAATCGATATTTCTGCAAGTCCGCGAAATTTATTTACGTTGTCAATGGATTTGATTTTAATATTTTGAAACAAAATTCAGGATCCGATACCGTCAATGAGCATATGCGGCGAAGTTGATCAACAGCTATCTTCTCGCTCGACCTTGCCAGTGTTGAGTAACTGCCATGGCAAGAACAAGCAACAAAGAGGAACCATGTGACAAACCCATCATCGTGTACTTTTGTAGAATTTGTGAATTTGCACACTAAGAAAAGTAAAAACTCATGTTTATATATAATCCTAATTTGTAAAGTAAACAAAATAATTATTTCTTGCCAAATATGTCTAATAACAATTTATGCAAATTGCAATTACCTCCCGAATGACAGATTCACTAGACATCGTAAGAGATTTTTTCCCCCCCCGGCTAATGACGAGATAATTTCAGTGTCCGATTGATGGATTGAGTTTCAATTTATCATTGGATTCTGGATTTTTGTATGCCTAAAAACTAAATCTTGGCCCAACACCTTGTTTGAGCTATGGGCCTTTTGGCCCACTTTATTGGGATCATCTCGAGCCTACACATAGCCGATTAAGTATTGTTTTACGGTAATAATAATTATTATTATTATTATTGAGAATTTTGTTGCTATAATCAATTATAATAAAAACTCGTGTCCATTATGTATACCAATTCGAGCAAGGTGTTCATATTTTGAACACTTTGCCAACTAATTTAGACAATTGACTTTCCAATAATATAATTGAAGTCTCATATTAGTGTTAATTAACACTTCCTTTCTTACCAAAAAATAAAAATAAATATTCACTTCCTAAATATAGCAAATTTGAGTGGTGATATCCCCTTTAGTACATTCCTACCATTTTTTTGTTGCTTGAAATTATAACATTATCTTAATCTAAAAATGCACTTTTTTTATTAAAAAAGATGCACTTAAATGATATTTTAACCTCCAATTAATCATTGAATTTCAATTTCCTCCTCCAACTATTGTAATAATCATATTAATCCCTCAACTGACACGGTTGCTAGGGATGGCAATGGGTATCCGTACCCGGATACCCGCCCGTAACCATACCCGTTTGACCGGGTAATGCCCGCTTTTACTGGGTATGGTTCGGGTACGGGTAATACCCGGATTGATAAATTCGGGTATGGCCGGGTATGATACCCGGCTTATACCCGTTCGGGTATAACCTGATTTTTTCGCCATCATCATTTACCCGCGATCTCTTTTCTCCATCTTCCCTGCTCTCTCTCTCTCCCTCGCCCCAATCATCTCTCCATCTCTGCATTTATCAATTCGGGTTTCCTTCCTCCTCGCGATCTCCACTCCCACTTGGCCGACGCCGTTTCAGATCCTCTATCGTCGTCCCTTTCCTCCGGTAAGATTCCGACTTGCTTCATTTATTAGTTGCTGGGATGTTTGCTACAAGTAAGTTAGGCTTACGATGAGATTGCTGTGTGTATTTTTCATTTCCGTGTCAACCCATTTTTGTAGTGATCCTAAATTTGGGGATTTTTTTTTGACTGGCTTCAATTTTCCACTTCAATTGGGTCTGAGTCCAAAATGATTATTTCGTATGCTACTGGGTATTCTCAAGTTTGTGGAACCATATTGTCTTTCAATAATTAGCTTTTCAAAATTGTGTTGTTACTGTGCTATTGTAGTCATTGTTATTTCTAGAAAAAATGTCCACAGGGTGATGCAAGTGATAAATATTTCTTAAAATTAGGACAATGTTAAATTGAATGATTCCTTCTCAGGTCGGGTGTTTTGTAGGGTTGCCACCAACTCTCAGTTTTACAATATCGGTGATAGTCGAGCAGTGTTAGCGCAGAAGGCTGAACCTGATTATTGTTTGGGGAAGAGTAGGCAGGACTTGGAGAGGATTAATGAGGAAACGTTGCATGATCTTGAGGGATTTGATAATTCAAATCCGATTTTGACTGCTTCTCAGCTTACCATTGATCATAGCACCAGTGTGGAGGAGGTATATAGCTCAGCTCTTGCTTTACTATGAAGACTGAAATCATTAATTTTATTGGTTTTAGGATAGCAATTGCTTGAGCTATATTTAATTACATGTTGCATTTCAGGAAGTTCAAAGAATAATAAATGAACACCCAGATGACGCTTGTGCACTTGTTATTGACCGTGTCAAAGGCTCATTGAAGGTCACCCGAGCTTTTGGTGCTGGTTTCCTCAAGCAGGTATTTTCCAGCTCTGAGTATTTTCTTATTGAAGTGTCAAGTTTGCATAATTGTTCTGGCATTCATTCTTACATAAGATATCTAGATGCCATTGCTTATATCTTGAGGAATGTATGTTTTTTTAGAAAAATTACTATTAGAATTTTGTTTTTGTAGAGCTTGAAATCTTTTGTTGCTTTTGCTTTTTGAGTTGCTACTGCAAATCTGTTGTGCCATTTCTTACAAAAAAATAAACTGAGCCTAATTACCCTGCAACATCAGCAAGTATCATTTTATCTTCACTTCTAGGGCCTCATTCTCATCCTAGTGCTATTCTTTCAAGCACGGACATTGATAGTTAACCCCTGGCCTACTGCATAATAAGAATGCACAGAAACCTTACACTAGGACGCAAGTGTAGCTACAGACCTTTATTCTTCAGGCATGTCATTATCTCAATTGAAAATGTACTATGCCTAGAAAATGTACTATTGACAATGGGGATAGTAATTTTGGGTCTGTGGAATTTCAAATTACCTTGTTGCAAGATGCATCTACATGCTTTCTTCTGTCCTTAGCTATTCTGTGTAAACGAGAATTGCATATTCTTTTTACACAAGTATTAATTCTGTCTGTTTGAATAATTTCTCTTGGCTCCAGTTTATTTTGGTACTGTGGATGTATTATTTCTACATCTTGGGTGATATGTTAGTGATGATTTTTTTAGTAGATGCTTATTAATACCAATGCAATAGCTTTGGTTTCAAAACCTGAGAGGTGGGGTTTTGGTCTTGTTCATTTTAGCTGATGCTATCTTTTGTTTCTCATGATTTTGACTTCATCCTTTACTCCTGAAAGAGTGCAGTTCATCATTTGGAGGAAGTGCGAATGAAGGCTATTCGTCTTGTACCTAATTCCTAGACTTGCTATTTAACACAAATAAGCTGCTTTCTACATCCTATTTACCATTGTGATTGTTGTTACCCTCACAGGTGGCAAACATGCTTTATCCTCTATCATCCATTTCTCAACAAATTGAAGACTTTGCAAATTAAAAGATGCTCTCTATAGTAAAGGGTGATGCCACAGTCAGCATTGATGCTGAGGGATCAATCACCGAGTCAGAAAAGGTATTATTTTGAAGCATTTTTAGATGTGGAGTTTCACTTGTGCTTTTAAAGTATTTAAGGTGTTTATTTTATCCCTAATTCAACAGAATTCCAATTTGCAAAAGCCTGAGCAACCGCCAGTGTCTGTGACAAGTAAAGATCTCCCTTCTAATACTCATCTATCAAGCACATTGCTTTCAATCCCTGAGGCCCAGCAATGAACGTCACTTTATTTCGCCCTGTGCACCAAGGTGAAACCTTCGTTAACTGTAAGAGTTGGAAACTACAATTTTTATAATCTTTTAAATTCTTGTATTTTTACTTTTGTTTTGTGGAGTTTGTTATGATATTAATTATCCTTTATGTGATTGACTGCGTTTAGTTTAATTTAATTAGTGAGGTCTCATATTCTAGAAGCGTTTTTTTTTTAAATAAAAAAATAAAAAAATAGGATTTTATTATTTCTGTGGATTTTACCATGTGCTTATAATTAATTATGTTTAAGTTGGGTTGGGCCTTCTATTATTACATTCATAATTTCCTTATTATATTATAAATTGAAGAATTTCTTCACCTCTTATGACAACAAATTTAGTAGTTTGAAAGCTTAATTGAAAATTTAATAATTCGAATGTCCTTGTATTTTCCCAATAAAAAACGAGAAAAACGGTAAAAAAACGAACCAAAATGAAAAAAATGAATAAAACGGTAAAAAAACGAGACAAAACGATAAAAAATGAGAAAAATGGAAAAAAATAAGCCAAAATGGAAAAAAAACGAGCCAAAACGATAAAAAATGAAAAAATGGTAAAAAACGAGCCAAATTAAAAAAAACGAGCCAAAATGGTGAAAACGAACTAAATAGGGAAATTTTCTTTAATTATAAAAAAATAAAATAATTTGGTGAATTGGATATCCATTACATACCCAATTGGGTATTGGGTATATTGGGTATGAGTAATAACGGGTATGTTAAAGCGGGTATGAATTGGGCATTTACCCATACCCGTCCATACCCGCCCAAACCCGCCCAATTGCCATCCCTAACGGTTGCATACATCTTTAAGTTATTACGATAGGGTCTGTTTGGAATTAGTAAATCAGTTAGGGTCTGTTTGAAATTAATTTCCAAACATATTCTGATTTATTTAACAACTGATTTGATGGCTAAAATTACTTTTGGTAAAATTTTCAAATTTAATAATTATGTAGAAACTATTTTAGTTTTTAGATTAAATTTTAAAGGAAGTAAAATCTCCTAAAAGTTATTTAAAAGAGACCTTTAATTGAACAAATTGAATTTAACAAAGCCAACCAATAAGCTATTGACAACATAAATTAATATATATTTTCAATAGTTTTATTTTAAAAATGTTTTATTATCTTTAGTAAAATAACATTTTTTTTTCCGATTGATTTGACCACACAGTCTAATAATCTTCATTGTAATTGTTTTGTTGGAAATAAGATGCTGCAACGGCGCGTATGAGTTAAAAGTAGTGTCGTTTAACTTTAAAGAACTAGCTCGCCGTGAAACAGCATGGCGAGAAAAACTCTTGGAAAATCCAAAGCCTGTTGAAGGCGTCCTTTTTTATCCCTATCCAGAAAATAAATAAAAAATTATATTTCACCATCATCATCTTGTTCATCGCCAGCCTGCTTCAGTAGGGTTGAAAATCACTAGATCGGAGAGGCGAGAATGCCGCTAGATCCCCCACCTTTTCAGGAAGCACCTCGGTGTGACGTCTGCAAATGCAGCTTCAACACTTTCCGTCGCCGGGTAACTCCCTCTCTCCGTTTTCTGCTTAAACTTACTGATTGAATCGGTAACGGAGTTATTGGATCCATTTTCATTGATCCGAATAATCCGGAGCCTCCATCGTGCATCTGTTGTGACTAATCGAGTCTCTTGTGGTGTTTCGTGTGTCGGATGGATGGATAGCATCACTGCCGTCGATGCGGAAGGACGTTGTGCCACGAGCATTCGTCGGATCAAATGGTGTGGTTTGGTTATTTTGTGTCTATTTCGATTAGTTTGTTTCTGTTACTCGACTGTTCTTTTGCTTGATTGATTGAGGCATGTGGTGATTTTTAGGCTCTGCCGCAATTTGGGATCCAGACGAACGTCAGGGTTTGTGCAGAGTGTTTTAATGATTCCACGAGGTGAATTACTCTTCATTGAACTTGGTGTTTCTTGAATATAGTGTTAGTTACTCCTGTGGCGATATCATTCCAATTGTATAGGAACTTAATTGAAAAATGTTGAGGCAAGTTACCATATGTATATAGTGAGATGAGCATAACCATTCCCGGAATGACAGTGACGAATCTAATAGGATTTTTTACACAATCTGACCTAAATAGTTGGAAATGGATCGTGGGGGCAAAACTTTAAGTAGAACCATGCTCTCAAAAGACCCCAACGCAAATGCAGACTCATCCATAGTTGTGGTGAAAAGTCTGTCTATAAATAAAATATAATTTTCAACAGTTACGCACCAGAGCGATGCATGGTGAAATTTCCTTGTATGGAATAGATGATTAACGCTAGTTTCCAATTACAAGTCAAGTGGGAACAAGCTATTAAGGTTTACGAATACAAAATTATTTCTGAAAGGAGCTTACTGGTCATAGTACTGCTTACTTTTGGTTCTGCACTCAACTAATTACTGCATATTTGTCAGTTAAGGTGGGCCTTTCCAGTAGAGTGTACAGCATTTCTGAGCACTAAAGTGAATGTGTTCAGCTTATATTTTTCATTTAGCTTTCCCATCTCTTTGGTTGCATTGCATTAATAAAGTTATTTTCTATCGGAATAATATGTAGTGCAAAAGTTCTTTAATTCTTCATGCATTTTGCTTTGAACCAGATCAGAGAAAGTCGACCCTCAAATTTCTTCGGATGGAATTAATTCTTTTACAGATAAAGTTTCTAGATTAGACATTGATGCAGACACAGATTCAAAAACAGAGTCTTCCGTGCAGCAAGATTCCAGTAAAGTTGTTATAGAGTGCAAATGTGGGATGCCGTTGTGCATATGTGAGGCGCCAGCCCCGGCCCCAGCCATGGATACACGTCCATTGCAGGTATCATGTGCTATATCAATTTCAGGCACACCTTTGCTTTCCATGGACCAAACATACTGAATCTGTTATTCAACAGATGAAAGCTCCTACCGCCTCCACATCTCAATCAAATGCAAGGCCAAAGAAAACGGATGGAGCTCCGAAGAGTAGAGCTTCTACTTCAAATAACAAGCCTAGGTATGTTCACTTGGATGTCCAAAAGATTATGAAGTGTATGAATGGCTACTCACAATGAGAAATGGGCACAAATGAAGTTTTACTGACAAAGTTGTGTGCATGTCCACTAAGGGTTTGATTTTCTTTTCCTGATTGTATCTTCACATGGATCATCTGCTCATCACAATTCAATTTTCTTTTTGGTGTCAGTCAGATTCTGCTCCTTATGTTAGATGTATTTACTAATTAGAAATATATTAAGTGTTTGCTTCAACCGTCTGAGAGTCTATGTTCTTTACTTGTAAAGTCGGCTCACGAATGAGCTCTTTCAAGCTGATTTCTGGAGTGTGCAAAAAATTGCAGTTCAGTTTTCAATTATGGCCAAACGAATGCTGCTGTTGATAAACCTCAAATGGATTATGAAGCTAGTGGAGAGGTATAATCCGCATATGATTTTTTTCCTTTCTTCTCTCTTTAAGGTACAATTTGCTTAATTATTTTTCTCGCTGTGGATTGCTTAAACTGTGCTTAGGGTTTAAGGGAAGCTATAAAGAATGGAGATACTGCTGCAGTCAAGAAGCTTCTTAGTGAGGTATTTATCAAATTTATTGCAAAATTTGTGAGACGAGAATTAAAGTATTAAACATCAGTGTTTTGGCAGGGCATAGATGCAAATTACCATGACAAGCAAGGATTGTCTCTGCTACATTTGGTAATGAGCTCTCTAACTCTCTATGCCAATCCACACTTTGTGTATTTTTAATGAAATGGCTTTTTGAAGACATTTACTTGAGTATTCACTGGTGTAGGCTGCTCTATTTAATCGAACCGATATTGCTTTTACCCTCATGGACTCTGGAGCTAGCCTGGACTACAAGAATGCACAAGGTAATCTTATAGTCAGTTTTAATGTCTAGCTTCAGTGCCTGCTTTAGCTTAATTTGTTGAAATAGTGGAGAGATCATTCTAGAATTGGAATGTGTAGAGACAGCTAGGTGTAGCAGTTCTGTTGTGCCATGAATTATTCATGAAGGTGCACTTCGGAAGTTGCAGACATCTTAAAATTCTCGGAATTTTTTTAACACTTGTGGGGTGTCTAAACCAGAAATTAGAAGCTATCATACAGCTTGTGTGGATAGAGGTTTTTGTGGGGATCAATAGATATGTACTGATCCTTTACCTTGGTAGTGTTTAGAGCCTAAAGGTGTGGTGTATTGATGGTTTAGACTAAAAGGAACTTCTCTTCAGCCCCACCCTTCTGACCAAGTATATATGATTCCTCTTGACAATCTATCTAGAAGTGGTTAGTTTCACCTCGTAGTGAAATCCGGTTACAAGAGTAGCAACGATAAAAAAGATCTCTTTATTATACCTCACCCACTGCATACAAGAATGCCCCCTGTCGTTTTCGCCTGTCGGTCCTTTATGGCAGTTTAACATGATTTCCAATTTTCTAGGGGAAACACCACTGGACTGTGCTCCAGCAACGTTGCAATACAAGATGAGGAACAAGATGGAAAAAAGTGCAGAACAAGGTCCATATACCAGCATTTAAGATCAAATGTATGTTTTGTATCATTAATGTGGAAGTTCAAGTTGCATGTACTCCTGAAGAAATTTGTTTTGACTCATTTATGCACGAGCATATATATATATATATATATATATATATATATATATATGCGCCCCACGAATCTACTTCTCATTTGTGTGTAATACAATTTTCTTTTAATGGCAAAATAAATCCCCCATCTGTCTTCTGATCTCCATATGCATATATGGTCTTTTTGCCCTGTAGGACACGAAATCTGATGAAGCATGGTTCGAAAATGAAAATTAGATGCATCTAACACAGTCGGATAGTCTTAGTATTTTTGCAGCATTTTATTGTTTTATGAAATTCGGATTAGGAGTTATGGTCCGATTGAGATTTGAGTTTCCTTAATAACACAATAGATTCAAGGATTAAACGTTATTTTCCATCTCACTGGTGTTCTCTCAGGCTAATCCAGCTCAAGCAATTCCCAATATGATTTGTTCATTCACAAAACTTAAAATTGAGATTTTGATTAAAGGTTAAATTTAACCGCAAGTTTGATAGTTGATTCTATAGCAAAAACTAAAAAGAAGAAAAAGTTAACGCGATTCAAACTTAATTCCTAGTAAACCTACCTATGCTTGAATGAAATCGACTTTTGAAGTTATTCTCATCTCAAATGAACTTTGAGGTTGTTTGGTATAGAACTGATGGAAGAGTTCAGTTCATAGTAACTGAAATCATGACAAATTTTATGTTTGTTATAGTTCTTATAAAAATATTTCAATTAACATTAAATTGAACATAAAAAAAGAGTGAATTTTTACCAAAATTGGTCGAATTTAGCAATTAAGACTGTTTACTTGGTGAATGGTGGGATGACTGTAGTTGCCGTTGGATTGTACTACTTGATGAAGTTTAGCAGTGGTGAGATTTAGATGTGCACAATTGCAGCATAACATTAGCAGAAATGTTTAGGAGTATAATGGTTAAATAAGTAAAATGAAATCATTTTTTAAGCATATCAAACAATATGTTCATTTCAATTCAATTGAATTTTTTTAATTTTATATTGTTATACCAATTATTAAAGTTCATTCATTAAATGAATTTTAATTGAACGGTGTTTGGTATCAAATGGCTTACATTATTTGGTATTAAATGAATTTAAAACACCCATTTTGCGATATCCTTTTACTGTTCTACAAGCTTTTTATCTGGTGGGTGAACTTTCCGTACCTTTTTTTACTTTGACTGGATTCATCAGATAAGATGATGTTAGGCAGGTCGATTTCTCCCCCTTTTTTAATGTCGCATTTTAATGGCTTTTCAAAATACAGCACAGGCAACCGCAGACTTCAAAATCATGGTGGTGGCCATGGTCGGCAAATGGCTATTATGGATAAGATTTATACGGTTCCCTCCTATCTCTTTTTTATCCCTTACGTCAGCCATACAAAGCAAAGTTTCCATGGCTGATTTCAGTCCCAATACCAACATTGCTGCTTGAAATTGCACCATCCATCGTCACCCACACAGTTGCTAATTAATCTAATTAGCATTACATAATAATACAAGATTATAAAGTTGTTATGCAACATTAAAAAAAACATCAAGTTGAAACCAAACACATGGTGCGTTGGTGGTGCATGGCTTTCCCTCAAATTTATTGATTCACGAACGAATGACTCAATCAAGATCCGTCATAATCAAATAACAGATTATTAATAAGATGCATTCGATACATAAGACACATTATTCACTAATTTCATGTAACCAATCAAAATTTACTGTTTTATTGTGAATTAATACAAATTATGTCTCATAATAAAAAACTATATTTTTAACTCTTAAATGATCACAATGCACTTGGTTGGTATATTAAAGAATTTATATGTTGATACGTAAGCATACACAATAATATGTGTTTCGAAAGGATTGGATTTTGAAGAAGGGTGGTCTGTGATGTCGGTTGACTGCTTTGTTTTTTTGTTAAAAAATATAAAGTATTTTATAAAAAAACAGAAAACTACCAATAAAGTATATATTATTATTAAATGACACTAGTAAATATTATTATATTAACCCAAGCAAATAGGGAAAAAGAAAACACTTGGTTTTTAATATTTGAAAAAACGTGTCAGTAATTCTTTTATTTTCTTACATATAGAGTTACATATGCATCTATAAAGTAATGAGAAAACTACGACAAAGATCATGGGATCTGACAAGGAAAGTGGGATTTACATGTGTTTATGGGGTCATTTCTTACTCATGAAAAAGCTACTAGTAACTTAGCTCTTGCAAATTGGGCTCTTCCTTTCTATATTTCCCCACCTAACAATCTAACAATCTCTTCTAGCTGTTGTTTTGCTGATGCAAATTCCTTTCCAATTCTTTCAACTGGAGATCTCCCCTGATAATCTGGATAACCCCCACCCTATATTCCAGATTATCATTCCCTTTCCTTCTTAATCCCGACAAAAGAAAAAGAAGAATGTCATCGTCTTCAAATTTTGTTTTCAAAATATGTTATTGGTTATAATCGAGTGATAAAAGAGATTAATTCATTTTTTAATATAAATTTTTAATTATTCTGAATTTAAGGTTGTTGGAGGAAAACATACACTACATTTCTTTGGCACGACAATGCTTAAACGATAATATTTTTTTACGTACATAGAATAGGTAGAGAACACTGAAAAAAAGAAAAAAGAAAACTTTAATTTTCCACTCTTGAAATGTTGGTTATGTTGCTGGATGTCAACATTTTCCAAATAAAGAAAAAAAAAAGTAAAAGGAGGAAGCTATTACGTCAGTAAGTTCTTTGAAGATCATGATCCTTTCCGGTTGCTACCTTCCTCCTTTAACTTTCACTTTAATTCCCTGTTTTCTTTGAATATTTAGCACTATTATTCCTATCAATTAAATTTAAAATTATATATAAATAAATGGTAAAGAAGCTTGGACACCAAACCACCGTTGTGATTTATATATTCTCTTCGTCCATAAACAACTGATATTATAAGTAAGTTAGTTGTAATGAGAAATTTAAAAAAAGAGAAGAAAAAAAAAACAAAACAAGACACCATCACCATGTAATAATAGAAAAATATCAAAGCAAAAAGCTACTAAGGCCCACCACTCCACTATTATTCACCCCCATCTTTGCCTTTATAAGGATCCAAGATGTTCCTGTAATCTCCCCCCTTTCTCTCTTCTTCCTTCTCTTACCTAATTCCCAATTTTCTTCTCTCTTTCTTCTTGTTCTGCTTTCTAATGGGTTTCTTTGCAGAAGATTCATGTTACATAGTAACTCATCTTCTTTACCAAGCAGCTCTTGTCTTAGCACTCTTGAGATGGGTCTTATCTTGGGCCATGAAGTTAAACGACAGAGTCCATTTGAATAATGATTGTCTACAACAAGCTCCACCTGTTCCTTCCCCTCAGCAAATCAGGGATGCTCTGATCTTGACCACGTACGGTGACGTCACGGAGCGGATGCAAGGATCATGCTCTGACACGTGTGCTGTCTGCTTGACCCAGTTGAACGATGATGATCAGATCCGCGAGCTAAGGAACTGCCACCACGTGTTCCACAAGGAGTGCATTGATAGATGGGTGGACCATGATCATGATCATGATCAGGATAGTCATAACACGTGTCCTCTGTGTAGGACCCCTTTGTTGACTAATGCACAATGTACGGTTTGGACCAGAACTGAACCTAGTTGGGCCGTGGAGAGAATCCTGTACTTGTTCGGAGATGATTTGTTAATGTGATTAGCGGATCGGTTTGGGCCCAAAAATACCTCAATCGTGGGCTTTTCTTTATACAATTTCTCATGAAGTTCTTCTAAGTATGTAATGTAGGGTAGTTGGAGCAAATTAGAGTAATTAGGGGAGGGATCAATTTTGTATGGTCTGATTTAGGTTTGGCAGTATGGATTGTAAATACTACTTCGATTATGTATACGATTTATGCACTTTTTTAAACATTGTATTTGTACTTATTTTGAGATTCATTATCAATGTATTAATAATGTAATTCTTGCTTATTTGATAAGAAAAAATTTATATGTATGATTCTTGTTTTCTCTACCGCAGAAGTTAGATTTTTTCACCTCCATCTTCCGGGATGATATTTGCCAAAAGATTAATTATGTTCGAATATTATCGAGTTTTATTACAGATAACTTAACTAATTTAACTTTAACGCGGCAAGTGATTTTTTGTCGCTCCTACTATTACTATGTTAGCTAGTGAAGATAGATGTTTTTTTCTCATTTTTTTTAAAAGACATTTACAGATTAATAATATTACTTTCCCATAGTACATAACAATATATACACACTGTCTTTTAATTTGTTAATGGAAAAATATATTAAAAAAGAGAGGTTGGTTTAACATATTTTCCTTTTTGAAATTGAGACAAACTAAAATAAATATTTAACATTTTATTTGAACTTTTAGGTAGATTAATATTCTTTATATTGATAACAAACTTGCAAATGATACAAATCCACCAATAATACCATTGTTAATCCATGACTCTTTAGACTTTGGGTCATTAAATAAATTAATTTCATATTAAACACATACAACCAAAAAAATCAATCAAAGTCAAAAACATAAATTCATCATTTTTTAAAATTTATTTATTAAAAAAAAGGAGGAGAAGAAGGAGGTGGTAATTGCAATTTTAGGAGCAAAAAATGGGAAAATAATGCAATAAACACAAGATTGAGGGACTTAAAATCAAAAAGAAAATATTTCCATCCCAAATTTTAATCCCCTAAAGTATCGAGGATCAAAATTGCAAAACTACATAAGCAAAGCACTCTCTTCCTTCCTCCTCGCGACTGGTCCTGTAGTAACAAAACTAGAAGTAGAAAAAATTCGCACACAATACAGATCCACTTCAACCAGCTTCTCATTTCCACAGATCTCCAATTTTTCACATCGAGCGCGCGGTACAATCTCCATCTCTTCTTTCTCTCGCTCCATTTTCGTTTTCATTTTCTCGCCGGTGAATCACCTTGATTGATCGGTAGCTTGCTCCGATTCACATCATTTTGATGCCTAATTCGGTTTTTCTGTATTTTGTTTTTGCAAATTTAGAATAGCAATGGCCGCTGGGGGTTTTGTGAACCGAGCATTCGAGTCAATGCTCAAGGAATGCTCGAGCACCAAGAAGCATCCCGATCTTCAAAAAGCCATTCAAACTTATATAGGTCTGATTTCTATCTGGATCTCAAAGTGTTTTAATCACGTAGGTGGCTGCACTATTAATGGCGGTTTTGCTTTTTTTGGGGCAGATTGTACAAAAGTGGTGCCGCAACCGTCTAAATCCAGTGATGAGACAGCTCAAGTAACTGATACATCCGCCGGAAACGAGAGGTTTGTTTTGCTAGCATTGTTCTTTTAGTTACTTAAAAATATTGCATTTCGTTTTGTTGAAGATGAATCACTCAGCTAACTGTTTGAGTAAGCCAACGCCATTGGTTATGACATTGGGAGTCAATGACATAAACTCCCTGCATACCATTTGTTTAATCCAAACCCTTCATTCTTCGTCAATTTGAACCTTGTATTATTTATATTTCAATACTTTGTCCCTCTTTACATTGCCAGTCACTGTGATGATGACATACGAGTCAATATGAAGGCAATGCGTATTAAACCTGTTGCATTAGAGCTTTCGATCAACAAAATGTGTCAGTTGTCCATGATGCTTTATGTGGTTAGCAAAATTTGTTAGAAGAAGTCCAGATTAACCAAATAAAATGTTTAGGGCTTAAATTTACCTCATACAGAAAATTGCAGGGCCCATTCATCTCATTGAGCCAATCCTACCAATTGTAGTCGCCTTTAAGTTTCAGGAAATACTAATATTTGACTATGGTTTTCTTGTGTTTTAGGATGACAATGGTTGATTCTATATAATTTGGATTCTTTTCTTGTTTCTTTGTAGTGCAACTGAATCTGATGATGGGGCTGCGAAAACTGAATTGGATCAGTCACAAACACAGGAGGGAATCAGTAGGAATATTTCTACTGTTTTAGCAAATGCTGGTTGTTCCTTAGAAGGGTCTGAAGCAGAGCTTGTTTTGAATCCACTACGACTTGCTGTAGAGACCAAGAATTTGAAAATTTTAGAACCTGCTTTGGATTGTCTCCATGTATGCAACTTACTTTATTGATATGGACTTCTAGATTCCCTTCTCTAAGTCGATTTTACGAGAAGTATTTGTGCAATTTGTGATGCTCGATGATTTATTTTACACTTCTGAAA
The DNA here is from genome assembly GCA_963691705.1 of Viola odorata. Classification (NCBI taxonomy): domain Eukaryota; kingdom Viridiplantae; phylum Streptophyta; class Magnoliopsida; order Malpighiales; family Violaceae; genus Viola; species Viola odorata. The sequence continues at coordinate 3,742,167 of OY829546.1, forward strand.
TTGCAGAAATTGATTGCATACAACCATCTGGAGGGAGATCCTGGCTTAGATGGTGGCAAAAATGTCCCACTGTTTACAGACATTCTGAACATGATTTGCAACTGTGTTGACAATTCATCGCCTGATAGGTTTGTGCTTACATATTTTGTTGAACGGTGCTCACATATGCTTTTCCTCTTAAGTCTGTTTAACTTTGATGATCCCGTGCAGTACAATTCTTCAAGTGTTGAAGGTACTTCTGACTGCTGTAGCATCAACAAAATTTAGAGGTGTGTTGTTCAGTATGCTATTATTCTTAGTGTTGCACTTATGTTTGCTGAAACAAATTTATAAGATATTATGTCTGGTTTTAGGGTCTAATGACAATGTGCGACAGGTTTATCACTTTGTCCATGTGATATTATGTTGGGCTAGTGTCTCATAAACCTGGAAATTTAGGGTTGTAAGCTAATGCCTAGTGTATTTGGAATTTGGGTTTGGATATGATTAGAGAACCATAAAGGTTGGTAGCAAATGGTTTTTGAAACAAACCATTTTCCTGCAAACAAGGAATTTAGGGACATTGATGGGTGCCCTTTTTGAAAAACATATTATTATTATTTTCCCTTATAACTCTTCAAATACTGGGCTTAAATATCTGTTTTAAATGCAGTTCATGGGGAGCCTTTGCTGGGAGTCATCAGAATCTGCTATAATATAGCTTTGCACAGGTTCTTGTTCTGAAGTCATCTTGATGGTTTCATGTTTTCTACTTGGAGTAGCAACTATAATTCTCTTTTTGATGTGTAGCAAGAGCCCTATAAACCAGGCAACATCCAAGGCAATGTTGACACAGATGATCAGCATAGTATTCAGGAGAATGGAGACTGATCCTGTATGTAATCTAAGCCTTCTAGTTTTAAATGTCTGTTTCTAACTTTCTATTATCTGTCAGGAAGCGTAGGGAAATACTGGTTACTCATTGTTACAACTAATAAGCCCATGACGTCTTGCAGCAAAGTCAGGTCTCTATTTCATCTGGTTCAAATGGAAATGCAGAAGCTGCATCAGCAGAGAAATTGACTGCAAAAGTTGAAGAAACTCCAGCTGCTGATCAAAATGAGGAAGAAATGAGTTTAGGAGATGCACTTAACCATGTCAAAGAAACTTCTCTTGCATCTGTTGAGGAACTTCATAATCTCGCAGGCGGTGCGGATATCAAGGTGTGCCTCTTCATGTATTGGCTTATTATTATTATTATTATTATTATTATTATTTTAACAATCATGATTTTTGCGTTATATTATCCATGCTTGATTAGTGTCTATTGCTTGTTTTAATCATAGTCAAAGGTAAATACGGTGAATTTCCTATTACTGGAATATACCAGTTGATTTAAATTGCTACTGCTAGGTCTTTGTAAAGCTCCAACCTTGGATTTTTGTTGGTCATATGAAGGTCCTTTCAATGTTTTAGGGTTTGGAGGCTGTTCTTGACAAAGCGGTGCATACAGAAGATGGTAAAAAGATTGCGCGGTATGGATATGAAAATATATTGTGAACACCAGTTTCTTCTATTTCTTGCATAGGACCATAGCTGATTTTGGTCGGTTGAAACTGTTAGGGGGATAGACCTTGAGAGCATGAACGTAGCTCAGCGGGATGCTTTACTGGTGTTCCGCACCCTGTGCAAGGTTAGGTTTCTCGGTATTCATTTTCACGTAGTTTTGTGTTTAGAGCCTTGTTTATAATATTCTTGAGTGTAATGTCTGCAGATGGGTATGAAAGAAGATAATGATGAAGTTACAACCAAAACGAGGATTTTGTCTCTAGAGCTTCTTCAGGTTAATTTTATGGATTATATTTTAGTCTTTTGTGTTTGGATGTTGACTTCTACTTTGAGGCATGACAATGATTAAACAAAGTCTTAGTTTATTATTGCTGATTTAATCTGTCAACTACTTTTATCATCATATTTAACATTGTAGATATTGTCATATAAAAATTGTTTTTTTGCCACTTTAAGTTAATGCGTCATGGGATGTATAATTGGTACCAAGGATTAAACTTGTGTTTTGTTGAGTTTTCATCTGACTTTACGTGGCAGAAGTGAGATTTTTGTAATTTGTTTTTCCATTTAACTGCCTCGTGTGGTATATGAGTGTGTAAATCTGTGATGTGCAGGGTTTGTTGGAAGGTGTTAGCCATTCATTCACGAAGAACTTCCATTTTATTGACTCAGTAAAAGCATATCTTTCTTATGCTCTGTTACGGGCCTCAGTTTCTCAGTCTCCTGTCATATTTCAGGTTTACTAAAATCTGACATTTTTTCTGCTTTTCTTTGTCCATTTTAACATTGGTTTTCTGCTGCATTTTTATTTTCTTTTCATCACAATTCTTTCATGGCAGTACGCAACTGGAATCTTCTCAGTGCTTTTGTTGCGGTTCAGGGACAGTCTAAAAGTATGTTATTGATATTGATAATGAGCTACTTCTGCTTGCTTTATAGTGAGATTGTTTGCATTTGTCATTCATTTTGTATCTTTACATAAACTTTCTCTTCGTTCCTGTTTGACGGGCTATGCTTATTTGGCATTGTCAGGGTGAAATAGGTGTCTTCTTTCCATTGATATTTCTGCGATCATTGGATGGTTCAGAATGTCCTGTCAACCAAAAGATAAACGTTCTTCGGTAATATTCTGCTAGTCATTTTGTAGGTTTTCAGTGGTAGAGTTGATCTTTCGTTATTTGTCTTGTTTACAACCTTCTGATATAGTATGTTTTTTTCAGGACGCTTGAGAAAGTTTGTAGGGATCCTCAAATGCTTGTTGATGTATATGTTAACTATGATTGCGATCTTGAGGCAGCAAACTTGTTTGAACGCATGGTATGGTCTCTATTATACAGTTTTTATTTTATCCCATAAATATTTTACCAAGACTCCTAGTCGCACACATAACCCCTTGTTCTCCTCTGGCTCATCAAATAGGTTACCACCCTATCCAAAATAACTCAAGGAATTCAAACTGCAGATCCAAGTTCTGTTGCTGGTGCTCAGACTGCTTCAATTAGAGGTTCATCACTTCAGGTTGGCTTATCTGTTTCCTATCGTAGGAGAGTTATCTGAATTATCAGGTTTCTTTTTTGCTGCTATTTGGCAGAAAGATTCTAGATGACTTTTTTATCCTTGACCTTTCCAGTGCCTTCTGAATGTGCTCAAATCTCTGGTTGAATGGGAGAAGTTGTGCGGGGATTCAGAAAAGAAGAGCAAAAGTATACTTTCTTCTGAGGAAGAGGTTTCAGCTACAGAATCTATTGATGCAAAAGGCAAGGATGATGCGTCCAATGATTTTGGGAAGGCAAAGGCTCATAAATCTACAGTGGAAGCTGCCATATCAGAGGTGATTGAGCCTGTGTTATATGCACAGCTAGCTATGCCCATATTGTTCCACACGAGATAACTACTAATGCTCCTAATTTGTTTTGGAATAAGCTTAATTGGTTGCTCAGGGTGTGGTGTGGACTTACAGGCAGTTCCTTTATTTTGCAGTTCAATAGGCATCCGGTGAAGGGCATGGACTATCTGATATCAAATAAGTTGGTGGAAAATAATCCTGCTTCAGTTGCCCAATTTCTGAGGAATACTCCTAGCTTGAACAAGGTGGGGAATCATTTCTGTATGGTGTTAATTTTCTCACAGGAATTTATTTGGAATCATGTTAACCATTTATTATCTTGCAGGCTATGATAGGTGATTATTTAGGTCAACACGAGGAGTTTCCCCTTGCTGTTATGCATGCTTTTGTGGATTCCATGCAGTTTTCTGGATTGAAGTTTGATACAGCAATTCGCGTGTTTCTTAAGGGATTCCGACTACCGGGAGAAGCTCAAAAGATTGATCGCATCATGGAAAAGTTTGCAGAAAGGTAAACATGGCATACAACTCATACTTTTTAATATTCTCTACCTTGGGCTGGTGTGTTTCATATGCATCACACAATCTCCTCTCATCTCAATTTATCTGCTGTTCATCATCACAAATGGACCTGGCCTTTCACCCTGTTGGAGTTTCATCCCTTTCCTCAATTTACTCTACTGGAATTTATCCTCTTTCCATGAACAAGAAAGTTTCCCCTTTATGGTGTGAAGCCAAAGCCTGAGCTTCAAGTTGAACATAATTGTTAAACTTTGAGATAAATCAATACCAATAACCATAATTCAATGCATGACTAGGAAGTGGAGTGACAGTCCTCTGATCATGCTTCCATGAAGTGTGGATCAATCTTGGAATTGGAATTGGAATTGAGGTCACTGTTGATTTAAACACATGGTAGGACATAGTGTGATGCTGTTGCAGTAGTTTGTACTGTACTTGCATTGGGAATTTAACTTCCATGGTACTGTACTTGAAAGAATTATCAAGGGCATTTTCATTAATATAGGGTTTGTATTTGTCTCCATCAAGCATGGCTGTTGCATATCTATGATTGTCCTGAGGTTTAACTATGTTTGTTCAAGCTCATCTACCCTGCCTCATGTGGTGGCAAGGTAAGAAAGTCTGTCTAGTCTGACGACAATGCTAATTACGGCTCTAAGTTTGAGCAAGTATAATCTAGACATCCACTTCTTGTATTATCTGTATTTCCTTGTCTAGCCAGTTGTTTAGACCTTTGTATATTTTATGGCAGATATTGTGCGGACAATCCAGGGCTCTTCAAAAATGCAGATACCGCCTATGTTCTTGCATATGCAGTTATAATGTTGAATACTGATGCACATAACCCAATGGTGTGGCCTAAAATGTCCAAGTCAGATTTTGTGCGTATGAATGCAACAAATGATGCGGAAGATTGTGCACCAACCGACCTTCTAGAAGCGATCTATGATTCAATTGTCAAAGACGAGATAAAATTGAAAGATGAAACAGCTAGCATTGGGAAAAGCAGCAGGCAGAGGCCAGAAGGTGAAGAGAGAGGTGGCCTTGTCAATATCCTTAATTTAGCTCTCCCAAGACGGAAGTCATCAACTGGTGCCAATTCCGAGAGTGAAGCTATCATTAAGCAAACACAGGCAATATTCCGGAAGCAAGGAGCAAAAAGAGGAGTTTTTCATACTGTAAAACAAAGGGAAATTATAAGGCCCATGGTTGAAGCTGTAGGATGGCCTTTGCTGGCTACTTTCTCTGTCACCATGGAGGAAGGAGAGAATAAGCCAAGGGTGGTTCTCTGCATGGAGGGATTTAAAGCTGGGATACATATTACTTATGTTCTAGGAATGGATACCATGCGCTATGCTTTCTTAACATCTCTGGTCCGGTAATACTTTTTAGCATCATTTCCACACTATTTTGTGTTGGGTTTTGTTCTTTTGCTTGCTTTTTTCTATCGTGGTTATTTTCTCCTTCTACCCTTACCTTCACCTTTTCTATTCAGTAAACTTATTTGAGATTAATTTGTTGAAATTCTTACTGAAATAGTGTCAGAATTTGGGAATTGATTGCTGATCATTGAGCTTTTGAATTTGTGTCAGATTTACTTTTCTGCATGCTCCAAAGGACATGCGTAGTAAAAATGTAGAAGCATTACGGACTCTACTCGGAATAAGCGACTCTCAACCTGATTCCCTTCAAGACACATGGAATGCAGTTCTTGAATGTGTTTCCAGACTTGATCTTATCATTTCAACTCCTGGAATGGCCGCAACAGTAATGCATGGATCAAATCAAATTTCCAAAGATGCTGTTCTCCAATCACTAAGAGAGTTGGCTGGGAAACCTGCTGAACAAGTTTTTGTTAATAGTGTTAAATTACCGAGTGATGCTATCGTGGAGTTCTTCACTGCTCTGTGCCTTGTGTCAGCTGAGGAACTCAAACAGAACCCCGCTCGTGTGTTCAGTTTGCAGAAGCTTGTTGAGATCAGCTATTACAACATGGCTCGTATACGCCTGGTAATTCCTTTCCTCTTTTTTTAGTTTAATCAAAACTTCTTTATCCGTTCTTCTGTGTACACTTGAATCTATCAATCATGCAAAAGTTCTATTACCTATTATGTACAAAGAGAGGCAGCACTCCTGTAGGTATATAAAGGAGAGATAAGACTTCATGTAAATGCAATTACTTAGAGATGCTAATACTTCTACTAACTCTTTTTTTGAAAGCACTTCTACTAACCTCTTAACTTGAATGGCTACATGGCATTTCTATTCCCATAACACTAAGGCTTAATGATATCCTCCTTGCTGTGGGCTAATGACATTTCAGTTTTGAATTAGGTGATTTTAGTTTTATTGCTGTATGTACTGGAGTGATTGCATATTCTCCCACTTGCATTTTCATCTGCTTACAATTTAGATATTCTTCACTTGTCTACCAGGTCTGGGCTAGAATATGGTCCGTGTTAGCAAACCATTTCATTTCTGCCGGAAGCCATCATGATGAGAAAGTTGCAATGTATGCCATAGATTCCCTTAGGCAGCTTGGTATGAAGTATTTGGAACGCGCCGAACTTGCCAATTTCACTTTCCAGAATGACATTCTCAAGCCGTTTGTGGTTCTTATGCGGAACAGTCACAGTCAATCCATTAGGAGTCTCATTGTCGACTGCATTGTTCAGGTACATATAGCAGAGATATTTTATTTTTGTTGGGGGGGTGTGGGGAAGATGATTTTTTGCCTCGAGGATCTGTGCATTTGAATCATCGCACATATCATTTCTTTCTGAAATTAATGGGATGGTGTCTTGCAGATGATCAAATCTAAAGTTGGAAGCATAAAGTCTGGATGGCGTAGTGTTTTTATGATTTTCACAGCTGCTGCAGATGATGGACTAGAATCAATTGTTGAAAGTGCCTTTGAAAATGTTGAACAAGGTAGGAAAGCTCTTATTTTATTCCTTTTGGTACTACGTTTTCCTTGAGTTACTATCATCTGTGTTATTTTTTCAATTTAGCATATTTAATTCATTGGACATTTTGCAGTTATCTTGGAGCACTTTGATCAGGTTGTTGGAGATTGTTTTATGGACTGCGTCAACTGTCTTATCAGGTTTGCCAATAATAAGACTTCTCACCGTATAAGTTTGAAGGCTATTGCACTTCTCCGCATATGTGAGGATCGCTTGGCAGAGGTTTGTATACATGCTATTATAACAACATCGTTTCATTTGTCCTGTTACTTTTTCTTCGTTTAAGCTTGTATTGTTTGTTGGAGGATGGGTCACAAGTTTCTATCCTAGTAGATTCCCCTTTCCAGTTTGTTGGTTACATCTATTGAAGTTGCAGTTAGATTAAAGTTCTTAACTAAAGAGAATAGCTATTGAAAAGTAGTCACTCCTCCAGGGGGGGATATCTAGTCTGCTAGCTGTCAATTGCTTAACTCTTATCTCAATTTTTTTTCTGTCAGGGCCTTATACCTGGTGGTGCTTTGAAGCCTGTCGACAGTGAAGCTGATGCAAATTTTGACGTGACTGAGCATTACTGGTTCCCAATGCTAGCTGGTTTGTCGGATTTAACTTCAGATGTAAGACCTGAGGTCAGGAGCTGTGCACTAGAAGTTCTGTTTGATCTGTTGAATGAAAGAGGCAGCAAGTTCTCAACATCATTTTGGGAGAGTATTTTCCATCGTGTCTTGTTCCCAATTTTTGACCACGTGAGGCATGCTGGAAAGGAAAGCTTAGTTTCCTCTGATGAAGAGTGGTTTCGAGAAACCAGCATTCATTCTCTTCAGTTACTGTGCAACCTCTTTAACACTTTCTACAAGGTATAAAGAGTCTCTTGTTTCTGTTTTTCTCCTTCTCTATATTTGATTTGAACTATTAGTTGAACTGCAGAGTCTTGCTCCAATGAGTGTTATTAATAGAGATCTTTTGCATTGTAATTCTTGTGAGAAAACTAATGGTGTCCTCTTCCCTTATGGCCTTGTGTGATCCAAAGGTTGAACTATTGGGCTTGGAGTGTTGAACCTTTTTCCTCAACCGTTCCATCTTTTCCATCTGTCCTGGGATTTTCTTGCAAAACATACACTGGTTTTGATGATTGATTCAAAAAAAAATAAAAGAACCTTGCAGACCTGTTTGATGTTGGGGACCACTGTTGAGCATGGTATTATGAGAGTAATTTGGGAAGAAGTAATAGAATTACCATAACATCAAATAACTTAATCATTCAAGTCAACCTTATACATTTTGCATGTTACCAGGCGGTAGCATCGTGAATGTTTAGCACTTGAGTAACTAGTAGCTGAAAAATGCAGCAAATGATACCTTGTTGAATGGTTCTCCAGAAATTATAGCATGCATTTTCTCATTCTTATGCAGGAGGTGTGTTTCATGCTGCCACCACTTCTATCTTTGCTTTTGGACTGTGCCAAAAAGACAGATCAGGCAGTTGTCTCCATCTCTCTGGGTGCATTAGTTCATCTCATAGAAGTTGGAGGTCACCAGTTCAGTGAGAGTGACTGGGACATGTTGTTGAAAAGTATAAGGTGCATTTCTATATCAGAGAATTTAATGATCTGAGCATTTGTTGTTATCTAGGTTATTACTAATTAGCTTTATTTTGACCACTAGAGATGCTTCATACACAACACAACCACTTGAGCTACTAAATTCCTTGAGTTTCGAGAACCTAAAAGGGCCCACAGTTACAGATCTTGAGGTTAATACTGGGGATGGTGTAAATACCCCAAACAGTCGTGGTCGTGGTCCTGGTGCACTGGTCTTTTCTGATCAGAGTCAAGAATCAGGGTTACATAGTGGTATGGATGGATCAGAAGGTTAGTTGTCTCTTCTTTCCCCTCTGTCCAGCTGTGCAACACTACAATAATTATCTATGATCACGGTTCTTACTTGCACTGCTGAGCCACATCGCCCAACCCAGAGTTTCATTGTGTTCAATGGCTGTATTTAAAAACTCCATTTTTCATTTTTGTAGGCCTTCCATCACCTTCAGGAAGAACTCAGAAACCTGCTGAAGCTGGTAGCCTCCAGAGGAATCAAACTATAGGTCAAAGATTTATGGGAAATATGATGGATAATGTGTTCCTCAGAAGTTTTACCTCTAAATCGAAGGGCCGCGTTTCAGATGCCTCCGTACCATCTTCTCCAATCAAGGTACTCCGCTCCTCATTGTTCTGTTCCTCTGTGAGGTTCTTCTTCTCATACACGGATACTAGAAAGCTGAGACTAGTTGGACCCCAATTTTGAATCTTGGAACTTTGTCTCTACGGATCATGCGTTTGTTGCATACATAGCTTAATTAAACTAGAGTGTTTGTCGGGGATGGTAAAAGAAAAGAGAGTATTCACATGCTGTTGATGAAAAAGAACTTGCAACGCAAATTAAAGGCTTATCAATTTTAGTGCATGGTCATTTTTTGGTGTTTGCAATTAATAGTTTTATTTTCTCCATTTCATGCTTGGGTCTTATAAATTCTCATCTATGGTAGACCAATTGAAATCACATACCTTCCTATTTTTTGTGCATGCTTACCTTTTTCTTCTCTTCCCCTCAAGTTCTCTTTTTCTGATCTATTATTGCTGTAGGTTCCTGATACTGTAGAGCCTGGTACCAAAGAGGAGGAGGAAAGCCCATTGATGGCAACTGTTAGGGGGAAGTGCATCACTCAATTACTACTTCTCGGTGCCATTGATAGTATTCAGGTAATATTGCTTTTCTCTATTTCGAATTTGTTCTTTTTTATGTATTCTCCTAGTGCCCCATCTTTCTCAAAAACCATATTTCTTAGGAATGATAATGTATGATTGGAAGGAAAGGGATGTAATAAACATGTTTGGTTACAATCTCAGGGGAGGATTATGTGTTAAGGGGTTAACATATAGTCCACTTTGGTGCAATGGGTTAAAAATCTCTATTTTTTTTTCCCTTGAACTTCTAAGTTTTGATCCACTACTTTGTTTATGTACACATTTTGAGAGGAACCAAAATACATTTATGTGACAACTTCTCCAAAATAATTCTTATTTAAATACTTGTTAATAAGTTTATAAGACATGGTAGTTCACACACACCATGATCGTTTCCGATGAATGTGGAAAGCCAATCCCTTAAAGCCGTAATCTCCAAAGTGTCTGTACAGAAACTAGTTCTCCAAATCAGTTGTTTTCTCTACTATCTTTTTGTTTTCAGCTGTGGTGAGTGGATGGGGAGAGGTTTGTTAATGCATCTTTTGATTTTGTGGATCAAGCAAAATGGTTTCTTGAGTCAGTTTTTTCCAAAATTTGCAGAAGAAGTACTGGAGCAAGTTGAAAGCACAACAGAAGGTTGCTATTATGGACATTATATTATCCATGTTAGAGTTTGCAGCTTCATATGATTCTTATTCAAATCTCAGGGTGCGCATGCACCATATTCCTGTTGATAGGTGAGATTTTTTTATTTTTCTTTTTCCATTTTATGTTCCTTCGATAAGAGTCCTGTTGCTGTGATAGAACATAACAGTATCAGTACATCTTTAGCAGGCCTCCTCTAAACCTTCTTCGTCAAGAACTAGCAGCAACAAGCATATATCTGGATGTGTTACAGAAAACCACTTCAGGCTTTGATGCCAACAATGAGCAAGACTCTGGGGATGAGAAGATTGAAGGAATAGCAGAAGACAAACTCGTTTCTTTCTGCGAGCAGGTACTGAGGGAAGCATCCGACCTCCAGTCCGGCCAAGGGGAGACTGCTAATATGGATGTTCATCGTGTTCTGGAGTTACGTTCGCCTGTTATTGTTAAGGTACTGAAGATCTCTCTTAGCATTTAAAACTAACTTGCATTCCTTATATCAGATACATTGTAAAATGAAAAAAGTAGAAAATTAAATTATTTTAAAAGATATATGGGTTTACTTGATACATTGATGGGTCTTTTTCTATGATTACTACGCTAACAGAGCATCTTCTTTTCCTTTTTGGCTCTTCCAGGTCCTTAATGGCATGTGCTTTATGAACAATCAAATCTTCAAACGACACTTGAGAGAGATTTATCCTTTGCTTACGAAACTCGTGTTATTCGATCAGGTACCTCCCCTGCTACTCTGGTTCCGTAAGTAGAAGCTGTTTGTATGTTTTAATACCCAATCTATGCACCATGCCAGAGAGTCTATCACCTACTAAGAAAATGCACAGACTATACAGCGAAACCCACGATCCCTATTCTTCTCACCCAAAGAGCAAAGCTTAAAACTTCCTTTTAAATGTCTCTTTAATTGACTTTATACAATTATATTCTGTAGTCTAGATTGTTCATGTTTTTTTTCTTCGAAATACTGATCACTTCTTTCCTTTTGGCTAGATGGATGTTCGCGGAGCACTTGGCGATCTTTTCAGAGTGCAGTTGAAAGCTCTGCTGCCATAGTAGTCCTAGTAATTTATCTCTCATTGCAACAACGTTCGTAGCCCTTTTCTGTCCAACTTTTTGGCGTATAGCTCTTTTTAAAAAAAATGCTTGTTTTGTGTTTTTTGCATATAGTGTATTGGGTCGTTATTTTAGGTTTGCTTTACTTTAAAGCGAGCGAATATTAGTGTAGTAACCAAATCTGGTGGATGAACAGAAGGAGGATGGAAAGTAGGATGCTGAGAGATACACGGAGCTGACAATTGATTGTACTTGTACCATTTTAGTATGTGATATAACGGAAATTAGTTCTTGTAGTTATTCAAGAAATCGCATCTGTGCCCTGTTGCTTTCCCTTATCTTGAATTTGAAGTTTTCTTCATTTTCCTTTTTCGTAAGATGACATGATAGTGCTTGTTCAGGACGAATCGGGAAAAAGAAAAGAAACAGATGGAGTTGCCTGTAACAAGTGTAAAAAGAATGCTGGGTAAATTATGCTGAAGCCATTTGGCAAATGAGTTTTGAAGAACACACTAGATTGATGTACCTGAATTCTGATTCTACAATTACAAATAAATTTATTGATACAATGAGAGACGGTACAATATGGTTGATCTCAATTTACTTTTCGGTCGCTGATGTGTGCAACAAAGGGTAGCTACTTTGGGGCAAAATTACTCCGGATGTGCTCGTGGAATTGCAAAACCCACCTTACAACCACTCTTGAACTTGCACTGCATTCTTTAGGGAGATAGTTGACCAAAATAGTTAGTGGCTTAAAAGGAAATAATATTTCTAAAAAATCTCATTTTGGTCCTTATACTTCTAAAATTTACGATTTAAATCTATAAAGTTGTGATTTTGATCTTCCTAGTGGTTACAAATAAAAAAAAAAGAAAAATTGAAACAGAGTATACATCTTTTTTCTTCTTTAAACAATGCTCTTTTTTTTTGTGCTGGGTTCAAGGAAAATAGAGGCTGACTGCACCGGTCTTGTTTTCGAAAAACACCACTATCATACAACCACCTCGTACAAGAGGGACATTTCTTCTTTGAGGGTAGCACCTCGTGGCATGCTTCAATCAAATCATACTATTTCTATCATTATATTTGTTATTTAAATTATCGATTTATCAAATATACTAGTTATTTCTTGTGTCTATTATTCGATCTTTTATATTATCAACTATGTATTTTGGGTAAGAAGTTTGCCACTAGATCGGGAGTAATTTTATTATATTATTACATATTATTTATTTATTTATTTTCTTACATTATTAATTTTTTAAAATATATTTATGATTCGAATAAAATATCAATTATTATCTAAATGTTTTTATTTACAATCACATATTAATTATTTTTTTTCCTTCAAAACGACATCTTTTAGGTGTTAAATACACTATTTTGAATAAATAATAAATATACTTAATAAAAAACCCTAAACTCTAAAATAATTTATCTCAAAAATAGTATTCTTATCAAATAAAATAAAAAAGTGGTCATTACTAGTATAACCGAAACTATTCACCTTAAAATCAGCAACATACATGTGTCCAAGCCTAGGGTTTTCAATTTCAAAGGAACGCAGAGCTGCAATTTCTTAACTTTGAAGCAATTTTTACATTTACACTGATAATTTTTTTTATGAATCAACCCAATTTAATGATGGTGTGATAATTTGAGTGGAAATTAGGAGTAAAAATTAAACAATGTGGAATAAAATAAAATAAAAAAATATTATTTTATGAAATTTTACTATTCCAAAAAGGCATAATAAAAAACAGAAAGAGGAATATTTAATCACTTTAAATTAAAATTCGGTACTTCCATATTTACCGAAATATTACAATTATATATATATATATATATGAATACCAACCCAGGCCAGCAAAAAGCCCACCCTCCAAAATAATATACCAATCTAGCCCACTTACACTAACCTATTCACGCACACAAACCATATTCTCTTCTCCTCTGTAAATACCCCTACTTCTAATTGCCTTCAAAAACCATCTCAAAACCTAAATTTCCTAACTTTGAAGCCATGTTACGCCTCTCTCTCCGTACTCTTCTCCCTAACTCCATCTCGATCTCTGCCCCCCTACTCTATCTTAATCGCTCGATGCTCCACTTCTTGCCGATTTGAGGGCGGCTGTGATAGCTTGAACCACTCTAATTTACACCAATGCAGTTACGAATGTCCCAGCACACCAAAACCTTCGCGTTTCTCGGATCTTTGATCTCACAGTCACCCCGATCCCCCGGTCCGAGAAACGTGAAGGTTTGGTGTGCTGGGATCTTCGTAACTGCACTGTGCTTTAGAGTGGTTCAAGCCATCACATCCGCACTCAAATCTCAAATACTACTCAATGGGCGCTGAATCATTGGGTACCGATTTGATTGAAGCTACTGGCGGTATGCTACCTTTTCAGTGTTCTGTTGGACACTTTTGTTATCATTAATGTTAAGTTTTGTTGGCATAGATTAAGAAATTGATTGAGGTGTTAATGTTGATTTAACATCACTGCTCTTATGGTCTGCATGATCGATTGCTGACTTGCGTGGTTTGGAGATTTTGTTGGATTACTAGAACACAATCGTTGATTGGGGCTTTTAGAATACAATCGTTGATTAGGGCTTTTAATCTCATCCACGGGTCTGTGCTCACCGAGATAGCACACCAGGCCAATCATGCTTGTAACACGTGATATTAGGGCTTTTAATCTCATCCACGGGTCTGTGCTCACTGATCTATGCAGTGCATCAACTGATGTGGAATTGGGATGTTTTTTACAAATTATATGATACTTTAGGCATTGCCCGCCCCACTAAAGTTGGATTTCTTTATCCATTATCAAGAGTTGGAGGGCAATGCCTGACTGAATTCTCAGTTTATCATAATCCTAATAAAAGCTTGCTCCAAGCAGGACAAGTGATGCATTATTTTAATCACATGAATGTGCGTGTATCATATATGATTAAAATACTTCGGACGAAAATAGTTGACCAGGATTGATAGAAGAGGAAGTACCCTCATTCTATAGCAGTATTATGATTTAGAGAAGTGAAAATCTAGGAGTCAATATCAAAGTATAAAGACAGCTCTCATAATAAGTTTATTGATACAATGACAGACTGTACAATATGGTACATCTCAATTCACTTCTTGGTCACTGATGTGTGCAACAAAGGGTAGCCACTTGGGGGCACAATTACTCCGATGTGCTCGTTGAATTGCAAAACCCACCTTACAACCACTCGTGAACTTGCAGTGCATTCTTTAGGGAGATAGTTGACCAAAATAGGATTAAATCTTCCACCATTCCTAAAGTATGAACAGAAAGCGGAATCTTGAATCAAATGGCACGACGGAGAAGCTTCGAGAACCAAGGAGCCTCCATTTCTGATTAGTCAAGCAATCTCTAACCCAAGCGGCTTGTTCTGTGGTAAGGAACTGGCATATCCACTCGGATAAAAGGACGTCCTCCACGATGCCCTTAGCAAAACAGGACAACAACTTTGGAACCAATAGTTTACCCTTGCTGCTTATACCAACAGATGCTTGGACATAATCCTTCAAACAGACTTGAAGTAACTCATTGACATTCTCAGGTGTGAAGATCCGCACCTGATTACAGCATGAAAAGGGCAAGAAACTAAGAGTACATAATGGATATTGGAATCGATGATCAACTACATCCCGAAGAAATGTGCATGTGCTGTATCAAGCATCACATTTGACATTTTCTTGTAAAGAAGACATAATCGGTACATCTTATATTCTAATTTTGGAAATCCTTACATAGTTTACCTACTTTTATGATAAGAGAAAATGGTTTAGCTACACCAAGGACAAATGATGAGCCGATGGGTACTTACAGCAGGTGACGAATGCATGCCGCAACTTAAAGCAAAAGCCAGAAGAGGCTCTGGTTGATCAATGCAATACTTCTTCTGCTCATCCGTTACCTTAAACTTCTGAAGAGCAAGAACCAGGGCCTGACAAAAAAGTAATGATATAAGATTCCTGTTTAATCCATAATCCACAAAGGTCAAAATCATCTTAACGTCGCGTGAGAACACTCCCTATTTAGCAGAGTTTCTAAATGTAAGGGTAGGTTTTTTAAATGCGCCAACATACAAGCACACATAAAGAATATGAAATGAAGCTAAAACTCAAATAAAGTCACGCTCCAGTATCCAAGAAACAAAATTGGATAAATTCAGAATGCCAGCGCACAACTTTATGAGCTGAATTTGAAATGGAGAATGCCAGCGCACAACTTTATGAGCTGAATTTGAAATGGAGTTGATGGGAAATTTAAAAATGTAGCTTACTATTTGTGGGCGATGAACGGGAGGTTTCATCCTCAGAATAATGTACTCAATGTCAGCAGCACTAAATGAGTGTCCCCCAACAGTGTAAGCAGCCTGCATGGCAGTACGATATCTTGTTTACAATGTTTTAAATAAGAAAAATGCTAAAAGGATAAGTATTAGAGCTAGTTGACAAGGAACGGCTATCAAACCTTCTGCATTAAAGAAAACAACTTAATATCGCTTCCTGGGATTCCATATGCTAAAAATGCCTGAGAAACAAAAGAGGATAATATAGAAAAATATAAGCAAAGCAGAAAACATTTTCATCAACCCCTTAGGCATGAGATGGGAAGGAACTGAGACTTAGAATGCTCAGCTCTTTTAAGAGATTACTCATCTTTCTGCACAGTTCAGTGTTTCCACAGCTTAATTATGAGAGCATGCATGGACATTAAACTAAAATTAGGCGAAAGAAACTAACAAAAGGAGGTCTGTGCTGAAGGGAATATGATGCATAACTTGGATGATAGTGAGATCAAGAGTGGAAAGAGGAATTACATGCATAATCAAGGCATTGTACACATTGATCCAAAATGCAAGTTTCTCACTGCAACTTAGGCAAGAAGGGTCAACGTCAACCAACTGCTCTACAAGCAACCTGCACAGCACACAAAAAGAATGTTCGACTGAGGACATCAGAGAGGGCTTTGGAACACTAGTTGATGCATACTTAGCGACACCAACTAGCTTGTGGGAATTCACGTATAAATGCAACCAGAAACCATAATTTAGATAAGCTCCACTACAATAGAGTAAAGAGTAGACCTAAATCTTTTGAGAGCTCCAGAAGCATATTCAAGTTCTTTCTTCCCAACAGACAACCAAGAGACTTCCAGTGCAGTACCGTAGGTTCCAATATTTTCTGTCCAGTCTACCTTGCCAGAAACTTTATACGGATCGAACTTGCAATTTCTTGCCAAAACTTCAGAACCATGTTCCACATCGGTTGATGGGCTCTTCATTAAGGAATTTCTTAGGGGGGAGTCCGAAATAGATGCCAATGAAGAATAAGAAAGGTGGCCCTGAGGTGAGGAGGGTGAAGCCATATACTCAGAAGAAGAAAGCCTGGAAGGATCTGCTAAGAAGAGGTAAATGTTTCTCATGCATAAGACCATTTCTTCGGATAGACGATTAGGGTGGTTCCAAACTTTCTCAATGAAATAATCCTTTTCTGGATCCCCAATTTCAACTGGCCATGGCGGTTTATCCTCCTTTCCTCCTTCCACTTTATCTCCCCTGCAAGGTCCCATGATCTGCAACAATTTTATGGACTACATTAAGAAAATATTTCTGATGACAGGCTTATATGTGCTCCAATACTTCATTTTAAAAGGAAGATGCAAAAGTCAGTATGGACTCAGAATTCAGAAAGCCAACCAACAATAACCCAAAGTGAACTACAGTAAGAGAATACCTGCTCTGTTAAGTAAGCCTGAGAGGAACTAAATAGTGATGATACTGGACAGGGCAAATGCCTCAGGCGGTACTCAGCAAGACGACGCTCATTTCTCTCCTGACTAATTAGATATTGCAAGGAAATTGATTCTTGTTCAAGCTTTGAGACAGTGATCTCTAGAATAGCTATGCTATCCAGAAGCTCTTGAGCCTGCTATCACAACAAGGAATATTGAGATGAGAAGAATAAGAGAGACAAAAAACCAAGATTCTTGAGATTAGATAAGAAGAAACAGAATGGCAGGAGAAAGTACATTGGGACATTAACCTTATCTGGAAGCTGGCAAGGTGAACTGGAGAAGTTTGAATCAGAGTGTTCGACAGCATTTTCTAGAGCTAAGCGTAAGGTAATCTCATCTTCCAATTGTTGTTTCAACCTTTTGACCTGAAATGGTGAGCAAACAGTGATCTAATGTATCAAATAAATTTCCCCCCATATGAATGAAGATAGAAAAGAAATATAATATCTACTGACATCTTCCTCGAGCTGGCATTTGTAAAGAGATGCAGTCCCCCCTTGCAATTGTCCACTCCTTCTATCCAAGGATACAATATCCTGAATACAATATGGTCTCAAAGGTGCTAATTTTTTCTCAAATAAACAGTAAACTTCTAACATATTAACACATCTTTATGAAAGAAGATAAAGAAAACAGGACATTGAATCCACTTACATCTTCCTCAAGATGGCATTTATAAAGATATGCATTCCCCCCTTTCAACTGCCCACTTCTTCTATCCAAGGATTTAGTATCCTGAACGAAAACATGGTCTTAGGGTGCTAATTTTTTCAAATAGACAGTAAACTCCTACAAGCATGGATAGAGATTTTGTACCAATACTGATTTTCTTTGGGTTTAAGTAATGCAAACCTAGGGCCTGAACTCAACACCTAAACTTCCTACTTTGTAAGGACTACCACATAGCTACAAACTTATTGGTGTGATACGATTAAATTGATGTTTGCACTATATAGATTGGTTCGATGAGTGTCAGACCATTTATCCAAGTCCAATTATATGAACTCATTGTCAAACAACAAACAAGGATACTGCAAATTGAGACAAGAAAGCAGTGACTGCCAATAAAAGGACGTCTTTGGATAGTTGGATGACTAGAGATTCAGTCAATGCAAACAATAGCCGCACGTTATTTCAATTAGAAACTACATTGAACTACAAACCAACAAAGCATTCTAAAGTTTCAACATATCTTTTCATAAAGCAACAAAGAACACAAATTTAACAGTGGAGAAAAGTTCTAACATGACAGGTTCCAGGGCAATGTATAGTTACATCGATAACAACAAAGCCTTGCAGCAGTAAGTAAAATACCTCAAATTCAGAGATTGAAGAACACCCATCGCCAGAAGCAGCATATCGATTAGAAACCTTACCCATCTTCCACAAATATTTATGAATGGAGCCTCCCCTATAAACCCCACAACCCCAATCATTAATCATACCATCAAAACCACAAAATGAAGTCGACATGCATAAAAAAAATACAAACAATACATACAATACAACAAAAATGGGTGGCTTACAGATTGATTGGTAGAACAAATCCTCCGCCACTACCACCACTGCCGCTTGCATTATTAGTATCTATGGTGGGGTCCTGGTCATCGAGGACTTCTGCTTTTAGACACAGCATCTTCACCTCCAAACATTAAATGGGTCTTTCAATACAGACCCCAAAATGTCAAATGAGCTATGACAAAAGCTCAAATGAGTAATTTGAAGCAAACCAACTTCCCTTTTATGCTTACGAAGGCGATGAACACGGGTTTACTGCTCTCTTGTGGTAGTTCCCGGTAGTTGGCTAACTGAAAAGTGAGTGTCTACTACACTACTACAATGGAATATTTTTTTTATTTTTTTAACAAAGAGTAGAATCAAAACAATGAACCCTTTCCCCAAAGGAAAAATCGGATTTCTTCTGTTCAAGAAAAGAAATTTGGAAAAGGAAAATAAGTGGGATTGGTTGAAACTCGAAGGACAAAGTTTGAAACAAATTAGTAGTACTAATATATTAAAGGAGGAGAGACTAGTTTTCAAAGATTTTACACTTGTTTAGACTTAGAGGCTGCACTCACTCTGCTTAATAGTAAATAATTGTCCAGTTTCCAAAAGGGTCAGTAAGTATTCCTCACAAAAGAACAAAGGGGCCGGTAAGTTTTAGTGTGCTGTGTAACAAAATCTGGCCCTCTTTTTCGGGTTTCTTAGGTGTAGCTTGTGTTTATCTAAATTAATTAATTAATTACGAGAAGTAGATTAATTATTACAGTGGAATTAACTTAATGTCTTAATCTACCAACTAAAAATGCGAAATCTTTTTAGGTCACCTGATAAATGATGTACTACTAGCAATTATGAAAGAAATTAAGAATAAGCACTGGATTGGGAAAGAAGACGGACAGCAACAGACGAGGAGGGCGGGGTGGGACCCACATAACAAATGCGAGTGGGCCCAGTCAGCTCATCCCTGTATATCATTCATCAGCGAGTGGTACGTCGGTCGTTTTCGGCCCATGAAGGAACAAAGAAACTCCCTCCGTCACCGACAACGCCTCCGTGAGCTGTGATTAATAATTATTCTTTACTTTTCATTTTCACCTTAAAAATGAGATTACTTCTGTTCTTTTCTTACAATGTCTTTAAATTCAAACGTTAGTGTATACGAAGAAGAAAATAAAATTGAGTAGAGTCGGTTCGAGTTATAAAAAAATTAAATTTCTATTTTTTAAGTGTTAGAACGGCATAACAAATACTTTGGTTAGTGGATAAATCTGTATTTAATTATTGATTTGTTTATTTTGGGAGGGTTTTTTTATTATTCTCATAATTGAAAATTCGTGAGTTCGAATTAGTGAAAGGTTCATAGATAAATAATATTTGTATTGTTTTAGAAGAAAGAAAGAGTCACGTGCAAAATACATATGTATTTTTTTTATTGATATTATTCAATATTTAGTTATTATTTTAAGTGTCGATAATTTTAAACTCGAATTGCGGAAGACCGTTAGACGGTGAGATTATTGATTTATTTAAAGAACTAAAGAAAGGTTGTGGGAATTAATGGGCCATTAAGAAAGAGTTTGAAAGCGAGGTTTTCAGTTCTATTTTGACATTGGAAGTGGATTTGGGCTTTTTGTTGTGAGTTGAGTGTTTTACTTTTGGGCTCAATCCGTACTTTTAAAAGCCTCAACCAAAATAGAAAGCGGAAAACTTTCCAGTCATAGAATTTGGTAAGGAAAAAGTGCCACAAAAAGTAACCAAAAAATGCTGTGAAAATTGAGGAAATCTCCTTTAGTTTTTTTCCTTTTATAAAAAAAATTACCGTTCATTTCATTAAAGATGATACCACCATTATTCTCTATTTTGGATCTTCTTTTTTGGGTCAAAATCATCAGATTTCCGGACACCACATTAAATGCTAACTATTTCGAATTCGAGCAAGTGAGACCCAATCTGATTTTGGATCATTTTGTTAATCGTCTTAAGAGTCAAAACCATATCACAATCCAGACGGTCCAGACCAAAGTGAGTTCAGTTGCATCATCACCACCATCTGCTTTTGTGACCTAAAACTAAACGCATGGCAGATACGCACACATGAAATGAAACAGCCAACAAAAGGAAAAACACATGTCCATTTCAACAGATTAACCGGGCCCGAAATGGGCCCAGTGCTTAACCATTTAAAGACATGCGTTTTAACTTCTTACAAGATTTGTTATTATAAAATATATGTAAAAATATATATTAAAAATATTAAAATTGACGTGGCTTTAACAATATTGTGTTCTAAATATTTAGAAATTCGTATTAAAATATCTTGTCCCGTAAGAATAGCCCCAGTTTTCTTATAGGTTGATTTAGTCAATATTATTAAGTATGGTAAAATCAAATCCATGTCATACTTTCTTTATAAAAAAAACATATGCACAAAGCCAAACAACAACAGTGAAGATCAAAAGAAAGAGACTTTCCAAGAAACTTTAAGGACTAAATTAGAAAACCTATTAGGAACTGGAAACTACTCCAATATCCGCAAACCATCACCAACTTGTACACTTCATTCCTTTCTTTCACACATAAATTCCCAACTTTCTCCATTATTACAAGTTAAAAACAAAACAAAACAAAACAAAAAACTAAAAGTGCTTAAATCACCCAAATGGGTTTCTCCTTGGAATCGAATTCCTTGTTGAATCTTTATGTAATTGTAATCCTTTCCCCT
This sequence comes from Viola odorata, assembly GCA_963691705.1. Classification (NCBI taxonomy): domain Eukaryota; kingdom Viridiplantae; phylum Streptophyta; class Magnoliopsida; order Malpighiales; family Violaceae; genus Viola; species Viola odorata. The sequence goes on from OY829546.1 coordinate 3,763,564, forward strand.
TTCCCTCCTCAAAAGGGAATTCATTTTTATTTCCTCTACCACTCCCCCTTTTTCTTGGATTCAAAACTTCTTCCACCATCACATACCTATACATATATTTCAAGAAACACAACCAATTCTCCATTAAAACAGAAAAGAAAACATGGGTTTTGGTCAAAACCTCATCTTTTGGTGTTTCTTGATCTTCTTGATTGGTGATTACCAAGGCCAAGTTAAGGATGTATTAGGTTTAGCATGCAATTGGGGCAGGATTTCAACTCATCCATTACAAGCTAACATAGTTGTTAAGCTTTTGAAAGAAAATGGTTTTGATAAGGTGAAGTTGTTTGAAGCTGACCCTTTGGCTCTAACTGCTTTAGGAAATTCTGGTATTCAAGTTATGGTTGGGATACCAAATGATCTTCTAGCTCCTCTTGCAAATAGTGTCCAATTTGCTATCAATTGGGTTCAACAAAATGTATCCAATTACATTTCCAAACATGGTGTGGATATAAGGTAATTTTTTTTGTTTGTTTCTTTAATTTTCCAATGCTTTCTTGCTTCTTGTTTTAATATTATTGATTATTGGCTAATGATAAAGTATCAGTAAAATTTATATTCGAGTCTTGACGTCTATTAAAAAAGGAAAAATATTTTCTCTATTTTCTTTATCTTCATGATCTTTTGGGAGTGGACACTACGCTAGAGCATCATAACATACCAAAAAAAGAGAAGTAATCTTGCAACTTTTGATGGAATCAGGCACATAGCAGTTGGGAATGAGCCTTTCCTCAAGGATTACAAAGACACTTTTAGTCAAACAACACTTCCAGCACTCCAAAATGTTCAAGCAGCCCTGATAAAAGCTGGGTTAGGCAGGCAAGTGAAGCTCACAATGCCGATAAATGCGGACGTATATCAGAGCGACAATGACCTCCCTTCCGGTGGCAATTTCCGACCCGATATCCACGACCTAATGATGTCCATCATCAAGTTTCTAAGCGACAACGATGCTCCACTCACCATTAATATCTATCCATTTCTTAGCCTTTATGCTGACCCCAATTTCCCAATTGACTATGCTTTCTTCAATGGCTCTGCTGCTCCACTTGTTGATGGCTCCATTGCTTACAGCAATGTCTTTGATGCCAACTTTGATACCCTTATTTCCGCTCTCGAGAAGAACGGTTACCCATCATTGCCTGTCATTGTTGGAGAGGTTGGATGGCCAACAGATGGTGACCCTAATGCCAATTTCGCGAATGCTCGCAGGTTCAATCAAGGCCTTCTCGATAGGATTCTTCAGGGGCGGGGCACCCCGAGAAGAAGCACCCCACCGGATATCTACATGTTTGCGCTCCTCGACGAGGATGCCAAGAGCATTCAACCTGGGAATTTTGAGAGGCATTGGGGTGTTTTCTATTTTGATGGAGCAATAAAGTACCAATTGGACATGGGAAATGGAAAGCCTATAGTTGCTGCAAAAGGTGTGAGATATTTGGCAAGGCAGTGGTGTATATTTTCACCCAATGCAAGCATTTCAGACCCGAATTTGCCTGAGAGCATTTCCTACGCCTGCACATATGCAGATTGCACTAGTCTCGGTAACGGATCTTCGTGTGGTATGCTGGATACAAATGAGAATGCTTCTTATGCTTTTAACATGTACTATCAAACTGCGAATCAGCAGAGAGGCGCGTGCACATTCAGCAATCTAGGTGTTCTTACCACTGTTGATCCATCAAGAGACTCCTGCCGATTCGAGGTGATGATCGATCTAGGAAAGCACGAGAAACAAGTACAACCCAGCTCTTGGGCAGGAAGAGAGCAAATCTCAATAATCACTCTCTTGTTAGCATTGATCTCTCTCCTGTTGAGTTCCGTAGTCTCACCCGCCTAAAATCAATGCAAGCGGACACCTACATTCATCCCCAAAGATGTCCAAATGCCATACCCAACTCAGTTTTTTTTTTTTTTCTTAGATGATTCACCAGCGATCCAAATTACCCAACTCAGTTTTTTTATTCTTTTCTTAGATGATTCACAAGCGATCCAAATTGTGTATAGATTTTAAAAGAGGGTTCATTCGTTGTTTATACAGTCAATAGTCAATACCAATTCCTCAGACAACTATTTTGCTTGCTTAGGTTGGAAACTGTGTTTTATATTGCAATAGGAGTAAAAAAGACTCCATGCTGAGCAATCTCTAACCGAATCAGGGCACACTCTGCCAATGTAACAAATACATAACATACAGTTATTGCTTCGCACGGAGCAAATTCCGAAGAGATACAAAGAACAAAAATACAATAAAAGGAACTGAAGCAACGTAAAACAACAGGGAGTTCATTAGCTCATCATTTTCCTTAGTTATAGACCATGTACTTTGGTGTCGCACTAAACTTCTGATATCCCTTGATGACCTTGTTTACTGCGTCAAGGAAGTCTTTCTCAGTCACAGTCTTCCTCCGTGCTCTAATGGCGTACATCCCAGCTTCCGTGCAGACACTCCTGATGTCAGCTCCTACATAACAATACAACCCATAAATGCAAGCACATAAAAAACTGACACATGAATGTGCACTAAAGAAAGCTTTCTGATAGCTTTTTTCCTTTCTTAGAGTTTTTTCCAAAAGGAAATCTAATAATTGAACAGTTAAAACTACCAGGTCAGAATAATGCATCCCCAAAAGATATCTGGGCCAACCCAAGAGAACTCATCTAATCAAGTCATACCTTCCACTTTAGGAGATGCTGCAAAGAGAGTTTTAGACAAATCTTCTATACAGACTTAGTTACGACATGTATGTTTCTTTTTGCAAATAAACTTCAGTCTTTTTTTACTACAGTGATAAAAAAATTGGTAGCACATTCTCACCTAATGCTATCAGTGATAACTCTTAAACATGGATAATCCACCAAGTTAATCTATCCTTAAAAGAATGTTGCACATAACCAATGAGTTTGTAGATCAATAATATTCTCTACTGTAGAAAGGATTGATTCTTGTCCAAATCTAAGTGTACATACCAGTTGAATTTGGGCAAAGGCGTGCAAGGAGCTCAAAACGAATGTCCCTCTCACAGTTCATAGTTCGCGTATGGATCTTGAAAATCTGTGTCCTGCTCTCCATGTCAGGGAGCCCAAATTCAACCTTTCGATCTAATCTTCCAGGACGTAATAGTGCTGGGTCCAGTGTATCAGGCCTGCAAACGACAAATTGCACATAAGCATCAAACATAGGCAGAGTGAGGAATAGAAATCGCATTGCTCAATGTCTTAACCTGACAAGTAACTTACCTGTTTGTCGCCATTAAAACCTTGATGTTTCCTCGTGCGTCAAAACCATCAAGTTGGTTAACGATTTCAAGCATAGTGCGTTGGACTTCATTATCACCACCAACACCATCATCAAAACGCGCACCACCAATGGCATCAACCTCATCAAAGAAGACAATACAAGCCTTCTTGGAACGTGCCATCTGCCACAAACCAAATAACCAAATAACAGTTATGTTCGAGTAAGAAAGCAGTTTAGTTGGATAATACCATGTCATGATGCGCTAGTTGACCTGGAAAAGCTCCCGAACCATGCGAGCCCCTTCACCAACATATTTCTGAACAAGTTCACTCCCAATGACACGAATGAAGCATGCATCAGTTCTGTTGGCTACAGCTCTAGCCAACAAAGTTTTTCCGGTACCAGGAGGACCATAGCATAAAACACCCTTCGGGGGGTCAATTCCAAGTTTAACAAATTTCTCTGGGTGAAGCATAGGAAGCTCAACAACCTAGGGGGAGAGAAAAAGAGGAAATCAATTAAATTTATGAACAATTCAGAAGACAGAGCAAAATATTAAACACAGTATGAAATATACATACTTCTCTCATCTTTTCTATCTGGTCTTTACAACCACCAACATCATTATATGTCACATCGGGCTTTTCTTCCACAGTCATCATTGTAACACTTGGATCTATCTTTGGAGGCAATGGAATTTGAATCTGATACTTGTTGCGATCAACCCTGCAAAAAATCAGCAAGTTTAGAACTTCTACATCAGCACATTTAGAAGATATACAAATATATATATATCATCCCAAGGCCATGTTCAGGACCAAAAAAATCAAAAACCAGACAAACTTGCAAGAGCAGATTAACAAGGGAACTTACCCTACTCGCATGCCTTCTTCTATATCTGTAGGGGACACTTTGTCACCAAGCCCAACCACAAACTAAAATTACAAAGGAAAATCATGTTATAACAAGGCTTAAAAGTATAGCTGCTTCTAATAACCAAAAGAACATAATACAATTGTCAACATCTTCCATCCAAAGTTATTTGAATGTCAACAATGTGCATTAACTACACATTACACAGTCCATGAAACCAGTATGATAGTGGGGTTAAAATACTAAGTAGATTTTTTGTTCCAGACTGTGTTATCAAGAACACATACCTTAGCAATTTGCTTCACATTAATGACATACTTGGCATCCTCAGTATTTGGGTTAATAATCTTGGTGCACCGAGCAACCTATTGCAAAGAAGAAAGCCATCTCATTATCTCTTGCTGTTACAGAAGGAAATTAGAACTTTGATCAAACAAAAGAAATATACACTACTCATACTTGGAGTGGTTGCTCTTCCTGCATCATCTGCTTATCGGAAACAAGATCCCACTGGCTTGGTGCAGCTAGACCAGTGTCAGACTCCTTGATTCCTATAGAGTAAACAAGGAACAGTATTCAGTTTTTCTAAAAGTTCCATTTCAGTTATTCACAGGAGAGAAACAAGAGAGGCAGCTGTTGACACAGAGACGAAACAGCATAAACTTCAATGTCAGTAAAATCAGTTTCAATTATTAGCTTTTGGCTCCCACACTCACCCAAACCCAAGCTCGACATAGTATGTGTAAAGAGCAAGCTTATCACCATAAAACAGCAAGCTTTAACTAATTTTAGCCCCTTAATCCACACATGCACAGGCAAAAAAGCAATTAAATTAAATAAACCTAAAACATACCACAGAGGTCGTTAATCCTCTTTGCCAACTCTTTGATTTCCTTCTCCTCTTTCTTAATGCTGTTTGAGTACGGACCTAAACCCTACATTACCAAATGGAATTAGAATGTATTAACACAGAAATCAATGAGTTAGTTGATATGAGAATAGGTGGCTAACATACGTAGGTTTTGAGGAGGGCGATGTCGTCTTCGTCAAGAGGGCGAGGGTTCTTCTCTTCCTTCAACATATCCTCGTCCTCACCGGCAGTAGGCGCCATTCGATCGACTAGAATCCGAGCTAAGAAGGTGAAAGAGGGGTTTGGGTTTTGATTTTTGCAGTCGAGATCTTTGTTTTTCTGAAGGGGACTGTATCTTTTCTTTTTTATATTTTTTTCTCTAAACTTTGCCTTTCGAACACGAAACGCCGAAAGCAGGCTTTTGCAATCGTGGGCTTTAATTCGGATCCATGAGCTGACCGATTCATAGCCCAGTTCATATCTAATGGGCCACTTTTAACCTCCACAACTTTGGCCCAAATTTTACTAGGACAAATAATTTCTATTTCTGACAAATGAGCTCGAACTTTAAATAGACTTCACTTCGAGAATATTCAACATATTTTACTATGAAATAATGTTAATATTATATGCTTTAAAAGAAACTTTAATCGTTGTATCCATGAAATTTGGTTTTATGGCCGCTCCAATAATTTTTTTATACACTCTTTTTCATTATTCTTTAGTTTAGTTTAGTCCACTTATTTTTCTTTCTAGCCTTCCCACTATTTAGGACAAATCATAATCATGACACAACTAAAAAATAAAAATGTTGCCTTTATTTTGTGGTGTGGACCGTGTGATACTCTCTTACATGACCCACCCATTTATAATGTAAAAGCATATAAATTGACAAGCAAAAATAAAGTGGAGAAATACCTAGAATTTAGACACGTCTTTTCAATATATATTTTTTAAACTTTTGAGTTTTCGTAGAGGAAAACTCTCCTATTATAGTTTGTTCTATTCTAAGAGATTTTTTCGAAGCTGAAATATGAATTAAAAAAAAATTTAGAAAAAAAAACCAAGCGAAAATTAATCCATAATATCCGGCTTAACCAATAATTAATTAATTAATTACACCGTGATGGAAATAATAACGCAACTATTTTTCGCTGCCCCACACCACACCGATCAACCAATAGTACTCTCGGCCTCCACCCGCCTTTCCCCTTCAAGCTCCCCTTTCCCCCTGATTTTCTTCTTGCAAACGAGGAATCCATCGCATATCTAGCGAACATAAGCGGAACCCATTGCTTTCCCTCCTCAGATTCGCGGATAATCTACTTTTTCCGACTTTCCGAAACCGAAAGATTCCTCCTTTTTCATCCCCATCTTAAAGGGTTTCTATGGTGCAATGTGAGCCGGGTTTATTATGTTAATGAGAAAGAAGAGCAGTTTCCATTTCCTCATCAACCGCCTTTCAACCACCCTGCATCGCCGCCATCTCGCCGGAGGCGTCATGCCTTGTATGGCCGCCGCTAGACATGGGTTTCAAACTTTAGCTACGCCGTGTCGGTTCCCGGATTGCAGGGAGCGCAGTTGTAGTGGGTTTGGGATGAATAGACTTGAGTTGAGGATTAAAAGTTGTTTTGATTCGAATGATCAGAGGGGGCAGCCCCGCGCATTGGCGCCACATCATCAGCTTTTGCGCGATTTTGAGGCTCGATTGGAGGTAACGAGAAGAAATGATAATGCTGGGTTCGTTAATGGGAGCACGCACATGCCTTCCCATGGAGGGAAACTTGTTGGGTTTCCTGATTTCCCACGGACTGAAACAATTATGGTTGCAGTTGATGTTGATGAAGGTACGATGCCCAAAAGGCTCTATATTGCCTTTGTTGCTTGGTCATTGTTTTTTCTTTTTGTTACTTTTTAAGATTTTTTGGTTCTTTCCTAATTTCGATTTCTGTGTTTTCGTGATGGTTTGTGCCTGCAGTTTTGGGCACCTTCCTATCAGCTTTGAACAAGTTTATTAAAGATCGTTACTCTTCGAATCATTCAGTTTCAGAGTACCACGTTTACGAGTTCTTCAGGGTATAGCATTCTCAGCATTGTTATTTTCATAAATGGTATGAGTAAAATGAACCCGATTCCTTGAAGAGGAGCATAAACCTTAGCATCAGTTTCACAGTTTTGTTAACGAGCAGCAAAACATTTTTTATTTATTTGGAGTAGTACAGCCAGCTCTTAAATTTCTATGAGCAGAATGTGTTGAGTGTATTTCTGATTCGCATTTTGTTTCTTCAACAGATATGGAACTGTACACGGAATGAAGGTATTGCTGTGTGTAGAGCTTTCCTTAACTGATTTGCTCTGCATGCATCTTTCATTTGTGTGAGATGCAGTATTTGGTCTTTCAGAATTGAACCCTATAAGAGATTTGCTATTATGATTGTTTAACATTGGTTTTTTTGGTGTTTTGGTTGCTGTAAACATTACTTTCTTCTGGCACGTATATTCTGGTCTTTGATGAATGAGTGAATGTTAGAAATGTTAGAGCAGTCTTTGTGGAGTTGTGTTGATAATACCTTGATAAGCCCGGATCTCTTAAGAATGTTGTTTGTAACTGAAAAGAGAACTACTGTTAACAAATGCTTGAAAGATTATAAAAACTGTCTTGTCAGTAAATAATGAGTCCATTCCAGTATGTGTAGGTTGAATGCGATGGTTCTCATGCTGGGATGGATTGCTGAAGGACTACTAATGTTAGACTTAGTATTCGTCATGTTACTTAAATGACAGGAAAAATGTTTTTTGTTGTAAATGTGAGCTTTTCTATTACAGAAATTTTCTTTAAGCAGTTTATTATTGGTGAATAGCTTCTTAGCATCGACTTTTTGGTTTTCACAGCCGATATGCGGGTCCATGAATTCTTTAAGACTCCATATTTCAAGACTGGTATTCAACCACTCCCAGGTGCTCAGAAGGCACTTCATAAACTGTCAAGACATTGTAAACTATCAGTTGTTACGTAAGTATTACAAGCAGACCATCTGTTTAACTCATGTCCTGATTTTGCGTGGGTGTTGGCTAAGCTGTCATGCGATAAATGTATGATCAGGTCTCGGCAGAATGTCATCAAAGATCACACAGTTGAGTGGATAGAAAAGCATTACCCTGGAGTATTTCAAGAGATACACTTTGGCAACCACTTTGCTTTAGATGGAGAATCCAAACCTAAGTCAGAAATCTGCAGGTTCGTCCATTAATGCCTTGTGCATTCGTGTCCTTGAAATAATATCCACTGTGAAGGCGAGTACATCATTCTGCCACGGTTCAAGTAACCTGAGCCTGCTTAGATAATAAGATGTTGTTAGCAGCTTTTATGCATGTCCCTTGGGTAGAACTAAACAGTCCCCGCTAATCTAAGTCTTTATTTGGCAGGTCATTAGGTGCAAAGGTGCTGATTGACGACAACCCGAGATATGCCATTGAGTGTGCTGAAGAAGGGATCAGGGTCTTACTTTTTGATTATGAGAATTCTTACCCTTGGTGCAAGGTAGATTCCGTTAGTGAGCACCCTTTGGTCACTAAAGTGTATAACTGGGAACAAGTCGAGGAACAATTAGCTTCATGGATTGTTTCTTAGTTTCTGATAAATTTCTTACTAAGATTCAAAAGATACTTCATCTCTGTCTGTCATAATTGATTCTTATACACAGATGATACCGAAAAAGCTAAGCCTGTAACGTAGCAGCTTTTCTTCAAGCAGTTGTAACAGTGCCGGGCAAATCAGATCCTGGTGAATCATCATCAGTAGAATTAAGATAGTGAAGTGATAAACTTTGTATATTTGAAGTTTTGGTTTTATGGTTTTTTTCTTTATTCAGATGACATTGGGTTCTTGATTCTTGCAACCTGTAGGTCAGATAGATTGATCCTGTCTGCATTTGGAATATCTACAAGTGTATTCCGTATTTCCACAGGAAAAAGGAAAGAAAAGGATAATTACATATATGCATAGTTAATAGTACACATGATCAATCAACCTTCTCCATCACCTTGATGCCGCAGGCTTCCAATATATCCAGCCCTGCAAGACCAACAGACAAGGATATTAGCATTCAAATATACTGTAATCCAAAGCCGCCCAGGATTCACAATACGTAATGCCCTATTACCTGGCTCATATATTTCAGGTTCTATAGGCCTTAAGACTCCTCTTTTCTTGATCTTGTTCCCAAGCAGGAGCTGTGGAAAATTTGACAGAATTAGGTCTTGGTTAATGGTTAATCTATTGATTGGAATATCTGTTTCGGAATGAAAAAAGGATCGTGACAAATACCAGAGCACCAATAGCAACTGGAATCCCAACAGTAAGGGCCATGGCAGTGATGTTTTTTCCATTCTTCATCCTACCAAATTCCAGTAAAGTCCCACTATGCTTCTCTGTTAGACTTCCATCAGGGAACTCTACCTCAATCTCATGATGCAAAAGCACCATATCCTGACCATAAATTCAGCAAGCAACAAAAATCAAGAACCCCTCTTATAAGTCTGTTAATATAACTATACAAAAAGGTATGAATCGGAAATGAATATACCTCCTCTGTACCGGAATAGGCCAGCCTTTCTTCCATCTGGAGACACGAGATGTCAAATGCACTCTTGCAGGAGGGAGGGATTTCTTTGTTCTCATGAAGTCCTAAGAATCTAGAATCCAAGATGAAGAAAATGTCATCTCCAAATTCATAATAAGTACTTTTGATAGCATGCCTCTGCTAATGTCATCTGCAGATTATAACAGCTAAACAACTTACAGTATTGTTTTGGCTGCCATTTCTGCAGTTCCTTGCTCTTTGCAGTGTCCGAGTGCAATAATTCTTTCAGCAATGTCGCTCTCTCCGAATGGATTGTCGTCTTGGTTTTCACTGTTAATTTCAAGAAGTTGAGAAAGGAATGTTTTGAATGAGGCTCTTCTCTGTCCTTCTGAAAGAACTGGATGAGATTCTGTACTAAAAAGACCAATTCTTGCAAGCGTCGCCATTATTTTGCCAAACCCTACAAAAACAATCAATAGAGTAAGTTCCATGAAAAGAATGTACAGAAGTTACCGTTAAAATGCTCAGGTTTCTTCTGCTCAATATAGGACTGAAGAGCCAAAGACATTCTCATGCCTTCATAGCGAAGGGTCCCACGAAAGACGGTAGATGCTTCATCTTCTATACCATACAGTTTTCCGTAAACTAAAGAGTTACGGTTTGGGAGACATTCTAATGCAAAAGCAGGAAGATGCGGTATCCGAAATCTGTCCGCTGAATCATAAAGATCATTACCTGCAGGTTCACACCGTAAAGTAGAACAAAATTTAGAAAACAAAACCCGAATAGTTGCAATGATCACTTTGCTTTTTGCCGGCAGCTTACCATCAACATGGATAATGTCACCATGAGATTTGTAGGTGGCAGGATTGCGCCCAGCTCTGATGGCTCCTGCAGGACTCCAACTGCGCAATGGGGGGAAACGAAAACAGTCAGTAACTTCCATTGACTTGGCAATCATCAACTGTACTTTCCTACAACCGGACAGGAAAAAGAAGTGGTTTTCCCACCCATATCATACTGCACAGGCATTTGGTTTATGTAGTTCCAGTAATGACCTGAATTTATAGGCTAATGGATTATTTGCAGCTGCCGGTGATGGAAGTCCTCCACAATAAGAAGAGAAGGATTTTATTCTCCCCTTCTGATCACGTGCTTGGTTGATCATTTTCATTGCCATCATATGATCTAAGGCCATAGCGCATCAATCATCAATAAGTATTATGAATCAAAACATGACTCAGAATAATGGTCCACAGGTGGAAATTACCTATTCCGGGGTCCAATCCCATCTCACCAAGAATCACAATATCCGCAGCCTTTGCCTTCTCATCCAAAGCTGACATAGCATCATCAACATAGCTAGCGGTGACAAGATTCTTTTTATACTGATGCAAGAGACATAGTCATATCCTTGGTTAGAAGGGAGATACAATAAAAGGCCATTTCAGCACCTAGTAATGTCACAAAACTGTAAATTACCTCAATGCATGCATTTGCTATGATAGTATGGCAACTAGCAGGAAGTAAGCTGACAACAACCTCAACCTGTTCAAAGGCAAGAAAAACAATCATACATAAAAACCATGATCCGGATGTTAACTGCAAGTTTCTGAACTCAGCTTGACTTGAACCCAACATCCGACTGAGTATACGTGGTAAAATTTTGAAGATTTTAACTTTTCTTTTCAAGTATCAGTGCCGATTCCAACTACATCCTAAGAAGGAAACTTTTTAGAACATACTTAACCTGTGAAATATACTTGCAAAGACTTTCATGATCATTCACATCAAGTTGAACCGCTGTTGCGTTAGAAATTCCATCCACAGTCTGCACCATATCAGTAAAACATAATATGAATTGAGGTGCACCCAACAGAATTAGATCGGGGATAGTCTAGACTCTTGTAGGCCATCATACCTGTTCTGCATCCTTTAGGTAAAGAGATGCAACAATAACTTGGATAACATTGCCTTCTTCAAAATCAGAACCCAGGAATGATTTGATCCATTCATTAGAATAGTTGCTTCCAATTGATGCTAAGAGCTCAGCAGCTGGTCGACAGACACGACCCGCACCGATAATCAGAACTGAGGTCTTGTTTTCCATATCATATCCCTTTTTTGTACCGTTCTGCTGGACTTCACCAAACTTCAACGAAATCTTGTTTGATTCTTTATTCGAAAGACTGTGCTTTTCATCCGGATTAGCAAGACAAGTCAAGGAATCAATAATCTGATCTAGAACAACCCTGTCATCTGCACCAATCTGTTCAATTTAATAAGAAAAAACCCAAGATGAACATAAGTAAACAAATCATACTTGAATGAGGCCAAAATAATATTCTTTTTCAGAAGTGAACAGGGCTTAAGTTTACTTACTTCGAGTTCCGAGTACGAAACAAGCTCCGCATTTTGACCCACATGACACTTAACCAAGTGGAAGGAACCACCCGCTGCTTCAATGATATCCAAAGCCTCATTTATTAGAAAACGATCAAACAAGTGACCACTTAGAGATACCTGACGTGGTATGGCAAAAAGAAAAAAAAAAGTGACACCTGTCAAGCACTATAATTTGAGTATAATTGAACATGAGATGCTTTATTAATGGATTCCATCAGATAAAACAAGTGGCCAATAACAACTGATTATGAAACTTAATTGTACCAAAAGCAAAACTGAGATACCTACCAATACATTGAATCTCTTTCTGTGCGAGTGCGAGTGCGAGTGCGAATTTTCCAGACTTTCTGCTATATCTCTGCATATCAAGAAAGAGCCTTGAGATATTTTACCAATGATAAGGTAGCATATAACTTTTCCTTCTCTCTTTTGATTCAAGGAGCATGCTTACTCTGAATCAGATTTCCACATACGAGGAATATATTCAAACATGGGGGTAAGTGCTCCTCCATGGGCTATACAAGCTCTTCTTAGATGTGCAGGTAGCTTAGCAATGTCAGTAATTGAGGCCAAACTGCCAACAAATTTGGATAGTATGTCTCCAAAATGTTGGGAAGCCTGTCCACGATATCATCACATGATGCACATCACCGCGAATACTAATTAGACAATACTCAAGAAATGAGTTATAGATTACTAGAAATTCTTGGATCAGAATAACAAACCTCCTTTGCGAACTCTGTGGGAAGAATGTCTACAGATGAACAGATTACACCATCACCCTCCATTTCTTGATGGTACGAACCATTTAAAGGATCATATCTGATCATCATGATATACATGGAATAATTAACATTTGAGCAACCAGATAAAAGAGTGAGAAGCAGTGGAAAAATTACCTGAAGAACGGCGCGTCAATTGATGTGGTTTGATTTACAAACTCTAGAGAGCCCTCAATGTCACAAGTTATATCAGCAATTCCGACAAGTGGGCATCCTTTCTTCATTACATCATAAAGCTGCTGGTTACTCAACAGCCGAGGAAACCTTTTTTCCCAGTACATGCAATTTACTGTAAGCAGGCATAAACAAGTTCGGAAAGTTACACCAGAAAGAACTCATCCATAATTGTAGATATAATTTAACAGCAGAAATGTACCAATAGCAGATGCATAGGGGGCTATCTTTTCATGGAAAATGGGATTAAAATGTTCTGGATGTGCATAGTAGTCAGCCTGTCAATGGAAAAAAAAACATTCAGCTTAACATAGTTTGTCGCAACATAAACCACAGCACAACCATGTACATGAGATGTTCAAGGAAACTAACGCCAAACGCCAAAGCAATAAAGTGGAGCGTCTTACTTTGTCAAATGTTTTCGAAGGATCTATATGTTCAACCATGTGTTGGCAAGTCACAACACAACCGTACACTTGGAATACTCTCTTTGATGTCCAAGGAGTCCTTGCAGGTGAACTTGTATCATTGGTCTGCACAAAAACAGTCATTTCAGTTACGGGACATAGACATCATAACTGTAACTTGAGCCTATCAATGCAACGTCATGAGCTGGTGCGAAAGATCTTTCCCGTGCAACTTACTTGTGCAAAGAGTTCTGGAAGTTTGCTTGGATCTACAAAGGTATGTGGAAGAAGCTTAAATATCTCTTGTGCGCCTTGAGAAACTATGGGGAAAAGAGGGAAAAAAAAACAGAAAATTAAGAAACCAGATGCTAAACTAAGATGTTAGATGAGAATTTCAATGAAATAAACATTGCCTATTGTTCCATAGATGTTTATACAAGGTTTAGTACCACCATTGATGTCTTAGTTAATCATAGTATTGACTTAATCAATTAAATAGACTGATTGGTGGCAATTTTTCGTACCGTTTCCAGAGCCGGTGAATATGAAAACCAAAGGACAGATTCCCGATGGCAGTCCAAGACTCGCTATCTCTTCCCCCACAGAAATTACAGCAGCTTTAGCAGCGGCCAAGGATGGATACATGTAAGACGAACCCAATGAGAGAAATGGAGTGGAATAGCCTAGGCTCAGATACCCTGAAACAGTGATACCAATAAAAATAAAAAACTGAAAATCCACTCTAGAAAAAAGTCAAGTTTCAATAAAAAACTGAGGATGCATCAAAAAGGGATATCTCGGAAATGGAGAGCATACGATGGCCTAACCCACGCAGAAAATCAATTAATCCTGCTCTTCCTGCGTATGTCCCAAATGCAAGCAACCTTTTTCCATGGTCTCCGACAATAAGCTCATAATCAAACAATGAAGCCCTTTCGGCTAGGATCTAAACAACAAACAGCAGTCAATAAAAAACCGCCATCACATCATGGTTTTCGCTGTCTACAACAAAACAAACAAGTCAACATACCTTGTCCAGCAAAGGCATATTTTCTTTCTGAGCTTTGTGAGTATGCGAGAAGAAGGCATAAGCCCTATCCGGGAGGATCATCTCTAGCTGCAGCAGAAGCCAGAACAAATCTGTCATTCTTCCTAATCTTTTTGCGATATTAACAAACACAGACAGAACAGAAGGATACGAGTACCTTAGGCTGTTTAATGCCAACGATTAGTCCACATTCCGACAAGTCTTTCGAGATTTCACACCCAACATCCTCATACAATGCATCATGATGTATTCGCTTCGTCGATGGCTGCACAACTATTCGAGTCACCCCAGTTCCATACTTACCACCGTGTAGAAGTTTCGCGCAGTGAGATGGGGTCAGAGGTGCCCTTCTTTCCCACTTGTTCGCGGTCTCAGCTAGAACCCCAACAATTCCATTCCCAAGCATGGTTGCACTAATTTGCTCGTTTCTACCCACAAATTATCAACTAGAAACAGCTAATCACCTAACACTACAAGAGAAAGTCAAGAACATAATCACCACAACCAAAAATATTCATCATATAAACAAGAAATTAACACCATATACATCCCTCATCCTTACCCATATGATGCATTATAATAAAATTCATAACATTTCAATAATCAAAACTTAAACAACATAAAATGAGTTGCAACAATTATAGCCAACAATTATTGAAAATTCTGAAAACCCTTTTTCTTGGACTCATCGAAAAATTCAAAGAAAAAACTAACCATGGATTACCAGAACTTGAAACTTCGACGATCAAAGAGTGGTGAGTGGCGACTGGCGACTGGCGACCTCCTGGTACACAATTAACGTTGTATTAAAGGAAAATTAATGACCCTTTCTTTCTGTAAAATCCTCAAATGAAATACTGTATAATTATTTGAAGTTTGAACGAACATTAATTGTCGTACTCTTATGTCTATGCCACACGTAAACATGTGACACTTTGTCCTGCAGCGGACGCGTGGGCAGAGCACTTGTTTGTCTCTCTTATCTAATCACGCAATCTTTCCAGCTCCCTGATTTACCGACTTGCCAGAAAGATTTTAGATCACCACCAGTCACCAGTCTTCTGCCATCGAAAATTGCAAGAAAGCGATGTAGTAATGTCGTGATAATTGGAATGACCATGAGCTTATCTATGGGAGATCATATATATATACAAGTAAAAGTGGCATTTCATTAATGCCCAAATTCATGGAGCTCCGTTAAAACTCGTGGGTGAGTGTAGTATATTACTTCTGGGTCACATTATCTCTGTAAATTACCGAACGTTTGGATTAAAACTAATATTGTTAAACTAAACTGCTCTAATTATTTTATGCACAAATATAGAAATTAGCCAATTTTCCTGGACTGACTAACAAACAAACCCAACTACTAATTGTGACCACGTAGACTTATGAATTGTGATAAGAATGGTGATGATCAATGAGACGTAGATAAGCAGAAGGATTTGGACCCACTTTCTAGTTTCTGCAATTCGGGTCAGCATGGGCGACTTGTACACGGACACGTATGTTCCTCTTCTGGCGTGCAGCCAATCAGATTTGGGAGCAGTTGACATTATTTTATTCACGTAATTTTGGATGTGATTGTTCGCCTTTTGTAATACCAAAAACACATTTAAAAGGGGAAGTTGGAACCCACGTACCAATTTGAATTTGCTTTCTCTCCCTTTCAAATTAATAATGACGTTGTAATTTTTTTATTAATTTCAAATTAAATAATATTTTATTATTTTTTAGATAAGTATTTAATTTAATTTTACTAATTTACTACTACTATTTATTATTGAGGAGAAATGATTAATCAGAATAAGAATAATAAAGTAAGTAAATTCGAATAAAACAAGAAAAGTACTAGTGTCAAATATAAATTTAATAAGCGTGAAAAGTGATTTTTTTAATACGCGTAAAAACATCAGAGAAATCATTTATTTTTTAAATGATGGAAGAGTGTATTTTCATGGATATCGAGATAGCACACTAATATTTTAAAATGTTTTGAGATAATATATTAATGGATTTGGTGAAGGAAAAATAAAATAAAATTTGCAATATTTAAAGGAAAGAAGAATATTTAAATATAATAAAAAGGAAAGGGAAAAAAAGTATTTTTTGTTGAAATGATATATTTTTTTTCCCTTGAGGAAGTTGTTGGCCGTTGGTCTTGGTCCCATCCACATCCAGTACACGTGAGAAGGCAAAATAGAGGTAACGTAGCGATTTCAGGATTTGGGCCTCGGATTGGGCTGGGCCGACCAGATTGTGTCTGTGGACTGTATGTATTGTATTGTAAACCATATTATTTTTTTCAGAATAAACTAATTGCTACACTATACTAACTAGAAACTCCAGCAAATTAGTGTCAGGGCCTACAATAATTGATCAGTGACACTGTCCATTACTGACACAAAAGGCCAATTACAATGCTGAAAATTACTACCACCATCTAACTCCATGCCACTACATAAGTGATGCCAACATTTTGCTTCCTCATACTTATAAACCAATTTTTTCCTTTCCTAAACTAAATCTTGCAAGAACCCAATGTCCAATTCCAGCAATGGCATTGCCATATCCAAGAACCACAAATTCCTACTATTCTGTCTCCTTGCATCTTTCCTAGTAACATGTGCAACATCTCAAAACATTTCATCCAAAACCAACCCTGACAACCAATTAGTAGTTGCACAGACCATTATACAATCTTCTTGTAGCACCACATTGTATCCTGACCTGTGCGTTTCAGCAATCTCAGGCGCACCAAACGCCGCGAGCGAGATCAAGAACCCAAAGGATGTGATAGAGCTGTCACTGAATCTAACAATCGCTGCAGTCCAAGCCAACTACAACAAAATCAAGAAATTGAGTGCCGAAATCAAGAACCTGACACAACGCGAAAAGACTGCTTTCAGTGACTGCCTGGAAATGATAGACGAAACGCTAGATGAACTCTACAAGGTTGAGCAGGATCTCGAAGAATACCCATCGTTTAAAAAATCAATTTCTAGTCATGCTGATGACCTCAAAACACTGGTCAGCGCTGCAATGACTAATCAAGATAGCTGCCTTTACGGTTTCTCTTATGAGGAAGCAGATAAAAAGGTTTGTCACTCTCATTGTTTAACCAAAAGGCAGCTTGTTCGATCCTTTTGCTACATTTTAGGAACACTTAACTCTTTAGTTGGTTAACTCAGCACGAACAAAATTAGTCTATTTAATTTTGGTTTCCTCTGCTTTTTTGTTTGTCAGGTTGGTGAACTAATTAAAGATGATGAGTTGCATGTGTCCCACATGTGTAGCAATGCATTGGCGATGATCACGAATTTAACTGACACAGACATGGCTAAGGAAAAGGAGAAGAATCCAAATTCATGGGGGAGGAATCCTGAAGCAAAGAGGATTAATCATGATGAAACAAAATGGCCTGAATGGCTATCAGGTGGGGACAGGAAGCTGCTACAGGCAGGAACTGCGACTCCTGATGTGGTGGTGGCTGCTGATGGGAGTGGAGACTTCAGGACAGTGACCGAGGCGGTGGCTGCCGCGCCAGAGAGGAGTAGTAAGAGATACATTATAAGGATTAAAGCAGGGGTTTATAGAGAAAATGTGGAGGTACCGAAGAAAAAGACTAATATTATGTTTCTGGGAGATGGGAAGGCAACAACAATCATCACTGGAAATAGGAATGTGGTGGATGGCAGCACCACATTCAACTCTGCAACTGTCGGTGAGTAGATTACTTTATTCATTCTTCTTTTTTTTAAATATTCGCTCGCGTATACTAACATTCGTTTAATAGACAAAACCCTATATAGAATCTTAATTAAGCTAATTAAATTTGCAGGCTTTTACCAATAATGAAAGTATTTTGATTGGTTAAGATTGACTTGTTTATGCGGAAATTAGAGCTGTTACTGTTAGTCCGTAATTAAAGGTAGCTAGGTTACATTTTTGGCCTGTTGCGATGCTTTATTGCTTTTTATTGATTCCAGCTGTATCATGCTAAGAATTTTGGAGTCTACAGTAAATTTCAAATCTAGCTTCTTGAATTTGGACAACTTACTATTACTTGATTTGATGGCAACATCTTGGATGACATGGCATTGGCTTGTAGTACATGTTAGATAAGGAAAATTCAACAGACTTTAATGCAATTGGACCCATAAATTTTGAATAGTACCAATACTTAATTATTATTTCTTGAGCATGTTCTTTTATTAGAAATTTAAGATCTCTTTCCAGCTGCTGTTGGAGACGGATTCCTGGCGAGGGACATTACATTTCAGAACACAGCAGGGCCATCGAAGCACCAAGCTGTCGCGTTACGGGTAGGATCGGACCTGTCAGCATTCTACCAATGCGACATGATAGCCTATCAGGACACACTCTATGTCCACTCCCTCCGCCAATTCTACGTCAACTGCTTCATAACAGGCACGGTGGACTTCATATTCGGCAATGCAGCGGCCGTGTTGCAAAACTGCGATATTCGCGCCCGTCGCCCCAATCCAGGACAAAGGAACCTGGTCACAGCACAAGGCCGGAACGACCCGAATCAGAACACAGGAATTGTGATCCAGAAAAGCAAGATAGGGGCAACTCAGGATTTGGCGGCTGTGGCGGGCAGTTTCCGGTCGTTTTTGGGCAGACCGTGGCGGTTGTATTCAAGGACTGTTGTAATGCAGAGTGAAATAAGTGAGATTATTGATCCTGCAGGATGGCACGAGTGGGATGGAAACTTTGCACTTGACACATTGTTTTATGCGGAGTATAGAAATACAGGAGGAGGTGCTGATACTTCAAATAGGGTGCAGTGGAAGGGCTTTAAGGTAATCACTGATGTAACTGAGGCGCAAGGTTTTACTGCTGGGAATTTTATTCAAGGAGGTTCTTGGTTAAGTTCTACTGGTTTTCCTTTCACTCTTGGGCTTTAAACAATTATCTGATGGTTTGTTCAGTGCCTACAGTGGATTTTCTGCAAACTACATGTCTTACATTACATTGAATGTTGTTTGTTATGGTCAACGACAGAACAGACATAGTAAAGACTGCCGTTTGTTACAGTTATAGTTGTTATTGTGATGAGAAATAATAATAAAAGGTTGTATCAATGTGATTAATCTTAACACAGTAAAGTTAGAAAATATTTATAGTTTAGATAAAAAAAAATACTTAAATGTTGAGACAAGCTATAGCATGAGTTCCGCAGGATAAACTGAAACTCTTAGGCTATGGACATAACTTTTTTTACTTTTTGCCGGAAAATATAACTAAATTATAAGTTTTTTAGGTGCTAAATTAGGAATTTTATTCGAAACAATTATAAAAGAAGTGTACCAAAATAAAGTCTAAATTACAAGTTAATTATATTTTCTTATGAAAAAAAATGAAAAAAAAAATCAAATCAAATTACAAGTTTATTCAAAAGTTTATAAATTTGATAGTGTTGTCCCCCGTGAAAACACAAAAATAAAAAACCAGCTGATTACGGCCCGCATAATTTTCTGTACAACAGTTTTCTGGCCCAAATGAATAGTTGTGGAAGGCCCGGAATTAGCAAACCGTATTGATCTGGGCTTTTTTTTCCGAACTTATTCGATCCGAACTGAAATTATCTGAATTCAAATTTATTCCATTCGAACTCGTCGGAATTCAATTCGAACTCGTCGGAATTCGATTCAAAATCTGAACACTCACCCCTACTAGTGAGCCAAGTTCTTGAGGAGATTGGAATTGATATCAATCAAGACGTGCCTTTGACATTTATTTTTCCATTATTGCATTGCACAAATTCCATCCATTTGATACTGAAACTTTAACATCAAACTATAAAATTACAATGTTCTTGTTTCCTATACCTGCATGATACATTTACCATTAATCGACCCCTATGATTCATAGGCTATGAAGGCATATTTGTCCGAGATATGGATGTGAAGACCTAAACCCATAAACAACATTAGTATATTAGGCGTATTTATTAATAAATCAATGACAGAAAAAATCGATGATTAACTGTTTATATTAATTGACAGCTTAAAAAATATTCATATTTTACGGATAATTTTTTTTAATCTCACACCCGAATCATTAAAGGCGGACTCCGCCACAGCTTACCACGTACATCACATTACAATACAAGACAAAGACAAAGACAAAGGTGCTTCTGTTACAATTCAATAAGTGTGCTGTTTATTTATATTTAATTACTCCCTCAGTATATTTTTAAGTGACGCGGGCTCACTTTTTACATAAATTAAAATAGATGAATCTGCGTCAGAAAATAACATTAAAATTTTAAAAAAGTTACTGTGTTAGTGGACCCGCGTCAGAAATAATATTAAAAGATAAAAAAAGTTACTTTATTACCGGAGCTATTGTCAGAAAATAATATTTAAAAATTAAAAAAATAATTGTATTAGTGAAGCCTTTGTCAGAAAATAATATTAAAAAAAGAAAAAGAACCACGGCGCATAAAGACTTTAATTAATTCCGAAATTTATTCTCTTTAGTCAATTAAAAGTTGACGGACGAGTAATACCTACCATACCTAATTCAAATCATTCACCTGCCATAATTCTACAAAAAAGACAATCTGACAGTGATGTTGATTTAATTAACGCATTTCTGCAAAAAGATAATTTTATTGTAAAGGTTAGAAAATCCAACGGAAAGATATTGATTTGGAAAAAAATTGGTTGGACCATTAAATTTAGTTCGGTTTACTAGTTGAACCATAAACAGAGGCGGAGGGGGGGACTTTTAAAATATATATATATATATATATATATATATATATATATTGCTCGGTTTAATCCGATAAAACGAGCAATTTCACTTAAGAATGAATAAAAACTCGAACCGAAATTGTTAAATTGTAGAATAAAATAAAGAAAAATAATTAGTACACAGTAAGCGACAAAAAGTCCGCTCTATAGTTCGATAAAAGTTCGAACATAAGAGATAAAAGTTTAAAAAAAATGGGGTAATAGTATTTTATACCCCTGTACTATCGCCGAAAAACAGATACCTCCCCTGTACTTTAAAACGTCCATGAGACATCCCTGAACTAACGTTCCCGTTCATAAGGCCCCTTCCGTCCATTTTGAGTAACGGAACTGTTAAGTTGACCTCCTACATCCTGTTGTCATCATTTTTTTGCCTGTTAACGTTGTAACTTAGGGTTTGAAATTAAAATGAATGTTAATTTGTTTTGAAAAAATAAATTAATTTTGGAATTTGAAATTCCTTTTATTTCTTCGCAAAAGCAAACTTAGGGTTAGAAGAGAAAAGAACAGACAGAAAAGGGAAAAGAACAGAGCCGAGAGAAGAGGGAAGAGAACAAAGGCGATTCTGGTTAGGGTTTCAAACAGCTGGTAGAAGACAAAGAAAAGAGCGATTCGTCTGAGAAGACGAAGAAAAGAGCGGTTCGTTTGAGAAGGAAGTCGCGACAGCAAGATAGGAGATTTTGTATCTCCACTGCCATGGCTTCATCAAGCAATCACTCAGTCACGGCTTCCGCGGGAACTGGCAAAGGAAATGGTGTTACATCCTACGTACGATTCAAGAATATACTGTGCAAGTGTGGGGTAAGAGCTATGGTTAAGATATCAGAATCGACTAGTAATCCAGGAAGATTGTACTATAAATGTGCGACTGGTGAGTGTGGATTGTGGTCATGGTGTAATGTGCAAGGTGGATCTACGGCGAATGTTCGTCGGGATGAAAATAATTACTGGGATGTGATTAAGGAAGATATTAGGGATGGTCTGAAGGAAGAATGCGAGGTGTTTCGTAGGGAATTGAAGGAGATTGTTGCAATATCTGGCAAACCAGAAGCACTGGTTATTGGAAATAATTGTTGGTCTGTCATCTTATGTCTTGCCATCCTTCTCCATTTCTTCTTAATAACTATTGTAATTTTTAGGGTTTGAATTTAGTGAATTTATAATTTTTAGGGTTTGTAGGTTTAGATTTGGTGAATCTGGTAAGTGTTTAGGTTTGAATTTGGTGAATTTGGTAATTTGTAGGGTTTGATTTTGGTTTTTGGAGCGAGCACCTAGTGTGTTTGAATTTTGTAATCTGCAACTTGGAATGAAATTACAGTTGCCTTTTGACTTGATTTTGAACCATTTAATTCTGAATTTGCCATCTGTTGAATCAAATTTGACAGTTTGTTGGTTACAGTTTGCAGTTGCCATGTTGCTTAATATTTATGTCTATCTGATCATTTAGGACACAAGGAGGCTTTTACCAGTTTGTGTAAAAGTTATTATATCAGTCACCAAACCTCAAGAGTGTTGTTTAATTTTGGTCTTGGTTGGTAAATTCTTTTAAACAAATTTATGTTCTTTCACAAGAAATCTATATAACAAAGCTCTATTATTGCACATTTTGTACATTCTACATTTCTGGTAATAAAAATCTTTCTGCAGAGCAGTGTTTTCTTGATTCTGGTTTGCAGAGTAGTGTTTTCTTCATTCTAGTTTCCTGTTATAAGAATGAAGAACGGTTCTGATGTGGATTCTTGCAGCTTTTTGCTTTTATGTAGCTTTCTTGGTATTTTCTGCAGAATTATGCTATGCAGATGACATAAGAATTGAAACAAACTTTTATCTATCAATTCCCTTCATTTCAAAGTAACTTATTGGCATCTTCATTTAGTCTTCAACTCATGATTCTTGATGTATTCAGCATTCTGCTAATATGAAGAGCATGCTAATAAACAGTAACAGAGATTTGACAGGGCATTCCA
Source organism: Viola odorata (assembly GCA_963691705.1). NCBI lineage: Eukaryota > Viridiplantae > Streptophyta > Magnoliopsida > Malpighiales > Violaceae > Viola > Viola odorata. The sequence goes on from OY829546.1 coordinate 3,786,719, forward strand.
AATACCACATAAGCACAAGTTCCATCCAACTATCAAGTAGAACAACAGACCCGTTTTGCCTGTTTTTGCATAGCACTCAGCAATTGAAATGCAGTATTTTTTAATAACCAAAAAGAACCAACATCCTATGAATATTCCAACTTTATCTGTGCTACACAAGTTGAATGCATGCTGATTCTACATGTTCTAAGTGATGTCTTTTGGTCCTTCTGTGGCAATTTCAATGAGATACTCTATGCTTGAATCCTTTAGTTAGCACTTAGAACACATAAAGCACACCAATAGCTGAGTAACATACACTGGAAATTCACATAAAAAGTAGACTAAAAGTAACAACCATTATGCTTATAGTTAATTTATAGACACCTCATCCCTTCAAGTTATCAAATCCAGCTACCACTCATATAATGATTCAATCCAAATCACATTACACAGACCACGAATGCAGACCACAAATTCATCAACTTCGTAGCACAAACAACATCAACAAAAATATTAGTTTTTGTCTAATAGAACTCCAAATGCTACAAATACCTGCCATTTTCTCTCCAAACCCAAACACTGCAGCCAGCTTTGCCATATCCCTTCTTGAGGTCTTGATGCAAACAGACCTGAAATGTGCACTTCATTTGCTCTAAAACAATATAACACCAGATAAATGGCCGAAAAAATCCAAAATATGTAAAAAACATACATTACAAATATTGCCACTTGCACAACTGAAACATATTTCATTCATTAGCAGCAATAGAACGTCAAAATATGCAAAAAGTTACCCTACATTTATATACTTCTGGTCCAAGACGTAGGCCACAAAATATGCAAAAAGTTACCCTACAGTTACCCTTACATCAGATAAGCCCTACAACTGCACTTCCAAGGCAGATGCTCTACTATGCACTAAACAAAAGTTATAAAATCAGTCCAACATGTCTGCATCAAGGTATCCATTTCCTAGTATGCACACGATTCTTTGACATTGGATTTGCCCCTTCAATCCTAGCTTGGTTTCTTGAACTTCGTGTGGTTGGTTCAGCTGCAGTGGACCTTGTTTGTGGCCTTGGAGGGAGGTTGAAGCCACTAACTCCAGCGGGTCTCCATATCTTCTTCTTCTTAGGCCTTTGGCTTGTCTGACCAGCATTCGCTGTTGCTGATGGAGTTGGAGCTGCCATAGAAAGAGGAGTTGGAGATGCCATAGAAGGAGGAGTTGGACATGCTGTTGCTGATGGAGTTGGAGCTGCCATAGAAGGAGGAGTTGGACATGCCGTTGCTGATGGAGTTAGAGTTGCCATAGAAGGAGGAGTTGGACATGCTGTTGCTGATGGAGTTGGAGATGTCATTGCTGGAGGAGTTGGAGATGCCATTGCTGGAGGAGTTGGACATGCCGTTGCTTGAGGAGTTGGAGATGTCATTGCTGGAGGAGTTGGAGATGTTGTTGATGGTGTGGAGCTCCTCGAAAACCTTGCACTTGTACTTGCATTCCTATCATTTTCCTATAATAAAAAACTAGTTGAAGATTAGCTATTACAAACATCAGCTATATTACAAACATCAGCTATAAAAGATTAAGTAAACTTACCTGCACTACAGGCTCAGGTTGAATATTGTTGGCAGGAGTACTTGGAGTTGCAGGTGTTCGTCGCTTCTTCTTCCTCAAGGGTGGTATATCTGATCTCATAGGACGTGGACAAGTCCTAGTGTTATGATTCTTTCCTTTGCAATTCCTACACGTCATCACCAACCCAGACCTTCTAATTCTGTTTGGGTTGGATGGACCGGGCTCTCCAGCTTCCCTCCTTCTCTTATGTCGAGGTCTACCACTCTGCAGCATACGTTCTGGAGGCCTGATATCATGATGTCCTTGTACCACTGACCATTCACTTTTATCTGGAACAGGCAAAATACCATCCTTGTATGCTTCCATGAATGTGCTCCTTCGGTAAGCCACATGTATAAAGTCATGAGGACTTTTGTTCAAGAATAAAATGGCAGCAGCTGCATGCCTACAAGGTACTCCAGTTAAGTCCCATTTTCTGCATGAGCAAGTATTCAGCTGCAAGTCACAAGTGCATTTTCACCACTAATGTGCTCTATCTCAAACTTGTTCAGCTGGGAATGAGGATAGACTATGTATGACTGACATTCTTGAGTGGCTTTCTCTAGCCTGTTGTACCATCTTGGACAGATTGTCCCCTCATACAATAGCATCCCCTGATATTTCAGGTAGAACCTCTTCATGAGAAGTCTTCTAATTATCTCTAGACATATCAATATTGGTTTTTTCCTTGCAAGTCTGAAATGCAAACATCAAAAAACTCAGCTACTAAGCAAGAACTAATTTGGACATTAGAAATTAACACATTACCTGATGTAAGAATTGAAACTTTCTGCAAGATTATTCAATAGAAGATCACACATCACCCATGGCTTGAAAGCATGTCTTGACCACCTCTGAGGAGGTATCCTCTTCAACCATTCATATGCTGCTGGACTTTCACACTTGATTTTCTCCATATAGATGTTGAACTTTGTGGCTGTGTACGCTCTAGTTGCATCCCATAATTGGTCTTTCATCCATTGGCTGCCCCCAAACTCACTCTTGAAATTACTCCAAATATGTCGCACACAATACCTATGATCCACCTCCTTTAGTACAGTATCAAAGATATTTTGCAAACCCTGCATAACAAGACATGAAGCACCATTTAGACAGACATGAACCACACATGAAACACCATTCAAAATTAAAACATTTGCTAGAGTAAGGGTGAAAATTACCTTTTGCCTATCAGACATGAAGCACCATTCAGTTAGTGGCCCAATGTCATCTTCTAACCTCTGAAGAAACCACCACCAATTGTCCTTGCATTCAGAATCCACCACTGCCCATGCAATAGGAAATATGTTACCGTTTGCATCTTTACCTATTGCTGCCAATAAATGACCCTTGTATCTCCCCTTCAAGTGACAGCCATCAATCCCGATAAATGGCCGACATCCTTGCAAAAATCCTCGCTTACATGCCGCAAGACACATATACAACCTCTGGAAAATACCACTCGGAGCAGTTATTTTGACTGTGCTGCCAGGATTAGAACTTCTAATTACCTCAGCATAACTCCACAACAGCCTATACTGCTCACCATGCTCTCCCTCAATAATATTGCGTGCTATTTTCTTAGCCCTCACCATCTTATGTCGTGAAACCGTAACAAATTTCTCTCTACTCACCCTACTTGCTAAGATATCCAAATTAGTATCAAGATTATCCTTGAAGTCTGCCAAATATGTGTGCGCAATCCAGGTGGCAGATGCTCTACTATGCACTATATCCTTTCCACAGTAGTGAGTGCTTATGAAGGTTTTTATCTGGAAGGAGGTCTTGTCTGCTGATGGTGAAGCATGTATTCTCCATCCACATTCGTTTTTGCAGATGGCAGTGATCCTACTCTTCTCATTCTTCTCATACCTATAATCATGTCCAATCTGCAATGAGTAAGCCTCCAATGCCTTTCTAAAAACATCATGACAGACAAACTTCAATCCAACCTCCAATTTAATTTCTCCAGTCATATCTCTACTCTCATTGAATATTGGGAACCTAGACTTCATCCTTTCCCTTTCATCCTCACTGTCAGAACAAGGGGGGCTGTCTAACCTATCACTATCCTCTTCATCAGTTTCAATATCAGGCACACTTGGTCCATAATGTGGTGTTGGTGGTCTGTTAACTTTGTCACTTTTTCTTTGCTGAACCCCCACAGATGCTTGCTCAAATTCCACAGTCACTTCCTCAGCCACTTCCTCATCAAACCCTTCATACGTTTCATCCTCATTTTCAGAGTCTACAAAGTCACTGAGCTCTTCAGAACTACTACTACTACCCTCACTCTGACCACAGTTGTACGTTCTGTCAGCGTGACTGTCATAATCAGGCTCATCATTTCCATCACCTTCATTTTCAGGCATATCATCTCCGTGGCTGTCATAACCAGGCTCATCATCTCCACCTTCATTTTCAGGCCCATATTTTTCAGGCCCATCATCTCCACCTTCATTTTCAGGCCCATCATCTCCATCACACTCTGTAGCTGCAGGCTCCCTTTCAGGGTCTATCTCTTGCACTGTTTCAGCCCTTTCATCATTATTATCTCCATATGTTAGCAATATAGGTATCCCCCCTTCTTCATTTTCTGCAGAATTATGGTCTACATTTGCCATCTCATCATCACTACTGTCAAGATTCACAACCATTATGGGGATGTTGATGCCATGCTCCACATACACTTCGAGTGTATCCTCACCATTTCTTAGCATTTCTGCAATGATTTTCTTCATATGCTTCTCCTTCCTCAAACCCTTAATCCCTTCCTCCATTTCCTCCCATGGATACTTCACATCATAATGTATAGCATTAAGGAGTCCTGACCTTAACACTCTCTCATGTATGTGTCCTATTGTCAGCTCATCATGTTCAATGAAGAAACTTTTCTTCCACTGCATCTACATACTTCAACTTTGGAACTAGGATCCATGTTCCACCCATGAAGATTTTCACATTAAGAAGCATTCTGTCATGGAAAATCCAGAAATATACAACATTATGCTTACCAATTTTTTAGCAATATTACGAATATGTTTAGTAATGGTAGAACCAGTATCTATGCATTCTGTCATGGAAAATCCAGAAATATACAACATTATCTTTACCAATTTTTAAGCAATATAACGAATATGTTTAGTAATGGTAGAACCAATATCTATGCATTTATAGTAAATTAATAAAAATATCCAGAATATGAAGTAGGACCACAAAGTACAAAACACTTTGTCTATACTTTGTCAAACACCAGACACCAACCAAAAAGGAATCTCCTTTATAGCACCACAAAGTACAAAATACTAGAAGAAAATAACATAGTAACAGACAAGTAGACAAAAACTATTTGTAAAGAGAATAAAGTCAATCCAATGCTAATTGATTATTCAAACCTAATAGCTTTGAATATGCATACACACATTTCAATGTCACGTTTGTGTTGACAGTAAAGGGGGAGAAAGACCATGGCCTACCTCGCAACCGCTGCAGTGCTTCGTTGCTGTCAGTAAGAGGGGAAAGACTTTTATCACTAACTACGAACCACTCCTCTTCATCTTCTACCAAGTCTTCGTCTTCTATCAACAGTTCAGAAACCCAATCGTCTTCTGCAAGCTCTTCGTCTTCTACCAACTATTTCTCTTTGATTTGTTCAGAAACCCTAATCAGACTTGCCTTTCTTCTCTTCGCTTTTCTCTCGCCTCTGTTGTTTTCCTTTTCTATTTTTTCCTTTCTGACCCATTTGCTTTTGCTTGCTTTTGCGAACAAATGAAAGGGATTTCAAATTAAAAAATTAATTTTCTTTTTCAAAACAAATTAACATTTTAATTTAATTTAATTAAGTTACTACCTTAACGCGCAAAAATTTGATGACAACTGGACAACCGGATGTAGGAGGTCAACTTAACAGTTCCGTTACTCAAAATGGACGGAAGGGGCCTTATGAACGGGAACGTTAGTTCAGGGATGTCTCATGGACGTTTTAAAGTACAGGGGAGGTATCTGTTTTTCGGCGATAGTACAGGGGTATAAAATACTATTACCCCGAGATAAATTAAACCTAACTCAAAGCCCAACCCAAACCGTATGAAATGATGGTTTAGCTTTTATGATTTGTCGCTTACTGTGTAATAATTATTTTGCTTTATTTTATTCTACAATTTAACAATTTCGGTTCGAGTTTTTATTCATTTTTAAGTGAAATTGCTCGTTTTATCGGCTTAAACCGAGCAATGTATATATTATTGTTTTTTTTTTAAAGTCCCCCCCGTATATACATTGCTCGGTTTAAGCCGATAAAACGAGCAATTTCACTTAAAAATGAATAAAAACTCGAACCGAAATTGTTAAATTGTATAATAAAATAAAGCAAAATAATTAGTACACAGTAAGCGACAAAAAGTCCGCTCTATAGTTCGATAAAAGTTCGAACATAAAAGATAAAAGTTTTAAAAAATTTAAACCTAACTCAAAGCCCAACCCAAATTTTAAACCCAACCCACACCTAAATCCTTTCAATTAAATCCAAAATCATCACTACCAATAAACCCTTGCCAAAGCCAATTCAATCTTTGCCGAAATTCAATCTCTCCATTTAATTCAATTTCTACACCAAATCATCACATATCGATCACCCTTTTAATCTCTCATTCAATTCCAATCCTAAAATAGAGAACAATTGTAAAAAGTACGTATATTGTATGAGTTCTAATATATAATTAATTTTTTTCTATATTGTCTTCTTATTTATCTTTTTGTTAAGTTTACCTAAATATTTGCTATTTAGTGACGGATACAAATACTCTTAAGCATTTTTTCAATTTTTCGTTCAGTTCGTTTGACTTCCCTTTAAAATATTCAAAAAAAAAATATCCCGCACCTCCTACAAATCCTAGATCCGTCACTAAGCTCGCCCCCCCAAACATCAAGGGTAGGATCCGCCACTGACCATAAACTAATACGGCTGTCAGATTATCTAAACATCTGGGTACAAAATTCAAAGACTAATTATTAATTAACGGGACCAGTAAGAAAAGATTTCTAATATTAAACTTTCTCCTATATTTTTTAAACTTAGTTTACTTTTATTACATTCTCAATAGTTAGATATCCTGGTTAGATTCCTTACGATTGTAGTAAATAATATTTCTTAAGTTACTTGTGAATACCTCCTTATTTTATTTTGTAAATTAACACCGGTCATCTGACTCTCATTGCAGCTTTGCCCGGAGATTGTAGAGTGATCAATTAATTATTATAAGAATGTGAATGATTTGAATAATGTAGGGTAGATACAAGCACAGTCGCATGTATTATTAGACGATTTCTTATAATAATTGAGGTGTTAATATAGTGATTAATGATCAAATCCTGGTGTATAAATAGAGCCAAAGGTGTAAACCACACACAAGCATATAAATCTTAATTGTAACTTGATCACATACTAAATCAAAGTTCAAAAGATGATGAAGATGCTTGTTGCCCTTGTGCTCTTTGCAGCTGCTCACCCTCCAAGCTTACGAGGAGCTTCTCAAGAGCGGGCCTTCCGCTAATGGAATGACCAAATCTGTCATCTCAAGCCCTGTTCTTGAAGAGGCTCTCATCTCTTACTCAAAGAACAAAGTCGGCGGTCTTTCCGTTTGCAGAGAAACCTGCTTCACTGGATCCTGCTACACCCCTGGGAGCTCTTGCAGCTATCCTGTCTGTTCCAAAAATTCTCTTGAAAGCACCAATTCTGCAGCTGCACATCCATGTAGGAGGCGTAGGGTTAGGGACGGATCCAGCTGGGGGCCAGGGTGGGCGGGCCCAATCAATTTTTTTTTACCAGGCCCACTAGCCTAGCCTCATCCGGTCGTCCCTCTCCTCTCCTCGACCAAATCCAATCCTTAGCCTCTGCCTCTGCCTCTCCTCGACCAAGGGTCTGTTTGACGTTCCGGTTCTGGTCCGAAAAGTATTTTGAAAAAAGTTCTGTGGGAAAAGGATTTCTGGAGAAAGTGCTATGAGATACTTGAGGTGTTTGGTAAACATTTCTTTAAAAGTGCTGTGGGAAACGAGAAGTTATTTTTGGTGTTTGGTAAACACTACGGTTAAAATTATGGTTTGAATGTAAAATGACTATAAAAGTCACCGTTCTATTTCAAATATTATTAATATAAATTATTTAAATTAATATATTTTTAAAACAAATAATTAATAAAAAAATGTAATTAAATGGTATAAAACCCATTTCTAAAAATTTAATAAAAATAGAAAAAGTGGATTTAGAATTACTCATCTTGAGATGAAAATTTTATTGTGCTAGTTTTAAATTTATTTTGATCTATTATATAAAGTAAAAAAATGAAATTAAAATGAAAAAAAAAAAAAGAGAGGGAGAGAGCAAAAAGCTGCTGGAAGCTCCAATTTGGAGCTTCTCCAAAAGTGGCATTTTACCAGCATTTTGCGGCAAAACGCACCCATAAGTCTCCAACGTTTTGATTTTCGTTCGATCAGGTCCCTATTTTCAAAAATCCGCCTGGTAGGTCCCCAACGTTTGCTCCGTTAGGCATGGGAGGTCCCTCTAACCGAAACCCTAGCTAACGTCCGTTAAGTACCATTAAAAAACTATTTTTTCCTAAAACGTGGGCCCCACGTGTCAGATTTAATATTAAAAAAAATATTTTTAATTTTTGAAAATCAGATTTTTTTTAACTATTTTCTAAACTAATTAAATATATACTAAATATAAATAACTAATTAATAAATTAATTAACTTACAAAAACCTAATTAATTAACTAACTAACTAACTAAATATATATACCACGATTACCACCAAATTAATTGCAAAATCCATCTTTTTCTTCCTCTGCACCAAACCTAAACCCGAACACCCAAACCTTTTTCTTTCCTTTTTCTTTCCCTTTTTTTTTCTTTCTTCTCTCACCCAAACGACATCACGCTCTTCTCCTTTCTTTTTAATTATTTCATTCTTTTTTCCAATTTTTAGCCAATGCACGCAGTCCTCTCCTCTCTGTTTCCTCTCTTCATTTTTTTCTTTTTCTTTACTGGTTTGGATTGGGTAAAAGGGGGCGAGGTGGTTGTTTTGTGGTCGAGACTAGTTTTGATTTTGATTTCTTGTGAGTAGAAAACGGGTATTTTGTGTATAGAAAGTGATTTTTGTGTGTAGGATTGAGTTTGTTTTGGGTCGGATTTTATGTGGTGTTTTGGTCTCGGGTGCGGCGGCGATGTGGTGGTTGGATTGATGGTTGGCCGGACTAGGTGCGGCGATTGGCTGATTGATTTTTGTGCTGGTGGTGATGCGACTGGAGTTTGGGTTGACTGAGGAGGTGCGGTGGTGATGAAGGTGTTGTATAAAATATGGTGTGGGCAAGGTGTTTGTTAAAATGCCTAGCTTAACTTTGTTTTTTGGGATTTTTGATTGGGTGAAGGAAGGCCTGCGGTGGTGAGGCGCGGCGGTGCTGGAGGTACGGCAGTGAGCAGCGGCGGCACTGGAGGAGAGGTGAATTTGGGTTTTGACAAAGATGAATTTGGCTTTAATCTGGGAAAGGATTTGGAATTGGAATTAATTGGGCAGAAGGATTGGAATTGGAATTAATTGAGGCAGAGGATTGGAATTAATTTGTATTCGGGATTGAATGTATTTGGTTAATTGGATTTAGCAGGGGTTGTGTTTTTTAATTTGGCAGAGGAGATTTGGTATTGAGGCTTGAGGTGATGATTTAAGGGCAGAGGATGGATTGATTTTCAGATCACCCCCTTTGAAATTGCAGTTAGTTAATTAATTAGTTAATTAATTAATTATATTTAGTATTTAATTAATTAGTTTAGAAAATAGTAAAAAAAAATCTGATTTTCAAAAATTAAAAATCATTTTTTTAATATTAAATCTGACACGTGGGGCCCACGTTTCAGGAAAAAATAGTTTTTTAATGGTACTTAACGGACGTTAGCTAGGGTTTCTAACAGGGACCTCTCATGACTAACGGAGCAAACGTTGGGGACCTGCCAGGTGGATTTTTGAAAATGGGGACCTGATCGAACGAAAATTAAAACGTTGGGGACTTGTGGGTGCGTTTTGCCAGCATTTTGCTGGTTTTGAGCAAGGGGCTTTTCATGAAGCCCATATTGCCCAAGTTGCCAAAGGGCAATGTATTACTTTTGGGTTTTGGGAAAGGGCGTTTCGGTCGGTGTAGAACCGGAACACCAAAAGGCATCCAAATCCCTAGCCCAGCCACGCCTCATCCGCTTCTTCCCTCTCTCCTCCGACAAGAAGAACTGCTACGCCATCCCTCTCCCTTCCCCCGGCCGTTACTCTATTCTCCAGACTCCACCTGACTATTACTCCTCCAAAAAGGACGAATCCTCTTAGTAGATCCAAATTCGCCTCCTTTCTCTCAATCAGGTTCGTATTCTCTTCTTATTCTCCATTTTACTATTTGGGTTTGCTGCAATATCTGTTATTTGCTATTTCTAGGGTTCAGTGAGCTATATGTAAACGATTGTTCTTCCTGTGATTGCTTTTTTGATACTGTTTCATTGTTTATGATAACTTGGAATCTTGCTTCAATGGCTTAGTTGAATGTCTGTTTTGGGAAGTGGAGGCTATATCTGCCTTCTGCAAATGAAATGATGGTTTAGCTTTTATGATTTGCAGATAATTTTGTTCTTTAAAATTAAGACTGAGTGTTAAACTTTTGCTTAAGTTTAAGGCCACCGTATGTAATGTGAATTTGCATCCAATTTCTGTCTAGACGTCGGTTGTTGGATGCTCTACTGTTTTCTTTCTGAAATCACATTTACTTTTTTGTTTACAGTGTGCTTTCTTTGTATATCCAACAGTAATTTCAAAAGTGTTGTATGTTTATGTTGTGTTCTACTTTCAAAAAAAGAGAGGGTTAAACTTCCTTTAGAGATGGGGGTTTTTATTCAAAGACGTATGGCTACAAGTTCTTGTGCATTGTATGAGGTCCAAAATAGTTTTCCTGTGGAAGAAAGGCTAGTCCAGTGAGGTTCAAAGTAGTTTTCCTTCCCCTTGTAGATAAGTTTTCTTGATTCAGATTTAAATCTCAACCCCTGCATTAGGCAATAGCTAACGTACATAAGATGGTTCTTATGATTTGTACCTGTTTTTCTGTGCTCTATTTCTTTTACACACTAGTAGTTTAGACACATTGAATCTCTGAAACACAACATGAAATTTTCAGGTGATGCTGTTTGCAAACTTCACAGATGACCTTACTGATGCCATCAAAACTAAATATCTTGAAGTTGCTCAACAACTCAAAGGAGAGGGCCTGGCATTTTTGTTTGGAGATTCTGATGTCGAGGAAGGTGTCTTCAGGGTCAGTAACTATGCTTGCCATTCCCTTTTTTTTTGCATCTTTCAAACAATTTTTTCTTTCTAGATGTTGAATGTTTTATTTGCATGGATGTACAGACTTTTAGGCTCAGAAACGAGCAGTTGCCTTCCCTTTAAAATATTCAAAAAAAAAAGTAGCCCCCGCACCCCTAAAAATAATTCTTGGATTCGTCCCCGGGTAGGGTAGGGCTAACCCATAATGTTTTATGTCATTGCATCCATAAAAAACCTACAAGTATAAATTGTTTTAAAACTGAGAGAATAAAAAAAGGAGTTCAATGTTTAATCCAAATCACCACAAGTTAAACAATGAGATGATGAAGAGCTTGGCCGGCTTGACCGAGAAACCCGGCTGCCGATACTTCACGCGATACGCTATGATTGAAGAATCTGAAACTAGATAAGGTAACGTAACCTCAAGGAATTCCACTACCAAAACAGTATTTACATATATCATTATATCTACCCACTCTCGGGCACCTGTCTACAGTTTTACTAGTGTAACTGAGAGAGTAAAGTGAATGAATTGATTTGTGACAGTAGCACCTGTCTTTTGTCTTTATCTTGAAGTGGAGGGTGATGCACGTGGTAAGAACTTATTGATTCATCAATAAACGAAAGTAGATGATATTTCACAACGTTAATTAATTTGTTAATTTGATCAACTCTGTCTATAAATAGTAAGTCACACACAAACATACACACTGCTACATCTTGTAACTTGACCTCATACTGAATCAAATCTCAAAAGATGATGAAGATGTTTGTTGCCTTTGTGCTCTTTGCTGCCTTTGCTCTTCCAGCTGCTTCTGCAAGTGCTCATCAAGACGTCATCACTCTCAAAGCTTACGAGGAACTTCTCAAGAGTGGGGCTTCTACCGATGGAATGACCAAATCTGTCATTTCGAGCCCTCTTCTTAAAGAGGCTCTCGTCTCCTACTCCCAGAACAAACTCGGTGGTCTTCCCGTTTGCGGAGAGACATGCGTTGGTGGAACGTGCAACACCCCTGGGTGCTCTTGCAGCTGGCCTGTCTGCACAAGAAACTCTCTTGAGCGCACCAATTCTGCAGCTGCACATCCTCTTCTTGAAGAGGCACTAGTTGCGTTCGCCAAGAAAGGTAACCTTGGTGGTGAAATCACCTGCAACGGAGAAACTTGCTTTAATGGAAAATGCAAGACCAAAGGGTGCGATTGCAAGAAATGGCCTCTCTGCACCAGAAACTCTCTTGCCATGTAAGACTGGGCTGTGATGTGTGTTGTACTGGACTATGGTTAATTTTGTTGTCGTTGTCCTCAAATATAAAAGGCTATAAATGCTTATGACATATATATATATATATATAGCATATGAATATGAATAAGCATGCCTCCTCTATGTTGTGCCCTTCGTTCCACTTTGTATTAATTAATAAAAGTCCAGTTTATTATCAATTTGTGTGTGTTCGATTAAATTCTTTAATGGATTTTGGTGTTGAATTCTTTCCAAATGCTTATGCTCTTGTTTTGAAAATGGTGGTAAGTGGTTTGATTCAAAGGAATAACTTAGAAAATGAGTAGAGTTTTTTTGGGAGAAAGATGAGAAGAAAACGCAGAAGGGCGCTCTTAATATATATTTTTTTCCTCTTCAAATTGAACTAACAAGAAAAACAACAAGAATGAATTTAGTTATTATTGATGCGCATATACAATGTACATATATAGCTTAACTTTTATTTATTTATTTATTTTATTTTATTTGTCAATGTGATTAAAAGATTTTTACAATTTTACCTTGTCAAAACTACAATTAAATTATAAGCAATTAACGGGAGAGGGAGAGGACCAATGTTCGGTTTTGGGCTGGAAATTTCCAGCACACACGTCACTAAAAAAAAAAACTGGAATTTACCGACGGACTAATTTCGACGAATTCCCTTCCGGCGCAAATCATTTCCAATTTCCAATCTCCCTCCCAAATCTCCTTCTTCCTCTCATTAATTTTCTTCTCGGTTTCTCTCTGTCCTCTCTCTCTCTCTCCTCCGTGGCCTTACCCACCTCTCGCAGCCACGTCCTCTCTGTCTCTCCTGTCTCTCGTCTCCGGCCAGCGACGTCACATAACATAAGTCCTCCGACTAGTGGCTCAATTAAGAGTCCGAGGTTTATGTACACTTTTATTGCTGTTTTCGTTTTTGAACAAAACACGAATCTAGAGATTTAACCGAGAGATACTTCGGCAGCAAAAGTCCTTGTTTTGGAGGTAAACCCATCTTCGATTTCTCAATATTCTACTGAAATCTTATAACTTTTTGGTTCTTGCAATTGTTATCATGGCTTTGAGCCGAATCGATTGCTTAATTGAATTAACTCTTCAATTTGCTTATCTTTTATTCAAAACATGTCCCATTCTTTTTCATTTTGAGTTTTTTTTACTTACGAGACGAAAATTAGATGGGGGAAGTCCAAAACAAGCACAGTGGAAGGATTTGCTTTGCTGTGTGCTATTGCATCTTCCGGCCGGTGGCTCATGTGAGTGTTTCATGAGTGAAAGACATATACACGAGTGACAAGCATATTGGTGAGGTTAATGATCATTAGCACTCTAGAAAAGCTTTATTGGCATTATTGCAGGAGTTGTGGCCGTGCTATTTTAAGGTAAAAGTTCCCTAAGCTTCCTATTATTATTGGACATATGGCATGTTGAACAAATACAGTAAGTTAACAAAATTAATAATCAACCGGGTGAAAATACGAACTACAAAAATTAAAATTTTAATTTAAATGAAAATAAAAAAATTACAGATAAAATAAAATATTTATTACTTTGGATAAACATACAACCTCTCTTTTTCTTTATTACGCACTTTTTTCACTCTTTTCCTCACTTCACTCCTTACTTCTTTTCTCATTCTTACAAGACAAAGGGGAATGCATACCTAATTAAAGATATCGACTAGTGTTCCGCCACATTGCAATACAAGACAGACAAAGGTGCTTCTGTTAGCATTCAATAAGTGTGCTATTTATATCTAATTAATACCTACCATACCTAATTCAAATCATTCACCTGCCATAATTCTACAACAAAGACAATTTGACAGTGATGCTGATTTACTTTAACTAATGCATTTCTTCAAAAAGATAAGCCTGTGGCCCCGTCCATTTTATTGTAAAGATTAGAAAATCCAACCGAAAGATACTGCGCCTCCTTGAATAAAATTCTTGACCCAATAAAGTTAGAAAATATTTATAGTTTAGATAAAAAAAATACTTAAATATTGAGGCAAGCTAAAGCATGAGTTCCGCAGGATAAACCGAAACTCCTAGGCTACGAACATAACCCTTCTTACTTCTTGCCGGAAAATATAACTAAATTATAAGTTTTTTTAGGTGCTAAATTAGGAATTTTATTCAAAACAATTAAACAAGAAGTGTACCAAAATAAAGTTTAAATTAGAAGTTAATTATATGTTCTTGTGAAAAAATTGAAAAAAAAAGAATCAAATCAAATTACAAGTTTATTAATTTGATATGTCGTCGAAAACACAAAAATAAAAAACCAGCTGATTACGGCCCGCATAATTTTCTGTACAACAGCTTTCTGGCCCAAATGAATAGTTGTGGAAGGCCTGTAATTAGTAAACCGTATTGATCTTATGGGCTTTTGTTTTCGATCCACGTAGCAAATGGGGCCGAAGACCTTGAAAAAACTGAGAAACAGACGATCTGTAATTGTCTTCCATTAGAGGGACAGATCGGATCTCTTTCCATGTTTTAATTGTGACTTGTGAATAAATTATTATTTGACGGTGATACGTTGATTTTCATTTCTATCATCAATCATTTGTAAATAATTTGTTTTTTTATGCTGTTTTCAACGAGCAGAATCAGTGATTCAGGTACGTAACTACGTATGTGTGGAGGATTTTTTTCAATGTTTTTTTGTTTCCCACCTCATAACGCGGCTCACTTGCTGAGTGATTCGAATTCATGTTTTATAGGTTTCTTTTAGGAGGTGCATTCTTTCTTAATTTAAAATTTGAACTCGAAATTTTAATTAAATCAAAAGAATTCTTTATCAATTTATTTATTTTTAGATCCTCCGGTGCCCTTTTTTACCATTTTCTTTACGCCTCTTGGGTGATTTTTTTCATTTTCATTGTCAAATAAAATTCCATGCAAATAAGCAAGTTGGGTGAGCTTCAAAATCAAAAGGTACAAAATGCTGACTAAAATTGAATTGCGTTTTCAAAAGACAAAAAGAAAGGGAAACAAAAGTTGTAAAGCTAAAAGACGTAGTGTGTAGTAAGATTTGCTGCTAAAATCCAAACTATTGGCGGAAAGGGCGGCCGGAGGGAGGCACTACCAGCTTCTGCCAACTGAGACCAAATCTTCTACGCATCGACTTTGAAAATGAAAGAAGTAGCATTCAAGGATGACACGTGTACAAATCGAGAAATGATTGAGAGATGTCACTCGTTATCGTTGTTGTAATTTCGGTTACTATGAAGAATACTAAAGAAATATATCATGACTATTAGTAGCAAAAATAAAAGGTAAAAACTTAAAGGATGGTAATGAAAAGGGATAAATTGGTAGTCAACAAAAAATGATAATGTCAACGATCTACCATATTGATTATGTTTAGGTTTGAACTCAACAATAAATAAATAATAATCAGCAAGTTTGAAATTTAAATTCATCAGCAAAGTGGATAATGCAAATATCTCTCAATTTGAAAAAAAATACTTTGAAAATCCGAGTACCATATATGCAATTATGCATAAACATGGTCCCAAGAAGGAGAGAAACCCTTTGCATCTTAATCATGCTAGCTCATGAAAGATAAAGAAAACCAACTAATTAAAAGTAGATAATTAATACAATTAATTAATAATTGGATCAATATTGATAGTAGTCAAGTTGACTTATTTACTGTTAAATCAGATCTCTACTTCGAGTTCTAACTAAAGGACGGAGAAAACATTGTTGCAATAGTCATCGCTCTAAACTTCAATTACGTTTGAATCGGATTAATTTCTTATTCTCGAGGGGACGTAGAAATATCGGAAGAAATGGTTGAAAGTAAAGATAAGGTGATGGAACCAACCAGCGCACATGCAAGTCATACACCAGGATGCTGAATTGCTTATTTTATAGTACCTTTTTTTTTCTCTTTTCTTGAAGATATATCATGAGGAGACCTTTATTTAACTGATTAAAAAGAATTAATTAAGAAAAATAAAAGTCTATGGTTATAATTAATGAACAATAATATAAAGAAGGATGCAGATAACAGAGGGGCACACTTCTTTTTCTGGGCAGCCATGCAAGCTGTAAAAACCATCCCAAAACTAAAAAAACTAAAAACGCGTCTTGACGTCCCTTTCATTTATTCTTTAATATTAATGGATCCAACGCGTCTCCTCTTCTTTAAAGCGATACAAATCTTTAAAGCTTTCTATTTTGAAAAATATTTCTCTTGACGATTCCAGACTCTGTCAGTACTGTGTCCTCTACAGATGTGTATATGATTACATTCTTAGGTCCCAAGAAATCAATTTTACCAATTTGTTGTAGCTCTTTTTGGGCTAGTAAAGCGCATTTCTCTGTTATTGCTCAATTATGAGAAACAATATTGATTCTTTGGAGGAAAAAAGAGAGATTAAAAACCAAACTATAGGAAAAACTAAAAGTAGCATTTACTTTTCTGTTTTAATAAAAAGAAAGGGACAAATATGATAATAGTTGATATATTGTTAGGTTTTCGACACACGGAAAATGAAAAACTTATTCTCTAATTAATTTTTTGAACACGATCGGGTCTAAAATGACGACTCTCCTTACATGGTTTTATTCTTCGCAAATTATTGTGCTTATTATGAGAAACTTTTAATATTGTAAAATTGTCTCGTTAATTATTTAGTGAAAAAAATATCGGTATATTTTCGAATTCAAATCTTATCTTTGCTTATAAAATAAAACTATAAAATTGAAAATATTTTTCCACTCAAGTGAAATGTACTAATGATTAAAGGGGGTAGTTAATATTTTTCCATTTTGGTAAACAATTCGCAATTAATTTCTCATTTACTCCATTTCAATTCGTAGCAATATTTGGTAATTTTCTGTCCTTTGACACATTCAACGTGGTTTTCTACACCAAACTGAAATCAGAAAGAGAGAAAAAACAGAGCAAGCATTTAATTTTCATCTCTATATGTCCTACCCAAAGTTTGACCTTATAAAAATGTAGTAGAAATGCCATTACCGTTATGCATTTAATCAACGGCATTATATTGAACATGGCATATTGGGTAGATCATGATCTACCTACATCATGATGTAGGATGATGACACGTG
The DNA here is from genome assembly GCA_963691705.1 of Viola odorata. NCBI lineage: Eukaryota > Viridiplantae > Streptophyta > Magnoliopsida > Malpighiales > Violaceae > Viola > Viola odorata. Next base: position 3,804,014 of record OY829546.1, read on the forward strand.
TCCAAAAGTGTCAAGAACATAAACAGTTAACATTTAAACCCTTCACTTTAAGGACCCAATTTCAGAAAAAGAAAGGCAATAAATCTCAATTTATTTCTTTTTAACCACATTTATTTCCGAGTTCATTATGCCATGATTATTTTTGCTCGCACTAATTCAATGGGTAAAAATATTTCTTATCTAAAATGAGGGGATAATGGATTCTATTTACAAGAATCACATCAATAATTTTTTATCTAAAATGAGGGGATATTAGACAGGTTAGAGTCGTTAGACACACGTAATTATCTAAATTCAACTTCTCAGCTAATAAGTAGCTAGAATATAGAAATTAGTTATTGATAGTGTTTGAATACATATTTAAACTTGTACAGTACATGATAGAATTTCATTATATAGATTGATTTATTTTATTATATAGATTGATTTATGCTCAATACTTGTGTCATTTCGACTATTCTATTTTTCTTACTTGATTAGCAGCGATGAGAGTATAAAACTATTCGATTTTAAAAAAAAGCAATGAAGAATAAGAATGCAATCCTATTCAAAAGCCATGGGCTACATTGGCACACAAAACCTAAAAGGGTCCCTAGCCAATTGGGTGTCAAGAGGATCAACAATCGACCGCCGACACATTGAGCCATTGACCCCATCCCTCATGTCACCACCTCTACTTAAATTCCTTCTACCACCCCACCTAATTTCCATCATCTCCTCTCCCTCTTAAATACCACAACACATCTCTTCTAACTTCTAAGGCCCCCAAAAATCAATCTCTCTTTAGTCTTTACTCTTCAGTACTTATTCTCATTTTGCTTGCTTCCTTTCTCACTTACATTCAAATCAATACCCCACCAAGAAATTAAACACAAGAAGAAGAAATTAAAGAGAATGTCCAAGTTCTTGAATTTGTTTTCAATTTGTTCACTTTTCTTGATTACTTTCTTGATTTCTTCAACACATGCAAGAACCACCTCTCCTGCCAACGACTACTTGCAAGCTGAGTGCCTGAAAACGCCAATTCCTCAATTCCTCGGATCTTTGAGCGACACCATTGGTATTATAAGAGATGTGACTGGAATCATCTCTAATTTTGGCAATTTTTTTGGTGATCGTCGCCTTGGTAATGCCATCAATGACTGTCTCGATTTGCTTGATTTCTCTGCTGATGAGTTGAGCTGGTCCATGTCTGCTTCTCAAAACCCCAAAGGTAAAAACCAAACCAAAAGAGAGAGCGTCTCTGTTAATTACTGATTTCTTAGTTTCTGTAATTTTCTTGGAGTAATTTTCACTCTTTATATTCTTATCTCGATGTCATTAATGTTTCATAAGTGCATCGTGTTGCTTGCCTCATCTTTTGCACTTCACTAATTGCAAGATTTTCAGTCCATCTATTGGACCCCACTAGTGCCATGAATGCTATTTAAGAATTCAAGAATCCAAATTCTTTTTAATGTTTTTTTCTTTAATGAAATTAGTACCCAATTTTTTTTTTCGTAGATAAAAATATAGACAAGTTCTTTTCTTTTTTTTCCTGTTTCTTCAAGACTAAGACAGGGACCTCTGCCTTTACTTGTTGTACAACAACGTTGCTTAGCACGTGTCATGTTATGTCATTTACACGAAAACACTGACTTTTTTATTTTAAAATTTCACTTACAGGTAAAAACAACAGTACTGGTGATCTGGGGTCTGATTTAAGGACATGGTTAAGTGCTGCATTAGTAAATCAAGACACTTGCATTGATGGATTTGATGGCACGAGTACTCTTCTAAAAAGCCTAATCTCAACTGGGCTCAACCAAATCACCTCATCGGTCCAACAACTTCTCAACAATGTAGATCCAGGGCCCAATACAAGGCTAAAGCCCATTGGAAAAGACCAATTCCCTTCATGGCTCGAACGGGATGACCAACAATTGCTAATGGTGAATGGTGTCACACCTGATGTTGTAGTAGCAGCAGATGGGACGGGAAATTTCACCAAGATCATGGACGCCGTGTCGTCTGCTCCTGATTATAGCATGAAACGGTATGTCGTTTATATAAAGAGGGGTGTGTACAACGAATATGTTGACATCAAGAAGAAGAAATGGAATCTTATGATGGTAGGAGACGGTATGGGGGCTACAATTGTTACCGGTAACCGGAATTACGTCGATGGTTGGACCACTTTCCGGACCGCTACCTTTGGTAAGTTTGAGTTTTAATAATTATGATTTTTGTTGGATTTTTTTAAAAACTATAGACAAAGGATTTTGGAATATGACTTTTTAGCTAAAATCATTGTTTTTGGAAATGTGATGTGATGGATACTTGTTTCCTCTTTGTATGTTTAGTAAATGTTGATTTTCTATTTTTTTGTTTCAATAATTCCAAATTCATGTTTCTATTTAAGAGATTTGATCACCAAATGTACCTAAGTTTAGTGATGGCACATGGGTATGCTGTTGTAACAAGAATCTTGTTTGGAACTTTGGATAAAATTAAATATCCTTATTATGCTTATCTTTTATACGAATTGAAACGACATGAGATTTTGTGTAACAAAATGAAGAATTTACTGATTTTGTTGGCATGTGACACTGTTATGCAGCTGTGAGCGGAAGAGGGTTCGTTGCAAGGGACATAACATTTGAGAACACAGCTGGGCCAGCAAAGCACCAAGCAGTTGCTCTCCGATCGGATTCCGATCTATCGGTGTTTTTCCGATGCGAAATGAAAGGGTACCAAGACACACTCTACACTCACACGATGCGCCAATTCTACCGAGAATGCCGCATTAGCGGAACCGTGGATTTCATGTTTGGTGATGCAACTGCAGTGTTCCAAAATTGCCAGATTCTAGCGAAACAAGGGACACCAGATCAGAAAAACACCATCACAGCTCATGGGCGCAAAGATCCGGGTCAACCGACGGGTTATTCGATCCAATTCTGCAACATTTCTGCTGATGTTGATCTCTTGCCTAATATCAACAAAACCTACACTTTCTTGGGCAGACCATGGAAGAATTTTTCAAGAACAGTGATAATGCAATCTTATTTGAGTAGTGCAATTAGGCCTGAAGGTTGGCTCGAGTGGAGTGGGAACTCGTATTTAGATACTTTGTATTATGGTGAGTACATGAATTATGGGCCTGGTGCTGGGCTTGGGCAGAGAGTGAAATGGCCCGGTTATCATATTTTCAACACTTCATCACAGGCTAATAATTTTACAGTGGCCCAATTTCTTGAAGGGAATTTGTGGTTGCCATCTACTGGTGTGAAGTACACTGCAGGATTAGAAGTGTAATAAAACAAAATGAATTTGAGAGAAATCAATAGTTCAATACTATACTTTGTTCAGTAGTTATTATTATTATTATTGATTTCTTTCCCCAATTGTGCGCAAAACATTGCCAATTTCTCCTTGTTTTCTTTTTTTTGTAAGTTGTCAGCCACATTTTAAGGAAAAAATTGTTGTAGTTTTCCAATCCAAGAAAACAGTATAATTAGTGCCAACAACACAATGAAAAATGCAAAAATTCAAGACCAAGAACTCTATAAATCAAGACTCAAACATTTCAAGTTCTATGTAATTCTTCTTTATTGAAATCTAAACCACCCAAAACTTCATTTTATCAGTTAATTAATCTATCAAACACTTGTCACAATGCCAAGTTCATTCCATACCTCTTTGTTCATTACTCTTATCCTGATCACAACCCCATCAATCACACCCACATTAGCAAGATTTCACCTTAACATATCACAAGATTTGCTCAATCAAATCTGCAACAAAACCAAAGTCCCTTCTACATGCCTACAATCATTACAATCCGATCGCCGCACCGCCACCGCAGACCTACTCGGCCTAGAACAGGTGGCAATTGACCTAGCCAAGGCCACTGCAAGAGACAACTTGGGTGCCATTAACTTCCTACTCAACAAAACCAGAGATCCAGAAATAATAAGCAGGGCTCAGTTGTGTTTGGATGCTTACAACTTAGTCACTCATGAAATTGATTCTGCTGTCGATGGCCTAAAGACTAAGGATTTTGGTGCTGTGAATTCTGCTGGACAAGGTTGCTTGACTCATGCCAATGAATGCTTGACTGGGTTTAAACCATACCCTCCTTTTCTTCCTCATGAAAATGATAAATTGTATACTTATTGTCAGGTTGTTGTTGATGTAGCTACTCGGCTTTCTTCCAAAAGCTAAGAGGAAATATAGATTGAAATAAATAAATAAAATGACAATTGCAAAATTAAGATTTGCTTGTGAAAATAAACGAGAGAATTTCATAACCAAATTTTTTATTGAATTCTTTGGCCTAACACCCCAAGTTTGGAAAACTTAACAAATAAATAAACTAACACTAACACGCCCTTGGAGGTCATGTCCGATTCGAGTTTGGAAAAAAAAAACTAGCATTAAATAAACTAAATTGAAGTCTCCTTAAACATATTGAAATTCTTCACTTGGGGCAATCACCAATTTCTGACTTTGACTTACTACTCCACAGCAAGAGGGACGGTCTCAACCTAAAATGTCACACAAGAAACAAAATTATTTACTTAGTTAATAAACTAGATTTTTTAGCAAAAAAAGTCCTGGATTATGCAACAGGAACTTACGAATTTGCGGTAACCAAAAGCATAAAACATTTCAAGGTATCGCTGACTTTCGCGGCGATCGAGCTTAGTCATTTGGTTCCAAAAGCTATAGACTCCTGTCAGGTTAAGTAGCTTCTCAGAATAAATCTTCCAGGTGTACCTGAATAGCGCAAAAAAGAAAGCAAAATTAGGTTGGAGTTGAAAGAACACAGAAAAAACTAGACATTTATTTCAGAACGGAAGGTATGAAAGTACTTCTCCTCAATGCGTTTCAGGCCACCCTGAGAGATTCTCTCCCAATGAGCAGGATCGGTCTTGCACTTCTCGAAGAAGTTAGCAATGATCTCGGTAGCCTGATCGCCATTAAAAGGGTCGATATGGAATCCTGATTCTCCATCAACAATAATCTCAGCTGGCCCACCACAGCAGGTGGCAAATGTCGGCAACCCACAAGTCATGGACTCCACGACAGTCAATCCGAAAGCCTCATACAATGCAGGCTGAACAAAAGCTCCTTTGGTGTCGCAGATGTGGCGATAGAGTTCGCCATTCCTAATGCGGTCCATCTGTGAAGAAATCCACCTGAAATTTCCAGTCAGGTTGTAGGTTTCGATGAGGTCATACATTTTTTTCATCTCAGCTATCTCTTCAAGGTCTTTAGATTGCTTCCTCCTGTCCCCACCAACTACTACAAGGTTAACCAGTTCGTGCAAGCGAGCATCCTTGCCATACCATTCAACTAGTCCTGTTAAATTTTTCACCTTATCCAGCCTGGCCATTGTGAATAGAATTGGCTTGTTGGGATTTGAAAGCACGCCTCTATTAGATAACAAAATTTAAAAGCAAGATCAATGTTAGCCAATGCGAATATCAAACCGAACATGAAAGAAAACTCCAAGTTTAACTAATGAAGGAAAAAGGCTCACATATGCTCTTCATTTTGAGTGTCACTGTATAGAAGCTCCTTAATGTCAGAGTCAAATTTTGTTAGTCTTCGGTCATTTTCTGAGTAAGGGAAGTATATATCCATGTCAGCACCAGGTGGAACAATGTTGAACTTGGGGTTGAAAGAATCAATCCCGTGAACAACACGATAAAGCCCAGGAAGAGTGTAAGCTGTATGGCTCTCATATTGACCAACAGAGTCAATCCTGAAATATTTTTGAAATCATAAGATGTAATGAGATTTAAAATACCATAAAAGAAATATTTTGCTAAAGAAAACTTGAGTGAAAAAATTCCTTACTTTCCAGCAATCTCTTGGAAGGTGCTGGTGATGATGAAATCGGTTTGATTCATCGCTATCAGGTCAGCAGTAAATTGGCACGAAAAGTGGTACTTCTCCTCAAACATCTTCCAGTTGATGTCAGAATCTTGGTACTTTGTTTTCTCCAAAGCATGAGCAATAGTACACTGCATACGTTAAGCATAAATCAGGTTTTAACATTGCAAAACAATATATAAGCACGAGAGACAGATCTTGAAAACACAAACCTGAGTGACATCGAGTTTACGTGCCAAAATAGAAGCAACAATGTTTCCATCACTATAATTTCCTACTATAAGATCAGGCTTGCCCTGTAGCTCAGTAGAAATTTCCTTTGCAACATCCTACAATAAGAAGTTGTTTTTGTATTAGGAACTCAAATAAGGGATTGTTAACTGGATGGGCATGAAAATTTAGTCTAACGTTTCACCTCGGCATAAGTCTCCAGGTAAGGCCACACTTCAAATCTTGAGATCCATTGGCGGACCATTCCCTTCTCATTCCTAAATGGAACTCTAAGAATGTCACAATACTCAGTTCCATAAACTCTCTCGAGACGCTGACCACAAGTTGTACCTACAGCATCAGGGAGGAGCCTAGTGATCTGCACATAGCAGAAAGGTTATGCATCAAAAACAGTATGCTAAACAATATCCCAAAACAGAAATCACAGAGAAATTTGAAGACTTTATAGGTACTTACGATAAGAATGCGAGGGGTAATGTCAAGTCCTTGATCCCTTATGCGATTAAGCATTTCAGTCTCTAGGGCACGAACTTGATCCAAAATGTAAACAACCTAAGATGCAAAGCGGATTAATAAATGCAGATTATTAGTTTATTAAATTGATCGGTTATTAGGGAAGCGAACATATATACCTGCCCTCCAGTGTCAGGGTATCCCAAAACATTGTCTTGAGCGAAATATCCATGAGGACTCATGATCACAACATTAAACACCTTCGGAACACTGCCAAGAAATTTCTCAAGATTGTAAGGATTAGGTCCTTCAAGAACATCAAGAAGAAGCTGAACCATCTTAAGCACTCGCCCGGCAATATCTCCCCATCCTCTCTCCAACCCCATCTCCTGAAACTTTGTCTCGAATAGCGCATATGGTGTATCGAGTGGAACCAAAGACAAGTACTCCTCTGCCTTCCTCAGAACAGATTGCAGAGAATCCAGGCCTTCGATTTTACCATTCAGCATCAAAGACTGCGAAAGGTTAAAACATTAGGATACGGAATATGTACAACACATAGTACTACGAATGAGAAGCAGATGATGACAACACATCTTATAGTATAATACCTTTCCCTTGTTAGAAAGAGCTTGGAGAAATTGAAGCAGTTGAACCATGTTGGTCTTGTCTTGGAACAATTTTGCAGATATGTGATGGTTGAGGAACTCCATGCCATTTCCAATGGATTTGTTGAGAGTAGGTTGAGGAACGAACGCGTTGAACGGCTCAAAGTCCACCTCAAGGACATTTCCATCACTGCCGTAGAGAAAACAGATTTGAAAATCAACCAAAGTATATAAATTAATTGATCAGAACCAAAAGAAAATTACCCTCCATCAATAAGCTGCTCCTTCAAGCGCAGATATTCTGCGACGGACAACTTCTCGACAGCAAGTTTGGCAACATTCACTTGCACATACTCCCAAACACCAGGTTTCAGGCGTAAAGCAAGCGAAATATGTGGAGATGATACTACTGCTTCCTGAATAAGACCAAGAGAGCACAGTTTTATGAATTTAATCAAAACGAGACATCAAATCATGAAGCAATTTAGAATCTATGAGTACCTGAACAGGTCTGATAATATCATCAAGCACCCCATTGGACGCTTCAGCGACAGATTGGACTAGCTTGTCCTTATAAATCCCTACTCCCAAGCTCTCAACCCTGACTCGCCAAAGCACGAAACCAAAGAACTTCAATTCCATGACAAGAAAACTAATAATAAAAACGTGAAAGAAAAAACTGATAGCATATACATACCTTGACAGAAGTGAGACAGCTTCTTTAGGGTGGGCAGAAAAGAAGCCACTCCATAGTTCCTGAGCACTTTGTCCAGCCATTGCTTCCTCTGTAAAAAAGCTAAAAATTTATTATACAAAACTCTAAACAAGCAACTGATTTGAAACTATAAGAATACAGATTCCTGCTAAGATCTACTACTCTTGTCGAAAAAAGGAAAAAAATTCTGACAGAATACTCACAAGATCAAGTGAAACAAATATGAAACAATGTGGTGAAAAGAAGGGGAATTTAGATGAGTGGTTAAGCCTCGGCATTGTGTGCTTATATAGGGAGCAGAATGCCAACTGAAATGGAAACCAATTAAAATCAAGAACCCAAAATGAGTAAATATTCCAATACAAAATAGGTAGACTTGTGACTTATCGACAAAGAAAAAATATATGTATATGAGAATCAATGCTCATAAATTATGGTAAAATTTACCATTAGACAAAATTTTACTTAAATAGTTTGAACTTTTTAATTAAGAAATAATAAGATTTTCGTAATCAATTAGAGCAAGTTATTAAAAAGAGAGGAAAATCAGCATATCATTTATTTTTATTTACTTTACCTATTTAGAAGATGTAGATTTCCTAGTCATCTATCTAATCCTTTTGCAGATCGTTGAAAATAGAAGATTGAATTTCTTTTAGTGATAATGAGATTAATAATTACTATTATTAGCGTTAGAGTAAGATTTGTTGGGAAAAATATTCCACTTTGAATCGAATAGAAAAATAAAACAAATACACAACACCGGAAATTTACGTGGAAAACCTCAAACGAGGAAAAACCACGGTACAGATATGAGAATTTTATTAACCAAAAAGAAAAATAATACAATAGGTTGTCTCTCAAACCCAAATCCCAAATATTTAGGATACACTTACTCGAAATATGGAATCAATCCACTAATTATTTTTCTCTCACAATTCTCACTTTTCTCTCTGCCCACACCCTTCAATTGCACTCGGTTGCAATTGATCTGCATAATTCCACTTCCAAAGCATCTATTTATAGATGCATTAGCACATAAACAAAATGTGAAAAAAAGAAGGAAAAGTCAAAGATGGAAAAGCTGCACATGAATTAATTGGAAGCCAATTAATTCAATTTTGGCTCTTGCCGAAACAATCTAGCTTCTTTCACTCTCTTTCTAATTTTTACTGCGTCCACACCTTTTCCTCATCAAATTTCACAAGCATTAATTGCTTGTCATGAAAAAGTCCATAAACCTGCAGTAATTCCAAGTCACCAATTGTGGCTTGGACACGGGTAGTAATTTCTTGTAGAAATTACGATGCCGGCCTAGCTACTTCTAGCTTCCTTTTTTAACTTGGACAACACAAGTTCAATTTTACAGCATTCAATTAATTATTTGATTCCACATGGAGTCCACAGTTGGGTAGCCAATATGAGCTGGACCCAACAAGATTTAGCTTTACTGCGTTATCTTTTTCTTGCATCATATAATTTGGAAACCCTAGTTAGGAACTAGCCGTTGATGTTCAAAAGCCTACGACTCGTCGTTCTAGGAAAATCTTTACACTACCCAACAACAGTCAGGATTTTTCTACGAAAAAAAAACAACGGTCAGGACTCAGGATTTCATTTTAATTTTTAATTTTTGTTTTCCTCCTCGCATTCTTGTAACCAGTGTAATGTTGACAATTTGACTCTATATTTTCAGCTTATTTCAGTTATTATTTTTACTCGAAAAACTGGCCAGCAAAAAACACACAAAATTTTACACATTCTACTAGAATTACAAATTTTATAAACTATTAGGACCGGGTATTTGATTGTATTGAAATTTGTGTGAGAGAATTTTATCAAACTCTAAATTCTATGAGGCTCGAAAATGGAATAATGGACATTCATGACAAAAAGTAAGCAATTAAGAACTAATTAATGATTGACTCAAGTTGCGCATAAATGGTCGGTTGATTGATGATCGTTGGGAAATAAACACAACCGTCAAAGAACCTCTGCATGTGAGAACTTGGCAGATGAATGGCATGGTGGACAAGAGAAAAAAAACACATTCTAAAACCATCTCGTGACATGGTATCGCGAGTCACTAGACAATGCTCAACTATCCTAACTAAACAAACTGCCAAGATTTTCTATTTGATAATACACGTACTATCTTCTAACAAGACTTCCAATTCTTACAATTATACAATAAAGGTTTCGTGTGGATTTAACTGACGCAGGATATGGTTTCAAATAGTATTAACCTTAACTTCAATAGAAGCTTAACAATTCAATAAAATTATATCGGTTAACCTGACGTGAACAACATTAGTTTTAACACAATAAATTTAGTGATACATGTGATTCAGATTTAAAATAGCACTGAGAAGCCTCTCATTTCACACGGTCGATTAGTGCTTGGCTCTAAAAATTGAAGTAAAAAAAACGAAGTTATTTTCAACCGTTACCTTGATTTTTTTTTAACCCATCATGATAACTACCTGAAGTGAATTTTATAAAATTTTGAACTTAGTCCAATTTATTCAAGTGTGGACTAACTTTCCTGCTGCTAGTGCAGGATATTGATAAACAAAAGCAGACAAACCTGTACAGAAAATTTTACCATGTAGAGGACTAACTAGGAGCAGCTTTTTTGGTAGCAGGAATGGCCACTGCCAAGTTGCAGAAATGTGTTTTGTTTTTAGTCTTTTCACCTATCCATCTATATTACTCCCCGTCTTCCATTAAATGTCTTTCTGAAAAAGTAACAAAAAATAAAACAAACACTAAAAAGTCAAATAATGTGTACATTATTCAATAATAAAATGACAATTAATCGCGGACGGAGAGAATATAATATAACAATTTACATTAATCAAAAAATTATTGATTTGAGAATACATCTCATATACACAAGGCCCATCATCTATGGATCTATGGTCCTGTTTTTATCCTTCTTTGTACGTTGAACAAATATCTTTGTCGTTTATCATAGAAATTTGAAACCATCAATTTCTACACAAATTCCTGCAAATTAATGTCCCCCAACTTGCTACTAATGCAATTAAAATAACGCGTATTTTTTAAGTCATATGCATCACCGTCATAAGCACAACTTGCATTCCATAGTCACACGTAAATGTCCTTAAAATACAAAATTGAGTCAACGTGTAGTTTTTTAATCATTGTCTAATGCTTGTAAGCTAATTGTAAAATACTAGAAAAAACTCAGGTCAAGTACGGGAAGACCAAATCAAACTTGGCCAGTTTAAAACAGAGTGAATCCCCTGTTCTTGCACAAACTCTAATGGCTTTCTTCGTTCCAAAACTAATTCTCCTACTCCTACTCTTCCAACTCTCTGCTTCCATATATGCTCTCAACCCATCTTCTGCTACTTCCTTAAACTCCAATCTAACTTCAATTAGAACGCTTTGCAACAAAAGACCATACCCGGATGCATGTTTTGACACCTTAAAGCTCTCAATTTCCATAACTATTAACCCAAACATCATCTCCTACCTCCTACAAACTCTCCAAACAGCAATCTCAGAAGCAGAAAAGCTAACCGATGTCCTCTCAAACGCCGGTAGTAGCTCACACATCATTGAAAAACAGAGAGGAACAATCCAAGATTGTCAAGAACTTCATCAAATCACATTAACCTCACTCCAAAGATCAGCTTCAAGAATCCAAACAGGCGATTCGCGCAAGCTAGTTGATGCAAGAGCCTATCTTAGTGCATCACTCACCAACAAGAACACATGCTTAGAAGGGTTAGATTCCGCGACCGGGCCATCTAAGCCAGAGCTAGTAAACAGCTTGGTTAGTACTTATCAGCATGTTAGCAACTCCCTTTCCATGATCCCCAAGCCAATTCCTAAGAATGCTCACAAAAATCGGAGACTTTTAGGGTTTCCGACATGGGTTTCGAAGAAAGATCGAAGATTTTTGATGAGCAGTGGAGCCGAGTATGACCCAAGTGAGGTGATCACAGTTGCTGCAGATGGGAGTGGAAATTTCATTAGCGTTTCTGATGCTATAGATTTTGCACCAAAAAATAGTGAGGCTAAGATAGTAATTTATGTTAAAGAAGGGGTGTATGAGGAGAATGTGAATATTCCAAGCAACAAACCCAACATTGTTCTTATTGGTGATGGAGCTGATTCTACTTACATTACTGGTAACAGAAGTGTAGGTGATGGATGGACTACTTTCAGATCTGCAACTCTTGGTATGTTCAAAACTTTCTCTTTTAGTTTATTTCCCTTTCTTAACATAAACAGAGAGAGAATTCGAACTCAAACTTAAATTACTACCGATACTTTTATCACTCGCTACATTACTTTTATTTAGTTTTCTTGATTCTCACTTCCTTTGTGTGAAAAATGTTCTTGCCGCCAGCCACTGTTCGTTGAATTTTTTCACATTTGGATCACTCTCTTCATGACTCAAATCAAATTTGTGAATCATAAACTTTTGTTTTTGGTGAAAAAGACATTGAATTTATTAATCGTCCCATCTCGTCCCAAACCATGTCTGGTGTTTTTTTTATTATGTCAGTGGGCACCAACCTTTCACAGAGAAGAGAAAAAAAGTAGTAATACAAAATAATTTGATCTTGTTTGGTGAGTAAATATTTCGGTTTGATTTCGGATTTAAGTATTACTTGCACATTGCTATGGTTAATTATTTTTTTAGCCTCTAAGTTTTAAGTTTCTTTTATATATATATATATAAAAAGTGTTTTTATATGGATCAAATTAAATCAAAGATTTTAAGAAAAGTCAAAAATAATCATCGCGCACTCGCACGGCAGAGGCACACGGCAGGACTTTTCGTGCATAGTACAGATATGAATAGACCAATAGAAAGTAACATATACTAATTAAAATTAGGGAAATACACCATTGGAATATTTGATGGAAAAAAATACACCATTGAAACATGATGTGATGAGTTCATATCTACATTCTCTCTCAAAATATGACTAAAACAATTCGAATAATTGTAGACACCGGTCAAAATTTTCTTGTTATGAAAGTTCGACAACCAAAACTAAACTATGCCTTAAACTAAATGCGTGCAGCGGTTTCTGGAGAGGGCTTTCTGGCACGAGACATCTCCATTTCCAACTCGGCAGGACCGGAGAAGCACCAAGCAGTTGCCCTCCGCCTAAACTCAGACCTCTCAGCAATGTACAGATGCTCGATCTATGGATACCAAGACACACTATATGTCCACTCGTTTCGTCAATTCTACCGCGAATGTGACATATACGGGACCATAGACTACATTTTCGGCAACGCAGCAGTTGTATTCCAAGGTTGCAACATTGTGTCCAGGCTGCCAATGCCGGGCCAATTCACCGTTATCACTGCACAATCTCGAGACTCTCCCGATGAGGACACGGGAATTTCGATGCAGAACTGTTCGATTCTGGCGACCGAGGACTTGTACAACAATTCTGGTGGAGTGAAAAGCTTCCTAGGTAGGCCATGGAAGACTTATTCTAGGACAGTTTTGTTAGAATCGTACTTAGACAGGTTTATTAATCCTAAGGGATGGACAGTTTGGTCGGATGATGGTAATGGGCTGGATTCGTTGTATTACGGTGAGTATGAGAATTATGGGCCGGGGTCTGGGACTGATAGCCGGGTTGATTGGGCCGGGTACCATGCGATGGATTATAGTGATGCTTCTAACTTTACGGTGTCGTATTTCATCACTGGTGATGAGTGGTTGGATTCCACCTCATTTCCTTACGATGATAGCGTTTAAGGAATAGTGTAATGTTTAGTGATAGTCACGCAAGTCAAGTATTGTAATTGTGTTTCGACCAAAATATATATATATAATGCTTTAGCATTCACTTATTTTTGTTATGGTAAAATAGTAAATTATTTGTCTACTTTTAATTAAACCAATGTCGAATTTTGAGAATGAAAAAATGATATTAAGAGAGTCATCACTTTGGGAGTAGGGGTGTTCATTGGAATTTCCATTCCGTTCCAAAATAAAGTTCGAAAAAAAAAATCGGAACGAAACGGAATGTATCCAGGAAAGTTCCGAAATTCTAAAATTATATATATATAATATATGTAAGTATTTTTGTTTTTAATCCAACAAGGTAAGGCAACAATACTAAATAGACGACGCCGTTCCATCAAACACCAACCCTAAGGCCTTAAGGCCCTAAACACTAAACAACCCTAAATCATCACACTCTCCTCGAGACTGCAATCCAGAAAACCCAATTTACCGAAAATCCAGAAAAGCCATGCTCCCATCAACCACCAAGTCGCCACCAGCAACCTCCACCATCAAGTTCCTCTACAGCTATGGGGGCATGGTCATCCCCCGTTACCACGGCGAAGATACCCATGTCCTCGCCGTACACCGCTCCATCTCCTTTTCTGGTCAGTACCCATTTCTTAATTTCTCGTCGTACGTTAGATAATTGAAGTTTTTTTGGTGCCCACCATGTGGTTGTGTTAATGCGTGAGTGTATGATTTTGAGTGGAATATTACAGAGTTATTATTTATTTATTTTTTAAAAAATATAAGTTCCGTTCCGCAATAATTTCGGAATCAGAATTTCGGAATATATAAAATTACAGAACGGAACGGAATGAATTTTAGAAATTTCAGAATTTTGAAGTTCGAAATTTCTGAAAATTTCGATGAACAGCCCTACTTAGGAGAACGAGGTTTCAAAAAAAAATTGGGAGAAGATACGAAGAATTAATGAAAAAAATATACCTTTAAGAATTTGTTTTCTAGAATTCAAAATTTACGAGGAGCAAATATGAAAGGTAAATAAATAAAAATTTAAGAATTATTACGGGAGCAAAATATAATTTTTGAAGGATAAAAGTGCAAAGGATTAATAAAAGAAAATAGAATCGGTCTAATGACATTTTTGGTTCCTATGCTACTAAATTTGGTTTAATGTAGTGGTCAAATCGTGACTAATTTGATCCTTAGAGTGTCAAACTTTCTGTTAATTTGGTTCGTAAGTAGGTTATTACCGGTCGGAGGTAATGACATATCAGTATCTACTGTGGCATGCCGCGTAGATACCACATGATTATGACACGTGGCATCTGACACTGGCCCCACCTCTAACCATCCACGTCATTATTTAAAAAATGAAAAATAAAAACTGTATTTGGGTCCCACGCCTGTCTCCATCATCTCTTCTCGTCCTTCTCCCTCTCTCTCCCTCGCGACGATTACTGTCTGAAACCTTAGAACAGAAAAAAACCCAGAGCATCCATCAGACAATTTATATCCTTTTTGTTCTTGCATTATAATATCAGCAAATTATCCATATCTATATATATATATATATATTATATCAAACGCATTATCCTCCACAAATTTCAATATCATCTGTGTTAAAATAGGGTTAGTTGATGGACATCACCGTCGCCGTCAAAGACGACAACTTTAGATGTTTCGCTACACAAATTTGGGTTTGAGTTTGAAGAAGTGTCACCGAAGAGGGTATCTTACCGCCTTCTCGTCACCTAAGAGTGCATTCAGGTGTCCTTCGTTTCTTTTTTTCTTTCCTTTTCTTTTATTTCTCTAATAAAATTGAGAAATGAAGTAAGTAATTGAGGATCAGGTTGCATAAAGTTGAAGAATTTAGTTAATTGAACAGATTTTATAACTATATTCATGTATGAAAATATACTGATAAGCGTGAATTGGGATATATTTACGCAGCCTTTCAAGGTGTTGCACGGCGGCGTGACGGCGCTGATATCGGAGGCTCTGGCTAGCATAGGGGCGCGTATGGTTGGGGTTCAGCTGAGCATCAACCATGTCAAGCGCGCCGAACTTGGTGACCTTATCCTTGCAGAAGCCACTCCCGTATCTACTAGCAAAACAATTCAAGTAGTAGACAGTAACTGTTGCGAGGGAGAGAGGGAGAAGGAGAAGGAGGAGAAGAGATGATGGGGGACAGATGAGAGGCGTGGCCCCACTTGCATTTTTAGTTTTATTTTTTTAATGATGACGTGGATGGTCAGAGGTGGGGCTAGTGTCAGATGCCATGTGTCACAACCACATGGTATATACAGGTGACATGGCACATCAGAAAATATCGACACATCATCGCCTCCCACCGATTTGCAACTTACTTAAGAACCAAATTAACAAAGGTTTGGAAAGATTAAACAAAATTTAGGAACACAACAACCGTTATTAGACCAATAAAATCAAGAGTTTCCAGGGGAATCAATAACCTACTTTCAAATCAATGGATGACACTGACAATGCAGTGAAGTATTTTAGGAAAGAAACAAAAAAATCAAAAGGGACCTCACTCGTTCATCATCATTTTGACGTACTCCTCGTAGTTGATCTTGCCATCGCCATCCACATCAGCCTCGCGGATCATCTCATCAGTGTGCACACCATGATCAGACACGAGATGGCCAAGCTCAGCAGCACAGATGAAGCCATCCTTGTCCTTGTCAAAAACCTGGAAAGCTGCTGAGCAGAGAGGATTCTGGGCATTCAGCTCCTCCTTGTCATCAGTATCCTTAATCTTGAGGTCCGTGAGACTTTCATAAATTTTTGGCTTTGCCGTGATGACTTTGACAAACTCCTCGTAGTTGATCTGGCCATCGCCATCGACATCATCCTCGCGGATCATCACATCGATTATCTCACCAGCCTCCTTATCCGTCAGCTTCTCGCCAAGTTTAGTCTTGGCGTGCATTTGGCGAAGCTCTGCAGCAGAGATGAAGCCATTCTGGTCCTTGTCCAAAACCCGGAAAACACAGGAGAAGCGCTGCTGCTCAGAATCCTTCAGCTTGCGGCTCATGTGGTTATAGAATTCCAGGAAATCAATACAACCGTTTCCATCAGCATCAATCTCGTTTATCATGTCCCGAAGCTCTGCCTCAGTAGGATTAAGCCCTATGGAGCGCATCACAGTGCCAAGGTCCTTGGCAGTGATGCAACCGTCGCCGTCCTTGTCCAATAGGTTCAGTTGACTTCTAACCTCTGCTACGATGTCTTTAATAAACGCACCCTCAGACCTGCAAATAAACAGCAAAAAACATTTCAATTTTACCAATCTTTCTGATGTTGTTTTGTAGTAGTGAAAGCAGCAGTAGGAAGTTTGTTAACATTCAAACTTTTTTTCTTTTCGAGGCACTAAAAGTACACTTAACAAAACGAGATACAAAACAAGAAGGCCAACCAAGAACAAGACATGCAGTTTCCTAAGCAATAAAAAGCACCTACCAGTAGAAATGTTATAGAAACTGAGAAATGCAGTGCAGATCATGAAACAAAGTTAAACTTTATTCCTTTGAAACATCAAACCAGCTAGCTAGAAGCGCGGCAATAACCCATAACATATGGAGCTCTTGTTGCTATAAATTGGAGAAAACTACGCAATTCTTGGTCCTCAGCTTTAATAAAGAAGCAAGCAATAGATGGATGTTGAGGCAAAATATGGTTCTTACCACAATATTCGACATAAATTAATGTTTGTGCAAGCTAGTGGTTATGCTGGGACAAGCCTCTCTTCCCTGACCGGTTGCGGCACAGAGCAGAGCACTAAAACTCTAAAAGAGTGCTGGAGCCTTAAAGATCGTAGCCTATGTGTATATACACTTGTGATTTTTAATGTCTTCAAAAGCTATTGCATCGTTCTTGTACCAATTACTAGGACGACCACCATTCTAAGTGAAGAAACTAATACGGAAAAGGGGGGAAAAAAGAGGGAAACCAAACTAGCAGGTGATTTTGGTGATGGAAACAATTCTACAAATATAGCAGAGCTCTTTACCTATCATTTAAAAACATTCCTTTTAGCATAGCTGCTTCTCGAAGAGCAGCCCTCCATTCCTCCACCTGCTCCAACGTGTACATTTTTTCATGTTGAGTAAACGAATCCCCATATCTCCCTGTCTGCTCTGCAACTTCGTATCGGCCCACTTCATAAAAGATAGGAACCACAATGTGCCCATAATTTCTTCTCCTCTCCATGATCATCACCAGCTCGAACAAGCACCAACTTGAAGAAGCGTAGTCTACAGAGAAAACTATTACCGATGCTTTTGATTCTTCAATTGCCTTCGTGATCTCCACCACGAAGTTCTGTCCCACCCGAATGCTCTTATCATCTCTGAAAACGCGAAACCCTGCATCAGTCAAGGCTTGGTAGAGATGATCGGTAAACGTTGTGCGGGTGTCCTTACCTCTAAAGTTTAAGAACACGTCGTCGTCTAGAGTAGAGGAAAGGAGCAAGAAACTGAACAAGAAGTAGATGAATGGACGATAGAAAGCCATAGATTTGGTCCAAATTTTTTGAATCTAAAGGATGATAGTTCAGTTGGGTTTTTGTTTATTTCTTGGTTATCTGGTCCGTTTTGGCTGGGTTCGGCGGGAAGAGGAGATCAGCAGATTGTGTTGCGGTCTCGCAGAAGGAAAGGAGAAAGGTAGTCGAAACAAAAGCAATAAAGAGTCAAAAAAGTGGGAGCATGAAGAGAGGGAAAATGCCAACTAGGCGCTCCTAAAACGACCAGATGGGCCTCAGCCCACGTGCATTCAACGCAGAATTTAGACCATGACGAAATTTCAAGTTAAACCTAAACCCAATGAAAAGGCAGAGGAATTTCAAGCATAAACAACATTTCGTGCTCCGCCAATGCTTCGCCGAAAAATCAATTGAACGCACAATTTAAGCATATTAGGTGCTAGTTAAACAACAAAGGGATTCTAGAGCAGAAATGACTAAAATTAAAGGATTTTCCAAAGGGATTATTAAATTACCTTCGTAGAACCATGCCCTGAAGATAACTAACTTCTGCAAGAGCTGCCTTCCACCCATCCACTCTCTCCATCTCCTCCGGATACCTCATTTCGTGCTCCGCCAATGCTTCGCCGTACCGTCCTTTCAGCCACCGTAATTCAGACGCCTGGGCATGGTAAAAAATGGGCAGGACGATTAACCCACTCTTATTTCTAGCTTCCATAAGCATCACAACCTCATCAAGGCACCGACTTGACCAGGCAAAATCCTTGGAGAAGACAACTACTGAAACCTTTGATTTCTCGATTTCTTTCTTGATCGTTTCAAGGTCAAGATGTGCATTGTTACCGGCAATGAAGGTGCGAAGCCCAGCTCCAGAAATCGCGAGGTGGAGATGATCGCTGAATTTCTTGCCCGTTTCTTTGTAGTTGAAACTCAAAAACACATCGCTTTTTGGCATGCCGGACGTGCTGGAGAGGAACAGAAGCAGGGAATAGAAGGCTAAGTAGATGGCTGAGAAGATGCCCATTACTTTTTGTTGGAATAAAGAATTCAAAATTACTCCCTTTTGATACAAGAGGATAAGATATGATGGGAGAAAAGTGTAGTCTAATTTCTGGCTCGATACGGAGAGGAACTTCTTTTTCCCAACAAGATACGGAAAGCAACTAAGCAGCGTCGTTGTTTCGACTGATAAGAAACGCGACACGAATACTATAGGTTGTGCTAATATAATTTTAATTAAATATAAAAGGTCATGATCATTTGATCATAAAAGCTCCGCTAGCATATAAAAAACCACTACATTAAAACAAACCATAACTTATGTTGCGGACTGTTTGACATTTTCTTGAATGGTTTTATCATTTTCTTGAATGGCACCTACCGACATTTCCACCTTCTTTTCTGCTTTCCACCTTTACGTGTTATTACTTACCCTCCTCTGTTCTTACAATTATGTCCTTTCCGAAGAAGAAAAAAGAATACACATATTAAAAAAATATAAATTTTATAATTATAAGACTATAAATTAATTATTTGATCTATTCAACCATATTATAATATTTCATTTATAATCATGTTATTTATTATAATTTTTTCCTCTTAAATTAACCAATTTAATAAAAATAGTTTTGTTTTAAAATTCAACTTTAACCTAACAAAGCCTTGATACCAATGATCAATAACCAATTATTGAGTCGGATCATAAAATACTCTCCAAATGACCGGGTCTTCAGTTTTATATTTATTTATTTATTTATGAACAGATGGTAGAAAGCCATAGATTTGGCCTAAATTGTTTGAATCTAAATGATGATTCATTCAGCTGAGTTTTGTTTATTTGTTGGCGCTTTACAGGCGATGGAAGGAGGAGATGATCAGATTGGGTTGCATTATTGCATAAGGATGGAAGTGGAAGCAAAAAAAGTCAAAAAAAAGTGGAAAAGGGAAAAGTTAAGAATCAAGTTATGGAATCTAAACTTTCATATAAAAAAAGGCCACGGGAGAAAATAACCCAATATTACTTTTGCAAACCTCATAAAATTCTCTGTTGTACTCCGTCCTAGTTTTATTAACTGTCGCTTTAATTTTGAGTACATATATTAAAAAGATCGGATGACTCACTGCTTGAGATAATTTTGCAATTTACTTTTTTTCATAAGTACGAGAGCATCTTTATCATACGTTCGAGAAAAAATAAAAGGTAAAATTGTCTCAAATAGTGAGTTATCCGACTTTCTTAACATGTGTGCTTAAAGTTAAAGTGACATTTAATTAAACTGGGAGGGAATATTAAAATCCATGCTCTTCCGTCCTTCTTTTGCACAGAAACTATCATGCTGTAAAATCACTCAAAATACTACTAAAACACCACGTGAAATACAGAAGCGCAACACAGACCAAAATTGCTACCAACAAATTAGAGCGATAACGGAAGTATTTTCGAAAGCTGTGGAAAAAGAAATCTCCAGAAAAACACATCATTCATATTATAGTGGCCGCAATGCAGGCAAAAGAATGGTAGATACAAACTATCAAATATCATCATGGTGTAAAAACACGAATGTGCTACACGGACTAAAATTACTTATGGGATATTACTAGTGGGACTACATCAGAACCACCAGAGTAGCCTAAAATTAGGGCCAAAAACTTATAAGAATTCAATTGGCAGCCCTAGCAATTTAAGTTGAATGTGCTCAACTTATAGTTTTACTACAAACAGGCACTATAAGCAAATTCAGCACAACCCAGAATTTAGACAATGACGAAAATTTAATTCTAAACATCTGTGAATCAATTCAACACAGAAATCAGGCATTGACGCATTTCCAAATTTCGTTCTTCATCGTTCCAAATTCAAGGCGAAGGGTTTTGCATTGTTACTGCCGATGAAAGTGCGAAACCCAGCTCCAGATATCGCTGAGTGGAGATGATCGCTGAATTATTTTTGCCTGTTCCTCTGTAGTTGGAACTCTAAAGCACGCCGTTTTGCATTCCGGAGAGGAACAGAATCAGGAAATTGAAGATTGAGGAGATGCTCATCACTCCTGATGAAGAAAAGAATACAGAAGGGAAAGATCTGATATGACGAAAACGAATTCTCCTTTCTCGGTACGGAAAGAGGAAGAAGGAAGGTTGCAGAGTGAGTACAGGAGCGAGCAATGGCGATTGATGTGAAAGGGAGACGACTTAGGATTGACTTGGGCATTTTCCTGTGACCTGTCCACTTCTTTTTTCTGTGGCCCAATCTGAAGCCCAGGTGGATCAAAAGATTGTGTCCGGCTAAAAATTGCTTAAATGATGTTTTATTATTTTTAGTTGATTTTTTATTAAACTTTATTAATTTACTTATAATTATTGACAAGAGATAATTAGTGTAAATATGATATGTTAGAATAAGATAAGAAAAATATTAGTGATTAATATAAACTTAAAAGGTGTGAAAAGTATATATTAATATGTATAAAATTCCAAAACCATTTACTCCATCTATTTCAAAATTAATTGGCGTTTTTAGATTTTTTTTTCTCACAAATTATATGGTATTTTACTACTTTTTATGTTATTTTTTACTCCCTCCGGTCTCGAAAGAACGTCGTTTACTATTCCGGCACGCATTTCAATGCGGCCAGAATAGTAACTATATGACCTCGAAAAATTCTGAATTTTTTTACTAACCAGCCGGTACACTACGTTGGAAAAAAATTTCAGAATTTTTCGAGGTCATATAATTACTATTCTGGCTGCTTTGAAATGCGTGCCGGAATAGTAAACGACGTTCTTTCGAGACCGGAGGGTATTTAATTTTACTAATTTACTTAAAAAAAAAATTGGATTATTTTTACATGTTTCTCTCTTTACTTAAAAATAGAACGAAAACTCGCCGCTCACTCCCTTTTCTCTTCTTTTCTCTGCCCACCATCTTCCCTGAAGCCAAAGAACTCTTACAGAAGAAGAATTAGGGTGGAATGGAAAAGAAAGGAAAAAAAAGTTAATAATTTCTCTTGTGGGAAAAAATTAGAGGAAGGAAACCAAGAGAATACAATGGAAATGGAAATGAAGAGATTTTTTTAAAGAAATATTCCCCTTGGACCCACAAATCGTATCCTGATGCCAATAATGAGTTGGGATTCAATTTTTTTAATTTGGGATTGAAATGTGCAAGGACACGTTTGGTCTTGAATTGAAGATGGTGAACTTGAGGTTATTTGATTTGAAGAAGAAGATGTTTCAGAGAGGGAGAGAGAAGGGAATGAGTTTATTTTATTTTCACGTCACCATCTGAGCTATAAAGAGAAAAACAGGTAGAAAAATTCAGTCATTTATTTTATTTTATTACCACATGAGCAGTTGCTAAAGTCTCTTAAAATAGGATTAGAGTAAAATTAAAAATTATGATGTACTTAAATAAAATTAGCGAACATAATATTCAAATCGAATAAAAATAAAACATGAGGTATGATTTTGGTACGTGGGAAAATGGGAAAGAAGAGGAGAAAGACGGTGTTGACTGATTACATAATTTACATTACATACTAAACAAAATCAAACATGGAGAACCCACAACAAATACACTTTCCTTCTCTTCATTTCTTATACCAGAAAGGAAACTCATGGCCACTTGCATTATAAGCTAAAAGCAGCAAACGATTAGATCATCACGACAGTGTTATACTTCTCAAAATGGAGCAGTTGACGTTCTATGTAGGGTGTACTTTTTCGGAAGCTGAGCAGCTGCTGCTAAACATAACTGCACAAAAACAAGAAACCACATTTCGCTTACAATGTCAATTAAAATGGGCCATTTTGGGTCTCTTACCCTGCTGCCTTTTTTCATATTTGTTTTCTTTGTCACATCAATATCATCAATATAGAGACGTAAATGGACCTTTCTTGCAAGTAAGCCTATCTTATTTAAAAAATATTGATGTAAAACTGTATAACATGACAACTGAGACCAGTTGTTACCACTGCTCCAAATGTTTCATCAAGACAGATCTACTTGGGCGAAAACCCGACCAAGTATGACCTCTTTATTGGTTTGGGGATATAACTGGACTCGGGGAAAGAAAGAAAAAAGTAGCCGGACCGGAGCGGACCCATCTTCTAGTCAAACTCAACTCCCATAGGTTGAGTCTTCCGCATTATCCTGTTGGAAAGATTGTTTTTTAAGATGACATCAGCCAAAAGTTTCGCCTCTTTTTAAAAAATTACAAAAAAAAAAAGGTTTCTTCCCGGTGTGGGACCCAGAGAAGAGATGACGTGGAATTGCCGGAGAATAACACCAGAGTTGATTGCGGTTGAGTTGCCTCTAATCTCTGCTACGATGTCTTTAATAAATCCCCCCTCGGATCTGCAAATAAACAGCAAAACAAACCAATGTTATCACATAAGGAAGACGCTACCAGGAAAATATGAAAACTCAGAAATACGCTGACTGCGCAAACCACAAACCTAATTAATTACTTGTATTACAGAAACATGACTTCTGCCAAGCCAACTTCAACATCCAACAACTTATGTTTAAGGGTTTAACTACCCATCTCCATGACTTCTGTTAGAACAGCAGGTCATAGCTCAACATCAACTCCCCCCAAATTACTAAAAAGTGTGCCCCAAACTTCCCGGAATTGAATATGAACACAAACACTGTTCATTAGTTTTCACAATCGCCCTCCACTGAATTTCTTTAAAAAAATATAACAATTTTTTCTTCTTTTCAAGGCACGTAAGTGCGTAAGAAAACAATACTGGAGATGGAGAAAGGCCAACCAGGAACAAGACATGCAGTTTCCTAAGAAATAAAAACACCTACCAGCAAATATATCAAAACTGAGAAACGCAGTGCAGATCATGAAACAGAGTTTATTTCTCCTTTGAAACATCAAACCATCTATCAAGAAAAGAGGCAATAGCCGCACTACACCATAACATAGCTCTTGTTACTAGAAGAAAAAGAACTGACTTGGCGAAATCCACAATTCTTGGTCCTCCACCTAAATAAAGAAACAAGCAATAGATGGATGCTCTTTACCTATCATTTAGAGACATTCCTTCTAGCTCAGCTGCTTCTCCGAGAGCAGCCCTCCATTCCTCCACCTTATCTGACTCGTACGTTTTTTCATGTTTAGCAAACGAATCCCCGTATCTTCCTGTCTGTTCTGCAACTTCATATAGACCCACTTCATAAAAGATAGGCACCACAATGTGCCCATCCTTTCTTCTCCTTTCCATTATCATCACCAGCTCGTCCAAGCACCATCTTGAAGAAGCATAGTCTTCAGAGAAAACAATAACCGATGCTCTTGATTCTTGAATTGCTTTCTCGATCTCCGTGTCAAAGTTCTGTCCTACTCGAATCCCCTTGTCATCTCTGAAAACGTGATACCCCGCACCGGTCAAGGCTAGGTAGAGATGATCGGTAAACCCTGCGCGCGTGTCCTTACCTCTAAAGCTCAAGAACACGTCGTAGTTAAGGGCAGAGGAAAAGAACAAAGAAACGGATGAATTGATGGTAGAAAGCCATAGATCTGGTTCAAATTGTTTTAATCTGAAGGTTAGGTCAGCTGGGTTCTTGGTTTTCGGGTGCTTTTTGGCTGGGTTCAATGGAATGGGTTCGATGGTAAGAGGAGATGATCAGATCGTGTCGCAGGAGGCGATCCATCCTTTCCTTTCCATCACAATAGTAGGCGCATCTAAATGACTAAATGGGCTTCATATCCCATCGCAAAGAAGCCCATGAGACAAAATAACTCCATAAAGTCAGCAAGGCCCAACTAATTACTCTTGTAATTTTTTTGACAAATGCCTCATAAAAAAATATAAAACTATTGATTCCAGCTATGTTTAAATTTAAAAGGCATTTTGTCATGTTCTCTTCCATATTTCTTCCAGGCAATTTCCCCCCCCCCCCCCGCCCCCCCCCCCCCCGAAAAGAAAAGGCAGCGTAGGCAGAAACTACTTAATATCATGCTGTGAAATTACTCGAAAACCACATAAATGTGCTTACACAGAACAAACTGTCACCAACAAATTTGAGCTATAATGGAAGTATCTTCGATGACTCTAGAAAGACTGATGGAAGAGAAATCTCTGTATAAACGCCTCATGAATAGATCAAATTAGTGTAAGTATAGAACTATTCACTATTGTTGGCGCGATGTAGTTCATTGTAGATTTGCAGGTGAGAGACCGAGAGGTGCCTAACGAGAATCAGTTCTAAAAGTTCATACTGCAGGGAGTAGGGAAGCAGGTTAAAGATGTGGAGATCATGTTGTATTTGTACACACTGCAGGTTCTAAACCAATGCAATCTTGTGCAGAAAATCTGCAGCTCGTGCACCGTAGAAAGATGGAGATGGCTAAATCTACACTCAGCAGAGGCAAGTTGTTACCATAACAGGAAAACCATAAGAATACTAATCCATAAGGTCGATCCATTTAAAGTTTCTAAATAAAGCATGAATTTATTATGAGAACATGATGACTTACTATTTTCAAGGTAAAGATGGGGTATTTAGAGACGAGGGAGGCACAAATTTAGAAAAAAATTCCCCTGATTATGGCTAAATTATTTTTTAGCATACATCACTTATTAGCTTGTAGATTCAATCAAACTAATTGATTCGTTAAAATTATCCGACATATCAGAAGACTCATCTATTTCTGCTACATTTGGCATTTCTTCTAGACTTAGTGTCGGCTTAGGAGGCATTTCTAGGCTTTCCACATCTCCTTTAAGCATCTCCACCACCTTGTTCATCGAAGGTCGATTAGTGGGCTTAATTTGAATGCACCATAGTTCCACTATGATCATCTTTTTTACAATTTTAGTTTCCCCCTCCGTGGCATTGTCTCCAATTGTCTCCAATTTCAATGTCATCTCCATTGGAGACTTGGTAGTAGACCCAAGATGGGAAATAGATTTGGCTAGACTTTTTTACCAGTGCATTTAAATTCTTCCTTTTACCTGCAATTTCCAATAACAACATGCCAAAGCTATAAACATCTGCTTTGTAAGATATACGTCCGATGTTCTTGTAGAATAGTTCTGGAGCCATGTACCCAATTGTCCCTCTTGCTGCCTGATAGCATATTTTTAGGCATGATTTTCTCCCCATTTTCTCACCCATTTAAGGCATGATTCTGCTAAATTATCCTTGTTTTCACTAGATCTAGGCATAAAAAGGGAGTTTATGCAAAAACGTGCATTTTTGGTGCATTTTGAGCGAATTCGAGCTTCAAGACCAAAGTCGAGGTCCAGAGTCCAAAGCAGCGTTCAAGGTCCCGAATCGGATTCCCCGTTCGGCCCCCCGAAGGGCTAAGAGCGGCAATTCCACGTGTCCTCTTGCCAAAGCTTCCACGTGAGCTCCTTGACACTGTTCTGACGCTCTGCACTGATCACCAAATACCTACCGCTCTAACCATTTCAGCCCTTGAGCCAATCCAGACCTGCCAAAGCTGGGAAAAACAGATAGCTTTATGCTTTTTCAGCTTTGTGCTTTAGGGAGCATGGATCCATTGTAATAGGCTTTCAATTAATGCATTTTGTCCCTAGTTTAGGCTGAAGATATTTTGTGCTTAGAGCTCTAGCTTATAAGGAGCATCCAAGGAGTAGTTTAGAACATCTCTCATCACTTAGCATATTTTAGAAAATCATTAGTTTTAGTTTTCTTAGACTTCTCTCTAGTTTATCCCTCTAGTTCTTGTTTGCCCATCTTCAACCTTGCCGCCGGGCTTCAAACGGTTTTTAGTAACAAAGTCTTCTTCCCTTAATCTATTTATTCACTTATTATGCTTTCTTCAATTATTTTTTGTTCATCTTCAAGCATGAGTAGCTAAATCTTTAATTCTTAGCAAGGGTGATTCAAGGGTTGCAAGGGCAGATTCGAGGCTTTAATGTGCATAATATATTCTCGATGCCATATTCAATTGCTTACCGTTTTAATTACATCTTTGCATGAAATAATTTGAGGTTTGATCAACTGATTATTATTTTGTGTGAATGCTGCCATCCTTGTGATGAATATGGAAGAAAAATTGCATGGAACAAGTAGGCATCTGTTTAGTCTTGACTGCGCTGAAGTGGTCTCGAATAGATAGGGTGGGTAGTTGATTGGAGCGAGGTCACGAGCCTGACAAACTGAGGGTCTTTTAGCTCTAGATCTGTCTTTTCTTATCTTCATGGGCGGTTTGAGTATGACCCTCCCGCATTCGTGCCTGGAGGGATGGCAAACTGTCAAGACTACCTAATATGTGGAAACGAGGGGTAGTTTCTCTTAAGAGAAAAGTAGGGGATATCCGAGGAATCTGGTCCCTATGTCATTTCTATGATGTCTTGAGTAGAATATTCTTGAGCTAATGACGATCGGGCCCCCGAATGCAACCCAAGAACACCTTTTGCTAAGATCCTTCTCTACCTGATTATTGTTGTTTGATTATCACTCTGTTTTATTATTTCTGAACTTATTCACTGATTTGCTTTGTTTTAACCTTCGGGACCCCGAATTGACAACTCAAGGTCCCGCTCCCTTGGCTAACTCGTTTAACCAAGTAAACCATCCCCCCTCCCCGAGTGTTACTTTACGTGCTTTTGTCCTGTGATTTCATTCAAGACTTTGAATCAGTCTCTCTCAATCCCTGTGTTCGACCCTGACTACCACTGTACACATAATCCCTTGTGCACATAATTTCAGGCATTATAAATCTTTATTTGACTGACGATCAAATTGGCGCCGTTGTCGGGGATTGTTTCAAGACTGATTTATTTTTCTTGTTTGTATGACCAGGAGATCTGCACCCGATTTACTGCCCCTTGATCACGAGTTAGGAAGGACAGAAAGAGGCCTTCGAAGACTTGCCCAAGGATCGAATTCCAATCCTTGTGTTCTAGTACATATCAAATAAATGGTCTTAAATTATACTCAAACAAGTAAAAATTAGAAGAAAGGCAATCACGTAAGAGAGACGTAGTGCAGACTGTTAGAGTCATAATATGTGGCTATTGATTTGCGAGATTTGATATTATCAAATCTAACCGATTCCTATCAAATCCCACAAATCAAGAGCCACATATTACTCTAACACATTGAAACAGAGCCATCAAACCAGCAAGCTAGAAACGGGGCAACACACCATAACATAACTCTTGTTAAGTTGTTATTACTGGAACAAATTAAAGGAACTGACTTGGAGAAAACCACAATTCTAGGCCTTCAAGCTTAATAGGTGAATGTTAAGGAAAATTTGCAAAACTTGCAGGTAATCTGATCATGGGAAATTTTGCAAAACTTGCAGTAGAGCCTTAAAGATCACAGTGTGTATGCAATGCTCTTGCTATAATTAATGTCTTCAAAAGCTATTGCATATTGTACCGGTTGCTATAATGGCCAGCAGTATTCATCAGTCGGTATCAAAAAAATTCGGTAATTTTTTTTCGATATTCAGTATACCATACTAGAAATAATAGATACTGTACTATACCATATATTGTTTGGTACCGTTGCCAAACTACTGAAATAATTTCGTATGGTATTACCGATTACCGAATACCGAATGAAACTATAGGTTGAGATTTAGAATGCAAAATTTGCTAGTTTAACATCAATTAAAAAAACAAGTCATTCAAATGAAGTATTAAACATACATACATTCACCGCAACTAGAGAGGAAATGAGGACGACGGGAGGAGGAAGAGGGATTTAACTAATTGAACAGACAACGCGTCACTCAATTCATTAACTTAAGAGTGTGTGACACGTCGTCTGCTATATTATAGACTACATATCATGCAATAACGAGTGACGTGTCGTCTGCCTGAAAATGAATCCGGGTCGAATTTGGATGACTGGCATGACACGCCAGCCGTATCTGACGTGGCGTGCCACGTAGGCTGGTTAACGGTTATTTGTTGACGGTGTTAGAGGCAGGTACCAAATGTGACATTCATCTTGAGTAGAGGTATCACTTAAGAGCGGAAAAAAAGAGAGGTGCCAAATCAGTCATTCAATTCGTGTACAGGTGCTAAATTTTTCATTTCCCCATATATTAAACATCTAAAGTTTCAGTAAGTATAAATAGTCTTTTTACATCCATAAATTATACAGTTTTTAAATCCATGAAATATGTTGATTTTCTATCAAGTAAATCAGCACAACCCATGAATCAGGTATAGCAAACACCAAAACAAACAAATGACCTAAAAGACAAAAGAGTGCCAACAAAAATCAATGAGATAATTAGCTTGATTTTGGTGATGGAAACAATTCTATAAATATACCAGAGCTCTTTACCTATCATTTAGAAACATTCCTTCTAGATCAGCTGCTTCTCCAAGAACAGCCCTCCATTGCCCCACCTTGTCTGAATCGTATGTTTTCTCATGTTTAGCAAACGAATCCCCATATCTCCCTGTCTGCTCTGCAACTTTATATCGACCCACTTTATAAAATATAAGCACCACATGGTGCCCATCATTTCTTCTCCTCTCCATGATCATCACTAGCTCATCCAAGCACCATTTTGAAGAAGCATAGTCTTCAGAGAAAACAATTACTGATGCTTTTGATTCTTGAGTTGTTGTCTTGATCTCCGCGTCAAAGTTCTGTCCTACTCGAATCCCCTTATCGTCTCTGAAAATGCGAAACCCCGTGTTGGTCAATGCTAGGTAGAGATGATCAATAAACCCTGCCCGCGTGTCCTTACCTCTAAAGCTCAAGAACACGTCGTAGTTGAATGCAGAGGAAAGGAACAAGAAATTGATGACTTGATGGTAGAAAGCCAAAGATCAGGTTCAAACTGTTTGAATCTAAAGGGTGATTCGGTTAGATACTTGGTTTCCTGGTGCTTTGCGGGTGGGCTCGATGGAAAGATTAGATTTTTATTGTTTTTGGTTGCGACAAAGAATTACTCTCTTCCGGAATCCAACTTTCTTTAACCGCCTTGACTTTTCAAAAAATGAGGGAAAGTGATTCCTTGGTTAGGGGATGGGAATGGGAAGAGTGATTCCTCCTTACAGTGAAAGTTAATTTTTTTGTTAAATGACATATTTGTCCAAAACTAATTATAAAAAATAATCTAATAAAACGTCTTCTTTGTTCTCTGTTTTCTAAAACTTCGCTAAATTATATTAATTACACAAAAATTATATTAATTACATAAAAATTATAATAAATATAGAAATTTATTTTAATTATATAAAAAATATAATAATTACATCAAAATTAGAATAATTACATTAAAATTATAATAATCACATAAAAATTACATTGTAATGATGTAAATAATAATAGGTAGAAAAAAATACGGTTAGGAAAGGGAACAAATCATCTAAAAAATCTCGATCCTAGACTTGTCTATTGTTGCAGTTATGTTTTTTTTTTTGCATTGTTAGAACAATGTGGCATACTTTGCTATAATTTTCAAAGACTCTAATACGAAAATTATATCATTTGTTATTTTCTTTAACCTGCAAATAACCATAGTCATAAAAGTAAACTCATTTGATATTTTGATTGCTGAAAGATAAACAATTAAATAGAGAGAAAGTCTAACGTATTTAGAAGAACACCTAACAAGATAATAAAGATAAAAATATAAAAAAAGATAAAGTAGTTATTTCTTTTATTTTCCTTAAAAATTCTAAAGTACAAAACAAATATAATAATGTTACTTTACCGAGAATTTTAAATCTCAACCAAACACAAAAAACTAACATCCCCCTCAATCACTCTCCGGGGTATCACTCCAAAGGAGAGAGTGATCACTCTCCGGGTTATTACTCCAATGGAGAGAGTGATTCCAAAAGGGAAAGTAACATTCCGTTAACCAAACGCTACCTTTGTGTTTTTTATATAGTATAGATATAGATATACATATAGATAAACCAACAATATCACAGTAAAGTATTATATGAAAGAAATAAAAAATATAGATGGCCAAGCTGATCTTGCCATTGCCATCCACATCAGCCTCGCTGATCATCTCATCAGTGCGCACACCATGATCAGACACGAGATAGCCAAACTTAGCAGCACAAATGAAGCCATCCTGGTCCTTGTCAAAAACCTGGAAAGCTGCTGAGCAGAGAGGATTCTGGGCATTCAGCTCCTCCTTGTCATCAGTATCCTTAATCTTGCGGTCCGTGAGACTTTCATAACTTTTTGGCTTTGCCTTGATGACTTTGACAAACTCCTCGTAGTTGATCTGGCCATCGCCATCGACATCATCCTCGCGGATCATCACATCGATTATCTCACCAGCCTCCTTATCCGTCAGCTTCTCGCCAAGTTTAGTATTGGCGTGCATTTGGCGAAGCTCTGCAGCAGAGATGAAGCCATTCTGGTCCTTGTCCAAAACCCGGAAAACACAGGAGAAGCGCTGCTGCTCAGAATCCTTCATCTTGCGGCTCATGTGGTTATAGAATTCCAGGAAATCAATACAACCGTTTCCATCAGCATCAATCTTGTTTATCATGTCCCGAAGCTCTGCCTCAGTAGGATTAAGCCCCATCGAGCGCATCACAGTGCCAAGGTTCTTGGCAGTGATGCAACCGTCGACGTCCTTATCCAATAGGTTCAGTTGACTTCTAACCTCTGCTACGATGTCTTTAATAAACGCACCCTCAGACCTGCAAATAAACAGCAAAAAACATATCAATTTTACCAATCTTTCTGATGTTGTTTTGTAGTAGTGAAAGCAGCAGTACGGAGTATGTTAACATTCAAACTTTTTTCTTTTCGAGACACTAAAAGTACACTTAACAAAACGAGATACAAAACAAGAAGGCCAACCAAGAACAAGACATGCAGTTTCCTAAGCAATAAAAAGCACCTACCTGTAGAAATGTTATAGAAACTGAGAAATGCAGTGCAGATCATGAAACAAAGTTAAACTATAGTCCTTTGAAACATCAAACCAGCTAGATGCGCGACAATAACCCATAACATATGTAGCTCTTGTTGCTATAAATTGGAGAAAACCACGCAATTCTTGGTCCTCAGCTTTAATAAAGAACCAAGCAATTTATGGATGTTGAGGCAAAATATGGGCCTTACCACAATATTCGACATAAATTAATGTTTGTGCAAGCTAGTGGTTATGTTGGGACAAGCCTCTCTTCCCTGACCGGTTGCGGCAGAGAGCAGAGCACTAAAACTTTAAAAGAGTGTTGGAGCCTTAAAGATCATAGCCTATGTGTATATACACTTGTGATTTTTAATGTCTTCAAAAGCTATTGCATCGCTCTCGTACCAATTACTAGGACGACAACCATTCTAAGTGAAGAAACTAATACGGAAAAGAGGGGGAAAAAGAGGGAAACCAAACTAGCAGGTGATTTTGGTGATGGAAACAATTCTACAAATATAGCAGAGCTCTTTACCTATCATTTAAAAACATTCCTTTTAGCATAGCTGCTTCTCGAAGAGCAGCCCTCCATTCCTCCACCTGCTCCAACGCGTACCTTTTTTCATGTTGAGCAAACGAATCCCCATATCTCCCTGTCTGCTCTGCAACTTCGTATCGGCCCACTTCATAAAAGATAGGCACCACAATGTGCCCATAATTTCTTCTCCTCTCCATGATCATCATCAGCTCGAACAAGCACCAAATTGAAGAAGCGTAGTCTACAGAGAAAACAATTACCGATGCTTTTGATTCTTCAATTGCCTTCGTGATCTCCACCACGAAGTTCTGTCCCACCCGAACGCTCTTATCATCTTTGAAAACGCGAAACCCTGCATCGGTCAAGGCTTGGTAGAGATGATCGGTAAACGTTGTGCGGGTGTCCTTACCTCTAAAGTTTAAGAACACGTCGTCGTCTAGAGTAGAGAAAAGGAGCAAGAAACTGAACAAGAAGTAGATGAATGGAGGATAGAAAGCCATATATTTGGTCCAAATTGTTTGAATCTAAAGGATGATGGTTCAGTTGGGTTTTTGTTTATTTCTTGGTTATTTAGTCCGTTTCGGCTGGATTCAGCGGGAGGAGGAGATCAGCAGATTGTGTTGCGGTCTCGCAGAAGGAAAGGAGAAAGGTAGTTGAAACAGAAGCAATAAAGAGTTAAAGAAGTGGGAGCATGAAGGACCCAAGTTTTACTCGAGCATGAAGAGAGGGAAAATGCCAACTAGGCGCTCCTAAAACGACCAGATGGGCCTCAGCCCACGTGCATTCAACGCAGAATTTAGACCATGACGAAATTTCAAGTTAAACCTAAACCCAATGAAAAGGCAGAGGAATTTCAAGCATAAACAACATTTCGTGCTCCGCCAATGCTTCGCCGAAAAATCAATTGAACGCACAATTTAAGCATATTAGGTATAGTTAAACAACAAAAGGGATTCTAGACTAAAATTAAAGGATTTTCCAAAGAGATTATTAAATTACCTTAGTAGAACCATGCCCCGAAGATAACTAACTTCTGCAAGGGCTGCCTTCCACCCATCCACTCTCTCCATCTCCTCCGGATACCACATTTCGTGCTCCGCCAATGCTTCGCCGTACCGTCCTTTCAGCCACCGTAATTCAGACGCCTGGGCATGGTAAAAAATGGGCAGGACGATTAGCCCACTCTTATTTCTAGCTTCCATCAGCATCACAACCTCATCAAGGCACCGACTTGACCAGGCAAAATCCTTGGAGAAGACAACTACTGAAACCTTTGATGTGTCGATTTCTTTCTTGATCGTTTCAAGGTCAAGATGTGCATTTTTACCGGCAACGAAGGTGCGAAGCCCAGCTCCAGAAATCGCGAAGTGGAGATGATCGCTGAATTTCTTGCCCGTTTCTTTGTAGTTGAAACTCAAAAACACATCATTTTTTGGCATTCCGGACGCGCCGGAGAGAAACAGAAGCAGGGAATGGAAGACTAAGTAGATGGCTGAGAAGATGCCCATTACTTTTTGTTGGACTAAAGAATTCAAAATTACTCCCTTTTGATACAAGAGGATAAGATCTGAGAGGAGAAAAGTGGAGTCTAATTTCTGGCTCGGTACGGAGAGGAACTTCTTTTTCCCAACAAGATACGGAAAGCAACTAAGCAGAGTCGTTTCGATTGAGAAGAAACGCGAGACGACTACTTGACATCTTGACATTTTCTTTGTCGCCGAGTACTTGACATTTTCTTGTCCAATGGCTCTCTCATTTTCTTCAATGGCACCTACCGACGTTGGGTCTTCTTTTATGCTTTCCACCTATACGTGTTATTATTACTTACCCTCCTCCGTTCTTAAAATTAAAATACTCTCCAAATGACCGGGTCTTCAGTTTTATATTATTTTTTTCACATTTTCTTATTTATTTTGAATTAAAAAATATTATTTGAACAGATGGTAGAAAGCCATAGATTTGGCCTAAATTGTTTGAATCTAAATGATGATTCAGCTGAGTTTGTTTATTTCTTGGCTTTTCTGGTGCTTTACAGCCGATGGAAGGAGGAGATGATCAGATTGGGTTGCATTATTGCATAATGATGGAAGTGGTAGCAAAAAAAGTAAAAAAAAAGCGTGGAAAAATGAAGAGAGGGAAAAGCTAAGAATCAAGTTATGGAATCTAAACTTTCATAAATAAAAAAAACCCATAAAATTGTCTGTTGTATTCAAAAGTATTCTCCATGCTCTTCCATCCTTCTTGTGGACAGAAACTATCATGTTGTAAAATCACTCAAAATACTACTAAAACACCACGTCAAATACAGATGCGCAACACAAGACCAAAATTGCTACCAACAAATTAGAAAGCTGTAGAAAGAAAAACTGGATGGAAAAGAAATCTCCAGAAAAAACACATCATACACAAAATCATGTTAGTATAGCTGTAGAACTATTCATATTATAGTGGCCGCAATGTAGGCAAAAGAATGGTAGATACAAAATATAAAATATCATCATGGTGTATTTGATAGTTTGTGCTACACGGACTAAACTTACTTATGGGATATTACTAGTGGGGCTACATCAGAACCAGAGTAGACTAAAATTAGGGCCAAAAACTTATAAGAATTCAATTGGCAGCCCTAGCAATTTAAGTTGAATGTGCTCAACTTATAGTTTTACTACAAACAGGCACTATAAGCAAATTCAGCACAACCCAGAATTTAGACAATGACGAAAATTTAATTCTAAACATCTATGAATCAATTCAACACAGAAATCAGGCATTGACGCATTTCCAAATTTCGTTATTCATCGTTCCAAATTCAAGGCGAAGGGTTTTGCATTGTCACTGCCGATGAAAGTGCGAAACCCAGCTCCAGATATCACTGAATTCTTTTGCCTGTTCCTCTGTAGTTGGAAGTTGGAACTCTAAAGCACGTCGTTTTGCATTCCGGAGAGGAACAGAATCAGGAATTGAAGATTGAGGAGATGCTCATCACTCCTGATGAAGAGAACAATACAGAAGGGAAAGATCTGATATGAAGAAAACGAATTCTCATTTCTCGGTACGGAAAGAGGAAGAAGGAAGGTTGCAGAGTGAGTACAAGAGCGAGCAGTGGCGATTGATTTGAAAGGGAGACGACTTAGAATTGACTTGCGCATTTTCCTGTCCACTGCTTTTCTCATGTTTATCGGGCCTTCTTTTTTGTAAGAGTTCGTGTTTATCTGTGGCCCAATCTGAAGCTAGGTGGATCAAAAGATTGGGTCCGGCTAAAAATTGCTTAAATGATATTTTATTATTTTTAGTTGATTTTTTATTAAGTTTTATTAAGTTACTTATAATTATTGATAAGAGATAGTTAGTGTAAATAATTAGGTATGATACGTTAGAATAAAACAATAAAGATATTAGTGACTAATATAAACTTAAAAGGTGTGAAAAGTATATATTAATATGTGTAAAATTCTGAAGCCATTTAGTCCCTATATGTATATATTGGGATGATCTTGACTTGTAGAAGGACAATTGCAACCGGCAACGTCCCTATATATATATATATATATATATATATATATATATGCATGGGATGATGAATGAAAGATGTGGTGAGTTGTATGAGTATTAGCTCAATACAGAAGAGCAATTGTGGTGTGTACAGAAAATGAGAGAGTGTGAGTAGAAAGGTGTAAGATTATGAGTGTAAAATCTTAGTGAGTGCAAAAGAAAGTGTATAATTCGGATTTTGAGTTTGAAAATTTATCTCTTGTATTTTGTAATCTTTTCTCTATTAGTAAAATCATCAGTTGGTCTTTGACCGTGGAGTAAGCACATTGCCGAATCACATAAATACTCGTGTTTTTTTATTTTTTCCCTTTTTATTT
This sequence comes from Viola odorata, assembly GCA_963691705.1. Lineage (NCBI taxonomy): Eukaryota > Viridiplantae > Streptophyta > Magnoliopsida > Malpighiales > Violaceae > Viola > Viola odorata. The sequence goes on from OY829546.1 coordinate 3,840,417, forward strand.
ATTTTTATTTTACGAGCTTATTATTGTGTGAATCGATTTAAGGGAATTAAATTTCATAACAAACAGGAAAAGCAAAATCATTTCATGAGGTAAATAAGTGTAACCATGTCCAACCTAAAAGGCTTTTGGGTGATGAAGAAAGTAGTAACGTAGTGTGCAATAACACAGTAGAGAAATGAACACAAGGGAAGAAAAAGAATGCATTAAGACTTAACTAGTGGCTGAAAATCAAGAAACAGATTGAGCCACGAATCAAGAATATGAACACCCAAATGCACTGTTTCAAAGCCAATACCTCACTAAATTGTTTCAACCATTTCTTACAATTGTGTGCTTGCATAGATGTTAATAACCCACCTAAATGCATTCTGGTAACTAAAAGTAAGACTCATGAAATCAATTTTAACACTGAATTAACTAATTAATTAGAAATTAAGCAATTCCAAAACAATTAGCGCTAATTAAAGAGCATAAACGATTGGAACTAAATTAGATAGACTTTGAAGAGAGATTGATACCTTCGCAAGACCATACCGGCGAGATGAGAAACTTCTGCAAGAGCTGTCCTCCATCGATCCACTCTATCCATCTCCCCCGCATACCTTATCTCATGCTCATCAAAAACTTCACCGTACCGTCCTGTCTGCTCCCCAACTTCAGATGGATCCACATTGTAAAAAATAGGCAGAACAATCAGCCCACCACTTCTTTTGGCTTCCGTCATCAGCACAAGCTCGTCAAGGCACCGGCTTGAAGAGGAATAATCCTTGGAGAATACAACTACACATATCCGTGATTTCAGTATTTCATTCTTGATCTCGGGTTGAAGAATTGCGTCATTAGTGCCACAAAAGGTGCGGTACCCAGCTCCTTTGACGGCGGTATGGAGATGATCGCTAAAAAAAATTCCCGTTTCTTTGTAGTTGAAACTCAAGAACACATTGTTTCTCATTTCAGAAAGAAACTAATTTGTAGAATGGAAAATTAAGGAGCTGCCAATCACTCCTGATGAACAGAAGAATACAAAAGAGAAAGATCTGAGATGAGAAAAATGAGTTAAATCCTCTCTTGGTACGGAAAGAAGAACAAACAAAGCAGAGCAAATGCTGCAGCAGCAGCAATGGCGATTGATGAAAGAAAGGGAGACGACTTAGACTTGACTCGGCAGTTTCCTGTCCAACGGTTTTCTCACGTCCTTCGATAGCACCAATTGCTATTGGGCCTTCTTTTTCCAACTTCTCGTGTTATTAGTCTTTCGGTCCAAGCTGCAATCCCAAGCCCAGTGTGGATCAAGAGATTGGGCCCTATAAAAGAAAGCAAGATTTTTTCGTGTCATCTTTACCAAAACATTGTCAATATTATTACTTTACTACCCTTTGTACCCAAAAAATAATAATTTTTACCACCCCGTTTTATAATACAGGTTGATTTAGCTTTCTTTGAGATTTCAAAATGGTTTGTCACTTTAAGAATTCCAATTCCAAGAAGGTATAAATATTTAATTTTCTAAAAAAAGTAGTATCATAAATAAAGGGAAAAAAAAGAATGTAATAGTCTTTTTGTCCTCTAAAAATAATATCTTGGCCTTTTATTTTTTTCCTTGAAAAGATGTAGTCTTCATTGTTGTTAATGTATTGAAAAATAAAGAATAATGTTTACTAAGTGTATTTATTAATAGTTATTGAGAGCAATTAGCTAAAAATATATTAAAAAGATTAATAATTTAATTAATTAATGTGGAGATGAATCGGAAGTCGTTCTTTTTTAGAAAATGAATAATATTTTGAGAAAAATGACTCATAGTTTGACTAAATATTACTCTCCGTCCTTAAAAAATGATTTTTTGATCATATTTTTTGTCCTTAAAAATTGTTATTTTCATCATTTAAAATGTATTAAAAATTAAAATTAGTGTTTATTGAACATAATTAATAAATTCATTGAGAAAAATTGACTAGATAAATTAATAATTTATTGAATTGCGTTCAAAAAACTTCCTTATGAGAAAATGCCTAAGAGTTTTTTTTAGGAGCGGCGATATATATTAATTTACTCAAAGATTCATTACTTAAAAATATATCTTTTATATTTTGACACATTAGTTAATATAAAAATATATAGAGTTTATTTCTATGTAAAGTATTCTTTTTTATAGAATTAAAATATATCATTTCCCGTCTACCAAAGGTTTTCTCATGCTATGCATTGATCGAAAATGAAATAATATAGACTACATAAAAAGCTTTGTACGGAGAAACTTCTCGAGAGTTGGAAAGATTGGACAGATAATTCTGGATTTTGCGACAACTCGTGTCTACTTGGGGTTACCACTTACCTGATGTTAACGAACGTGATGGAAACGGCTACATCCCTCCTGAAAAGCTTTGTACGGAAGTTTTGTCACAAGTCGACGATATATATGGGCAAAGACATCATACAAAGTTTGGAGGCGTTACGCTATGGAATAGGCATCATGACATGCACACACACCTACAGCTCTCAGATCAAAGATTGTGTTGCCAACGCTACTGCCTCGTCCAAGCCGGCGGCGGCGGCGTCATCTATGCAATAATTATATTTTAACATTGGAAAACTAAAACTATATGCATTAATTATTTCCAATGTCCAATAAAATTATTCAGTAACCAATGAACAAATTCATATTGTTAGTAGAGTATTTAAGTTAAAAGTTATGACGTGTAACTCAGTTAATTGAATGCAATTCTCTCATTTTTTTTTTCAGTCCTATGTTTACCATCAATTAAAAAAAGAGAGGACTTGCATAGAACAATATTACAGTTGAAATTCTGTCGCTTTCCATGCTGAGTCTGCAGACAGCACTACTGTCCAAGAAACGTCAAAAGGAAAGTCATGAACGGAATTCAAAAGTTTTGTTTAAAATAAAAAAAAAAAAAAAAGTAGTTCTGAAAGGACCCCACCATCCAGTGAGGGGAGAGAGAGAGAAAGGTCCATGTGGTTGAGCAGCTTGAGTAACTTTTTTAATCTCTGCTACGATCTCTTTAACGAATTCGCCCTCAGACCTGCAAATAAGCAGCATATTATGATCTATTCTGATCTTCTTTTTTTCAATCATCTAAACTTCTGTTAAGGATTACTCCTCTGAAACATCAAATCAGCTAGCTATCAATTACTAGAATTAGTACCTATCAAATAAATGGTCTTTAATTATACTCAAACAAGTAAAAATTAGAAGAAAGGCAATCACATAAGAGAAACGCAGTGCAGACTCTTAGAGTATTGTTTTGTGAGATTTGATATCGCTATCAAATCTAACCGATTCCTATCAAATCACACAAAACAAGAGCCACATATTACTCTAACACAATGAAACTGAGCCATCAAACCAGTAAGCTAGAAACGGGGCAACACACCATAACATAACTCTTGTTAAGTTGTTATTACTGGAACAAATTAAAGGAACTGACCTGGAGAAAGCCACAATTCTAGGTCTTCAAGCTTAATAGGTGGATGTTAAGGAAATTTTGCAAAACTTGCAGGTAATCTGGTCATGGGAAATTTTGCAAAACTTGCAGTAGAGCCTTAAAGATCATAGTGTGTATGCAATGCTCTTGCTATAATTAATGTCTTCAAAAGCTATTGCATCTTGTACCGGTTGCTATGATGGCCAGGAGTGTTCATCGGTCGGTACCAAAATATTTCGATAAAAAAAATTCGATATTTGGTATACCATACTAAAAATAATAGATACTATACCATACCATACCATATATTGTTTGATACCATTGCTAAACTACTGAAATAATTTTGGTATGGTATTACCAATTACCGAATACTGAATGAAATTATAGGTTGAGATTTAGAATGCAAAATTTACAAATTTATCATCTATTAAAAAAACAAATCATTCAAATGAAGTATTAAATATGCATACATTCACCTCAACTAGAGATATTAAAAATCTAAAGTTTCATCAAGTATAAATGGTTTTTTTACATCCATAAATTATACAGTTTTTAAATCTATAAATCCATGAAATATGATGATTTTCTATCAAATAAAAGCAAATCAGCACAACCCATGATTCATGTATAGCAAACACCAAAACAAACAAATGACCTAAAAGCCAACAAAAATCAATGAGATAATTAGCTTGATAAGTAACAAACATTACAACACTAAAAGAAATGACTAGAAGGAAACTACAAAAAAAAAACTACTTTTGAAAATTGAAATAGTTGGCAAGTAAATCATTTCCGTAATACAGATAATACCAAACTGAAAAATTATTTACAGTATTTGATAATTTCATACTAAAAAAAAAAAAATTTATGATCGAATAGAGCAAAGTTTAATTGATCAGTACGGTACTTCCGTGCACAGCCCTAACGATCGTGATAAAGAAACTAATACGGAAAAGAGCAACAGAGAAAGAGAAAACCAAATAATAGAAAATGTGCAAAACTAGCAGGTGGTTTTGGTAATGGAAACAATTCTATAAGTATACCAGAGTTCTTTACCTATCATTTAGTAACATTCCTTCTAAATCAGCTGCTTCTCCAAGAACGACCCTCCATTCCTCCACCTTCTCCGACTCGTACGTTTTTTCATGCTTAGCAAACGAATCCCCATATCTCCCTGTCTGCTCTGCAACCTCATATCGACCCACTTCATAAAAGATAGGCACCACACCGTGCCCATCGTTTCTTCTCCTTTCCATGATCATCACCAGCTCCTCCAAGCACCATTTTGAAGAAGCATAGTCTTCAGAGAAAACAACAACCGATGCTTTTGATTCTTGAATTGCCTTCTTGATCTCTGAATTGAAGTTCTGTCCTACTGGAATCCCCTTATCGTCTCTGAAAACGCGAAACCCCGCGTCGGTCAATGCTAGGTAGAGATGATCGATAAACCCTGCGCGCGTGTCCTTACCTCTAAAGCTCAAGAACACGTCGTAGTTGAATGCAGAGGAAAGGAACAAGAAATTGATGACTTGATGGTAGAAAGCCATAGATCAGGTTCAAACTGTTTGAATCTAAAGGGTGATTCGGCTGGATACTTGGTTTCCTGGTGCTTTGCGGCTGGGTTCGATGGATGTTTAGATCTTGTTGCAGAAGGAGAAGGAAGATAAGTGGAAGCCAAACAGTCAAGAAAGACGGTGGAAAATGAAGAGGAAAAAAACTACGGACCAAATTTGGCGATACTAGAACGACTTGATGGACACGATTGGTTCTTGTTAATTAGCCCAAGTAATAGTTTCTAAGCTTTCACAAAAAAGCCCATGAGAGAAAACAATCCAATAAAGTCCAAACAAATTTATATACTTAGGAAAATATTGTTTGAAATTTAATCAGATTTTTTAATAATATAATAAATATATATATATATATATAAACAATTAAAAGTATAAATAAATAAAATTATAAATTGACCTAAAAAAAGTTTTACACATAAAACAATGACTAAAGTGATTTTTTGTCAAAACCTAGTTCTAGTTTTTAGCCAACATTCGACCCTTTTTTTTTTAAAAAAATTTGATCAAGTTTAAGCGGATTTGACCAAAATGAATATTGATGGTCTATTAGTTGATTTAGTGTTTGAATCTTGATTTTCTCCATTGGACTAGTCGGGTAATGTAAGTGTTGCAATAATGGAAGAAATTGGTGGGAAAAAGAAAACTCTAGTCCATTTGTTGTTTCCTAAGAGAATAATGTTCTTCCTAAGGACATTCAGAACAACAAAAATAAAATAACTCCAACTTTATACCTAAGATCTTCAAATCTAACTATTGGTCTTGCTATGGAAACAACAAAGAGAGATTTTGCATTCAAACTAGATAGTATTTATAAGGTCAGTCATTGAATTGAGTCAAATATACTAATGGCAGCCTAAGATTCCATTACCCCATCTAAATCAGTTCATCACATTTTTGTAGCATCTTACAGAAATAAATAGGAATCAGTGCTGAAAGCTCACACTCGCTAGCTAGAATAAAGTATTAGGGAGTAGGGAAGTAGGTTAAATATATGGAGACTATGCAAATTTGAGTAGAAAAAACTAATGCCATTAGAAGGCAGCAGCAGCACGTTTTCAACAGAGGAAAGTTGTTACTTGCACAGGAAAATCATAAGAATGATCCAGAGGGGTTAGGAAATCTCTTACAGAGATGACGGATTTGAATCATTGATGCGTAGCCTGCGGTTTGATCATTCTTACAGAGGTGACGGATTCAAATCGGATCTTTTTCGGGTATTACTATTTCTAGTGGGACTGTATCAGAAGCAGAGTACCAAAAACTAAGAGTTCAAAAATGGCAGCTCTATTAATTTAAGTTGAATGTGCTCATCTTTTAGTTCTACAAACTGCAGGCACAACAAGCAGTCATCACTCATCATAGCTAGACCTAATTAAACGGAATTTTACCTTCACAAAGCATATAAATGATTAAAAAGAGTAAGCTCAACACCTAAACATCTATGAATCAATTCAACATAAAATTCAGGCAGTGACGAATTTCCAATATAGGCCTAATTGAAGTGACAGATTATTTAAAGCAGAAATGATTGAAATTGAATTAATTTCCCAAGGGATCAGATAAATTAATTACCTTCGTAGAACCATGCCCTGAAGATAGCTAACTTCAGTAAGAGCCGCCTTCCAACCGATCACTCTCTCCTCCGCATACCTCTTTTCGTGCTCCGCAAACGCTTCGCCGTACCGTCCTTTCAGCCACCGTAGTTCAGACGGGTCGGCGTGGTAAAAAATGGGCAGGACGATTAGCCCACTCTTCTTTCTAGCTTCCATCACCATCACAACCTCGTCAAGGCACCGACTTGACCAAGCAAAATCCTTGGAGAATACAACTACAGATACCCTAGATTTCTCGACTTGATTCTTCATCTTTACAAATTCAAGGTGACGGTTTGCATTGTCAGTGCCGATGAAGGTGCGAAATCCAGCTCCAGAAATTGCTGAGTGGAGATGATCGCTGAATTTTTTCCCCGTTTCTTTGTAGTTGAAACTCAAAAACACGTCGTTTCGCATTCCGGAGAGGAATAGAATTAGGAAATGGAAGATTGAAGAGATGCCCATTAGATTTTGTTGACTAAACAATCCAAAAGGGAAAGATCTGAGATTAGAGAAGAGAAATGAATTATCCTTTCTCGCTTCGGAAAGAGGAAGAAGAGAGTAAGCAGAGTGAATTTCAACAGCAATGGCGATTGGTGATAGGGAGGCTTGACTTGACTTGGCAGTTTTCTGTCCAAGTGGTTTTCTCATGCTCTTCTAAGACATCTATTGGGCCTTGTTTTTTTCCAACTTTTCGTGTTTATCTGTGGCCCGATCGATCTTAAGTATCTTTAATTCTTTATACTACACCCAACTCTTTCTTAAAAGATCAGGCCCAATAAAAAAAATGCAAGAATTTCATGTCAGAAACCTGAAAAAATGTCTGACGAAACTGAAAACTTTTTTGGAGCTAAATATTAGTACTACTATGTAGAAAAAAGATTATATTTTTTGTAATAAAAAAAAACACATATATAAATATTTACGAACCACCAAAAGAAAATTATAAAAGTGAATTTATATATATTAAGAACCCGAATTCGGATTAGTGGATTACTAGGTGGGGAAAAAAAACTATTAATGAACTTTACTTACCATTAATGTCAATCTAAATTTGATGTAATTCATAAAATCCAACTAGAGATTTTGACACCAAAAATTATATAAAATTTTGACAAATAAAGTTGGATTAATTAAAAAAAACTGAAATTTTAAGATGGTAGTGGAAACTTTGAAAAATCTTGGGGGGCAAAAATAGAAATTTTGGATAAATGAAGTAGGACTAAAGGGAAAAAACTAAAAGTTCAAGGATGGTAATGGAACTTTGAATTCTTTAGGGGGCGTGGGTTGAGGCTTTTAGCAGGTGGTGTGCCTTGTGTAGGTGATTAATTGAAAGGCATTCCCATAATTGCAACAACACCATGCCAACACATTGCAGACCCAAAAATTTCCAACGTTTCATGCTCTTACTTTTCTTTTATTTTCTCTAATTTTAATTTCCGAGAATGATGTGGACTCTTTACCTAAACAAAATATTACAATAAAACAATTTAAGAAAACCTATGTCATAAGCTCATGTAAGGAAAATACATCGCATGTCATCAATCAGCATGTCTAATACATTTAGGTAGCAGTTATATATGCACAAAAAAGAAAAGCTAAACTCAGTGCAGATTGCATCATAGCAAATTGACCAGCTAGGTAGTCGTCTATTCACAGAACAAACCAGTTGGCTTAAACTTGGAACAAATTAGTAGATGTTGATGCATATTCTACAAAACCTGCAGGTGATCATCTGGTGATGCAAGAAATTATATTGTCCAATGTCCACTGACTACTTAATTAATGTTTTATGGACAGTGATTAGCGTGACAATTGAAGAGCTAGCAGTGCTATAAGACTGTTGTGACATTAAACAAGTCTTAGTTTAGCCAATCTAATGGTCTATCTATCTAGTTAATACGCCCACCTTTGTAGGAGACTAATCTCATAAACTCGAGCTAGCATCCAACGTGGTTTTATCCAAACCTGGTTACTCGCTCAAATTTAAATTTCAACCTCAGACTTGTTTGTTTTATTAATTAATACCAACTTGGAATATTCTCTTTACCCTTCGAGCCTTAATTAGAACGATTTCTATCTCAGCATGTCTCGTAAACGCTTCCCCGTATTTTCCCGTCTGCCCTGCAACTTCACGTCGACTCACATCATAAAAGATTGGCAGCACAATGTACCCATAACCTGAGGAGCAAAAAGCAGCAATGGTTATTGGTGGTGAGAGTGACACGACTTGACTTGTCTGACAAGGAAAAATCCTACTACCTCCGTCCACAATTAGACGTCGCCTACACTATAGATACGCATATCGAGGAGGTCGGATGACACACTATTTGACCCCAAAAAATTCCGTACTTTTTTTCGAACGTACATTAATCATTTTCCTACGTCCGAGAAAAAAATCGAAATTTTTTGGGGTCAAATAGTGCGTCATCCGACCTCCTCGATATGCGTATCTACAGTGCGGACGACATCTAATTGTGGACAGAGGGAGTACTACGTAGTAGTATATTCAATTTTGGCTAACATTTTAGTCCGATCGTTTAAAAACTCTTAACATTCTTGTCCCCACAGTTTATCCACATCGTAACCCGCAATCAAACTAAGAACATCAATTGCACTTTAATTTCATTTTTGCCACCCGACTCAATAATAATACTCCCTCCGGACCATAATAATTGACACTTTCCTACGAATTTGTTGGACCACTTTAATTGTCATTTTGCCTTTCCCAATACACATACTTTTGCAACATTACCAAAAGGGTCTCTTGCTTCCACTCTATTTACAAACTGCTGTCCAGTTTTTTTCACGGGAAAGCGTTGCTTTCAATGATGAAGGAGAGAATGGGTTGGCTTGTGAAAAGAGAAAAAAGTAAGGGTAGTTTTGAAACATGAAACAATAAAATAACAAAAAAATTGCAACCCTTCCCATTGTGCACTATTCCAGAACGTCAGTTATACTGGTCCAGAGGGAGTAAATTCTAAAGAAAAAAAAAGATTTCAAGTTTCTCTCTAAAAACTTGGACTACAATTTGTTATGATGGTAACTTTGGTCCTTCGTCATGTATAGAAGAAAGATCATCTTTTACATTTAGTTATTTATTTAATATAGATATATTGATTCTTTTTTTTAGCTTAAGATTTTTTTTATAAAGCAATTTCTTTAGTTTATGAAAAAAATAATTCAATTCCTCAAAAAATAAAAAAAATAAATTAAAATATGTTAAATTTTTTAAAAATGAAAACAAAATTAATTTTTTTTAGGTATCCATATTTTTTTGTTAGGATCTTTAGCTACAAATCAACGGATTTAGTCCCAAATATTTTATTTTATTTTAATTTTGAGTGATTTTTCGTTAACTATAGAGATTTTTGGTCTAAATTTCTTTAAAAAAACACTACCTTACCTTAATATATCTTGACAAAATAATGACTATTTGATGACCCATACGTGGTAGGTTCATAGTATAGTCACTTGGCAAAAAAAATTAGGACAGAAGGAGAAGCGAGAGATGCGGTTATATCCAAAAACACCAATCTCGTCAGCTTTTTCTTGCAATTCCTTTACTAATTATGGGAATACAAGACCTTGAAAACCTCCTGTCCAGATCTCTTTTATCATTTGCAAAACAATAAGACTATACATTTTTCAGGACCCAATTCATTGAAAGAAAATATTGTACTTTAAAAAAACATAAATAGATAAACAAAAACGATTGGCAGTTTGATCTACAACTTTTTCCTCTCTGCCTTAGCTTTTTCCTAAGGCAGAGGCTTCTCTGCCAGGAACAGAAGGAAGAAAAAAATTTCCATCAAGATGGTATTCCAAGATTTCGACATTATCACAGAACGAAGGCGGTTGGATCGACAACGAAAGTTCAAAAAGAGAGTTACCATTGCTGTAATTTCAACCATTGTTTTGATTTGGTTAATTGCTGGAGGAACCTTTGCTTATATCCATTATAAGAACAATTATGGGAACAAATCTGCCTCGACGAGCAGCAGTGGAAGGAGTCAACAACATAAAGATGGTCAGAAGCCTAAACAGCAATCGGCAGGAGATTTATCAGATTCTGCCAGGGTTATCAAGGCAGTTTGCAATTCTACCGATCACAAGCAAACCTGTCAAAGTACCCTAGAGAAGGCGGTAGGAAAAAATACTTCTTCTGCTGACCCCAAAACTCTTCTCAGGTTGTCGATTAAGGCTGTTGAAACCGAGTTGGACAAGGCCTTACACAACTTCTCCACATTCCATTTCGACAGCCCGCTAGAGAAAGCAGCATTTGAAGATTGTAAGGAATTAGTACAGACCGCAAAAGAGGAATTGAATGAATCAATGGCTGGTGTTGTTAATGATGCATCCAAGCTTGCCATGAATGCTCCTAACCTGAACAATTGGCTAAGCGCGGTCATGTCCTATCAGCATACTTGCATTGATGGATTTCCTGAAGGCAAACTGAAGACTGATATGAACAAAACATTTACCACGGCCAAAGAACTCACTAGCAATTCCCTCGCCATGCTTTCCTCACTCGCGGATTTTGTTTCAACGTTTGCTTTCAAGAAGTCAGATCAGCGCCGCCTCTTGTATGATTCTTCATCTGGGACAGACGAAGAAGGTCTGCCTAGCTGGATGGACCATGACGAGCGAAGGGTGTTGAAGGCTGCATCTAAAGATGTTCCAAAACCTAATGTCACTGTTGCAAAAGATGGCAGCGGTAACTTCACCGCCATTTCTGCTGCATTGAATGCAATGCCAGCGAAATACGAAGGACGGTATGCACATAATTTCTTCATCTTATCACCAAAAATGGTCAACAAGTAGGAAAAAGAAATGAAAATTTAACTGATCTTCTCCTTGCTTATGCAATGCAGATATGTCATATATATTAAAACAGGAGTTTATGAAGAGTATGTGAAAGTGGAAAAGAACAAGGTGAACCTTACAATGTACGGTGACGGATCGCAGAAGAGCATTATCACTGGAAGTAAAAGTAATGCACAAGGAGTTCCAACTTTTCAAACTGCAACATTTGGTATGTTCAATCATATTATACATTTAATGTCAAAAATTTCAGCATCAGAGCAGAATTCTGACAAATGGGTCAATGTGTTTCGTCATGTTTCAGCGGTGTTAGCTGACGGATTTTTGGGGCAAGCTTTAGGATTCAGGAACACTGCAGGTCCAGAAGGGCATCAAGCAGTTGCTCTACGATCCCAAGGCGACCGCGCGGTATTCCTGAACTGCCGCTTTGAAGGATACCAAGATACCTTATACGCGCAAGCTCACCGCCAATTCTACAAAAGCTGTGTCATTTCAGGCACCATTGATTTCATCTTTGGCGATGCGTCTGCCATATTTCAGAACTGTCTCATTACTGTCAGAAAACCTATGGACAGCCAGAGTAACCATGTGACAGCCCATGGCAGGACAGACAGGAACGAAGACACCGGATTCGTGCTTCAGAATTGCAAAATCGAACCTGACACCTCGATGGTACCTGTCAAGGACAAGATCAAGAGTTATCTTGGTAGACCGTGGAAACCGTATGCAAGAACCATTGTAATGGAATCTACAATCCAAGATTTTATTGATCCTGCAGGGTATGCTCCATGGATGGGTGATTTTGGACTCAAGACTCTGTATTATGCAGAGTATGGGAATAAAGGACCTGGTGCTAAAACTGATTCTAGAGTGAAATGGCCTGGTTTTCATGTAATTGACAGGAAGGAAGCAATGAAGTATACTGTAGCACCTTTCTTGCAAGGGACTGATTGGATTAGTGCTACAGGAGCACCTGTAAAGATTGGCTTCTTCTTTTAAAGATTACGCTGAAGATTTTTAGTTTTCTTTTCTTTTCTTTTTTTCTGTTTTGAGTGAAAAAAATTGAAATGTATACCTTAATTTTGTGATGGTGTTTAGTAATTTATTAAAACTCAAGTAGGTACAAATTCCATTCATTTGGTTCATGTGTAACACAATTTGGTATCTACTGTCATAAAAAAAAAAGTGTTATTATCTATACAATACAATGTATACCCAATGTTATAATTATAGCTTCACATGAATCTTAGTGATTATCGAAACATCTGAATCACTATATAATTACTCTTAAAAAGAAGAGGATCCATTAATCAAAATTAAGAGGGGTAATTTGGAATGGCTCGTAGAGATTGAAACAATAGCTCAGGTAGTGAAAACTCACACGAAATGGGGTAACCGGTAAAAATGCAAAACCTACCCAATACAGGATCACCTTAAATACTTGTATGTAAATATCCAAACCGTGTCAGTCAGAGTGGCACGGGAACTGAAATCACGATGGGAATAAAGCAAGCAACGCGCCAACGAAGATGTGTGGATACGGAATCACAAGAAAGACTCCGGAAGCGACTGCGTACGTGGATCTCCTCTCAACGACGAGGAACTACCGCTACTACAAGCAGCTGAAAGAATCGGGAGTACGTAGTTATCATCTCCTTCGTTTTGTTTCCTCGTTTAAATAAATAGTTAATCATCGATCTTGATTTTGTCTCTGTTCATCGATTACGACTGACTTTTAATTAATTAGTTAGTTAATTAATCTCGATCTGAATCAATTAGGGTTTTGATGTTGATAGTGTTCCCCTGGTGCATTCGTGGCACAATTTGTCCCGTTGATCTGGATGAAAGTGACCGTGAGAACCGCCGTGCGGCGGAGGTGAAGAAATGCGCGCTATTAAGGAGCCGGAGCTTGGAGTTTGTGTGAATTGAAGGGGAGAGAAGCTGGAGCTTGTGCGGGGTGGTGAGGGCGGCTAGCGCAGAATGTGGTGGGACGACGTATTACATAACATTGGAGGCTAAAGTTTTTTATGGTATTTCGGAGGAGAATCGTGGAATAGGCCTGAAAAATGGGTTTTTGATACCAGAAAATCTTGCACTCAAATGATCGTATTAATTTAAATTATATACTCGTTTTTTGTTTAATTTGTGTTATGCTCAGACCGGTGACTCAATTTTTCTTTTGTTATGTTAGTTGTTTTATAAATTACTAAACTCCTAGTTTTGTTACATTATTAGTTGTTGTTTTTTTTCTTCTACTCATGGTTTTTAAGTTTTAGGGCGGACAAAATACAGATTGGCACCCAACTTTTACAAGAAAAGACAGATTGACATCCAATTAAAACAATTGACAAGTTTGACTAACATCGTTAAATAAATGACATGTGACCGTTATCTACTGACGTGGCACCATATCTGCTGACATGGCATGAGCATTTAAAAAAATATAAAATTGTAAAAATAGGGAGAAAATCTTTAAAATTTTATAAAAAATTCAGAAAAGAAAAGAAAAAATCAGAAAAAATATATAAACTTTTTAAAAAAAATCAGAAAATATAAAAAAATCCAGAAAAATATAAAAAAATATAGAAAAAATATAATGTAAACAAATATATGTGTTTTAAAAATTATAAATAAAAAATAGGAAATACAAACCAATAGAATTTTTTTTAAAAAAATTAGACACTCCGTAGAGTGTAAAAATAAATTATTTTCAAATATTTTATTATAATTTTTATTAAAATGTCTTAAAAATAGAAAAATATAAGAAGAAAAGAAAGAAAAAATAAAAAACACACTCCGTATAGATACTAGAAATGCTAACTTCACCCCTCCACACCTCATTTTTTTAGTTTCTCTTTTAGAATAGTGAGTTTGTTGAAGGGATTGAAAAACAAAGTGATAAGGATTTTGTCCATTTTTTTAAAAATCCTATTGGTTTGAATTTTCTATATTTTTTTACATTATAATTTTTCCTCTTTTTATTTTTTTCATATTTTTCTGGATTTTTTATTATTTTTCTGGATATTTTATAAAATTTTAAAGATTTTCTCCCTAGATATGGTGCCACGTGAGCAGATAACGGTCACGTGTCATTTATTTAACGCCGTTAGTCAAACTTAACGGCCAGGGTGGCTTAATTGTCTAACGGAGGAAAGGTTGGGTGCTAAATTGTCTAACGGAGAAAGCTTGGGTGGCAAATTTGTCAATTGTTTTAATTGGGTGCCAATATGTTTTTTCTTGTAAAAGTTGGGTGTCAATCTGTCTTTTGCCCTAAGTTTTAACATTTCCAGATTGATTGGAGTTGGGTTCGTGATGAAAAATGAAAGAAACAAAAATTGATTAAGGCCTTTGAGATTCAAGCTGTTGAGGTGCTAAAGTTGGGCCGAATAAGAATGCCCATAAGCCATTTGTCTCCCTAAAATAATTATCAACCATTTAAAAAGTGTGCTTTGTTGGCAAAAAGTGAAGTTATCGAGCATTAAAAAGAGGACAACCCCTCTAACTCCGTACATATATTTTAGGCCCGGCCCGGTCCGGTCCATGTACAAACATGAAGGGCTATGCAATTGCATATTTTTTCGTTATTTTATTTTTATTTTTCGTTTTATTGTGGATAAATGACACCTTGAGAGTCCATTTCAGGTTGTAGAGGAATGATTTTGCACTTTGGACACGTCAGCACTGGTGGATGAATTGGCAACTCACTTAATTTCTTCTTCATGGCATGTGCTCATGTCCCTAAAAAGTAAAAACTCTTAATTAAACTATACACATTAACCGCCATTAGAGCAGTTTAGGGTATTATTATTAATCATTGACGAGTGAATGACCATGACAACAAAATATAATGTGCCGACTTATGTTAGTAAGTAATGAATTATTTTTACATACAACGAGTGTATATTTACCTATCTTTCTAATTAATTGAAATAGTTTTTTAATAAGTTCAATCTGTATTAATTCGACATAATTTCTAGAGTGATCTTGGCGAAAGCTCATGTTATTGAGCATTAATTGATTTTGTATCCGAAGTGATGAGTTTTTGGATTACGATGAAGCTCTAACCAAACATTGTCATGTTAATATGTTATTGTTTTGTCATATGGTATAGTTTCTTTCCATTTTTCTGTTGGGTGCGACTATGTTCTAGTATATCGTAGTCCACCCAAAGGTTGTCATGGGGGAGTCCTACTTAATTTGTATTGGAATTTTGCTGAATTGTCCAATTTGAGATTAGACCACTCACCTAGCTGCACACTGTTACAAAAGGCACGTAAGTAGTGAACATGTGGTTCAATTGAAGCTCTAGCTCAAACTCTTTCTAATAATTATTGGTTACTTTTCATGATCGACGATGTACAAATAAAATTATAAAAACATTAAAAAATTTAAAAAATAGTTCATTTTTTTTATATTTCTTTGTGTCGGTTGCGGGTTCCTATTCAATCAAATCTTTAGTGGCAATAGAAATAATTTTTTTCTAATTACGATTATCAAGAGCTTAAAGACGGACTAACTATAGAATTTTAAGCTGCACTTGATCATCTAGGGTTTATATTCACTTACTCACGGCTCACCCTGTTCTTGGATTTAATTTCCTAAGAAACATTTGGGTAGCTATCAAGCGGGTGGAAGCTATGCATAATGCATAATTACAGAACGTGACACATGAAAAGTGGAGAGATGGGTGCCTCGTAATACGCCCTCCAGTTTTTATTAATTGATTTTCTAAAATAGTAAATAAATTTAAAATAATAATTTTTGGACCATGTTTTTTACTGTAGTTTTCAATTTATCCATTTTTATAGTATAATTATAATAATATCATTGTACTAAATTAATTGGTTGGGTAAAAAAATTAAGACAAATGGCAGAAGTTATAATTATGACTCAAAATTACAGTTAATTTGAACCATATTTTTAATAGAAAAATGACAGTTATTGAAGACCGAGTATATTTTTATTCCAATATCTAATGCCTTTGGAGTTTCGGGAAGAGATTAATCAATGAGCATTTATTATTGTTATTGTATTATTATTTGAATCGAGAATTGACATTTTTGTTTAGGTCTCACGACTCAGATCAATTGGTAGCATTTTTGCAATTTAAAAAAAGAGAGAGGAAAGGTAAGCAAGTTAAATCATTCTAAAAAATTGAAGATGGTTGCATTCATGGGACGGAGGAGAAGAAAATGGGAAAACACAACAGAACCTTTCTTTTCGACCAACTAATCGTTCTTATAGTTATTCCAAAATCCTTTCCTTAAAAAATAAATAAAGCGAAACTCACTAAATTGGTCCATTGGCTAGCAATTGTAGAGATTTTTAAAAGCTCGTGTAACTAAGAGTTTTGCTCCTATGCGGCCAAGTCCATCTAGGCTGTGCATATGGTCCTAACCAACAATAGGCCTTATTGGCTATTGAGTATTGACCTCACTTCTCTGTCTCTCTCTCTCTCCCTCCTAAAAACTTTATGGTGGTATTGGTAATAATAGTAATGAGATCTATTGGAAAAGAGTTTTCACGTTATGGCTTATGGTCTATAAATGGACATCAATCTTGACCACCACTTTCTTGTCACGGCTCTACAAAATAGACTGCCAAACTAACTAGTAGTAAAAAGGCACTAACTAGTTCATGTGCATGTGGAATCCATATTTAAGATAGGATTATTAGCGTCCTGATATCTAGCTTATTCATGAAAAGTAGGTGTTACTTATTCGTCTTTCATAAATAAGGAAAGACTTATTTTTTCTATTCGTGCTAACCAACAATAAGTGATTACTACTTGGTACGAGTAGTTCGATATTCTCACCTTTTAAATAAAAAGTTATCGGTTCAATTATTATGTATAAAAAAATTATCCGTCCGAAACACTTTACCATACTCTTTTATTCTTTAGTTCGAGAGATAGTTCGATTTTTTTTTTCTTAGAAAAAAACCCCTCTTATTGTTTTTTTCTTTTGCTTTTCCAAATTAAGACTCTTCGTCTATAAGTACCGATACCAATCACCTCCTAAGGGTCAACACATGTTTCCCAAAGAAATCACCCAATCTCTCTCTTGGCTAAATAATCAATCACTTCTGATTACTATTATTATCTTCTGAAATGAGAATTCTTGATCTTTTATTGGTGCTTTGGTTACTCGGATATGGACTTGGCTTGACATCTTCCATGTCAACAGTACAAGTCCAAACACACTGCACCTTTACAAGATATCCTGGCCTTTGTCGTCAGACCTTGGAGGAGTCAATGGGTCATAATACCATTGATGACATCGTTTCTACTCTTGTCAACAAAACAATTTCTGAAACCAATCTGCCCAATTCCTACTTCACAATACATAGTTCCAATCTGGAAATTCAACAAGCTCAACAAGCTCAATCTCTCACAGGTACTATAATCTCTTATCAGCTTGTCTACTTAATGGCTCGTTTTGTGTAGTGTTGCTAATAACATTCAGCTTACCGGGAAAAAAGTTAGATATACTGAAATTGTATGAAATGATAGAGACCCTCTTAGTTGTTGACCATGAAAATGAAAATTGCTTCTTTTTCTTGCCATGTAGATTACTGCAATGATCTGATGATGATGTCGCTGAAACGGCTCGATCAGTCGATACTGGCTCTCAAAGATTCTCCAAGGAAAAATAAGAATGATATCCAAACATGGTTAAGTTCTGTCCTGACATTTCAACAAGCTTGTAAGGATTCTGCAGAGAATTTTGGGGACCTTTCAAGTCATATTTCTAGCAAAATGGACCATCTTTCTCAATTGACCAGCAACCCTTTAGCCCTTATTAACAGGATTACAAGCACTAAGGGCAACTATAATCCTAAACCTGAAAATTTCGTCAAAACTAGACGGTTAGCTGAGAAAGAACAGGATTTTCCAAATTGGGTATCGGCGAAAGATCGAAAACTACTGCAAACAAGCACCATTAAGGCTAATGCTGTGGTTGCCAAAGATGGGACAGGAAACTATAAGACAATCACAGAAGCTATTAATGCAGCTTCAGGTGGTCGGTTCGTGATTTACGTGAAGGCAGGAGTTTATAAGGAGAAAATCCGAACATCGAAAGATGGAATTTCCCTGATAGGAGATGGTAAAGACTCGACAATCATTGTTGGTGATGATAGTGTTGGTGGGGGATCTTCCATGCCTGGTTCTGCTACATTTAGTTAGTACTCTTACCTTCTTTTTTCATATCCATTTTGTCTCTACTTTGCACAAAATTGACCTTTTTTTTTTCGTCTCCCATTTTTACTGGAGTACAGCAATCACAGGAGATGGATTCATTGCTCGCGATATCGGATTTCAAAACACTGCAGGCCCTGGAGGAGAACAAGCCTTGGCTCTATACGTTGCCTCTGATCATTCTGTTCTGTACCGATGCAGCATCTCAGGCTATCAGGACACTCTCTACGCGCTTGCTCTCCGTCAATTTTATAGAGAATGTGAAATTTATGGCACTTTAGACTTCATTTTTGGAAATGCAGCTGCTGTATTCCAGAACTGCTACGTGGCTCTTCGCCGCCCACATGGCTACAATGCAATCCTGGCAAATGGCAGGACAGACCCTGGACAGAACACAGGATTCACATTACAGAATTGCAGGATTGCACCTGCCTCCGATTTATCTGCTGTCAAGCACAACTATAAGTCCTACCTTGGCAGGCCATGGAAACAATATTCGAGAGCTATCGTTATGGAATCGAACATTGATGATGCAATTTCATCCCAGGGCTGGGTTGAATGGCCCGGAGCAGGGTCCTACGGAAAAACTCTGTATTTTGCGGAGTACTCGAATACGGGTCCTGGAGCAGGAACCTCAAGCAGGGTAAACTGGCCTGGATTTCATGTTATTGGGACTCCTGAAGCTGATAAATTTACAGTTGCTAATTTTATATCAGGAACTTCTTGGTTGCCTTCCACAGGAGTACCTTTCATCTCAGGACTCTAGTGATTTGATTACTAAAAAATACTTATAGGATCAATTAAGCTGTTTCCTTTAACTGTTAGAAGATTAATCAATTTATACATATTGCAAAAATTAAAAGTAAAGGGGAGAATGCTCAATGAAGAGAGCCCACAATTGTAATATGATGAATATTCTGTATAAGATATTGGAAATACTTCTGTGTGAAGCATAGATTGTTGAATAAAAAAATTGATTTTCTATTTTGGTCAAGAACAGTGATGCATAATTAGACTTGAAACTAAGACTAATAGCAGTTATGTTACTGATCAAATTAACAATAGTAATGCAAAATTACACTTGTCATTTCCTTTCCTTTATAATTAAGAGTATATGGTCCATTTTAGCAATGGCAATAATGATACTATAGTAGCCTGGCTATAAACCTCAACGTTTAAAAGTGATCCCCCTAACTATCTATTTCATGACGAAAGAAACATTCAAAGCATTATAGTCGCGAAGGTCGAGATGTCGTAAAGATAATTTTTGCGCAATATTTCTAACTAAACAGGTGTTATTCAGTACAATTACTTTTCGATTATTTGAGATAATCCGCCTCTGAACTTAACTCCCTCACTTGCTGACGTGAACCGAACACGTGTCAGAGTAATTAAGCACTGGTAGGTGCTCATCTTAACCTTTATAGCAGTAGCAGGACCATGTTCATAACTTTTACTAATTTTAATTGGTCAAGAAGTCTTGAACAAAAAGAAAAAGATGGTTAAGAAGTCAATGTTGAAGTAGATGTGCAAACTTAACAATAAAAATCCAACAAAGTCCTATGAATAGGCAAACAAAAGCTAGCTTGCAGGATTTTGATATCCCACTACATTTCAGAAGTAGAGGTCGTTATTAAACGGGTTATTAATGACAAAGTCTATTATT
Organism: Viola odorata; assembly: GCA_963691705.1. NCBI lineage: Eukaryota > Viridiplantae > Streptophyta > Magnoliopsida > Malpighiales > Violaceae > Viola > Viola odorata. The sequence continues at coordinate 3,860,711 of OY829546.1, forward strand.
CAAGCCTATCTCAGTTCTATTTGCGTTAAATGGGAATTCCTTTTTTCTTTAGATTTTTCTCTAGATTTAGCTTCAATCTTTCTTTCTTTTTGATGAATAACATTTCTTTTCTGTAGCTATTGATGCATATTATATCACCAAGCAAAAATAAAGTGACCTTTTTTTCCTTTGGATAAGGCACTTGCAAATGTTTGCATGGAATGGAGAGGTGGGGGCAGAGATTTGAAGATTGAAATGAAGTTCAAATATATATATACACTAGACTTTCTCACATTACCAGCACTAGACTTTTGGAATCTCGTAACAACAGCAATAACAGTTAATTAAAAAATTACAAAATTTTGGTAACGAGTGGCAAAAATGTGGAGATGCTGAAAAAAAATTCCACTACTGATTCAACAGGAATAATCCCGCTCTTAGATAGAAGGAACTCTAATACAGACGACAGTCACACCAGGTAAATGATAAACAAGCTAAGACAACTACAAGAGAGTGACACAGATTTGAGTGATTTTTTTACGTCATACACCAAAAAATCTGAATTTTTTCTTCTTCACCGTATTAGGAATCAAATCCATGCCTGCATACATTTTATTTTGCTAAGCTATGAATTGTTTTAAAAGGAGCATACAATATAGGTGAAATCTAAAAAAACCCACTAGTGAAATTATAAATCAACCTCATGATTAATGCTAAATTAAAACACAAAAGAAGAACACTACTAAAAAACCGGAGCATTACTCGATAGATCAAAAATTGAACACCTTCTGAACTACTCCCTCCGGATTATATTAAATGACGTCCGCACTGTAGATACGCATATCGAGGAGGCCGGATGACGCACTATTTGACCCAAAAAAAATTCGTACTTTTTTTTGAACGTACATTAATCCTTAACGTACGTCCGAGAAAAAATTCGGGGCAAAATTGTCTCAAATAGTGAGTCATCCGACCTCCTCAACATGCGTGCACAAATAGTAAAAGTCGTTTAATAAAAGACGGAGGGAGTAGTAACCAACTCAATCAAAGAGTAAGGAAAATCCGGCCAAGTAGCTTTGATTTACAAGATTAACTTACTAAACACTAAAGGGATAATTTTTTTTTTCATCGAACGCAACTGATTTAGGTACAATTTTTATTTTATTTTTTAATTACAAAAGAAGTTAAAAGTTTATAATTTTTATACCATGACCTACCTATTATAAAAAGAACGCAGTTTTAATCTTTTGGTAAATAAATAGAAATTTAAAGTAACTTTTACTGAGTAACTTTTAAGTGTTTGGTGCGGTGGGAAACGGAACGCCAAAGGGGCACTTAGTGGGCTGAAACTAAAGAGCCAAACAAGCCCAATTTTTCTGAGCCACGGTTCATTCTTGATGGAATCATAAGCTTCCGAGAGAAGTTTTCCCTTTATCCCATCCATTTTTGGCGCCGCTCCAAACTCTTTGAACACTTCATTTCCCTCCATAGTCCCTACCCTGTCGTCCTACCTTGCATCTTACCTTTCTCTCTCTAACCCCTCTTCTCTCATCCCCTCTCTGTAACTGATCTTACGAAATGGAACAGCAACGAATGCAAAAAGCGGCTCAACAAAACCAGCAACAGGAAGATGTTGAGGAGATGCCACATGGCCCTTTCCCTGTTGAGCAGCTTCAGGTAAATTTCTAACAGCTTCAAGATTCTATCTATCCGATCAGTTATGACCCACTTTACTTTTCTTCAATTTTGTTGATTGGAAGCACAATTGATGCTTTTTCCCAAATGGGTTTCTCTTATTTCTTTGAATCTTGCTTAAAAAAGGCATCTTTTGGCTTTTGTTGCGCTTGTTATCAGTTTGGCCTTCTTTTATTGTATACGTAAATGGGTTCGTTGGCTTTAGATTGTAGCTCAAGATTCTGTAATTGAGTTGGGTTTTACTTTGCTTTAACTTTAACTATTCGAGGATTTTTCCCATGCATGTATTATCTCAGGTATGGTTGCGTATTGATGTTTTTAGCTGGTCTGATCAAATTAGGGTTCTTCTCAATTAGGGTTTTCTCATCCAGATTACCACTATTAGGTTCCTCATTAGCTTTATCGTCTCCTAAATGGGCTATATATGATGGGTTCTTCGAATATTTTAATTTGATGTTGTTCTTAAATAGAACAAAAGGGATCTATCCAAATGGGTTTTTCTTTCTTGATCTGAATCCATTCCTATTTTATTTTGACTTGTTGAATTAATCTTCAAAATTCAGGCCTCAGGCATAGCTTCTCTAGATGTAAAGAAACTTAAAGATGCTGGTCTCTGCACAGTTGAGGCTGTTGCTTATTCTCCCAGGAAAGAACTTCTGCAAATTAAAGGAATAAGTGAGGCTAAAGTTGATAAAATCATTGAAGCAGGCATGCCATCTCCTCTGTATACTGTATGCTGTTCTTGTTATTGTTTCCATTCATTTGTCATTGTTTGGATGAAGGTTGATATTTTCATTCTTGGTCACTTGCAGCTTCCAAACTGGTGCCTTTGGGATTCACTAGTGCCAGTCAACTCCATGCACAGAGGCTTGAGATAATTCAGATAACATCTGGATCCAGAGAGCTCGATAAAGTTTTGGAAGGTGAGTCTTGCACTACTTTGAAGACTTTGTTCAACACTTGTTCATAGGATTCATCACCTGCACACTTAACCCATTTTTGGCTTACTTATGACAGGTGGTATTGAGACGGGATCTATTACTGAGATTTATGGCGAGTTTCGGTCTGGAAAGACTCAGCTATGCCACACGCTTTGTGTCACTTGCCAAGTAAGAGCACTTCATTCATTCTGTACAGCTTTTTGCTAGAAGAGAGTAATTTAATGCAATGACATAGCTTTGCATATTCTTTTACATTAGATGTTGAAACCGAGATTTTAATAGGCTGAGTAGGGTTTTTAAATTGCCACCTTGGAAGCTTATTATGTAGGGATTGATTTCAATCAACTTATAACAGCAAAAAACCTGCATCTAATGTTCTGTGCATTTCAGCTTCCACTGGATCAAGGGGGCGGTGAGGGAAAAGCAATGTACATAGACGCTGAGGGCACATTCAGACCTCAGAGACTCTTGCAGATAGCGGACAGGTGATCATGTGTAGAATATCTATTTTGAGATGGGAACTCTTCTTCCACCCCTTTGGTATTAAATGGTTAATGGTTTTTAATATTTCAGGTTTGGACTGAATGGTGCTGATGTCTTGGAAAATGTTGCATACGCTCGAGCATATAACACGGATCATCAATCAAGGCTTTTGCTTGAGGCAGCTTCAATGATGGTGGAAACAAGGTATAACTAGTCTTTATTCATTTGATGGTTTTGCATCTCAATATAGTTTCTCCCTGTCTGGTATACTGGATCAACAAAATTATCTTCAATTTCTTTAAACTCTGAGCCCAATTTATTGGCTGACAGCTGATGTATGATTTCTGTTTTTTTTTTTCAAAAAAAAAAAAAATCAAGTGTGCTTGAACTTAGCTAGCAACTAGTCATTGAATTGCAAGGCGGACTCAATTGAAGAAATCTGCTAACCACTTTGTACTTTGTAGCATTAAGTTTTTCGTAGGGGCGAGTTAATTCATTATGTAGGAAGAAGCCTAATAGTTTTGCTGGATTACTGTCCTGTAGGTTTGCTCTGATGATAGTAGATAGTGCTACTGCTCTATACAGAACGGATTTCTCCGGAAGGGGAGAACTTTCAGCCAGGCAAATGCATCTTGCAAAATTCCTGCGGAGCCTCCAGAAGTTAGCAGATGAGGTAGATACACAACTTAATATGCATTATAACAGTCTTCTTCTATGAAAACCTGATCAGAGAAAATTATAAAGACAAACCTCGTTCCTGAACTTCGAATCAATTAAGATATGAATGGATTTTGTTTCTGCATTTCTCTCATTGAAGTACTTGTGTATTCTGTAGTTTGGTGTTGCTGTTGTGATAACAAACCAAGTAGTTGCACAAGTTGATGGTTCTGCTCTTTTTGCTGGGCCTCAAATCAAACCCATTGGTGGTAATATCATGGCACATGCTTCTACAACAAGGTTGGTAATCCAACTTATTTTCTTGTCCATTCTTTCTCCATAACTTAAAAGGTTTCCATGCTTGATATTTGAAGATCACTGATTACTTTTGCTGTATAATCGTCATAGGCTTTCTATGAGGAAGGGAAGAGGCGAGGAACGCATCTGTAAAGTAATCAGTTCTCCTTGTTTAGCCGAAGCTGAAGCGCGATTTCAGATTGCTCCAGAGGGTGTAACAGATGTCAAGGACTGATATAGTTTTAGACATTTCTCTTGCGTTTTTTGTATATCCGGATCCATCTCATAAGTTTGCAAGCAGGAAATTTCACTCCTAACTTTGTACTATTTTTTTTTACCAATTAGAATATAACAATGTTCTAAATTTGAAGATATGTAGTTTTCTGTAAGGAGTGAGTGTATTAATAAGAGCATAATCCAAAAAAAGATACAAATTACAGCTCAAAACTAATGAAAGCAGCTAAGCAATCAAATAAAGCCAAAAGGATAAGAAACACAATTAAAGCTTAATAATTTGAAGGTAAATGATTTCATAACCTCTTTTTTCTAGTTAATTTCTGGTCTATTGGTTTATAAGCTTTTGCATTATAACTTTTGAAACCAGGATCCCTTACCGAACTACATGTCGTTTTCTTTTAAGAGAAGCCAAAGTCTTTTGAATGAGAAACAAGGGAGGGACTGATACGACATGTCAGCAGATTAGTGTTCTTGCTCTACAGATACGACGCGTGTTTCGGTAATCTTACACTTCAAAACGCTCCGTTGTGCCTCATCTTCTACAACGCAGTCTGTTTCTTAATAAAACTCGTTACTCGTCAACAGTTAGTCAGGTGGCCAGTCGAGGCGAGGTAGATGAGTTAACGTATATATGTATATTGTTTCTCCTCTCCCTCTCTAAATCCTCCAATTAACAACCAAAACAAAAATGACGACCAAAGGCAGCAGCCCTCCTCATCTCCACAAGTCCGTCGCCATTTCCAAAGGCTACAACTTCGCTTCCACATGGGAACAGGTTCGCTTTCCGTCTCCATTTCGATCTCTTCCTATTATGCTCGAATTCTCCTTCCAGTGCCGTGAAAAATCTGGAATGAAAACCATAACTCCTAGATCTGGATTACTGTTCTTGTTAACTGGTTGTTACACATTCTGGAGTGTTTGATTTGATGTAGTCTGAGCTTAATGAGTGAGATCTACTTGCTTCAGCTCTTTCTGTAGTAAATTACGTGATGCTTAATCGATTTTGTTGTGCAGAATACTCCCCTGACTGAGCAGCAACAGGCGGCAATCGTTTCCTTATCTCATGTCGTGGCCGAGCGGCCATTTCCTGCTAATTTGGCGCAGGATCATCTCCCAGGGCAGGAAAATGGGCACGGGTTGACAGTTTCCACGAAGGGTGATGTGTTGGGAGATACAGAAGCTATAGAAGCAGTTTTAGTTAACACAAATCAGGTAACTGATTTTTGTAGGTTATTGTTCAAATTTTACAGCTTTGCGAGTTGGTTATAGTGTGCTGTGATTGTTGTTTTATTGGTTGTAGTTTTACAAATGGTTTACGGATCTTGAATCAGCAATGAAATCTGAGGTTAGTTGTGATTTTCTTAGCTCATAGTTGAGTTTATTCTGTCATTCTGGTGATCAGTTTGTTTTAGTTATCTGTGTTTTTATGTTCTCTGTTTTTGTAGACTGAGGAGAAGTACCAGCACTATGTTAATACTTTAACTGAGCGCATACAGACCTGTGATGATATACTCCGTCAGGCATGTTTGTTTTATTGCGTATGTTTAAGTTGATGATACATAAACTGCTAGTGTGGTGTTTTTATTTGATAGGCGAGTATCTTCGATTGCAGGTGGATGAAACACTTGATTTATTTAATGAACTACAACTTCAGCACCATACGGTGGCTACAAAGACCAAGACTCTTCATGATGCTTGTGACCGACTGGTGTGTTTTTTGCTATTCTCTGTGTAACCTGATATGGTGCTTTGATTAGGATGAATTTCCATTACATTTGGCAAATCACTCATTCTGTCCCCCCAAGTATTGCAAAATTTCTTGCAGTCTCTTTTGTTTTTGACACACAGATAGATTGGAAAAGATCAGTTTCACTGGAATGGAACTTCTGAAAGACACTGATAATATACAATTAATGGCTGGCTTCAATCCCCTCTTTTAAGTTTGAAGGAGTGGCATATGAAGTTAACATGTGAATGTCTCTCATTTGTGTCAGTCATGGATGTGCCATCAAGCTTTGAGTATTCCCCCAAGGCTTTGCACTTGATAACTGTACCTTAGAGCCATTTTTAAGTTGAAATATCCATGTTTCCTTGACGTTTTGTTGGTTCTCATGTCTTGGTTCTTGCAGATGGTAGAGAAGCAAAGATTGCTTGAGTTCGCTGAAGCTCTCCATACTAAGCTGCATTTTTTTGATGAATTGGAGAATGTAAGGTTTGATTGCTACCTTACCTAGAGTTTCACTTGCTTCAAATGTTATCTCTTTGTCGCTCTTAATCTTATCATCCTTTTTATTTATGATGTGGGTCGTTCTCCTTTCCTACTCCATTTGCATGCCTAGGATGCTGTATTGTAGCATTTTTAGTTTAAGGCACACTACGGAAATTACAGAAACGTTTTATCATGTTTGTCAATGTTTTTGAAACTTATGAATTGTATAATTGTGCTTTGTTGCAGATTTCTACCAATTTTTATTCTCCAAACATGAATGTTGGAAATGAGAACTTTCTTCCCGTCCTCAAAAGGCTTGATGAGTGCATATCGTAAGTCAACTAGATTTTATAACTGTTCATTAATTTATGCCTTTCATAGTGCTTAGTTAGAACTTAGAATTCTGAAAGTACATGACAACTTGAAAAGAGTTGTTTTTACATGGAGATTCTTGATTGCATCTCCAAGTCATTCTTACCGTTTGTCCATTTTCTTATCTACAACTTAGGTATGTTGAAAGCAATCAACAATATGCAGAATCCAGCATTTATTTGGTCAAATTTCGGCAACTACAGGTACCCAAATCATCACAGCAATATATTATGTCATTGATCTGGTGAATGTAAGATGTCAGTGTCTATGATTTCTCTCCTATTCCAGAGTTCTCAAACTTCACGTTTTTTGGCAGTCTCGAGCCCTAGGAATGATACGTTCCCATGTACTTTCTGTTCTTAAAGCAGCTTCTTCTCAGGTGGAGTATCACTGTGAATGTAAATTTGAAAAAAATAAAAATATTTCATGGGTATGTATGTCGCTTGACATTTATTCAATTTCAGGTCCAGACAGCAATCCGGAGCACTGGTGGTGGGAAAACTTCTGTTTCTGAGGGTGTAGAGGCATCTGCTATATATGTCCGATTTAAAGCTGCCTCAAGTGAGGTAATGCCTTCTTTTTCTCCATTGATTCGAGTTAAAGATGCCATCTGTCTGCAAAATTTTGTTGCTAATTACTTGCCAAGCAGTACATGCTATAACATCTAAAAAGATTAGGGGAAAAATGCCTCATGCAGTATGTAGAATTATGTCCTTTGTGCCTGTGTTTCCTGGAAGTAGCTAACAAATATAATACTTGCAGCTTAAGCCAGTTTTGGGGGAAATTGAAAGCAGATCTTCCCGAAAAGAATACTTTCAGATCCTTGCAGAATGCCACAAAGTGTACTGTGAACAACGACTTTCCTTGGTGAGTTGGTCAGTTGTTTTTATGTATCATATTCCTTGACTGGTGGGCTCTCTCAGCTGGCTATATTAATTTTCTGCCTTATCTTTTGTCAACTAGATACGAAGCATAGTACATCAACGGATCTCTGAATTTGCAAAGAAAGAGGCCTTACCATCATTGACTAGATCTGGCTGTGCATATCTTATGCAGGTAGGTGCTGCTCTATTAAAGTAGTTGTTAGTAAGTAGAAATGGCTTGCTCTTGGATGGTGTGGTTGTTTGAAGAACATATTGAAATTTTGCATATTGTGGTTGATGAGCAATTGTAGAGGCACCGGTAAAGCAATGTTCATATTTAAAGACTCTGTATTGGCAAATTATTGTGAACTTTTGTATAAAAGGAAGGGTTTGCTACCTTATATACCAGGGGTGAATTGTACCTAAACTCCCCCGTAATTTTCATATTAGACTGCAGCATCCCTAGTTTTGTTCCTGTTCTTAGACATCACATGGTGAGAATGACTTGGAAGGAAAAATATATAGTTAACTTTATGCTGTTCCCTTTTTGTATTTCCTCAATAAATATATTTACAATACATATTCAGAGCTTTTATTTTTTGTTTTTGTCCTTGTCTTTTGGTCATAAACATTTACTTCGTAGTATGGAATGTATCTCAGCAGTTTTTCCTGATTCATCAACGTGATCAATAAGAATTAGTTCCACTAACTTTCCATGAAGCATTTCCTTTGTTCCTTGTATAAAGCCTTCTAACCATTTTGGTTGATGCCACCATAATTTACAGGTTTGTCAACTGGAGCACCAACTTTTTAGTCATTTTTTTCCTTCGTCCTCAGAAGATAGTTCTAGTCTGGCGCCACTTATAGATCCTTTGTAAGTCTTTTCTTGCTTCAGAATGTAAAAGGAATTTAGTATAAAGTATATTATTATGGTTGACAGTCTCTCTTCCCAAATGGAAGCATCAACTTAGTTTCACTGAAACACTGGTTTCAAATTTATTTTGTAGATCAACTTACCTGTACGACACACTGCGCCCAAAACTTATTCATGAGACAAATGTTGATCTTCTCTGTGAACTTGGTGATATACTTAAAGTTGAAGTGTTAGGCGAGCAGCTTAGCAGACGAAGTGAGCCATTAGCAGGCCTACGTCCCACATTACAAAGAATCTTAGCAGATGTTCATGAACGGTTGACTTTCCGTGCACGTACACATATTCGTGACGAGGTGAGTTTTTCCATTGAGAAGTGCTATTGTTTATTCTTAGATATTTCTGTCCACTATATTTTGCTACGTGCTTATTTACTTCTCTTGGCCCTATATTTATATTTCTGGGATGGGAAACTTTATTCTTTTTGCATCATCAAAGTGAATTCAGTCATCAAATGTAGTGGCCTAATCAGCTTTCTAGCTCCATGAATACTGCACTTAAATCTATGATGAGCTTACATACTTGTCTTAGGATTCAGACCATTCAAATGGTCTTCAACAGAAGAGGTGTAAAAAATATGGTCCTCGATTCAGATGATTCAGCCATTTAGGATTCTGTAAATGATGGTTGTCTTACTTGATCAAGATTTAATATTACCAGTTATGTAAGCATGAAAATCCTAAAGCTGTATGCTCTAGAATTTTACCTGCTGATTAATTCTAGAAAGGGTAAGATTTCACAAAGCAACTTGTATGCTTGTGAAACTCACTAGTTCACTTCACCACTTTGAGAAGGTACATTCGTTCTCTATTAACTTAGTACTGACCCAATTGCGTGGTTAGGAGCAACTTTGGAATGATTTGCTCTAATTGATTCTTTTTCAGGATCATGTCCTTCTGTTTCCTTGTGGCACTAACATGACAGCATAGTAGGGGATGCTTCTGTTTCTTCCATGCTGTGGTTTTGTTGTTTTGACATTTTTCTTTGTTTTGTTTGCAGATAGCTAACTTCGATCCTTCTGATGAAGACTTGGATTACCCCGCGAAGCTGGAGCAATCTGTTGAATCAAAGTCAGAAACTACTCCGGTAAGCATCTCACTGGCTCTTTAGCATTCCATATTTGAATCCATATGGATAGTCATGTTTGGGTTCCTGTCATCTATTTGTTTGATTTCCCTTAGTTTGTGACAAACTTTCGTCTGAACCCTGGGCAAAGTAAAATGAAAATTTACAGCATGGGAACTTTGCCTTGATTATTTGAGTTATACTGATTAAGAATGGAGATTTTAGAATTCTTTCCAGTTGGTGTGGCTAGAACCTCTAAACAGAGGTCAGATGCAGACGTGATATATTCAAACCATTAAGCTGTACATGGGAGAGTTATCTAGCACAACGTTGAGTCTTGTTCTTGTTCTAAGTTCTAACAATACAAATGGAAACTCTACCTGCATAAATCTTTTGCTGATTGGCGTGTTGTTCTTGCTACTGCTTTTGCTTGGTCAATTTTCATTTGCATTTATAAGTTTTTGTTTTTTAATTTCTTTTCCTCTAATGTGGCAGATTGAAGAAAACCCAGATCTATCTAAAACTTGGTACCCACCCCTGGAGAGAACTGTGTCTTGCCTTTCAAAATTGTATCGCTGTTTAGAGCCATCCGTTTTCACTGGTTTAGCGCAGGTGTGTGAACCTCTAGAAAATCATTCTAGATCAACTTTCTGAATAGTATTTATCTTTTTTTTAAAATATTTCTCTTTGGTTGCTCTCCCAGGAAGCAGTAGATATCTGCGCTCTTTCTATCCAAGTGAGTTAGCTAAACAACAATTCAGAACGTGCATTAATTGGTAATTAGATCTGTTGTAAATGATTATCATATCCTTTTCTGCAGAAAGCTAGTAAGCTTATTGCAAAGAGAACAACTACAATGGATGGTCAGCTTTTTCTTATCAAGAATCTTTTAATCTTAGTGGAACAGGTCTTCTTTCTCATGCTTTTCTTTGTTCTTTGGTGACTATTTGTTAATTTGTTGAATATGATTATAACTATCAATTTTTCCCCCTTTCAGATATCCCCATTTGATATAGAATTTTCAGTCACATACAAGGAACTTGACTTCTCTCATTTGCTGGTTAGTTTCGCCAGAGCTGATTCTCTAACTAAATTACATGATGTCCTAGTAGTTCTGCATGCTACCTTATGCTAACTTCTAGCTGAAGCTTTCTGTCAGTTCAGTGATACCCTCGTTTGGGAAACATGATAGAATGTTTTCTTGTTTATGAACTTTAAACCATTTGCAGAACAAATATTTGTGATTCAACACGCATCTCCTTTTTTTGTGTGTGTGCATATTTTCAAGTCTGTCAATATATAGCAGGATTAAATTTGTTGATGTAGACGTTAGTTCTCATGAATGTTAAATTACATGACCAGGAGCATTTGAGACGGATACTGAGAGGTCAGGCATCACTCTTTGATTGGTCAAGATCGAATTCGTTGGCAAGGACCTTATCTCCCCGAGTTCTGGAAAGTCAAATAGACACCAAGAAGGTTTGCCCATCGATGGTCTTTAGATACTTTAGTTAGGTTGTTACCATGGCCACTGCATCTTCACGAGCATTTGGAGAATATATATTCTTATTCTCATCTTTGGCATGCTAAAATGTTATGGTCCAAAAAAGAAGTGTAAGAGTTTATGATGTGTGACATATCATAAGAAGGACACTTGTTGCCTCCCCATCTTTTAATGAGTAGTCAGTGTTCACATTGTGTGGGTGGAGCTTTATTCTCCACTTCCAAGCTGACCGGCTTTGCTGTCTCCTCATTTTTAACCAATAATTAGAATTCACATCATGCTGTAGGGATTACTTATCTACTTCCAGCTTGTTGTTTGACACGGATTATCATCAGAGGTGGTTAAATTATTTCTCCTAAACAGATTCCAACTAGAAAGGGATCTCAGCATGTAACCTCAATGTTGTTGCACAATGCTCACCGAACCAAACTAGCTTCTATTCAAAATATTTTATGATATTTGTGTAAAATCGAACCAATTTGGCATATTTCTTGGTAATTTTAGTGCTTCCACTAGCTTTTTAACACCCTTTTTTTAAGGAACTGGAGAAAAGCCTGAAAGCCACTTGTGAGGAGTTCATCATGGCTGTGACCAAGCTGGTTGTGGATCCAATGCTTTCATTCGTTACCAAGGTTTGCTGATCCTGTAAATTTTGTTATCTGAGAACTTCCATTTTCGGATCTACCTGCAAGACCCTGGATGTATAATTAAGCATGCTGTTGATAAATGACGTAGTTCAAATAAAGTGGATAAATATTCTATGCAGCTAGGCCCATCTCTGCTAAGTATACATGATCACTCGTCAACATAAGAAATCAGAACTTCTCTTTTTCAATCCTTGACCTCTCTACTCACTGTATCCAACTCTACCTGGTAGCACCACACACTTACTTCTTTGTTTCTTGTTTTGTAGGTGACTGCTGTGAAATATGCTCTATCCTCTGGTGGTCAGAATCAAAAAGTTGACTCAATTATGGCCAAGCCACTAAAGGATCAAGCCTTCGCCAACCCAGATAAGGTAGCCGAGCTTGTTCAGAAGGTAGGTCATGTTACTCAATTCTTTATTCATATTATTTACAGATTCAAATATCATTTTCGTCAAACAGTGAGTTAGTTTTACAGTCATCACCGCTATTGAGTGAGCCAAATACTGGTAAGTGACTAGTAAACTGATGTTGGATGTCTCGTGGGAACAGGTAAATACTGCTGTTCAGCAAGAGTTGCCAAAAGTTATGGCGAAGATGAGGCTTTATCTTCAGAACCCATCAACGCGGACAATACTTTTCAAGCCAATAAAGTAAGTTGATATTTGGCTCGTAATAGAACTAACTAGCTTATGAGTTGTGATGCATGTTAATCTTATAATTAACTCACTATACAAGCTCATTAAAACACCTTACCAATGAGTGTTAGGACTTATGTTTGGACCCTACCTTTGCTTTCTATAAAAGAAAATGTTTGAGGTGTAAAATGTGTTCAAAAGGTGTATGGAAAACTAAACTTAGCGGCATGAGAGCATGAATCTGTCAAGCTACAAAATCACGGAGAATATAGCCTCACTTTTTTTTCTCTGAAATGTTTCTTTTGATTATACAGGACGAATATTGTTGAAGCACACGTCAAACTTCAATCCTTAGTAAAAGCTGAGTATTCACCAGAAGAACAAAGCATGATTAATATGGTGTCCATACAGGACTTACAAGCACAACTTGACAACCTCCTGTAGGAAACATGTGAAGCTGATTCAGTTTTGCGTAGTAGCTTTTCTTCTTTCCCCCGGAGGTCTTCACCATACACCAGGGACAGCGCTGTCTGCATTTCTGCTGGGTTGAGGATCGAAAGATGGGCAGGAATGTGTAATGAACCAATTGGTTGAAGAAATCTTTAGAGCAGAGAATATTTGTTATTTATGGCTTGTTTATCAACTCGGTACTTATTCTTGTTTCTTGTCTTGTATTCATTATAAAGAGCAAATACATTTTATGGTTCGGGAGATGTATAGCTGCATGCTAGTTGCAGCTCAAAAAATTGATCATAAACACTTTTTGCGAATGCATGTTATCTACACAACTTACAGGGTCATGAGTCACAACAATCAATTGATCTATTGCAACGAAGTTTCTGATTGCCATGTAGGTCTCTCGGTATCCTGAATTTTGAAGAAGCTTCTTAAATTTCAATGGTTGTTTTCTTCTCAGAAATCTGAAAATACGATTTGATGAAGCTGTTATACACGAGATAACTGACTATCTTAAGGGTACCTGTCAAATTGTGGAGGCATAGTCGCCCTTCTTTTCACATGAATTGCGAATACCTACTTACATAACATAGCAAAAGGGAGCATAGTGCGCAATCTATTCGCTACCATTCTTTGATGAACCCGTACCAAAATGCCCAAGGAAACAGTCCATACACTATGAGATGTGCTGGCATCCTTGAAGGAAAATTTTCTAGGCACCCAAAAAGCCTTTCCTACCTTATAGCAGAACAAGCTGAAAAAATACTCGTGGGGGGAGGAAGAAATTGACATTGGACTCTTCTGCCCTGTACAAGGTAAAAACGCTTTACTATTTCAATCCATCCTCTGCAAGTTTTCCTCGCAAAGGTCTGATTGGGATCCACTGGGAACGATTGTAGGCGTAGACCACTGATCTGGCACCATTAAAAAATAAGCGGTCATGGCCTTCCTGAACCGTTTCTTATACTGCTGTGGTGATATTACAGTTGGCGACGCGTTCTTAGACCCGCCAAGGATCCCTGAGGCCTTCACCCAAGTCTCGAGATGCTTGTCCCATGTATATTGTCTCATAAAATCAATGATTCCCAGCACCAGCTCGTGTTTTTCCTCATCCACACCAACCAGCAATGAATAATCCATAACATCAACCAGCTGTATAACAACAAGAGCAAAAATACATGAGCTTGTAACCTACATAAATGTCAAAAAGAAAAAAAAAAATTGAACTTACAGCAAGAAATGATGTATCATTCCAGACAGCCCTCTCTAGCAACCGCTTTGCTTTGTTTCCCACAAAAATTGGAGAAGTTGGCATCGCTTCAATCAAATTCTGATCTAGTAGAACTTTGTTGCTCCCACTTGTATCTGAATTGTACCGTGATCGAGAAGACCCTTTCAGATCATACAGACGAGTAATATTGCGCCTAAATAGTAGATTTTCCATCACCAGAATATCCATTTTTGATTCTTTCCCACTTTTCACATGCTTCGACGAGACCTTCATTACAAGTCCATGTTGCAAAAGGAAAAAGGTCAGGATTATTCATCAAAAAACAGAATCTTGAAGCAGTGAAACATGTAAGACCCTTCTATTTAGTCAGCCATTTCATGAAATCTAAAATCCGTTACAAATAATACCTGATATATTCCAAGGATTTTTGCTAGGCAAGTTGGGCTTCTTGTACTGATTGATTCACACAAGTACTTAAAGTATGCAGGTCCAAACTTAATGAAAGACTCCAGCTCTGTCTTTGGAACCTGCTTGATTATAAATCGATCATCCAAGGTTTTAGCGAAGAAAACATTGCTCTTGCCACCCTGCGCTCCCCACTTCTTACAACGACTAAGAGACCGTATGAAATCCAACTCTGAAGGGCAACAAATCCTCCTTAAGGCTTCAAAGCGCTTTGCATAATAACAAGTAACCGTATACTTCACCTTGCCAAGAGGGCCATCATCTGTAAAAGAAACCCGGACATGCAAATCCTTAGTAAACAAGAGAGGGTCCAAACTCTGGGAGCCTCGTGATCCAGATATTGATAAGATGCTCTCGTTTGTAGACCCAATACTTCTATAACTATCAGAAGCGGAATCATCAAAATTATTAGCTGGAGGATACACCAGATCGTAATGTGGCAGTGACATTGCAACATCCCCACATTCCTTTGGTTTTTCAAGCTCAGACATCTGGACATGATAATCTGATGATAAAAGTGCATATGCTACTATGCTTGTGGGCTCATCATCATAAACAGGAACAAAAATGTCATTAACACCAACAGGCAGCAGCAGCCTAGCACCACTTTGACGCTCTAGCTCCTTAAAACATGAGATATAAACAGGATTGTAATCACCAATACAAAGCTTCTGACCATTCAAAGAAGAATTCCGATGGAGCCAACTGTATGAATTAGGGAATGACATCGCTGAACAACTTGAGAAGTTTTCTGCACTGTTGGCATGCCTTGCTTGAAAGCCAGGAGAATGAACAACTTCATTTCCACCTTTCTCAACAATAAGATTTTCTCTCTCTGGATATGATCTAAGAGCAGTTGAACCAGGAAGAGTTAAACCATTTCCATTAATAATCATCCTCCCAGGGTTGCTTTTGCCTGTCCATGCTGCATCTAGTGTATCAGACAAATTTCCTATATTCAAGAATTCTCCCTCTGAATGAATTCTTCGTACAACTTTTCCAGAGTCAAGACAGTCAGTTTTATTGTTCATATTTTCGCTTGAAGAGAGACAATTCTCGGCCTCCTTCCTAGGATTCAGGTCAAGGTCTCTGTCCCTTTCTCTGTTGTCTCCACCCGAGTGGCTAAGAAGACCGTCATTTCCTCCATGACTAAAGTTCATCTCTGGATTTGCCTCCAGAAGAAATGAATCACAACTGGTGAAGCCTTTACCGGACCTGGAAGTTGTAAGCTCAGCAAGCTTCTCCATAGAATTGACTCCTTTCTCTCTCACATACGAAACCGAACCCTTCTGACCTTCCTGGAAGTTGGTGTTACTTAAAGTGGCTGCATGGATCAGGCGTTGATCCCAAACATAAGAATGGAAGAGTATCTGCCTCCTCAATTTGTTAAGCTCAAGAATATCAACAGCATGTTGTCCTGACTTCACTTTCCTAGATAACATTTTCCGCAAGGATTCCTAGACATCAAAGCCCAAATCAGCAACCAATATTTATAAATGCAAAATTCTCCTCCCATAAGTTGTAGAAAAAACCGAATAAGAAAGTTTCTTAAACATGGATAAACAAAGTCCCTTTGGTGTATAGTCCAACAATGTAAGCATGTTGCAGCACCAGTGTTGTTGAGAGCACAACGCACTAAAGTAATTTTGCCATTTGGGGCCTTGACCCAAAGCCCAAAGCGCTGGCATGTGCCTAGGTAAAGTGAAGCGCAAAACTTTGCGCAAAACATATAATACCAGACTTACTAGTAATAATAGTTATAGCAATTCAAGAAACACAAATGCTAATAATCTTTCATAAAATAATAGGGATTGAAAATTCTGTTTGCTAATAATCTTCTGTCATTCTTATTTTTTCTCTGTAGACTCAGGTAATGTGCTGCAATAACCAAAACTACTACAGTAACCTATTATATATCAATCATGCGAAAGTAGTGGGAGTTTAATCATTCACTACCCTCCTGGATTAATAGTTGAAGCTAGCCAAAGCATTTCAGCACAGTGAAATCTCTCTTATTCAAAAGTCTATTAGCATGAAAAACAGCTTTGAAAGGGCCACCAGAGGTTCTGGATTACATGCGGTGTGCTTTTTTGTCTTACACTAATCCGCTGATTAATTTTAAGGGGAATTATAGGTGGAGAAGAGGGGAAGCATAAATCTAATATATGGTACCTCAAACTCTTCTTTCTCCTTTTCCAACATTCCTTCAAGTCCTAAGACATGAAGTCTTGCCGATTCAGGTGCTTTAACGTTGCCATCTTGAAACCCTTCACCTACTATTTTCTCAGACATATGCTGAAGGACATTGCGCACTTCAGTAAATAGGAGTTCTGCCTCACGGTGCACCTGTTAGATGAGATTAAAGTCCAATAAGTATCAGCAAACTTAAGAAATTAGTTACTGACTTGAACAAGGATGAGTAACAACGTCACCTCATTAGCTTCTTTTTCTATCCACTCCTGCTTATCGTACCTAAATTCAAGTTTTTGTGGTGGAAGATAAACTGAGTGGACACTAATTGAAGCATAGCGGAAACAAGCAACCATTCTTCCAAAACTGTATGCACCAGAAGATAAGTAAAAAAGGGAGACAACAACTTAGCAGCAAGCTGAAGGTTAGATGCCCATGAAAGCTGAAAAGAGGAATATAAACAAACACCAACTCTTCATCTGTGTAGAAATGTCTGAGTCACATAAGAAATAAGAGGAAAAGAATACCCGTAAAATCGAAGGCAGTCTCTATGAAGGGAGTGACCGCAACTAGCAACCCTGCTCGCAGCTGCATGATTTGAGAAGCTAAGTTCCAGAAATTTCCCAAATGACAATCCCCATGCAGCATCAGACATCACTACCCTTCGGGTCGCTGGCGGGAAGCCATTTTTTCGAGGACATCTCAGGCATCTGTGCCACATCCAAATTTTTCCTTCTTTCTCCCCTGGTAATAGAAACTCTTGGAATTTCTTAATAGATATTGTAAGGCTTCCTTGTCGATGAGTATAGCAATAAACATGTGCTTCAGAGGGCATATCGCATGATCGACATCGATAATCCTAGTATGAAGAAAAGCAAGCTTAATAAACTTAAGAATATAGGATTGTCAAATGAATATGTTGTAGGTGAATCATATCAATAATAAAAAAGTTAAGCACCTGATCAAAAAGATGATCCCGTAAAAAACGGCCCAGAGGCTTATCAAAGCTCCCATAGTACTTTATACGAAAAAGATGGGCTCGGTCACAAACAGTTCCCTTCCACACACAGCGAGTTGACAAGGATACCAAAATGCTCTGGTGGTCTGAAGGTGATGGAGGAAAGTCCTCCTTTGTGGGCCCACTCTCCTGAGTATAATCATTACCATCTTTCTTTAAGGATAACATTGCAGTAGCATGGTGATTTGTACGCAAGCCATCAGTATAACTAGCACCTTGATCGAAACCCAGTGAGGCACCAGAACTAGAGATTGAATAATCACAAAACCCAACTTCAGTATAAGTATTTTCAAGCTGAAATGTCTCGGCGGGAACCATTTTATTGTCCTTCTCAGAAACGCTATCCGAGGAGCTCTTGCTATGGCAAGGACTTGCAATGTCCTGCCCTGAAGGAGACAAAGAAGTCAAGAGACCAGAGGGTCTAATTGAGCTTAAAGTATGTTTGAGGCAAATAGTCTGAGAGGAATGGCTGTTAGAAAAGCAACTAGAATCAACACCTTCTGAACTGCAATTTACATTGATAGATGAGGATATATCTGAGATTACAGCATCACTGGACTTCTGTACTTGGCCAGAGCCTTTGTCTACTCTCTGCACTTCATCTGTATGTTGGGAACCTGAAGGCTTCCCAAGGCCAGGGACAGCAAAACCAGGTATCGTGGAGATAGACCTGTCAATACTTGATGGTTTATCAGGTAGTGCAACAGTTATTGGAGACTTCAAAGGGAGTTCTGGAAGAGTAGCGCCTTCATCAGCTAGGAAAGATGTCTCGAGTGCCAAGTGGTAAGCAGCAAAAACTCCATACTGGATTACAGGCTTCAACTTCTTCAACTCATCCCCATTGGCACCCTTGAGCAAAATCTGAGGAAAAAAATTAGCAAGTATGATCATGTAGAACCATCATTTCAGTTCTTTTTACAACATTAAAACCTCAAACCTCAAACTATAGTAAGTTAAAAGACAACAAAGCACTCTTAAGTGGCCTTCTTCCACCCATCAGTTACTTTTTATCATATCATGTAACACCAGTAGTGTCTGTATCAATGAAATTGAGGAAAGTACCATATTTGAATAGACTTTGGAAACCAGAATTTCACAATACCAAAGGATGAGTAGCTCATCTCTATTGTCAATCGTTTGGCTGAAGGTGCACGAGAGAAATGACATCTTGCCCTGAAGATCATTCAGGTTAAGACCTGACTTTATAGTGAAAAAACATTTATCTGTCCGGTTTTTGGTTGAGCCATGTGTATCTAGAACACAGTCACTTTATAGGGAATTCTCTGTTCATAACATCTATTAAATTCAACTTTTCGATATATCTCACAGTGCTAAAGATTTAAACAACTGTTTCATTTCTATATTATCATTTTAAAAACGAAATGAATACCAATGTGTTGTATTTCAAACTTATCCTTTTGATACATCAGCTGCAAAATGCACACTATAATAATAATAACAAAACACTCATGACAGAGACCAAGCACCATGAATCCTGTATCCCAGAGGTCCAAATAGGAACTAATGCTATAAGTTTGCTAACAAGGTTGTATTTGCTTAGTGATTTTGCTGTTACACATGTTCCTCCCTTCAACCTTGCATAACTTTGGAGAGAACATTCAGACTGATAACACAAGTAACACCTATAGCCTTCAGTGAGCAAGGCCTGAAAAACCTAACATCTACAAGAGGCTAAGCTAACAATGACATTACAGGTATCCCTAGGTGCAGTGCACACTATAATAATAAATCTCTTTTTTCCAGTGCATGTATGTGTGATCTAAAACTTACAGTGTAACCCAAAGGCTTTGGGCAACCTTCAAAGAACATCAGGGTCTTTGTCAACTTCTTCCCACCTTGCCCAGCACTGCCATGCTCCTCAAGAAATTTCTCCACATGGAAAAGGTCACAGTGCCCAAGTTTTGGCGATGTAAGATGATCGATTGAAGGGACCATTTGTGCTCCAGTGCAACGAGCAATACGGTCTAAAAGTGGCCTCTTAATATTCAAGACAAGTGAAATGTCTTTGCCAAGAAGGTATTCCTGAGCATATCGTGACACTGACTTCTCTACCAAAAGAACATTAGGATGATGAGCAGCAATTTTTGCAACAGCCATCTTCAAATGGTCCATTTCCTGACAAAAAGGAAAAAAGGAAGGCATAATGCCTATTGGAACAGGAAAAGTGTGACTGTAAAGTACAAAGAAAAAGTAAGTAGAAGAAATGTTGGGAGGTTTGCCCCCTTCATAGCAACACAAGAAATCAAAAGATTTAATACAAGCCTCAAGTAAGAGAAAAGTCAAACAATTAAAACCTGCTGTAACAAAGTATCAACACTCGACAAGAGGTTAGAAACACGCTGGTATTCCAATGCTCCTCCAAGGATTAGAAAACGTGGTTTATCTACTTTTGTCTTCATTCGCCGATGAGCCACGTTTTTCTTACAAACAACTCCTTTAATCACGGTACTAGGGAAAAACAACCAGAACAACTTTAGTATGAAGAAAATTGGTAGACAGCAGAGTAAACATATAAAATTAGCAGCCTCAGAGAAAGTAAGTTAACTACAAGCTTCTCTTTTGTTACTCTGCTTTTGTTCTCTTATTACATAGACATATGTAAAGATAATTAGATTGAAACTAATTCCCTGTCCACTATATTCTCTCACTTTCGTTAAATTAGTAATCAGGCAATAGAAACTTAAATCCTGTCCCCCCATTGTATCACAGTTCATACAAAATAAGCGGTAATGAAGAAATCCACTTGAAGCCAATGAATACAGCAATCTCTGACATGAAAACAACAAACAAACCAGATACATCCCCAACGAGCAACCAAGAATATTGCCAGGAAGCAATGGTAGCCTAAATCAACAACAATAATAATTTTCTAGCATTACCTGTCACTACGACGTCCACGGGCTAAGCATTTTACCTTCACATATCCTCCAGGATCCATCCCCCCACCCTTGCTCGTATCTGGCTTAAGGAGAGTGGCAGCTTCCCAGGACAAAGATGTAATTATCTCCAACCAACTCTCTTTATCATCTTCTTCGCCCACAGGTATGTTTTCAACTTGCAATAGCTGAGCTATCAAAGCTCTAAAATGCCCTTCAACTACACTCTTCAGAGCTCTCTTGTGTTCTTCACTTGATTTGTCCCTACTACGATACTCCCCACTACCAAAACTATTTGAACGGCGTAAATATCCCCATTCCCCAGAGGCACCCTCACCATCATCATCATCGTCAAATAAAGCAGCTTCTCTGTCATCATCTTCATCTTCTGGTTCTGGAGGAAGCCAGAGCAGCCCATTGTTCTCAAAATCAACAGGCTCAGTCTTTGCAGCCTCCAAGTCATATGTATGAGCTTCACGTTCATCAGCACAATGGTCTTTTGCTTCTTCCCCCGTATTCTTAATTCTGTCCACAGCCTGTGAGCTAAAACTCTCATCCAATGATGAGCAACTTATGTTTTTTGTATCACCATGGTCTCCCTCGTGATGTGCATCATGTGATCGATACAAGCGATCAATTTCATCCATAGTGAGCGGACCATAATAGCCATCAGCATGAAGAACATGCCTTGGTCTTGAAACAGTTCGATAATCACCGTAGTCATCATCCTCATCATCGCTCCTGGCAATAAAGATGATAAGCAAGTTAAAACTAGATAAGCAACAGAAAAAAGACACTGAAGTACGACATTATCACGCTATGGAAGAATTCAAAAACATATCAAAGTTCAACATCGGTGATCATGCACCATTTAGAAAATAAACAAATAGTGGCACAGACAGACAGGAAAAGCAGTACTTATTCGTGAAATATCCAAACTGGTCTGGTGATGAGCAGAGTGCAGCTGCAGAGGGATTTGTACTCCTTTCAGTTGCTGCATCATCTTGCTCCACCATAGTGGCATCAATTAGAGAAGACTGCTGGCGATGAACACCAGAACTACATTCAACACGTTGGTAAGGCCCAGTGGAATATGGAATTGAACCAGCAGTACTGCTACTGCTATTACAAGTACAACTGGACTTGGTACTGGCCAAACTTGTTGCAGAAGGCGACGGACTAAGCCCAGGGCTTGTATTAGCTACATGGCTTGACTCCGTTATTCCACTGTCAACACCATTTATTTCTTGTTTCCATTGCTTAAAGCAATAATTACAAACCCTAACCCTCTCCCAATCCTCACCACCAGTCCTCGACTCATTCTGCTGTGGCACTGGAATGGAATTCACAGTACATTTAGCACAAAATACTCTGCCACAAAGCCGACAGTGATGCTTACGGTTGAACACAGTGAACTGGGAGTCGCATTCGTAACACACTCTACAACTCTGATCGGGCATCCAAAAATCCCTTGACACATTCACAGCTTCACTTCTCCTAGGAATCCAGGACTTCAATATATCCACAATATCTGCTATTTTATTGTCAGGATTGCCCATCCGCACCAGCAACAATCACAACAGTGTCACCACAATCCCCACTCATCGTGACACACTCATTTGCATCAACAACCCAAAACAAGCTCAAAAGAAATCAACTCCGATTACCGCTCGCTGTAAAGAATCACAAAAAAATCATCACTACAAGATGAGAATCTAATCAATATTTACGCGCGCAAGCACACTCACATATACTTCAAACTTCTTCTAGCAGTAATGGTTAATAAGAAGCGCGAAAATAATCAATTAAAAGAAAATAGCAGGAGAAGTTCGTCAACAACAGTGACTGAAAATTTCCGCGCCGCGTTCAACAAATTTTGACAAAATCAAATGAAGTACGAAAGCAAAAACCACTGGCGAAGTGAGATTTACCAGTAATTCTCCGAAACGGCGTAGTTTCAACCCGCCGCCGCCGCCTCCAAATTCCTCAACTAAACGAGCAAGAGAGTGAAACCGCCACTGGAACAGATCTCAAGGCTGAATCGGTCGATATAGGCACATACACATGCATGCATGTACAAACATACATCTATCTGTGATATATCTATGATGTGTATTGATGTTTGGGAGTTACGGAGAGGAAAGAAGAAGACGAAAGCGGTTAAGGATTTTAATTTTTCCTGCGCCAGTCAAAATGCGTTATTTTTGAAATGAAAAAAAGAAAAAGAAAAGATATTAATTTTGTTATTTGTTGGTGATAAATAAATTGATGGATAACTGAATCACGATTTTTAGATGACGAGGAGGTGCGACTTGGAAAATTCTACCCTCTCCCCGTTTTGCTCTCTCTCTATTGTTTTTTTTTTTTTTGTTTTTGGTGCTAATTGTTGCTTTCTTGTGTGTATCACGATAATTTTTTAATTTTTTCCGAAAAATATGAGATCTTTTTTTTGGTGGTGAGACTTATGAGTAGACACCCTCTGATTTTATTAATTCATCTCCCAACTGGACTGGGTCCAAAAACACAATCCATGTAGATCTTATCTAGTCCAACTTTTTTCCTTTTGCAGTTGAATAGTAGGAAATAGAGGAATATTCTTTGGAGTTGAATTACTCAATCCTCTTGTATCAAAGCAAACACAAATCTTTATTTTTTTATTTCTGTATTGATTTTGAGTTTCATAAAAAGCCTCCACTTTTTAAGTTGATAATACTCGAATAATATTAATCTTAAAAAAAACAGAAAAGAAAATTAAGATGCCCAATGTATTTTATATATATTATATTGTATTTTGAAATCTTACAAATTTTTAATTTGAGAATAAAGAGAATTATGACTTTTGGGCTAATTCACTGAGTTTTGAATTAAATGTCTCCGAGTTTTCATACTCTTTAAAATCCAGCCCAGCCCAGCCCATCAAGCCCAAATAGAAATTGGACTTGACAAAAAGAGGCCTTCTTTGGTGATTGGTGCAAAGACTATGAAATAAAGGCAAAGACTACCAGTACCACCCAAACAAAAAGATAGGAAGCAGAAATTGTTCTCAAAACAAGTACACCTTTTTCTCAAACATACAATACAAGTTATGACAAAAGAGATCATGGAATTATACAAAATTAATCGACAGAATTGGCTGAGGAAAAATAATCCACTGGTGTTTTCTTTCTTTCTTCTTATAAACTGATGATAATCCACTGGACTACGAAATTTTAATAAGTAATGAGTGATCGATCATCAATAATCTTAAAGTAAAATTAATGAATTATAACTCAACTAAAATTATTCCATCTTTAACTTGTATCACCAGCTTTCCAAGATTCCTCTTAAATTCTTACTCCAAAACGGCAAAGTTGAGAGGTTGTATTTTTTTTCCAGTGATGTTTTTGATATCTCCACTATAGTACTTCTACTAAATTCAGTATAAGTTTCATTCCTATACTTCTATCAAATGCCTTAATTTAATCCTTAATGATTGTGCGATATGGTAAATTATGTGATATGTTATGATGTCAAGATCATTAAGGCCCATTTGGCAATGATGCAAGTTACAAGTAAGAACAGTCTTGTTCAATTATGGGATCCTGTCCAAAAAGAGTGAAAAAGTTACATAATTTTGGGGTAACATTTGACAATATTACAACAATAATCTTGTTTGTAATTACTATATGTTAGAGAAGGAAAAGAAAAAACAAGACATTTTGTCTGTCTATTCCCTTTTTTGGTCTGTGCCCAGAAGAAGAAGTCCCAAGAACTAAAACGACACAACACATGAGCATATACGCATACATACATGCAAGAGGAAAAAGATACACACGCATACATATATGAATTTGATGTGTACATATAATATTATTAATAACATAAAAAAATCTCTTTTGGGAGCACGGTAACATGCAGTAGTAGTAAACTTGGAATCTTTGGGGGCAAAAAGTCATGTACACATCATAAACTTGGATTTTGAAAAGATATATCCAATCAAATTTAGGAGTAGTAAATTTTTTGTTTTTGTTTATCATAATTATTATTTGTGAATATAGAAAAGAAACAGGGTGTTTTTAATTGTGTTAGTATTTTTTTGATGGGTTCTTTCCTTTTGACACTTTGATTGATTTGTGGATGGAAGTTGGAACTGTACTGAAAAAAACTGAGACTTTCTTTTGAACATTAAAAAAAAAAGTCATCTTGATTTTGATTTTCCTTAAAGTTTCGTTTTTTAATAAGCTGGCAATAAACTTCTCCTCATTGTTTTTTTGATTGATTTTAAATTTTATTGACTATTTTATTTTTTGGGTTACTAGTTCGGTGCGTGAGATGATAGATTTTTATTAGAGAAAGAAAGTGAGAATAAAGATACGACCATCCGGTTTTTGTTTTGGATTGTTTCTTTATTGCTACTTCTATCTAGGGTTCCTTTATTTTCCCCCCTTTGTTCCCTGGCTAATTCGGTAATTCGGCCTCGTTTTTGCCAGATTTCTTGTTCTCGAATCTGGGTCGCTCTGCTTCTTCTTTAATTCCATTGTTTTTAGGTTTTCACCTTGATTTGGTGCTTTGATGCAACAAAGTTTGCGCCTTTTTTGAGCTGGATCGAAAATTTGCTGTTAAATTTCGGCAGGATTAGGTTTTAAGGTATTGGGGGTCTTGGCATGTATTCATGATGTTTCATGCTCAAGGTCCTGTAAGAAATCATTGCAGTCTCCTTGCAGTTGTGTGTGGAAAAACTTCTGATAGTAGGAAGAAGCAGCCTACTTCTGATGAGGACAAACCCATATACCCTTTTCCGGAGCTTGCCTCTTCTGGGCGTTTGGAGGTGGGTTTTACTTATTTATTTTGTTATTTTTGGGTTTCATTCTGCATAGTTTCTTACAACGGATTTGTGGGTTTCAGTCAATTTGTATGTTAGAATCTGACATTTGATTGTATATTTATGGTGAGTGCAGGTTAAGGTACTGAAGAATCCGAGCACAGATGAGTTCGTGAGAGTGATTCAGTCGTTAGACCCTAGTATTGTGTATTTGCAAGGAGATCAGATTGAAGATGGTGAAGAAATTGGATCTCTGAGGTGGGGAGATGTTGACTTGTCCAGTCCAGAAACATTATGTGGACTATTTGGTTCCATCCTGCCTCCAACAGTGAGTGATGGTGTTCAAAATACAATGCTATGAGTTTTACTTGTTGTTTACCATCACTACTGGCAAGAAGAAGTTCTCCTAGATATGTTTGGCATAATACGTTGAAATATGTCTACAGGTTTATTTAGAGATTCCAAATGGTGAAAAGTTTGCGGAGGCACTTCATGCCAAGGTTTTATTAATTCTGAGTTCTTTTGTGTATCTTTTTTCCCCTGTATTTTGTTGGCACCACACATCCTTTTCTGCTGTGGGTTTACTAACTATAAATATTTGATAGAGCAACTTACGTATTTGATGGCGTGATCAAATTGAAGTTGGAACAAGCAATATGTTCTTTATCTTCTTCCCTTTTCTTGTGAATAATGCTAAATTTGCCTTTCTTTATGGCAGGGAGTTCCATATGTAATATACTGGAGAAATACATTTTCATGCTATGCGGCCAATCACTTTCGCCAAGCATTTTTGTCGGTGGTTCAAAGGTAGAATATCTTGTTTTGCACAAAAAAGTAAATAGGATGCCACTTCTTTTGCTGTTTTATTGCTCCCTTATTTTCATTATGACATTTGGTGCTCTAATATGAGGTTCTCTCTATTGGTTGCTACATGTTGTGAAGTGATGCGTAAATTAGTGTTGATGAGATTTTTTGGAATGATTTTAAAGGTTTTTCATGCAATGTGATTGTGGATTTAATTTGAACCTTACATGTGAGACCTATTAGGTTTTGCATTTGGTGTCTGGACCGCTTTTTCTGTGGTAGAGTTGAATAACTGGCTTCCTTTGGTATTCCAATAAATTCAAATGTTGCAGCTCTATCTAATGAGTGATCACTTTGTGTTTTGCAGTTCTTGTTGCCATACATGTGATGCATTCCAACTTGCCCATGCATCTTTTAGGCTATACTGTGAACGGAACAATGGCCTATCCTGCAATAGCCAGAAAACTAGTAATAAATCTGGACCCCGGTTGCTTGGGGATCCTCCAACAATCGATGTTACAATGCCTGAGGCAGATGATCAGGATGAAGAAAGTTCTTCTGGTTCTCTCCCTGCTATAAAGATATATGATGAAGATGTGACCATGAGGTTTCTTGTTTGTGGAGAGCCGTGCACGTTGGTATGTTTTGCTTGTATAATTCACGTGGTTTATTAAAGCAATGATTACATTCACTGTGCCTGCATTCATTGTATTTTTTACCTTCTTCAGGATGCATGCTTATTGGGATCTTTGGAGGATGGGCTCAATGCTCTCTTAAACATTGAAGTGAGTTGAGTCCAAGTGTTTTTCTATAACTCGTTAAGTTTCTCAATTTCGTTAAACAAAGATGCTACTGAATAATATTTGACATCGACACTTCCGGGTTTTTTTTCCTGCTCTGCATACACTCAAGCCTAGTGGCTCGTTTCATGCATATGTGGTATTTAAATTTTATTGTGAGCACTGAAGCCAGTCAAACTTCATTCAAATACGTGAGGAGTAGGAAACCCACATAAGTAGAAGTGCTGTGCTAGGCAACAGGATGAGATGAGGAATTCTTCACGCATATGTTTGTGTATCTTGGTTTTGCCTCCAGTTTGTCATACAGTATGATATGTTGTTGTGTGCTGTGTGTGTTTGTGTTATGTTATTGTAACATAAGGACTTAACATTTTTGTGGGCTGTTTTTTTATTTATATTGAATTGTTTTTCTTACTTTTGTTCCCTTTGTTTCATTTGGCAGATTCGTGGGAGTAAACTCCATAACCGCACAAGGTTTGGAATGGATTTATTTTCATTATAATGTTATACATGCATGCACCATTTATCTGTGTGGAGTGGGGCGTCTCTTGCAAGTTTTATTGATACTTCTGTTCCGCATCATTATTGCAGCGCTCCACCTCCACCTCTTCAGGCAGGGACATTTTCTCGTGGTGTGGTAACCATGCGGTGTGATTTATCCACTTGTAGTTCTGCTCACATATCCCTTTTGGTATCTGGAAGTGCACAAGCTTGTTTTAATGATCAGGCAAGGATAAATTTTGTTGCAAGAGCTTGACATTGTGTCGGTGCATCTTTGTCGTTTATTTAAACCCTTAGGATACTTCTGATACTGCTTTACTTTTTTGGCATGGTGGACGTTGGCATGGCCTCAGCTTTTGGAGAACCATATTAAGAATGAAATTATCGAGCAGAGTCAGTTAGTCCATGCGTTGCCCAGCTTGGAGGAAAGCAATCTGCCTTCATCTGAGCCACGAAAGTCTGCCTCTATTGCCTGTGGAGCAAGTGTATTTGAGGTTTCAATGAAGGTTCCTACGTGGGCATCACAGGTGACATTTTCTTCTTTATGTTTCCTTATTTCCAGGGTGGTGTGCCTTCAGAAAAGTTTCAGTAAATTAGGTTGATTATTCTTTTGTTTTCAACCTGAAGAATGATTTTGTCTGTTATGGGTATGGTAATCTGATACCCATGTACTAATAGCAACAACATGTTGATTATTCGATCTATGTTAAAGTTAGTGTGTTCTGCTTTTGGAAGTGCTTAACCAATCGTGCTAGTTTTTGAGTTAAACTTGGTCTTCATTCATATTTACAGCCATGATTTATGGATTTTCTGACAGGTGCTGCGGCAGCTGGCACCAGATGTATCTTACCGCAGCCTAGTTGTGTTGGGAATTGCTAGCATTCAAGGACTGTCTGTTGCTTCTTTCGAGAAACATGATGCGGAGCGCCTCCTCTTCTTTTGTACAAAGCAGGGCAAAGAGGTTGATTTTTGCAACTCTGTTTTTACTCTGCCTCCTAGTTGGTTGATCCCTCCTGCACCTAATCGAAAAAGATCCGAGCCACACCGAGGAAATAAAAACCTAACTCCATGTAAACGGGAGGGTGAAAACGGAGCAAATGTGAAACATAAATTTAACGTTGCTGCCATGAGGCCAATTCCTCATACTCATCGGCACAAAATGCTACCCTTTTCTGGATTCTCTGAGGCTGAAAGATTCGACGGCGACCTAGCAAAGCCTAGTTTGCCAGTTGCTCCTGCAAAGCACAGTTCTGTAGGCCCTCCTCCTGTCACTCATCGGAAGTCTTTGTCGAGCTCTTATCAGGCTCAGCAGATTATTTCTCTAAATCCACTACCTTTGAAGAAGCATGGTTGTGGGAGACCACCTATCCAAGTTTGCTCAGAGGTAATATTAATTTATCAACTATAGATGTATTTGTCTTTGCTCTGCTTCTTTGTTCCCCAAACACACAAATCCAAGTGGAAAATATATGCCTATTTCTTCAACTAACCGTAAACATTGCTTTCCAAAACTCTGTGGATGTAAAATTTATGAATTTCCTTTTCCAGTTCATTGCACTGATATATAGAACTATTGATATGCGTATACTTCAGGTTTGTCTCATGCCTCTGCCATTGGTTTATTTCTGGCAGGAGGAATTCTTGAGGGATGTAATGCAGTTCCTGGTTCTTCGAGGACATACTCGTCTTGTACCACAGGGTGGTTTGGCAGAATTTCCTGATGCCATTCTCAATGCAAAACGTCTTGATCTTTTCAACTTGTATAGAGAGGTAATTAATCTCTTTAATTCATTACAATACTTGAAGTACTTCCTAGAGTTTCTTGTTGGAAAATGACAAGCTTGGTTTTCTCAGGTTGTTTCGAGAGGAGGTTTTCATGTTGGGAATGGTATCAACTGGAAAGGACAAGTTTTCTCTAAGATGCGAAATCATACATTAACCAATAGAATGACCGTAAGTTACCTATTTTAGTTTCTTTCAGTTTGTGTCCAGCTGTTTCAGATGTTTGCATATGGTTTTGAACTTGATCATTGTAGAGAGCTTGAATTACATCCATGCAACTTGTTCCTGTTGAATCCTTACTTTTCACTTCATTTTGTTTTCTTTTTATGGTTATTAGGGTGTCGGCAACACGCTGAAGAGGCACTATGAAACATACCTTTTAGAATATGAATTAGCACATGATGATGTGGATGGAGAGTGCTGCTTGTTGTGTCACAGGTTTGTCTCTCTCTCTCTCCCACCCTCCCCACTCTCTCTGGAAGATGGATTCCTGACGCTAGCTCATGTCTATGTTATAACAGTAGCGCAGCTGGTGATTGGGTGAACTGTGGAATATGCGGTGAGTGGGCTCATTTCGGCTGTGATCGGAGGCAGGGGCTTGGTGCCTTTAAGGTGTGTCTTCCTCTATTGAGCTTTTGTTGTAATGTTTAGTAAGTAATCTCGAACCTATCATCTTAAGTACCAATTGTATTCACTTGTACACTTGTGATGGTTTGCAGGACTATGCTAAAACAGATGGGCTCGAGTACATTTGTCCGCACTGCAGCATTGCAAATTTCAAGAAGAAATCCCAGAAAACTGCAAACGGGCATTAGCGAAGTCCGGGACACGTTTCTCCTCGTCTCCGCTTATTCTAATGTTTTGTTTTCTTTCCCCATAAAAAGGCGCAAGAGAAGTAGGAATGTAATTATTTTGTATTCTATCCCCCATTGTTGTTTCCATATAGATTAAGCCATTAAGGTCCCCACAATTTTTTTGCCCTACGTCTATCTGTCAAAGAATTAATTGTAGAATATATATGTTCTTATTAAATCAATTTAACAGGGTAGTTTTGTCAATTGCATTTAATTTATATGTATTGGATCAAAGTAGTAGTTTGCAATTATGCAGATGCTCATCATCTTCTCTAGATTTCATTTTCCTACTGTGTTTGAAAATACTATCCAAATGCTACCCATTTATATAATGGTGAAATTAATTCCCCAGACAAACTAGATGCGTCTAGAACACATGACTATGAGCATAACGAAAACATACTTGAGGTAAATGTACATTCTCAAGAAAAAATTGAACTATTTTGCTCTTTGAACAAGGAAAATGCAAAGTGCAAAGCTGAGAGGGGACAAAAGTGCTCCTATGATTTAAACTAGCTCCAAAATCTGAATGTCTGTATAAAACTTAGCTGAAGCTCAAAAGAATAAGTTCAAAGTGAAAATTGTAACGAAAAAAAAGGACTCCTGCATTTCGCTCTCAAGGACATGCATTAAGCATTTTTCGCCTGTTCTTCTGTGACATCTCCATTAGAACCACTGGCCATGATGCCATCGCTGCTACGCCTCCCAGTTACCATATTGAAATTGTACTGATGGGTCTCAATGCCAAGCAAACCGCAGCTGCTGTTGCTGCTATTACTGCTGTTATCATGTGCAAAACCGTTGGTGGGGCTAAATTTCTTCCTCTCGTTAGGACCAGTGCCCGGAAGAGATGCCTTACCACTGGATATCGCAGAAGCCAGAGCAATGGGCATGAGGCAGAGGCCTTTGCTCTGAAGATAATGCATGGCCAAGGTCACATTGGATTCCATGAGCTTAAGTACCTCTTGTTCGAAGGCAACTTGATCGGGAGATGGAGAAGGATCTAACCCCATACCCGCCGATGCCGAGAGTGACAAAGTGTTATTCCCCTACAGTAAGTCCAAGTGAAAAAACTGTCAGAAAGCTAAAGACAGCAAAGAATTTGGTCATCTCCTCTGTACTATTATGACATTGGCAGATGAATATAACAGAAGATGGGGGTACTCTCGGATGATCAAGTAACATTACGATGGTTAAGCATCTTTTCTCTACTCCTAGCATAGAGACATTAGCTCATCTAAATTATACAAGAATAAGTAAGAGTACAGCTTTAAGAGAGTGAAGGGCATAGTACCTCGGGCTGACCATCTGTGATGAGAGGGATGACTGCTCCTGCTGCCCCGAGCCTGCTCATGCTTAGGACCTGCATGTTGATACAACAATGCAACAAACGAGCACTTAGAATTTCAGCAACCGGAATGATTCATGAAATGGGTAGTGGTTGCACAGTCCAAAGCAAAAAAGATTGCACGGTTGACCCGATAGGAAAAATGAAAATAATTACCAATCCAACCAAATATCTCTGAAACCGAAAAAGGATGGTACTCATTTGTCATACCTTGACTTGAAGCTGAAGAAATTTGACATAATCAATGATCTCATCAAGCATGGATGCCTTGTCAACCTGAATACCATAGATAATTAGTTCAGTTGTTAGAGCTGTTATAAACTCAAACTCACATACTGGCTACCGCATGAATTAGATGGCACTATAGTCATCTGACTTGTTAGTATGAGACAGATGAGCGGTAGCACAATGAAGTAAGCCTTCTTAAAAAGGATGGTACCTTACTGGAATTAGGCACAAGTTCTTGCAAATTCCTCATCCTTTCAACAATTTTCTCTCTTCGAAGCTGCACTAGCAAGTTTAAGGAAGAAATGAGTACTTCGTTGATCGCAGCAATTCCCTAACATACTAAAATTTATAACATATCAAACCTTATGCCATTTCAACTCAAAAAAAATGCAAGGGAATTGGAAAGAATCATGATATTGGTGAAAAGGCTAACCCTTTCAGCGATGCTATGTGGATCCGTGGCTTGGCCACGGCGTGCTCTTACACGAGTCTTTCCATTTCTGTTGCAGCCTCTAGTTAAAGCAGATGATGTGGTCTGCAATTGAAAATGCAAAGACGACGGTTTGGTATAATAAATAATTAATGTAATCCCCTTAGCTCATTTTCGGGCAGCTGATAGGCAGTTTTATGATCAACCATTATAAAAAAAGTGACAAGGATCTTGTCAAATGAAAATATATTGAGTACCTGCGGCAAATAAGGTAACTGATTTGCTGCCACAGTTACATTGGGCTCAGCTGCAAAAGAAGGCAAAGAACAACTTTGCACATCTTGATTCCCCTGCAGTACCATGTGTACAAAAGAAGATTAAAATGAAAATTTCAACTTCAGAGAACCGATATAGTAATAGTTAGATCAAGGAAATGATTCTGGCTTTGATTTTTCGAACAGCAAAAGTGAGAAATGGCCCAGTTTACTCAATGAATCAATCTAAAGGAGGTTGAAACAGGACAGGTCTTCAATTTTTGCGGCAAGTACTCATTATGGGAAGTTGATACCTTTGGAGTGAATGCAAACTCCTTGTCAACATGGTGAAATTCATCCACATTCACATAGTTCTTTGCTACGACCTCCAGACCATTGTTCAATTGTCCTTCTTGCATACCAGAGCCTTGCACACTATCAAGTCCCATAGAAGGCAGCAAGGAAGAAACACCATTGTAAGATAGCGATGGCCAAAATTGCTGCATTGATGATAGGTTTTGCATGTTTATTAAGGATTTCAGATGCTCAGATTCTTCACTGCCTTTGCATCCAACACTGCTAGTCTCAGTACAGGAAAGAGATGGCATTAAACAGCCATCAATTGGAAGTTGTTTCGAATAACAGAAATTCATCGAACTAGTAGTCAGAAGACTCCCAGCATATTGAAGTTCAACATTTTCAGCTTTCAAGCTACCATTCATCACTCCATTTGGAGAAGAGTGGCCATTGCAGTTTTGGTCATCTTTTTTCAGTGCCGCTTCTGGAAAAATGAAACCCTTCTCAGCATCATAACCCTGCTCATTGCAAAGAACAAAAGACGAGGTATCTTGAGCCGCTAAGCATTCCACGTGCTGGCTCGAACCAATCACACTCCCGGGCGAGTTTCGCGTATCATCTTCATAGAGTCTCAGAGAAGTAGGAAGTAGCACATTGGGCTGACCGAGTTCACCAGCGCTCCACGATGATCTTTCATTGCCATCTCCATCCACCCACGTCGGCGGATAGATAAGATGGTCAAGGTAATCATCCATCATCACTTCCTCCTATACAATTATTACCAATTTTTCCTACCGCGCAGCTACTCTAGATGATAAGCTCTTCAAGATCATAAGCTGGATTGATGATAATTACATACCAGAACATCAAATTAGCGGTGACAACAAAAAGAACTCATTTTTAGACTTAAAGCTATAAAAATTAAGAAACATCAATCCCTACATTTCATCATCAACCAAATTTCTATTCCTTTTCACATACTGATAAAGAAATTAAAATCCAACAAAAACCCTTTTCATAGAAAACCATGATTCCCCACAAAAAACAGTCATCAGCTAAATTATTCTTAAAAAAAATCATAATCATCACTTAACAACATCATGGACCCACCTCATTGGAGATAAAATACAAAAATGAAACTATAATTCAAGCTCTAAAAAATATTCATATTTCTTACATTATGCTTGATCGTTGCACGCAAAAACAAAAAATATGTAAGAAATGCCAGAAAAATTGGCAGAGAGCTGAAAACAGAAAACAAGAAACATATAGTAAAAGAGAGAGTTACATACAGGAAACCCAGATAGTAGAATCTGACTCCTAAGCAAAAGTTTTGTGCTTTGATTCTTTGCTGTCACAAAGAAGAGAGCTGAAATCAAAAGTAGTTTAGCTTTTTGACAACTAGAAAGTTAGAAACCGCTGTTTTTCTTCAAACGTGCGTTAAAAACATAAATCTATAATCTATCTGTTAGACTGTTACATGAATCTCATCCCTTCCTTATAAATAGATATAATTAAATTTATTTAAAATTTAATATTTGTCAAATAATTAAATTATTTCTTCTTTTTACGTACATAAAAAAAAAATATATATTACTTAGAAAATAGTTAAATTCCAGCATTAAAAAAAATATATCACTCCATTATATTTTTTATAAAAAAATACTGTCATTTATCTTTTCAGTAGAAATTTTATCACCGTCACTCATATATAATTATAACACACCTTACAAACCTTTGAATTAAATTATTTTAATGCGGTATAAACCAAAAACATATAAACTATTTTAACTTAACTTTGGTTATAATTGATATTTTTTCCATTGGTTCGTAATTTTAATTTTAATTTTTTCTAAAAATATTGAGATATTTTAATGATATTGAATATAGTTTATATATTATATTATCTGTAATAAAATGATTATATGTTTATACGATTTGTAGTACAAAAATGGTAGGAACTTAATAGTTATCATTAGAATTTAACAAATATGATATATGACAAAATCTAAAAATAGAAATCAATTTAATTTCTGCATATTAAAAAACACAACCAAATTTTAACCATTTATTTATGATGAATGAATGAGATTAACCT
The DNA here is from genome assembly GCA_963691705.1 of Viola odorata. Classification (NCBI taxonomy): domain Eukaryota; kingdom Viridiplantae; phylum Streptophyta; class Magnoliopsida; order Malpighiales; family Violaceae; genus Viola; species Viola odorata. The sequence goes on from OY829546.1 coordinate 3,895,680, forward strand.
AACATGATAGGTTATCTTTTAATCAATATTAGAAGGACCGAATCCCATTTTTCTATTTTTTTTCTTATTTTTTAATAAGAAGTCACTTTCAAGCTCATTTCTTTATACGTTTTCTCAGGTTGATTTGTTAACGTGGCCACGTCATCTTGATTCTGTTTCATTATAGTCCGCTTTTCTTCACTCCACTGCTGGCGACATTTAAAATTTTCAACTGTTTTTTCAATTCAATACTGTACATTGAGTTTTCTGACCTTCAAATTTCGTGACCTCATGGGATAAATGATAAATCAAAGACGGTGTGGGGATACTATCGTCATTACGGATAAGCGGCGTGGGTCTACTTAACTTACTAACAACACTTTTAAGTTTGACTTTATCAACGAATTATTTAGTTAAATAGTACTTATTTCTAGTAAAAAGTATGGAAGTTAGGTTTACAATCGACAAATCCGAAAGCTATTTAAGGGAAAAAACTACAAATATTTAATACGATATTTATTTAAAATCCTTTGTGGTCGACATATTCACAGTTGAATTATAAATAAGTCACAACAGTTCGTCTAGCGTTGAGTAGTTGAAAATTTTCCAAGAGGTCCTCATCGTTATCTTAAAAATAACTATAACGCAATGTTACTCGTGTGCCAGACTAGTTGATAATAAACATTTACTCATCTCGAGTTCAAATTTAAAAAATCAAGTAAAAATTATACTAATTTTTAATACAATACTCAAACACTCAAATAAAATTAATCGTATCCACACTCTACACATCAACCTTATTTTCTCTATTAAGAGAAAACGACCTCACTTTTTTAATTAAGAGAAAACGTGTTATGCTATTAGGTAAAGTAAAAGGACACTCATTAGCACCACCCTTAGTTGGATGTGCGCGTAGATTTGAAATTGCCAGCTCACATCTTGTATTTTTCATACTATAATGACCTATTTATATCACTACAAATCCCAAGACTATCATCATTTACACAACAAACAAAAGAGAGTTGAAGAGAAAAAATGGCATTCCAATCAAGATCCGCAGCCTTCCTTTTATCATTTGTTCTAGCAATTTCATTCCTCACTCCTTCATGCCTCGCGCGCAATACAGAGGTCATAGATGGTGTGATCGATCAAATCTGCTCAGATACAGGAATTCAATCCTACTGCCACCATCTTATCAAATCAGTACCTAACATAACCACACTAGATCTTCTAACCCTCAACAAGATCCTCATCCATTCTGCAAATACCAAATCTGCAAAAACTGCTAACTTCATCGACTCGCTCTACCATAATACTACAGACCAAGACTTGAAAAAACGATATGCTGAATGCTCGGATAAGTATAAAGTTGTTGTTATGGATCTTAAACAAGGCGAGGCGTATTTGAGTTCAGGTAGTTTCTTGAATCTAAGCATTGCTGCATTTGGTTCTCGTAACGCAGCTGTTGAATGTGGAAGTGCGTTGAGTACACATCCGGTAGATCCATCGTCGCTGCCTCGAAAAAATCAGGAGATTAGCAACATTACTCTTATCATTGGATATGTTACTAATCTGTTGAGGGGTAGGTAAAATTGTAAACTGTGCACTGAATAAACACATTAATTTAATGGTTCCATTCTTCTTTTCTGGTTTTTGTAACATGTATTCTGTAAGATGAGTTGGTAATGAGAGAACAATCCTTGGTCCAGATGGAGAGTATTCGTGCCAGCATAAACTTGCCAAACCAAGTCTCATGTGCATCAGCTTTTCGACTAAGTAGTTGATTAAAACTTGTGACATCTAATCTTAGTAAAAAAATAAATAGATTAAGGGGGTAAAATTAGGGTAAGAAAATTACATTTTCTGCTTATAAAGATGCACTAGAATTATCCGAAAGAAAAGTTGTGATCTGGTTAATGTATGCAAATATTCTTACCCTAATATAATAAACTATGCAAGTACAACTAAGGTCCTACACTGCGTACACAGTCAATCAGTCGCACAGAAGAGTAGGATTGATCATATTAGCTCGACATCAAGGAATTTGTAAGTTGCAATGAAGAGTAGGGTTGATCATATCAGTCGCACCAAAGCCTTCTCGCCTCCTACTGGGGGTCCCAGATTGCATGGCAAGCATGACAAAGATGGGTGCCGGTATCTATGTTAGTACTCCCGCAAGTGTAGCAGAAAGAGGTTCTGCACCTGAATTCAATCAAAAGAGAAACAGAATCATGTAAATGACAAAAAGACACCAATAATCCAACAGGAACGAAAACTAAAGAGAAATCAGCATTTCATTATTTGATCAAGACACAGACTTTTTACATAATACTCTTTGATCCACATTTAGCATTACTTAAATATGCTTATTATGAAAATGACATTTCGGAGATAATTTAGTTTTTGAAACCAAATTGAGTAGACATTCATCAAGAAGGACCTCATAATGCTACTTCCTCGAAACATAAATATATACCACGGGAAAAGCACAGACCAGAAAGTATTGTATTTTCCCAAAAGCTAAAGAAAGATGTGTCTTTAATAAGAGCCTAGTTGATTAATGTGATCTAATAATTACTGTATAACTTCCAAGAAAACGGAAGCAATGTGGTGAGGAACGTCTCTCTACAACGCCCCTTAATTTGGAATAGTGACTGGAATTGTTTGATTTTGAGCACAATTGACCATTTTGGTGCAGAGAAAATCAGTTACATTCAAGAATGTCAATGAATAGCAACACAGCAGTGTAAAAAGAATGTTCAATGCTATAGGCATGCTCTGCATCAAAGGCTTTGTTCTATTACTTATGATGAAATAGGAAACTAGTGATGCTGAGGTGGATAAAAGGAAAACTCCCCCAAGCAAATGAATTGCATGAATACCTAGAACAAAATGTCACCGGATTTAAGCCACAGAATCAATATGAAGAAAGCCCTTCTTTCTTCCACTCAGAAAAAAACTCAGTATTATTACTTTCTTCTAACTGAAACTACAAAATTATAGAGTGAGTAACTATGTATATTAGGGAACTCTTAACATCACAAGGAAAACAAAATGTTTTGCATGGCAGTAGATGTGATAATGACTTCAAATCACTGGACCAAGCACCTCAGAAAGGATACGGGGGGAAATTCATGATCACATTCGAGAGACAGAGATAAGAAGCAACAAGTAAAAGTTACCTGCATTTCATATATTTGCAGCCCTGAGTTCTCTCAACAAAAATCCTGCAGCTCGGACACCTCCTCCATTTCTTGTCCTGTGCCAGATTCATCAGCATGATATCTTCCCTCTCTCTCTCGTCCTTATGCAATTTCTGAAACTCTTCACACTCAATCCCCGTATGCCAAGCAACCTTACATTGCGCACAAAACATTCGCCGACAATTAGGACACTCAGACTCCCTCACAACAGTTTCTCCATCATCAATCAACATCATGGAGCAGTCCTTAAATGGACAATAGAACTTTTGAGACCCAAGAATCATAGCTTCACACAAAGCATTACCCCACCTATCAAACACCTCTTGAGGCAGAATTGAACGACAGTGCTCTGGCTCTAACAGCCCTACACATCCTGGCACAGGACAACTAACATTGGTTATGTTTTCCTGCAATTTTGAAGCTACATACTTGACCATACAGTCAGTACAGTAAGCATGAATGCAACCCTTGATGGAAAACAACTCATTTTTCTTCATGGGTTCAACACATATTTCACAAAAAGCATCTGGTTCGTTTTGGCTACTCGAAGAACTAGCTATTTCAGTGACTGATCCTTCAAATTTAGGTTTCCGACGTTTCCCGAAAGATGTAGATACTGGTTTGAAGCTAAGTAATCTTATATCATCATCAAGGAAGAGATAATCATGAGAAAGGTCGATGAAATTAGAACCTTTACTGGAATTGAGAGAGGCCATGATCGCGGAATTGAGGTCTCTATCGTCACTGCACTGCTCAACGCAAATAGCAGTTTTCTTGGTGGCGCCTTGCTTTGAAATGGGTGTCAGGAGAAACTCGTCTTCATCATCAGCAAGGTCGACAATTTCAAAGAATTGTTGTGGTTTCTCCAGTTTTGGCTTCATCCTTCTTGGTGATGGAAACGACGATGAACTGCTTCGTTTTGATACGGGTGGTGCGCTTACTTGCATTGTGACGAATGGATCGATGCTCTTAAGCACTGGTAATGGTGATTAGCTCGCTTGGGTTTCTGTGTAGCTTTGAATTTGTATTGAATTCATAAAATGAAAAGGAGTGATCTAGTTTTACTTTTGAACTGCTACCTTCTTAAATTGGTGACCGGTGTGAATAGTGCTGAAGGAGATTATTTATTAGGGGTTTTCATTTTCAAAAAAGAAAAGAAAATATGCGATTATTTGATGCCCTCGTCTATTTATCCTTTTTTAAATCTAATAATATTTAAATGAAATTAATTTATATTCGAAAGGAATAAAAAAGTATAAATTTTATACCACTAATGATTAGATATTTGACCAAATCAAGAGATTGGATTTTCTAATTATTTTTTCCTTCTTTAAGACGGGGCCAATTAGAGCTTAAAATATGCATTGCAACAGAAATTTAAAAAAAAAAACTTAAAAACCACTCCAAAACTAAGAGTAAAAGAAATCCTTAATAATTGTGAACTAAAATCACTGCATTGATCACCATCAAATTATATATTTTTATTATTATTATTTTAGCCAGGCCTTGGGCTCTTGAATTGAGTAAACTTACTGGGCCTAATTGGGCCTAATATTTTTCTTGGCATATGCCATCATAAAGTAGGATTTTTGCAAGACTAACGAAAATGACTAACTAATTATACAAAGGTGTAATACTAATCTCTCTAATCCAACGAAATAAACCATACTAAAATATTAATTCTTTAAAACATTAACAAGTCACCACTATAGTGAGTATCATAGGGTACTCTCGTATGTTGGGTTCATCCCCTGTAATTAAAACCATTCCCACACCTGCCACCAATTGCAAAAGGAACAACATAGTTACACAATTTTAAAGTTTCTTAGAAACCAAACAAAAAGTCAACCTATCAGGTTTTTTATAACTTGGCCACTGTTTATTTTGACAAAAAAAAATACATATCTAGGCTAAATGACTCAATACAATTACAAACGCAGGTAAATGAAAACGCACGCAAAATGTATTCCCATTTGCGCATGCATCGCAAGGAGGCCGGATGACTCACTATTTGACCCCGAAAAATTTCATACTTTTTTTCGAACGTACATAGTGAGTCATCCGCCCTCCTTAAAATGCGTGCGCAAATAGTAAAAGATATTTTTTGGGGACCGGAGGGAGTACAAATGTCATAGAACAACTCGTCAGGGCACACAATAAAGATGCGCGCATTAATCTAAAGTAAATGTCATTTCAGCATCAGAAACAACGGATAAGGATTGAAGTATCTATCAAAGATTACCTGCATAGCATATGGTTGCAACCTGAAATCCTCTCAATGAAGAACCCGCACTTACGACACCGCCAATTTCTTCAACATGATATCTTCCTTCTCCCTCTCATCCTTGTGCAATTTCTGAAACTGTGCGCACTTCATCCCTGAATGCCAAGCAACCTTACACTGTGCACAGAACAATCTCCTGCAATGAGGACACTCCGATTCCCTTATAACCTTTCCCTTTCGATTTCGATCCCCATCATCAATCAACATCGCGGAACAATCCTTAAATGGACAATAGAAATTCTGAAACCCAAGAATCAAAGCTTCACACAAAGCATTACCCCACCTATCAAACACTTCCTGAGGCACAATTGAACGACAATGCTCTGGCTCTAACAGCCCTTTACATCCTTGGACAGGACAATTAACATTAGTTATGTTTTCCTGCAATTTTGAAGCCACATACTTGACCATACAGTCATTACAGTAAGCATGAGCACAACCCTTGATCGAAAATAACTCAATTTTATTCATGGGTTCAACACAAATTTCACAAAAAACATCTGGGTCGTTTTGGGTACTTGAAGAACTGCCGATTTCAGTGACTGATTCTTCAAATTTAGGTTTACTATGCTGCTTCCCAAAATAAGTGGCTACTGGCTCGAAGCTAAGTAATCTTATATCATCAGAAAGGTATATAAAGTCAGCACCTTTACTGGAATCGAGCGACGCCATGATCGCGGAATTGAGGTCTCTATCTTCGCTGTACTGCTCGACCGATATGGCAGTTTTCTCCGTGGTGCCTTGCTTTGATATGGGTGTTACGAGAAATTCGACTTCATCATCACTATCATCATCAAGGTCTACAATTTCAGTGATGACTTCTTGTTGTGATGATTTCTCCATTTTTGGCCTCGTCCTTCTTGGTGAGGAAAACGACGACGATATGCGTCGTTTTGATACTGGCTCGCTTACTTGCATTGTGGCGAATGGATCGGTGATCTTAAGCTCCGGTAATGGTGATGGGGTCGCTTGGGTTTCTTTGTAGCTTTGAATTCGAATTGAATTCATAAATTAAATACTACAGAAAATTACCTGTTTCTTCTTCTTACTGATTGGTAAAGTGATGAATAGGGATGAAAGGCGATTATTTTATTAGGGTTTTAAGGGAAACGATTACATATTTGTTTTTTCTGCAAACAAATAAAATAAAAAATAAAATATATTGTTTTGTTTTGTTTTGTTTTAAACATATTTTATAACAATTAATTATTAGACAGATTTCTAAATTCTGAAGAGAAGTAACAAGATTGTAACTTTTGTAAACTACTCATTGGTGAATAGATTGTTTATCAAAACTATAAATCTTGCGATTAGAGTTTTAAATTTGCATAATTGCAAGAAATTTAGCTTGACAATGACTCAATTTAGGGTTTGTGTGGCTTGATAGTACTTTTCTTAGTGCGAACAACATTGATTTGTACTAATCTAATGAATTTAAATACATACGTTATAGCTATAAAAAAAACGACTAAAAAATGATGATCATAATAATAAAAATGTTACCACTTTGTGAGCTAAAATCACATCACCATGAATGAAGCTTTGATACTTAAACTTACAGTTTCCACTCATAATTAATGTTATTATTTCCCTTTTCAATTTAGAAACCAATGGATAAAATTGACCAGTTTGCGAATCTCTTGCAACATATTATTAGCCAGGCTTTTTAGGCTCTTGGATTGAAATTAATAGGCTTAATTGGGCCCAATATTGGTCCATAAATATCCAATGTAAAGAAGCAAAAAAAAAATCTCAAATGGGACTAACCTCCACAAATCTCACCACAATAATGACTGATCATCAGTAATTAGTGTTGGTAGATCCACTCAATCCTCCTGAGATAAGGAAAAGGTCCCACTTTCACAGAAATGACCTTTGCTATTTCCTTTTCCACATTTGTAACAGAAAAATGTTCCACACCTGTGACCAATCCTCAAAAAAAAAAAAAGAAGAATTATATACATAATCACAAGACTTTCCATAAATTCATCAAAATTCACTAATAATAGTTCTCTTAATTTACTAATAAGAGTTTGAGTTTGAGTTTGAGTTCTAAATCCGCTTAGTAAATAAAATCACTATTAGTTCTGTTAATTGCATAGAAATGAAAGGGTGCCAAGGTTCAATTCCCATCCCATGTAAACAAATAAATATACTCTTTCCTATTAGGAAAGGTACACATAAAGAAAAGAAAACCACTGAATTTACCAAGTATCACTTTGAAAACACAAGTGATTCCAAAATCAAGTACTGTATTGGATTTAGATTCGCTGGACTTTATATTTAATTGTTTATTATTGTTTTATCCGATATAAGATTCAATCCTCAACCTACCATAATCATAATACTCTAATTAAAACTCAACTCAAAAAAAGAACCATCAAAATTGACAGAGGAAATGAAGAAAGAAAAAGTACCTGCATTTAACAGAAGAGCAACTACCTATGACCTCAACATACATCCTGCAATCTGGGCACCTCTTCCATCCTTTACTCCCTGCCAATTCCATCAACAACAAATCATCGCTATCTTCCTCCTGAAATTTCTGAAACTCTTCGCAATTAACTCCAGAATGCCAAGGAACTTTACATTTTGTACAGAAACTTCTCTTGCAAACAGGACACTCGCATTCCGTACTACACTTTTCTCCATCATTAATCAACAATTCTGAGCAATTCTTGAACGGACAGTAGAACCTTTGCGGCCAAGGAATCACAGATTCGCATAAAGCATTACCCCATAGATCGAGAAGCCCCTTAGGCAGAATTAGGCCACATAACTCAAAATCCAATGTCTTACTGCAGAAAAAGTGAGGGCAAGATATGGTAGTCACATTCTTTTTCAGCTCCGAATCGACGTAATTGACCATGCAGTGATTGCAGCAAGCATGAGCACAACTCCTTGATAGGAAATGATACATTCCTCGATTCACTTCACTGCAGATTGCACAGATAAAAGCAGGATCATCTAAGGACCTTGAAGACTGGCCTTCTTGTGTGTCTGAATCTTGAAATGCAGGATTTCCACGGACAATTGAAGAACTGGGTCGTGGGCTTTCTTCGAAGAAATTAAGATCTTGAAGCAACTTCATATCATCAGCAGAAAGTTCAATAAAGTAATCATCTTGGGCTTGATCAGATGTGCTAAAGTTTGCATCTGTCTTGCTTCTAGAACTTGAATCCTCTGTTTTCTGTTCTTGAAGAGTACCTGGACTGTCCAGTTGGACCAGTTCTTCAATGGATGCAGCAGGAAGAGGGTGGCTCTGAATGAATTCGGCAAATCTGATGGGGCCAGTGATAAAATCTTCATCAAAAGGGTCATGATCATCACCACCATCATCATCAAAATTAGGGTTTGCCATTTGATCAGGAACTTAAGTTCCTTGAATGATGATAGCTATCTACTTGGGTGGTAGATTGAAGATGAAACGGAGAAAGGGTCTGTTGAAGAACCAAAAAAGAAACGTGGGATCCGTCGCCTGGTTATTAACTTATTTATAACCGTACTCAGTAATGCTGCTTAGTTAGGTATTTTTTATTTCCCCCCAAATTGGCAAATCCCTCCAATTTTTGTTTTTCAAAAGACTTAAGTACTGTTTAGTCCATATATTTATCTAATATTTTAATAAAGTCCCTATTTTATAAAATTTTATGCCGCTCTCTATATGGGGTCAATTTGTCCCTTTTAGGCCATCTCCTCTAATTAACCCACCATAGAACAATTTTAGGCTAAAAAACTACTCATTGTTAGACTTGGGAAACAATTAATTTAGAATTTCTCGAATGTTTCTTTTATTATAGATGTGTCATATGAGACTCGTTGTTCGGTGTACACTAAAAGCACATAATTGAGATTTGATATTTTATAAATACAGGGACTTGATAATATAATAGGATACATTAGGGATAAAATTGATACTCGATAAAAAAATCTAAACAACCTTCTTTATTTGGAGTACAAAGCTTATTTTTTATCTACGTAGAATATTCATAAAAATTCAACTTTTCATAAATATTCATAAAAAAAAAACTATAAAACCCAAAAGTAACCATTACCTAATAATCCCGCTCACAAATTTCACAGAAATGACCCTCGATATTAATAACTAATTTGTTGGATCCAGCATTTGTAAATTGTAATAGAAAGTAGTTCCCACCTTTTATTATCCAAACAAAAACAAAGTTACCAACAAGAATTATTACAAAATATTGTGAAACCTCACTAATTATGCAGCAAATTCACAGTACTATATCAGCATTTTGCAAGTACATCATTTTGTTGCAAAACCTGAATCCATATTGACAACGGATTTACAAATCTCCGAGGTCAGTAAAGTAGTAAAAACTCTCAGTTCTGTTCCTCTGAACCGGCGGCAACAACCCACAACGTGCACAGAAATGACCCTCAGCAACAGTAGATACATTGGTCGATCCACAAATGTAACAAAAATCAGTCAAACACCACCTGTGATCAATCCCAGAAACAAAAGTACCAATCAAAATTAAGCACCAAAATATTTCGATATTTATACGAGTATCCTCTCTACCATTCTTGCAAGAGATTAATCTTGAAAACCAAGGAAACTAAGTGAACAAAATCCACTGAGAGATCAAAAATAAACAGAGCAAGAACTCACCAGCAAATCATAGAATTGCATCCTTCAGTCCTTTCAATATAAATCCTGCAACCTGGGCACCTCTTCCATGACTCATCCTTTGCCATTTCCATCAAAAAAACATCATTCATATCATCATAACCCAACTTCTGAAACTCCTCACAGCTCATGTCATCATGCCAAGGAGACTTACATTGTGCACAGAACATTCCTCCGCACTCGCGACAAAAAGATTCCACCACCACCACTTTTTTTCCATCGTTGATCAACAACGCTGAGCAATCCTTAAATGGGCAGTAAAATCTCTGAGAAAAAGGAATTGAAGCTTCACATAAGGAATTACCCCATCTATCAAACATGGCCCGAGGCAGAATTGAGCGGCAGAATTCAAGCTCTAAAGACCCATTACATCCAAGGACAGGGCATTGTATGATAGTTATGTTCAGTTGCAACTTTGAATTCACATAATTGATTATGCATTCAGCACAGTAAGAATGACCACAATTCTTGATGGAGAAAAACGCAGCAGGTTTCTTGATTTCATAGCAGATTTCACAAACCAAAGTTGGGTCAGAGGCAGAGCAGTTTGAAGGTTCCCCTGTTTCTGTAACTGAATCTTGAAATTTTCTTGGGTTGATATGGTTGTTTGAAGAAATGGGTGGTGTTGGGTTCAAGTCAAGAAGTCTTGGATCATCATTACAATCAAGAATCGAGTGACATCCATTATAAAAATCAGTAAACTTTGCTTCTTTAGCACTGGAAATGGCAGAGGCGACGGCGAGTAGTAACATGAGATCTCTGGTATGCTGAGCAGGAATTGTTGAATCCTTGGAGGCGTCTTCATCTGAATTGGAAATGGGGAGAAACCCATCTGCTTCATCTTTATGATCATCATTTTCACCAACAACAAGGTCTACAATTTCAGGAACTTTTGATTTCTCCATCTTTTCTTGACGATATGCTGGTGTTCTTGTCGGCTTCTGCTTTGGAGATAATGGCTGGGATCTGTTGAGGATTACTTGAAGCTTCAAAAAAAATATTGCGGGATCTGTCAAGAAAACCTCTGTCGAATCTTGAAGAACGGAAAGAAAATGTAGAATATATAGCCTGGTAATTAGTCCTCTGGATGATTTTTGGCTGAGAATAGGGTCTGTTTAGGAATTTTGATTCCTTTTTTTTATGGCTGCTCAGTTTTTCCAACATTTTAAAAACTTTATTCGCTTTTAAAATTCTCCCCTCTAAATTACTAAAATAGCCTTTTATCTTGCATACATGTGGGATAAGTGCCAATCTGCTCACTCCGATTTTGCAAATATATTTAGTTGCTAACCAAAAGAAAATTCTGTTTCCAGGCACAGAAATTGAAATAACGCTCAATTCCATACTAGTTTAGTTCGATTTCACTTGAAAAAGTTACAGACATTTTCTAATTTGACTGTAAAAAGAGGAAACATATCCCTTATTCGTACATTTGGTTCCTCATAAGTAATTAAAAGAAGCTCCACACCTGTAATAAAATGTAAAAATAACAACACAGTTAGACAAATTGATTGTAGAAACCAAACGAATTTAAGAGCAATAGTAAACAAGCAAAAAATCACATTAGTAAGGCTATAGTTCGGTAGACTTGGGTCTAAACCAAAACGAACAAAAACTCATTGGAAATTCAATGAAAGGAAACAACAGAAAGGCTTGAAGTATCAAACACAAATTTACCTGCATGTCACATGCTCGCAACCTGAAATTTTCTCAATGTAGAACCTGCAACGAGGACACCTATTCCACCTCTCGTTCTGTGCCAGATTCTTCAACATGATATCTTCCTTCTCCCTCTCATCTTTATGCAACTTCTGAAATTCCTCGCATTCGATCTCCGGATGCCAAGGAACCTTACATTGTGCACAAAACAATCTCCTGCAATCAGGACACTCTGCCTCCTTTATAACCTCTCGATCTCGATCATCAATCAACATCGCGGAGCAATCCTTAAATGGGCAGTAAAATTTCTGAGACCCAACAAACATAGCTTTGCACAAAGCATCGCCCCACTTATCGAACAGTTTTCGGGGCAGGATTGAACGACACTGCTCTAGCTCTAACACCCCTTTACATTTTGGAACAGGACAAGTAATGTTGGTGATGTTTTCCTGCAATTTTGAGCCAACATACTTGACGATACAGTCGTTACAATAGGCGTGACTGCAGCCTAGGATGGAAACTATATCCATATCGATCTTGGGTTCGATACAGAATTCGCAAATGAATTCTGGGTTTTTCTTGAATCCTGAAGAGGACTCACCTTTTTTCATTTTTCTTGATGGTTGTGGACCTGTGGTGGTGGTCGTGGTAGTGAGGTGGGTCGTTTAGGGACACTTAAACCAGTGAATAAAAGAAAGGAAAGAAATTCTGAAAAAACTGATTGATTAAGCACTTGTGTATTGCAGATATATATACTGTGTACAATATGTATAATTAGTCTTATTCTAACTCAATAATTATCTCTAAATGTGTAAGATAATATCTTGTCAATTTACATAAGATAAATATACAAAATAATCATGACCACATGATTAGGTAGGATTCCTGGATTTTAGAAGCTATTTAGCATTGGGTTATGGAAGGGACTGATGGTTTGGTTTTTTGTGCAACTTAATTAATCTTTTGGCCCGATTTCCAAGGTAATTAGTTGATTGGTGATTAGAGAGATTTATATGATTAGAGTGAGATGTTGATTAGGATATTTTTTTAATAATATGATTAAGGATGCTGTGAATCGTCATTATATACAAAAGAATAGATAGATGGTCGCTAACTCTTCATTATCCCACGAACTCACTCTGCATTATCCCACGAACTCTGCACTATCACACGAATGCATTAATGTATTTAATGTTGGAAAAGCAAATTGGAGTGTATTTATTAAAATCCACTTTCTTATTTATTTGTTAGAATAATCCACATATTTTTATGTATGAATAAAAGCTAGGTTAGACTTAATTTTGGGTATGAATAACTGATAATTACTTGTTAGACTTACAGGCAGCCTTGGTGCTCAGAGTTATGTCCCCCCATTGACCTTGTGGATACTTTTTCCCAATTTCCTTTTCCTTTTTAATATGGGGGTTGCCATTGTTTCTCTGGTTAACACCATCTTCACTTGGAGGCCACTTGAAATGTTATTGTGGTAGAATCCTATTGTTTTGGAGACAAATGACTATTTAACATAGTGCTGCTGTGTTGGAATTTTTGAATGATAAACTCATTTTCAAAAGAGGTGTCGGAATCCTTTTCTTTCACGGGCTTTTGATTCCGTGTGTATTTTTCAACTTGTAGAAATCGCAAGTGCAATTCAATTGAATCGGTTTTGGTCTTTATATAGCTTGAAGCAAGTCTTGTGAGTGATAAATGCAATGCTACAATACTGTGCATCTTTTTACTCAAATTTGGCATATGCTAAAATTCTCTTGGGAAAGCATTGGTGGCAATTTGCCAATTCTGTGCAACTTTGTTTGAGTGGAAGGAATAAATTTGTTTTAAGATGTTTGAAACGATCCATGCTGTGTATGCATGTAAAATTGGGCAGGATGATCAGACATTAACTTTGAAGGGCCTTTTGCATATGAAGTTTTTTTAGAGAAATTCTGGACAGTGTTGAACCCCTAAAATTCAGACTTAAACATTTTACATTTACCCAAAAATAAGAGGTGTTGATCAAGGGTCGTCTTGACCTCCTTATCTTGCCATATCCGTTTACACCTCGATTTTAATCCGAAACTGTTTACCGCGTGCAGTTTAAAAGAATTTCTATGTTGAAATGAAGAGTTGGGTTGATCAAATCAGTCACACCAAAGCTTGCTCTCCTCCTACACTGGTCGGTCCCAGATTGCATGGCAAGAATGACAAAGATGGGTTTCGGTGTCTATGTTAGTACTTCTACAAGTGTAGCAAAATGCAGTTCCGCACCTGAATTCAATCAAAAGAGCGAAACAGAATCATGCGGATGACAAAAAGACACCTATAATCTTTTGGAAGGAGAACTATAAGGAAATCAGCATTTCATTATTAAGGGATCAAGACACGACACAATACCGTTAACCCACATTTAGCATTAGCTATATATGCTTAACATGAAAATGATAACCAGGAGACCAAATTTAGTTTCTGAAACCAAATTGAGTAGACCTAATAATGCTACTTCCTTGAAACGTAAATGATGAAAGCACAGCTCTAACAATATTGTATTTCCCCAAAAGCCTAGGTGATGAAATGTGATTTGATTACTATACAACTGCCAAGACAACAGAAGATATTTGATTAAGGAAAACCTATGTACAATGTCCCTTAATTTTGATAACTACTCTGCAATTATTTGAAATTGAGCACAATTGACCAACATTTTTTAGGCAGAGAAGCTCAGTCACATTCAAGAATACAACTGCATCGTAAAAATGATGTTGAATGCTATAGGCATACTCTGCATCAAGACTTTGTTCTATTACCTATGATGAAATAGGAAACTAGTGATGTTGAGGTGGATTATAGGGAAACTCTCCCAAGAAAATGAATTGCAGTGATACCTAGAGCAAAACTTTGCCGTATGTATTTAAGCCGCAGAATGAATATGAGGAAAGAAAGCTCTTCCTTCCTCTACTCACAAAAGTAACTCAGTGTTAGTACTTAGTTTAAGTGAAACTACAAAAATATAGAGTAAACAAGTATAGATAATACTATTAGGGAACTACACTACAGAGAACGGAAACATGCTTGTCCTGGCGAAAAAAGTGATATGACTTCATATCACTGGACCAAAGTACCTCATAAACCATGTTCTTAATTGATCTCACAGAGTCACAGTTAAAAAAGTATGGTAAGGAAACAATTAAGAAGAAATGGGGGGCAAATCATGACCACATCTGAGAGAGGTTACCTGCATTTCACATATTTGCAGCCCTCAGTTCTCTCAACAAAAATCCTGCAATTTGGACACCTCTTCCAATTCTTGTTTTGAGCCAGATTCATGAGCATTATGTCTTCCCTCTCCCTCTCATCCTTATGCAATCTCTGGAACTCCTCACAACCAATTTCTGAATGCCAAGGAACCTTACATTGTGCACAGAACAATCTCCAGCAATAAGGACACTCTGCTTCCCTTATAACCTCTCGATCTCGATCATCAATTAACATCGCGGAGCAATCCTTGAATGGGCAGTAAAATTTCTGAGACCCAACAAACATAGCTTCACACAAAGCATAGTCCCACTTGTCAAACACTTCTTGGGGCAGAATTGAACGACAATACTCTAGCTCTAATACCCCTTTACATAACGGAACAGGACACGTGATGATGGTGATATTTTCCTGCAACTTTGAGCCCACATACTTGACAATGCAGTCGTTACAGTAAGCATGAGTGCAGCCTAGGATTGAAACTATGTCCGTATCCATCTTGGGTTCAATACAAAATTCACAAATGAAAACTGGTTTTTTCTTGGATCCTGAAGAAGAGGACTCAACATTTAGAGTGTTTCTCTTGGGTGTTTTTGTTGAAGAAGTTTGTTGGGGTTTCCTCCTCCTTGATGATGATGGTGGTGGTGATGGTGATCTGGGTCGTTTAGAAGCTCGTCTTCTTGCTTGCTTGGAACCTGAGGACTCACCATTTTTAGTGTCTTCATGGGGTTTTCTTCTAGAAGAAGTTCGCAGGGGTTTCATCCTGCTCGGTGGCGGCGAAATGGGTCGTTTAGAGACTCTCTGCGTTGCTGCTTTGGATCCTGAATCACCTCTTCTAGCGTCCTCTTGGGGTTTTCTTCTGGAACAAGCTCGCTGGGGGTTCATCCTTCTTGGTAGTGGTGGTGGTGATGCTGCTGGTGGCGGCCGGGGTGGTGGTGGGAGCGGCGGCGATATGGCTCTTTCAGGGACTCTCTCTCTTGCTCTCATGGTTAAAGGTTTAGAATAAAAACTTATCGGATCTTATATGTACTGTAATTTTATTTATGGAATAAATTATAAATTATTTGAAGATAGTATTATTAGAGATCTCATAAAAAACCTACAGCCGCTTGCCAAAAGCTAATAGAAAAAAGAACACAGGATTATTGGCATAACATCCACGACCGGGTTAAAAAATGCGTAGACTTCGGTCAATTTTGTAAAAAAAAATTGCTTGAATTTGACCTAAGCATAATAAACATCCATGGCTGTCTGGCATCAGCATTGGATTTTGGAAGGGACTGATGGTTTTTCGTGCAATTCGATTTTAATTCCAACTTCCAAGGTAGCAATTGTGATAATTACGCTGGTTCATGGCTGTCTCGTCACGAGAGAGATTATTAATGTGAGTGAGAATTGAGAAGTCTATTCATCCTTAACTAATACTCCCTCCGTTGAATCACGAATTTTAAGGGTGCTACAGTGCACACTGACAGGGCAAGCTTTTGTGTCTTCGTTCGTGGGGCCCGCACAGCCTTCACTCGTTCTCTCCTCCTCGCTTGCAACTCCTTCCCCATTTTGAAACCAATTCGCTAAAATCAACTGAAATCAAACCGGAATTCACTCAAATAATTACCATAACTGCCTCGTCGGAATCTTCCCCAGCCACCTGATCCGTCGCGTGCTCCTCTCCCTCGCCGCAATCTTCCCCGGCCACCTAATCCCTCGCGTGCTCCGATCACAGCCTCGCCCGACGCCGACGCCCTCATCATCTCGCCGCACAGATCCGTTCCTCTGCTCCGTTGACCAGCCTCGCCACCGTACTCCTCATCGTCCAGCCATCCCGATCTACTCTCCTCTTTCCCTCTACACAATCTGCCCAACCACCAAAGCTACTCATCCTCCTCACTCCTAACCACCAAACCGCACCAGCCCAGCCACCAAACCGCACCAGCCCAGCCACCATCCCTCAATCGCCCAATCACAAACTCAATCAACAACATTTCTACCTAATTAATCAATCATCTACCCAATTAATTCAATCAAATACTCAATCAAGTCACCCAGCCTCACCAAACTCCCGATTTGCCTCCACCAAGCTACAACCCATTTCTCCTTCCCCGATTCCGTTACCGCCACTGCCGAATCCTCAACTCCCGATTTGCCTCCACCAAGCTATGACCCATTTCTCCACTGCCGAATCCTCAACCCTCCTCTGCTTCTCTCTCTCTCTTCTCTGCTTCTCTTTTTCAAATCCTAAATCCTCCATTTCATCACAAAATATGGGGATATTCATATCATTTGAATCCTCAATTTCAGGATAACAATCCTCCATTTTTTGTTTGATCGATATTGGATTTTGTTGTTAAGGAAAGAAGAAAGGAAATCGAGGAGATGGAGAGAGGATATGGAGGTTGGAGCTCTGGTTTTGTTGTCACAGACGTTGGTTGAGTGAGGAGATGAAGATCCACATTTACTTGCCATTCCTTTTTTGCCCCACGCCGAAGGACAACTGGCTTCAAGGACAAACGCGTAAAAGGCAGAAGTGAATGGACACAAACATCCAAGACGACAAGTAATTACAACCAGGGGTTTTTGGCTCAAAACGACAACTAAAATCAGCCGGAGGGAGTATTTCAAATTAATAGTTTTGAAAATAAAGCAAACTATGCTAAGAGAGCCACTTTTTTTTTAAGAATCGACAATACTCTAGTGAGATTAGAACGAGATTAGTCTCAGTTGTGATGATAGATTGGAGAAAAAAAAAGTTTCCTTCATTAATTTCTAAAATTATGTTAAATTAAATTCTGTTATTATTTTTTTTGGATGAAACCTACAACTTGGATTTAAAAATCCAGAAATTCTTTGATAGGGTAAATAGTTTAGGGCTGAAAAATAGTAACTATTAAAAAGGGGCCCGATCCTTTAAAAAAGAGCAAAGAGCCCAAGAAGGGTCAAGAACCCTCCGTACACTACCGCTGAAGGATTATTTGTGTAAAAGAAGATTTAAACATTTATTTAAAACAAGAAAGAAACGTTATGACGTCATGGTCCTGTAGCTCAGTTGGTTAGAGCGTTGGTCTAATGAGCCTGAGGTCGCGGGTTCGAACCCCGCCGGGACCAGTCTTTTTTTTGCCTTGCACATAATTTTAGTAGTTCATGTGATTAAGGCTGCTAATTACATGGTTTATCTCAAAAGCACCCAGAGGAGGAACCGCACGCAGAGTCGTAGGCTCGTAGCAGAAATGATTGGATTCATTATGGGCATTCTGCCAATTATGGGCTTAAAGCCCAAGAATGCTTTTGAAGTAATTGGAGTTGAGTTGTCATTACTCACTCAGTTATAATTAAATAAATTAACAGAGGCAAAATGATCACTAACCAGCTCTTTATTACTTTGTATTGAACCAGAAAATTACCAATAATAGACTTTGTTTTAAAACTTTACCACAATCTAAACAACGTTTTTAACCACTATTGTATATAGACTGTTAATATATTATGCATCATCAACAAATTATTGGTAGTATTTATGAGTAGTTCAATATTCCTCGCTTATGCAATATAGAATAATTATCCACTTCAATTACTTTATTCTGTTACGAGTGGAATACTTTGTGATTAGCACTAATGAGTTCAATTATTGTACCAAAATCATCCTTTCTAATGGATTTACATATTTCCTTACAATTGGTAAAAATGTAGCAGTTTTTTCACCCTGCCCTTGCTTGCTCTTTCTGATCCCAGATGGCATCGCAAACATGACAATAATGGGTCTTGGTGTTTAAATCAGTGCTTCCACATGTGTAACAGAAAGTTGTCATGCATCTGTGGTCAATTTACAAGAGAGAATCGAATTGCATAAGTTAGGTTTTGCTGAACCAAAAATGTGTTCAGTTCCAAAAGTAACAAGAATCGATAGGACAGTGAATAGTGATAGAAAACAGAAATGCTAGACTGAGATTGCAGTTAACATTAATTCTCTTTGGTTAAATGACACTCGTACTTACGTTTTCGGCGCGTTGTAACTAAGATGTTGATTATGTCCAACAACCAATTCTTAAGAGGTAGTAGATACTAAAAATGAAGTTGAAAAAACTATGCATGAAAATGACAGAAATGAACTGTAAGGAATCTGGAAATTGCAAGGATTGACTTGACTAGAACAAAGTGCCAGATGCCATGCTGGCCATGTACATCCTTTTAGGAAAAATCCTGTAACTTCACGTAGACCTACTCAAATTATCATCATACCATGTAATTTCCTGACAAGGTTTAGGAGACTGACCCATAAAATGATCCTATATCCATTTGAACTAAGTTTTCGGCCCTTTGATATTTGGATCAATATTCTTACCCACCAAAACTACCAGGAACCTCTCTGTAGCAAAATGAGATTGGACGCAGAGGATATGCCTTAGACGACTTCTAAAGTTGACCTGAGTCCTAATTGTGTAGACAAAATCCAAATCTCTTGGTTTGTAAGTTATGTTGCTCAAAAAAGTTACACTGTTCTTGTCCTATTGTTTTAGCAACCTAATATCACTAATTTTCCTGCAACTAAAGTGCAAGTCATTGTATTAGAAACCTAATTGGGTCCTTAAACGAGAAAGCATTTATAATCCTACAAGCACAATCAAGCAAAACCCAGCAAAATTTATGAACCCAACTAAAGATCAATATTTACAATCCAACAAGCATAATTAAGCAAAAACCAACAAAATCTATGGATCCAACTGAGAGTAAAAACCCAACTAAAGATCAAGGACTTAAAACATACCTGCATCTCATATACTTGCAGCCTTCTGTTCTCTCAACATATATCCTGCAATTTGGACACCTTCTCCAATGCTTGTTCTGTGCCAGACTCATCAACATGATATCCTCCTTCTCCCTTTCATTCTTGTTCAACTTCTGAAACTCCTCACACTCAATCCCAGCATGCCAAGAAACCTTGCATTGTGCACAGAACAATCTTGAGCAATTAGGACACTGAGATTCCTTAATCACCACTCCCCCATCATCAATTAACAACGAAGAACAATCCCTAAATGGGCAATAGAATTTCTTGGACCCATCAATGCCAGACTCGCAAAGCACAACACCCCACTTATCAAACACATCAAAAGGGAGGATACCGCGGCAAGATTCAGGCTCTAATACCCCAACACAGCCTGCAACTGGGCACAGAACCCGCGTAACGCTGTCATCAAGCTTAGAAACAATGTAGCTAACAGTGCATTGAACACAAAAGAAATGCGAGCAACCAATTGGGTTGAATGAGTCGTTCAAGAGTTTGCTCTCAACACAAATTTCGCAATCAAAAGTGGGGTTAGTACTATCAGATAAAAACCCAATCTCCATCATAAAGTCACCATCTTTATCACCTGGGTCTTCAGCCTGGAAGCGACCATCATCCTCAACAATGTCAAAATTCTTGTCAGGAATCTTGGGAATCTGCTGCTCTGCTCTCAACTCCTTTGATGGCTTCTTGTTCCTTTTGATTTTGGACATCTTACCCATCTTGTTTCCCATCTTTGTTGCTTTCTTGCAACGATTTTAGTGAGAGAACAGAGCTTAAAGATTGGAACTTTAACTCGCTGGATATGGAGAAATTTGCTTGCAAGAAGACGAATTTCACTTATGTGGTACTGTAAGGGGGAAAAAGCCTCTTTCTCATAAGATGGAAGATTTAGAGAAAATTTGTGATGTGTTTGAGCTACCAAATTAGCAATTTAAAGAGTATCTAAGAAAATAAGCTCTACTGACCTCTTTCTCTTTTAGGCAAAAGACAGATTGGTACCCAATTTTTACTAGAAAAGACAGATTGACACCCAGCTTTTATAATTGACCAATTTGGCACCCAAGCTTCTCCGTTAGACAATTTAGCACCCAACGTTTCCTCCGTTAGACAATTAAGCCATCGTGCAACTCAATTTTGACTAACGGTGTTAAATAATTGACACATGGCCGTTATCTGCTGACGTGGCATGTCATGTCAGTATTTTAAAAAATAAAAAATTGTAAAAATAGAGAAAATCTTAAAATCTTTTATAAAATCCAAAAAATATAAAAAAATTCAGAAAAAATATAAAACTTTTAAAAAATTCAGAAATTTTAAAAAAAGTTCAGAAAAATATAAAAAATATGGAAAAAATTATAATGTAAAAAAATATGTTTTTTTAAAATTAGATGCTAGAAATGCTAACATCACCCTTCCACACCTCATTTTATTAGTTTCTCTTTTAGGATAGTGAGATTGTTGAAGGGATTGAAGAAGAAAATGATAAGGATTTTATCCATATTTTTAAAAATCCTATTGGTTTGAATAGGATTGAATTTTCTATATTTTTTTACATTATAGTTTTTTCCTCTTTTTATTCTTTTCATATTTTTCTGAATTTTTTATATTTTCTAGATTTTTTATAAAGTTTTTAAGGTTTTCTCCCCATTTTTACAATTTTTATATTTTTTAAAATGCTGACGTGGCATGACACATCATTAAACATTTTAAAATTATAATAAAATATTTGAAAATAATTTATTTTTACACCCTACGAAGTGTCCAATTTTGTTTTAAAAAAATCTATTGGTTTGTATTTCCTATTTTTTATTTATAATTTTTTTAAAAAATATATATTTTCCATATTTTTCTAAACTTTTTTATGTTTTCTGAATTTTTATAAAAGTTTTTATATTTTTCTGGATTTTTTAAAAATTTGTAAGATTTTCTCCCTATTTTTTAAATTTTTATTTTTTTAAATGCTGACGTGGCAGATAACGGCCACGTGTCAATTATTTAACATCGTTAGTCAAAATTGAGTTGCACGGTGGCTTAATTGTCTAACGGAGGAAACTTTAAGTGCTAAATTGTCTAACGAGGAAAGCTTGGGTGCCAAATTGGTCAATTGCAAAAGCTGGGTGCCAATCTGTCTTTTGCCCTTCTCTTTTTTTAGAATTCTACTGTGTACTGACTTTGACGCATTAAATAAGAAAACTTCTTACTTTGTGGTGATTCTTTTTATCTCAGTGTTAGTATTTCTTCTTTGCAAAATTATAAAAAAAAAAGATTCCTTTTTCCCTAAGATTTCTTTTTTGAGAATTCTACTGACTTTCGGTTCTAATTATACCCAAGATTTTTCCTTTTTCCTATTTATATGAAGCTCCAAGTAAACACTATTACGCTTTTGTTTAGGTTATTTTTTCACATTTCCCTTTCCCTTTTCCGCAAATTAACCGTAAGAACATTACAATCAAGGAAGGAATTGGAAGAAGAAAAAAAGCTAATGAGAAAAGACAAGCTTTGTCTTCCTAAATCTAGGAGAAAAATACAAAGAGGAATTTGGTAGAAGAACCAATGCAAATCCACACTTTATATAACTCAGCCGCAGGTCCATTTGTCATCACACAGCAAAATATAATGCAAAAGGAAAAGAAAAATGACGATGTGAGAAAATTTAAAGCTTTGTAAGCTAATTACAGTATGATTAGCTTGATAGAAGGGAATTTTTCAAATGCCGTGGAGTACAGTAGATCATTTCAGTTTCACCAAAGCCTCCTCTCCTTATTTTCCAAAAAATAAAAAACCTCCTCTCCTCCTACCGGCATCCTATCGATCCCAAGTTGCATGGCAAGTATGACAATGATGGGTTTTGGTATCCATATCGGTACTCCCACAAGTGTAGCAGAAAGAGGTCCTGCACCTGAAGTTCAATCAAAACAGAGAAACAAAATCATGTAGATGAAAAAAGACCGATAATCCATTGAAAGGAAAACTAAACAGAAATCAGCATTTCATCATTAAGGGATCAAGACACAATACAATACCTTTAAGCCACATTTAGCATTACTGAAACATGCTCATCATGAAAATGACAACTTAGATATTAAATTTAGTTTTTGAAACCAAATCGAGTAGACATTCGTCAAAAAGTACATTATAAATGGTGTACTTTGGAAAAACCTAAAGAAAGATACTAAAACATACTATATCAGTCTTACAGGCAAGATGATGAAATGTGATCTGAGATTACTGTACAACTGCCAATACAATAAAAGTAATTAGGATAATGACTTGCAACTGTCTGAATTTGAGCAACTCAGTCACATTCAGGAGCCTGTCTCACAATGGAAAGCAAATCTGCAGCGTAAAAAAAATGCCGAATGCTATAGGCATATTCTGCACTAAGATTTTGTTATATTGCTTAAGATGGAACAAGAGACTAATGATGTTGAGGTGGATTATAGGGAAACTCTCCCAAGCAAAATGAATTGCAGGGAACAAAATGTCACCATATCTAAGCCACAAAATCAATATGAAAAAAGAAGGCAAGCCCTTCCTTTCTCCAGCCAGAAAAACTCAGTGTTGTTCCTTATTTCTAATTAAAACTACAAAAATCATTGGACCAAAGCAACATAGAAACCCTGCTCCTAATTAATCTCACAGTTAAAAGTATGGTAGGGAAACAACTCAGGTAGAAAGGATAATCATCATCAAATTTAAGAAACAAGGAAAAGAAGCAACAAAGTAAAGGTTTACCTGCATTTCATATATTTGCAGCCCTCAGTTCTCTCAACAAAAATCCTGCAACTGGGACACCTCCTCCAATTCTTGTTCTGTGCCAGATTCATCAGCATGATATCTTCCGTCTCCCTTTCATCCTTATGCAATTTCTGAAAGTCTTCGCACTTAATACCTGAATGCCAAGCAACCTTACATTCTGCACAGAACAATCTCCTGCAATGAGGACACTCTGCTTGCTGCACAGCCACATCCCCATCATCAAGCAACATCCCTGAGCAATTCTTATAAGGGCAGTAAATCTTTTTATAACCAAGAAACATAGCTTCACACAGAGCACTATTCCACCTATCAAACACGTCTCGAGGAAGAAAAGAAAGGCAATCTTCAGACTCTAACACCCCTTTACATTCCGGCTCGGGGCAATTGATGGTAGTTATGTTGTCTTCAAGCTTTGAATCCACATAGTTGACCATACACTCGGTGCAGTAAACATGTATGCATCCCTTGATGAAGAACATGTCAGTTGTCGCCTTGGCCTCAACACAGATTGCGCAAACAAAATCTGGGTCTTTCATAAAACCCGCAGAAGAAGATGATTGGCCCATCACAGTCACCGAATCTTCAAAAAGTTGTTTATGTTTCGAGGAAGAATAGCCTTGTGGCTCTAAAGTAAGGTCTTCAAAATCAACACCATCAATAAAGCAGTAGTCTTTAGCAAGATCCATCAACTCTTGTTGATAGCTGGTTTGAAGAGAAGCGCCGATGGCTAAATCGATAGCTTCGTCGACACTGAGGAAGCCATTTCCGGACATGGGTTGGTACAAAAAAGCATCAAAATCATCACCATCGCTCAGGTTTACAACCTGGGTCGCCGCTGGTTTCTCCACTTGAGGCTCCATTGATGACCTTCTCTGCTTTCGTTGTGGTTTTTGAGGAGTTTGGTTTGCTATCCAATTCAAAAAAGAAGTAGGTGTTTCGGTACTGTTTGGATTTCTCGAAGAAGTCTTTATTTTCCAAAATCAATTGAAAGTATTTATGGCTCCTAATCAATTGAATCAACACTTTCCCAGAAAAAAAGACGCTTCAATTTTTCGTTTTTCGTTTTTCATTTTACGTTTTACGTTTTTAGATGAAAAGTTTTGCGTTTACCATATATTTTCCTTTCCAAAATAATTTTTTAAAATACTTAGTTTCCATCAAGATATTTAAGGAATATAATTAGCAAATACCCATTTTGCCCTTAATATGCGTAACAAGTCAAGAGTCAACCCTTCCCTTGACATTGATTCTTTTAGTATTAATAATTTAAGTTGTTTGTTTGGGCTTTATTTTATCTATCCAAGTCAAGAATGCCTTTATTTTAAGCGGAGACAGACGTTTTCTTTTTATTTTTTAATAAAAAAGAGAATTTCCCATTGGTTTGATAAATAATTTCCTGTCGGTTTAATCATTTAACCACCTGATTATGATAATGTTAATCTAATCCCTCTATCTTTGAATCTTTGTCCGTTAATATAATTTAAGTACAATTTGAATTCTTTAAAATCTCTCCCGATCTCTTTACCCACCCTTATAAATAGAAGATTTATCTCGCTCCAATAAGTTCAACCTAAAGAAATAAAACAAATATCAATAAATCTCTTACTATTTAACTATAAACTAATAAAATTACCTCATGTCTTAAATGATTAATGAACAGTAGCCAATTGTATAGAAACATCACTTTAATGGAGAATTAACATGACTTACTAATTTTGACCAATTTGAACTCTCCTTAGTCCTGAAGTTGTTTGCTTCCACTATCAGCTTACTACACAAGTTATTCATACTGCCACAAAATCAAAGTTTCCAATAGCATCTTTAGCTCTCCATGGAGACAACACATGTACTACTAGTTTTCAATAGTATTCAATGCATTTCAACAAAAAATAAGAAATCTAAAATAAACAAGAGATTATCTTCTACTTATAAGGGTAAAGATGATGAAATGTGATCTGAGATTACTGTACAACCGCCAAGACAACAAAAGTAATTAGGTTCCCTAAATTTGGATAATGACTTGCAATTAATTGTCTGAATTTGAGCAAAATTAATTGACTAACATCTTATGGGCAGAGCAAACCAGTCACATTCAGGAACCTTTCTCAGAATGAAATGCAAAATCTGCACACTGCAGCGTAAAAAGAACGCCGAATGTTGTAGCCGTAGGCATGTTCTAATTAAGATTTTGTTGTATTGCTTAAGATGGAATGAGAGACTAATGATGTTGAAGTGGATTGATTATTGGGACAACTCTCCCAATCAAATGAATTGCAGGGATACGACACTTGGAACAAAATGTCACCATATATTTAAGCCACAAAATCATGATAACATTAGGAAAGAAGCAACAAGAAAAAGGTTACCTGCATTTCATATATTTGCAGCCCTGTGTTCTCTCAACAAGCATCCTGCAACTAGGACACCTCTTCCAATTCTTGTTCTGAGCCAGATTCATCAACAGGATGTCTCCCCCTTCTCTCATTCTTATCCAATTTCTGGAACTCCTTGCAATCAAATCCTGAATGCCAAGGAACCTTGCATTGCGCACAAAACAATCTCCTGCAATGAGGACACTCAGCGTCCTTTATAACCTCTCGATCTCGATCATCAACCAACATCGCTGAGCAATTCTTAAAAGGGCAGTAAAATTTCTGAGACCCAAGAAACATGGCTTCACACAAAGCACTATTCCACCTATCAAACACATCTCGAGGAAGGAATGAAATGCAATCCTCAGTGTCTAAAGACCCTTTACATCCTGGCTCAGGGCAATTGATGCTACTTATGTTGCCTTGTAGCTTTGAATCCACATAGTTGACCATACACTCAGTGCAGTAAACATGTACGCATCCTTTGATGGAAAAAATGTCAGTTTTCTCCTTGGGATCATCAACACAGATTGCGCAAACAAAATCTGGGTCTTTCAGAAAACCTGCAGAAGAAGATGGTTCGCCCTTCTCAGTCGCTGAACCTGCAAGATCTGGAAAAAGTTGTCTCTGTTTCGTGGAAGAAGAGCCAAGAGTTAGTCCTTCAAAATCAACACCATTGATAAAGCAAGGGTCTTTAGCGAGACCCATCAACTCTTGCTGATAGCTGGTTTGAAGAGAAGCACCGATGGCTAAATCAATAGCTTCTTGGACACTGAGGAACCCATTTCCTGACACGGGTTGGTACAAAAAAGCATAAAAAACATCCCCATCACATATGTTTACAACCTGGGTCGCCGCTGGTTTCTCCATTTGATGCTACATTGTTGACCTTCTACGTTTTCGTTTGCTTACAAACTACACTGGTTTGGGGGGTTTGGGGTTTTGGGTTTTTTTCAGGTGTTTGGTTTGGTATCCAATTCAAAAACAAAATGAAGAAGAAAACGAGGTGCCTGGTACTGTTTGGATTCCGCGAAAATTTCAGAAAGTCTTTATTTTCCTTATCAATTGAAAGTCTTTATTATCCTCCTCCTAATCAATTGAGTTACTAGCAATTTCCCAGAACGACGCTTCAATTTCCGTTTTTGGGTTTGCTTTATAAAAGAAGAAAGATGCCAAAAGTTAATTTCTAAAATATTTTTGTTTCCACTTTCAAGTTTCAAAACTAAGATATTAAAAGGAATATAATTATACCAAATTCCCATTTTGCCCCTATTATGCGTAGTCAGTCAACCCTTGACATTGATTATTTTGTTAGTAATTTTTAAGTCGTCGTGTTTGTGAGGTTTTGTTTATGTAAGTCGCGGAGACAATATTTTTTAATCCCTTAAACCAAAAAAGAAAGAAAGAAAATTATAATTTTTTATTGATTTTTTTGGGACAATATTTTTATTGATTTGATAAATAATTACAATTTTTTTTTTATTGGATATTTGGGAATATGAGGCGCATAGTATTTCGGGTGTAATTTAGCTTAAAAAAACTTACATATGTATTAAGAAATGCTAATAATTTGTGTAAGTTTTTAATTAGAAAAAATTTAGCATTTTTGCAATCATATATTTGATGTTTTTTTCTTTCATAATAAAGGTTTTCATGTACATTAAAAATCGATAAAAAAAACTTACAACTTAGATAGATCGTAACCTTTCTGCGTATATATGCAAACTTTTAAAAGTTAAACTACTACCGAAGAAGCACTATGCGTAGATCCCCGGGAGTACCTCGTAAAATCTCCAACTACATATGGAATTTGCAATATAGCCCATGATCATCTGACTCAATGCTTGCACTTGCGGCAAACATGGGAAGTGGTACCTGAGCCACAGTTGTAACAGAATGCATATTTGCACCTGTCATCATTCAAAGAAGAAATTAAACTAGACTAAATTTTAGCAAAGAAAATCTCTATTGCACTAACAGAAAATGAACTAATTATTAATTTTTCATTATACTAGTAATACAAGAAAGTTAGCAGTGACACCTATTCTTCCAGTAAATGCATGTACAAGATTAGCTGAATCTGTAAATTCTCATGACAGGGATTATGGGCTTGAGTGCAGATTTTGGTAAGAGGGTGGTGAAATTCAAACTTGAATTCTTACTGGTATTTTGATAATTCCTTACTTACTTAATGTAGATTTTAATTGTTGGGGGAAAAGTAGCAAACAGAAACTATGAACTATAATGAGAAGCTTTAATGACTTGGCTGATAATTTTAAATGTGCAGAATGTGGTGATCTCCTGCTGTCAATTTCTTGGAAACAAAATATGATCAGAATCAAAATCATATTATAACCTTAAATTTGTCAACTTGATAACAAAATCAGACCAACCATGAAGTTCCAATTTCTAAATCAAACCATTTTATAGCATCTTGTAGGAGAAAACCAGTAGAGAAGAAACCTAAGAAAAAGTGTGTTGTTCCTAAAGACTTGTTTTTTCAATTGCTTGGTTGGGGCCCAAGAAAACTGCTCTTTTGATGGCGAATTGGAAGTGAAAACACCACATAAAACAGAAAAACCAGAAAATTGATAAACCCTAATAGATTCAGATGTGAAACAAAATAAAAAAACAGACCTGCATTCCATATAGAAGCAACCATCTGATTTCTCAACATAGGACTTGCACTTTGGACACCTCTTCCACTTCTTCCTCTTTGCAAGATCAACCAGCATTGCATCTGCACCTTTCTTCTTCAATTTCCGAAACTTCGCGCACGTAATCTCCGAATGCCACGGGACCTTGCACTTCACACAGAATTCTCTCTTACAAGAAGGGCAGCTCAATTTTTCAACATCCTCACACATGTCATTAATTAGCAATGCAGAACAATCATTGTAAGGACAATAGAATTTCCTCAAACCATCAATCACAGACTCGCAAAGCGCAACACCCCATCTGTCGAAAACATCCTTTGAAAGGATGCCGCGACAGGACTCAGTATCCAACTCTGCTCCACATCCAACCATCGGGCACCTAATTCGCGTAAAACTGTCATCAAGCTTGGAAGATATGTACCTAATTGTGCATTCAACACAGTAAAAGTGTGTGCAACCCTTCGGATTGAAGGAATCGTACACACCCTTTCGCAAGAAACAGATTTCGCAACGAAAAGACTCCTGATCATCCTCAGCAGCTGTAATACTATCATCATCATCATCATCATCATCATCTAACCTGTCTTGATCTTGATCAGAACTGTTGCCGCTGAGACTCGTTGACCTAGGAGTGAAATATGAGCTCTCATTATCTTGATCCTCCAGCTTTTTTCTAACCTTTAATCTTGATTTGTTTATCTTCTTCAGTTTTTTGGACAACATAGTACCCATCTTGTTTCCCATCTAATATAAAAAAACACAAAACTTTTGACAAAATTGAAGTATATGAGTCGGCGAATAAAAAAAAATAGAGAATAGAAAAGAAAAATTGCTCTTTTCAATTTGATTGTTTTTCTTAAAATAGTTGAATCAACTCTAATGAAGAAAGCAACACGCTACCTGTAAGTAGCAACCAGCAAGAACTAAGGTAACTTCCTGCCTACGTTCAAGGGAAGGTTTGTTTGCAGGTATTTGGCCGTCGGAATTAAGAAAAAACTAAAATTTGTGGGATTTTTATACTGTTTTACTTCCTAACTATTTTTTTAATTTAGGTATGAACTCATGTATTAATAAGTCCACAAGATTAATATTGATTATGTTCGTAACCGATTGTGCCCGTGCAGCCCTTGATTGGAACTGGGCTTCTTGAGAAGCCCAGTGAGCAATGGTGTTACCAAACACTATTGCTTGGCTTTTTCTACTTGGAAAAGCTATTTTCCAAGTAGAACCTGAACCCCAAAAGGGGCCTAAGGGTAAAGTACTTCCGGTACGGGCAAATTGACTGGTCAACTCATTCCTCTAATATAACTGGTCATGTTTAAGAAAAAATTCATTTCTCTAATATAACTGGTCATGTTTAAGGAAAAATTAGTGACTGGTCAACTCATTCCTCTAATATAACTGGTCATGTTTAAGGAAAAATTAGTGGAGACGGATCCCTGGTGAATATATATGTATATAAAGTCATAACTTCTCTAAGCAAGGGTCAATACAGCAGAAACGGATTCACAACTCACAAGCTTTGCAAAAGAGAACTTTGCATAGGCAGGTTTAGCAAATATTGCATCTTCTGTTAACTTTGATGGCTTATTAGGTGACTTTTTTTTTTAACTTTACATACTCTTACAGTGCTAGGTTGGAAGATGACAATAAAATTGAGTAGTAATTCAAGTTAAAAGGGTGTGTACGATTAATTCGCTCTTCCTGTATAGACAGCAAGTAACAATCCACATGCAACATTCAAAGCATTTCACTGGCTGCCATTACTTAAATAACTGTTCACATAAAAGTCAAATCCAGTAACAAATCATGATTCTATGGTCTATATACAAGTTTTCCATGTGTCATATCATATAATTACATCCCTAGTTTTTCAGAAACGAGAACCAATATTCACAAAGTCGAACCGCAATCAATATTTACATGAAACTGTGTAGGGATGAGGAATCCAGGGCAAAAGCCAGTGCTTGTCTCGAATCTAAAGACCATTCTGAGACATTGACCACACATGGAGGCTTCACAGTCAGCAGAGATGCTACATGGAACTAGCATCGTAAACTCGAGTAGAGTTCTTGAAGGGCCATATATAATGGTTCAGCTGCTTTTGGCCTGTCCACAGTCCCAAGCAAAATGTCAGCTGTGGTAAGATAGGGGTCCCCGTAGAACTTCAGATTGGTGTCCATTCTTGTGGTCACCGCATTCCCTTCCAGTGACACGCCAACAAAAGCACCTGTGCACATCTCCAACAATAAAGGTTCAATTATCTCAAATTGTGTCTGCAGCACAACATAAAGGAGGAAAACCACCAAAACGAAGAGGTTCACCAACAACCCATTGGATAGGGCTGTACAAAAAATGCAAGTATAATTATTTAGTCTAACCCTGAACACCAGTACATAATTCTCATGCGGATGCCCTGAAGTATATAGAGTAGGATTTATACTAAGGGAGCTAAGGTTCGTGGAGCATAAGTTAGGGTTAGTAGTTTATAGATGAAAACAGAAATTTCAGAGTACGATTATAATACACCCATCATATGTTAAAACCCTCCCCTGAGACAAGTAATTCAACTTTTAGTCCCATTATTTGAAATTTATGCAATAAGTAATCCACAGGTAAGAACACAAAAGCCCTGATTCAGGATACCATACCTTTGCTGCAACTGTAAGTATAGCACATGCCAGACCCTTTATCCCCAGCTCGAAGATCTGCTTCCAATACCCTCCCAACAGGACCTGCAGCAGCACTGAAACCAGCACCAAGAGAGAAATGCATGCGACTACAAAATGTCTTCACAGCTTTAAAATCATGAAGAACAACTATGAAGTCCATGAGCTCCCCACCAATCTAAGAAACAAAAGAGGATATGCATATTTAGCCATTACAAAGCAGTATGAACAAAATTCTGCCACCAGCCAGTTTCATATTTGTTTCTCTTCCCTGGTTCTCTAATATGTCTTATAACATTTGCAAAAGTAGTTTTAATTTTGCCACAAATCATAACAGTACAGCTGAAAGAACTGGTGACATGATAAAAATTTACCTGAGCACCCCATCCTAAACCTACGGAGCATATTGCTGAGGGAGCAGACCATGATCCATCTGATCTTCGGGCAATAACTAAACCCGTGCCGAGCTTGTAAGACAAAAGTGCACCAGCTTTGACAACAGTTAAAATTGCCAAGCCTTTTGCGCCTCGTAGAACAGCCTGTGGTATGGACTTCTCAGGATTCAACCTAGATACCTGTCCATTTCAGAAAACCAGAATTGTCAGCTAGTAGATTCAAGCCAAACACATGACTTGTTCATTAAAGCTGAAGCTTTAAAAAAACTACTTTTTCTTGGCCTAGTCCACATGTGCACAATTACAAACTGTCGCATGAGAAGCATAACCAGAAAGATCAAGAATCAGAAACTGTATTTAGTTAAGAGCAAAAGGCATATTAGCTAACAGATATAGCGAACTTTGAAGACAGAGAATACCTGCCCATAACTTCTCACTGTACTGGTTGCTTTGTATATCTCATGTTCCATTGACAAGCCAACAGGAAGGTTCAACCATCCTCTTGTGCACGTCCAATCCATCACATCATGTTTTGCCACTTGCGCAGCATTGCTAATAGTATTAATAAGAACACTTTGCAAAGGATCAAGCCTATCATAGCACGCATCACAGACTCTTTGTGGATCTCTCTCTCTAAACTTAACAGGCAACAAGCATCTTCCTTTAGTACAAGCTCTGCAAAAAACACCACCACAAAACCTACAATGATGCCTTCCACGAGTAAGTGCCGTGAAAGGAGCAGTACACTGCATACACAGTGTAGTTGAACTATCTGGTAGCCACTCTGGGGGATCAGCTTCCAGCACCTCTTTGTAAGCATCATAATTAATCCCATGCGGCTCCAAAAGTGGTGGTGCACTCGGTATATAAACAGATGAGTGCAAATATGTGTCCCCATTCTTTGCAGACCCAAGAAATGAAACATTCGAACTAGCAACCTGCTGATTTGCAGAAACATCAGAGTCCTTGTTCCGCCCCGTCAAGATGGCAACCAACCCAGTCATCACATTCTTCAGATTAACTTCTGGATTAGGCCTAGGAATAACCGCAGAATTCCCATGATCCTCACTTGAATCGTAGCCATCTACATACTCTTCAGATTGATACGGAAACTCAAAAGAATAATCTTCCTTTGAAGGATTCTCACCGCCTTTTGAGGTGGGCCACACAGTATTACCATAATCATCAACATGAGGATACATGTTTTTATCCTTTTCTATCTTATTTGAAGCTGGAGAAAACACCAACTTCCCTTCAAAACTAGCCATATAAAACTTTTCACCAGCTACAAGAACAAACGATGAAAAAAAATTAGCTCCTCAATTAGGGTTTTCTGAATTAAACAATGCGTTTCCCCAACGTCATCTTGTTTGATGGGAGGAAGTTTGGTATCTAAGTTTTTCATAAGAGAAATTCAAGAAGCTAAACGCGTGAAAGAAAGAAAACCTATAACGATACCTTCAGAGTTTTACGGCTAGTTCAATCGGCGAAGAAGACACCACCAACAGAATCGGATGAGGGTTTACACTTTGCAATCAAAGGATTTATGTTTTTATTTTCTTTTTCTTTTTCTGAGTAGCGACTAGCGAGATTTTGCGCTTCTGTTTTGTTTGCATTGCGGGCGTATAACGACTTGTCGTGTAAGATGATGTAAAGTTAATTAACAAACTATTTTGCTGGGCCCAGGCCTAGGCCCATTCCGTTAAAACCCATCTTATTGGCATTCATTTCCTAGCATGCGGAACGTTCTGCATTCTTCTGATTTCAGATCTCGGGTTATTAATTTAGGCAATTTCCACGCATGAATTTGTACTTAAGCACTAATATTGGGAAATTTAGATTAATTAAATAAAACTTTCAGAGGTAGCAAGCGAATAAACTAATGTCTGAGACTACATATGGTACATTCATACAAAACAAAATAAACATCAGAGAACTGAAAAATTATTGTAGGAGCTAACGGACTTCTGAACTTCATACTCGTGACTTCTTTGCGACTTGTGTGTCGTCATCGTACTGACCACCATCGTCGTCATTGTCCTTCCCCGATTTCTTCCTGGCAAGTATCTTGTTAATCTTGTGCAAATCATTATTAAGCTTCTGGTCCTTGTTTTGCTTTCGCGTCTTGCGACCATCTTGCATCTTCACACCAAACTGGAAAGCAGCCTTTGGCATTGCTTCCTTCTGCTCGTTATATTTTGCCCACTCCTCTTCTGTTTCAAAGTCCCATCGATGAAGTCGTCCCTTCGCCTGTTGAGAAGCAATATGAAAAAGTAATTAGCATCAGAAGTCCAGTTTTGGAGTTTTTACATTGGATCAGTGTACATGACATGTATGAAATTCCAACAACAAATTCTACTTTGAGTTCAACCTAAACACAACGATTGGTGAATTTCCTCTAAAGATTAGATCGCTTACCCGCCCGCCCATGTCCATTTTTGACAGGTCATCTTCGTCATCACTGTCCACAATCTCACGATTATACTCTTGATATCCAGGGTAACATTCCGAATAATTCTCAGAGATGAAATTTGGATCTTTTTCTCTATCATCTTTCTCCCTCCGCTGTTGAAGGCTTCCATCATCACGTTTGAAAACAGACCCCAATCCACGATCCTTCTCTTCTTGAGTCATGAACCGAGGATCCTGCGGAATGTTTGGATCTGATTGCATGTCATATCCCTGCACTTGCTGCAGGTATTGCTCAGGATATGCCATTTGCTCAGCATATTGGTAGCCCTGCCAATCTCCCTGGTAGCCAGCAGCAAATGCTTGAGCTTGTGCTTGTGCTTGCATGGCATCATATCCATTCTGAAACAAGTAGATGATAAAGAATATTATGAATAAACTCACACCGAAGAGCAATTTAACAATACCAGCGCATAAGACAAAAAGAAAATTGAATCCTATGAGAGTTTAATATTTAGCCACCGCAAATGTCTCTTGATGAGCATCCACTAACCATGTCATGCCATTCTTGAGAAGGATCTGAGGGCGGTACAGGGCCATAGGCTGGCTCACTGAAATAAGGTTCTCTTTCTTTATTTCGAGGAGACTCTTCCATTTCTTCTGAAATGGGGCTTTGGCTCATGTCCTCCACAGGAGCTTCATAGTCAACTCCAGCACCCACAAAGATGTCATCGTCTTCATGTCTAACAACAACTGGGACCTGCTTTTCCAGAAAATCAGGCTGATTCTTCTTAGGAGGTGGCGGAGGAGGTGGCAAAATCTCTTTTTCAGTTTTACCATTAACCATACCGCCACTAAATTTTGATGACTTAGCCTCTTCCTCGTATTCAATGCCAACAGCTGACATCTTTACTGTGAGAAACAGAAAATAATTAATGAATAGAAAAGTTGTAGCAAACTGAAACGGTGCATATGATCCGGAGTGTTGATAGACCAAATCAAGGCTACAATATAAACTAAGCAACCAGATAAACACGTGCGCAAAAATTCAAATTGATCTCCAAAAGTACAGCACCTCATACAAACACATCTGCTTGGTAAGTACAGCAAATGACATTTCTACAAGTATAATTCTTTTGAGAGAAATGAATTGGTATAGTATTTCACACCCACTTAAAGATGAAAAATGTGCAATCTATTCAGCAATGAATTAGCAATCAATACATTCAACAATAGTCTCCACTAGTTTCTGTTCAAGTTCTGCGCACATAAATTACCTTTTGTATCTTTCTCCTTCTTTTTCTTCTTGAGAACCTTCCCTGAAGATCCAAGACGAAGATATGACATAATTTTGGCAATCCGATCCAGCACAGATCCATCAACATTAACAGTAACCATTTCCTGTAAAATCCAAAAAAAGTAACAAAATTAGACGATTTGAAGAAGATATATCATACCAGCAAAAGGAGAAAGTGCAAACCTCAGGCACAGGACAATCAGCTTTACTCCTCTGCAGTGTAGTTGGAATATCTTGAGAGTATCCACCCACCTAGAATCCATGAAAATGAAGAAAAGTTAAAAAAAAATGGCATTACGATAGAGGTAGATAAAATTGAGAATGCAAGCATTTTTGTGCTACCAATCCTGGCACTAAATTCAAATATTTAAAGCCTCATAAATCCCATAGATACTTTGGCTGCAGATATTCAAATTTGAGGCCAGCCATTGTCCCCTCGCATTTCATGCATTTAGAATATAATACTAAGACATTTTCACAGTTCCAAGTTTATGGAAACTCAACTGAAGCACCATACAGCATGGCATACACCAATATAATGGTCAGGCAAGTCACCAAGTGGAAAGAAATTTGTGACTACAAATTTAATGGAAAATCACTGGATTTAAACCATAAGTAGAAGCCACAATCCAAGAAGCCCGAGACTCTTCACCAAAAGATTGTGAGAAGACCTTTTAAGACCTAGGTTATTAAGTGCCACCTACTGAGCAGAAGAATTGTGTGGCAAAAAAAAACAACTACACTCAATTTCATCCTCAAGTTCCATCTACATAAACTCACACTGGGAAGATTAAACTTTAAAGCTATCCCCGAAAGGATGATAAAAGTCGGATACTAAGTAGAACCAGAGGAAGACAGCTTTCATCAAAAGTAGCAAAGCAAACAAAATTCTTACCACGTTGAAAATAAATGACATCCGGCCAGGAAGAAACATCTCATTTGTCTTGATAACTGTTTGTGGCTTCACTATACATTTATAGATTGACTGAAACAAGGCAATAACAATTACATTAATATCAAACCACTTAAAACTAACTCCTTCTTACTATAGTGAAGTGAACATATTCCTGAGCCACACGAACCATTGCAGTTGCGGTGCGAAATGACAACTGCTGGTCTTCCTTAGACGCTCTTCCAAACACAAACACAGATACATTAACAACATGCGTACATCAACACAAACTGAATTAAAATTATTGTCCATCTTTTCTTAATCCAAGTACCTCGATTTCCCACCGGCATCATCCCCATCATCAGGTTTCTTATCAATCTCACTCCTCACTTTATTAAGCAACGCATAATCCAAACCCTTCACCAAATGCGTATGCTCCACATCACCTACACATCAAATAATGCACTTAGCTACACATTTATTTACACCAATGCCAAAAAAAACATTTTCAAATTCCGCGAAAACGAACCTCCAAGGTACTTGCTCTTCTCTATAGAAATCTTCTCTGCGTCAGCTGAACGAAGATCAACGGCTCCTGGAGGAGCAACTGCATGGAATGAACCTAATTCGGTGGCCTCATAATCCGGATTCTGATCCTCTCTTCGTTCCTTGGCTCGGTCCCGGTATTTCGGCAATTCAGGTTCTTCTGCTTTCTCTTCTCTGTTTCGTTTATCGTTGTTAGAAATCAAGAAAAAGAAGCTAATTAAGTTGAGCTATTAACATGAATTCAAGGTTGCCAGTTAGCACTTACTTGCGACGCGCGATTTTTTCCTTGTAGTGTTTTTTCGACGAGGTCATTGTGAAATATTGTGGTAATTTGGGGGCAAAGCTTGTTAGGGTTCGTTGATTCCAGAATATGGAGGGAGAGACTGGGAATGAAGCGCCACTGTAGAGAAGCAAAGATGGATGACGTTGCGTGAAATTGAACGCACAGTTACGTGTCGTTTTGTTTATCTAAAAGAAGAAGAAGAAAAGAAAAGGCCCAACTGTAACTGATTAGTGACTAGAAACAAACAACATAAGCGCAGCCCATATTATCTGAGCCCAAGTAAAAATAATAAATAAGATTAATCTCCACTATTGTTAACCTTTTTTCTAAAATAATGGTTATATTAACCTTTTTCTTTTTTAGTGTGGAGGATTTAACTATTTAAATATTGAGGGTTATTATTTTTTAAAAAAATTCTAATTTCCTTGAAATATTATTATTATGCATTAATTTATTTATTTTTGAGTTAATCCTGACAAACAAAGAAATTGAAAACTCATCTGACAAAATAAATAAATATTTTTGTATCATGCAAATTGAGAACGAGAGATTAATTTCATTCGAGTATCATAATAGAAAAATCCTTACTCATTCTGAAAATGCTTGATAGGCCGAGTAAAAGCCTGGTAGCAATGAAATGAAAATCGAAAAATTATTCGGTACTCTTAGAATGTCACAAGCTATGTAGGGCTATTCGACAACATTTAGGTGATGATTCCGAAGGCGACACTGACATTGGCATCTACGTTTCCAGATTTTAAAATCTGGCATTCAAAAGACCGCCACCTAATTTTGAAGCCTCATACAATGAGA
Source organism: Viola odorata (assembly GCA_963691705.1). Classification (NCBI taxonomy): domain Eukaryota; kingdom Viridiplantae; phylum Streptophyta; class Magnoliopsida; order Malpighiales; family Violaceae; genus Viola; species Viola odorata. The sequence goes on from OY829546.1 coordinate 3,933,583, forward strand.
TTGCAGGCTTAATTAGCTAATCAGCATTACAAGAATTTGCAAGAACAGCAACAAATGATTTCTTATGCAGAGTTCTTGTGCATCTTTCTTGCACTATTGGCTCCAATTATCAACTGCAGCTCAGCTAGAAGTTTTCCTGACAGGACTCCTGCTTTCTTCATCTTTGGCGACTCCACCGTTGATCCTGGAAACAACAATTACATCAACACCGTCCCTGACATGAGAGCAGATACCAAACCTTATGGTCAGAATGGCTTCTTTAAAGAACCAACTGGGCGCTTCTCCAATGGCCGAGTCATCGTGGATTTCATCGGTAAAATTAGTCCCTAATGCATTGTTTTCAATATGTTTTTGATATTGGAAAATTGCAACTTAGTAAAGAAATCCTGCAACTGTGCAGCTGAGTATGCAAAGCTGCCGATAATTCCCCCTTTTCATCAGCCTTCGATTGATTACTCGAATGGTGTTAATTTTGCATCCGGAGGGGCTGGCGTTCTTCCTGAGACCAATCAAGGACTGGTATGAATCTGGCTATTTTGTTTAACTTATGTAAATAATGTATTAGAGACGAACTCAGGTGTCTTTTTTGTTAAGGTTATTAGTGGGTTTTTTTCCGATAGTTAGAAATTGTAAGTCAAAGGACTCGAGTTAAAAATCTAACATATTTGGGCTTCATGAGAAGTACTATTGAGCCCGAAGCTCGTTCTGTGACATTGAAATATTGTTGATCACTATTTCAATGGAATTGTTATTAGGTGATTGATCTACCAACACAACTGAAGAATTTTGGAAAGGTGCAGAAATCTCACAGAAAGGCTAGGAGAAGCAGGAGCGAGGAAACTAATAGCAGAAGCTGTTTATTTCATCAGTGTAGGAAGCAATGATTACATGGGTGGTTACCTAGCTAATCCAAAATTACAAGAAAAGTACAATCCTGAAGAATTCGCGGAGATGGTTATAGGAAATTTAACACAGTCAATTCAGGTACAATTAGACCTTTTCAGCTAGCAATTTTTCGATGTCGTACTTTTATATCCTGAATGGCTGGATTTGAATTTGTTATTGCTCAGGTTTTGTATGCGAATGGAGCTAGAAAATTCGGTCTCCTAAGCTTGTGTCCTCTAGGTTGCCTTCCATCTATGAGGTTGGCAAACCTGAAATCCGGTAAATCTGATTGCTTTTAAGCAGCTTCTGCACTTGCATCAGCACATAATATACTGCTTTAAGGTCTGTCCTGAAAAGTTTTGAGCATTTACTGAAAGATTTCAGATACTGCAACTCTGATTTCTTTTCCTGGCTCAACTATAGAATCAAAAATCCATCACGATATGGTACGAAATTTGACCTGTCTTCGCGAATGTATGCATTTTTCGCACCATCTAACCGTTAGTCCATTGAACTTTTGATTCTGAAGGTTTCAAAGAAGGTGTGGATGCGTGTTGCGGATCAGGAATGTACAGGGGAATGCTAACCTGTGGAGGCGCGGGGAAGGTCACAGATTTCGAATTATGTGGCAATGCTGATGATTATGTTTGGTGGGATTCTTTCCATCCTACAGAAAGGATTCATGAGCAATTTGCAAAGGTTTTGTGGAACGGACCGCGACCCTCGGTATGGCCGTACAGTTTAAAAGACCTCTTCAACATGGATAAGCTCACCATTGCTGATATCCTGAAGGAGAAAGTTACTAGTGATTTGTAGGATAAGCAACTGATCAGATCCATTAGCAGATGTGACTGAATTAAGGGTCCTTGTTTCATGCCATGAGTAGAACATTTTGGGCTTGTTAAATCAGAAAAAAATCTATAATTATACGTTGAAATGAGTAATTCAACGCTCTTATCTCTTAAATAATACGTAGTATATAGTAAATTAATTTTAGTTAAATAAGTCGATGATAAGATTCAAACTTATCACAAAAACTCTGATATCATATCAGAAAATTACAATCTCGAAAATTATATAGTTATCCGTGCGTAACAACATTTCCTTTTAATTCGAGTTTGAAATAAGTTTTAACCCACCGAGCGTAGTAGGCACTAGGCAATCTTCAATGGCATCCCTCGTGTGCCCCACCTTTTGGTGATTAAAGTTCAGACTCTAGACAATGTGAAACAAATACTACATAAACTTGGAGAAATTCATGTAATATTGACCCCCCCCCCCCCAAAAAAAAGGAAATTCATGTAATACTGTCACACATCATATCAACACAATCACTTGTCAATTTCGTTGACTCCTCCCAACCAATAATTTTTTGCACGTGCTTATTGACAAGAACCTCCCAAAAAAAATTAAAAAATCAGCCTGTGATCCATGTTTTTATTTATTTTTATTTGTTTGTATTAATTACTTAAATAATGGCTCATATTAATAGAGTTTTGTTGTATACAGCACAACTGATTCCACATTCCAGGCGGATTATGTTATTAATCCCCACACAACCCATAGGGCTTGTTGTTTCAAGTCTTTCTACAATTTTAGTTTATTAAGTTCCTTTTTGGTCTAGAGTACGCCGGGTCAATATTAACAATTTTATTTTTATTGCCTACCTCTTAAAAAATAAAATCTTCATTACAATAATTATTTCATATACAAAAATTGAATCAACGGTACTATTAACTGCAATGTTTTTTTTCAAAAAGTAATATTTTACAACCGCTACTTTAAAAGCTATTTATGTTATGTTGATGACAATCCTATCCAATATGTAAGATTTGGTCGGATAAAAGATATAGAATGAATCTTAATCCGTAATGGTAGAGGAGTGGAGGAGATAAGGATGACACATCCAAAAAATAAATAATACAAATAAATAAAAACAAACACGGCTGAAGATACTAATGAAATAGTTCTAACGCATTTCTATTTCAGCATTTTTTTTCTTAAACGTAAATATATACTCCCTCCGGATTATAAAAAACGACGTCCGTATTGTAGATACGCATATTGAGGAGGCCGGATGACTCACTATTTGACCCCAAAAAAAATCGTATTTTTTTTTGAACGTACATTAATCCTTAACGTACGTCCGAGAAAAAAATCGGGGCAAAATTGTCTCAAATAGTGAGTCATCTGACCTCCTCAACATGCGTGCACAAATAGTAAAAGTCGTTTAATAAAATCCGGAGGGAGTATTATATATACAGTTCGTACGAATTATAAAGTTTCACTGAATTACAAAAATTATATGTTTTTCTTCTAAGAATAATCGCAGGTTTGGTGTATTGCCAACCTTAGCTAATGGCGGTTTGACAACGTGGATATGTTATATTTTTATTTTTATTTATTTACATCTTTGGCCATTATTAATTTTATTCAAATAGTTTAATTCGGTGTCTATTACTACCTCCGTCCACAATTATATGTCGCCCGCACTGTAGATACGCATATCGAGGAGTTCAGATGACACTATTTGACCCCAAAAAATTCCGTACTTTTTTCGAACGTACGTTAATCATTTTCCTACGTCCGAGAAAAAAATCAAAATTTTTTGGGGTCAAATAGTGTGTCATCCGACCTCCTCGATATGCGTATTTACAGTGCGGGCGACATCTAATTGTGGACAGAGAGAATAATTTTTTAAGATGACATCTTATCTTAATTAAGCTTTCTCTTTATACTTGTTGTCTAGAACGAGGACTTGTTTGGCGTTCCGGTTCTAGTTGGAAAAATTTTGTGGGAAAATGATTTCTGGTAAATGGAAAAGTTAGATACTTGAGGTGTTTGGTAAAACAGTTTTTCAAAATTATAGTTTGGATGTAAAATGACCATAAAGGGTATAAAATTTATTTTTAAAAAATTAATAAAAATAGGAAAAGTGGATCTATAATTATTTATCTTGAAGTAGAGATTTTATTGTGGTAGTTTTTAATTTATTTTATTGGTTATATAAAATAAAAAAATTAAAATGAAATGGAAAAAAAAAAGGAGAGGACTTCTCGGTTGGCCACTGGAGCAAAATGCTCCAGTGGGAGGCAAGGCCAATTGGCCTTGCCTTGAACTGGGCTTCTTGAGAAGCCCAGTTGGAGTAGGTGTTACCAAACACCTACTCCTCCCATATTCTACTCGGGAAATGACTTTCCCGAGTAGAACCGGAACGCCAAACAGTTAACGATTATTCATTTGTTGGAATCGGAATGTAGAAGTTAATTTTTTTTTCCTTGCCATTGTTTTGAATTAAATTTCATGGTTCGCACGATGGGCTTGCCGCCATGTTGCTAGTTCTGTGCGCTAATTTGTTTTGATTTGGGTTTTCAAAGAAAAAGGGTATATGTAATATGTTCTTGCCACAAGCCATAAATGATCACATGCGAGCTATTGCAAGGTTCACATGGGGGCTTTACATCGGTCTAGATTTGAGAAAAAAGACATCCACTAACTAATCAAATAATTCTAGCCATAAAAAATATAAAATCCTAGATATTTTTTATGTCCCAATTGCCAAATGGAACATTAAAACAAACCTTAAGTTATGATCAATGATATCATACCATGATTGCAGAGGTGATGATATAAGATTGAAGATGTCTATGTATAATTGTTATATAGTATATAAACTTTTGGTTACGATTGATCAGCAAGCACTGTGGATTTATTTCTTGTAATTTAAATTTCGGGTTTAAACTTAAAGATAGAAAAATTTATATTAGAAAATTATCAGTTTTGAACTCAACAATACTCGAATGTGAGGAGTGACAAATGATAACTTTCTACTCATAAATTAAGAGCATGAAGAATGTTCAAAAAAATAAAAGATTATTACAATAATACAACATCCAATATAATGGTTTTTTAGACTAGGCCCAGGGGTGTATACAAATCGGACCAAATTGAAACTTTCGATTCGATTCTGATTTTATTTTTTTGAAAAACTTTACGGGGCGAACCGTGATGATGGGTGCCGAGACCGTCAAAATAAATTAAGTTACAATTTACCATGCACGTATATAATTTAATTGCAGTATGTGGTAAAAGGATCGTTCCTCAGAGACTCGGTGGATTAAAATCAATTCTTTGTATTAATTTAAAAGGGTGGTAAATACCAATATGAGTTGTTGGTTGGTTGCAAGTAATTTAGATTAACAGAATTAAACAAAACATAAGATGTAGTGGATGATATTAATCAGTGGATGATGACTTCCCAGTAAGGATTTCTTATAGCTCATGATTCGAATAAGTTGATCATAGATGCAAGAGTGGTAAACACTAGACTTATAGGAAGGCTATATAGACCAGGTATTGGTCACCTAGATCTCCTACTTTCCTCCTATACAAGACTTCCAAAGAGACACTCTATTGGAAGTCCCTAATCACCCTAACAATCCTAAGAGACACTCTATAGGATTTAATCAGGGCAATTGATAGACGCAGGGAAAGACCTAATCCCAGGCCTGGGATAGAGATTCGTGTCTATCCTATAAACCAGGTCTGATCCTTCTTCTAGCCGTCACCAGCTAGTTGCCTTCGTATTTCTCTTGGCAATGTAGACTCCAAAGCCGCCAGAAAAAACTGTAATCGCCCAAACCTTATGTGAAGCTGATCAGACTTTACTAAGAACATGGACAAACTGTCATGCGAACAAGAAGGATAAGAATATAAGTGTAGAGTGTGTGAAGTGCGATTTGATCTCACAACCTAGGAATCATGGCTTTGAATCCTTACTAAGGAGAGGGCGTTTAGCCTATAATAGACATGACAACAATAATAATAATAAAGAAACAATCATAAACTGAATCCGAATTATATTAAAGATTGGAGAATAAGTTTAAGCTGTAACAATGGTAGAAAATTCGAGAGAGAAAAGATACCTCTCTTCTACATAGCGGCAACTTTAAATAACAAAACCTATCTCTGGTTCAAAATTCAAAAGACGGAGAGAAGATTGATATCTACTCTTGCGGGATTGTTTATTTAAATACAAAAAGAGGGGATTGGTAATTCTACTAGATGAAGGAGTTCTAGTTACAAATGAACTTCTTTTCTTTCGGGAGACTCCAGCTAGATTCTTCAAATCCGCTCACGGCCCATGAATCAATCTTGCGCCCCAGATAGCTTTTAAGTCGGTTGACTCTGGTCAACGCTTCCAAATCCTCGTCTTATCCCAGGTCTGGGATCCTATATTTCTTTGCTAAGCAAAACAGCTCTGATAGAGGCTCTTTTGGCTCCAATTGGTAATTTATGCTTCTCAGCAGTGTCTCTGTAGAAAAGGAGTTAAAGAGCAACAATTAACAGTATCATCATCCCAAAACAGAAGTAAAAGGATGATGAAAAGATGACTTATTAGCGTTCTATCACGTGACCAAACTAAAAATACACGGTTTGATCTGATTCTCTTTATTTAAAACTAAAAACCAAACCGATAAACTGGATAAACCCTTTCTATATATAATGTATATATAATATATAAAAAACATTTATGCTTCATCATACCAATAATTAATTTTAGTTTTAATGATTAAATTTATAGTATTAAACCGTTTATTTTCAATTCGTTCTAGTTTCCGTCCTAAAACCAAATCGAACCAGACTGGAAAGTATACACCCGTACTTTCGATCGAAATTGTGGTAAGGAATTGTGAGATCTCTCATAAGTAAGATACTCTTCTAACGATAAAACTTTTTACTATGTATTACTCCCTCCGTCCTTGAAATGAAGTCGTTTTAGCTTTTGTTTTTACTGTTTCGGCACGTAGCTTAAAACGGCCGGCAGACGCACTATTTGAGACAATTTTGCCCTTAATTTTTTCTGGGAAGTACGTTAAGGATTAACGTATGTTCACAAAAAAATTCGGATTTTTTTGGGATCAAATAGTGCCTCATCCGGCCTCCTCGATATGCGTTCCCTACTGAATATTGGGATGCGAGAAAGACAAGATTTTAAAGAAGGAGGGAGTATTACTAACGATATCTTATGGGACCCGAAATAATATTTTTTTTTAAAGTATTAAAGTCCAAAATGGTCCAATAAATATTTATTTTGTCAATATCGAAGAAATATTGGTTGTAGATCTCAAAAACAAAAACAAAAATTTGTTGTAGTATCAAATTATCAACAATGCCAGTAATCGTGAAGTTGTAACTCATTCAGTAAATATCAAATTATTTCTATAAGATAAAATATGAGTTCGGTCTATAATAATGTAATACATGAAAATTTTAAACTTTAAATATTTCTAGTAGCAAAAATAAATCTTAAATCAACCTCCATAAATTACGTGGTGCGTTTCTCCTCTTAAAAATCAATGTTAAATCGACTACAAATGTTTCTACTCAAAAAAAACTTGCAAGCAAAGGCAAGATTGCGTATTTGGATTACCAATTATAATTATGTAAATTGATTTGCAAACTGTCATGAAACAAATCCAATTGAAAGCTCTGGGTGTAAAACATAATGCTTTTTTTATTAGAAGAAAGTGTGATACTGACCACACAAAAAAAGTGTGATATGTATAAAATGATAAAGTTGCCAATATTTGTGAGAGAGCTTATTTATCTTTAGTTTAGCTCTCGTTATCGAATTTTAAAGATTGAGAAAATCATATTGGAAGAGATTTTAATTTCTGGAGACTCAGCAATACTAAATAACTGAGATTAGTTTTATATGAAAAGGGCCGAGTATAAAGGACACCCGAAAAGATAAGAAAAGAGAGAATGAAAATCAAATTAATTAGCAAAATGAGTAATAACTTTTATGTTTGCAATGTGCATCAAGGAAACAAGCAGAAGTATATATTTTTATTTTTAAAAAATTAATTATATTATTAATTATCAATCAATACAATACCGAGGATCAAACATACGTCATAAAAACGATAATATGATGCATTAAGAATATATTTTTGTTGATGATGTCATTTTTTTACAATAATAATATTAATAAACATTAAAAACTAATTCCCATAATTTTTTATTTACTTATAATTATTGCGGGATGTCATGGTATCCTGTAGAAAATGGTTGACGTTAATTTTTGAAGCAATCGTGTAAGCAACTCTTTCTGCTAAACATATGGGCGGCTTAATTTCAATACCATTCAATAAGCATATTCTGCAATTTGACAGCATATTATTACTTACCAAATGGTCAAATATAGGTAAATTCGAATCGAGTTCAAATTTTTATTATCAACTAGACAACTAATGAGTTATAAACTCGTTAATACTGATTGTATTTGTACACCACCTCATCCAAATCATTGGGTCTATTTTCTGATTGATTAAAATATTTATTTTTAGTTAGGAAAAATTAAGTAAACTTTTTATTTGAACTACTGACCGTGGAATTAGTCGTTTAATAAACGAAATTTCAATTATTTATTTTGAAAAAACAATCATATACATTCACTTGACATGCTTGATTTTTTCTTTCGTTTTGGAACTTTACATAAATAAGTTTAGATCTGGTCCGATTCACTTATTATTTATTAAGCATATCTTCTTTCAAACTTTGAATTCATGGGAATGATAAAAAGAAGCAATATAACCAGGAAAAAAAAGCAAAGTTAAAATGTGAAAAAATATAGCAATTCAAAATTTACTTATTTTTAACTTTTAAGTATTTTTTAGCAATAATTTTATTTATTTTTGGTAGAAAAAAAGAGAGAAAAAAATACTTAATATAAGTAATATTTTTAAGTATTTAGGAGGTTATAGTTGTAATTGACAAATTAGTAATTAGTAAGATTTAAAAAACGTCAGCAACCAACTTTTGAAAAAATTGTAATTAACAACCTCAACTGAATTCACCGGTTACACTTTTTTTCCCCAACTGCCAGAGTTGCTATAGAGTTATGCTCGTGAATCACATGACAGTTTTTTCTTATAAAAAAAACCCAAAATCAACTAATTAATGTGAATAATAATAGTAATAATAATAATAATAATAATAATAATAATAATAATAATAATACACTAGTAGTATAGTTTTTGTTCAATGTGAATGATATAAACATATGCCTAAAAAAAATTCAACGGTACAACTATATTTCACATTGTTAGAAAAATAAATGCCGTACAACTATGATTAAAGGTATTAAATTCATTTTATCTTTTTACCAGCAAATTTGAAGTTAAATTTTATTCGGGTGGATTCAAATTTAAAATTACCAGTTGTTTTCTTAAATAATAAAAAAATATATTATATTTCATTCGATTACCAACTAATAGTATCAAATAAAATAATTTTTTTAGTATAATTTGTTAAATTTTCGATACTTTAATTAAGGATGATGAATAAATTATTTACCATTTAACCACTATATTAGTACTATTTTTTTTTTACTATTTTGAAGAAGAACTATATAAGACCTAGACATATAACAGCCCGGAATAAATAATAAACTCATTGGAATGGTCAATCGAAGATGTGGCTTTCATTTTCTTTCCTTTAGATCTAAAAAGGAAAAAAAAAACGTATCTTCAAAAATTTTAATCACCAAACAAACAAACAAACCTACACCTCCTCCACCACCACCACCAATAACTTCATCACCATAGCTTAAATAATACAGTACAACATTATTAATAAAAATATATAAAAAATAAAATAACTAAAATGAAATAATACAAGAATATATATAAGTTCTATCATCAATAATTAGCTGCGGTTCCACACCAGAAAAAAATACACCTCCTCTTCTCGAAACCTCCTTTCATTTCCTTTGGATCCTCTCCTCCTCGTATTTTTTTTTGGTTTGGTTTCCTGTACCTATCAACTCTGTTTTTAGTTATTTATTTATTATTCGATCTGTGATTTTGCTGTTGATTGATTTGGTTGAAGATCAAGAAGCTAAGGGGCGGTTTGGTTTACGAATGAAAGGAGATACGGAGGTGGAGTAAGGAGCTGCTGCTCCTCCTGTATTGGTCAAAATCAAGGAGAAATGTTGTATTTGAAGCAACCGAGCTCCATTATATGCAAAGGATTTTGATTAATTTTGCTTTGGTTTTGGGTTGGGAGCAGTGTTGGAATAAGAAATTATTATATTTCTGTGCATGTGCTCATGATACATCCCCTGAGCCTGAGGCTCGGGGATAAGATCTAACTTGACTAACCGGAAAAGAAAGATTCCCGCGAAAATGACGTCATCGGCGGTAAATGAGGGGCTGTCCAGCTCGCCGAGCAGAGCCATGGCCGGGGACGACGTGGAGAGGTGCCTGCGCAGCGAAACGCAAGTTTATATGCAGAAATTCAGACTCTACGAAACTCGATCGGTATGTGATCTGCGGCTGTGTTGTTTTTGATTGTGTTGTTGTAAGTTAGTTGCTCAATGTGGTTTTAGCTTGTTTTTTGTGTTGCGTGCAATGTGTTTGCAGAAATTTTATGTGATAGGAAGGGATAAAAGTAGGACGCATTGGAGAGTGTTGAAGATTGACCGGTCGGATCCAAATGAGCTGACCATTCGGGAGGATTCTACCACGTACACGGAGAGTGAGTGTTATGATTTGTTGAGGCGGATAGATGAAGGAAATAAGGTGACCGGAGGGCTAAAATTTGTAACCAGTTGTTATGGAATTGTTGGTATGTTGGGGAGTTTATTTTGTCCGCTGTGGTTTTGTATTGGAAACTTTCAATGCTGTTGCTAAATTTGCTGTTGTTTTCTGTGTTTTAGGGTTTATCAAGTTTTTGGGGCCATATTACATGTTGCTTATTACAAAGAGAAGGCAGATTGGCGTGATATCTGGACACGCCGTGTATGCAGTTTCCACAAGTGTGGTGATTCCACTTGCCAATCCTGCTGTTGACTGCAGTTTCAGTAATTCTAGGGATGAGAGCAGGTGTTTAGTCCATTCTGCTTGTAATTGTATTTTCTCAGTGATATTTGTGAAGGAAACTATTGAGATATTTTGCTCCAGAAGTTGATTTGATCTTTGTATTTATGTATATATATTTTTTTGGAAATTAACGTTTCCCCATTCACATTTTGCTGTTAATTCTTTTTTAAGATTTTTACATTTTTGCTTAAATCACTGCCAAGTTCTTTGTGTTTCATTTTCTGAGAGTAATGTTCTTAAGTTGATTATTGTTATTTCATTGTTGATTTAGATACAGGAAGCTTCTATGCACGATGGACCTTACGAAGGACTTCTATTTTAGCTACTCATACCATGCTATGCGTAGTCTTCAAAACAACTTGTTTAATAATGAGACAGGCCAGGTTCTTTATGAAACAATGTTTGTTTGGAATGAGTTCTTGACACGTGGAATACGGAAGCACCTCCAAAATACTTTATGGACTGTGGCACTGGTGTATGGCTTCTTTAAGCAGGTGAGCGGTGGATGGTTTTAAGATAGGTTGATGAATGTCTGCTTTTCAGTTAACTTGTTTGTCATTGTGCTTGAATTGCCAGACCTTGTCTTGTATGGTTTTCCAAATCCCTTGTTTAACACAAGATAATGACAGTTATGTTTCTTTACACTATCTCTTTAGATTTATTTAACCGTGGTCACAATTTCTTCTAATGAGGCTCTCATTTAGCCACACCAAAACTTGTAGTCCGAGGAACTTGAAATCTTCATTTAGAATGGATTTAAGGCCTACACTGTGTGGGTTGAGTCAGACTTTAATCTGGGATTGTATATAGTTCATGAACTCTGCTAGTATTTTGAGATATTTATCTATTTCGTGTTTCTAGTGCTGTTGTCTAGGCATTTTTTTGATTTACGACATGAGCATATGTTTTTTTTGATTAATTTGTTTGTGACTGATGGGTTTTGCATGTGAATGCAGGATACACTTTCTGTAAACGGGCGAGAGTTCAAACTTACCCTCATTGCAAGACGTTCACGCCATTACGCTGGCACCAGGTATGGATACATTAATTCTTTTTATTTTTTCCCACATAGGAAACTCTATGTATGTGAATGCATCAGCGCTACTCTTTTAATTTATCTAGGAGACCACTGACTGAATGGCCTTAACTACATTTTAAATCACTGCTTTCGAGCATGGTAATCTTGGTTTGCATTATGCATATATTATGTTTCTCAAACATAATGTATGGTTGGCCATCTTTGATCATTTGGTGGTTGCACTATCATCTATTTTTATGTTTCTTACTTCTGTCTGCCTCTCATGTGCGGTTCCCCACTTCAGGTACTTGAAACGTGGAGTAAATGAGAAGGGTAGAGTAGCAAATGATGTTGAGACAGAGCAGATAGTTTATGAGGTTGTTCCCGAAGGATATCCCACACAAATAAGTTCTGTTGTTCAGAACCGTGGTTCTATCCCGCTGTTTTGGTCGCAGGAAACTTCACGTTTGAATATTAAGCCCGATATTATATGTATGTCCTTTCTCTTGCAATGGAATTTGCAGTTTCATGCTATACTTCTTCTTTTCACAGAGTTTCTTGTCTTTTCAGTATCGAAGAAGGACCAAACTTTTAATGCAACCAGACTCCATTTTGAAAATCTTGCAAAGAGATATGGGAATCCTATTATTATATTAAACTTGATTAAGGTATGCTTCTTGTTTCCATTCTACTGCTTCTTGTCTTTTGATGATGTTGTTATTTCATTATGTTAGGATGTTTTCTTGTGGCTTTCATTATCAGTTCCTGATTATTAGACTTTATGTCAATTATTTTCTTCTCATGTCTTTGCTTGGTATTGCTCTTCAATTGACAGACACAGGAGAAGAAGCCTCGAGAGTCGATTCTTCGTGCAGAGTTTGCTAATGCTATTGACTTTATTAATAAAGATTTGTCAGAGGAGAACCGCCTAAGGTTCCTTCACTGGGATCTACACAAACATTCTCGGAGGTATTTGTCTTGTAGCTTTACTTTTTGCTTCTTAATGTCATATTAGCTGATGGAATTACTATTTGTTACTGCAAGAAAACTCACGTTTTCTTTCATTCTCTCAGCAAAGCAACAGATGCTTTATTACTTCTAGGCAAAGTGGCTGCATATGCTCTGACACTAACTGGTTTCCTTTACTGCCAAGTAACACCAGACTTGAGACCTGAAGGATGGCCTTCCTCAGAGTAAGCTTGTGCTTTGCATTTTTCTCTTTCATTAATTTTTTATAATTGTAAAATTTGGATAAAATTGCACAAATTTATGATGATGTTATGTTGTAACAAGGTTGTTATTGTGAATTTTATGCAGAGATGCTGAAAATGGTAACTTGTTTCCCCATTATAATTCCAACAATGATAATGAGGATGGCAATACCTTGGAAGGTAAATTTAGTGGAGATAACGGTGTTTCAAATAGAAATCATTCAATGAAGCATCCAATGGTCCAGAAGGGTGTGCTTAGGACCAATTGCATAGATTGTCTTGATCGAACAAATGTCGCACAATTTGCATATGGATTGGTTGCTCTTGGACGGCAGCTTTATGCATTAGGAGTTATGGATAGCCCAAAGATAGACCTTGATGCACCCTTGGCTGATGAATTGATGGGGTTCTATGAGAGAATGGGTGACACACTTGCACATCAATACGGTGGCTCAGCTGCTCATAATAAGGTGATTAAGTGTGTGATTCTAATGGAGTATCCTCCTGTTTCTTTCAATTGTATTGGTTTGGTTTTCCTTTTCTCTTTAAGCTTAAGATGAAGTTGCTGATCAGATTGAATCCAGTGGTTACTAAGTAACGGATGTATATTCTAATGTTACAAAACTTCATGTCTTCTTCCACTACAATCACATTCAAAGCTGATGCTATTCTTCAGTTGAGTTTAGACCAGACCTGTTAATGCGCAGAAACCAACCATTCATATATATGGTGTTATATAGTATGCACAAAAATTCTTTAACCCCAACTCCTGGTCACAATTAGTGAATCTTCCTTCATTGAGTCTTCTGCTGTGATCTGTCTTCTATGATACTGGTCACAATCTTTATTTTTATTATTCGTTCCTGATTGTTTGAGCTGCTGATGCGGCACAGATATTCTCACAGAAACGGGGTCAATGGAAAGCAGCAACCCAGTCCCAGGAATTCTTCAGAACTCTCCAACGGTATTACAGCAACGCATACATGGATGCAGAGAAGCAAGACGCAATCAACATGTAAGTGTTGCTTTTGGTCATACTTGGTCTTGTGTTCCTCAATATAAGGACAATGATTATTTCGTTTTGTTCATAAAATCAAAAGACCAGAAAAATAAGACCAGCATTGATAACGCCTCATTCCCTGAGAGTTTTATCTGGGAATGAGATTGTTTCTGGACTGTGATTGTACTTCTCATGCACTCAAAAGCTGGCCACTTTGTCTTTTCCCCCCTCTTAGGTGATAGATGGTCACTTCGTGTTGTAAATTGTAGTTTCTTTTCGTTCATTCATGTAATCAGAGTAAAATTGCTAAGGTTTTTGGATAATTAGGTTATGCTGCTTCATTCATTTTCTCAGACTTAAATGTGGTGATCTTTAAATAATTTTCTACTATTATTCAATCAATATGACTTTTAATAACACCATGCGCAGATTCCTGGGGCACTTCCAGCCACAGCATGATAAGCCTTCACTCTGGGAGTTAGATTCAGATCAGCACTACAGTGTGGGAAGGAATGGGCAAACATATATGGATGAAGATTCAAGGTACTTTATAAAGCACCTTTTTTTTTGATAAATAAGATTCAAGGTACTTTATAAAGCACCTATAGGTCATGCAAGAAGAATATATATGTTCCTATCATGCATTGCAAAACTATTGATAGTAGTCTGCTTGTATCCTTCATACCTCACCCATAGGTTGGGAACTTGTTCATCTGACGTACTCCTTGTAGTCTGCTTATTTTTGTTCATTTATCATCCATCAGGTTGAAACTCGTACACGTTTCTCTTTTTTGCACTCATAGCATACCTACCTGTTTCCCCATCACTCTGAACTTGTATTTCCATGTATGGATATTCAATGCTTTCACAATCAAGTATGATGTATTGGCCATAACTATACATTTTACAACAAAAAAACACCAGTCATTTTTCTTGGGGATGAGTTCAAACATGGAGTTGGGTTCAGCCTGTATACATCTGTATTCTGTCAGACTAGTCGTTTTGGGGCAGGGATTGGGTGTACCCTTTTGTTACTCGTGATTGTCAATCCTATTGAGTATATTCAGTGATTTAGCTTCTCATTGCAATCAGATTACTTAGGTTGACAGATTTTGTATCAGCAACTTATTTTTTGGCCATCAACTTCTCAATATATAGGTCAATTTTCAAAAGGTCTTTGTCAGATGGAAATATTCTTCGCGAATGTGACACTCCTACATCAGCCTTACATGTCAAGTTACATCAGTTTTCCAATCGAGTTTTTCCAGATCAATTCCAAGGGGAAAGTAATGTTCTTTCAGAATCATCACCTGAGATATCTACTTGTGAAAGTGACATGGCATTCTCAAGGTATATGTTATATGTGGACTTCACTTTTTTTCTTTGTTAGTTAATTTGATCTGTGATGTCATAATTTCTCAATACTCTGGGTACAAACAATGGAAGCTGAATTTAAGGAAATCTACACTCCTTTTTTGTACACGTGCAATTGTTGTAGTGTCTTCTGATGTTTTTGAGTGGCGGAATTGTTTTTTTTATTACTCCTTTTTTATAAATGCAGTTCTCAATTATTTTCTTGATTGGGTAGGATACTGTAGCAGAAGTGAACATAAAGCAATTTTTGTCACCATTTAATCACTGCAATTTCTTTTTTTGATATGATGACATAGGTTTAGTCTCTCCCTTGCTGTAAGACATGGAAATCTATCTTGAAGAAATGTTGAACTTGGAAATTTGATCTTTTCCCATGCCAAGTTCTCACCAATTTAATTATGTTCATTATTGGAAAAAATTATGAGATTGTTATCTCTAAAAAAGATGCAATGGATGTGGTACAAAATGATCAGTGGTTGCTTTTGAAATTTAGATGCTTGCTGAAGGCTATATACATTCTCTTCCTTTTCTTTTCTTTTCTTTTCTTTTATTTTGGCTCTCTTCATTTGCATGGTTAATGAATCACAGTTATAGCACCTGGTACTGCATCTGTGTGATATAGTTGTACAGCAAGTATGCGTTTGAATTGTACCTCACAGATCTAATAAAGAAAAAGAAACACTGTTCTATATTAATTCCCTTAATATTGCCCTCATCTGTTATTTGATTTCTTTGTAGATTTACTCCCTCAATGCCTCGAAGACAGCTATTTGGAGATATGCAACGAGATAGATACATTGAAAGTGATCACATGCACTTCTATGAACATGGAGATGCCCTTAATTTCTCAAACTTTGTTGACATAGACTGGCTATCTTCCTCTGGAAATTCATGTGAAGAAGAACCCTTTGAGAGGTATATTTGATGCTTGCGAGCGTATAATGATACAGTTGCTGACATTTAAGCTTCCCATGAAATTGCTGTGCAATAGAATTTGGCGAAAAAGTTACCTAGGATGTTAGTGATTTACATAGAATACTATGGCTTACTGTGTCATTTTCTTGCCATTTGTGCAGGTCATCTGTGCTTACAAACTCTCCAGTTACTGGACAATCATCAGACAATGTTATCAATGGAATAATAGGTGAAACAACCCCATCCACTAGTGAGTGTGGATCCAGCTCAAAGGTCAGTAATGCCAAGCCACTGAAATCTGGCATGTTCTCTCGTTCTTGGAGGAAATCACATGATTTTTATTCTCAGGTTTCTTATTGAGCGTAAATGGGGTACACGATTGAATAATAATAAAAATGAGGGGCTTACAAATCACAACCTGTGTTCGAACTCTGAACCCCAGCCGAGATGTTTGAGCTGTGTCACTCTGAATATGCATGTAATAGGTTATCTTTGAATTGTTTAGTTTTAGATAGTTGTGCAATGAATTACAGAATGCCTGTGAGGACTCCTTCCTCAGTTTGTTGTTTCCCACTTGTCTTAGCTTCTTACAGATTGAAACAAAAAATCACACAAAAAGTTAATGTCCCAAATCTTAGGGTGCTTTATCTATGTCAAATCCAAGTTCTCTGACACTCTAATTTACACT
Organism: Viola odorata; assembly: GCA_963691705.1. Taxonomy (NCBI): domain Eukaryota; kingdom Viridiplantae; phylum Streptophyta; class Magnoliopsida; order Malpighiales; family Violaceae; genus Viola; species Viola odorata. The sequence goes on from OY829546.1 coordinate 3,950,561, forward strand.
TCAACTCCTGTATTTTGTTCTGTAGGGAAGGCATCAGACAGCAACAGACTTATCGTACGGCAATCGACAGAATTCCGGTGTTCCTGAGGAATTTTCAGATAGCTTTGTGCAGTGGGTAAACTATGGAGAAACACTGTGTCAGTGAAGTTGAACTTACACTTCGTCTGATTTATTATATACTCGCTCACGCTTTATGCATCCCGCTCCAACGATGAAAATCAATTGATAAAGAGAGGTTACACGGGGTGGATGAGATGGTGACAAAAGACAGGTTAGATGTATTCTAGACGGAATTCTCTTGAAGCTTTGACTCCATCGTGAAAACCTTAGACGGAAACCTAATACGAAAGTACAAAAGAGTAAATAGCCAACAGTTGAAAAAATCTTTTTAGGAGCTCGTCCTTCCTTTTCTCATTTCGTTAGCAGTTGGGGAACTTTTGTAGGATTCAGTTTTGTAAATATGTCTACTCTGTTCTTTTAGAGCTCCTCTTTTAGAAAGAATTGCAGGTCATTGATTCTTTATCTCTCCTTGTTTCTCCGTCATCAGCCGTGACATGTCAAGGTTTCCCGTTCAGTCTCTTGGGAGAGCAATTATACGACCGATATCATCCTAAGGTGTCCAAAATCTGGAGGCTCTACCTTTGGTGTAGTGGGTCTTCTATTTGCACCTTGTTTGCATTACCGGAGGTTGAAAGGAAAAGTTGCCCTGGTTAGCTGTCAAATTGGGTGGGGTTATAGTTACTATTTTTTTTTTCCTTTCAACCGAATCGGCAACGATTCTGTACTTTTTGCACTACATTTTCGCCAGTTTTGCAAGCTTTAATTAGTAGTTTTTCTAAGACTAATAGTATTTGTATCATAGATAATCTCCTTCATTGTTTTGGAAAATTGACGATTTGGCTCGACAAACTGTTGGGTGGCATCATTAAAGTAGGAATGGAGTTCATGTCGTGGTGAACATCGAAAATCTGACGAACTGCTCGATAATCATCGTTCTTGCGAACTTTTGGGAGGAGATGTACAAGTATTTTTCATTACAGAACAGAAAATTGGAAAATATTTCCAACTGAAAAACATTTTTTTATAATTTTTTATTTATTTCATTTTCTAGTAAAATGGCTAGGCCTAGACGCTAATAAGGCCCAGGTTTGAGCTCAATAGCAGAGAGAGAGAGGGGGGGGGGGGGGGTTTATAAATCACATGCTACACAAGCTTTAAAATGCTACACCAGACTACCCCCATCAGTATATAATGTTGACCAGCCATACGCAATAGTGTACTCTTCAGGTGTTTTACATAAGGATCCCAATAACAAAACGGAGAGTAACAGAACTGCAAACATTAAAAATGTAAACGAAGTTGCGATAAATAGAGAGTAAGAGCATGATTTCCAAGAGATCAACCAAGGATGGGGAAGATACGGGTAATGTGCTCTAATGGAATGCTATATTCCGTGTTTTTCTTCAGCTCGGGATGATTGTACTCATTGCTAGGTAGGATAATGAGTTGGCCCTTTCCTTGACCCTTCTCTAAAATCCAACCACCATTGGTCACATGCTGTTCAAGGAATTTGTCTAAGGACAGACCTTCAATGTTGATAGCCTGCACATACCGATGTAAAAGAACTCAACCAAGGTAAAAACTAAGAGTAAACCTATCAAAAACAACAACATTCTCCAAAAGAAATGCTTGCATTCTGACACTTGATAGTATTATCGGTCCAACATGTATACTTGGTTGACACTAAAAAATTCCTGCAAAAGTTAAGCATACCTCAGCCAGGATAGATCTCGGAACCTTTTGATAAGTCAAAGAAAGGAGATGAACTACATAGTTCCGGATTGCTTGCTCAAAACCTGCATTTAGTTTCTCTTGTAAGAAAAGGAACATGGACAGGACAGCGACCAAAATAAAACTCAGCTACAAAAGGACAACCATGCAAAAATCAAGAGCCGACCTACTCAAGCAAGCACTATCTCAAGAGCAGAACAGAGACTGTGTACTGAACTAGTAAAACAATACTCAGCTCCACAACCACAGACACACCCTACTCATGAATTTATGCAAGCATGTGTTTGTATGAATTTTCACGACAGATTTGAGCCCAGGCACCTGGACCATACACCACTAATGATATCACCAAAATGTACGAACCATCATGCACATTATTCACTAAAGGACTGAAAGGTATTCCATGCTAAGACAATTGCTGCTTAGTAATTATATTAAATTAGATCTCCAGATATGGAAAAATAAAAGTGCAGACTAATGGGGTTTACCTGGCACAGCTTCAACTATATGCCGACTCTTAGAAGCTTCATCCCAGAATTGACGGAACCGTCCTGTCTGCAAGGAAATAGGTATAAACAAAGGTTCCTGTTTCACACGTATGAAGTAAAATAGTATCACAGAGACATACCTCCAAGTAGTGTGAAAGAAGAATCAGGGTCTTGAACTGTTCCTCCATTTGCTGACACCAAGGAATAATAAAAAGAAATTATTAAAGCATACAACAGCTGCGCTAAGCAATAAGAATGATACCAATGGAAAGGCCAAAACATTGTGTAATGACTGATCACAGTAAATTCAGGTAGGGTTTTTTCCTTTCTCATGACATAGTCAAATGGTATAGAAAGTGACGTAATATGAAAAATGAAGCACATAAAAGCTTATGAAAAGAAAGGAAAAACGTTGTGTAGATTTAAACTTTCAACAAATATGCTTATCAAAATGGAAAATATGGATGCTACTTGTAACCTCAGTACCCTGATCCCCTCATTCATACAACTATTCACATATACCCCCCAACATTGCACATGAAACACTAATGGATATAAGCTATAATACTACTTGTTTTCATTTCCGATACCAGAAATACAAGAAGGAACAAATGAATAGAATATACCACTCTTTCTGGGATCAAAAATAGGCAAAGGCCGAAATCTGGACCTGGCATTGCCATCAGTGCCTGCTCAATTCAAGACAATGAGAGAAGAGGATTGTATTAAATCCCCCCTAATTCACCTCAAAACTAATCAAACCCATAGTAAGAAAAAATGTTAAACAAACCTTAACCAAAATACGAGAAATGATTTGCAAGCTCATCCGCTCAGGCTCAAACTACAACAGAAACAAAAAAAACAAAACTCAATACGAATAAACAAATGTCGATAAATTTTACATCATTATCGCTGCAAATAAGATACCTGATAGAGGCGAAGAAGGCAGAGATTCGCATCCAAACTGTATGTTTGGTTAGAAACCTATAAAAACAAAGTAATGATAAAAAAAAATTATGATTAGAATCTTAAAAATTGTTACTACAATGATACGGAATTAAAACTTTGCTCGATTTCGAATGATAACGAAAACAGAAATGTTAAGGAACGGAACGGAACCTGTTCGTTAACATAGTTTTCGAGATCGGGAAGGAGGTCGGGATTGTAGGGATTGAGGGCGACGAGCTCCGCAAGGTTGTATGAGTTTGGTTTCTGAGCTTCTTTTCCCATCTTTTCTTTTTCTTTTCAAGTTTTTTGGTTTAGGTATTCGAAAGACGATACAGCTGCAGATTGAGATGTGAAATGTGAAACTGAGAAGAGGAGAAGTCGCTCCGGTCTGGCTGGGAGAAGAAGAAGTACCGGAGTACCGGACAGTGTTTTAGCTTCTTAGGGTAGGTAACGTTGTTCTTTCAAAAAGACAGATTTGCCCTCCCTTCTTCTTTTTCTTTTCTACACACACTACGTCACTAACACAATTGTAAGAAAAAAATATCCAACGCATAAAATAAAGTTAAAATTCGAGTTATTCTGGACAACAAAATCATTTATTTTTCAGGTTTGAACTAAAATGGTTCAAGTAGGTAATATATTAAAGATCAAACGTATCGAATCGGAAAAATAGTAATTTTTTTTTTTTGATAACAGATGAAACTCTTTGATACTGTTGTATAACTTTTAATACTACTGAATGCAAATTGCAAAGTTAGTTTCTTATTTTCTCTTTCAAAAGGAATGTATATTTTCTCTTTCAAAACTCTTTATAAAGACTTTTTACGCGAAATGCCGCGACGTAATTACACAAGGGCATTCTAGAATTCCTATTAATGCTCAAAAAAGAAGAAATTGACCTACTCGGTTCCTACAGGTTTAGAAGGTTTGAAATCAAATTCCAGCCCATCCATGTCTTCTTGTCAGAAGGGTTCACAAATGTTAGTTCAAACATCTCCTTCCTTACATGTTCACCTGATTCGCAAAACCCAACAATCTTTGCTACGATCTCCGCACTCTCTCGCACGTTTTCCATGTCAAGAGGGTCGGTCCACAGCTTGTTCACCAGCTGCAACCTCCTCTGTTTTCCTACCGGTGGAATCTCCCATTTCGCGTACAGCATTTCTATCTCGTCCGCTCTTAGCTTCCAACTCACCCTCTTGGCGAGATATTCCCTTTCTTGTTTAAGGGCCCTGATGCTGCATTCAATGGTAAGTTAAGTTTAAAAGGTTGCAATCAATAGTTTTTATATGTTTTATATAATGAACTGATCAAGAAAACTGCAATACCTTGAGGCCACCGAGACAGCGGGTTCGTCGCCCAACAGTGCTGGGCTTGCATTGCCTAGCTCCGCAAAATGCTGCTCCATCCATGCCAGCCGTCTAAGCTCAACTTCCATATATATCTTGTCAGAAGGATCCCCTCGGAACAACAAATAAAACTGCGTGCGGTGTATGATTGAAACGTGGCATAAGTGCCATAACATAATTATCTGCCTTCTTTGGTCCTCAAAAGTAAAGTGCCATGTCATTGGAGACTGATCAACGTTATCTGACTCGTTGGTTGGAGCTTCATTTGTTTCTAGCTCCAATACCTGATGCAAGATTCAAGATTAAAGATGATACGTTAGCTCAGTGTAATATCACCATAACACGTCAACAGATGAATCTTCACAGAGTTATGAAATTAAAAATCGGATATATTATTCATTGTAGTAACACTCCACATGCTGCACTCATATGTAAGACATAAACTACTCTTCTGCTTATAGTTGCCTAATGCAAGGCCAAGATGAGACATGGATGCTTTCTTTCTTAAAACTTCACAAGAATGAGCATGCGTGCTTTGGGTTGGGATGTACAAAACATTTTGCAGGCCTACTAACAGTCTTATGGGATCAAAAACTGATATGCTAAGATTGCAGGCATGAATTATCCTACCAAGTTCTGAACAAAGGATTCAGCTGAAACAATGCAAGCTCAAAGAATAGAAGAATAAATCTCTGTTTCTAATGACTAACAACCTCAAGCAAACTTTGAAAAACACACGTAATCTTGGCAGAAATGTTAAAGGCATTTTCACAGTTCTTACTTGGCAGACTAGCAGCTGCTTTTGGTACTGCAGCTTTGCAACCCTTTCTTTTAACTCGGTAATATAAGCTCCAATGGTTCGTATATTCTCTTCATGAGCATTCTTGAACATCCTCTGTATTTTCTTCACATTGATCGAGTTTGACCCAGAGGCTGGAGTCCCTTGCCTTGATGACGTGTAGTTACCATCTTTATTGATCTTCAATGGGGTAGCTTGAAATGGGCTGGTCAATGTATTGCCACTAGACAATGCATTACTGTGTTCCGGGGCTCTGTTCTCACTCTCGTTATCCACTACTCCGCGAGCAGATGATAGAGAGCATGGGGATCGAATTATATTTTGCATATTTGAACTGTTACTCAATGTAAAAGGGAATATTTTCTTCTTCAATTGTGACTTGACCTCCGGAGTCTCCTCACCACTTGGAAAAGAGGAAGTTAACATGTCTATAGATTTCTGAACATTATCAAGTTTTCTTTCCAGTAATGCAATAGTGCTTTCTTGAGAGTTCAACCGAGTGATTTCTTCCTTCAAGTTGGCCTTATCACCAATTTCAATTTCCATTGGAAGAGAGCTAACTGCTTGCATGTCCTTAATTTCAGACAGCATCTTCGCTATGGTTTCAGCTGCAGCTTGACTTCCCAGCTTATGAGAAGAAACTTCCTTATGAAGTACTTCAAGTGCTCGATTGGCTTCCTCTCCCAATTGCCTTTGTCGCTGCTCAAGTTTGCGTATTTCCTGAACAAGCATGGATGGATCAGTTGAAGTAACAGACTGCCTAACCATTGCCTGTCTTCCAGCCGTATTTCTTTGCCGTGCCTCTGGAGTAGGTTTACTTATAACTGATTGACCCTCAACAGGAAATTTAAGACACCTTACTGCATTGGATGAGGGGCTATCTTGTCTTAGACCCTGCAGATATCACAAGTCTTGTGAAACAATTAGAAATGGGAAAAATAAATGGAATTGTACTGTAGTTGTGACCTAAGTACCTTTTGTTCCTTATGTCCCTTTCTTTCTAGTTCAAGTTGGGATTGTGCAAGGTCTCTCTGCCGCTTCAGCTCTTTCATTTCTCTTTCCATCTGCAATTGCATAGTTAAAATGATATGAAGCACAAATATAATTTCTTCATTTTTCATACGAACTAACACCTTTGGCACTTAATTTTTGAACAACAAGACTTGAAGATAAAGGTAGTCTACTTAACCAAGAAGCAAAAAAGAGACCAAGTCACCAGTTAACTAGAATGAAAGCACAAGATAAATGTATCATTTAAACAGTTTTTATAAGCCATTTGAAACATGTTTGTCTCTCCCTGGCATCCAAGACATGCAAATGTGCCTATGGTGACTATTGAATTCTCCCACAGGCATGAACTGGAGATTTGGAATAAAATAACAGTATTCTCGTCCTACGCACAACCAGCCTTCTAAGTAATGAGTTCACTTTTGCATTGCTCAAAGAACAGCATATACCTGCTGAATTTTCAAATTCTTTTCCACTAATAGTGACTTCAAAGATGAAGCAGAAGAAGGCTCTGGACTTCGTAATTTTTCTTCAAGTCTGGCCACTTCCTTCTGCAATTGCTTTACCAATCTCTTATCTGAAATAACCTGAAACATGCAGATGGTATTATTAAAGCACTATAAATAAGGCTTTCCCGAAAAACACCTTTAAAACTTCAACAGGAGTTCGTGACTTCCTTAAATGGCCTACCATGTTTACTTGGGCGCTATTGGTAACTTCCTTTGCACTAGTTGCAAATGAGAGAGTGTTCCTACTTTGCTCAAGATGACTTAGAGCTGGACTCATTGTACATATGATTGCTGTCCGAGCATTCCCACCAAGTGAGTGTTGCAATATCCGTGTGAGTTTTGAATCTCTATATGGAATATGAAAACTCTTCTTTCCACCACTGCAAACAAAATGGAGAGAGAAAGTAAATTTATTAAAATTTCTAATAAATGGCTTCAAAGTATTATAAAGCATTATGGAAAGTATATGGATTGGTGTGACCAGAAGCAAACTACATAATCTAAAGCTCCTCATGCATTAACAAATATTTCAATTTTCGGTGCTAACTGACCTGAGCTTTCTGATCACTGTTGTAAGGGTCAGTAGGCTCCGGTTAATATGACTACCCTCCTTCAGCCTCGTACCATCTGCATTTGTTTGAGAGGCGCGCTCACTTCCAGCAAGGTCAACAAGATTCTGTAAGTTCCAATATTTCAGTTAACAACCTATACTCTGGAAAACTCTTTAAGGATAGAGTGTATAAGCATACCAAACTTGCTAGGAAGGACTGCACACGGCCTGAGCTTTCTCGGAGACTGCTCTCAATGGTCTGTTATAGAGTCATGCATGCATGCAACCTGTTAGTGTTATGAAGACGAAAACTTGGCAAGATTATCGGAGTCAGACTGATCCTGATGGCTCATATATGTAGCCAACGAAATAGATCACAAATAAGAGTCAGAGGTGAACGTGGATCTTTAAACCTCAGAATAAGTATAAGGAGTCTACTATTAATGAATACAGCACTGGTATTGAAACCAGAGGTGAATCCATAATCTAGAAAAAATAAATAGGCAATAAGCTCACCAGCCTGATTATCTGATGTGATCTGGAACTTTTATCATTCAAACAGGTTTCTCCCACTTGCCTTTGAGCTGCAGAGGGTACATATAGATTAACAGAACTATATCAGTATCAGAAAACATGATATCACGGTTCATATGAGTAAATGCACGATATCAAGGTTTAAATCAGAAAGCATGCTATCAAGGTTATATCAGTTAATGCATAGTTTTTCTTGATAAATAGGACTGTACGTTGAGCATGAACGTGTAAGTAGCCATAGTTTAATCCATGAGGTAGCTTTCAATAACAAAAGACACATGGGGGACAGGTACCTTCGCAAACTCCAATCAAGTGCCTTAAATGTTGGCTGTCTTTGACAACTTCCTCAACCTGCTTTTCTACAATGGTTCCTTTCTGTTCTCCAAAACAAGGACAAGAAAATCATCATCAATCAGCATCGAATAGCAAAAAACTCACACAGAAAATTCATCATCTTCTCTACGCATTTCATAATTCGCATACCTCAGGATCATCCAAAAGCCGAAGGGGCCCGGATTCACGATTTAAAAGGTCCACAACAGTCTCATTATAGATCTCTAAGGCAGATAATTTCAGGATAAATTCTCTCTCCTGAGCCTGCAAGACCAAGTATGTCAGCATAGAAGCAACGAGTATGCATTTCAAAATATGTATTCCATATAATTATTGCATGGCACTCTCAGTAATGCTTATTAGTGTACAAGTCATACTCACATTTTCTATATGCTCATATATATCCCTAACAGCATGTTCCGCAATTCCCCTCATGGTAAACGTCTTACCACTACTAGTTTGCCCATACGCAAAGATGGTTGCTGTGGAACATTAAAACCACAATAAAAACCAGACTTCCTTGTTAAAAAGAAACTGTCAAATAACCAAATAACTTCAAATCCTGAACTAAGCATTTAGTTACCATTAATCCCTGTAAGTGCAGACAATGCCACATTCTTTGCCCCTTCCTCATAAACCTCTTGTGTCAAGCAATGAGCATCAAAAACCTTATCTGACATAACCAAATACAAACATTTCAGCTTATCCCTTCGCCACAACAACTAAGCAAAACCCCAATTGGGCATGCACAAAATGAAAATCAATACTAAGCATACCGAATGTGTAAGGTGTTGTGGATCGCTCATGATTCGGATTCTTGAAAATGATGGTGTGATCATCAGGGCACTCCCAAGCAATAAGATCATACAATGCTTGTTCTCTCCTGCTTAATGGCCGTACTCTAACCGTGACCAAAATTTTCTCCTCACGAGCCCTAGGTCCACCCGGCGTCGACGACGGTGACCTCCTTATCTTACTGAACGGAGTAACCGGAGTCCCAACCATATTAATCTTTCCGTCACAGTAAATACCTCGCGTGCATCCAAAAACTACGCCGTCACCAGATTAGGAAATCAAAAGAAGAAAATACAGAAATTGTTGTCGACGTCTACTTTATGAAACAAAAATACGTGGAAGTTCAAGAACTCAGAGAAACTAAAAGGTCAACTGATTTCTTTCCTTTTTCTCTCCAATAACTTGGAAAAAAAATAAAAAGCACCTGAAACGAAAATTGGAAAGCGAAAGAGCGCGGGACTGGAAAAGGAAACTTACGGCGAAGTAAGTGAGAGTAGTTTGCTAGAGAGGCGCGTGCGATGGCGGAATACAAAACCGGCGGAGGAGACGGAGGAGTGGAGAATAACAGTAACCGCTCGTGATTTCAAGAAATCTACAGAGATGGAATGCGAGGGGTTTTTTTTTGGGATTCTCTCGTTTTTGTTGGTAGAATATTTTTATTTTCTTGAGGGTTGAGCACAGAGAAAGAGAGGGAGATGTAACGGCTACTTTGGTTTACTTTTTTTTCCGTTATTTCCGTTTAGTGCGCGCACCTGAACTCGTCGGTGTTTTTGAATTGGAAATGGAGATTGGAGACGGACGGACTCTGTTACTGTCAGGTACGATTTGTTGAGAAAAAAATTAATTTTATCATTTTCTTCTTGTGATGATGGTGAGCGGACTTGATTTATTATTATACAGGCTTGTCCGCTTCTAAAGGCCTGATCTTGGGCCTTGCACGGACTGGCATAGAAGCCCAAACATCTATATATTACGTCACAAATTTACTATATATTTATTATGAATATGAGTATATGACTAAAAAGCCTAAGTTTGCCAATCCTTGTCAGCGTAGAAGTGACCACATCAGCCTAATTCCAAAATCACACGACATTTTATTTTTTTGGGAGGGGTATACATTTTCTGTCAAACTTTTTTAATGATGCTTTTTTTTATTGTTTCCTAAATTTTGGAAAAAAAATAAAAAAAGAACCAAATTAGAAAGATTCTTTAAGTTTTTTTTCTGGCCAAAAAAGAGTGCTAGAAAACAAAAAGGTGGAAATACAATTGGAATTGGACATTAGTAGCGTTACAATATTACACATGCATCTATTCTTAATTTTCTTATAGTTCGGCCAAATCTCCCACTTTTAGAACACGAGTTATATGAGGTCAGTTACAATTCTTTTATCAAGTAGGTTGTAAATTCAATTTATGCCGCGTGTCTTTTTCTTTTATACTGATTAATCTGCACTTTTATTGTGAAAATTCTCTTGCGGCGTGTTTTTATTCGGGTTCATTAAAGATTGGAGTAAATGATATCATTGAGTATTTTAATTCCTCCTAATGCTCTAACCCGAAACCTTGAGTGAAATTAGCCGAGTCCTCATCATCTCGACTACGTCGTTGCTACGAGTATTTCTTCATAATTAGATGCCTAACTCTTAGATCTAGATCATCAAAATTAAGCTAATTGAGATTAATGGTATGAAGGTGATCTCTCCTTCAAAGTATAGTTGGAGTTACTTCGGATTAATTACAGAATAATTGTACAATACCACTTCCTATTTTTTTTCCAAAAAAGAAAATGATGTGCTGCTTTTAAATGATCTCATATATTTCACACTTGATATATAGTAATTGGCATATGGGTTAGTAGCTTGATAGTGATGGTTTAGCTCGCTGTGGGATTGATAATTTGAGGGTCAATTTCAAACCCGTTAATTAGGACACGTCACCAACAAACTGTAAAAGAGAAGAAGATCGCATTGACCTTGTGCCTTTTTTACTCAAATATGTATTGTTGGGATTTGCCTATCAGCTATCTACCTCAGATGAAAGGAAAAGGGCCCATTTTCCCTTAGATTTGGACTTGTTTTGTCTCCTAATTTACCATCCGATAGTAGAATTTGTTTGAAATCATTTTACCCATTTTAAACACAATGATTAAAATTATTTTTGGCATAAATATATACATAAACATTTTCTATCAGAAACAATTTCAATCGTTAAATCTTACTGGAAAAAAAACATAGCTTTTTTGGTTAATCGGAAAAACATAATTCAATACCAAACAGGCATACATTTTGCTTTATGCTAGGTTTTTTTTTTTAAACTTTAGCTTAGAGGTATTTACTGTTTTAAATATAGTTGTTCTTATAAAAAAATGAACTATAGTTGTTGTCATGTTAGGCTTTTAGTAATTTGATTGATCCATGGAAGATCTTAACATCAAGTGATTTTTATTAAGTAGTGATATTTCACCTAATTTATTAGCTGTAAAAATTATAATTAGCTAGGATCATGTTTGTTAAAAAAGAAAAATTACTACAAGATAAAAATCCTTAATATGAGAATCTCAACTTTCTTTTTCTTACTGAGTTTTATTTTATTTTTATAAGTGGAGTGGCAGAATTCTTACTGAAATAATAGGTAGAAAAAAATAATAATTACAGTGCAGCTCTGGCCCAACCATAATTATATGACAAGTCTGGCCCAACTATAAGTATCGGCCGATAGCTTAAAGAAGGAGCCAACAAAAACAATGCCCAAGATTAATGCATTAATAAATTCAAATTCCAATGATAACGATTGTATGACTAAAATTATTCTATAATATCCAGAGGCGGAGCCTCATAGGGGCCGGGGGGCGGGGGGGCCAAAACTTTAAAAAAAAAAAATTAATATATACATTGCTGGTTCAGTTCGAGCCGATGATACGAGCAATTTCACCTAAAAATGAATAAAAACTCAAACCGAAATTGTTAAAGTGTGGAATAAAATAAAGCAAAATAATTAGTACACAGTAGGTGACGAAAAGTCCGCTCTATAGTTCGATAAAAATTCGCTCGTAGACGATAAAAGTTCGAACGTAAGAGATAAAAGTTTAAAAAAATTTAAACCCAACCCACACCCAAATCCTTTCAATTAAATCCCAAATCCTCATTTCCCAAATCATCACTACCAATAAACTCGTGCCAAAGCCAATTTAATCCTTGCCGAAATCCAATCCCTCCATTTAATTCAATTTCTACACCAAATCATCACATATCGATCACCCTCTCAATCTCTCATTCAATTCCAATCCTAAAGTAGAGAACAATTGTAAAAAGTACGTATATTGTATAAATTCTAATGTATAATTAATTTTTTTCTATATTGTCTTTTTATTAATTTTTTTGTTAATTTTATCTAAATATTTGTTATTTAGTGACAGATACAAATACTCTTGAATATTTTTTATTTTTTCGTTCAACTCACTTATTTTTCCTTTAAAATACTAAAAAAAAAAACCTAAATACAAATCTTAGATATATCACTGATCTCATCCCCCAAACATCGAGGGTAGGATCCGACACCGATAATATCATCACTTAAAAAGTTAAAGCGACGTATGTTTTGTTGCTTATGGAGCAAGCAAGTATAAGGTCATGATTACGTTAATTAATTAGTTTTCAATACCAACTAAAATTTTATTATTATAATAAAAAACTATAGATTGTTGTTATTTTAATTTTAATTGGTCCATATTCTTGCTTGGACAATACGCAGAAACCAATTCGCATTGACCTTAAAATCATCGATTGTTATTGTCTGTTGTTCCTAAAATGGATTTGTTACGTTTCTATAGGTATCTGACGCATCCTTAGTAGTGATTTTCTAATAAAAGCACAAAATGGCCTTTCCCTCATTTTGGTTTTGAAGAAGAAAAAAATGATTTGGTATAGAATATTATTGTCACTAAACCATATTCTAAACTTCAATAAAATAAATAAAACAGTGATCACGTATCAATCTGATAGGATAAGGATATATATATTGTTTGCAAAAGCAGCAATATCTACTTGCAATTATTGCAATCTATGTCAGTTAGGTTTTGTACTAATTATGTTATTGCAAAGAACCTAGCTAGCCAAAGGCCAAAGCACATTATCCAAATCTACTACTCCCTCCGGTTCGAAATGTATGACGTTTTAGCATTTGCTTTTACTGTTCCGGAAAGTATCTTAAGAGGACCGGAACAGTCACTATTTGAGACAATTTTGTCCCGAATTTTTTCTCGGAAGTACGTTAAGGATTAACGTACGTTCGAAAAAAAGTACGGAATTTTTTGGGGTCAAATAATACCTCATCCGACCTCCTCGATATACGTTCCCTACTGAATATTGGGATGCGAGAAAGTCATACATTTCGGACCAGAGGGAGTATTACCTTAATCATTCGGGGGTTTATCTTTATGAATCAATTATACTATTTTCATACTGTTACAATTGGGTCGTTTGCGATTACGAGTTAGATATCTAATTTGTCAAACAATAATATTATAAAACATATAAAATACCCATAACATATTTTCATTTACTGTACTTAGGCGCATATTTCCAATTTACAAGTGGGTTAAATTAAAGTTAAAAGGCTAATTTAGGTGTTAGGCAGACCAAACTATCCGCAGTTGGATAAGCAAACAAGACCAATCACGAACTCAGATTTAGTCATAGGAGTCATACTCATCACACCATTATCTCTCTTTCAACTTTCCTTTTTTGTTACTTTTCTTGCCAGTTTCTTTTCCAAGTGAAAATGATGAAGTGCGTTCTTCTTTCCACGTCTCCTCCATATTGATTTGTTCCTCGTCACCGAGATTTTTGGATGGTAGTTGAAGAATCGAATAACCGTTTTATTAATTGGACGATTCAATTAGAAGTATCCGGATAGAAAACATCACCTATTATATATATATATATATTTTAAATGAATTAGGTAACCTCAAGCTAATTTTTTTCTTTCTTTCCTTTCCATACATAAAAATGCAATAAAGCGACTCAAACATGAAATTTAAACCAAAATGATAGACAGGTAGGAAAGAATATCCAAAATCACTCCCAAACTATGATCATGATCTAATCTAATAATAATTGCCTTTTAATCATGTTGTAGTATAAATAACATCAGCACCTATGCATTATTACTCCAACTAACAAAAATTCTTATCTATTTTAGGATCATGTTCTATGTATATTATACATCCATATAGTTTTAATTATTAGATGAGCAAGATAATAACCTTATCCATGCAAAATTAATTTTAAATATTTAATTAAATTCAGTCACCAGCCAATGTTTTACATATAAATTAATTTTAAATGTTTTAAATACATGAAATTAGTTCACGCCTGGAATGTTGGGAACTATTGAAAATTGATACTTATTTTGGTTATATATATCATTATTTACATATAAATTATATTCTGCCAATAATTTACACTTTATGGTAGGTGACAACTTTTGAGGAGTCAAGTAAATAAGATAAATAATTCTAGGACCAAATGTGAAGTATTTAATAATAATAAATTAAAAATTTAGGGATTATTATAAAAAAATTGAAAAAATTGAAGGGTGATGGCTGCCGCTCCGCGTGACTCCAAAACATAGCGGACAAGGTGAGTACAAGTGGGAAGTAATGAAGAAAACGAACTGGACCGTGTAATTAATCCTATTAGGGGTGGATAATGCCACGCCATTGCCAACATGAAACCACGTCAGCCGAGAGGAATTTACCCAATGGTACTGCGGATTTCGCTGTCTCACTTTTCTCATAGGTTGACGCTACGGGCCCACGTATCAACAACCATCCAGTTGCGTCTGGTTCGCTTGGTTCCAATCATGGGATGCCACGTCATATGTCCAAGGATCTGAAGTATTATTGTTCGTGTAGACTTGCCAGACAAAGCGAAGCGTGAGCCCATCGGACCGCAAATCACGTTGTGAAGAAAAGCAGCGTACCATTTTAAACTATTTTTCGCATCTGTCACAGAAAACTGAAAATTACTAAAAGAACACTAAAAAATTCAACAAATTGACCCTTTTACTGATGAGGTGGCATGTATTTTGTTGGGTGGGTGTATCCAAAAGACAATACTGTACTCTTGTCCAAAAACACTTGTCACTATGTAATACTACGACCCGGCTTGAAATTAAAAAAAGAACACTAATGGATAATTTATTAATTAATCACCCATCTTCATTTGTATAAATTTATTTATTTTTTAATCTAGCGTATATTCTCAATTAGGTTATGCCATGATTAACTATAATCACAACGGATTGTGAGTATAGTATTTCATTAAGAGCGAGTAATTAATGACTTAAAAGATAAAGTATGTATTCCATTAATGAAAAAGTAAGGCTAAAGATGTAGGAAAGGTGCCGGGTCAAACACAACAGAAGCCAGCAGAAATTTAAAAAAGTAGTAACAAATAAATAAATAAACCAATATTGTCCCATCACGGTTTAGGAATAAAATGGACATTGTCTCTAATCTCGGCTTAAGGCACCAGGAAGTCCCTCCAGTTAATATTTTCATTTTTGTCAATCCATTTTTTAAAAATTGTTTGTTTCAGTCCCTTCTGTTAGGTCCGTTAGCACCACGAAGTCCCTCCCGTCAGAAAAGGACTAAACGGAGACCAACGTCCGTTAAGTCCCATTATTTTATTAATATGTCTGAAAAGTGCACTGTTTATGGACCCCATCCCGTCAGAATTTATTCAATTTTTTAAATTTTCCTTCCATTTTCATTAAAATTACAAAATTAAATTAAAAAAATAATAATTTATCTTAACAAAATTAATTAAAATAACAAAATTAAATTATCTTAACAAAATTAATTAAAATAACAAAATTAAATTATCTTATTTAATTAAACTAAAAAAACAAACTTAAACTAAATAATTTTAATTACCATTCTTAATTAAACTAACTTAACAAAATTAAACTTACTAAATAATTTTTCCAAGAAATTAATTAAAATTACCAAAATAAAATTATATTAACAAAATAAATAAATAAACTAACTTAACAAAATTAAACTTACTAAATGAAATTATTTTAACAAAAATAATTAAAATTAGCTTAACAAAATTAAATTATCTTATTTAATTAAACTAAATAAACAAACTTAAACTAAATAATTTTAATTACCATGCCATTCTTAATTAAACTAACTTAACAAAATTAAACTTACCAAATGAAATTATCTTAACTGGATGGCATGGTTTAATTTTGGAAGTTTATTTTGTTAAGTTAGTTTAATTAAGAATGGTAATAAAAATTATTTAGTTTAAGTTTGTTTTTTAAGTTTAATTAAATAAGATAATTTAATTTTGTTAAGATAATTAAATTTTGTTATTTTAATTAATTTTGTTAAGATAATTTATTATTTTTTTAATTTAATTTTGTAATTTTAATGAAAATGGAAGGAAAATTTAAAAAATTGAATAAATTCTGACGGGATGGGGCCCATAAACAGTGCACTTTTCAGACATATTAATAAAATAATGGGACTTAACGGACGTTGGTCTCCGTTTAGTCCTTTTCTGACGGGAGGGACTTCGTGGTGCTAACGGACCTAACAGAAGGGACTGAAACGAACAATTTTTGAAAAGTGGATTGACAAAAATAAAAATATTAACTGGAGGGACTTCCTGGTGCCTTAAGCCCTCTAATCTCTATCTAATATTTTGAAAAAAACACTATTAGTCTCACTTTCTTAAATAAAAAAAATATAAGTTTAATTTTCATATATTATTTTCCCAAAATATTTTATCTTTCAATAATTATTTTAATATAAATAAAATTAATCAGATCCCAATCAATCGAATTCACCACAAAAAAAATATACTCCACAGGGTGTATAATACTTCCTCCGTTTTTTTATATTTGACGCAAGTATACTATTTACTCGTTTAAAAAAATGTGAGTCTGTGTTAGAAAACAATATTAAAAAAAAAAGTCAGCCTTTTCAAAATGGACCCACGTCCAAAAAATATAAAAAAAAAGAAAAATCAGTTTTTTTAAAGTGAGTTCACGTCAGAAATAATATTAAAAAATGAAAACGACACAAACAATGAAGACATCAATTATTAACGAATAATAATTTTTGGGCTAAAATGTCATTTATAAAAGAACGGAGGAAATACTGTAAACACTGAGATGTTATTACTCCCTCCGTCCTGAAAAGGATGACGCTTTGACTTTGGACACGCATATTGAGGAAGCCGGATGACGCACTATTTGACCTCAAAAAAATCGGTACTTTTTTTCTAACGTACTTTAATCCTTAACGTACGTCCGAGAAAAAATTCGAGGCAAAATTATCTCAAATAGTGAATCATCTGACCTCCTTAAAATACGTGCCAAATAGTAAAGTGTCAACTAATAAAAGACGGAGGGAGTATTAATTAATAAAAGAAAGAGAAAGGAAGGAACTAGGAAGTGGATAAAGTGGTGGACTCGGCTGTGTATTAAAAAAATACGCCACAGGGAAAGAGCAGCAGCCAAAAGCGGTTTTGTGATAGCAGCCTAGAAACCGCAGGAAGGTGAAAACAGTGGCAAGTAATGTAATCATGGTTTTGGTTTTTGCACATGCAATTCATCAAAATTGAACGTGTAACTTGCAAGTATTGTAGGCTACAAGGAATTAGGCAAGGGCAGGTACTATATAAGGACTTCGTCCTTCCCCATTTTCAAACTCATCTAATTTCTCATTGCATTGCGTTCAATTCTTTTTCTTCCCATCTTCTTACTTTGATCAAGATTCTCCGTTTCTAGTTCTTTAAAAGGTAATTAATTTATTCTAATTTTGTATTTTTGCAAGAAATTAATAAATTTACAAGTAAAATTTTGTCACTTTTCATGGTTCTGTCAGGCTCGAATTTGCAATAACCGTCGTGACAAAATTGTGGTCTAAGTTTTCCTCGTGGAGTTCGAGCATATTCTTAAAAAAGATTCCTTTTACTTTTGTTTGCAATTTTCTTGTTTATCACGCGTGGGTTACATGCACATTTTAGTTTCTTGTCAGATTTTCTTGCATGTAACCATAAATAGTAATATCCCAAAAAATGTACAGGAGTGAGTAGCAACTTTACCACATAAAAAGTCTTTGCTTGTGATGATACCAAAGCCCACACCGGCCCACCAGCATTATCCAAAGGTGGGGCCCATACACTCACCGTCCACTGGCTCGACCCTTTTTATTATTTTCTTTTTCCATTTTCCGCATTCCATTTGGGTTGGGTTCTACGTTCAGCAATTTTTTTTTAAATATATATATTTCCAAGAATATATTTCTTTAACATATGACATAGAAAAATAGTCATTTAAGATTTTTTTGTTTATTACACTTTGAAACCTATAATGTAGTACTAAATTCATTGGTTATTTATTAGTGATAAAATATTCGTAGAAATTAGAATCCAATCGAATCTAAAAAAAATAAGAAGAGCCCTTTTCATATTTTGTGTCATAGGTCACACATTCAGAAAATTACAAAAGCACCCTCATCCCTGCTAATCATCCGTTACCATCTGCCTGAACTGAGGCTGTTTGTTTTGGCAGAGATAAAGACATTAGAAATTAACCATAGTTTTACCGTATCCCAAGCTCTGTTGTCTTTTTCTCTCCTTTTCTCCAATATTTTAAATTTAAAAACAAAAAAAGCATTTACCTTTCTCATTATTTATTTTAATTATTTATTATTGATCTTGTCTGGTAGAGCCATTTCCCCCTATAAATTTCCACACTCCTCCTACTATTTTCTTCACTCCATTCCATTTTCGTTCTCTCCTCCTATTCTCTTTATTGGGTTTATTACGTTTACTTCATTTTATTGTTATTATTATTTTCTCTTAGGTACTTCCCTTTCCTTCCCTTTCCTCTGTTCTTTTATTTATTGTTTCAGAGTTCTTGTAGCTATTACTGATCATTTAGGCTTTGCTAGGCGAAAAAAATGAAGAAAAAAAATGGGGATCATGGTATTTTTGTAAATTGATGGAGTCATCATCATTAGTAGCACAAATAATTAGAGAAATAAAAATGACCATGTTATGGTGCTGATTTCTTTTGCTGCATGTTAAAATCTCCTACTTTTTTTCCTAAGGATCAAGTTTTTTATTTTCTGGGTTGTTTGAAGATTTTCCATCTTACCAGAAAAAGGAAATTCTGTTCTGAATTTTCTTCTTGCTTGTCAAAGCTTCTTATCTTGAATTTTTCTTTGGTCAACCAAGAATTTTCTGTGTTTCTCCTCTGCTTCTTGTTGCTGGGATTTCTTTCTCCCCTGGCTGTGTTTGAGTTGTTTTTTAATAATAAACTAAACATAAAAAAGAGAGAATAAAATGAAATCAAGCTTTCTGCTTTAACATGCCGATCTTTTAATAAGAAGTAAGAACCCATTAATTGATTTTGGTCAAAACAGAAAGAAAGAACCCATTGTTCTTCATATTTGGCAGAAATGACCAGCGGATCTTTTTTAGCATTTTTATTTTTTGCATTTATTTAAGACAGAATTATAATCTTAGTTCAGCCACATATGTTCTTTAAATCCAATTATTAAAATAAGTGGTTGGTGTGGGTGATCAGCTGGTAGGTTCTGAAATTTCTAGAAACAACACCACAAAAAAAATTCTGTTTTCCTTCTTCTTTCTTGTGAGTTGGGTTTTGACTTTCATGGTGATTTTATTCATTTCTGCTTACATATATAGTGTAGTTCCTTGCTGGGTTTTTCATTACTTACACTTTCTGTTCTTGCATTTTGAAGGCATTTTTCTTCAAGATTTTGTGATTCGCCATGGCGGAGCGTGTGATCACTCGCAGTCAAAGCATTCGCGAGCGCTTGGATGAGACTCTGTCCGCTCACCGCAATGAAATTGTCGCCTTACTCACAAGGTAACCCATAAATTGTTTTTTAAGGCTTTTTATTTGGTTGTTGTCTTATTTTGGAGTGAAAATGTTCTTAGGACAAGTATGTTTGTGTGATCCATTTTAGTTGTTGTACTTTTGAAACTGTAGGATTGAAGGTAAGGGTAAGGGTATTCTTCAGCACCATCAGATAGTGGCCGAGTTCGAGGCCATTCCTGAAGAGAACAGGAAGAAGTTAACTGGTGGTGTGTTTGCTGAAGTTCTGAGATCTGCACAGGTGATCTTTGATCAATCCCACTTGCATTTTCCGTGTTCTGTTTTTCTTTGAAAATCTTGAGTGTTTTAGGGTTATCCTTATGCATTCTCGTCGATTTTGTGGGTTCAGGAAGCAATTGTTCTGCCTCCATGGGTTGCCCTTGCAGTGCGCCCAAGGCCTGGTGTTTGGGAGTACATTAGGGTGAATGTTCATGCTCTTGTTGTCGAGGAGCTGCGTGTTGCTGAATATCTGCAGTTCAAGGAGGAACTTGTCGATGGAGGGTAATTAGGAGTTTGAATTTGAGGATGTTTTTACTCTAATCTGTTACTTTGTTTGATATATGTGGTGGGTATCTTTACACTATTGTTTGATATGATACAGCTCCAACGGGAACTTCGTGCTTGAGCTGGACTTTGAACCATTCAATGCATCTTTCCCCCGCCCTACTCTTTCGAAGTACATTGGTAATGGTGTGGAGTTCCTTAACCGCCATCTCTCGGCAAAATTGTTCCATGATAAGGAGAGCCTGCACCCTCTGCTTGAGTTCCTGAAAGTTCACTGCCACAAGGGCAAGGTACACACTATTTTTCTTGCATTTAAGTGAATATTTATGATCTCAACATAACCCACTGTTTGAACATATAATCTAATATTTTATTGCATTTTCCTGTGCAGAATATGATGGTGAATGACAGAATTGGGAACCTGAACTCTCTGCAATATGTTCTGAGGAAGGCAGAGGAGTACCTGACTGCATTGCCGCTCGAGACTCCTTGCACTCAGTTTGAGTACGAGTTCCAGGAGATCGGGTTGGAGAGAGGATGGGGTGACACTGCTGAGCGTGTTCTTGAGATGATCCGGCTTCTGCTGGATCTTATTGAGGCTCCAGATCCCTGCACTCTCGAGACATTCCTTGGTAGAATCCCAATGGTATTCAATGTTGTAATTATGTCTCCTCATGGATACTTTGCGCAGGACAACGTTTTGGGCTATCCCGACACTGGAGGCCAGGTTGAGTTCGCTAGCCTTTCCCACCACATCTTTCTATAGGTGGTACACTTGAGTGGAGCTCTAAATGCTCTTGTTTGCATGGTTTGTCATTTAGGTTGTGTACATCTTGGATCAAGTTCGTGCTTTGGAGACTGAGATGCTTCTTCGTATCAAGCAGCAAGGACTCGATATCACCCCCCGTATTCTCATTGTAGGTGTTCTGAAGCTTTGTTGAATGTTTATGCCAGTTCATTCCATGTCTAGTGATTTTTTCACCCTCTGATGCTTTATCTTTTTGCAGATTACCCGACTTCTCCCTGATGCCGTGGGAACCACTTGTGGCCAGCGCCTGGAGAAGGTATATGGAGCAGAACATTCCGATATCCTCCGTGTCCCTTTTAGAACTGAAAAGGGGATTGTGAGGAAATGGATCTCACGATTCGAGGTCTGGCCATACTTGGAGACTTACACTGAGGTAAAGTATTTGATTTAACCGATGGCATTCCTTATTTCCTCAAAACTGTCCTATTCGCTTGTATATGATTCTTGTTGGCTTAAAAATTGTCTACTTTGATTCAGGATGTTGCTGCAGAAATTTCAAAGGAGATTCAGGGCAAACCTGATCTGATCATCGGAAATTACAGTGATGGAAACATTGTTGCTTCTTTACTGGCTCATAAATTAGGAGTAACAGAGGTTCGTTCAGAGCGAGAAATAACATCTACCCTTGTTCTTATCCATTTGCTTCTTATCAGAAATCTCATGTTTTGCCTTGTTTTGCAGTGTACCATCGCTCACGCTCTGGAGAAAACAAAGTATCCAGAGTCAGACATTTACTGGAAGAAGTTTGATGAGAAGTATCACTTCTCCTGCCAGTTCACGGCTGATCTTTTTGCCATGAATCATACAGATTTCATCATTACCAGCACCTTCCAAGAGATTGCTGGAAGGTGATACTGCACCTTCTTAATTTTTTAATTTTTTTTGGGTTTTGCAGAATCTCTTCATTATTTATGATACTTATCACTGTTACTATTACAACGTTACAGCAAAGATACTGTCGGGCAATACGAGAGCCACACTGCTTTCACTCTCCCTGGCCTTTACCGAGTTGTTCATGGTATCAATGTCTTTGACCCGAAATTCAACATTGTGTCACCCGGTGCAGATGATACTATATACTTCCCCTATACTGAGACAGAACGTAGGTTGACCTCTTTCCATCAAGAAATCGAGGAGCTCCTGTACAGCCCTATTGAGAACAAAGAACACTTGTGAGATTCCTCTTTTATGTCCACACTGAAACTTTTCATTTTGAAATTTGGAATAGTCGCTTTAATGATTAATATATTGTTGGTTATTATTCGACAGGTGTGTACTAAAAGACCGTAGCAAGCCAATTTTATTCACCATGGCAAGGCTGGACAGAGTTAAGAATTTAAGTGGTCTTGTAGAATGGTACGGAAAGAATACCAGGCTTCGTGAATTGGCTAATCTTGTGGTTGTCGGTGGTGATAGAAGGAAGGAGTCCAAGGATCTTGAAGAGCAAGCAGAGATGAAGAAAATGCATGAACTGATAGAGCAGTACAACTTGAATGGACAATTCAGGTGGATTTCATCTCAGATGAATCGTGTGAGGAATGGAGAGCTGTACCGATACATTTGTGATACAAAGGGAGCTTTTGTGCAGCCTGCTATATATGAGGCGTTTGGATTGACTGTCGTTGAGGCCATGGCCTGTGGGTTGCCAACCTTTGCCACTTGCAATGGTGGCCCTGCTGAGATTATTGTTCATGGAAAATCTGGCTACCACATTGATCCTTACCATGGCGAACAGGCTGCTGAACTCATTGCTGACTTCTTCGAGAAGGCCAAGGCTGACCCGAGTCACTGGACCATGATGTCCCACGGAGGTCTGCAACGAATTGAGGAGAAGTAAGTGAAGTGCCTTTGTTCATTATCGTAGTTATAGTAAGTTGTTCCAATAACATCTGCTGACTAGTCTATTACATGTTATGCTTCATAGGTATACCTGGAAGATTTACTCTCAGAGGCTTTTGACTCTGACTGGAGTTTATGGGTTCTGGAAACATGTATCGAATCTTGATCATCGTGAGAGCCGTCGCTACCTTGAAATGTTTTATGCCCTCAAGTACCGTAAATTGGTAAGTATCTATCGATAGCCGTGATCACCATGCCCCAACAAATGTCGTTTTGTTTCATTTCTGATGCATTTTCTTGCAACTCTTTTTAGGCGGAGTCTGTTCCATTGACTGTCGAGTAAGTGCAGCTGCAAAAATCAATGAAACAAATGGTTGGCTAGAGTTTTGGAGTTGTTGTCCTGAAGAATAATGGTTGCTATTCACCAGTGTGATTGGACAAGAAAGGGTTTGATTTTCCCCATTGTATCTTCTTTTTCCCACCGTTTTGTTTTCTTTCAAATCTTGTGGGATTGTTTGTTGTATGGCCTTTTGAGCCCTCCGTTCAATTCAAGTAAAGATTTGCTTCTTCTGCTCATCTTTTCTTCTCCAGTTACAGCATTCTCTCATCGAATTGGGATCAACAGATACGAACCAAACTTAAGTCAGTCAAAAACATAAAAAGGGTTTCTTCTCTTTTGGATAATTCAAAGGATGGAAAAGAACTGGTCCAAGTAGGGGGGAAATTGAACAATGCATCTTTTGTCATTGATTTAGTTGAAAGATGCATCCTATGCATCCTATCGAATTGCTGCTACCGAAAGTCTCATTATCGAATTGCTGCTACCGAAAGTCTCATTACTCCCTCCAGTCTCAAAAGAATGTCTTTCTCGCATCTCAATATTCAGTAGGGAACGCATATCGAGGAGGCCGGATGAGGCACTATTTGACTCCAAAAAAATCCGAAATTTTTTGTGAACGTACGTTAAGGATTAACGTACTTCCCAAAAAAAATTAGGAGCAAAATTGTCTCAAATAGTGAATCTACCGGCCGTTTTAAGATACGTGCCGAAACAGTAAAAACAAAAGTTAAAACGACATTGTTTTGGGACCGGAGGGAGTATCATTTTGTAACATTCACCACCGCCACAGCCAAAAGCATTTCCAAGTCAAATGGAAGATGTACACCTTTGGTTAAAGAGCCAAACCATTTCAAAAAAATCTTAGGATGGCAGTATATCACACACCACAAAGAACTTACTTTTGGTTCAAAAAAACCCAGAATAGCAAGAATCGCTAACAATGATGCTTTGTTTTTGCTACACATTCCACAAACAACACATATTGTCATACGATATACTACTAACTGTGAGGTACGCACATCAGGCAATCATGGTCGAAGTATCGGACCTGCATTGACTGGCAAAAATGGAGTGAAGGCCTTCTTCAACAATATGGAAAACCAGATTCAGTTGCTGTACCGTCAGATTCCAAAGACAGTAGCGTATCATCTCCAAAATCTGCCCCGGCTTGTGCATTGTTGGCATCTGACAGTTGCCGCACCAAACGATCAAACATGCTTCCGCCCGTTCTTGAAAAGTTGAACGAAAAGGAGGGTCCATTTATATCATGAGTGTAGAACCTTGACATCTTCAGCACCTGCTCAAATGATTCATCATCCAAATCGGCAGAAGAGTTTTCACCTTCAACGGGTATACCACAGATCTTAGCAGCTACTAAAAGCTCTTTAAGCAAACCCTCTGGACTACAGTCTGGCCTCGTCAGTTTCTCTTCCACATCTTGCATTTCAAAACCGGCACAACACAAACTGAAACCATACCTAGCAAACATGCGAACAATTGGCAGGTGCCCGTTTATGGTTGAAGTATTGTAGTAACCAGCTTTTGCCTCAGACATGGGAATGTTCCAGTGGTAATTCCAGGGGATGACAGCCAGTTTTGCAGAAGTATTAACTTCAGTGTCCCGGAAGATGATCTGAGCTTCCCTGCAAATTCTTTCCCATGAAACAATAGCATCCGGAATACCATTCAAGGAAGATTACAAGATCCACCGGCAGTACCAATTGGGCCACCATTTGCCAACTCAAGCATACAAAAATCATAATGCCAAGCACTCAGAGATGCAAGCATATACTGTCATTAGAACAATCAGAAAAGAGCAGAAGTCAATACATATGTTAATGCCATTGTAAAACCACATTTGGGAAAAGGAAAATAAGAAGTTTGGAGAACGAGACTCCAGCACTCTGAGAGGCTTGCTAACAAGTACTAAATAAAGCTAACTTGTTTTTGGTACCTTATCATTGCAATGAAATTCTCCAAGTTCAAATAAGCCCCCATCCCATTCTGGTGGTGATGCAGGATATCTTAACTCACCACCAGGACCCATGCCAACTTGGACTCCCTACAAAAGTGGAATCACTAGTCGGACCACATACCACATGAAAGAATCTGTTGTAAAAGGTTAAAAAGGTGATCGAAATTGATGTAGTGTCTATATTCTTACAGTAATGATATCACCAAGCAATGGTCTAAATGTGTCTCTAAAGTCCTTCATGAAATCTGTATAAGCTTGGAGTGGTGTTCGTCCCCGTAAAACAGAAAAAATATCACATCCCAAGGACATATATTCAGTATTCCTTCTGCCAAAACTATCAGTGTACAACAGGTATGGATTTTTGTCCGCCTCTTCAAGTACCCATCGAGGAAGAGGAACCCTTCAATACACAAGAAAAAATAGTCTCAGAAGCCACTCATTTACAAGCAAATAAGAGCAAAGAAAAAAAACGTTTAGCAAGGAACTTGGCTGCAATGAAGTTTCATTTTATTCCAACTCTTGTCCTAAACCATGTGCAAGACTATGGAATTCTAAAATAAGAGAGCTCAAGGTAGCAGCATAAATGAACAAAAACACAGAAAAAACAAGGTTTCACCAACAAAAAATACCCTCAACATTATCACCTTAAATAAAGCATTGCTTTCCCCCACTTGGGCGAAAGTTTGAAAGCTTGAAAGAATGGAAGTCAACGTCACCTGTTGCATGCATTCGGTACATGGACAATAGATTTTGCATAGTGGCAAAGTGAGACAAAATAATCCTTAAAAAAAGGCAGATTCACATAAAAAGCAATGTAGCTAATCAATATCATCAAAGATCTACCAGACAAAATGTATCAACCAAAGGTTTTGATAAACATGTACGCATGTGTCCCATTGATGCAGATAATGCAAGTTGCAGAGTGCAACTAAATAGCCAAGTTAGCGCAGAAATGGAACAAAAATTAAACATAATGTAGCTAATCGGTCAAGATTTTGGCAAGAAAGTCAATATTTACCACTGGTAGTCTTAGAGGCATATCTACCTCAATGGTCAAATGCAGAGAACAAAAGTTACACAATGCAATTGAAGAATCTTTTACACAATTGTAGGTATCTTTTATATATCTACAATTACAATTGTGAGACATCTAAATTAACTTAACTAACTACTTGTACACACAAACTGTATTTTTCTTGTAATAAAAAAAAACGTTGTAAAAGAATTAGGACCATAATTTTGGTACTATTATTTATCACATTTTTTTCAACCTTGTTTGTTAAACACTGGTTCATGAGTTTTCTTTCTTACACCATTTTATGAACAAACTTCTCATTGCAACATAAGTTAAATAACTATGATTATTAATTAATTTGCCCAAAAACATTAGACAAAGTCTAACATGTGGCACTGGTCAATTTTTTATTTGGTTTCAAGTCAAATATTATCATTTGAAATATTGGAAGAAACTTGATTAATTGTATTTTTAAATGTTACGTTGGTTGCAACAAATTAGCTACGCCCTAAGGATAGGATGAAGGTGTTCAAAGAAATATTGGAATAGGGTGGAGTGGAATTTGTGATATAATGAAGGTTTATTTATAGAAATATTAGAAATAATATGATGAAGTGAGAGAACACAAATTTGGGAATTTTTGTTTTAGAAAAATGAACTAACTGGGTATGGAATTACAAATTGCGGTTGTGGGGTCCACTGTTTTAGTTAATAAAGGTGAAGATGGAAGGGTAATGTGGTAATTTCGTTTGTTGGGCCGTTACAGGAGTGGGGTCGCTTTGTGTGGGTCCACTTTTGTGTGATAAAGAATGGCGGCAAGGATTTGGGGCAAAAGAAACTAGTTGCGTTTTTTTGCGTTCGGAGGGTACTATCGTGTTGACAAGAAAAGCCATTGCATTGTAAGTTAATCACGTAAATGCCACTCACCCAACCATACTTGCAGTCCAATTTTTTTGACTCAAGCAACCATGCTCCACCAAAGTTGGTCCATATCGGTTAGCTTGAAATTATTCCGAGTTAACTAAATTTATAAATTCGAATTTTGGAATGCAATTGTTTATAAATTCAATATCAATTAGATCACATGAAAAAATTAAATGCAGTGAGTTTCGATTTGTTAATTAAGTGAAGTTGAAAGCGAATAATTTATAAAAAAAGTCATTGCATTAAATACCGACCCGAAAATTTATTTAGATCTCGATTTTATCGATCTGACTATCTAATTGGACCGATTTTTATAACTATACTTTTTAATTTAAAAAATAATATTAACTCCGTTGTATTTTCTACAAAGTGTGGATGGTAAGGTGAGTTGAGTTCATATTCTCTTGTTAAAAAAAGAATAATATTTAAGACGACCGGTCTAGTCCTAGATGACTGGGTTTGAAACTGTTTATTAAATAGATGGGTTTAGGTCCAATCCAATATTTTTGGGTCCAAATAAATTAGTACTTGAGCACCTATTTTACCACGTTGTGCTCTAGCAATTAAGGCCGAGGTGGTCCAACAACTAAACTGATAGTGCCTTTTTGTGAGTTATAATATAATTATTCAAAATATAATGGATTCATTGATTGAGTGCTTAAAATGTGTATAATTATCAGATTTGGGTGTGTTTCCTTCTTTTGCAGAAATCAAACAAAGAATTAATGAAGAAGGAAAGGAACAGAGAAAAAAAAGAAGAAGAGCAAAAATGAAAAAGCAGAGCAGTGGAACAAAGAACCAACAAGTGGTCTCTCTCCCAAACCTTCAAAAAAACAACGCGGAATGAGCAAATTCAGCTGGGCTTGAGGAAATTAATCAGTGGGCTGGGCCACTTGACATTGGACGCCTGTTGGCATGATAGCTTCCAGAATACACGGAACTGAATTTCAATTCAAAGCACGGAAGGCAAGAGATTTATTAATTGATTTGATTTGGTTGGTGATTTTGAATTTAAACATCAGGCCCCAAACAAATCACTCAGGTACGCAATATAAAGCACTAACCATAGGGATACGAGAATTTTAGTACATCTTTCAAATCATTATCATCAAGCTTATTGAAAAATTGCACAAAAATACAACTGTCATCCCCAATTAAGAGATGATGATGTTCCATAAAAGAAACTTGTTTAGCGGCAGCCTCACTTCTCATATAAGAAAGTCGTAGCAGGACAGCCTGAAATTGATATTGGTGGGCATTAAACAGTCAAATTCTGCAATTTTCAAGGCACTAACAAGAATCGCTTTTCAACAGCACAGCCTACCTTCCTGAAAGCACTTGGATTTGCAATCCCCTGAAGTTGTACATCATCGCTCGCTTGGCGTCTCACTCCTACATGCTCAATCCTCAAAAAATATAGACCAAAACGATACTGCAAATAACCTGACAGCATCACAAGCAGACCGAACTGATTACACCAGGTCTAACTTTTAAAATACATACACGATCAACTCCCGACGCACATAGTTGTAATTACACAAAAATTCTACTCAACCATCAAAACATAACAGGAAATTTTTTTACCTTTGCTCAATTACAACATCTGCAACCGAAGGCAATAAAATATGCTTCTCCTTCTTTAAAACCCCGAAAAATGGCAATGCCACTGGCCTTGTAACCTAATCTAAACCGAAAAGTTTAGTCAACTAAAGGAACCATCTTTGCCAGCCCATAATATCCTTCTCAGCTTTAGTCTTTATCTTCCATTTTTGTCAGATTTTGTTTTTGGTGAACAATAACACGCTAGCACAGCAACAACACAACTCTAGAGTCCTACCTAATCATGTGGTTATGATTATTTTGTATATTTATCTTGAGAAATGTTAAACCAGTTACTGAAACTAGTCACCGAAACTTACCGAATAACGTGAACGTTCCACGTCATTCGGTATTTACAAAAATGTCACTCAGTTATTACAAAAATGCCACTTTCATTTTCTCAATTCTAGGTTTTCACAATTCATTCCCTTCATTCCTCCTCCCTTCCCA
This sequence comes from Viola odorata, assembly GCA_963691705.1. Taxonomy (NCBI): domain Eukaryota; kingdom Viridiplantae; phylum Streptophyta; class Magnoliopsida; order Malpighiales; family Violaceae; genus Viola; species Viola odorata. The sequence continues at coordinate 3,980,045 of OY829546.1, forward strand.
CGATTCAGACACAACCGAACAGCCGCCTCTCCTAGCCACCGCCACCGCCTTTGTGCGGTCTTTGTGCAAAGCGTATAGGTACATTTGCTTTGTTTAGTGTACACTAGTGCTTGTTGTGCGGCTTTCGAAAGAGAAAAAAATCATAACTGTGACTCATGTTTTCTTTTTGGGTTTCTTAATGCAATCAGGATAACTGTTTTTCTGTATTCTGTGACCCATGTTTGTTTTCTTCTTGAGCTGTTCTCTATTTTGAATATTCTTGACCCTCTTTTGTCTGACTCCAAAAGTTAAAGTCAGAATTTGGAATGTGTGTGTAGGAAATGCAATGTGGGAAGTCGGTTTGCTTGCATCTTACCTACTTGGTTCATATTTGACACCCGGTGGAAATCCAATTGTACACTAGTGCTTGTTGTGCGGCTTTCGAAAGAGAAAAAAATCATAACTGATCAGGTAAACACTAGAATCTTTGGGATTCAGCCTTAAGTCTTACTTACGTGTATGCATTTCGATATACGTCTGCAATAGGCGCACGGAAATTTACTGTGTGCTATGGATTCATCTCTAATGAAATGTTCTACATTAACTCTACTGTGCAGGGTCTTCTCAAGTTAGGACACGGTCGCGATTATAAATTAAGAAGAGTAACTTTGAAAGTGGATGAAGCTGACATCAGTTTCGCATTGGAGGTAGGAACTACTAATGTAATTTCCATCATCACTTCTACCCTCGGAGCATCATTTTTCTCTTGTTCTTATATTTGAACATGTTCATCTGCACTGGGAGTTCGTTTCTTTCGCAATTGTCTTCAGTAATGTTTTCGACAACGCCATCGGCAAGTTCTCCTTCACCTGAAATACTTCAACATGCTGCTGCTGCATTGCATGGAAAGGATAAAAACAACATATAGATCTGGACACAATTTGTAACTTTATTACTGCCTTAATTTTACCATATCTTTATTCCATTTTTGTGGGAGCAAAGCAATTGTATCACATACTACAATTTTCTAATGTTCATAAATTATATTCTCTGCTTAATTTTGAAGAGGCTCATATACGGAACATCTCGAAATAATATCTAATAGCCAACTACTTCATTGTTTTAAGAAAAAATATAATAAAAGAAAACTACTAATTTTATTGTGTTATTAAGCAGCTAATCCCATTTTTTAAAATCAATTTAAACATGAAAAATAAGCAAATAGGCTGGTGTATAAATAAAGAATCATAAAAGTAGAAATCAGCAGTGTTATTAAGCAGCTCATTTATGCAGTGTTGTAACAAAATAATAATGCAAATCCATTTTAACATATGCATAAGGACATTTATGACGTGTTGTAATAAAATGATAATGCAAATTCATTTTAACATATGCATAAGGACATTTATGCCGTGTTGTAATAAAATAATAATGCAAATTGAACTTACTCAACAAGTTATAAGCGAGTTCATGGAAAAATTGCATCACTAGGGGTATCTTCTGCACTAAGAGCTCATTTCCCAAGCATTCAAGGACGTCTCTAAACAACAGTTTGCAAATACATAAAACTCTCCCTCAGATAAATACAATGGACAAACCTCTTCTTTCAACTTCCAAAAGCACACACCATAAATCCAACAAAAAACAAAACGTTGAATCCTGAGAATGAGTAGATCTGCAAGAGCAAAAAGGTGGCGGCGGTCACCGTAGAGGTGGCGGCGTCGTTGACGGTCGCGGTGGCGGTCGCGGTGGCGGTGGCGGTGGCTAGGAGAGGCGGCTGTTCGGTTGCGTCTGAATCGTGGGAAGGTAGGAGGAATGAAGGGAATGAATCGTGAAAACCTAGAATTGAGAAAATGAAAGAATGACATTTTTTAATAACTTACCGAGTGATATTTTTGTAAATACCGAATGACGTGGAAGTAAGTTTCGGTGACTAGTTTAGTAACTGATTTAGCATTTCTTGTAAATTGCGAGGATATTACCTACACCTGTAAAAATAATCATTGAGTTAGAATAGGACTCTTGTACACAGTATATATCTGCAATACACAAACGCTGTAATCAATCAGCTTTTCCAGAATTTCTTTCCTGTCTTTTATTCTCTGGTTCAAGTGTTTTGGTTTTGGTGTGTGTGGCCGGAAATGTCAGGGTCCGTTTCTCTCTCCTCGCCTCTGTGCATGTGGCTGGTCGCCCCCTGCATGTCCGTTACGTGCCATTCCTCGAACGACTCTCCGCACGCGTTTCGTCGTAGTTACAGTAGTAGCAGAAGCAACAGAGGAAGAAGTAGCAGCAAGAATAGTAAAGGCTTGAAATGTTGTGGTGTTGTTAGTGGGAATAGTATTAGTAGCAGTCTGGCTAGTGGTGTTGCCGGTGGCGACGGAGGAGGAGAAGGAGGTGTCGTTTCGTGTTTCTCGCATTTTGGATCGTCTGCGATTGGAGGTTTAATGAGTTCCTGCTTCGCGTTTGAGCCTTGTAGCCATTACTACTCCTCTAATGGATTTTTTGGATCCGCAAATCTCAATCTCAGCAGGAAGCACCGTCGACTTCTCCAACGCGTCCGCTCAGGTACTCTTATCGAAATTATTATTTTTATTTTTCAATCGTACGCGTGATTTCTATTTTGTTTGTTTAGTGCAAGGTTGGGTGTGTGGATTGTCTCTTGGTCTGTTCTCTTCGCTGTTAATGCTCGATTTGTTGTTTCTCCTGATTTTTTGACTGGTTAATTGAACGTTTGGCTTGTTTTTTAATCAATTTTGAGATTGTGTGTATTCTTTTATTTGGCCTATGTTTGAACTCATGCATTTGCTGTGTTTCTGTGGTCTCCATGGTTGGTGCATTAATTTAATGTATGCTAGTTTCGGCTTGGAAATGGTGGAAAAGTTAGGTGGTTTATTTGCATGATTTTGCTGCGTCTTTGAATGCATCAAGCATGTGGGAAGGAAGTGCTCTTTTGAGCAAGGTGAAGTTAGAAACTATGTGGTGGGCTTATGGTGGTTTTATTGATCCTATATTGAAATATTCCCATTGTTTTTTAGATCAAAAATTGAAAAAATCCCATGAATGTGTAATCATTCGTTGACAGAATGTGTGGCTTGTGCTATGACAACTTATGGTTGATTTATTTTATATGAAATTTCAGGGGAAAAGGAGGCTGCAACAAAGAAAAAACCTGTTACCAAGCAAAGGCGAGTAGTTGTGACAGGGATGGGTGTGGTGTCACCTCTTGGTCATGATCCAGACACGTTCTATGATAATCTGCTTGAAGGTGCCAGTGGCGTAAGTCAGATAGAATCATTTGACTGTGCTCAGTTTCCAACGGTAAATTTTATTCAATATATTATCTCCTATTTGTTGGCTAGTCATGAATTCTCATGGTGTTTTGCTTCCTCACCTGCTGTCCAGAGAATTGCGGGTGAGATCAAGTCTTTCTCTACTGATGGATGGATTCCTCCAAAATTGTCTAAGAGGATGGATAAATCCATGCTCTACATGCTTACTGCTGGTAAAAAAGCCTTGGAAGATGGGGGAATTACAGAGGATGTAAAGTTAGATAAAAATAAATGTGGAGTTTTGATCGGCTCAGGAATGGGTGGCATGAAGGTAACTATGCGTTCCCTACAGTCTATGAAACATATGTAGACGATCATAGTGAATTTTAAGAAAATTGCCAAATTCTGTGCTGATGAATGTGGAATATCGTAATTTACAAAGAAGCCATGAGAAAGTTATTGTTAGTTGCCTGTGTCAAATGAAAGATATCAATGGCATCATTTCCATGCCTTAGAAAAATGGGAGTTAGTATTGCCTTTCCCCATAGCATCTTAGTCAATCTTGGTCTATAGGAATGAGTCTGAGCCTCTGAGGTTTGAGCATGTGAGTCATAAGGTTTACATATATGGCAAAAAGAAAAAGGAAATTCATTGGATTAATTGCATTTGATTTTTAACTTATCGCTGTACTTGGGTGATTGTTACTAGGTTTCCGGTGATGGATATGAAGCACTAAGGATCTCATGGAGGAAGATGAATCCATTCTGTGTACCTTTTGCAACAACTAATATGGGTTCAGCCATTCTTGCTATAGATCTGGTATACCACAGTATTTGAATACATACACCGATTGGTTTTGGTGTTTACACTTGATATTCTTACCCCTCAGTTGCTCAATGAACTGTAGGGTTGGATGGGACCAAATTATTCAATTTCTAGTGCTTGTGCTACCAGCAACTTTTGTATATCGAATGCGGCAAACCATATCATTAGAGGCGAAGCTGTAAGTGTCTTACATTCTTAATTTTTTTTACCTGGAATGTGTGGAATGTGCTTGTTGTACTTGTCAAGCTTTCAATCCTGTTTGGTGACTGATATGTTTTCTGGAATTGTTATGAAATTGCAGGATGTTATGCTCTGTGGTGGTTCAGATGCAGTAATAATACCCATTGGTATCTCTTTCTTTCTTGCCTTAATTGAGTTTCATGGTTCGATTTGGCAAGGTGTGAAAGTGGCAGATTTAGTATATAATTCTTGGTTTAGGTCTGGGGGGTTTCGTGGCGTGCGGAGCTCTTTCACAGAGGAATGAAGATCCTACGAAAGCTTCTCGACCCTGGGATTCGGTAATATATCAATACTTTTTGAGATTCATGTTACTACCAGAGCTTTATTCCCACTAGTCTAACATTTCTCAGTTAGAAATTTGTTGTTTATCAGAATCTTAATTTACTTTAAGCATGTTACACGACATGAACATCTTCTTTTGTGATGAACAGAATCGAGATGGATTTGTTATGGGGGAAGGAGCTGGAGTACTTCTCTTAGAAGAATTAGAACATGCAAAGGTCTGATCTAACTCAGAAGAATGACATACCAAACATCTGTTGATCTACTTATTCTCAGTTCCTATTTTTTTATTGCCTGTCATATTCAATCTGTATAAAATCAGGGGTCACTTTTGAGTAGTAGTACATATTTCACCCTCACTTCCTCACCATGTAGCTCTCCTCTCAATGACTTATCTCACTGACTTCTCATGCAGTTGTTTTAAGATTTGAATACTATTTTCCTTTTGCTTGCTAAACGCTAGATATATGATTAAAAGTTTCTTCCCTAGAGCAATTAATCTAAAGTTGAATTAATGATTTGCAGAGGAGAGGTGCAGATATCTATGCAGAATTTCTCGGAGGAAGCTTTACTTGCGATGCTTATCACATCATGGAGCCACGTCCTGATGGTATTACTTAGATTTTGCACAAGGAATCATTTTCTGTGTGGATTTTTTTTTAAGGATCTTACGCCTGTTTTCTTTTTTTTGACGATCTTAATCCTTGACTGCACTCCATTTCTCCTGCTTTTGACAATAATACAATTAGTCTCGAGTTGTCAGAATTGCTTTTGTAAGGTCTGATCTAATGAGGGTATTTTGGTTAACCTAAATCTATCGCTATTGGGTTTGTGGTTAACCAGCGAGACGCCAAGACCAATATGGCAAGACCACGCATGGATATTTTTTTAGTTGAGTTCAATAGATTAAGCTTTTTGCTTGATAATGTTTGTTGTTAGTTCTGCTAAGCTTCTTAAAAGTGGAGTTCAATATCTTGCTTTCAAATTTTATTGCTGACTGCTGACTTTCAGTTTTACTTCATTCCAAAACAGGGGCCGGTGTCATTCTTTGCATAGAAAAAGCATTAGCGCAGTCAGGAGTATCTAGAGAGGACGTAAACTACATAAATGCGCATGCAGCATCTACTCCAGCTGGAGACCTTATAGAGTTCCAGGCACTCATGCATTGTTTTGGCCAGAATCCTGATGTAAGTAGGATGCGGTATTTTCTTGCACCACCTGTTTAAACTATTCCACTGATGGTGTACGGCATTTGCAGCTGAGGGTGAACTCTACAAAGTCAATGATTGGCCACCTACTTGGAGCAGCGGGTGCAGTTGAAGCTATTGTAACAATACAGGTAGCTTACTTGTGTTTACAATTATGCAAAAACTATCTATTTATCATAAAGAAGCATAACGTATGATTCCCCACCCCTCTTGGTTTCTAATCAGCTCTGTAGGCATAGGGAGTATGGTAGAAAATTGAGATGCTTTACGCCTTCTGCTGACCAAAATATATGGTTGTGACATTTACAGTGCAGTGTTATTTTTTTTTAAGAGTAGTCATCTCAAAATCCTACAAATGAATAAGCAGGAAGACAATAAAATGAAGAGTTGACCTTAAGGACAAAAGTTGGTATTGAATTTGAAATTGCATCTTCGCTTTGCTGGCTGTATGCTCATCTAACAAAGCAGACAAAACCAATAGTTAGTGCACCCCATGCCTGCAACATGTTTTTGTTTGGGTTTTCATTATTGTTTTCCTTTACCTCTGTAGGCAATTCGAACAGGATGGGTTCATCCAAATATCAACCTAGAAAAACCAGATGAAGGCGTGGTATGCTGCCTTTTCTTCTCTTTGCGAACATACTCCTCGGTTATTCAAATTTTGTTGTCTATTTTCAAATGCCTAACTATGGTGCATCAATTTAGAATACAAATGTGCTAGTGGGTCCAAAGAAAGAGAGGTTGGACATCAAGGCTGCATTATCTAATTCATTTGGATTTGGTGGCCATAACTCCTCAATTATTTTTGCTCCATACAAGTGATTAGGCTGCTGCAACCTTTCTGCATTGGTGATGAAGGTACGCTGTTAGCTTATAATTTGTGATTACGTTATAGTAATTCGGTTGGCAAAATAAACGGATCCAGCGTCATATGGATTTCAGACATGAATCTCATTCGTGGCACCCTTGGATATGAAATCCCATACTTTTAGATGAAATCACAAATGTAGTAGCACACATGAATTGCACCATCATTTCATTATTGCTTTACTTAATTTTGGCAAATTATCATCTTGTGAATATAGTTGATGCCCTAGGTTACTTAGCGACTGACTAACTGTGGGTTGCTACATTTTGCAGAGAGAACTCCCAAAATTCCCCTTGTATCAAGTCTTTAGTTGAAGTGATTTGGCGGTGCATTTTGTCTAAAATAATAGCTCATTGACATTGTAGCTGTTCAATTTGTGCAGCTTGCCAGAAAGAACATTAGCAAATGGGAAGCGTACTTGGCTGTGCAATGCTCATTCTGCAGATACTAGGGTCTTCACTCGCTTAGGAATATATTTAATTCAATTGATATGTGGTCTTTTAGAAACCCAGTTTATATTAGTATACGATACAACTGGCTCTGTAATGTGTAATTACGTAGTTGCAGTTTCATTCAATTTCAATATATTAAGCATTATATTATATGGTTGGCAATTCAGTTGATTAATTTTTGTTTTTCAAAAATTTGGAATTATTACAAAGTAAATACGTTTTCTATTTTTTAAAATTTGAAATTTTTTCATTTAGTACGAAGTAATCACAATTTTCAGTTTTCTATGGAAAAGAAAAAAGAAAACAGAAAAAGGAGAGATATTTTGGGAAACATGTCTTTCATTATTTCTTTATTAAGTTCTCATGATTAGAAAATTTTATTTTTATAAGTATTTTTTTAAGATACCGAGATTAGAGTGGAAGATAAATTTAATTTAAAGTGAATTAACATACCATATTCCTCAAAACATGAGAGAAGCTAAAAGTTTAGAAGCCCAGATCCTTTCTATCCGACAGACAACTAATAAGTACATATCGGATAAGTATCTTAATCAATACTCCCTCCGTCCCACAATACATGTCGTTTTCCTGCGAATTTTTACTGTTCATAATACTTGTCATTTTATCTTTTTTGAAGTATATATTTTGTACAAATGCCAAAAAAAAATGTATGCACCAATCCAATTTGATGATGGCGTGGTAAGTTGAGTGGAAATTAAGAGTAAAAATGAAACAATGTGGAATAAAATAAGATCAAAAATCATTGTCCTGCGGATTTTTACTATCCTAAAACGACATGTATTGTGGGACGGAGGGAGTAATAATTTTACTACTCGTAGTATTCAACTAATAAGGTGATTATACATAGACGATTTTTTTTTATATTTATCACACCATTATCTAGATAATAAGTATATAGTGTTTCTAAAATTTAAAATTTTAAAACCGACGAATTTATAATTACCAATTTTAATGTATAATTTTTTTATTAACGGATGTAAATGGCTGAATGAAGTAAATATGATATATTGAGTATACCGTGTACTTACTCCTATTAGACCATCCACAGCAGTGGGTGTCAAGTGTGACACTTGACACCCGCCACATCAACTTAACACCCAACCAAATCATCACTTAACACCCATCATCCACAGCAGGGTACTTTTCAGGGTGTCATTCACTTTCTCTCCCTTCCACATCACTTCCCACTCACTTTCATTTATTTTTCTTATTAATATTTATAATTACTATAATTTTTTTTTTATAATATACTCCATCTGTCTTTAAAAGACAGACGTCGGGGAGCAAATCACTTGGTTTTAGGTAATGTGGACTTGCTGGTTGTGTGTCAGGGGTGTTTGTGGGCCAATGCAAGAAATGGAGTATTTTTTATTAAAACAACCAAAACGCTGCGTCTTGCTTCTTCTTCTTTCCTTCTCTCCTGTCATAATCCGTACAACATTTACAGTACAGTACAGACGCGAAAAATTGCGCAAAAAATTCTGGCTTAATTCCAAATTCCAAATTATGGCCTAATCGGCCTAATTCCAAAGCGATTTTTATTAGCGATTTTTTTCTATACAAAAGAAGAAGAGAAGGAAAGAGGAATACTATTGAAGGACAAAGGCATAGATCTGGGACACTAATGGTAACACTAATGATCCATTCAAATACAAAGATCGAAACCAAGTAACGAAGTCCAGATCTTCAGCATAAAAACCACAGCTCCATTCACAACCCAACAAGTATTACAGATTAGAGTTGTACATCCATAAGTAAAAACATGCAAGCCCCAATCATCAAGATTCAAACTTTATGCAGTTAACCGAGCAAAAACAAAAACCCAATGAAGGATAAAATCAAGAGAGCAAACAAAGTACCTGGGTTTTATTCTTCAGAGCTGCTACGAGAGAGAGTTGAAGGCAGAGCTGGGTCTTGCCGGAACCACTCTCCGCCACGATTTCGGTGATGGAGTTGCAAGGAACGCCACCGCAGGTGGAGCATTTCTGGGTCGGATCATCCAAATCTTCACAAAAAATGGAGATATGCATCTCGTTGCAATCCTCAAAATCATTGTAGCAATCAGGCTGACTATCTTCAAAATAAACTTCCTCCATTTTATTTTCATCGATCATTGGTTATAGTTTGAGAGAAAGTTGAGAGAAAGATGAAGAGAAGGAGAGAAGGAGAAGATGAAGAGTGGGTGTCAGATATTTATTTCCCAGCCCTAATTTGCCCCGAATGACACGAAGTTTATGCGCGTATGACATGTCGTTTAAGGGGCAAATTTGTAAAAAAAAATTAAAACGTAAGGGCGTCAATTAATTGTGGATTTAGTTTTGGGGCTAAAACGTCTCTCTTTCAAAGACAGAGGGAGTAATAAATAATAAATAATATATTTTTAATATAAATTAATTAAATTTCATAAATTTTTTTTAGTTCCCAAAAAATCTATACTTTTTTAATACAATAAATAATATGATATTTTTTAGAAATAACATACGATATTATTTCTTATTCAAACGGAATTATTGAAATTAACATACACTTTTACAACCCACAAATTATTCAAAATAACACACAATTCGAAAATAAAACACACAATTTGAAAGTAAAACACACAATAACAAACTAGTTCTCAAACAACTCCTTCAGTAGCATCTTATACATATTTTCATCTACAACATCACGATTTTCTTTGGCCTTCAAGGACATCAGCATCTCCATCTTCTTAACACGTGCATACTCCAACATAGCTGATGCAGTACTAGCCTTGGATTGTTCAATGTTTTCACGAGCACGGGCTAAATTAGATAACTCCTCCTCAATATCAACATTTGATTTTCTAGAAGTCGAATATCTGCTCGATGAAGCTCTAGCTTTCTTCTTTGTTGCATCCCTACCTTCTGGACGTACAATGGAAGGAGCTGAGGATTCAACGTCATCGCCACCACTTTTTCTCTTCGATCCACTACTTGTAGATTCATTTGCTCCTGGCATATATCTGGGTTGGTCTCGAACCAACTTCCACTCTTCCAGCAAGGAAAACCAATTACCTTCGCTCTCTTGATACAACTCTAGACCCTTGGCTATGTAGTTATCATCGGACCAACCACTACACTTCACTCTACATGCTCTACTGTAATAACCAATAAAACTACGAAAATGACTTTTGCACTGTATCCTGGACCTCTGTTTTCCACCTTGGATTTTTTCATTCATATACTCTGCAACTTTACCCCAGAAAGTATCACCATTTTGATTCATCCCCAATTTACTATCATTACTAACGTGGAAATAACCAGTTAATAAAGATTTGTTCTCTTCCGTACTCCAAAAGTCGTAACCTGATGATCTCTTGGCTGATTGTTTGGTTGGAGCAAGAGAACTGAGAGGGGTATTCCCATCAACATTTCCCATAGATATTTGTGTGGAAAATTCTGGGAAATCACTTGATCCACTACTGAAACGGGGTGTGTTTGGCTCATGAGTTTGTTCACTGTTTGGATAGTTCATAGGAGCGGGAACATAGCTGTCTTCAGGAACAGGTTGATAGCCATAAGGCATATAAGGATGATTATACGGGTATTGCATGCCAAAATTTAGGGGCATCCCATACTGCGATCCAAACTTAGGCTGCATCCCCGTATTCTGAGGATTTTCTGGGCATTGAATGTTTGGGTTTGGAGGTCGCATATTTGGATTTTGAGCTTGGTTAGGGAAATTGTAATTTGGAAAAAAAGGATAATTTTGTGAAGGATCCATGAAAGAGCTTGAAGTTTGTAAAAAGCTCAGATTTTTTTTTGGTGTCCAAATGACACACACAAACTCTATTTATAGATCTCAAAAAATAAAAATAATGGTATATTTTTTTTTAAAAAATTGAGTAATTATTATAGAAAGATGACAAATCACATGTGGTGTTTGAAAACTAGCCGTTATGGATTGTCGGAAAATTTCCAGTGGCAAAACGCTACGTTTTGCCACTGGAAATTTTCCGACAAGCCATAACGGCTAGTTTTTCAAAAGTATAGATCTCAAAAAATAAAAATAATGATATACTTTTTTATAATTATTTTGAGTAATTATTATGAAAAAATGCATTTAAAAAAGAAAAAAATTAAAAAAATGTAAAAAACTCGAATTTGTTTTAGTGTCCAAATAATACAAACCTAGTCTCTATTTATAGATCTCAAAAAATTAAAAATAATGGTATATTTTTTTTAATTTTATTTTGAGTATTTATTATAAAAAAACTCATTACAAAAATGAGGGGGGAAAAAAGAAAATTTCGGTGGACCAATGACAAGCCGTCACGCGTGCGCGTGCAGGCCTGTCATGACAGCCCTACCGCGCACGCGTGGCGGGCTGTCATTGGTCCACCGAATTTTTTTTAAAAAAAACAAACTGACAGTGGGGGTCCCACTGTCAGTTTGATACGGGGTGCATCTCACGACACCCTCTCTTTCCTTGTGGACCAATGACACTCGGATGATCCCCTGCTGCAGCACACAACACCCAAATGACACCCACAATGAACCCCTGCTGTGGATGGTCTTAGAGGTGGATGATGACACGTCAACATAAAACCACGTCAGCCGTGGGGAATTTACCCAATGGTACTGCAGATTTCGCTGTCTCGCACTTTTCTCATAGGTTGACGCTACGGGCCCACGTATCATCAACCATCCAGTTGCGTCAGGTTCGCTTGGTTCCAATCAGGGGATGCCACGTCACATGTCTAAGGATCTGTAGTGTTGTTCGTGCAGATTTGTCAGACAAAGCGAAGCGTGAGCCCATCGGACCGCAAATCACGTTGTTCGCATTTGACCCTTTTACTGAAGTCTGAAAGAACACTAAAAAAATTCAACCAATTGACCCTTTTATTGATCAGGTGGCATGTATTTTATTGGGTGGGTGTATCAAAAAGACAATATTATACTCTTGTCCAAAAACACTTGTCACTATTAGGGGTGTACAAGAACCGGGCCGGCCTGGAAACCGGAACGAAACCGTCATTTTTTTGACACGGATTGGCCCGGTTAGGTTTTTTTTTTTAACCCCGGACCGGAAAGTTCCGATTCGGTCCGGTTCTCCAACCCTCAGAATTCGGAAACAGGCCCAGAGAACCGGAAATATATACATATATAATATATGCACAATAATATCAAAGTTTCCATTTGGTTCAATGGTTAACTCATCACCTATTATATTAAAGAGAATAGGTTCAAACCCTCTTAGCTCTCACTTTTTTTGTATTTGTGTGCAAGATTTGTATTTAAGTAAAAAAAGATACAGGCTAAAACCAGAACCGGTCCGGTCCGGCCCGAAAAAATTGGAACCGGCCTGGCCAGGCCAGGAGCCGGTTCTGTCCTGGACAGGAACAGGTAATAATAAATATCCAGACCGGCCCGTGTACACCCCTAGTCACTATGTAATATACGACCCTAGGGATGTTCACCGAAATACCTTACCGAAAATACCACGGTACCGTATCGAAAGTATATAAATTCGGATGGTATTTTTTACCCGAATATATTGTTTGATATTTCAGTACGGTACGGTATTAATTTTAGCGAATTCAATATTACCGAACCTATCGTACTGATATTTTACATATCATTGTGGATATATATATATATATATATATATTTATAAACCAAATATATAAATCTTTCTCCCTTCTTTTCATTGAATGATTTTATCAATTTTTTAACTCTATTTAACTATTTAAGTTTTTAACAAATAAATTGTTTAATAATTAATTATGTGAAAAAAAATGATTCTTAGTTATTTGTATTAAGAATTATCATACTAGACTTACTAGTAATCAATATGGTACTATCATACTAGACTTACGAATGTTCCCGCACATGAGTTGAATCAATTAGCTTTGATTTCCGATTTAGGAAATGTATGGATAGGGAAATGCCCCGAGGCGATCGTGCTTTTTGTACTTGCAGATTTGAATTAATCCAATTATATATTCCCCTAAAAAAAATTATTAATATTATCTTTAAATTAATCAAAATATTTTTTTTTCTTTGTATTAAGAAAGATAGTATCACAGAAGAATTACTAATAATAAATATTAGTATTATCTTTAAATTAATCAAAATGCTTTTTAGTTCTTTGTATTAAAAAAAATGAGAACTATATTATTGTACGAGAGAAAAGAATCACTGTCAATTACGTCAAAATCTTAAAAGTATTACATAATACATACACTGCACGATACGAACAAATATCTAGTGCACATCAAGAAATTTCGAGTCTGAAATAGATTAATGCTTTGTAGTATCAATTCGTAATATTAGATCACGATTCGTATAGTTATAAACTTATAAATAAATAAATAAAAGAAATTTTTAAATTAATAATTAATTAGTTTTAATATTTCGGTATGGTATCGAAATTTAGTTCGGTACGTTACGGTATTTTCTTTTGGCATTTAGTATACCAAAATATTTTAGACGGTATACCGAAATACAGTACGATGGACACCCCTATACGACCCGACTTGAAATTGAACACTAATGGATGATTTATTAGTGTGGAGCGAGATGAGGATCTTTGGCGTTCTTTGAAGAGTGAGGGGCAAAAGTGGTAAGTTTTTGTGTTTATTGCAGGGAAATTAGACGAGATCTGGACCGTGTATTTCAGCGTTATCTACGGCTCAGGATTTCGAAGGAGGAGTGACACGGATCGCTGTGTTTTCTGCGGGATGTAGATGGTATCTGGACCGTTGGATTTAAGGTTTATCTACGGCTGAGGATTCTAATGAGAAGTGACGCGGATCGCGACTCGCATCAATGTGCAAAATGAGTAGATAGATTAGGATTTAGGACTTGGCTGTAACCAGCTATCATGGGCTGACCTATTGGCTATTGGGCCTTTTGGAAGACACGATTAGTTGCCGCCCAAATGAGAAAAAACTTATAGTTTTCATTATTTTTGGGCAGAGCTTTTCACCAACAGTTTCAGAATCAATCCAAACCCCATCTTCATCGTTATGGCTATGGTTGATTGATCATAACCGAAGAAGAGTGGCAACATCGATATCCTTAAGTCTCAAAACCCAGAAATCATAAGAATCTCCGTGGTTGGACCAAGCATTGCAACAAGCTCTTAATTTCACCGCATTCTTGTACAGCTTCGAAATTTTGATCTGTTTTGATTTTGGATTTTGTTATTTTTCTCACCAACAAGTTTGGGATTTTTGATTCTGCTCATGTTAGTTTGGGATTTTTGATTCTGCTCATGTTTCCATCTCCAGTTATAGCGTATTAGCGTTTACTCCCTTAAAACTGGAATCAATAGAGATTAACCAAACTTAATTCAATCAATCAATTCTAACAAGTGAACAAACTAATCCAAGAAGATAAACAAATGAGCAATTCTGGATTCAAAACTCATTTATCAACTTTTTTAATCAATTGCATAAATTAGTAACCAAAACGTCTACAGTGCACCAAAATTGAATACAACATACATTTCATTATATCTGCAAAGGATTTACAATCAAATTCCAAAACACCCCAACACTACTAAACAGAACAATATCTTAACCCGCACTTCAGCGACTTTTCATTAGATTTGTAACAGATTTACATCCATAGAAATTAAAAACATCGAAACACCACAGTAGACAGAAAGATCTTAACCCTAATTCTAGAGATTGTAACGAAATCCAAAGACAAAGAGACCTAGAACCGGAGCCAGGACCCCTCATTTAAGCCCGCTCACCTCTAATCCTACGAGCGAGCTGGATGTCCTTAGGCATAATAGTCACACGCTTGGCGTGGATCGCGCACAGATTGGTGTCCTCAAACAGACCAACATAATGGGAAATTCAACACAATACGCAGCGGATAATAATTTTCCCAACTCGCTGGAATTTATGAGGAGCAATAACAAATTAATGGTAGCAACTAATTCATCACACACACACGAAGAAACAACGATTTTAACGTGGAAAACCTTCTCAATGCGAGAAGTAAAAACCACGGGCACAAGCCAGTCAATCAAGCTCCACTATGATCAAAATCAGAGTACAAGAGAGTCTCAAATCACAGCACAAATCGTGCTCAACAACTAGGCAAACAACCAACAACAGGTATGAAACTAGAGAACCAAAGGAAGAACACAAAACCAGATTTCCAGCCGCTAATTGCGGGACTCGATTCCTCCCGCTCAGATATCGTCTCACCAATCCAACCTGTCAGATTGAAGAACCGGATGTCGTGAACATGCTGTCTAAATTTCAGCCCGATCCGACGGTGAACGAAGTAGCAACGATGAATCTCCCACGGATGCGCAGAGTTGAGCGATTCTATTTTTCTCTCCTCTCCTCTCTTTTGTTTTTGCTGGAATGAGCTACTTCAGCTGCTACCCTAATTTGAAGAATAAGATGAGGCTAGTGGGCTTGCTCCACATGGGCTTTTCTCCACGTGGAGCAAACCCACTAGCCTCATCTTATTCTTCAAATTAGGGTAGCAGCGGAAGTAGCTTCATTCTAGCAAAAACAAAAGAGAGAAAAGAGGCAAGAAAAACAGATTCGTTCAACTCTGCACAACCGTGGGAGATTCATCGTTGTGATTTCGTTCACCATCGGATCGGGCTGAAATTTCGACAGCAGGTACACGACATCCGGTTCTTCAATCTAACCGGTTGGATTAGTGAGACGATATTTGAGTAGGAGGAATCGAGTCCCGAAAGTAGCTGCTGGAAATCTGATTTTGTGTTCTTCCTTTGGTTCTCTAGTTTCATACTTGTTGTCGGTTGTTTGCCTAGTTGTTGAGCACAATTTGTGCTGTGATTTGAGACTCTCTTGTACCCTGATTTTGATCATAGTGCAGCTTGATTGACTAGCTTGTGCTCGTGGTTTTTCCTTCTCGCATTGAGAAGGTTTTCCACGTAAAAATCGTGTTGTCTCTTCGTGTGTGTGTGATGAATTAGTTGTTGCCATTAATTTGTAATTACTCCTCATAGATTCCAGCGAGTTGGGGAAATTATTATCCGCTGCGTATTGCTATTATTGTATTGAATTTCCCATCATAACGAGGTACGCCTCTGCGGCCTCCTGGAGAGGCGCGACGACGCTGCTTTGAAAACGGAGATCTATTTTAAAATCCTGCGCAATCTCCCGCACCAGCCTCTAGAACGGCAATTTCCTGATTAGCAGCTCCGTGCTCTTCTGGTACTTCCTGATCTCTCTCAGAGCAACCGTCCCTGGCCGGAAACGATGTGGCTTCTTCACGCCTCCGGTCGCCGGAGCTGATTTACGGGCGGCTTTGGTCGCCAGCTGCTTACGAGGAGCCTTGCCGCCGGTGGACTTCCTCGCTGTCTGCTTGGTACGAGCCATTGGAGAGAATTTGTAGCAAAGAGAGAGTGTTTGTTTCTCGATAAAATAAGATGAGTCAAGAAATTAATTTTGGATGAAATGAGGATTTTTCGGGGTATTTGAAGAGTGGGAGAGGCAAGAGTGGAGATTTCCTTGTGTTTGTTGCGGGGATTTAGCTTGAGTCTTGACCGTCGATTTCAGACTTCTACGGCTGAGGATTTCTAATGACAAGTGATGCGGATCGCGATCCGCATTATAGGTAGCTGCAAGATGTTTTCTGCGGGACGTAGATGGGATCTGGGCCGTGCATTGATGCCTTATCTACGGCTGAGGATATCTTGAGTGGGGCGACACGGGTCGCGATCGGCGTTTTAGATGCAAGCTGTTTGTTGCGGGAAGTAGATGATCTGGACCGTGGATTTCAGCACTATCTACGGCTCACGATTTCTTGTGAGGTGTGACGGGGATTGCAATCCGCGTTTTCGATGCAAGTTGGCGCCCTTCGGTGGGAACTTGAAAATTTTGAAAAACGTAAGCATTATTTTTAGTAACTAGGTTTTGAAAATGAACTGTGATGGGCCTAGAGATTGGGCCTTTTAGTTGCAGACCGAATTTGATAACACTTCTAATTTCATTTTTTTTCTAGTTTGTTTTCTCCATCTCTTTTGTGTTTTTTCCTCTTTTTCTGATAATTTATTTCCGGAAAATATTTTACTTACTCAAAAACATTATGGGGATTCCTTTCCTCTCAAAGGCAAGTTCTTCCCGTGAACATTTTTAAAGTATCCTTTTTAAATTTAATAATTTAGTTTTTTTTATCTTTAGAGTTATTCTTTTTTAGAAAAAAAAAAATATCGTTGATTAAAGTAATAGTTTAAAACCAACTGATGTGAGTTTAAGTGGCGGGATCACAAATTGAATTAAGATTTATCATTAAATATTATTACCACATTGGTTAATATGAAATTTTTGTATAGTATTTATTTATTTATATATTTATTTTTGTATTATTACTCACTCTATCTTTTAATAACTAACTTGTAATACCTTTAGCTCTCTGTTCTTTTCTTTCCTTCTTCTTCTTCTTTCTCCTTCTGTTTCTCTGTCTTGGGCGATGGGTTTGTGTGATTGGGACTGGTGATGGCGGTGGAGGCTAATCGGGAGAGGAGAGATGGCGTGGTGGAGGCCGGCGGCTTGGTGGCGGGAGCGGTTGTGGAGGATGATCGTGTCTGAATCAGGGATTGGTGGAGGCCGGCGGCTTGGTATCTAATATTTTTTTTTTATTTGGCCAGGGTTACGCTGGATCCGTCCCTGGTGAGTTAAGACATCCTGCATCACCACCAGAATGGGATGGGGCGTTATTTGAACCTGGAGAATTTCATTGCAATGATAAGGTACCAAAAACAAGTGAGCTTTATTTAGTAGTTGTTCGCAAGCCTCTCACAGTGTCTGGAGTCTCGTTCTCCAAACTTCTTATTTTCCTTTTACCAAATGTGGTTTTACAATGGTATTAACATATGTATTCACTTCTGCTTTTTTCTGATTGTTCTAATGACAGTATATGCTTGAATCTCTCGATAGCTACTATCGTTTTCGTGTGTTTGATTTGGCAAATGGTGGCCCACCGATTGATTTGGCAAATGGTACTGCCGGTGGAACTCTTAATGTTCCACTGGATGGGTAGATCTTATTTGTATTCCGGGATGCTTTGCAGGGGAAGCTCGGATCATCTTCCGTGACATTAAAGTTAATAGTTCTGTAAAACTGGCTGTCATACCCTGGAATTACCACTGGAACATTCTCATGTCTGAGGCAAAAGCTGGTTCAACCATAAACATGAACATGGAAACTGTTCTCATGTTTTCTAGGTATGGTTTCAGTTTGTGTTGTGCTGGTCCAGACTGTAGTCCAGAGGGTTTGCTTAAAGAGCTTTTATTAGCTGCTAAGATTTGTGGTATACCCGTTGAAGGTGAAAATTCTTCTGCCGATATGGACGATGAATCATTTGAGCAGGTGCTGAAGATGTCAAGGTTCTATACTTATGGTATAAATGGACCCTCCTTTTCGTTCAACTTTTCAAGAATGGGTGGAAGCATGCTTGAAGAGAATAACTGGCGTCGTTTCTCTCATTTCGTGCGGCAACTGTCAGATGCCAACAATGCACAAGCCGGGGTGGATTTTGGGGATGATGCACAAGACGGAGTAGATTTTGGGGATGATATGCGTGTATATGCGTGGAATCTGACGATACAGCAACTGGATCTGGCTTTTCCAAGTCAAATGGAAGATATACTGTCACCGTAAGATTTTTTGAAATGGGTTGGCTCCTTAACCAAAGGTGTACATCTTCCATTTGACTTGGAAATGCTTTTGACTGTGGCGGTGGTGAATGTTACTAAATGTGTAATGCTGCTACCGAATGTCTTATTATCAGTATAATGGAGAATAGTTCGAAACTTGCTCGTTTCATTGGTTTGTAGTCCAATGGGGTTGAATTTTCCTTTTCTGTTTTAGAGTTTGAAATGTTCATGTTTATGGTTCAACTAGCTTTTGCCTCAGATATGAGAATGGTCCAGTGGTAATTTTAGGGGATGATAGACAGTTTTGCAGAAGTATTAACTTCAGTGTCCCGGAAGATGATTTGAGCTTCCCTGCAAATCGTTTCCCCATGAGCCAATAGCATCCCGGAATACCATTCAAGTAAGATCTGCCCAACTAGTGGAACATTAAGAGTTCCACCGGCAGTACCATTTGCCAAATCAATCGGTGGGCCACCATTTGCCAAATTAAACACACGAAAATGATAGTAGCGTTCGAGAGATTCAAGCATATACTGTCATTAGAACAATCAGAAAAGAGCAGAAGTCAATACATAGGTTAATCCCATTGTAAAACCACATTTGGGAAAAGGAAAATAAGAAGTTTGGAGAACCATGTTTGAAGAGAATAACTGGCGTCGTTTCGTGCGGCAACTGTCAGATGCCAACAATGCACAAGACGGAGTAGATTTTGGGGATGATACGCGTGGAATCTGACGATACAGCAACTGGATCTGGCTTTCCATATTGTTGAAGAAGGCCTTCACTCCATTTTGCCAGTCAATGCAGGTCCGATACTTCGACCATGATTCAATGCAGGTCCGATACTTCGACCATGATTGCCTGATGTGCATACCTCACAGTTAGTAGTATATAGTATGACAATATAAGTTGTTTGTGGAATGTGTAGCAACAAAGCATCATTGTTAGCGATTCTTGCTATTCTGGGTTTTTTTTTAACCAAAAGTAAGTTCTTTGTAGTGTGTGTGATATACTGTCACCGTGAGATTTTTTGAAATGGGTTGGCTCCTTAACCAAAGGTGTACATCTTCCATTTGACTTGGAAATGCTTGACTGTGGCGGTGGTGAATGTTACTAATTGTGTAATGCTGCTACCGAAAGTCTTATTATCAGTATAATGGAGAATAGTTCGAAACTTGCTCGTTTCATTGGTTTGTAGTCCAATGGGGTTGAATTTTCCTTTTCTGTTTTAGAGCTTGAAATGTATTCCAGGATTATACACGGGATCTGGACCGTGTATTTCAGGATTATCTACGGTCAGGATTTCGAAGGAGAAGTGACACGGATCGCAATCTCAGATCGTAGGTGGAAGGTGTTTTCTGCGGGATGTAGATGGTATCTGGACCGTGGGATTTAAGGTTTATCTACGGCTGAGAATTTCTAATGAGGAGTGACGCGGGTAGCGATCCGCATCAATGTGCAAAACGAGTAGATAGATTAGGACTTAGGACTAGGCTGTAACCAGCTATCATGGGCTGAGCTAGTGGGCCTTTTGGAAGACACGATTAGTCGCCCCAAATGAGAACACTTTCAGTTTTCATAATTTTGGGGCAGAGCTTTTCACCAACACTGTTTCAGAATCAATCCCCCGAATCCAGAACAAGCCCCATCTTCATCCTTATGGCTATGGTTGATTGATCATCACCGAAGAAACTACCAATGCCAAAAGAAGAGCGGCAACATCGATATCCATACTACTCAAAACCCAGAAATCCATAAGAATCTCCATGGTGGGACCAAGCATTGCAACAAGCTCTAAATATCACCGCATTCTTGTACGGCATCGAAATTTTGATCTGTTTTGATTTTGGATTTTGTTATTCTTCTCTCAAACAAGCTTGGGATTTTTTATTCTGCTCATATTTCCATCTCCAGTTATTGCGTATTAGCGTTTACTCCCTTAGAATTGGAATCAATAGAGATCAAGCAAACATAATTCAATCAATCAATTCTAACAAGTGAACAAACTGATCCAAAAATATAAAAACAAGTGAACATTTCTGAATTCAGATCTCATTTATCAACTTTTTTTAATCAGTTTAGTAACCAAAACATCTACTAGGCACCAAAATTGAATACTACATACTTATCATTATATCTGCAAAGGATGTACATCATCAAACTCCAAAACACCCCAACACTACTAAACAGAACAAGATCTTAGCCCGCACTTCAGCGACTTTTCATTAGGTCTGCAACAGATTTACATCCATAGAAATTAAAAACATCGAAACACCACAGTAGACAGAAAGATCTTAACCCTAATTCTAGAGATTGTAACGAAATCCAAAGACAAAGAGACCTAGAACCGGAGCCAGGATCCCTCATTTAAGCCCGCTCACCTCTAATCCTACGAGCGAGCTGGATGTCCTTTGGCATAATAGTCACACGCTTGGCGTGGATCGCGCACAGATTGGTGTCCTCAAACAGACCAACGAGGTACGCCTCTGCCGCCTCCTGGAGAGCCGCGACGGCGCTGCTTTGGAAACGGAGATCTGTTTTAAAATCCTGCGCAATCTCCCGCACCAGCCTCTGGAACGGCAATTTCCTGATTAGCAGCTCCGTGCTCTTCTGGTACTTCCTGATCTCTCTCAGAGCAACCGTCCCTGGCCGGAAACGATGTGGCTTCTTCACGCCTCCGGTCGCCGGAGCTGATTTACGGGCTGCTTTGGTCGCCAGCTGCTTACGGGGAGCCTTGCCGCCGGTGGACTTCCTCGCTGTCTGCTTGGTACGAGCCATTGGAGAGTATTTGGAGCAAAGAGCGAAAATGTTTGTTTCTTGAGAAAAAAAGATGAGTCAAGAAATTGATTTTGAATGAAATGAGGATTTTTCGGGGTATTTGAAGAGTGAGAGGGGCAAGAGTGGAGATTTCCTTGTGTTTGTTGCGGGGATTTAGCTTGAGTCTTGACCGTCGATTTCGGACTTCTACGGCTGAGGATTTCTATTGACAAGTGACGCGGATTGTGATCCGCATTATAGGTAGCTGCAAGGTGTTTTCTGCGGGACGTAGATGGGATCTGGGCCGTGCAATGATGCCTTATCTACGGCTGAGGATATCTTGAGTGGAGCGACACGGATCGCGATCGGCGTTTTAGGTGCAAGCTGCTTGTTTCGGGATGTAGATGATCTGGACAGTGGATTTCAGCATTATCTACGGCTCACGATTTCTTGTGATGTGTGACGCGGATTGCAATCCGCGTTTTCGATGCAAAATGAGTAAAGGGGGTTGACGCCCTTAGGTGGGGGGAACTTGAAAATTTTGAAAAACGTAAGCATTATTTTTAGTAATTAGATTTTGGAAATGAACTGTCATGGGTCTAAAGATTGGGCCTTTTAGTTGCAGACCGAATTTGAAAACACTTCTAATTACATTTTTTTTCTAGTTTGTTTTCTCCATCTCATGTGTGGTTTACTCTTTTGTGTTTTTTTGCCCTTTTTCTGATAATTTATTTCCGGAAAATATTTTACTTACTCAAAACATGAATACCCTGTAAATATGAACAAAACAAACAAATATTAAAAAAGGGATGGAGAGTAAGAGTGATGAATATAAAAGGAAATTTTCCATTATATTAAAATGGATACCCGTAAAACTTCCCTTTAAGTCAATCCACCATCATTCATATAACATAACAATAATAATAACAATATTAACAGTGGAGTTATTTCGTATCTAATTTATTCATGATACCGTAAGAGTTAGCTACAATTATTATATTAGGTCGCCGTCGTAAGGAAATTAAATAATTCATCTCACACTCAAAATGCTCGTAACAAAATTATTATTATATTAGGTCGTCATCGTAAGGAATCCAAGTATCACCTTCAATAAACTTAGAAACTGTAAACTTCCTAGCGGCTTCAAAACTCAAATTAGGATGGTTTCCCGACCACGTAACCCGGTTTCCGGTGAATGCACCGCCCCCGGTATTTTAATACTCGCCGTAGAAAAGAGTTGAGTCGTAACTTTTATTCCATTCAAGCCATCCTTTTTCGTCAACAATCGAGCTTATATCCGATTGCATAAACACCGTCGTTGAATACTCTCCATGGTCTACCGAGAAAGGTGTGCGTCGAAACGTTAGATTTGGTGGTCAAGTCGTTATCCGCCTCGATAGTAGATAAATGGATTGCGAACCCTTGCAAATCATCAGGTGCATCTCTTCCATTTGCTGTGATGGTATTGATGTTGTCTTCGTTGGTCATTTGCCTTGCCAATATCTGGCATTTTTGGAAAACAGCAGGTCCATATTTATCTTGTTGTTTGTAATCCAATTTATGCTTGGATTTGTCATTAAGTTAGTTAAAATCTGTTAACATTAGGTAGAGAATTAGCATTTAAAAATCTGTTAATTCAAGGCCTGACTGGATCAGGTCCGTCCTTGAGCTGGGCCAGACATGGGCCTAAAGAAAAAGGTTAGACTCCGGAAAATTTTAAAATTAAAAGTCAGTTGACTCCAACTTTTTCCTACTTTGCAGATGGAACTACTATATTCACAGGTAAAAATGTGTATAATGTGACATGCAACATGTGACTAATTGCAGGAGAATACACGAATACAACAGCACGTATAGGTATAACAAACCTTTGAATATGTTGCCTCAGATAAAAGACGATCCCTAACTTCATTTTGTCTGTACACTGTGTCACTATAGCTTATGCCTCTTCTTCATCCTCAGCAAATTCCATATCAGTCGGAATGATTCTTTACAATTTCTCCTTCGTTTGGAGAGGTTCCCTCGGATAGACAATAGCAGCCAAAGTTAAAGAGAAAGCAAGACCAACTACCCCAGTAAAAGGTTGGAACGAGTGAGTTCCCGTTACCCAATTCGGAAGGCTGGGATTATAGATCAAAAAACCACCTTTTTGTATAATAAAACTCGAAGCCATTGTCCCTGCCCGAAAACCAATTGGGATGGCAAGGCTGCCCTGGGATCTTTCTCGAAAGCCTGAAAGTGCCAGAGAAAATAACCAAAGGCCTGGAAATGCCCCCACAGATCTGAAAACCAATTGGACAACGAATGAATCTCAGTTAGAACTTTATCGTGAGCCTATGATCATGCAAGCAAGGATTGATAATAAGGTAATTCAACCCTTTAGAAATATTGATATATAGGTCAAAACTGATAAAAGAAAACAGAAGGCATTTTAACAAATAATGTACCTTTGGAGAATAGCAAATGCAAGCCCAGAAATGATAACTCCTTGATAATAACCAAGATCTGCTGCGACCTCTTGAGGCAACCAAGACCGAAAAAGTAGTTCTTCAACAAGCACTACACCTGTCGCTGTTATGATTCCTCGAACAACTAGTATAATCATCCGTCCATATGCTTGGAGACAATTCATGACATCTAAAGAGGAGTAATGCATGTTTGAGGGCCATGAGAAACTCACAAAGCCTAGTGAAGCGTTTACACACTGAATTGCTAAAACAAGTGCCACTCCTCCCATCAAGCCCTTAAAAAAACTCTGAACCTGAAAGAATGGTCTAAATATTAAACACGTTTCTTTATCTAAATGAAAGCCACAAAGTCCAACCCTTTCCAAAACCTACATTTTTCATCAAAATTGTGAAAGGAGGAAAGTATATTAATGATATAAAAGCGCAACATAGTCCAATATCCATAAAAGAAGCATCAGGGAAGTAAAAATACCCAAAAAGGAAAAAAGAAAAAGAAAAGAAAAATAGGTCCCAGTCAGTGAAAAGTAAAACAACTGCTTCTTGCAACACGAAAGGGTCATCTAGCTGTCATATTGAAACTAGCCTTAATTTTTTGTGGAAGTGAATGGTACACTAACTTGTTGAGATAACAAGCATGTTGCCAAAGTTACAATCAGAACATCTGGATCTGGAACCCTCAAGAAAAACAAAGGGAAAAAACCTTTCTATAAGTTTAAGCTAACTACCATACCTTAGGCATTGTTGTCAAGTCCATCCCATATTGCCTGAGTGGATCTTCATACCCGCGTATGCTTCTACCCCATAACATAACAAGTATTGTAACAGAAGTATAGAGCCCAATGATGATAACAAGCTCAGCAAATTTTGAGGGATGACCACTCGTCCAGCTCTGCACTAATGTGGGAAGCGATGGAAGAGTGACTGGTGACCATAAAACAAGCACCATGACAACAAACCCAAGAATCCTTACAGAAGAAATGAAAAGATAGGAAAAAAGATCAGTAAATGCAACATCATAGAGATATAGAAAAGAACAAAAGGAGAGAAATAGGTTAAACAATATAACATCAGACAAATTAGTTACCTCTGATACAAAGGACGTTCAGCTATATGAAGAAATGAGATAAGCTTGTCAGTCAAACTCAAAGCTCCACGTATACCACCCCAAAGCAAAGCAATTTTGCCGACCAACCTTAACATGCCACCCTTTTGTCCTAAGTCGGCCAACATAGCAACTAGCCTGTATTCAGCAAAGAAAAAAATTAGGAAAACAGATATACCAATAGCTCCATGCATACAGCAAATTAAAAGGTCCAAGGCTTAAGACCTTTCTTGATCCACTTCACCATCTTCCTTAGTAGGAACCACAGGACCAGCAACTGACATGGCTTTCTCAGCAAAGCTTGTGACAATGTTACTTGGATGTTTTTCTGCCAGTGCCTCATCAGTCTTGTCAGCCATCTTCTGATTGTTTCCACCTTCTTTGAGAGACCTGGATAAACTGTTTCCAGTTTCCTTATCTTCGGATGGATTCTTTGAAGTTATTCATAGCAATGAGCATAAGAAGTGTAAGAAACCACCAGATATAAGAGAGAAAAAACAGATCAAGACAAAGAAAGCCAGTCAAGAGAGATATGATTTGCTACTAAATAAAATGTTTAAAGAAAGAAAAACGTGACAAGAGTGTGTGGACTAGCTCAAGGAGAACATCAGATAATTCCTAGATATTTTCCACGGCATAGGTTAAATGCCAAAAAATTGTGATGTTATATTCTTTGAAAGAAGAGAGCATCTTAATTTCCTATTCAAATCAAGAACAACACGAGGAAATCCTCAAACAGCAAGATGGCACGTGTATGGGAAAAGTAAAATATCTAGAACTTAAGAACAGAGATTTTGCGAACCACCTAACATAGAATCAATATGGCCAGAATAACGCACAGGTAAGTTTAAAGGAAAAATCAAAGATTATACCAAGCGTCTAACTACAATATTTACCTGTTGTTGCACCAGAAAAGTAGATGATCCCAACGCAGCCGTAACAGCACTAACCTTGCCTTGATCTTTTAGCTCAGATTTTTTGGTCTGCTTTGGGGATTTCAAGCCATTCTCATGTTTTGTAGTAACATAGAAATATTTCCTCAAAGCAGCTAAGCTAGAGCCTACAATGACGCCAATCGGCATTAATCTTCTCAAACAACTTGTATCCTGAATAGCAGCTGAAATGGTCTTTATAACATGCTCTGCACAGAGAGTACCAACTTTCTTTGAACTGTAGGAATCACGGTATGCCATAGCCATACCTTCTGAGCACCAAGTATGATCACTATTGCAAACAACATCCAAAGAAACAGCATTTGCCACTTCTTCTATATCTCTATCAAGTTTGGATTTCATTTGTTTGATGTCAGCTGCACTCAGCCTGCGACCAACTTCAACACTCAATGCATCCAACATTACAAGTTTCACAAACTGCTTCATCTCCTCCAATCCACTGTCACCATTTTCAACAGTTTCAGTGGAACTGTCTATTGTGTCATATTCTGCAATAGGTTCATGTTGTTGTTCACCATCTAAGACTACATAAGAAGGTTCGATATAGTCCACTTTATCACCCAATCCAGAGGCAGGGGATTGAACAACTCTATCAGCACTGTTATGAGTTGTAACAGTGTCACTTCCACTACATTCTTCGTTATTTTCTGGCTGCTCCAAAAGCTTCCATCGACCTTCTTCTGGGAAATAGTCAAGAAACAATGCAGTAGTCGTATCTAAATCAAGTGCTTTGGCATTTGGGATCTTTGAGAAAAGATTTCTGTGGAAGTGCTCTTTGTGTAGATAATCCCCATATGGATTCACTTTAATATTGCCTCTGTTTTTCTCACTATAATCAGGCAAAAGTATGCTACGAACCGTTTGTTCCTTAGTTCTTGTGCCATTTCCCTGAGATACATTTCTGCCGTTTAGCAAAATGGGAGTCTTACTGATTTCACCCTCTAGCCGTCTAGCACTTGTTGCATCCGGAAGGACCATATCATTCCCGTGGTGCTCGTCCACAAGAGAACTGCAAGATGACTCAGACTTCCCCTGCAGGCCATTTTTATCGTTATCATGCATTTTCAATGAGCTATCATTAGTGGTGTGTAGCTTCTTGGATTTGGAATCACTTGACTCACCCTGCACCTCCTTTGCATCTTTTACTTGGTTTTCATCATTTTTTTCCTCTTCGTAACGAGAAATCATGTCTTCTATCACACCAAAACCACTATTAACAGCCAATTGCGTGGAATCATCCATCCCTGTCAAGGCATCTAATGCTTGAACCACATTGAAGGTAGAGGAGTTAGAATCTGGCGTGGAAAGCTTAGTTTGATCGAGTGTGGGTTGTGTTTTGTTATCCGTCTTCTGTTCATCACTACTATCCCTTTCCGCTGACTGTGGGTCAGTTGAGGATCCTGAAGGTGAAGAACCCGTTGCTTCAGTCACATTAGACGACGGCGTCTTGTTTTGATCTGCTGAAGAATCCACTATTTTCTCTTCACTCTTCTGGGCACTATTCTCTGTTTTTGTTTCGAGTTGAGGTACTCCACCATCCTGGCCTGCTTTGGAGTCATCAACAACTGAATCTTCCATACCACCTCGCTTTTCACTGTGCTTGGTTAAGTTAGGGTTGGAACTGGTTTCCCTCCCCTTCTCAGGGCTTTCAGAATATGAAGTAACCTTTTCTTTAATGGTTTCATCACTTTCATTATTATTTCCAGTCTCATCTGTGCCTCTCTGAACAGAGCCAGAAGCATCACTGCCAGTTGGCTGAGACTGACCTGAATCAACTGACTCTTGTACATTTTCAGAAGGATGAAGATCTGGTCCGTGTCCACCTCCAGACCTATCAACCCCAGGTTGATTGTTCGCAGCTCCATCTGTCAAATAATCAGGTGTCTTCATCTCATCTGAAGAATGAGGACCTTCAGGCAGATCTGCACCACTTGGTACTTCTTTGACTTTATCCTTGATCTTTGACTTAAGCTCTGATAATGCACTTGGAGCCTTACCAATACCGAGTAATCCATCAAACTTAAAGTTCCTGCTTCGAGCATCAACAATTCCAGATACTGCTGTTGTGAGCTTTCCACGAACTTCTTCTGGTAATGCATCTTGCAGAGCTTTCATCACCGTCTCCCCTTGACCAACAGCAGTCAATACCTGGACAAAAGCACAAATAATTGCAGTCATACAAGTCATGAAAAGGTTAAACAAAGGAAAAACTATTGTGCCACAGAAGATCTCTGGTGTGTCCCCCCCGGTATACGATGAGTGCCACTAACTGAATCACCCAACTAGAGGCAGAGCAAGCATACAGTCGAAAATAAGGAGAATGGAAGTGCACAATCTAGCAGCTCATACAAAATAAGAGAACAATGGCTCCCTAGAAAACATTAATCAAATGCAGCAGCAGCATTAAATTAATAACTCAAATTTGTTTTCCTTCTTGGTCCCTTTTCTTTCATTTTTCTTGTAAAGTACACATTTAGCACCAAGAGTATGTTTAGTCTAGCAGAGATGCAATATACAATAGAGAGTTTCATTAAGAAAAATCACCAAATTAAGACATTCATCACACAGACCACCCACTAACCCCAAAACCAAACCAATGTATCCACTGTGGAATTGCCTTTCAAAACATTACATTTACATTTCTAGCTATAAGAAAGAAGTAATTGAAAAAAATCTAACCCAAATCACCAGCACATTGTAGATATAAAGATCCACCAGAAAGGTAATGGCACACTTTAATCCACAACATTAATAAGAAATCACAATTTTAAGCCTTACCTTCTTCTTTTCTTCTTCAGAAAGAACACCAGGCATGCTTACATCCAGCATATTCATGACAACTTGTGCTGTCTGTAGAACTTCTCTTGTATCACTTTCTATAGGATCAACTGTCTCTTCTTGGTAAACTTCTATGCTATCAGTGCTAGCCTTCTCCCCTTCTGCACTAGCAGAACCAGTTTGCTGCAAAGAAACGTTCTTCTGCTCTTCAAGTACATCTAAAAATCCCAAATTTCCTTGTAAATCTTGTCTGGGCCTAAAAGGGATTCTAACAACCGTATTTCTATCTTCAAGGATCCCATTCACAGGTTTTATGATGCTTCCATTAGCATCATTCAAGGACAGATCTAGGACTTTGTCACCTTTTACATCTTTACCAAATTCTCTGCCTTTCATAAGAGCCAAGCCTTTTGTGGGGCTGATACTAACATCAACATCTTTCAGGAGAGGATGGCGACCCTTCAAAAGTCCAAGCTCTACAGCTGCGAGCCACTGTGCATGTGATAAAACACATATGGATCAGGATATCAGTTGAAAGAACCACCTGTGCAGAAGTAGGAAGTTTCACCCCTCGACATGCTTTCCACCACTAAGAATTCAGTAAAGCGATGTAAAGCTCATTCACTAATGGCTGCAATTCAAATATACAGTATAAGAACATTGTAGCTGATGATTTAGAAGAGGGTAACTCACCCAGTGAATCCTGCTGTGAAAAGATAGAGGGTAACTCATCACCTCAATCGTAAGATTCTGGTACCAAGATATAGCAGCTCCATCAGATGTAATACCACTAGATGGCAAGCAAGAACACAAAAGAAGAGTTGTAAATGGATTTTCTGCAATCAAACCGCGTGGAATTGAGAACAGTGGCACTGTCCCATCATCATTCTAGTATTTTAAAAGAATTGCAACCAGTTAGACTCTGGATAGTAAAGCATGAACAAAAAGTTTGAAGGAAATAAGGAATCAGAAGTACATAATATGCACCTGAATAAATAGAACAGGGATCTTCACACTTCCAACCACATTGCGCGTACTAGATTTTGAATAGAATTCTTCAACCTCTTCAAAACCATAAGAGACCATTGATATTGCCTTTTCAAAATCACGAAGAGATTTTGCTGATAAAGCGTTTTCCACATCAAACCCTTTTGCTCTTCCTTGGAATAGAGTCTGCAGGATCCATTTTTATATAAGTATCCTTACCCACATGAAAAGGGAAGTACAAACTAAATAGCTGACACAGGTTGAAGCCTGTCATACAATCCCAATGAATTCTCGACAGATGTAAATCCTATTCCTCCCATCAAAGATATAAATTATTTAAAGTAAAACAATATGCAACCATCAACCTTGTTTGCTCGCAAAATTTGAATCAGCCCACCAGGTAGCTTCTTGTCTAATTTGATATGGTAAGGGGAGCACCTTGTGGCCTCCTCCAGGTCAAATGGGTTGTTAATGCAAGTGGCAGCTGTAAGAGGCGTCCCCTCCCCAACTTCAGCCAGATATTTCGTCAACATATTTGCACCATATCCCCATCCAACTCCCATAAGTGTTGTCCACGGCCTTGCTTTATTAATGAACTGTATAGCCATTGAGATATCATCGCTGTCAGCTGCTGTAAATAACCTACATAAACAAACTAGTTAAGAAGCCCTAATCTCATCTTTTCAGTTCTCACAACATAAATTCAAATTGAACCAGACATTCAGAATTTTCCATCCATATTAACCTCATCCCAAAAAACTTGAGTAATAATTTAGCAGTTAAAGTCAATGCACAATTGAAGTGGCATCCCACACATGATCGAACAGTTTCCCTAAACATATTCTACTAGAAATACAAATTCCTTTCACCTCTTCCTATCAAACACGTAGATTAAATCCAAAATCGATCAACTGGTTGAAGCAATTCTCTCCACTTTCATAATTAGTTGGTACTTTCTCAATGCTATCTACTTGAGGCAAAACATAAGATTCTGACAGAAGTAAGAAGTCGGTAATGGCATACCTTGCGGTGGTAAGTGGTGACCCAGCGCAACCCCTGGGGTTCATAACGACCGGAAAGGACCCATGCTTAAGTGCTTCCACCACAAAGAGCCTAATATTTTCATTCATACTCCCTTCCGCCGTCCCCGGAACAAGCAATAAAGTAGTATCCAATCCATGCGCCTCTTCCAACTCCAGATTCGCCGGCCAATCGAGCGAAATGACACCGCCATCCTCCGTATTAACACAGACTCTCTGATACTCCAATTTCCCTGCCAAACCCTGGATAATTCCCCCCTCATACAGAATCCTCCCCCTATCCAACCTCACAAAATGCCTCTCTTCCTTAACTAACCTCTCGTTCACGTTCTCTAGCAGTTCTCCACCCTCAAACGATACGGACGGGCACCGTAGCAGGACGAAACGGTTAAACGGCGTCGGACTCGTGAAGAGGATCCAATCGCCGACGTGTGATGACGAGGCGGAGGACGACGGTAGGGATTTGAACTGCGAGCTGAAGAGAGGGAGAGTGGAGGCGAGTGCGAGTGCCGGGGCGAGGAATTCGAGGGAATTTGGGGAAGGGAATTGAGAGAGGAAGTTACCGAATGGGTCTAATAGGTTACTAGTGCAGGTGAGGTAGGCTCGGGTTCTGGTAACCGGAGGCTTGAAACGGCGTCGTTTGTAGCAATGTCGACGGGAATGATGGATTTGGAAGTGGAGATTGAGATTGCAAGTAGCAGGATGTTCATTTCCCTTTTCCTCTTGTACTTGTTTTTGTTTGGTTTATAAGTTTTGGACAGGAAGAACAAGAGGCAAGAAAGTGCAGGATTCCTGAATAAGAAAAAGGCCTAAATCAAATTGTCCTGTGCTCTAATTGATTGATTTATTTCAATCCTTTGTGTTATTTTTGATTTAAAACCTCCCTCCACTTAAGTCGAACGATTTATTTCATCCCTCCGCCTAAAACCATCCACTTTTTCCGTCTGTTTGTTTACGTGTCGTGCCACGTCAATCATCACGTCTCCTCAATTGACACGTCATTCTTTCTTTTCCTTTTCTTTCTTTTTTTCTTTTTTCTTTTTTCTTTTTTCTTTCTCTTCCTCTTCTGTTCCTCTTCCTGCGCACACTCTTCCTCTTTTCTTTCTTTCTTTCTTTCTTCTTTTTTTCTTTTTTCTCTTATTTTCTCAAATCTGAAATTTATTCATTAACCCATCCTCGCACAAAAATTTCTAAAATTGATTCCTAGCAGAGATTTCTAAAATCAATTCATAAACTCATGCCGCACATACGCTCCTCGGCTTTAAAATGGAGTCTCTGCAATTTGAAGAGGGGATCGGAAAATCAAAAGCTCACAACACTCACTCACTCACTGCACTTTCCAATTCCAATTAATCACCCTACAATTATCAAGTTAATGTCCAATCCCTGCAAAAATTCCAATTAATCACCCTGTAATTATCAAGTTAATGTCCAATCCCTGCAAAATCAACCAAATCTAATTTTCAGCCCTTCCTTGTAAATTAATTCCAGTAATTCCCCGCAAAATCAATTAACTCAAACTGTCCAGCCACAGCCCCGCCGAACCACCGTAGTCACCACCGCCAGTCTCACAGCTGCTCACTGTCACCCGAACCGAACCACTTTAAATCGCCACCATCACTCAAATCATCCATAATCATCTAATTACCCATCACCACACACAGTCCCGACCAAATCAACCCACTTCTAATCGCCGCACGAACCGCTTTCCAACCGTCGTCTCTCCACCACCGCTGCTCAGCCACCACAAACCGCAAACCCATCATCATCACTATTAAGGGAAGCCCAAACCCAAGTCAAGAAAGCCCATATTCAAGCTCATCATCGATGAACAGTAATCTACTGTTCATCGTCAACTACCGCAGCCATGCAGTGTTACTCACCTACCGTCGATGACGCATGCAATGACGAACCCAGCTTCACCAAACAGTACCTAAATCCTTCTATAGAAACTGAGAATTATTGAATAGTAAACATGCATTATGAACAGTGTAATGCATATATGAATAGTAGACACATATATATAAATATAAACTGGAACGCTGGCTCTGAGAGCCAGTTACATATATTACATTGTGTTTATATGACTTAATATTACAGAGGAGATGATAGCTATTTATAGAAGGATTTAGGTACTGTTTGGTGAAGCTGGGTTCATCATTGCATGCGTCATCGACGGTAGGTGAGTAACAGTGCATGGCTGCGGTAGTTGACGATGAACAGTATATTACTGTTCATCGGTGATGAGCTTGAATATGGGCTTCCCTTAATAATCACCACCGCTGCCCAGCCACCACAGCCGCTCATACAATAAAAAAGGAAAAAGAAAAAAAAAAGAGTGAGAAGAGAATAGGGAAAGGAAAGGGGAGCGAAAGGGAGAGAAGAAAGGAAAAGGAGAGAAAAAAAAAAGAAAAAAAAAGAAAAGGAAAAGAAAGAAAAGAATGGCTTGGCAATTGACGTGGCGTGACACATCAACAGTCGGTGACGTGACGATTGACGTGGCACGACATGTAAGCAAACAGACAGAAAAGGTGGATGGCGTTAGGCGGAGGGATGAAATAAATCATTCGACTTAAGTGGAGGGAGGTTTTAAATCAAAAATAACGTAGAGGGCTGAAATAAGACAATCAATTAGAGTGCAGAGACTAAAGTTTGATTTAGGCTTAAGGAAAAGGAAATGTTTGAAAGAGATGAGTAGCAAATAGGGATGGCAATTATGCGGGTATGGGCGGGTATGGATAAATATCCACTCATACCCGCAATTAAATATCCATTATTATCCATACCCACTATACTCATTACCCAATTGGATATGTAATGGATATCCAATTACATTTACTTATTAATTATTTCACTTAATAAACTTCTAAATTAATTCAAAATATATTTAAATAATTTGATTAAAAAAAAACTCATTTATACTTATTAATTATTTCACTTAATAAACTTCTAAATTAATTCAAAATATATTTTAACAATTTGATTAAGAAAAAACCCATTTATAAAAGATTAAGAAAAATATGAAAAGTGGATATGTAATTACTCATCTTAAGATGAAGATTATGTTTTTATAATTTTTAATTTATTTTGTTCAAGCATTAAGGAAGAGATTGAGTTTTTATTACGGGAGAAAAATAAAAAAAGATGAGAAAGAGAGAGGAGAAAGGAGAGAGTGGGGGAGAGAGAGAGAGGAGAAAGGAGAGAGACATTTTGCGGGTATGTTGCGGGTACGAATATACTTATACCCGTAATTATAAATGCGGGTATTATCCATACCCGCAATTGCGGGTATGGTTATGGGCGGATATGCGGGTATGGGTACCCATTGCCATCCCTAGTAGCAAAGGAGATCTTTTATTTCCCCGCGAATAATTTATGTATGGCTTGTGTTGAACATGAATTCGCACCGTTGATTGATGGGCTTAATTCCATTGGGCTATCATTTTTAGATATTAATGGGCTCAGTTGTTGGGCATGATTCGTTTCGGGCCTAGTACTGGTTGGGGTGGGCTCGATGGTTTTGAATGATGACGAGGTTAGACAATAAAGGGGTGATAGTTTTTAGTTCCCCTCTACTAACGTCTAAAAGCAAAAAATTCTCATATACTTCATTTTCTGCAGTCCACCTCCTCTGAACTATTGTTTTGAAAAAAAAAGCCCTTCCACCCAATTTTATTAACGGATCCGTTAGTGACACTCCCTACAGCAGGTTATCTTCATTTTTAGGATTAATTAAATAATATAATTAATCTAAAAATTCTAAAAAAATTCTAAAAATTCCACAAAAAATTGTAAAAAATTCAAAACCAATGTAAACATTCACAAAAAAAAATGTAATTTTTTTACTTAACCTAAAAATCAAGAAAAAAATAGTTAAAAGTTTAAAAAAATGTAATAATTCCAAAAAAAATAAAATGTAAAAATTCTAAAAAAATGTAAAGATTCACAAAAAAAATGTAATTAACCTAAAAATCAAGAAAAAATGTAAAAAATTCCAAAAAAAACATAAAGATTAAAAAAAAATGTACTTTTTTTACTTAACCTAAAAATCAAGGAAAAAATGTTAAAAATTAATCTAAAAATTAAGAAAAAATGCAAAAATTCCAAAAAAAAATTCCCAAAAAATGTAAAAATACCAAAACAAATGAAAAAAATCTTTAAAAAATTGTAAAAAGTCTAAAGAAAATGTAAAGATTCCAAAAATAATTTAATTAATCTAAAAGTTCAGAAAAATGTAAAAATTCCAAAAAAATGTAATAATTCCAAAAAAAATGTAAAAAGTCTAAAAATTAAGGATTTTTTTATACATTTTTTTCGAATTTATAGATGAATTTGTTTTTTGAATTATAACATTTTTTGTGAATTTTTACATTTTTTTTGGAATTTCAGATTAATTAATTTTTTTGGGAATTTATACATTTTTGTGGGAATTATTACATTTTTTTATTTTTTATATTTTTTCTGGATTTTTAGATTAATTAAATTATTTTTCTAATTTTTACATTTTATTCGAATTTTTACATTTTTTGGGAATTTTTACATTTTTTTATAGAATTTGTACATTTTTTTGGAATTTAAGATTAATTATTATTTTTGGGAATTTATACATTTTTGTTGGAATTATTATAGTTTTTGGATTTTTTACGTTTTTCTTTATTTTAAGGTTAATTAAATTATTTTTGAAATTTTTACAATTTTTTTATAATTTTTACATTTTTTTTGAATTTTTATTTTGAATTTAACATGTTTTGGGAATTTTTACATTTGTTTTTGGAATTTGTACATTTTTTTTGAATTGTTACATTGTTTCTGGATTTTTAGATTAATTAAATTATTTTTGGATTTTTTATAATTTTTTTAAACATTTTTAGATTAATTAAATTGTTTTTGGATTTTTTACAATTTTTTTTTGAATTTTTACATTTTAAATTTTTTTTAGATTAATTTATAATTTTTTGATTTTTTATATTAATTATTTTATTTAAAATATAATTACCTGCTATAACAGGTTAAAAATTGGAAAAATACTTAAGAGTATTTGTATCCATCACTAAATAAAAAATATTTAGATAAACTTAACGAAAAGATAAATAAGAAGACAATATAGAAAAAAATTAATTATATATTAGAATAAATGAGAAGTAAGCTTTAAAGCTTAAGTTTAGAAAATTGTCATCAATATCAAAGTTGACGAAGCATTTAATCGGGACGGTAATCACGAACTCGATACCTATAAAAGAATATGAAGACGAATTAGTTTTAATTAAAAAAAACCATTGGTTCATATTTATGGACCAAATATTCGAGCCCATTATTAAACAATTAAAAGAACCCATCTCTTTTTTCTCTTGGGCCACAACCCATTTCTTTCTCATTTTCCTTGATGGGTCGTAGCCCATCTCTTCTCCTATTTCTCTTGTTTCCTTGACAAACGAGTTTGACAAGCCTACTCTTCTTTTCATTTCTTTTTCTCTTTCCCTTTTTTCTTCTCTGCTCTCTAGGGGTGTTCATCGAAATTTCGGTTTCGGTTTTCTGAAATTCCGAAACCGAAATTCCGGAAGTTCGGAAGAAAAAATTCAGTTATTTAAAGTCCGGTTTCGGAAAACTTTAAATCGGAACGGAACGGAATGGGTAAGGAAAAGTTTGGATTTTTGAACTTCCAAAATTTTGCTTACCTATATAAAGTTTTTTTTTTTATATTCTTTCTTTGGGAAAACGCAAGCTAAGGCACTTGTACCTTGGGTTTGGACTTTATTTGGCACCTCATCTTTTTTTCGTCTTTAAATGGTACTCGTACGTAAATGTTTGATCACATTTGGTACCTGCCGCCGTTTCCGTCTACAATTTGCCGTTATGTAGCTTACGTGGCGTGACACATCATCATATTTGATGATATGGCATGCCACGTCAGCATTAGTTTAATATTTCTTTTCTTTTTTCTTTTATTTTTTATTTTCTTTCCTTTTCTTTACTTTTCTTTCTTTCATTTTCTTTTCTTTGTTTCTTTTCTTTCTTTTTCTTTTTCTTTCTTTTTCTTTCCTTTTCTTTCTTTTTCTTTTCTTCTTTCCTTCTTCTCTTCCGCGAACTCACTCTCTCTTTTTCTATTTTTCCTTTTCTTTCTCTCTTTGGCAGCTGCAACCCTCTTTTCCTTTTCTTCCTTTTCTTTCCTCCTTGTTGCAGGCCTCTCTCTTCCTCCCTTTTCTTTCTTATTTCTCGCTGGGGCCAAGCAGTAGGGGTTTGGTGTTTGGATTTGGGGTTTCTTGGTGTTTGATTTTTTTGTGGTGGCTGGATATTTTTGGTTGATTGTGGTGGCTGTTTTGGTGGTGGTTGGTGGTTTGGGTGGTTCGGGTGTTTGGCAGTGGTAGTTGGGTGGTTCGGGTGAGGTGGATTTGTGGTTTGCGTTGGTTTTGATGGTGGTTTGGATGTGGTCGGGATTCGGCGAGGAGATGAGCAGCGGCGGCGACAGAGAGGAGATCGAGTTGGTGTGGCCGTGGAGGGGTTGGTGTGGCCGTGGAGGAGATCGTGGTGTTGTTGCTGGCCGGCGATGGAGTCGGGAAGAAGAAGAGAAAAAAGAAATGAAAGGAAAGAAAGAAAGAAGAAAAAAAAAGGAAGAAAAAAAAAGAAAAGAAAAAAAAGAAAGAAAATAAATAAATAAAAGGAAGAAAAGAAAAATTAAACTAGTGCCTATGTGGCATGACACGTCATCATATTTGATGACGTGGCATGCCACGTAGGTTACATAACGGTAAAATGTTGACGGAAACGGTCGCAGGTACCAAATGTGATCAAACATTTACGTACGACTACCATTTGAAGACGAAAAAAAGATAAAGTGCCAAATAAAGTCAAACTCAAGTTACAGGTGTCTTAACTTGCGTTTTCCCTTCTTTCTTTCTTTCACTCTAGAATAGATCAGATCCAATCCAACACGCTCTCTCTCCCTCATTCACTCAAACCAACGACCACCCACCGATCTGCTCTTCACCACCTCCTTCTCCTCTCTCAACCACCCACCTCCTCTTCACGGCTCCACCACCACCACCTCCTCCTCCTCTCTCAACCACCCACCTCCTCTTCCGCAGCCTCATCCTCCTCTCTCAACCACCCACCGAGCTGCTTTCCTTTCCCTTTCATTATCTCTTCCTCTCATATCTCTGCTTCCCCCTCATTCCTCACCTCCCTCTTTCTTCCAACTTTTTTCTTTTTAATTTCATCATTCCCTTTCTTGTTCTATTCTTTCCATATCTATTGCTATGTCGAGAGTAGTTGTGCAGATCGGGTGCCGGTGGTTGAGAGGGTGAGGGTCGGTGGTGGTGATTTTGTTTCCTTTGTTAATTTGAAGATAAAGGGTTATTGGATTGGTTGCTGGAAATAGGAAAGGTAAGTTCTTTCAATCCTCAAAAAAGATTTCTGGGTTTTGCTTGATTTCAGCAAGCAAGTGGGGTTTTCTGCATTTGATACCAAATTGTTGTAGTGGTGGATTTACCTTCTGGTTTGATTGGTATGATGCAATTAGGCACTGTTCTTTGATTGGGTTGGCTAAGGCTGGAGTTAATTTGTTGTTGTGTGGCTGATTTTCGCTACGCATATCATGTGTTTGTAAAAGTGCCCAAGTGAGTGTTTAGATGAGTTCGGAAGTTCGGACCGTTCCGTAATAATTTCGGAAACGGAAGTTCGGAATTTAGAAAATTACGGAATGGAATGGGCAAGAATTTCGGAAGTCCGAACTTTGGAACTTCGGAAGTTCGGAAACTTCCGATGAACACCCCTTTAGCTCTCTGTTCTTTTCTTTCCTTCTTCTTCTTCTTTCTCCTTCTGTTTCTCTGTCTTGGGCGATGGGTTTGTGTGATTGGGACTGGTGATGGCGGTGGAGGCTAATCGGGAGAGGAGAGATGGCGTGGTGGAGGCCGGCGGCTTGGTGGCGGGAGCGGTTGTGGAGGATGATCGTGTCTGAATCAGGGATTGGTGGAGGCCGGCGGCTTGGTATCTAATATTTTTTTTTTATTTGGCCAGGGTTACGCTGGATCCGTCCCTGGTGAGTTAAGACATCCTGCATCACCACCAGAATGGGATGGGGCGTTATTTGAACCTGGAGAATTTCATTGCAATGATAAGGTACCAAAAACAAGTGAGCTTTATTTAGTAGTTGTTCGCAAGCCTCTCACAGTGTCTGGAGTCTCGTTCTCCAAACTTCTTATTTTCCTTTTACCAAATGTGGTTTTACAATGGTATTAACATATGTATTCACTTCTGCTTTTTTCTGATTGTTCTAATGACAGTATATGCTTGAATCTCTCGATAGCTACTATCGTTTTCGTGTGTTTGATTTGGCAAATGGTGGCCCACCGATTGATTTGGCAAATGGTACTGCCGGTGGAACTCTTAATGTTCCACTGGATGGGTAGATCTTATTTGTATTCCGGGATGCTTTGCAGGGGAAGCTCGGATCATCTTCCGTGACATTAAAGTTAATAGTTCTGTAAAACTGGCTGTCATACCCTGGAATTACCACTGGAACATTCTCATGTCTGAGGCAAAAGCTGGTTCAACCATAAACATGAACATGGAAACTGTTCTCATGTTTTCTAGGTATGGTTTCAGTTTGTGTTGTGCTGGTCCAGACTGTAGTCCAGAGGGTTTGCTTAAAGAGCTTTTATTAGCTGCTAAGATTTGTGGTATACCCGTTGAAGGTGAAAATTCTTCTGCCGATATGGACGATGAATCATTTGAGCAGGTGCTGAAGATGTCAAGGTTCTATACTTATGGTATAAATGGACCCTCCTTTTCGTTCAACTTTTCAAGAATGGGTGGAAGTATGCTTGAAGAGAATAACTGGCGTCGTTTCTCTCATTTCGTGCGGCAACTGTCAGATGCCAACAATGCACAAGCCGGGGTGGATTTTGGGGATGATGCACAAGACGGAGTAGATTTTGGGGATGATATGCGTGTATATGCGTGGAATCTGACGATACAGCAACTGGATCTGGCTTTTCCAAGTCAAATGGAAGATATACTGTCACCGTAAGATTTTTTGAAATGGGTTGGCTCCTTAACCAAAGGTGTACATCTTCCATTTGACTTGGAAATGCTTTTGACTGTGGCGGTGGTGAATGTTACTAAATGTGTAATGCTGCTACCGAATGTCTTATTATCAGTATAATGGAGAATAGTTCGAAACTTGCTCGTTTCATTGGTTTGTAGTCCAATGGGGTTGAATTTTCCTTTTCTGTTTTAGAGTTTGAAATGTTCATGTTTATGGTTCAACTAGCTTTTGCCTCAGATATGAGAATGGTCCAGTGGTAATTTTAGGGGATGATAGACAGTTTTGCAGAAGTATTAACTTCAGTGTCCCGGAAGATGATTTGAGCTTCCCTGCAAATCGTTTCCCCATGAGCCAATAGCATCCCGGAATACCATTCAAGTAAGATCTGCCCAACTAGTGGAACATTAAGAGTTCCACCGGCAGTACCATTTGCCAAATCAATCGGTGGGCCACCATTTGCCAAATTAAACACACGAAAATGATAGTAGCGTTCGAGAGATTCAAGCATATACTGTCATTAGAACAATCAGAAAAGAGCAGAAGTCAATACATAGGTTAATCCCATTGTAAAACCACATTTGGGAAAAGGAAAATAAGAAGTTTGGAGAACCATGTTTGAAGAGAATAACTGGCGTCGTTTCGTGCGGCAACTGTCAGATGCCAACAATGCACAAGACGGAGTAGATTTTGGGGATGATACGCGTGGAATCTGACGATACAGCAACTGGATCTGGCTTTCCATATTGTTGAAGAAGGCCTTCACTCCATTTTGCCAGTCAATGCAGGTCCGATACTTCGACCATGATTCAATGCAGGTCCGATACTTCGACCATGATTGCCTGATGTGCATACCTCACAGTTAGTAGTATATAGTATGACAATATAAGTTGTTTGTGGAATGTGTAGCAACAAAGCATCATTGTTAGCGATTCTTGCTATTCTGGGTTTTTTTTTAACCAAAAGTAAGTTCTTTGTAGTGTGTGTGATATACTGTCACCGTGAGATTTTTTGAAATGGGTTGGCTCCTTAACCAAAGGTGTACATCTTCCATTTGACTTGGAAATGCTTGACTGTGGCGGTGGTGAATGTTACTAATTGTGTAATGCTGCTACCGAAAGTCTTATTATCAGTATAATGGAGAATAGTTCGAAACTTGCTCGTTTCATTGGTTTGTAGTCCAATGGGGTTGAATTTTCCTTTTCTGTTTTAGAGCTTGAAATGTATTCCAGGATTATACACGGGATCTGGACCGTGTATTTCAGGATTATCTACGGTCAGGATTTCGAAGGAGAAGTGACACGGATCGCAATCTCAGATCGTAGGTGGAAGGTGTTTTCTGCGGGATGTAGATGGTATCTGGACCGTGGGATTTAAGGTTTATCTACGGCTGAGAATTTCTAATGAGGAGTGACGCGGGTAGCGATCCGCATCAATGTGCAAAACGAGTAGATAGATTAGGACTTAGGACTAGGCTGTAACCAGCTATCATGGGCTGAGCTAGTGGGCCTTTTGGAAGACACGATTAGTCGCCCCAAATGAGAACACTTTCAGTTTTCATAATTTTGGGGCAGAGCTTTTCACCAACACTGTTTCAGAATCAATCCCCCGAATCCAGAACAAGCCCCATCTTCATCCTTATGGCTATGGTTGATTGATCATCACCGAAGAAACTACCAATGCCAAAAGAAGAGCGGCAACATCGATATCCATACTACTCAAAACCCAGAAATCCATAAGAATCTCCATGGTGGGACCAAGCATTGCAACAAGCTCTAAATATCACCGCATTCTTGTACGGCATCGAAATTTTGATCTGTTTTGATTTTGGATTTTGTTATTCTTCTCTCAAACAAGCTTGGGATTTTTTATTCTGCTCATATTTCCATCTCCAGTTATTGCGTATTAGCGTTTACTCCCTTAGAATTGGAATCAATAGAGATCAAGCAAACATAATTCAATCAATCAATTCTAACAAGTGAACAAACTGATCCAAAAATATAAAAACAAGTGAACATTTCTGAATTCAGATCTCATTTATCAACTTTTTTTAATCAGTTTAGTAACCAAAACATCTACTAGGCACCAAAATTGAATACTACATACTTATCATTATATCTGCAAAGGATGTACATCATCAAACTCCAAAACACCCCAACACTACTAAACAGAACAAGATCTTAGCCCGCACTTCAGCGACTTTTCATTAGGTCTGCAACAGATTTACATCCATAGAAATTAAAAACATCGAAACACCACAGTAGACAGAAAGATCTTAACCCTAATTCTAGAGATTGTAACGAAATCCAAAGACAAAGAGACCTAGAACCGGAGCCAGGATCCCTCATTTAAGCCCGCTCACCTCTAATCCTACGAGCGAGCTGGATGTCCTTTGGCATAATAGTCACACGCTTGGCGTGGATCGCGCACAGATTGGTGTCCTCAAACAGACCAACGAGGTACGCCTCTGCCGCCTCCTGGAGAGCCGCGACGGCGCTGCTTTGGAAACGGAGATCTGTTTTAAAATCCTGCGCAATCTCCCGCACCAGCCTCTGGAACGGCAATTTCCTGATTAGCAGCTCCGTGCTCTTCTGGTACTTCCTGATCTCTCTCAGAGCAACCGTCCCTGGCCGGAAACGATGTGGCTTCTTCACGCCTCCGGTCGCCGGAGCTGATTTACGGGCTGCTTTGGTCGCCAGCTGCTTACGGGGAGCCTTGCCGCCGGTGGACTTCCTCGCTGTCTGCTTGGTACGAGCCATTGGAGAGTATTTGGAGCAAAGAGCGAAAATGTTTGTTTCTTGAGAAAAAAAGATGAGTCAAGAAATTGATTTTGAATGAAATGAGGATTTTTCGGGGTATTTGAAGAGTGAGAGGGGCAAGAGTGGAGATTTCCTTGTGTTTGTTGCGGGGATTTAGCTTGAGTCTTGACCGTCGATTTCGGACTTCTACGGCTGAGGATTTCTATTGACAAGTGACGCGGATTGTGATCCGCATTATAGGTAGCTGCAAGGTGTTTTCTGCGGGACGTAGATGGGATCTGGGCCGTGCAATGATGCCTTATCTACGGCTGAGGATATCTTGAGTGGAGCGACACGGATCGCGATCGGCGTTTTAGGTGCAAGCTGCTTGTTTCGGGATGTAGATGATCTGGACAGTGGATTTCAGCATTATCTACGGCTCACGATTTCTTGTGATGTGTGACGCGGATTGCAATCCGCGTTTTCGATGCAAAATGAGTAAAGGGGGTTGACGCCCTTAGGTGGGGGGAACTTGAAAATTTTGAAAAACGTAAGCATTATTTTTAGTAATTAGATTTTGGAAATGAACTGTCATGGGTCTAAAGATTGGGCCTTTTAGTTGCAGACCGAATTTGAAAACACTTCTAATTACATTTTTTTTCTAGTTTGTTTTCTCCATCTCATGTGTGGTTTACTCTTTTGTGTTTTTTTGCCCTTTTTCTGATAATTTATTTCCGGAAAATATTTTACTTACTCAAAACATGAATACCCTGTAAATATGAACAAAACAAACAAATATTAAAAAAGGGATGGAGAGTAAGAGTGATGAATATAAAAGGAAATTTTCCATTATATTAAAATGGATACCCGTAAAACTTCCCTTTAAGTCAATCCACCATCATTCATATAACATAACAATAATAATAACAATATTAACAGTGGAGTTATTTCGTATCTAATTTATTCATGATACCGTAAGAGTTAGCTACAATTATTATATTAGGTCGCCGTCGTAAGGAAATTAAATAATTCATCTCACACTCAAAATGCTCGTAACAAAATTATTATTATATTAGGTCGTCATCGTAAGGAATCCAAGTATCACCTTCAATAAACTTAGAAACTGTAAACTTCCTAGCGGCTTCAAAACTCAAATTAGGATGGTTTCCCGACCACGTAACCCGGTTTCCGGTGAATGCACCGCCCCCGGTATTTTAATACTCGCCGTAGAAAAGAGTTGAGTCGTAACTTTTATTCCATTCAAGCCATCCTTTTTCGTCAACAATCGAGCTTATATCCGATTGCATAAACACCGTCGTTGAATACTCTCCATGGTCTACCGAGAAAGGTGTGCGTCGAAACGTTAGATTTGGTGGTCAAGTCGTTATCCGCCTCGATAGTAGATAAATGGATTGCGAACCCTTGCAAATCATCAGGTGCATCTCTTCCATTTGCTGTGATGGTATTGATGTTGTCTTCGTTGGTCATTTGCCTTGCCAATATCTGGCATTTTTGGAAAACAGCAGGTCCATATTTATCTTGTTGTTTGTAATCCAATTTATGCTTGGATTTGTCATTAAGTTAGTTAAAATCTGTTAACATTAGGTAGAGAATTAGCATTTAAAAATCTGTTAATTCAAGGCCTGACTGGATCAGGTCCGTCCTTGAGCTGGGCCAGACATGGGCCTAAAGAAAAAGGTTAGACTCCGGAAAATTTTAAAATTAAAAGTCAGTTGACTCCAACTTTTTCCTACTTTGCAGATGGAACTACTATATTCACAGGTAAAAATGTGTATAATGTGACATGCAACATGTGACTAATTGCAGGAGAATACACGAATACAACAGCACGTATAGGTATAACAAACCTTTGAATATGTTGCCTCAGATAAAAGACGATCCCTAACTTCATTTTGTCTGTACACTGTGTCACTATAGCTTATGCCTCTTCTTCATCCTCAGCAAATTCCATATCAGTCGGAATGATTCTTTACAATTTCTCCTTCGTTTGGAGAGGTTCCCTCGGATAGACAATAGCAGCCAAAGTTAAAGAGAAAGCAAGACCAACTACCCCAGTAAAAGGTTGGAACGAGTGAGTTCCCGTTACCCAATTCGGAAGGCTGGGATTATAGATCAA
Organism: Viola odorata; assembly: GCA_963691705.1. Lineage (NCBI taxonomy): Eukaryota > Viridiplantae > Streptophyta > Magnoliopsida > Malpighiales > Violaceae > Viola > Viola odorata. The sequence goes on from OY829546.1 coordinate 4,024,811, forward strand.
AAAACCACCTTTTTGTATAATAAAACTCGAAGCCATTGTCCCTGCCCGAAAACCAATTGGGATGGCAAGGCTGCCCTGGGATCTTTCTCGAAAGCCTGAAAGTGCCAGAGAAAATAACCAAAGGCCTGGAAATGCCCCCACAGATCTGAAAACCAATTGGACAACGAATGAATCTCAGTTAGAACTTTATCGTGAGCCTATGATCATGCAAGCAAGGATTGATAATAAGGTAATTCAACCCTTTAGAAATATTGATATATAGGTCAAAACTGATAAAAGAAAACAGAAGGCATTTTAACAAATAATGTACCTTTGGAGAATAGCAAATGCAAGCCCAGAAATGATAACTCCTTGATAATAACCAAGATCTGCTGCGACCTCTTGAGGCAACCAAGACCGAAAAAGTAGTTCTTCAACAAGCACTACACCTGTCGCTGTTATGATTCCTCGAACAACTAGTATAATCATCCGTCCATATGCTTGGAGACAATTCATGACATCTAAAGAGGAGTAATGCATGTTTGAGGGCCATGAGAAACTCACAAAGCCTAGTGAAGCGTTTACACACTGAATTGCTAAAACAAGTGCCACTCCTCCCATCAAGCCCTTAAAAAAACTCTGAACCTGAAAGAATGGTCTAAATATTAAACACGTTTCTTTATCTAAATGAAAGCCACAAAGTCCAACCCTTTCCAAAACCTACATTTTTCATCAAAATTGTGAAAGGAGGAAAGTATATTAATGATATAAAAGCGCAACATAGTCCAATATCCATAAAAGAAGCATCAGGGAAGTAAAAATACCCAAAAAGGAAAAAAGAAAAAGAAAAGAAAAATAGGTCCCAGTCAGTGAAAAGTAAAACAACTGCTTCTTGCAACACGAAAGGGTCATCTAGCTGTCATATTGAAACTAGCCTTAATTTTTTGTGGAAGTGAATGGTACACTAACTTGTTGAGATAACAAGCATGTTGCCAAAGTTACAATCAGAACATCTGGATCTGGAACCCTCAAGAAAAACAAAGGGAAAAAACCTTTCTATAAGTTTAAGCTAACTACCATACCTTAGGCATTGTTGTCAAGTCCATCCCATATTGCCTGAGTGGATCTTCATACCCGCGTATGCTTCTACCCCATAACATAACAAGTATTGTAACAGAAGTATAGAGCCCAATGATGATAACAAGCTCAGCAAATTTTGAGGGATGACCACTCGTCCAGCTCTGCACTAATGTGGGAAGCAATGGAAGAGTGACTGGTGACCATAAAACAAGCACCATGACAACAAACCCAAGAATCCTTACAGAAGAAATGAAAAGATAGGAAAAAAGATCAGTAAATGCAACATCATAGAGATATAGAAAAGAACAAAAGGAGAGAAATAGGTTAAACAATATAACATCAGACAAATTAGTTACCTCTGATACAAAGGACGTTCAGCTATATGAAGAAATGAGATAAGCTTGTCAGTCAAACTCAAAGCTCCACGTATACCACCCCAAAGCAAAGCAATTTTGCCGACCAACCTTAACATGCCACCCTTTTGTCCTAAGTCGGCCAACATAGCAACTAGCCTGTATTCAGCAAAGAAAAAAATTAGGAAAACAGATATACCAATAGCTCCATGCATACAGCAAATTAAAAGGTCCAAGGCTTAAGACCTTTCTTGATCCACTTCACCATCTTCCTTAGTAGGAACCACAGGACCAGCAACTGACATGGCTTTCTCAGCAAAGCTTGTGACAATGTTACTTGGATGTTTTTCTGCCAGTGCCTCATCAGTCTTGTCAGCCATCTTCTGATTGTTTCCACCTTCTTTGAGAGACCTGGATAAACTGTTTCCAGTTTCCTTATCTTCGGATGGATTCTTTGAAGTTATTCATAGCAATGAGCATAAGAAGTGTAAGAAACCACCAGATATAAGAGAGAAAAAACAGATCAAGACAAAGAAAGCCAGTCAAGAGAGATATGATTTGCTACTAAATAAAATGTTTAAAGAAAGAAAAACGTGACAAGAGTGTGTGGACTAGCTCAAGGAGAACATCAGATAATTCCTAGATATTTTCCACGGCATAGGTTAAATGCCAAAAAATTGTGATGTTATATTCTTTGAAAGAAGAGAGCATCTTAATTTCCTATTCAAATCAAGAACAACACGAGGAAATCCTCAAACAGCAAGATGGCACGTGTATGGGAAAAGTAAAATATCTAGAACTTAAGAACAGAGATTTTGCGAACCACCTAACATAGAATCAATATGGCCAGAATAACGCACAGGTAAGTTTAAAGGAAAAATCAAAGATTATACCAAGCGTCTAACTACAATATTTACCTGTTGTTGCACCAGAAAAGTAGATGATCCCAACGCAGCCGTAACAGCACTAACCTTGCCTTGATCTTTTAGCTCAGATTTTTTGGTCTGCTTTGGGGATTTCAAGCCATTCTCATGTTTTGTAGTAACATAGAAATATTTCCTCAAAGCAGCTAAGCTAGAGCCTACAATGACGCCAATCGGCATTAATCTTCTCAAACAACTTGTATCCTGAATAGCAGCTGAAATGGTCTTTATAACATGCTCTGCACAGAGAGTACCAACTTTCTTTGAACTGTAGGAATCACGGTATGCCATAGCCATACCTTCTGAGCACCAAGTATGATCACTATTGCAAACAACATCCAAAGAAACAGCATTTGCCACTTCTTCTATATCTCTATCAAGTTTGGATTTCATTTGTTTGATGTCAGCTGCACTCAGCCTGCGACCAACTTCAACACTCAATGCATCCAACATTACAAGTTTCACAAACTGCTTCATCTCCTCCAATCCACTGTCACCATTTTCAACAGTTTCAGTGGAACTGTCTATTGTGTCATATTCTGCAATAGGTTCATGTTGTTGTTCACCATCTAAGACTACATAAGAAGGTTCGATATAGTCCACTTTATCACCCAATCCAGAGGCAGGGGATTGAACAACTCTATCAGCACTGTTATGAGTTGTAACAGTGTCACTTCCACTACATTCTTCGTTATTTTCTGGCTGCTCCAAAAGCTTCCATCGACCTTCTTCTGGGAAATAGTCAAGAAACAATGCAGTAGTCGTATCTAAATCAAGTGCTTTGGCATTTGGGATCTTTGAGAAAAGATTTCTGTGGAAGTGCTCTTTGTGTAGATAATCCCCATATGGATTCACTTTAATATTGCCTCTGTTTTTCTCACTATAATCAGGCAAAAGTATGCTACGAACCGTTTGTTCCTTAGTTCTTGTGCCATTTCCCTGAGATACATTTCTGCCGTTTAGCAAAATGGGAGTCTTACTGATTTCACCCTCTAGCCGTCTAGCACTTGTTGCATCCGGAAGGACCATATCATTCCCGTGGTGCTCGTCCACAAGAGAACTGCAAGATGACTCAGACTTCCCCTGCAGGCCATTTTTATCGTTATCTTGCATTTTCAATGAGCTATCATTAGTGGTGTGTAGCTTCTTGGATTTGGAATCACTTGACTCACCCTGCACCTCCTTTGCATCTTTTACTTGGTTTTCATCATTTTTTTCCTCTTCGTAACGAGAAATCATGTCTTCTATCACACCAAAACCACTATTAACAGCCAATTGCGTGGAATCATCCATCCCTGTCAAGGCATCTAATGCTTGAACCACATTGAAGGTAGAGGAGTTAGAATCTGGCGTGGAAAGCTTAGTTTGATCGAGTGTGGGTTGTGTTTTGTTATCCGTCTTCTGTTCATCACTACTATCCCTTTCCGCTGACTGTGGGTCAGTTGAGGATCCTGAAGGTGAAGAACCCGTTGCTTCAGTCACATTAGACGACGGCGTCTTGTTTTGATCTGCTGAAGAATCCACTATTTTCTCTTCACTCTTCTGGGCACTATTCTCTGTTTTTGTTTCGAGTTGAGGTACTCCACCATCCTGGCCTGCTTTGGAGTCATCAACAACTGAATCTTCCATACCACCTCGCTTTTCACTGTGCTTGGTTAAGTTAGGGTTGGAACTGGTTTCCCTCCCCTTCTCAGGGCTTTCAGAATATGAAGTAACCTTTTCTTTAATGATTTCATCACTTTCATTATTATTTCCAGTCTCATCTGTGCCCCTCTGAACAGAGCCAGAAGCATCATTGGCAGTTGGCTGAGACTGACCTGAATCAACTGACTCTTGTACATTTTCAGAAGCATGAAGATCTGGTCCGTCTCCAGCTCCAGACCTATCAACTCCAAACCTATCAACCCCAGGTTGATTGTTCGCAGTTCCATCTGTCAAATCATCAGGTGTCTTCATCTCATCTGAAGAATGAGGACCTTCAGGCACATCTGCACCACTTGGTACTTCTTTAACTTTATCCTGGATCTTTGACTTAAGCTCTGATAATGCACTTGGAGCCTTACCAATACCGAGTAATCCATCAAACTTAAAGTTCCTGCTTCGAGCATTAACAATTCCAGATACTGATGTTGTGAGCTTTCCACGAACTTCTTCTGGTACTGCATCTTGGAGAGCTTTCATCACCGTCTCCCCTTGACCAACAGCAGTCAATACCTGGACAATAGCACAAATAATTGCAGTCATACAAGTCATGAAAAGGTTAAACAAAGGAAAAACTATTGTGCCACAGAAGATCTCTGGTGTGTCCCCCCCAGTTTACGATGAGTGCCACTAACTGAATCACCCAACTAGAGGCAGAGCAAGCATACAGTCAAAAATAAGGAGAATGGAAGTGCACAATCTAGGAGCTCATACAAAATATGAGAACAATGACTCCCTAGAAAACATTAATCAAATGCAGCAGCAGCATTAAATTAATAACTCAAATTTGTTTTCCTTCTTGGTCCCTTTTCTTTCATTTTCCTTTTAGAGTACACATTTAGCACCAAGAGTATGTTTAGTCTAGCAGAGATGCAATATACAATAGAGAGTTTCATTTAAGAAAATCACCAAATTAAGACATTCATCACACAGACCACCCACTCACCCCAAAACCAAACCAATGTATCCACTGTGGAATCGCCTTTCAAAACATTACATTTACATTTCTAGCTATAAGAAAGAAGTAATTGAAAAAAACCTAACCCAAATCACCAGCACATTGTAGATATAAAGATCCACCAGAAAGGTAATGGCACACTTTAATCCGCAACATTAATAAGAAATCACAATTTTAAGCCTCACCTTCTTCTTTTCTTCTTCAGAAAGAACACCAGGCATGCTTACATCCAGCATATTCATGACAACTTGTGCTGTCTGTAGCACTTCTCCTGTATCACTTTCTATAGGATCAACTGTCTCCTCTTGGTAAACTTCTGTGCTATCAGTGCTAGCCTTCTCCCCTTCTGCACTAGCAGAACCAGTTTGCTGCAAAGAAACATTCTTCTGCTCTTCAAGTCCGTCTAAATATCCCAAATTCCCTTGTAAATCTTGTCTGGGCCTAAAAGGGATTCTAACAACCGTATTGCTATCTTCAAGGATCCCATTCACAGGTTCTATGATGCTTCCATTAGCATCATTCAAGGACAGATCTAGGACTTTGTCACCTTTTACATCTTTACCAGATTCTCTGCCTTTCATTAGAGCCAAGCCTTTTGTGGGGCTGATACTAACATCAACATCTTTCAGGAGAGGATGGTGACCCTTCAAAAGTCCAAGCTCTACAGCCGTGAGCCACTGTGCATATGATAAAACACATATGGATCAGGATATCAGTTGAAAGAACCACCTGTGCAGAAGTAGGAAGTTTCAGCCCTCGACATGCTTTCCACCACTAAGAATTCAGTAAAGCGATGTAAAGCTTATTCATTAATGGCTGCAATTCAAATATACAGTATAAGAACATTATAGCTGGTGGTTTAGAAGAACTCATAAATGTACATTGAAGACCACAAATTCATCCAAATTCATAAAATCTTCTGTGTTTAGGAATCACTAAACACAAGTCCTTAAAACTACACGAGTATATTGAAATTTTTGAAACAGGTGTGTCAAAACAGCCTCAAGTTGAAAGGTCAAATTATTGGCAAGAGCCATGAAAGCAATTCTGATATGTGAGGTTGTTTCAATTTTATAACCAGTGAATCCTGCTGTGAAAAGATGGAGGGTAACTCATCACCTCAATCGTAAGATTCTGGTACCAAGATATAGCAGCTCTGTCAGTTGTAACACCACTAGATGGCAAGCAAGAACACAAAACAAGACTTGTAAATGGATTTTCTGCAATCAAACCGCGTGGCAGTGGCACTGTCCCATCATCATTCTAGCATTTTAAAAGAATTGCAACCAGTTAGACTCTGGATAGTAAAGCATGAACAAAGAAGTTTGAAGGAAATAAGGAATCAGAAGTACATAATATGCACCTGAATAAATAGAACAGGGATCTTCACACTTCCAACCACATTGCGCGTACTCGATTTTGAATAGAATTCTTCAACCTCCTCAAAACCATAAGAGACCATCGATATTGCCTTTTCAAAATCACGAAGAGATTTTGCTGATAAAGCGTTTTCCACATCAAACCCTTTTGCTCTTCCTTGGAATAGAGTCTGCATGATCCATTTTTATATAAGTATTAAAGTATCCTTACCCACATGAAAAGGGAAGTACAAATTAAATAGCTGACACAGGTTGAAGTCTGTCATACAATCCCAATGAATTCTCGACAGATGTAAATCCTATTCCTACAATCAAAGATACAAATTATTTAAAGTGAAACAATATGCAACCATCAACCTTGTTTGCTCGCAAAATTTCTATCAGCCCACCAGCTAGCTTCTTGTCTAATTTGATATGGTAAGGGGAGCACCTTGTGGCCCCGGCCAGGTCAAATGGGTTGTTAATGCAAGTGGCAGCTGTAAGAGGCGTCCCCTCCCCAACTTCAGCCAGATATTTCGTCAACATATTTGCACCATATCCCCATCCAACTCCCATAAGTGTTGTCCGCGGCCTCGCTTTATTAATGAACTGTATAGCTATTGAGACATCATCGCTGTCAGCTGCTGTAAATAACCTACATAAATAAACTAGTTAAGAAGCCCTAATCTCATCTTCTTTTCAGTTCTCACAACATAAATTCAAATTGAACCAGACATTCAGAATTTTCCAACCATATTCACCTCATCCCAAAAAACTTTGAGTAATAATTTAGCCGTTAAAGTCAATGCACAATTGAAGTGGAATCCCACACATGATCGAACAGTTTCCCTAAACATATTCTACTAGAAATACAAATTCCCTTCACCTCTTCCTATCAAACACGTAGATTAAATCCAAAATCAATCAACTGGTTGAAGCAATACACTCCACTTTCATAATTAGTTGGTACTTTCTCAATGCTATCTACTTGAGGCAAAACATAAGACTCTGACAGAAGTAAGAAGTCGGTAATGGCATACCTTGCGGTGGTGAGTGGTGACCCAGCGCAACCCCTGGGGTTCATAACGACCGGAAAGGACCCATGCTTAAGTGCTTCCACCACAAAGAGCCTAATATTTTCATTCATACTCCCTTCCGCCGTTCCCGGAACAAGCAACAAAGTAGTGTCCAATCCATGCTCCTCTTCCAAATCCAGATTCGCCGGCCAATCGAGCGAAATGACACCGCCATCCTCCGTATTAACACAGACTCTCTGATACTCCAATTTCTCTGCCAAACCCTCGATAATTCCCCCCTCATACAGCATCCTCCCCCTATCCAACCTCACAAAATGCCTCTCTTCCTTAACTAACCTCTCGTTCACGTTCTCAAACAGTTCTCCGCCCTCAAACGATAAGGACGGGCACCGTAGCTGGACGAAACGGTTAAACGGCGTCGGACTCGTGAAGATGATCCAATCGCCGACGTGTGATGACGAGGCGGAGGACGACGGTAGGGATTTGAACCGCGAGCTGGAGAGAGGGAGAGTGGAGGCGAGTACCAGTGCCGGGGCGAGGAATTCGAGGGGAGTTGGGGAAGGGAATTGAGAGGGGAAGTTACGGAATGGATCTAATAGGTTACTAGTGCAGGTGAGGTAGGCTCGGGTTCTGGTGACCGGAGGCTTGAAACGGCGTCGCTTGTAGCAATGTCGACGGGAATTATGGATTTGGAAGTGGAGATTGAGATTGCAAGTAGCAGCGATGTTCATTTCCCTTTGTCTCCTCTTGTACTTGTTTTTGTTTGTTTTATAAGTTTTGGACAGGAAGAAGAAGAGGCAAGAAAGTGCAGGAAGAAGGAAAAGAAGGAAATGTTTGAAAGAGATGGGTAGCAAAGGAGATCTTTTATTTCCCCGCGAATAATTTATGTATGGCTGCGTTGATCATGAATTCGCACCGTTGATTGATGGGCTTAATTCTATTGGGCTATGATTTTTAGATATTTATGGGCTCGTTTGTTGGGCTAGATTCGTTTCGGGCCTAGTACTGGTTGGGGTGGGCTCGTGGGTTTTGAATGATGACGAGATTAGACAATAAATGAGGAAAACTTATTCGCTGTTATTATTACCAATTTTAGTTCTATAAGATTTTTCGGAACAAAAAAACTAAAGAAATAGGTGATTAGCAGTTTAAATGATTTTTGTTTAAAAAATAAGGTGATTAGCAGTTTAAATGATTTTTGTTTAAAAAATAAATAAATAAAGTGTTCGTCGTTTTAGAAGCTAGCGCATTAAATTAATTTTATACGAGTATGATTAATCTAGGCACGAGTGAGTTAAATTATATAGTGGTTGTTCAAATCTAATAAAAATGAGTGATTTTGATTGAAAAAAATAAGATATGATGTTGTGATCAAAACAGAAGAAGGATAAGGTATGGTGCATGCATGGTTGGAGTTGGTGGGGATTATTGGGATGGGATGGTGAACCTAACTAGCTTTTTCCAATGGGGAATTGGTACCTCCTATGTTTTCTTGATGACGTTGTTGGGTTCTATTATGTAGAGAAAATGGTGGAGTCAGTCAATTTATAATCAAACTTGTGTTTATTTATGTGCATACACTTTTGCTCGATCATTTTACTTCATATTTTACTATTTGATCTTTTTTACGGTCAGTAAAATTAATTAGTTTAATAATTGAACGATCTGATATAATTAAATTTCAAAATAGAATAATGAGCTTTGAAAAAATCACAACGGAGGTGGTGATATCAGATGTGACTTGTCACGTCTATTGCCTGTTTGTCTCTCCAGTTTTATTAAAACTTGCTCAATCAAGAGATCATGAACCACAACTAATTAATTGGGTCGTGGTCATATTGATTGACACAGGAGGAGGATATGAGCAACATGCATTGCTGGAAAATTGGGACTTGACAAAGATGGTGAAGTGAACCCAACCTACCTCTCCTAGCCCAGCCCCAAGAGATTATGATGTTATTAATTACAGTAAACTATAATGTGTACATAAATGGAACAAATGGTGACACTAACGAATGCCTTTAATTTCAAGAGTCTCTCTAATGTTATAGGACAGTAATTCCAATGTCCTGCAGTATCTCCTGATGTCTGAGTTTGAAAACAATCAAAATTTTGCGTTATTAAATAATTAAACGATGTTGAGTCAACGTGCGACAGTATTTAAATAAATTATTCGCATGTATAGAAAATGTCAGAAAAAATACCTTGTAAGAATAAATAAATAAATATAAATCTAAAACTTATTAGAGGAGTACCTGTGTTGAATTGAACCTTGATTTGCTGACATTAAATGTTAATTAAGTCTCTGGTGTTTTTTATTGAGTGGTTAATTAACAATTTAATTTGAAAAATCATCAATTATAATTGCATTCATAATTCGAAGTCTATGAAATTATAAATCCGTGCATAATTTAAAACACAAAAATTAGGGAAGCTAACTAAAAAATTTGTATTTGATGAGTTAATTAAGAAAGAGATAAATCAATCGACTAGAGAGCAGATGTAATGTAACCGATCGATAACGACAATTAATGCCGCGCGCGGCAAAAACTAGATGGAAATCTTAACAAGATTTGGGCCTGATTTGATCCTCGTAACAAGACTTGCATTTTTTTTTCCCTTGATGGCCATTTAATATAGTAAATCAACCGCTTAATTATTGGTCATATGTTAACATATGAGCCAACAATATATTTTTTCAATATTTTAATTTCAAATAAATTATGTTCGATTTCTTTTTACCAATTTTAAAGGAATAATGATATTTTTGACACACCTATTCGATTTTTCGTATTGATTTGATAATTTATTTCATTTTTTGTTGGATTTGATTCATTCACTCACGTTTTCATATTAATTTGACTTCTCAAAAAACGTCACGCACAGTTATATGTTAAATCTAGTGACGTGGTATTGTTTAATATCGTTTAGCTGACGTGACAATCCATATTAGATGTCACATCAAATTTTTTTTTATAAACTAACGGTAACCAATAATAACCAATAAGCTTGTAAACTAACAAGAGTAACCATTTCATCTTGTAAACTAACAAGAGTAACCAATAAGCACAAAATCAGTCAACACTTTTGTATTATGTCAAAAAAAAACACTAATGAAAATGATGGGTACGGGCAATGCATTGTATCCCTCTCAGCTTTCCCTTTTGACACACTCTTCGCAATGTTAACTCTAAAATTAACTTCATAATTAGTCTGGTTTGAAAATGGGCCTAAAACACTACATTATATCCATAAAAAAAGTAGCTCCATAAACAATTTTCAAAAAGTAATTACAAACAATATTATTAAAATACTTTTTAAATAATAAATATTTTATCTGGTTTTTATTAATTGATTTTCTGAAACAGTAACATTCAGTAAAATAAACACTAAAAAATTAAATAATGTATACAGTAACATTCAGACCGGAGGGAATAATACTTTTATTTTATTGGAGGGAAGAGGCACGGCCGCCGGGGGGGCCTTGCGAGTTTGCGAACCCCCTTGACTATTGGTGAGAGCAGTAAGGCACAAGGTGCCATTCACCAGAACAACTGGACCCGTTAGACACGGAAAATATAATTTTCTTATCATTTTGTTTTTGGGACATGGAATTGGAGACCATGTCTCCAGTCAAATCACTTCAATCAATTATATATCAATCCTTACAGTGACAAAATTTATGAAGTTTATATTTGAGTAGTACGTACTTCTTGTAAAATTAAAAGGAAAACTATTTACGAACTTAAAATTTCTGATTAATTAGTAAAAATAATTATATATCTACCGGGTGATCTATGCGTTTATTAATGAAGACGTAAAATGAGTAAGTACAAAGTACAATTCTGGAGAAATTGCATGTATGTGTTTATGGAAAGAAGGAAAACAAGGGAACGGATTTTGTTGACTCTGATCTGGGCTACATATCCTGCAACTGATGGAATTATGTTCCCATAATTGAAACCCAATTGCATTACCATCCAAAACTAAACCTTTCTGTTCATTGATTTTGACAAATCCCTGACGTTAAATTCATCTAAACCATAACAAAGGGATCTTAATAATTCTTCGAGTTTTTTTTTTCATTTTTTTTGTCTCAATTAATTATTCCAAAAAGAAGAAGACTAATTAACACAGATTAATAATACAACTAAAAATACCGGTCTATCTCTATATACTAATGTAGTTGTGTATTGATTTCTAAAAAACTTTTTTCTAGCTATTAATAAAATTTTGTATTTAATTTTAGCAAAAATATGAAAAAATACCGGTTACATATTCCATGATAAAACCACATGGAAGGTATGGGCGAGAATGAGGCAAAATTTAATTTGTTGAAAAGGTTGGGACAAAATGACTCCATGTGTTGCTCATATGCTTTGTTCTTTCGGCCGTCATCTGTCTGTATCACCAACTCCTAAAGTAATGCCAGTACATTGTAAGTGCAACTTAAGTTATTAACGTGACACTGACCCAGTTGTTATCCGTAATTAACGTGGCTCTAACCCCATTCATAAGACATAATTCTAAGAGATCCGGCTAGGATAATACTCCGCGCTAGTAGAAACGTTTCTAAGTAATAATCCATACTTAAGATTACTATCTGCGGTTGTTTTCGAGAGAGAATACATCAATTCCTAAAGATCTCGATCCCTCTCGGTCCAAATTCCCCCAATCAGATCAGACCACATGCATGTCTTTTTGTTGATCATGAGCTCGCTCGAACGTATACGCCGCCGCACGTTTCGTTATAGTGCTAGGTGGTAAACAACCACGTTGACGTCGATAGTATGATATGGTTGCCTCTTTTTTCCATGATAAATTAAATCGAACTTATTTACTGTACACAGCTGGAAAATATTTAATTAAATGAATTTCATTCTTACAGTAAAATAATCTGGTAGTTATAGCATCGGTTGGTCTGGATTCTGATGTGGACATGCCTTCTTCTAGGGTGTTACCATTTTAAATCTTCCAAGAGAAAAAATAAACAAGAAACACCATAAATATTTAATAATTCCAGTTTGATAAATTAAAAATATAGATTTTTTTGTTTTTTTATGGTCTTTTTTCTAGACTTATAAATAATTATACTACACTAATTAATTTTAATAGTAAAAAATAAAGTGAGATAGGTAGCTAGCTGCACACTTGCACATGTCTGTCGCTTTCGGTAACAAAAGTTTCAGAATATTAAATGGAAAGAACAACAGAAAGATCAGTTAGTTCTTCTGTAGCAAGAGGAACTCATAAATTTGTCCGGAGAGACCAACAACCTTCTCCGGTTGGTACATGAATGTGATGCCCAAATGTCGACAAAACACTCCATAGGCTTTCTTTATTAGACTTTTTTTTTTTTAAACAGTGATTAAGTTCGAACTCGATCACATTGTACTTGATCATCAACAAACAACCATTTAGTTACTATATGATCTACGACCACTCGCCTTTCTTTGGTGAAGAAAAATAAAATGTAAGATCCTAGTAATAATTACACATATATATTTCATATGAAAAGATTAAAATTAGAAAGAAAGTAAATAGGAAAGAAAAAAACTGGAGCATGGTTACTTGAGCCAAAATAATTGGAGTGACTATAGTTGGGTGAGTGGCATTTACGTGATTAACTTATAATGCAATGGATTTTCTTGTCAACATCATAATACCCTCCAAACGCAAAAAAGCGCAGCGCAACTAGTTTTTTTTGCCCCAAATCCTTGCCGCCATTATCTCTATCACACAAAAGTGGACTCCACACAAAGCGGCCCCACTCCTGTAACGGCCCATCAAACGAAATTACCACATTACCCTTCCATCTTCCCCTTTATAAACGAACCTTCCCTCTCCTTTCTCGTCACACTAACAAAAACAAAAAAAACAACTTCACTTCTCTCTCCTAAAGTCTCTCTTCTTCTTTTTCCCTCACCAACAAGAAAATGGCCAGAGGAGGCAAGCTAATGAGGCTCAAATCAGTCCTTAAAAAGCTCAATTCCTTCAACAAATTACCAATTAGCCGTCACGGCGGAAACGCCATCGCCAATGACGACGGCGCCTCCTCCCCCGGTAGCGGCGACGTCCACACAGTCTATGTCGGAAAGTCTCGCCGGCGCTACCTCCTCAGCTCCGACATAGTCGATCATCCACTCTTCCGCGAGCTCGCCGACCGGTCTACTGAAGACGATTCCGACACAATCACCGTTTCGTGCGAGGTTGTCCTGTTCGAACATCTGCTTTGGATGCTGGAAAATGCCGACCCGCAGCCGGAATCGCTGGACGAGCTTGTGGAGTTCTACGCCTGCTGATGGTGATGATTATTATTAATAATTAACAACATTTTGAGTGTGTGTTAATTATTAATTAGTGGAAGATGGAAAATAAAATGTGATGACGCGGAGGCGGTAAATATTTTTTTACGGAGCTCATCACGCGTGAATGTGGTAAAATGCACTAATAATTACTAGTAAATGATTAGCGTTGTAGAGATTAAGGAAAGAGATTAGAGAGGTGATTAATGCGGATCGGAGAGGGTGAGGGAGAGGAATGAGGATGATTAACACTTTTGAGAGACGAACACCGGCTAATCTCTAGGCCAGGTGGAGATTATTACTCTTTCTTATTGGTTTTTTTTTTCCTTTCTTTCTTCATTGTTATAATTGTTCTTATTATAATTTGCTTTATTTATCAAATATATATATGTTTAATCCCTTTTGAAAAAGTATATATATATGTTTATTCATTCCTTATGGTTTACTTCTTTTCATAATGATTGGTATGTTAATATAAGTAATGATCTTGGTGATCTCTTTGTTCAATTTATGATACAAAATCAATTATATACCCTCCAAGCCATACATTTCTTTTTACAATAAGCTGACCAACTATATACATTTTAACTGAATAAAAAAATATTTTCCACTATATAAAAAATGTAATTTAGAAAGATCAATCAACTAATCAAAAGATAACACAAAATATACAAGTGTTTATAACACATGAAAATGTTAGAACATGAGGGTCCAACACATTAGGTACAAAAAGGTGCTATGTGGTTTATAATTATAATTATTTTAATTTTATTTTAACACAAGAGAGGGCCATGGCATCATCTGGCTCCGGCATTGCAGTCGGGTCGTCCAATCTTTATCTCGACTGCGTTTCAAAAAGTTTTACAGCAAATGTGCAATGTCCTTATGATTTTGACTAGGCCTGCTTTCAAGCCAAGTATAACTTGTATGGAAGGGGTCTCTTTTCTTGTCTTTTAATCTTTTGGTGATGAACAGCAAAAACACCATACTTTTGCCTTTGGTTTTCCCAAACTAGCAAACCCACTCGACAGGTAAACTGTACCAGTAATTTACTTCAATCTTTCATGTAGAGAGTAATTGCTTATAATTACGAGTATTTTATCTTCTAACGAGCGAACATCATTAGTTCTAGCAACATTTCATCTTTTTATTATATTTCTAAAAAGTAAAATGCTTCCTGTATCAAATTTATTGTAAGTAATAATAAAATTAATAACTCAATAATTGAATCACACGTATCCTTAAGTTCACTGGATTAGATAATTGACCTATTAAAAGGTAAAATACTACAAATAGGTAAATTTCTTATATGTACTGAGAACTAAGAAGTACTACTTTGACGGAGAAGGGAGGACAAATTAGGAAGTAACACGTATTTCTTTAATTATCATATTCCAAAATCTCGAGTTAAATTCACTCCAAAACCTACAAGATATGATATTTTCATAATAATAGGTAATATCAATCGTGTATGCAACAGAGAAATGCTTGCAACAAAGCTTGTCAATTATGGTTCATGAATCATGTCTCCTCCCGCTAGGTTTTTATGGTAAATTTTGTTTTATCCGATTTGAGTCAGAATTTAAAACACTCACATAAACTAATGGAAAACGAGAGAGATGTTAGAAGAAAAATTAAAAGTTTGAATAGAATATTAATTAGTTTAATATTTTACGATGATGAATTAAGTGAGGAAGAACACACTTTATATTACAACTAATGATTGAGTTGTTAGAGATTCCTTGTGTTTGGGATAAATGTATGCTACAAGTAATTAATGCACCAGGACACGCGCCCTTTATAATTAGTGGAAGACACGAAATTTGATCTAGATGCGCATAATTACGAACAACCCCATAAACGCGTTTCCAAGCTGCCATATCCCCTAATCTATTTTCCATTCCCCACCTGCAATTATACTCTTAATTAATCCCTTAATTTATATTAGTAGTATGTATATAAAAACCGCAAAAAATCCATTGATTTAAATTTGATTTAACTCATACATAAAATGTAAGCTATGTGATAATTTATAAAAATGTAAACCAAAAGCCAATAAATATAACAAGCATTACCAAAATAAGTCAGAGCTAATTAATTAGGTTCTAAATTTAAAGATAGTCAGCTAGCTAATCAAATTAATTAGAGAGATTAATACGGAGTGCGTTGTTTTTTATTTATTTTCATTTTGTCTTTGCAAAATAATTAAAAGTCATTCAGTACTACTAACTTATAAAGTCGTATGATTGGCGCATTGACATAATTAATTAAATTCACGACTCTTCACTAGCATATTATGGTGCATTACAAATTAATAAGAAACATTAAAAGGTCATAATAAATTGTTCATTTTAGAACTTTCTTGATTTTTTTACTGTCAGTATAGTAAGTTGATCGATCATCTACGCACGAGTTAGTATATATAACAGTAGTAAAATTTTTATTTTACCGGGGGATTAAAAAAATTGATTATAATAGTAAAAAACAAATAAATTAGAATGATAGGAGGAAAAAAACGTACAAACGCCGCTGTTAATCGCAGCCGTACTGTGTCGTCATGCAAAAACACAAAAGTAGCTTGCATAAAAAGACAACCGCTTTTTGCGGCTTTTAACGGAGAGATGCCCAGTCATCTTTTTAGTCTTATAAATAAAAAATGTCGCCCGCCAATCATCTTTCATCGTTTAATATTTGTCCTTGTTGGACCGCCGGAGGATTTCATTTTCATTAAAACAAAGCTTTTATTTTTATATAAATTAGAAATTGAGAAAACTGAATTTAATAAAAAACACGATAAAAGAAAAAGGATGAGGTGAGTCAGCATGGGGGCAATGACCGTGAAGATGGAGGGCAGACCACGTGGGCTGTGGGTCTTCAAAAATCTGATTGTGGACTAATCATCAAAAAGTCCCCCCCTCACGAGTCCATGTTACTCATAGATTTTTTGTCCCATAATAATAACTTTTTTTTAAAAATTATTATTCAGTTCTTATGATTTTATCATTTCGGACATTGAATTCTCATTTGATTCCAAAACTAAATCAAACAAACATTCATTCAAGATTTGGTACCATGCAGCGTCAATAATTTCATGTTATTTCCTTTGAATCATCATCTTTTGATTTTGACAATTTTATGCATATATGTATATATGTACCAGTATAATTTATTTTTCTACTTCTATGTTTTTCTACTTCTATGTTATTCTGGTTAGTAGTTTTTATAGGCAGTCAGATTTAGACTTTAATTAGTATTGGGTGCACAATTTTTTACTACTTGATTACTGTTAAATTGATGTCTTTAGACTCCTTCTTGAGAGCGAGACAAGAAGTGACACGTCTAGTTTATAAAGAAGTCAATTCAGTAACGGGCAGTTCTCTCACGAAAGAATTTTCTTATGATGTGATGATGACAAGATAAATGTTTTATTTTTTTTTCACATAGTGCTAATCGTTAGTTGTTTTTCTCTGTTCTATAAAACAAAAATGAGGTGCGTCTTATCTAAAATGTTTATAATTAGGTAAAATCGACAAATAGTTAGGTCCTGTCCATGTGTAGCCATGGGTGCTATCTCTCTGCCTAATGAACAGTAGATGAGTTGTGTCTCAAACCAAACATACACTTGTCAAACTTAGATGATAAAGAAAACGTGAATTAATAATTGTACTAAGAAGTTTGAACAAAACTGATCTCTACACTACACATTACACACATTAATTACATAAAAAATCATATCATAAAATAGATCAGACAAATAAAAATATGAAAAATGTATAAAGGTTGCGCAGGCCTTTAAGATATATATAAAAAAAACTCTGATGGTTTTCTTTGTGATCCTATTTTTTGCGAAAACCTCTGTAGCCACTATAGTGCAATAGCTAAAAACTGAAAGACATGAACATGTGATGTCTATGGTCTCCATTACCTTAGACCACCATTAATGAGAACAGTATTGGGTATTTTATCATTTTATTTCTTCAATGCATGTTAAAAAAGAAAACGTATGTAGATTCAATAATACAACTTCAAAGCTCTTAACGAACTAGAAAACCATACCCCTTTTAATCACCACAAATAGAAAAAGAAGAAGGTTTTTCCATTCCATAGCTTTACGGAACGAGAGTGACAGAGTTTCATGTCCTAATGATGATGACAAAAGACAATTGGCATAATCTTAGATCAACAAAATAATAATTGCATGCAAGAAACGACGTAGTAATAGTGGATGTTAGTTTCTACTTTTTACACCATTATTTTTGTGGGAAAATGATGCAGTGGATGTTGTCAAAGAGAGTACTGCATGGAGGAGACACACCGATCTATTAATTCGATCCCATTGCCAAAAAGAATAAAACTGATCGACGGAGAATTTGTCTTTTCACCATTGATTCAGCGATTTCGTGTGGAAAAATCTTTTATTTATAAAAATGCACAAGAGTTTGGAATAAGATAATAATACATCTGTTTATTTATGTCGATTTTATAACTTATATAATTTATTCTTTTCTAACACTAACTAATATTAAAACATATAGTATGTTTTCTTATATAAACAATAGCTTACACCTTCTATCATTTACTTACTCCCTCCGCTTTTAAGTAGATTTTTTAACTATAATCTCACATGTTGATTATTCTGTTTTATGTTGAAATTAGCTTTTTTTTAATAATTATACTCCTAAATTTATTAATTATTATTCTTATACAATCATACATTTAAGTGATGTAATTAAGTATAATTAGAAATAAAAGAGTAAAAATTAGTAATTAATCACGTGAAAAAAGGTAAATAAAGAAAACTAATTGAAAAAAAATTAGCTTAAAAAAGTACGAAAAAACGGAGTAGTTTGTTTTAATTTTTTTTCTTGCTAAGCAATTTGTTTCAAGTTATCCTCTGCATTATATAGTACAAGCATCACTTACTTCTTAACAAATTAATCGTTTCATTATTTTTTATGAAGATTTTAGGTAAAAAATAGACGGTTGGGATTGAAGGTGGGGGTGTTTTGATCAGATGGTATGGGGACACGAGATTAAAATAGATGGACTGGGCTGAAGTTTAGCTAGTGCGATGGGCCGGGCCTTGCTTTTACGTAAAAAAGAAGAAAGTGTGCTCGGGCTTGAGGAAAAGATGATGAATGCGCGCTTCCTTACTGAGAACTTTAATCGGGCTTCCTTTCTTCAAGCCCAAGCCTTATTATCCACTCCACTTCCATAAACTGGAGTAATAAATTAGCTTTCTAAAATTTATTTTTGGTTTCTCTAGTTGAATTTAATCCGGTTAAGTTTCGTCAGTCCAAAACGCTAATATTTTGTTTTCTTTATAATTAAGGACTGTGTATTATGGAGAGTATAAATGTATGGGGCCAGGGGCTAGTGCTGGAGGCAGAGTAGAATATGCAAGATTGTTACGTGATGAAGAGGCAAAGCCATTCTTGAGTATGACTTATATCAATGGAAACAAGTGGCTGATTCCACCTCCAGATTTGAGCTCTTTCCATCACAAGTTACAGAAAAGTAAAGGCAACAACAACTAAGCTAAGAGCATAAATATTGTTTATTTTGAGCGACAAGTTGGCTTGCTCCTCTGTATTTTGACTTTGTAACAACAACATAAAAAAACTAATTCCGTAATTTTTGTCAACCAATGTACAATGCGGTAGACGTTCTTTTAGGGTTTATCAATTAACAATGACCACATGATTTTTTTTCTCACATCGGTAACAAACGTATTGACTGAGTAATCCGGATTTAGTTATGTAGGTTCTTTTCAAGAGTGAATATTTTTTAGTAGTTTTAATATTGCGTTTTCAAGATTCAAATTCAAAATTGCAATTAAATTATGAGAATTTCTGGTTGCACTTAAACCCCATTTAGTACTTAATGCTTCTTTTACAAGATGCTTAACACCAACTCTTTTTTTTTTCTTTTTTTTGTTGAGAAAATGCGTGCTTCATATTCATAATGCCAATCATGAAAGGAGTGTGATGGGCGATCCAGATGCAGATCGTTTCTGACTGGTTTTTATGATTTTGTCGGATATAATGAGAAGTTTGGATCGTATGGAAGATATTATTCTTACTTACCAGATTCAAGACAGATCATCACCATGTTAATTAACAAAATACTTCTACTCATTGTTATTCTTTTAAAAATTCATCAAATGTAAAAAAGGGCACTTGACATGTTGCATCTTTGATCGAAAATCATTGTAAAACCAATCTATCTACTCCTTTAGCAAAGATTATTTTCCGAGCAAGAAATTAATTTCGTTCGGAGTGGTCGGATCCCACAAAAGGTGACTCTCTCACATAACTTTCTCATTTCTCCACGAACATGAGACATAGATTATGAGTCGATAAATCTCTTACTGATCAGTATCATTATTGGTATTTCAATATCCAACTTTGAGAGAAAAAAACAAAAAATAATAAAACGAAATTAGCTAAAAGATAGCACATTGCAGACTATTAACTTCAAAATTTCCTACTCAAAATCAATGATCAGTGGTTTTACACTTCAATAAAAAAAGCATGAGGTCATGAACCAATACGAACTTGTTTTACACTTTTTCAATATAGAATAAAGGTCATGAACCAACACAGAGAGAAAAGGGAAGTGAAAAAATTAAAACCCCCCCTAACATCATCAGAAGCATCAAACAAATCTCCAAATCCAACTAGAGTCCTATCTTTTTCTTTTTGTCAATGGAAGAAGAAATATTTGCATACAAGGAGATCCACTTTACATCTGAAATCACCCTAAAACCTTGACCACTAGCAAGACCTCTGCAGTTACTCGTCAACTCTCGATCTATCTTCGGCTGCAAAAGCACCAATCAAATGACATTAGTAATACAGGCCAGTGATGTTGAATACAAGCGAGTCGTGCACCAAAATCCAAACATATTACGCACGAAGAACACTCATCAAATTTACCAGCATCTCATGTGCAAAAGGACTTGCGGGATGACACAAATATTCAGGAACACGGAATTTGTACAACAAATGCCAAATGAAGCAATAAGAAGTTATCAGAAAGAGAACTTACGGGGGCAGTCATTGTGGTGATCCTTTGCGTTGTTCTCCATGCACTTCAGAAGATACTTAAAGGTCTCGATCTCACATGGGATCGTGAGTCCACCTGTATGATCAAATCCAAACTCCTCCTCTACCTTTTCCAATAGAACTTTGAAGAGGGAGTGGCTAAGGTAGCTAGTGGGGATTATAAACCTCCGAAGCTCTGGTCCAACGTAAACCGCAAGATATCCCTTAGGGACATCGGGTGGTGGTTCGGGGCTATGGCAACTTTCCTCATCTGAATCACAACACTTGACGCTGGTTAGTCTCCTATTAACTGCTGGTGGAATGCCCCCGGGAGTTTCTATTGGATGATGATCGGGTTCCTTTGAGCAAATTGTAGAAGATTGCCACTTATGGAGGAGTTCCTTCAGCCTCACAATCTGCCGAATTCCCGTTAACTTGTTGCCACCACTTTCATCCATCTTCTAAACGTTCACCAGAACAGCGGACTGGCATATGTAAAAGCAAACAAAGAAGTCAAGAGATTGCATTTCCCTCTGCCTATTCGGTAGTGAAAAGATTTAACCCATCATACCGCACTGGAAACACACAACCAGAAACACCACACTCACCTCTAGGCTCTAGTTGTGAAATAAATCAAATGAAACTAGAGGGGAAAAAAATCAATTTTGGCCCTAAAAAAGAGGCAATAAATCACAATTCTTAAGAGGAGCCTGGTGATTCCCAGGAAGCAACTTTACATTATTATTATTATTATTATTCCTAAATCTCAAAATAATAATAAAAACGACAGCCATCATGTAAATCACAATTCTAAATCACATGCGACAATAATGTAAGAATAAGACTAATAGTAACCATCAATAAAAAAAGATTAAACCTCAAAAAACAATTTTTTTTTTTTTTGAAAATCAGGTCGTTTGGCAACTCGATTGTTTCAGAATCCTGATCATCTTTTCAAGAACTCTACCATTTTTATCAAATTACACTACAAGTATGAATCTTAAAAGCAATCAACACCAAATGATACAAACAGAAACAGGTTTATATTGTCAATTTTACAACAAAACTCATTAATTACGATCCCAATCGATCATTAATAATCTCCACGCTACACCTCAAAACAAGATCTAATAGAAACGGAACAAACAACAGATTCATTTAGATCCAAACTCTAAAATATAAACACAACCAATCAATAAATACATTAATTTATAAAAAATCCATGAGAGTGATCAGTACCTGAAGGGGACAAGGAGGCGCAGAAATCAGGTGCTGCGAACAGGGATGAGCAAAGCCATGCGAGAGCTTCAGGAGGAGGAGCACCAAATATAAATAACCATTAAAAAAAAAAAAAAAAAAAAGAGGAAACAGAGCTAAGCTCTTCTGCTCTTGTTTGTAAAAGAAAATAAAAATTAGTATTTTTTTTTTTTTATCAAACCCCAAATATTTCCTTCCTACACCCAATTTAGGAATAAATTTCAATTTTTTCCTTTTCTTGGCTGCAGCGCCGGTTTCGGCGATTCTGTTATTTGTTTTTTTAAGAAAAATAATAAAAAACGGTTTTGGAATGACATAGTTTTGTTTTGGGATTAGTGAAAAAAATGTGATTAATGAGAGAGATTAGAGATAGGATTAGTGAGATCTGCTGAGAAAGAGGGATTTGATTTTTTTTTTCTTCTGGTTTTTGGTATTTTGTTTTTTGTTGTTGTGACTTGTTGTTGTTGTGGCCAGGCATCAGCAATCAGCAGACATTTGGTTTTTCTTACGTGTAAGTAACAGTAGTGGCGACAGTTAAGTTAACCGGTGGATGCTGTGCTTTTTGAGTTGTAGATGGGCCCACGTGATCCACTCAATCTCCGTAGGCCCAGACCGGCCCACCACATCTCACATTCTTTTCCTTTTTCGGCCATCGCCTCCTCCTAGGTTTCCCTTTTCTTTTAATAAAAAAGTAAAAAAAGTTAACGATCGGGTGTGGCAAGTGGCAAGTGGCACCTTTCGTACCGGACACTACCACGTGTAGGGCCAACTTTCTCTTTGCCAAGTATATATATATGAAAAAGGTCGGTTGTATATGCTTTTTTGACAACCTACACGTAACGTGACATTTCATGATTCATTGCACTGCTTTTATTTTATTTCATACTATAAGAACGACTAGGGGTGTTCATCGGAATTTCGGTTTCGGTTTTCCGAAATTTCGAAACCGAAATTCTGAAAGTTCGGAAGAAAAATTTCGGTTATTTAAAGTTCGGTTTCGGAAATTCCGAAACCGAACTTTAAATCGGAACGGAACAGAATGGGTGAGTAAAAGTTCGGATTTCCGAACTTCCGAAATTCCGTTACTTTCAATATATAAGCTGCTATGCATTGTTTTTCTTGGGCCACGGCCCACCAACAGGGGACAAGCCTACAACAAAGCTTCCCCTCATTCCTCTCTCTCGTTCCAATTCTTTGTTTTTCTTTTAACTAAACCTTTCATTATCTCTTCCTCTCAAATCTCTGCTTCCCCTCATAATCCTCATTCCTCACCTCCCTCTTTCTTCCAACTTTTTTCTTTTTAATTTCATCAATCCCTTTCATCTCCTTGTTCTATTCTTTCCATATCTATTGCTATGTCGAGAGTGGTTGTGCAGATCGGGTGCCGGTGGTTGAGAGGGTGAGGGTCGGTGGCGGTGATGGATGGCCGTGATTTTGTTTCATTTTTTAATTTGAAGATAAGGGTCATTGGATTGGTTGCTGGAAATAGGAAAGGTAAGTTCTTTCAATCCTCAAAAATGATGCTCTGAGTTTCTGGGTTTTGCTTGATTTCAGCAAGCAAGTGGGGTTTTCTGCATTTGATACCAAGTTGTTGTAGTGGTGGATTTACCTTCTGGTTTGTTTGATATGATGCAATTAGGCACTATTCTTTGATTGGGTTGGCTAAGCCTGGAGTTAATTTGTTGTTGTGTGGCTGATTTTTGCTACGCGTATCATGTGTTTGTAAAAATGCCCAAGTGAGTAGATTTGGTACTGATTTTTTCAGATTTGATATTTGTAAGAAAGTTTCGGAATTTCGGTTTTTTTTTCAGAAAACCGAATTTCCGAACTTAAAAGTTCGGTTTCGGAAGTTCGGTTTCTAAAAAATAGAACTTCGGAACGGAATGAAATTTTAGAATTTCGGAATTTCGGTTATTGTGTTGGGAAAAAATCACATTTTCCCCGCCCAGGATCGAACACAATCAAACACAGCAAGCAGCAAACAAATACACAACACGAGGATTTACGTGGAAAACCTCCAACGAGGAAAAACCACGGGACCAACTCCGAACAATCTTTCACTAATAATAAATTATTAGTCTTACAATCACATCAGGATGCTCAACAGCATCCTTTTCACTATCTCTCAGGATGTTCAACAACATCCCTTTTACAATCTCTCTCAACTCAATCTCTCATCTAGATCGAGGAGACACAATCTAGAAAAATAAATACCCTCACTGGTTTATTTTTCTCTCTCAATCACAAATAAGAAAAATACTCTCTATTTTTCTCTCTCTCGGATACTCAACAGTATCCCTCTCAATCACAGATCAGTTGCTCTTCATTGCAACTGATCTCTCTCTAGCAGCTACATCGTTGCAAGCTTGCTCTGCTCCTCCATCCATCTACTGCCATGCCTATTTATAGGCATTACCAACACCAAAATGATCACACGGTGATCATGAGGAGTCCAAATTGGCTTCTCATTTTTCCTTTCTAGCACAACCTTTTCTTTATTCCAACACACTCATCACATGCCCACCAATCAAAGGAAATCATCACACACACACACCTTCCACTTTTCTTTTCTTCATGTGCTGCACACTACTTTTCCATTGACAATATGCACCCATTGTTCACATGGTGCCCACCGTCCACTTTACATGCATCCACACTACATGCATTTTCCTTGCTTTTGTGCTGCACTAATTAATTGACTCCTTCAATTAATTTGGCTGCCTCCTGCACACCTTCCTTTCTTTCTTTACAGCTATCAATATGAGCTGGACACAACAATTCTCCCCCTCCAGCTCATATCACGGGGAATCATCACCAATCCTTCTTTTTTTTTTTTTTTTTAACCTCGGTTCAAACCAATCGGTAACCAATCTTCATACATCTACACTTCAACGATCTCCCCCTCAATTAAAGTACCACCAGGCCCACCATCTGAGCCCGACAATCTCCCTCTGAACGAAGCTCTACACAGTCCTCAACAGGACCCACCGACTTCAAGTTCCTTTCGGATATTCACCGTACTTTAAAATTCACCATCAAACTGAGTAAGCCTATCAATTTGGCCCATCAACTTGCACGAAATATGGAATTCACCCATCATACTTCGGGCTCAATCTATTGGCCCACCGTTTTAGCTCATCAGTTTGGAGATTCGTTGTGTGCCGCCACTGCACCAGACCTCGTGCACTAGGTCTGTGCCATCATCAACATACTCCCCATCAATCCATCAGATCTACTCCGCAAGCTCATCGAACCTTCGGTTCCGATCAAAGCCCATCTCATAGGCCCAACCGGACCTTCAGCTCTACATGCCCAATCGAACCTTCGATTCCGATCAAAGCCCATCTCATAGGCCCAACCGGATCTTCAGCTCCGCATGCCCAATCGAACCTTCGATTCCGATCAAAGCCCATCTCATAGGCCCAAAAGGATCTTCAGCTCCGCATGCCCATCGAACCATCAGCTCCGCTACCAGTTGTTGGGAAAAAATCACATTTTCCCCGCCCAGGATCGAACACAATCAAACACAGCAAGCAGCAAACAAATACACAACACGAGGATTTACGTGGAAAACCTCCAACGAGGAAAAACCACGGGACCAACTCCGAACAATCTTTCACTAATAATAAATTATTAGTCTTACAATCACATCAGGATGCTCAACAACATCCTTTTCACTATCTCTCAGGATGTTCAACAACATCCCTTTTACAATCTCTCTCAACTCAATCTCTCATCTAGATCGAGGAGACACAATCTAGAAAAATAAATACCCTCACTGGTTTATTTTTCTCTCTCAATCACAAATAAGAAAAATACTCTCTATTTTTCTCTCTCTCGGATACTCAACAGTATCCCTCTCAATCACAGATCAGTTGCTCTTCATTGCAACTGATCTCTCTCTAGCAGCTACATCGTTGCAAGCTTGCTCTGCTCCTCCATCCATCTACTGTCATGCCTATTTATAGGCATTACCAACACCAAAATGATCACACGGTGATCATGAGGAGTCCAAATTGGCTTCTCATTTTTCCTTTCTAGCACAACCTTTTCTTTATTCCAACACACTCATCACATGCCCACCAATCAAAGGAAATCATCACACGCACACACCTTCCACTTTTCTTTTCTTCATGTGCTGCACACTACTTTTCCATTGACAATATGCACCCATTGTTCACATGGTGCCTACCGTCCACTTTACATGCATCCACACTACATGCATTTTCCTTGCTTTTGTGCTGCACTAATTAATTGACTCCTTCAATTAATTTGGCTGCCTCCTGCACACCTTCCTTTCTTTCTTTACAGCTATCAATATGAGCTGGACACAACATATTGAAAGTTCGGAAGTTTGGAATTTCGGAAAAAACCGATGAACACCCCTAAGAACGACACTGAAAAATTGGACTAATTAATGGTAATTGCAATTTGGTGATTACTTTGTAAAATTCGTTAACCTATTATTAAATTTCCATTTTTTTTAATCTTACAATGCTTAACTATTAATCCCTAGTTTAATAATATTTATATGTAAATTAGATGAGATATCATAATTTTAATAGGATTCCACTTTCAAGCTACGTTTTATCTTAGAAATGCAAAATATATACTAAACCTTTTGATATACACGCACTTTGCATTTCAAGATAGATACTAATTGTTTAACCGTGTGATTGGATATATATACATATATATACTCCCTCCGTTCCCTAAAAAATATCTTTTACTATTTGCGCACGTATTTCAAGAAGGTCGGATGATTCACTATTTGACCCCGAAACGGGCTGAAATGCATGCGCAAATAGTAAAAGACGTTTAATAGGGACCGGAAGGAATATTAAGGAGTTACCAACCAAGGAAGCAATCTCATGAGATGACATGAGATAAGGATATGATATTTTAGATATTAATGAACACTTGTGCCGTAATAAACAAGAAATTCAGTAACAAAATTACATTCACCGACACTATGAGACTCAAATTCGAACCTGAATTAAGTATCCTCGAGCTTTCTTTACTTTTTTCCAGCTAAGAGACTAATGATGTTTGCTCACTGAGGATGGCGATTGTGGCCCGATATACAATTAAAAACCAACATCCCCATGACACTATGCCCAGCCCGGCCCAAATATGCATTTTTCTAGTGACAAGCCCAACATTATAATTAGATCTAAGTTTTCACATCATCTTCACACGAGATAACCGTTCAAATCAAATACGAATATCAAGCAATAGATTCATCTTTTTCCAATCCAAATTTCTGAAAACAAAGGGAAACAATACCAAGTCTGATTAAATTGAGCTAAATAGCCCTAATTATTTTGAATAAAGGATTTAATTAATGGAATCAACAGCCTACACTTCCTTTTCCAACCTGATGATAAAATAAAATCTAATTAAATGAATAAATTTAAAACCAAGCCAAAGATGAAAACGTCTCGATTGCACAAAATTTTAAATTACTTTGAGAATTGTCAAATTTACTTTCTTGCTCACATAAGTAATGTAATCTATTACTAATGGTAAATTAATTCTACTTGTACGAGGGAATGTAAATTATAATTTAAAATTCTTGGGATAGCGTTGAAAAAAGAGAGGTAATTGTCAGTGAACAGTTAACATGTGAGAAGTGAATGGTTGTGCATGGTTGCTGCTTTTATGGACTGTCGTTGTTCCATTTTTATTGGCTCTTCTAGACTTCTAGTTGTTGTTGGAGAGATTGAGTGATCCATGGGATTCTTTTTTATCCATTCTATTTTCTTTATTCTCAACTTTTTACACGTTTAGCTAACTGATGATTGCTTCTCTCGTAATGTAAAACAGGACAAGACAGATTAAATGGACAGAAAACGATTTGGGCTTTATTAAACGGGCTCGTGTTTTGGACTTTAAAGGTTCTGAGTCGCTGTCGTCACTTTAGAAGCATTGAAAAAAAAATCTGTTGGGCCCAAGAAACAAGGGTCACGATCCAACTTTATAGTGACAGACGTTTTGCCTAATTTGCCCTTCCGTTTCAGTCAGGTTGATCTGTATGTTCCACCTAATTTGACCTAATTCTGCTTAACAAACATCCCAATTCACCCTTCCTAATTTACGGGTACGCTTTGCAAATTGCAACAAGAGACAGTACAGGTTGTACTAGTACAACCTTGTGGTGTTCATTGCTTTTTGTATTGCATATTGCGTACTTTCAACTTTGTACAATCGGTTCATAAATTGTCCATAACAGGATATTGGTGTCAACTTATTGACATTCTCATCCTTATGTAAGGTCGTTGGTGTGATTTTTATGTATGGAGAATTTATTTATTGTGAGTATTTTACTCCTTAATAGGTCAACCATGTGCGAACAAGATTAGTTATTATTTAAAAATACTTATAGTTCAGACCTAAAAAAGAAAACTCACGAACAATGCGTAACCTAAATTAACTTTCTAAAGGGCAATTAAAATGTATGTTTTTTTTAAATGGTTAAATATAAAGAATTATTAATAAAAAAAGAATGTCATTGAGGCGCAGTCAAGATATTGAGGACTCGATTGGTTTCCCTCAAAGTTTTTATTTCCAACCTCGGGAAAGACTGTAGCTTTCAAATACCCAATGGTACCACTTATTTCAGCCATTAGTGAACCCGAATAGGGACCCATATGGAGCTCTTATATAAAATTTCGGATTAGTCAAACTTAAAATTGAACTTAAATAATCGATAATATCCACACACACAAAAAAAAAACTATTAGAGGAACAAAGCTTTAAACTTCTCTAAAAGTACAAATAATTCTTGTCATTAACTACCCTTAAACTTAAAAATATAAATTGAAGATTTGTAAAGAAATAAGGTCTGAAGTGTCGAAAATTATATAATTATGAAGTTGACTATTTCTCAAAGTTTAGTCTTTCAACAAGCACTTGTCTGTAAAAAAAATCTTAATTACGTTTTGTGATTCTTATACGACGTTAGGAGGGAATATTGCCTGGTTTTCGATTGAACAAACGAACTAATTAAGAAAAGGGAAAGTGACAATTCATTATAATATATGGGGGACGAAATTGTATTTATTTTTTTGATAGGACGAAATTGTATTTAGAAGTAAACTTCTCTTTGTCGGTTTAAAAAAAATTAAAAAATTAATTTAGAAGTAAACTTCCTCTAAAAGTAAAGATAAGTTAGTTGGGTTTTTGTCGTTTCGAAAATCTTTCTAGAAGTCATTCTTCCATATGAAAAACGTCGAGTAGTTGCGGTCCTTGCGGAGTACAAGCGTGGCTTTCCGGTGAGTCACTAATTAACTAAAATCACGAGGAAAAAGTTAACTAGAGTAAATTTTCAAATCCATTTCTTAACTAAAAAAATATAATGGAGCTTTCAGTGCATTTTGTTATTTGGTATTTATAATGCAAAGCAGCCCCTCTTGGTCAGCAGGGAAGGACCACGTAACAAACATACACTGGTGTTAGACAACAAGAGTCGTAGTCAATTGGCCAAACGGGTTTGGTTTCGAACCCGAGCTTCACAATGAGATGCTGAAACCTTATTAAAAATGATCTGGTCTAATGTTTAGTCCCAATATACATTGTTACTAGTTGCTAGTATATATGTTATAATTTAATTCGGACCATCATCATGATATATATGGAGATGATATTAGTATAATAACTGTTACTCCAAAGTTAATATTTTAAAATTCGTTATAAACCACCGGCTAAAACGCGAGTAATTAAATTAAAATTGGAGTATTAACGTCCACATTTGACTTTTACATTTGCAACATGTGTTGGTAAGTTAGATTGATCCATATTTGACATGTTTTGCATGAAGTGTTAATTATGTCTCATTGTTATAATCTGATATAATATGATACGAGAATATTGGTCTAGTCTTGAGAAACCAAGAAGAACAAACCAAAATACAATAGGCTTAAGAGCCATATATGTTATTATAATGTTGTTTTGCGTAAGAACTAATTAATTATGTTCGCTAAAACATAAATTATCGTCCAATTTGTGGCCAATCAAGAATATATTGAGAGTACTGGAAAGTTTCGAACCATTCGCTCCTCACATTCACTTCCTATAAATACATTGATGTAAACTTATGACCTAACAACTACACTTGTTATATATCCTCATTCCAAATACTAGCATGAACACAAAAATTCTTACCTATCCGTCAAAGTAGCCAATAGCTCCTAATTGTTAATTAAAGTTTGTCAGTTCCGTTACGTGTGTTAGATTGTTGGATGAGTGGTCAAGCTTTCTAATTACTTTATTTAACTAAAACTCAATCTGTAAGTATCAAGCTACAAAAGGATAATAATCATTCTATATGGATTATCATCATCAAGCTGAAGAGGATGAAAATGAAGCATGGATTCATCCAATGATGCTGTATTAAATTAGTGGTATTTCTGCATGGATTGATTGTTGACTAACTTGGTTATTAAGGATTAATTAAAGACTGGGATGGTGGATTAATCCTAGTTTGTGGGTAACTAAAACTGCAATTAATTAAGAATATAAAGTACTTATTTGACCTTTTCTGATTTTAAATAATTCACATTTCTTTCTTTTCATGTGTACAACAGAGTTCGCTTTAGACCAAGAAGATATATAGGCCAACATGAACAAACAATAGTCGCATAAAAATCAAAAGAAATAAAAGATGCAAGAACCCAAATGGTTTTATAAGGTGGCGGCAGGAGTGGGAGACATGAACATTAACATAACTATTAACTACTCCTTTGGTAGTAGTATATACTACTATGTACCATTATTTAATACAAATATTTTTTGACCAGTTAATGAAATGTTCCTGCCATGTGGACAGCTGTATATATAATTATTACTCCTTAATTAGAGATGTAAAACACCAGAAATGGATATTATATGAAGGAAGGAAGGAAGGATCAATAGAGTATTTGATAAACTGATCCATATCTTAAACTGTACGTTGCTCTATAACTCTTTTCAAATATATTTAATTGAAATTAGATGTAAGTACAGTTTACTATTTCTGTAACATTAATGACGTACGTAGTTGTAGCTGGTGGGAATTCAATATTTTCAAATTTAGAAAGAAGAAAAGTTAGACTAACCACTGGATTAAATGGGTGATTACTGATTAGTGATTAGTTTTCATTCTTACAATTAGCATGATTTATCAGCGCATACCCGCCTAGGTAAACAACGCTTAAATTATTCACCAGAGTCCCACTTACGTCACCTTTTTTTTTTCTCTAACAAAGACAGAATTTTACTATTACTATTAAAATAATTTTAAAAAATACCAACAATCTAATAGAATTCGAACTAAACTAAGCTCGATCGAAACACTATTAGTTATAGTTATTGTGGTGTATGTGCAAATTAAAATTTCATATTATATTAATTATTCTATTAACAGAGACCAATAAATTTTTTATTTTTTAATATTATTACATTAAAAAAGATTAGTAAATTTTTCCATATTAAATATAGAGAGTAAAAAAAGGTGTCAAAAACCCAGGCGTCCAATTATAAAGCTGAGCTGAGCTGAGCTGTGTGCAGAATTTGCAGATGGGAAGTAAGATATCGCCGCCACCACCACACCTCTCTCTCTCCCTTTTCTTCCAATCATTTCTCTCCTTCAGCTGGTTACGTGGCGCATTCCTTGCGCCTTTATATTCCTTCCTTTAATTAGCTACCTCCTCCCCCTTATAGTTGAGCTCTTTTTCAGATAAATTAAAAAGGTGTCCTTTTAAATTTTATTCACAGAGAAAATAAAATAAAAAATAAAAAAAGGAAAAAATGCAGGTATGTAAAAAAAGGTGTTTAAAAATGGAGAGCCAAAATCTCAACTACTACCATTCATTCTTTTGCTTTCTCGCCACTAACCAAAAAGCGTTGAATTGAATTTGCGTGATGTTTTTCTGTTGAGAAGTGTTTGTCTCGTTTTCTTCTTTATTATTATTCTGCTCCCTAATATGTACCCTCCAAACTTCTTCTTCTTCTCCTTCTCCTCCTGCGCCTCTCCTATCTGCAGATGATTTACAAGTTTAATTAAAAAAATTATACTTAAGTGGGAGAGATTATAGTGATCAATCCATCACTTGGATTAATTGGACGGATGAAATCATTGCCGTCGTTAGGGAGGACCAGTTCGGCGAGGAGTTCGAATTACAGCCGTACATTTGAAATACCGGATCATGATCATGACGTCGATTCAATTAGTTACGCCAGCGACTGCGAGGTTGGTGGTGCAATGTTGCCGGTTTTCCTCAACGACCTCAGGCGAAACAACCAGGAGGAGTTAGTTGAGGTCACGCTCGAGCTCGATAACGATTCCATTGTCGTCTGCAGCGTCAATCCCAATGTCACTCCGCTTACAACGGCAGCGGCGGCGGGGACCTCCAGTAGTAGTACTAATAATGAGGCGTCGACATCGGCGGCGGGAGGGATGTTGGGGAGGAGTTTGTCGACGGCGTCGAAGATTCGGCGGAAGATTGGGCGGTTGAGGTCGTCGGTGTCACGATCGTCGCGGACGACGGCGTCGGAGATTGATCATCAGGAGCTGACGGTTTATTCGGCGCGAGATGAGAGGAGAAGGCGAGCGAAGCTTCAACGGACGAGATCGAGCGCGGAGCGAGCTCTTAAAGGGTTGCGATTCATCAGCAACGCGACGGGAGCGAGTAAGTCGACGAGTGAGTTGTGGAGACGAGTTGAGTCGAGATTCGATTCAATGGCTAAAGAGGGTTTGCTTGCTAGAGAAGATTTTGGTGAATGCATAGGTAAATAAGTGAGTATAATTAAGTTAATAACAATGATAAATTGACTTAATAATATCTTACTTTTCAACAATTAATTACGATTTTTTTACTTTCGCAGGGATGGATAGCAAGGAATTTGCTGTTTGTATGTTTGATGCGCTGGCGAGGAGGAAGAGGCAGAGGATTACGAAGTTAAGCAAAGAGGAGCTTTATGATTTTTGGATGCAGATTTCTGACCAAAGCTTTGACGGCCGTCTACAAATCTTCTTCGACATGTTTGTTTCTTCTTTTTCCAATTTCTGTTCTTGTTTCCGCCACCGTTGATCGACGGCCGTGGACTTTCAGATATTTAACTTCTTTTTTAAAACTATCTGGGCTTTTGGCCCACTAGATTACAACTTCCATTTCAGGAATTAATCAACATTTATTAAAATTCCTGCTGGTTCTTTTCAGGGCAGATAGCAACGAAGATGGAAGAATCACAAGGAGTGAAGTGCAGGAGGTAATTTTAATTTCACTAAGAAAGCACGCTTATAATACAATCAAACGGGTACAACAACATTAGTCTGAGTTAATCTAGGGAACATTTTATGATAAAAGAAATATTTTAGGTAATTTAGGTACTGCGGTTGTTATTGGAGCCATTGCAAAACTCTCAATTCGGAGTTTATATAAAATTAAATATAATGCAATTAACGACAGCACACATGTTCTTGGAATATTTTAATAATTTGATGAGGTTTTTATTAATTTTAAGGCTTAATAATTACTCTCTTTAACAACATATGATTGATCAATGATCATTATAATTATCTTGTCTTAATCCAGCTTATAATGCTAAGTGCTTCCGCCAACAAACTCTCCAAGTTGAAAGAACAAGCTGAAGAATATGCGTCTTTGATAATGGAAGAATTGGACCCAGAAAACTTCGGATACATTGAGGTAAAAAAAATTATTTTTTGAAAACATCATTTTTTCACTTGTTTCCTGTCTTAATCCTCTACATAAAATAAACTATTTAGAGGTAACGAAGACCGGGCTTGAGTGGGCCTTCCCTTGACCCTGTCAGCAACAATTCAATATTGCCCTGTTCCCAACTTTTGAGTTATGCATTAAAAAAATCTACAAAGGAAGAAAATCAATTATTTTTGTTTCTTTTGTGCCCTTTCCACGCGAGACTAGTTTTATTCGAGTTGAGTACTCACGATTTTTATTGTGGCTAACTTTTTTTTCCAGATGTGGCAATTAGAGACACTTTTATTGCAGAGGGACACATACATGAACTACAGCAGAACTTTAAGCACAGCAAGTGTAGGGTGGAGCCAGAACTTGAGTTCATTCAGACCTCAGAATGTGATGAAAAAGCTGACTTTTAAACTGAGGTGTCTGTTTCTAGAGAATTGGCAGAGGGGTTGGGTTCTAGCACTGTGGCTGATCATAATGTCCGGCCTCTTTACTTGGAAATTTCTACAGTATAGGAACAGAGCTGCATTTCATGTCATGGGCTATTGCTTGTGCACAGCCAAAGGTGCAGCTGAGACACTTAAGCTCAACATGGCTCTCATTCTTTTGCCGGTTTGTCGAAAAACCCTGACTTGGCTCCGGTCCACCAGAGCAAGATCATTCGTTCCATTTGATGACAACATTAATTTCCACAAGGTAAGAAAACTAAGTTTAGTGTTCGAAAAGATGAACCACATTGGTTTGTTTTCCATTGTAATGGGTGGTTTTACTTCAATTTGTTGCAGACTATTGCGTTTGCTATTGCAATTGGGGTCATCCTCCATGCCGGTAACCATTTGCTATGTGACTTCCCTCGTCTGGTACAGTCTTCGCCTGAAAAATTCGCCCTCATTGCATCTCATTTCCAGAACAAGCAGCCTACATATGGAGATCTTTTGAAACATGTAGAGGGAATAACTGGGATTTCTATGGTGGTGTTAATGACAATTGCATTCATACTCGCGACTCGCCATCTAAGGAAAAATGTGGTGAGGCTGCCTGTTCCTCTCAACAGATTGATTGGGTTCAACGCATTCTGGTACGCGCATCATCTTCTTGGTCTGGTCTATGTTTTGCTGGTTGTCCACGGGACATTCCTGCTCTTAACCAACGAGTGGAGCGATAAAACGGTAAGAACTTGCAAACCATTACCAGTCATGTGCATTTTTCAGTAACTAATACCGGTATCTTTTCCAATTCCGCAGACATGGATGTACATCTCGGTTCCATTGCCGCTCTACATCGCTGAGCGAAGTGTCAGAACGTGTCGATCAGAACACTATTCAGTGAAAATATTGAAGGTGTCAGTTCTACCAGGAAATGTATTCAGCTTAACCATGTCTAAGCCACAAGGATTTAAGTACAGAAGTGGGCAGTACATATTTCTACAATGTCCAGCAATTTCCTCATTCGAATGGTAAAGTAGTGAGTATTATTGTTTTCTTTGCTCTCTGTTGCAGTTGATCTTTGACTAACTATTATTATAAAAACCTTTCTAGGCATCCATTTTCTATTACCTCAGCACCAGGAGACAACTACCTCAGTGTTCACATCCGAATAGTTGGTGACTGGACTCATGAATTGAAGCAAGTTTTCACTGAGGTCAACAATTCGCCGTTGGTGATCGGTCGCGCCAAGTTCAGTCAGCTCGGGCATTTGGATCAAAACGGGTAAGTAAATGCTAACCATAGATAAGCATTCGGAAGTCTACGAAACACTCATGTTAGAATATCCTCTCTGTTATGCAGACAACCCAAACTGTATGTCGATGGTCCTTACGGAGCACCGGCGCAGGAGTACAGGAATTACGATGTCTTGCTCCTTGTTGGGCTCGGAATTGGTGCGACTCCATTCATAAGTATCCTTAGAGATCTTATAAATAGTAGCAGAGCAACTGATTATCAAACGGTAGAATTTTTTTTCCTACTCTAAAACGTCGGTATTAGTTCTTACTAAACTGTAGTGCTCATTCTCCGGAATTGTTTACATGTACTAATGTCTCAGGATTCAAATACTGAAACGAGTAGGTCAGATGACAGTTGGAACAGTATTGCATCTTCAAGCATGACACAAGGTAGCAAGAAGAAAACACAGAAGACAAAAAATGCTCATTTCTACTGGGTTACACGAGAACCGGGGTCTTTCGAATGGTTTAAAGGTGTCATGGACGAGATCGCAGAGATGGATCAAAAAGTAAATAGATATAATCCAAACCATTTGTTCATTATCCTTACACCTGTCACGATTACCATCACCAAACACTGATCTGCAAGTTTAACTGTGATACAGGGTCAAATTGAGCTGCACAACTATCTTACGAGCGTTTATGAGGAAGGTGATGCAAGGTCAACTTTGATCACCATGTTGCAAGCTCTCAATCATGCCAAACATGGTGTCGACATCCTATCCGGCACTCGGGTATGATTTAAAGTAAACTGATAAGGCCTAAGGACATTCTGATGACATTTCTGGGGGGAAAAAATGGTAGTTTAACTTTATTTCTTGCAGGTAAGGACACACTTTGCAAGGCCAAATTGGAGAGAAGTATTCAGTAAAATAGCTACCAAGCATCCACTTTCAACAATTGGTAACATAACATGGAATTATATAATAAATTTTGCGCAAAGACGTGAGCTTAACTTTCTAACCTAAAAATAGTTGCAGGTGTGTTCTATTGTGGCATGCCTGTGTTGGCTAAGGAGCTAAAGGGACTATGCCAAGAACTGAGTCATAAGACAACCACAAGGTTTGAGTTCCACAAAGAATATTTCTGAAAAAAACAAAAAACATCATTCCAGAAGTCAAGCTGCTGTTATTATATTTTTTTTTGTACTAAAAAAATAATTTAAAAAAAATATATTATACATACATATAGAGAGAGGGAAAGGTGATATCTGTAGCTCAACAAGATGTAAATGTGATCAAAATATTCATACAACAGTTGTCCAATAGAATAGAGAAATTGAATAAACAAGAGATTCTGATTGTATTCCATTTGGTGACAGTGTTATCTACCTACCATCTAAGCATCTAAGTACAGCTAGGTGCGGTGACAAGTGCGGAAAAAATAACTAAATGATGCTCATGTTCATGATAAATTAAACGAGCTTTGGTAAGGAAGTAATAGAAACCACCCTGTCAATCGAACAATTTGCAGTCTTTGAATATCAAAATTTAGTGCTGGAACCATTCATAGACAGCCGAAATTCACGAACTTGCTCGATGCAATAAAAAAGAGAGACAGAAGAAGTTGAACTGGATACTTCATTTGACTTGGCTCAGAAAATGTATAAACAGTAAAGCCTAGTAACAGAAGGCATCAAAATGCAAATCAAGCATCCAACCCGAACCATTACGCTACTTCATTAGCAATTCACTACTAAACCTAATAGTCAATAGATGAAGCTTAAATAGCACCGTATCAAGAAAACAGCAGTCAGATGACACTAGTAATTAACTGTGAATGCTGATTGCATCATCTTACGAGTTGTGTACAAGAAGCAAAGGAAATTCCCCGTCAATCTTTCAAATTCTTGAGAAGCTTAGAAGCCCAGCGACGAACGCGCTTCTTCAATGTGTACCCCGCAATGACTCCAGCAGCAAAGAAAACGGCACAGAGCTTCGAGCATGTCCATAGCGAAACCACATTCCTGAAACAATGCAAACAGCGCATACAATTATAAAAGAGATGTACAGACATACAGCCAGCAAAATAAATCTTGCAACTACAATTCTTTCCTGAAACAGATAATCACATACATAACCAACAAAATTTTGGCACCATAACAAACAGAAAACAACATATATTGGCAGAGTCGGTTTTCAGGCGAAGAGGATGAAGAATTCCAGTATAGTTCCAGATAACCTACCCATCAACTAGGCCAACCCTTAAATTGAGAACTAGAGTACAAATACATAAAATTCAGGGACATTAAAAGAGAGGACGAGGTGGTGGAATACCTTGCTGGTCTAGCGATCAGCTCACGAGTCTGATCGGAAGAAGATAAACTAGCGGATAGTCCTCCTCCTCCTTTGCCACTGAAACTGAACGGATTCTCCGGGAATGAAGGAGAGTAAGCAGTTCCTCCCGCGCTTGAAAGGTTGCGAACGAAATTCTCCACTTGCTCCATTTGCTAAGAAAATTGGAAAAACCAAAAGTAATTACTGGTTCCAATTTTTCTCCAGGAGTAGGTGACGGATTGGATTGGGAATTTGGGAGGTTGGGGTTTTGGAATTTGTTTCAGTCGCGGGGTTAGGGTTTTAGAGAGGGAAGTGAATGATGATGCGTTTTGCTGTTTGAATAATGCTAAAGTTCCAAATCAGTCCTCAAGGTTATTAAAATTTCACAAAGCCGCTAGTTTTTTAATTTTTCTCTATTCATTTTAATCCTTTATTCTTTTCTAAGTGGTTTTTCTTACAATTTTTTTTTTCTTTTTTTTCCTTTCTTAACATAAATAAGAATATAAACAATAAGATTTAAACTCGAAACCAAACTCAAAACTTCACCCAGTACTTAGCTACAAGCTCATACACCTTCTTAACTCTTTTTTTATAACTAAATTCAACTATTTTCATTCAAATATGGTAGCATATTAAAGACTCCTTACCTAATTTTCCCCACCTACCCAATCTAATCATAAACATGCATATTATATGTGAGAATATCAAAGTCATATTTCTCTAGGAAGAAAATTAATATCTTATGACCAAAAAAAAAAAATTAATATCAAGGTCGTAGGCTAATGTTTGAAGACACCAATTAGGTAGAATGTCAATTTAATACCTTAATATCTTAGTTTTTTCTTTCTTTCTAAACATTATTTTATGGAGAAGAAATTTGTTTCTCAGTTATTCAAATGCAACACAAATTTTATGGTGCAACTACTAAATAAATAAATTCAAATTTATCGTTAAGAATAAATTAATGTTTCTATTAAAAATAACTAAATGGTTTTATACAAACAGTGACACGATCAAATATAGTATAATAATAATAATAATACTCATATTATTTGTCAACTTAAAAGAAAAAAACACGATTTTAATTGTAAATTGAAACTATTATTTTTAAAAGCTAAATTCAATTGAATTGGCGCTATCAACTTGATCAGGCTACAGCCCTCTGATTTTAGGCCCATGTATGGATCCAGGCCAGTTTAGATGGGCCAGAAGGATTTCTGGGCTTACACAAAAGTCCAGCACCATAATAATGAGGCCAGCATCTGTCCACCCCACCCCATCTATGATCCATCCCTCCCAATGAGCGACCGCACCGCACCTCCTTATCTTCCTCTCCTCGTCAATCAAAAACCGTAAGACCACCCTTCCTTATCTTCCTCTCCTGTCCTACAATTTACTAACCAATTTAATAAAAAAACTTCGTATAATCATAAAAACAAGAAAAAAATTGAAACTTGGGAGATTTTTCTTCCTTAGTTGCATCGTGTCCTCTCTTTTCTAGTTTCGAAAATGGCTTCTCTGTCTCTGCCCAACAATTCTCTGCCTTCTCTACTCCCTACTCAAAACCCCAAAACCCCATCTGCTCAAAAACTCCAATTTCTCCCCAAGTCATCACAGTCCCAATTTTTTGGGCTCAAGTTGTCGCATTCTTCTTCTTTCTCTATCCCATCTTCTTATTCTGTCAAGACTTCCATTTTTGCCAAGGTACATTTGCTTTCATTGATGAGTTGTTACATGGGTCTATCTTTTCTTCGTTGTTTTTGTTTTTCTTAAGAACAGAGTTATTCTTTTTTTTCAGGTGAACAAAGGGCAGGCGCCACCAAATTTCACATTGAAAGATCAGGATGGGAAGAATGTAAACCTTTCCAAGTTCAAAGGCAAGCCTGTGGTTGTCTATTTCTACCCTGCTGATGAAAGCCCGGGCTGCACCAAGCAGGTAATTTATTCAACTTTTTCTTTCATTTTCAGATTTTTCTTCCCTTTGGACAAAAAATGTAGTTTAAGATGAGCATTTCTTTAATCACTTGCAAAAATATTGATTGGGTGTTGCGAAAGAGTGCTAATTGCTACTCTCTTGAAGCCTTCTATTCAGTCATCAATGTTAGTTGATCAGAAGATGTGCTTTGATAAGTACTAATTAGCGACTATTACTCAAATACCGTTATGCTTGAAAGACACAGAAGACAGCGAATTAGAGTCAGGGCAGGTTATTGCATTTTTAGTAGTCCATGACCCCAGGTAATGAAAAAGAGGTATTTCTTGCAGGCCTGTGCATTCAGGGATTCTTACGAGAAATTCACGAAGGCAGGAGCTCAGGTTGTTGGAATCAGCGGGGATGACTCATCATCGCACAAGGTAATGTGGAACCTATTTTACTTTCAAAGATAGGCTACTCTTGATTTTGAATTTCATTCATTGGAAATATGGCCAATCTATCCTTTCTTTTTGCATATCTTGTTGAGTAAATACCAGAATCAGCAGAATGGAATTGACATAAATTTTGCATGGAATGTGTAGGAATCATTAGTAGTTTCTGCCTTTTCCATATAATCTGTTTTTGACCTGCAGAAATTAGTTAATAGCTTTCTTTCGTATAAGCTAGTAGATAGCATTTAACTATATCACAAGACTGTTAGCATTCGACTGGGATTATGCCTGTATTTTTTGCTCAGCATTAGAGGTTATTCGTCTTGAACATTTTAGCCTATAAGTCATGCCAACCACGGTAAAAGTTTGACAGAAAAAACTTCAATATATGGTTGTAGGCATTTGCCAAAAAATACAGACTTCCATATACATTGCTGAGTGATGAAGGCAACAAAGTGAGGAAAGAGTGGGGAGTGCCATCGGATCTATTCGGAACATTACCTGGGAGACAAACTTATGTTCTTGACAAGAATGGGGTGGTTCAACTCATCTACAACAACCAGTTCCAACCAGAGAAGCATATTGATGAAACTCTGAAACTACTTCAAAGCCTCTGAACATCCCCAATCTAAGATGCTTTCCTATTGCCTTTGACAATATTCCTGTGTTATTCAACCCATCTATGAGTTCCGTTTCATTATCGGAAAAGCTAGGACTCTAGTTTGATCAGGACCTTGCGCTCTATACTTTCTGAGGAGTACCTTCCTAGTTATGTATGCTTAATTAGCGGTAAGCCTTTGTATTTATTCACCATGATTACAGTTATTACCCTTGTTTATCATATAAAGTCTCATTAAATCTAATGGTTCTAGTGTACTTATGACACTTGAACCTGTGAAATAACATTTCATTCTTGTTATATAGCATCAACGCACTCCAAAGCTAAATCAATAGCTGATTTTTTAAAGCCGACGGTTGCCACTTTTTTTTCCGTTAAGTAATCGGAAAGCAGCTTCCTTGCCGAGTTTGCAATAATCAAGTGTATGCAAAACTTTGCCGTTGAATATTTCAGGGCTATTATTATGTGGAAATTCAGGAATATTAGGTATATCTCCATATTTTCCTGTGCATAATATCAGAAACTCGACGGCAAAGTAATTAAAAAAAAGTAATTTAAATGAAAGGTTGCTAGAGTTTTAATTTGTTCCAAGTGGCATGTGATGAGCATTTTCTCAAGTATGAAAAATAAAATGAAAAGTCAATGAAATGTGTGTAATTGCGTGGGAAAACTCCTTTAATTTAAATTAGAAAAAAAAACTAAACAAAAGAAAATATTTTATCACGTAAAATAAAAAAAAGAGATCATACGAGAGACATTTGTTAGAACTATATATTTCTTAATTTTTGGTCTGGTCATTTCATTTTTATTTTATTTTATTTTTATTTTTATTATTATTATTATTATTATTATTATTATTATTATTATTATTATTATTATTATTATTATTATTATTATTATTATTATTATTATTATTACTATTACATATTCCCGACTAATTAAATCCTCAAATCAATATGGAGATTATATACGGATTGCTAATTTAGAGGGTGGGAAAAATGAATTTTGAAAATATTGGGGAAATTATAAAAGAATAAATCACACCATGTGTAACCATCCTATTAGTTGGACGATTCAACTAGACGCGTCTAAATAAAAAAATTAGGATTATTCCTACCTTAAATTTTGAATGTAAACTTAATTGAAAGAACAAAAGGCTCGCCTGAATTGTTTCAGGTTGGTTGTTGGTTTGTACGGCGACTTCCCACACCGGCCGGCCAGGCAACAAGCTGCCATATTCCCGGAAGTTGACATGGAAATTACCATCAAGTCCTCCTCCGTCGCCAACAAAACGAAGCTCCACCACTTTAGAATTGAACCTCACATGTTTTAGCAGATCAAAATGCTCCGCATAATCTTGCAAGTAATCCAAAATCTCAATGTGAGAGGGAAAACTACTCGTCGGATCATCATCATCATCTGCTCCGGCCAAGGGAAATCAGTGAATTCATAATCTCCGCGCCGCGATTGAAGTTTGGTAGATGGTAGCAACAACTTCTCCATACTCCTCCAATGGAGTCACTGGCCTCGAAAAGGATTGGATCGTGGTGAGCTAGCTGCTTAAGAGCAGCTAGACCACTAACACCACCTCCGATTATTCCAATTGTCATAATTAAGACTTAAT
The DNA here is from genome assembly GCA_963691705.1 of Viola odorata. Taxonomy (NCBI): domain Eukaryota; kingdom Viridiplantae; phylum Streptophyta; class Magnoliopsida; order Malpighiales; family Violaceae; genus Viola; species Viola odorata. The sequence goes on from OY829546.1 coordinate 4,067,125, forward strand.
TTTGGAGCTAATTAAGAGGATTATTGTCTTAATTTTGTAACTTTCTTGTATTTTAGGTGTGACAAGGGAATGATAAACGTCTGCATTGCCATGTGAATGAACTTCCATGAATTCTTTTTTTATATAAAAAAAAACAAGATTATATAGATGGTGAGTACTATTGTGTTAATTTAATTTAATTAATTCCAACATTTTTAGAATAGATGTTAGGTGATGACTAATCTAATTGGGAGAAATTGATTGGATGTTGATTTGGGAAGTCGCAGTCAACTGTTTTAGTTTTTTTACAATTTTTTTTTTTTACCTATATATTAAGATTTGACTTGTGAGTTGAATTTCCATGTAACTTCACAATATTCAAACTCTAATTTAAAAAATATTTTTCGTAATATGTTTTTTCACTTAAGATGCTTAGACATTACATTAAAGTTAAACTCTCCAAACAAAGGTAACAAGATACCGGTAGGGATTTAAAGTCGGGTTTAAATCTCACATTAGTTTATAAAAATATAAAAAATCAAACCCACCGAATTACGATTTCTAAATATTTTTCAATGCACGCACCACTATGGATCTGGTAAAAATATTAGCACTAAGCTGATCCTTGGTTACAATTTTCCGGCCCTAAAGCCCAAATGTTATTCGTGGGGATGGCCCAAGCCCAAGACGCCTACTACTTGTCTTGGCCCATGGCCATGGCCCTGTGGAATTTTATTTCAATTTTTTTTTGTTAACATAGGAAATTAAGTTTACTCTTAAGAAAATAGAAATTAACAATAAGCGAAGCTATCTTAATTTTTATTGCGGCATTATCACAAACACCTTTTGGGGTCTAATGTATCTGAGTACACAAGCGAATTAATTAGACAGAGTGGTGTAATACAAGGAGATTAATTGACATTACAGACAAACAATTGAAAAGCGCACACCTATGTGCTTATTACATAATAGAACAAAATTAATGGTAATAAATTACTGATCTTGTGATGGAATAATCATTGTCTTAGTTCTCTTCATAATCCTGGCTACCATAAGGACTAAATGCTTCTGCTATCAAATTCTTCTTCCTCCAAGAACTCCAGCCCATTTCTTCACAGATTTCGTCGCTATGGTTGATGCTAAAAGTAGAGATGCAGTGTCTCTTGTAAAACCTGGTCGCCCTCTTCATAATTTCAATCTCCTTGTTCACCTGTTCAAACATCTTCTCCACTGTTGGTAGCTTGAATTTGGTATCAAGAAGCCTAGCCAACCACATGCTCCTCAGCTCTGACGTATGCAAATTTGCAACACTTTCTATGTACCCAACAAAACCCACATTTGGAATTAGAGGATGAATTGTCCCCCTGCGGAAAAAAAGAAACAACATTTATGCATCAAGAATCGTTCGAGCATTGTCAAATTCTAAAAACGATGACTTTCCTAGTGTGATTTTCTCCATTCTAAAAATCGACATTACAGATGAATAAATACTTTACCACTCGAACGCAACTAGTTAATTAGTTACCTATATAAGGGCATGAGTCCTGAAGGCAACTCTAGCAAGCTACGAAAAGGATCAGGAAATATGTCCTTGAGCTTTTTCTTGCCATCAAATCCTGTTGAAAGAATCACAACATCAGCCTCCAATTTGGTGTTGTCTTCAAATTCAATTCCTTCTTTGGTGAACCACCATTTTGTTGTTGTTTTCTTGAACTGAATGTTTCCTTTGTCGGCCTCAGGGAAGAATTTCTCTGGCATGATAGCCATTTGACAGCTTGCATAATCCTCAATGAAAGGATGGTCAGGCTTCAATCCATACTTCTGCAATGGAAGCTTGTACAGCAGATAGGACTCTATCAACTTGGAAACCAGATGCCTCTGCAAAAAAAAAAAATCATCATAACACAACACGACCCATTAGTTTTATCTTCTAATAATTGTCATTCCTGCAGAAAATTAATCCCATACGAATGTCAGGAAATGAGCGGTAAATTTTC